>OY728123.1:1327500-2655000 GCA_963277665.1 Viscum album | reverse complement strand
ATTTTTTGATGGTATTATTGGTTCTATTCATTTTCATTCTAAATTAGTTTGTAGAAAATCCTAATAACATTTTTTTTATTATTACATGTCTGGATATCATTTTATTGTATGTAAAAATTTTAAAATGGATTATAAAATATTATGTTGAATTTTCATCAATTATTATTTTGTGATACATTTCCCTACATAGGCTATTGACTCATCTATATGATGCTTCTTCTATATTATATATTAGAGGATTCATAAGTAATATGAATAGGATTTATATAGTAATTACAAATTCAATTTAACAATAATTATAATTATATAAATGAAATTATATTCATTGAATAATTTGAATTCAATGATATGGATTAAACAATATATCAATTGGATTTTCTGAATATGTTTTCCATTAAATTTTTCCTCTAACTTCCCAGATTGTTCCTGTTTTTTTATTTTACCTAAATTTTATATTACTTAACCATGATGGAATATCATATGGTCTTTTCATTAGAATCTATTATTATAAAGAAATGGAATAATATATTGACATGTGAGGTAAATTTTGAACTAGTTTCTTTGAATCTAACACAAGAGATAATGGTAGTTAAAAATTACCTTGATAACTATGAGTATTAATATTATATGGGTAGATATATTATTAAAAAGTATTCATATGTTATATCATAAATGTTGTTTGATATTGTTATGGATAATTGAAGGGAAATTACCCTTACTATTGGTTTTAATTGAATAGTTTATATCACTGATGTGGGAGATTTTAAACCACCAAATATGATTGGTAATGAAATTGTTTCGAGAATAGATCTTCTAAGAATCATTCTTATTATTAAAAATTTTTAAATGTTATAATTGATAACATAGTATTTTTTGAAGAGTAAATTTATTATATTATAATGTATAAGGATTCAAATCATGACTGGATATTTCTTATACATTTTCTACCATAGGGATTTGTGTTTGAAAAAATTATTGTATCCAAAAAATAAATTTTCTATATTAAAGTCCATGACATTGTGATGGATTATATTTAACCACCTAAAATAGTACATAAGAAATTAGAAAAATCTAAGGATGAAAATATAAATACAAAAGTATTGTATATAAAGAAGGATCTATTATAGTGGAGGAAAAAAATATTGTACATAAAGAGACTATTTAAATAATTTTAAAATGATTTAACAAGGTAAAAAAGAAAAAAAAAATTTATTGGGAAGTGGTTGTACAAAATAATAATAAAATGAAGAAATTATAAAGGATATAATAATAACATTGACTCCCAAAAAGATCTAAAATATCCTTGCCCAATTTTGAAGGAAATTATAAAATATAATATTGATCCAAATGTCTCTAAGTGGAAATACATGATTATTTCATATGTGAAAATAAGATTCAAATATATCTATGGGCAATTAGGTGACGAAATATTTCATAATATTCCATTAACATCTATTTGACTAATTTTCTCATGAATTTATCCATTGGTGTTTCTTATGTATGAAATGTTAATTAGGAGCTATATGGATGCAAAAATTATTAATTTTATTTTTTATTTATTTAATTTTACATTTTGATATCTATTATCAGGTATTGTGATATAATTATTCGATAGAGGGTCTGGATTTATAGATTAACAATTCCATTTATATTCTATTAATTTTCCCCATACAAAATAAATATAATTCCATTCTTCCCTATGAGTATATAACAATAATAAGTACAGATGGATAAATAAATATATAAATATATATACAAATATATATATATATATATATGTTCCAACTTATATGAAATGATGAAACATAAGAGAATGTGAACATGTATATGAATATGTGTACATTTCATCTTACAAGAAGACAAAGAACGAAGTATGGGATATATATATATATATATATATGTCCTTCAATATATGATAAGATAATATATGTTTCCATAGATTAAATAGATTCTTGGGAACAATGACATATATTTATAGACTAGTTTCAATTTTTTTATGAGTGTTAGCATCTTGGATTCTAAGCCTGGATTGAACCTGGTAAAATTTTATTCCATTATTATTGAATAGGAATATAGAAATATAATATTTAAGTGGTTTGAATAAATGTTCATAGTTGTCTCTTATAATTGAAATATTTAATTATCTACTTGTCTTCATATGTTATGTTATGGTGTATCATATGATGTTATGCATGAGAAAATATAAATATTATCTTATGTTAGATAAAATTTGGGTGTTTTTTATTAGGTAACACACTCACAATAAATATGTGATGCTCTTTAAACATGATATATCTACCATTTAAATTCATATGATTGTACAGGGATTACTAATGGAGGAGGTTCTGTAGTCGGTAAGTGATGATTAGAAAACTATAACCAATAAATGTCATGTTTCTCATAGTATCCACTTCTATTATTTATTTATTTATTTTGTTTCTCACTTATGATACACTAGTTAGGTAATATCATTTGTATATATATGAATGTGTGATATTTAAGGTCTACTATGATGGTTCTATGTAAAAATATTTGTATTATTATAGGGATTCTATAGTAATTGTATGTTTACTCCAATGTACTAATTTTTCTATAATTTTTTTATTAGTTGTCTAATATTTTATTATGTCATATAGATTCTACAGTCTACCAACTTTATATCATTAGTGGACTCATTCCATAAACAACCATTGTAAAATTTGGAGGCTTCTCTGAGGAATGTAGAATCTCGACCTGGGGAATATGGATGGTTCAATATTTTTGATGTTTTAATGTGGAATTATCATGTATTTCTTTATTTCTCATCTAAGACATGGTAGTTGGATATATGGTCTATTGAGACCACGAACGAACATTTACCATTTTCATTAGTGGAAACTATATGATTAATGTGTATGTTACGTGTGTTAAGATTATATTTTCTAGTTTTCAATGGATATAGTTTTTTAATTTGAAGGAATACATTTTTTCAATTCATTATTTTTAAACTTTTATTAAGTTTTAATTTATATGTGATCATTCATTGTACCAAGAATGACGGTTCATATGATTTTTTCAAGCTATTGTGTGATTGAAAAAAATATTACATATTATTTTTTAATAACACGTTTGAAATTATTTAGGATAATTACTTCTTTTAGTAATGTTTTATTTATTTAAATATTTAGTAATAATTTTATCCATGTTTTCATGAAAAATATTGGTTGTACTCTACTTCTCAATGTCCTATATTAAGGTGATATGATCTTTGAAATATATCAAAAAGTTTTTTGAATGAAAATATAATAGTTTTTTAAAATTAAAACAAATAAAAATAAAATAGTTAATTTTTCTATAAAATCATTTCAGAGTGGATAATAAATTAATTTAATAATTTTTTATTAAATATTTTAACATAGATCCATTGATAATGTCATTACCATGATATGAATTTGGTGTAAAACATTATAACTACTAGAAATAAGTATTCATCGAACTATATCATTAGTTGTTTGAGTAGCGTGCTAGGTTTTCATTACCTAATATAGTTATAGTATTTTATTGTGTGTGTGTGTGTTTAAGGTGTACTATATTTTTTAGACAAGGTAGGATTATTTCATTCAGTGTATTGTGTGAAGGTCATGGGTTGTTCTTGTCGAAAATGGATTATGTGTATTGAATTATTATAAATTAAGATATCTAAAATGAGAGATTTAATATGTGAGTATGAAAATTATATGAAAATAATTATTGGAGTATGATTTGAGAATTTATATTTAGTGTGAGATTCATATTCCATACATATTTTTGAATAGGTTTGAATTTATCATGGGTTGGGTAAAATATATGGTCCAATGAGAATTTTATTGATAAAAAATTTGTTATCCATGATTTATAAGAGTAATTATATAAAATTTTTAATAGTGGATTATATTCCATGAACATTAAAATTTAGATACTTAAATTACAATTAACATTCAATTTAATAAATTATATTATTAGTTTACAAGTTATGCAATATTCCTTTCAACGGGTATGTGGCTCATTTAATTGATGAATGATCATCAAGAAAAAATAAAAGTTATGCAAATCATGTAATAAAAATTTATACTCACTTGTTTTATATATTATATAACTATAGAAATTATATCCTTTTCTTTTTGAGGATTCATGATTTATATGTATCATATTTAATCAATGGGATTATGATTTCCTTATAATGAAATATGGATGATTTATTTCACGTGATTGAACCATTTCCCTTTACACATTACCAATAATGATTGAATTTTTAATTTATATAATAAGAATTTGTTGCTCTTATCAGATTATAATACAAAGAGTGATGTGGTAAATAGTAAAGAAGTAGATACACTGGGAAAAGCATCAAAATATATTAACTTATAACAACCACTTAGGTATGTGTAAACCTATTTCTACCAAATATAATGTACCCATAATTTTTTTATTTAGAGGGATGAGATATTTATGAACCCTGACTCATGATGAATAATATTGTTCTATTTAATCTATGGTAAATAATTAAATAATTTAATTATAAGGTGACTAGTTTCTTATATCACTATGCAAGGGTATGGTTAAACCCAAAAACCCAATAAAATTAATATTCATGAGGTCCATTAATGTAGAGACCCAAATCTTGATGTACATAGACATTACATTACTTCTTTGGAATACTTAATACATAATAAAAACAAACACACAAGGATCTTAATTTTTTAGTGTCTTTGGAAACTCGAAAAAATAATCTTCTAATCTTGGAGAAAGATCTTCAACATCTCCCATAAAGATCTTCACTTTTTTTTCTTACCTAAAACCTTTCTTTATATCATGGTGAAATGAAAACATATAAAGGGTGATCTCAAATGCTCAGTAAGGGTAATCATGGAGAAAATGAAGCAAATCATACACATTTGAACTTAAAAAAAGCATGAACATAATGTTTAAACAACAAAATCTTGAGCAATGACAAAAAACATGGTAGTACGTAAGGCATAGATCATAATTGATCATCAATCATGATAAAATAGCATGGGAATAAAGCATGTAATTGTGTCAACCATTAAGCACATTTTATGATTTCCATAGTAGCCAAGGAATTGCTGTGAAGAACATCTTAGTGGACAAAGTCCCTTTCTGAACCGAGTTCACTCCTCATTCCAGTCATGTATCACTGAACCAGATTAACTTACCATTACATCCATGTGTATCTAATGAGATATAAATCCTTACACAATTAATTGTAGGGAGATATAGGTCCTATCCATCTCATAATGAAATCATTCTTACTTGTTCCATAAAATAAACATAAATCATTCATCATAACCCAATGAATAAAATGCGTTTCATAATCATCATTCCATCATCACATAATCCACATAAAACAAATGGATATCATTTCATCATAAGAAAAATAACACCATGTAAATAATAGAGACATTATACTTGAAACAGAAACCTGATAAATAATGTCATCTTAGATGGAAAATAGTTTTGATAAAAAAACTTGAAATGAATTCTTGAAGAAAATATCCATTCTTCTTCAAAATCATTTTCTTTTCACAAAATGCCACACAATTTTAAAATAAATGTATTTTTTTGAAAATAACCATGAAATATTGTAGATTATGATTCATGAAAATAAGTTGATATGAAACCATAAAAATCTGTTCATGCAGTATAAGTTAAAAAAACATTCTCCCCGTACTTTTGTCGAAAAAATAAAAAATTCCCTCGTGTGGTAAACAAAAGTAAGATTCCTTTCATAACATGTGGTAAATTTCATAAATTGGTAAAAAGGGTTTTAAACATACATAAAAAAATTTAGAAAACATGGGCATGGATGATAACAATAACCCCAGTAAATACTTATGAATAAGCAATCTCGGATAAGAACGAGATTTGAATAATTATCCCACACCTTAGGTCTGATATGATTAATACGTATCCAAAACTCCTGTATAATGATTTAAATAATGTCATTTACTTATTACAGAATATTATTCATTGTTATTATATGATATATGGTTCACTTATGACTTTATATTACCCGTTCTATTGTAAATTCCATGTTAAAGCAGCATTTTGGGTAAAATCATTTTATTTATCGTACGTGTTTCGACTTGTTGTTCTTAATATTATTATTACTTATATCATGATATAATTACTTAAAAAATGTAAATAATGGTGTATATATCATATATATTCAGTATATATATATATATAATAGATAGATAAATGAAATGAAATACACCGTTCATGGAAACGGTAGGCCGTACGTACGCACAAACGCTGTTTTCTTTTCCTTATTGGCATGAATAGAAGTAAGTAGATGACACATATATATATATCAAGTAGCTTTATCGTGTCACATATTTCATTATTATTCATTATATATACTTTATGATCATTCTTTAGTGGTTAACATGGAGAATGAATCTCATCGCGTCGTGGAGACGGTAATCCGTACGTACGCACGAGCGATGATATCGTCCCGATAATTATTGTTTTGAATTGGAGTGGATGATATAATATCTAAGAATCCGTATTATGTTATAATAACCATATATAGTTATTTCTTACACCATTATACCCATCCAAGTATGGTAATTGTGGAAAAACAGATTACACCACGGCGTGGAGACCCTATTCTGTACGTACACACGTGCGGTGATTTATTTTTCTGTATGATGTATAGAAGGTGAAATGGGGTTGTTTCATATTTATAATGACATATCATTATATTAGTGATACTTATGGTATTACTTTATAACGAAACAACTAAAGAAGAAGAAGTTGAAGAAGAAAGACCACTTTGAAAGAATCGGTAGAAGAGATTACCTCTTCCTCAACACACCTCCTTTAAACTTCTTCTTAGGGCACTAAAATTTGTATTTTGAGAAGACCAAAACATCTATGATATAACTAGAAAGGTTTAAAAGTATAAATGTCAGGGTTTGGTCGAGCTTAAAGGCTCAAAATTGTGTGAAGAGAAGAGGGAAGGGGTGCCCTTTTTATAAGGGAGGAGAGGGCCACCTTAGGAAAACTTAAAATATTATTTTATTATAAAGTCATATTCAGTTTTTAATAGCTCCAAATTGAATTATTTCGAAAATAATGTGGGTATGTATCTAAATAAACTCAACCAATAGGTTTTAGACAAGTTTAGTTTACTATTTTATCCTTATCATTTAGATTTAACTGTACGTTAAATAATTTATCTTTTACCGTGTCTTTTATTCTTCTTACACTATATGGTTAATAATCTTACAATAACAAGCCAAAAGAAACCAAAGTGGTTCATTATTAATATATATGTCTTTATATACATCATTAGGACGATCCATATATTTTTAGAAATAAAATAACAATTAATAATATAATATTTTTTTTAAAAACTATTTTTTGTCAATTTTGACACTATTTGGTAATTGATTTTTTTGAAAATCATAACAGCATGATTATTTCAAAAAGAGTTAATTAAATCAATAATAACATGTCATATTAACCTATAAAATTAGTGTAATTAATAAAAAGTCTAAAATTGCATTTATTTGAGAATTTATGACATCAATTATGTTAATATTTCATTAATAAGGTAATTACTGCATCATCATTGTGTCAATAATAAATTAACTTATTTAATGTATAAAAATTATAAATAAAATACCAATATTTATGAAATATTTTTATATTTCTAATTAATATTTATTGTTGAATTTATCTTATATATAACCCTATATTAAAAAAAGTTTAGTTATTAAACATTGATTTTAACTATTTTAACTCTTCTTTAAATAAAATAATTATAAGTGTCCTAATCTAATCCAAGTGGACCTAAAGGGTAATATTGTATCCCTAAGGTTGTTTTTGGTTTAACTACACTTATCAAATATAATTAGGACATGTTTTAGGGTAATAATAATATCATTTTTAACCTTAATTAGCCTTTTTACTTTTAACCGTGTTAAATAAAAGTAAAAAGTTACTATTCACAAAAAATTATTTTTATCTTATTGAACCACATTTTACTCCTTTATAGTTACCTTGCCTCTAGGATATTTGAAATTCCACTCAAAAAATCAGTAAAATTAACTTTTATGTATATTTTCACTCTCCAAGGAGGTGGGTAAAAGACGGTGAAAAGTTCAATAAAATTTTTATATGTCTAGAATTATTATAAAATGACTCCAATGAATTAAATTGAACTTATATAGGTATTATGTATCAATTTTTACCTAAAATAAATTTAAATAAAATAAATAATTATTTATATAAAAATTCGGTTTTAAAATAGTAACATAGTGTTTTCACTATTCCTCAAAAATTGAATGTTTTTAGAAAAATACCAAAAAATCACCCTAGGAATATTTTGATATTCCGAATCCAAAAATGAAGTCTATTTTGAAAGATAATATTTATAAAATTTCAAAAAAATTTGTATTACTATTCATATCGGCTAGTTCATAATAATATTATAATAATATATCGTTTAGTAAAACTCTGTACTGCGTACTACACACGCTATCGAGGAAGGTCTTGATTGTGTGTAATGCAAGCCAAGTCCAGGATGCGTGTAGTGAAAGCTCTGTTTGGTTTTGTGTATAACATAATCAAAACATATTTCATTTTTACATTAAAAAAATTCTATACTTAATGTTGCGTAACATAATTTCCACAAAATGAACATGAAATTGTGAGTAACACGAGCCAAGAATAGTGTTGCGTGTACTCCAAGCTAATACGGTGTTGCGTATAGTGCAAGATAATTTTGTAATAGCATAAAACACAAGACATTAATGAAATTAAAAAGAATAATTCTCATAAAATCTCAGGTTGTTACAATCTACCCCCCTTAAAATGAATTTTGCCCTCAAAATTCGTCTGGGTTATAAATGGTTTACTACTTGAAAGTTTCATTCATAGAAACCCACATCGTAAAAAGGAATACAAAAAATGAACTTTAAAAACTAAATTATGAAATGTAACGGTTACCCAAATTAACTAATCACTGGGTTTCCACATAGGATAACATAGGTGAAAATATGGATATGGAAGAAAAATCTAACCATCAAGTTCTGATGAAGAGTGGTAGAGGACATGGCTATAAAAAAGCCAACAATCAAAAGGCCATAAATTTGTGAGGATCTAAGGTACCATCTGATTCATCAGATATGAGGATACTAGGACAACATTTTTGGTTTTCAAGATGATTTCCCTAAAGTTAAAGAATTTTAATTAGAAGAAATACTTACTTTATTTCAGTATAATCTCACCGTTTTTTGTGCCTTGAACAATTTCCACTTCATCTCTTAATGAAATGTAGTTGAATTTTTCATTCGTGAAGTGTTAGCAGATCATGTGATGGAATGTTGGGTCATTCCATATGTCTCAAACAAAATGTTAGAAAAAGTTATCAAATATAAATAAGTCCATATATGGTGAGGTTATTCGTATATGATTCCAAAAATAGACTTATACTTCATATATCATACAGCTTAATGAAAATAGTTTCTACTTACTGGGGACTGCCTGTAGGCCATTGGTATGAAATAAAGGTTTGTCACAATTCGGTTTTGGGTTTGATTCCCACAGCCTTGTCCAACGTGATGGGTTGTTACCCGTCCTGCAGGTTGTCCCTTTTTCGAAAACTATATTATAATAACATTCCTACAATAAAATAGAAAAAAGTTCTAGCTTTAAACAATACTATCATATGTCTAACATAATCCATTCGAATATTTAGGCATATCCAATATACTTTTGTCCAAGCTCGTAGTATAAAGAAAACAATTACTAGAAATGTCATATTCTGAGCATGTGAATACCATCATTTATTATATGATATATCTTGTTGGTCACATTCCAAACATGTGAATACCTCAATCATGTATTCTCTTGAAAAATGAATACCCATTGAACCTTAGTGAAAACATGAATGATGTCAAAATTTTACACTTTCCACATACAAAAATCCCAAAATTTCTATATAATCAAACCATGATATTACATTGTCCTTATTTTATTCATGATCTCATTTCATTTTTTTCTTTTTCCCTTCATTATGATAATATCATCTTCTTTCCATAAATATTTCAATCACTTTTCATGGTTACCGATTCCATATTCTTATGGAAAACCATAATTGACCAATACATAGATATTCCAATATACCATAAAAGTACCTCAACCACATTATTCTTTAATACCAAGACATAAACACTTTAATCTATCCTATTCAATTATTTCCATGGAATAATTCCTTCCTTGATTTAGAAGTAACCTCTTAGGTCAGGGCATTGAGTAGGGTAATTCCCATGTTCTCCACAGATAAGACATTGGATTCCATAACAGTTTGTCCCTCTATAACACTTTTCTCCACATAGATAACATTATCTCCTAAACGGTAGCTCAGAATGAGAATCTGATGGAACAGTTGCGTCCGGAACGTGCCGTTTACCCTAGGCGGGGTGTAAACATTGCGGGCATGGGCCTGCGGTGAGAAACGCCACCAGGGGAGTTTCCGTAAATAAGTGGCGAAGTTAGTGTGCGGGCGTCGGCTCAAATAACTTCTGATCGGAGTCTCGGATGGAAAATCTGAGTCCTCCGTTGCATTCAAAACGACGCGTTTACCCTAGAGGTGACCTTACTTTTGTTCTCATCGGGCGTCGGGTCCAAGGCGGGATTGGTGCCGGCGGGCGGCTGATATAAATATCAGCGCCCCACCCCCCTTTATCGTTCCTCTCGACGTTCTTCCCTGTTCTTCGTCGTCGCTCCGCCGAATCGAGCCAACGAAGCGCCCACGAGCTCGGAATTCGACGGAGAACGTTCCAGGAGCGTGCTGCGGAAGCTCTGGAGCACGGATCTAAGGCAGAACGTCGGAGTTTCGCCCGCGAGGTAGGCGGATTTGAGTTTTAACCCCCGATCCCGTTTTTGCTGCGTTTTTCTGCAAATTGAAGCAGTGTAGATCAGGTCCCAAGGGTCGTGTAGATGCCTCCAGATCGCAAACGGACCACCGGGGTGCCCCCGGCGGTTCGCGACGGCCCGTGGCGGAGCCGCGGCTGCCGGCCGCCCAGCGCGGCAGCCTGCGGCGGCACGTGACGGCGCGCCGGCCCAGCCGCCGGAGCGCAGCAGAGAGCCGCCGGCCAAGGCGTGCCGGCGGCGGCGGCCGGTCCGGCCTCTTTATGTTATACGAGGGGTCTTTAAACCTCCGTATATTGCAATCCGGGAGCCGGATTTGCGCGCTGTTTGTGGAGACGCGACCCTGACGATGAGGAAAACCCTCTGGTGTGGGTTCGAGGGTTTAAAGGTTCGGGATCGTGGCCCGGGAGCTAGAAATGTCGGATAAAATAATATTATTTTATTATTTTACGACTTCGGGCCGTTGTAACTTCTACCCGGAGCGTCCGATTGACGTGCCATCAGTGGTGTTGAGAACCTGATGGTACGATAGACTTTTTGAGATGATTTCTGGGTGTTGGGACTGAGAACGGGGTGCGGGCCCCATGAGGCCGGGTTTTGGCATTTGCGGAGAAACGCAGCTTTTGCACCAGGAGTCCTATTTTAGCGGATGAATAGTCAATCCTGTGTGTTTTTCTGAGAGGATTGCAATGGTACGATCCGTTCGATGAGTTTCGGGATCCAGGAGTGGGCCCCACCAGAGCTGGCTTCGGTGAATAATACCTTTTTCACCGGGTGTCCGTTTCAGACGAGCGAGTAGTCGAATCTGCTTGTTTTTCTGAGGGGATCGCCGTGGTGTGATCCGCTTGACGGGGTTCAGGATTGTTGTGTGGGCCTCGCACGAGCTATCTACGGTGAATAGTGCCTTTTTCAATGGTGATCTGTTTCGGGCGAGTAAGCAACCTATCCTGCGTGTTTTTCCGCGTGGAACGCGATGGTGGCCTCATTTTTGTCCTAGAAGGTGCGCAATGTTGCGTTGTGGCAGGTCGCTCTGGTTAGCGATGTTTGTACCAGTAGTGGTTGAGAGTTCTCCCTTGATTCGTTCCTACGAGGGCTTGTGTGGCATCAAAACCATCGTATGGGTTTGTGATCCTCTCGATGGGTTGTTTAAACTGTTAGAGTTGTGGCATCCCTCCGGTGGGCCCGGAGCGGATCCTCTAGCATCGTTACCCTAGATCAGGTTCTTGGTATCGCTGTGACATCTTATTCATGGGTGGTGATCCCCAATCTTGCAGGTTAACCCAGTAGGGTTTGTGGCATCATCGTGAATATGATCCCCTACGTGGTGGGTCGCGCTCAGTAGGGTTGTGGCATCGTCGGGTATACGATCCCCTACATCGTGAGTTATACCAGGTAGAGTTCCAGTATCATCATGACCACCTTTATATGGGAGATGATCCACTATCTGTGAGACGTGCTTCTGTCTAGCGCCAGATCGGGTTGTGGTATCCCCCAGCGGATCCTGGGTGGGATCTCATATCTGTGAGAACTTCGTATGCCAGATTGGGTCATGGTATCCCCCAGCGGACCCTGGGAGTGATCCCATATCTGTGAGCTATGTATACCGGAGTGGGTCTTGGTATCCCCTAGAGGACCCTAGGAGCGATCCCCTATCCGAGGAGTTTGGAGGTTCTGTTGTTTCAGCGAGGTTTCCTCAATGATGCCAACTGACGAGCGTGATCTCTCGAGTGAGCGTCTGAGTGGTTTGTGAGAAACCTGATGGAGTGTATCTCTCAGATGAGTGTCATCTGCGATGACAGTGATCGTGTGGTGTACTCTATGGTTGTGGAAAGTTGCTGGTGATGAGGTCGGTACCTCTTGTGGCTTTGTGGCATGAGCTGAGTATATCTGGATTGTTCAAGGTGTATGTATTGGCATACACCTGAGCTGAGCTGACTAGTTGAGTTTAGCCGAGGATGGTCATGAGATGGATTTTCTCTCTATTCTAGGTACCCTCTGGCTGGGATGAGTGGACGGATGCCTTTCAGTTGCTCTCTTTGGTTTTGGGTTTTGGGGTGCCTACTGAGTATGTTTATACTCACCCCTGCACGGGCTTCGCCCGCACATGTTTGTGTCTTGTGCAGACCACAGGCCTTTTGACGGAGTCCCAGGAGGACCCAGAGCAGGCGGAGCTTAGTGAGCGAGTTGACTGGGGTGTTTACCAGAGCTATGCCAAGGGAGATTTCCGGCAGGTGTTTGTGGCAGCGTCCCCCTTCTTCAGAGCAGGTTGGACGCACTTTTGTAGTTTACTTTTGGTGGGACTTGTTTTTCCCTTTGTACTTCTGCTGTACTCTGATTGTGGGATAGTGTATGCAAACATTTTATTTTCAGTTTTACATATCTCTGCACTATTTCATGGAGGTGTGTGAGGGTGCATGTGTACAGGTACCTTAGGCTAATGCCTCACATGTGTGTGATAGCCCACTCGGCGCTGGTCGCCAGCCCCCGACCTATTGGAGGTGGGATTGGGGAGTCGCGGCTCGAGCCGCGTTGGGTCGGGTCGTGACAGAAAATATAGAAATTTCAATAGAATCATTCCTTTACTAACTATGAGTATCTTTTTTCTACTTCAATATATTCTTCAATAGGTAAATTTGGATGTTCTTGTTCTTAAATGTATATAATTTTCTCTTGTATAAGTTTAATTCTAAAATATTAAGATATTTCATAGAAATTAATGTTTTTTATGATACCATAATATAAAATATGTCTTATAGATAATATTTATGTTTTAATCATTGTCATTTAATTAAAAAAATGGTTTTTTATGTTAGTATCGTGGTTTATATATTTTAAATATGGACTTTTATTGAATACGCATCTACTAAAATAATGACCCTCTATTAATTTACATAATTAGTAATTTATGGCCCTTATTTAACTCAATATTTGGTAGAATTAATCTTTTATCATAGTGTTTATAAATTTAGATAGACCTTCATTTTAGCTACATTATATATAAATCTTGAATAGTTGAGTGAAAAACAACTTTCCCAAATATATCTTATGGGTTATCCCATATCCATTCCATTAATAACATAATCATATTAGGAGAACCTTGAAAATTTTATATTAATGTTTATGGTTTGTATTTTATGCTAATAATATTAGGGTTATATATATTCTACTCCCATTAAACATGATAAACCATTGGAACTTCACCATATTAGGGTCTTTGGCCATAAAAAATCGAGGATGTGACATGTTTTCACTACATAATAAATATATGAAATAATATTTTAATGGTTTTTTATCAACACACCATTTTGATTTTATATACCTCTAATATATAGAGCATCTCATATTGTTCATATATATACATTATTATATTTCATTTAATCTAAAAATATCATGTTTATAAACTAAATTAACATGTTCCAATCATGTTAATGTACAAAACTTTATAAAATTAATGTATAATTTAATTTAACCAAATAAAGGAAAAACAATTATATTATATAACTGATATATATATTCATAACACCCAAATATTACATGTAAAATATTTATATAGAGTAATAAAATCAAAATAAACATAAAATAAATTTGTGTACATGTATGATGTGATAGGTAGTGAACCATACATTTCTATGTAGAATCATTGACCCTTGTGTAAGGGATGTTTGGACCAATTTCCCACATTCCATATATCAATACTCAATAGATATTTTTAGTTTCATAATAATTTAGCAATAAATATGTAAGAATAATTATAATAAAATTTCACTCTATAATTATATCTGATAAATTAGGAAATTTGGTTGAAAATAAGAAAATATTATGTTATACCATTACATGAAACTAATTTAATATTTATTTTGACATTTTATAAAATTAAGTTAAACAATTAGAACAGACTATACAATCATTCATACTAAAAATAATATATATTCTTGAATAAAGTAAAAAAATATATGAATAAATAATTTATAAAGTTATTCATCAGATATAATGAATATTTAATTAAATATTAATATAACTAATATTGATATTGTAATAAAATATTTTATAATTTCTATAAAATATAACTATAAACACATAAAATTTATAACTTTAATACGAAAATTTCACATAATATATTTTAAAATTATTCAAATTGTCTCCATTATATGAAAATATAGAATATATTAAAATATAAACCATTCATAATTTTAAATCCATTTAAACAATTAATACTAATGACATAAACTATTTATATAGTTGTATATAATTTATTTTTTGGATGGTACTCGAGTGGTGGTGTTGTATGTCCCCAACCATGCCTCCCCCTAAGCTAGAGTTTGCCGACTAGTGGTGCAGGCCTAAAAAATTAATCAGGAGGATATTACCTAAAATGTAAAACCATGGATTCATGCATGCATCAATAAAAAATTTGGAATATCCCATCCATATAATGGACATCCCAAAAAAATATTATACATAAATAGAATCCTTGAGGGCCCCCATAGTATAGAATAAATAATTAGTGAATATTATAATGATGCACCAAATAAAGAGGGAATTAGTTGTAGAATAATGTATAAGAGACATAATTTTATAAATAAAATGATGACATGCCGGTCATACAAATACAGGACAATAAATAAAAATTTAACTATATAAGCCTTAAAACAAACTCATATAATAATAAATGATTAACAATTTACCTCCACAACCTACTAGACTTAAGCCACATGTCTATCTCTAAGTAGTATTATACCTTAAAATAAACATGATGGTCTATCCATATACAATAAAATCTATGTCATCTACATGGGTATGCGTGAGTCTAAAAAACTAATAGGATCTTGTAACTTTCATCAACACATTTAGTTATTATGTGACCAAGAATATGTCCATGTAATATGTATATATAATGGAAATTACTGATCTTATGACAATTACTCAATAACATAACTAAAAATGTACATACAAGAAAACATGTTAGGTCCTCATGTGCTAACAAGAGAACGACGAAACCTGGCCCACCTTATTTTACCAATACATCAAAGTAGAGAGTCACCTCATGCCATAGCAGATATAAGAACATATCCACTAACATATTATTCAAGGTATGACCCACAATAAGTAATAAGGCATATCTCATATAAGGAACTAGATAATTCCATCTCACTCTGAGAAGGCCACCTACCAAAACTAGTTCCATGTTTTTTACCACACCTTCTCACTCAATATTGGTTATATATAAATTCCACATCATGTTCTAATAAAAAATATCTCACCCAAGGTGGGTCACATATAAATTCAACATCATATGAGCAACCATACATTCTCACTCTTGATTGGTCACATATCAATTCTACATCAAGTCACTGACCACAACTTCTCAATCCTGGCTGGTCACACATCACTTCCAAATAAAGTTCCCAAGAGCATATTTTCATTCATGTTTGATCACATATCAATTAAAAATTAGGCCCTCAACCAAATAATCTAACTATAGTTTGGTAAAATATAAATTCAACATCAAGTCCTTGAACAGACATTCAAACTCAGGTTAATCACACATCCATCTCTCTGACCACAACTTCTCACAAAAGGGGTCTAACACATTAACATATCAAAACACCCCTTCTCACTCAAGGGATTCCACACATTAAAATATTTTTCCATCACTTATTACTCAAGGGAGGCCATAAATTA
The DNA here is from genome assembly GCA_963277665.1 of Viscum album. Taxonomy (NCBI): domain Eukaryota; kingdom Viridiplantae; phylum Streptophyta; class Magnoliopsida; order Santalales; family Viscaceae; genus Viscum; species Viscum album. Next base: position 2,638,398 of record OY728123.1, on the reverse strand, counting down.
ACTTCATGGACCATCGCTTATCACTGAATAGAGGCCCCAATATCCACTATCCTAGGTAATTACATCACCATCCAATTCCTCTCACTTAGAATTTGGTAACTACCATTAATTTAAACACATTTCATAAAAATATAGAAGAAAAGTTAATAAATTATTATATAAAATCCAACACCCTCTTAAAAACACAACATATGCACAAAAGTACCATAAAGATAAATCTTCATCTTCTCCCTTACTAACCACTCTAGATTACTCAAATAAACCATTTATGTGGACTAAATAGAATTTCAAATAAATTATTCATCACCCAACTACATAATCCAAACCACCAGGTCAACCAAGACTCAACCAATATCTACCAAATTACTCTTATACTCATTTACTTATGAGCATACCCCCAATCATCTTAATAGAACCTGATTTTGGTTCCATTGAAATCAATCCATTTAACCCACCTCAACCCTATAAAGGGTAAATTAAATCAATTATAACCCCCCAAAACACTTTTATAAATAATGTAGAATATTACCAAGTCAACTCCCACACCTTCATTCAAGCTTGATCTCACACTTATATATAAATGACATAACAAGGTAAGGAACTCCATATAAATGTTGTGTCATCAGGAAATATGAAAATGATACCATGAAATCATAATCATGAAGAACATATAAAAGAAAATATGACTTATAAAATATGAAATTTTCCTACATGGAGTCAAACTAGAGAAAAAAAACTCAAACCAATCCTTTCCTACTTTTCATTAATAACTAAGAAAAATATTCCTTACAATCCATTTATAAAAATCACCACTTAATCTCTAATTCATGATAAGACCTCATCCAAAATCCAACTAAAATTTCTTAGAAATATCTAGACTTGTTCTGAAATACCATTTCAAAAGTATCCCAAAAAAGCATCATATTTACCATGAAATTTAATTTTAATAAATTTTCTTTATAAATCCAATATTCATCACTAACCAACACATTAAATACATATATTAAATTAAAACCCATATACCTTGATAATATAACTCACAACACAAAATAATCTATAAAAGGGTATATAGTAACGTATTTAACCAAGGTGAAACAAATGAAACATTTAGAAAGATATACAGTCATTTTTTACTATTATATTGACCTGATCCCATACAAATTTATTGGGTAAGAACAAAAAAGTCTCCAAAACCAGATATAAATTATCGTAATGATGGAATAGGAAAATTAAATCACAAAATTTGTCATATAAAAAATAATTAAATGAAAATATTACCTATCCAACGATCCATAAATTGATCACAAGATCATATGGAATTCATCCCAGTCCATGAGCACCTATATCATCAATAAACACCATAAATTTGATCTACAATATATTTTATAAAAAAAATACAATGAGGTATATTTGATGACAAACTATCTTTGTAATAAAATTATGCATAAACCATGGGAAACATGGTATGGTTTACCCTATACATTCACATATACTGAGGAAACAGAAATCCCAAATTTATATACTTGAATCAATAACTATTTAAACTAAAAATTTCCAAAAAAATTAATAATTTCATTGGGAAACATAAAAAACCAAAACCACATGAAAACTTGGGTTTTAATCCTCTTAGGATAACCTTTTTCCATTGATAATTAAAAATATATAATATTCAACCAATTCCATTATTCTGTGGTTGAATGAATAAAAAACCCTATCTAGAAAAATGAAAATTGGATAGGGAACACAAAATGAAGAATAAATGAAGAATAAGGAGAATAGAAGTGTTTAATTAACCCTAAAATGAAAAAAAACTCTTGATTATAGTAAAACCAATGTAAAAACGTTGTGGATCCAAGTGGATGAAATAATGGGGGAGAGGTTGATTAAATTTCCCACTCTAGGTTCTAATTAAACTCAGGAATAGACATATATAAACTAGAAATGAAAGGTATACACCTGTTTATAAAAATTTGAAAAGTGTCACATCAGAGTGTTACCCTAACTATCACAATGTGATTCCCTAGACTATGACCAAGACATGGAGTAACCTAATGAGTCAAATCACAATACTACAAAAGTTGTTTCTCACCTGTATCATAAACCAACACCTTAAGGCATGGCCCCACCCCCAGGTTCACCCAAATGAAGTAGACCTTTTGGACACAATTTGGCACCCTACCTCTATGTATAAACAAAACACTCATGGAAAGGCCTCTATGGAGTATCCACCCCTATGACGACATCGTTTCCCTTATAACCTTTCTTCTATAGAATAACCCTAGTGATCAATACTATAATGGATCCCCTTAGAAAATCCTTCATGGATTAGCCTTCGGTTCAAGGTTTCACAATAACAACCCAACCATATTAAGCTACATTCCCATTTAATGATGTAATATATTTTCTTACACATAATACAAAAATAAAATTAACATTTATATATTTTATTATAATAGAAATTGGAACATAAACATTGTGAATTATGAGACATCATTAAGAAAACTAAAATATGAATTAATCTATAAGTAATTTATAATAATATAAACATGAAATCCTCATTCATATAGAATTTTTCAATATTATGCCACTAATTATAAGTATAGAAACAAGGAAAAATATTATAAATTTAATAGAACTTTTAAATGAATAAGGTGAATCTTTTTAGAGATATATGTTAGGATATTTTTATTTTAATGTAATATAACTATATTATATATGATCATTGAGATTATATGGTCATTGGGATTATATATCTATTCAGATTATATGGTTATTGGTCTTCAATGACCACTGATTTCATAAGTTTATATATACATCAATGTGGTTTAAGTTAAATGTTTATTGGCCCTCTTTATATATAAATATTTAATGAGATCAATAGAAAATAGTGTTTTATTAAGATTTTATTTTTTTAACTTAACTGCTTAATTGGATGGTATCAATAGAAGTAACTAAATTACAAAATATGAGGAGAAACGGTAATAAATGGTTTCACGTATGAGATTCCCCTGACCCATACACCTAAATACAATTATAAAAACATACTCTTTATAAAATAGAATTGATACCAACTTAAGTGATCCACTATTAACCATATACAATTATAATATAAATGACTCATATTGATTAACTCACATACCTAAGATCTTTTAGGATTATATTTTTAGTGATTTGGGATAAAAATTTAACTAATAAACCCATATTTTCTCCCTTAAATGGAAAATTTTTCTATTATACAAAGAATCTCACATTTAATATAATGTATTCAACATAACCCTTAAATTTTATCACACATGATACCCTTCTAGACTTATTCTACATAATCCTTTTATTCATAAAATATGTAAATATAAATTTAATAAGGATAATATAAAATTCTATGTAAGGGTAAACATTGGTATTGACAATAAAATATCATAAGTGGGAATAATATGATTATATGGGAAATAGAACATAATCAAAGAAAAAGGTCATAAAATAAGAGAATAATAACCAAAATATCATGTATCATAAACCCTTATTCAGGGAATAAATCATTGAAATAACCAAATACATCAATTATAATAGAATCATCGACCGTGAGACATAAAAAATCACATAGGCATAAGAATATTATAAAAAAGTGTGAAATAAACATATAATATCAGTAATAACAACACATGTAAATGGTAACTACCAAGATATTCATCAAATAATGGGCTGGTGTAACTTTATTTCCAATGTATAGTAGGATCAGCTCAAAAAATCATGTATCTTTTAGTATTATGCTAACCACCCATGTACCCTTGGGCTAGGGTTAAACACTATTGTACCCTCATGGGCTTGGGATGAATACCTATTTACCCTCTTAGGATTGGGATTACTTATTATATACCATTTTAAGATTGTGAGATATAAAAAATTAATTAATGTATTAGCGGGGTATAATGGACCCACTCTTCATGTAAAGATAATATGTTCGTATGTATTCTTTAAGAACATGAATTCATTCTTCATTCCTTCAAATAATAATTATACTATAGAAAATAAATGAGATTTATGAAATTTTACTTAAAACATCATCATATATATTACTAATAAGGAAGGTGGATGGTTTCATTATATCATATCCCCTTTAGATATAATAATCATTAAATTATATTTACATATGTGAAAAATAATTTTATAAAAGCATTTTTTATTCTTTAACAAATATTAAGAAATATCTTTCTATTTTTATAACATTAAGAAACAAAAAATAGGGACAAATGATTTTAATTAATACCCCAGGGAAACATGGAAATAAATATTAATAATTAATAATGGTCACAAATATGGGAAAATAACATCAAATGGTACACATTCTTTCCATGATTTTGTAAATAATTTCAAATTTGTCCATTATGAAAAATGTTAAAAAAGGATTATTTTAAAAACATTTTACATAAAGTTAAAGTTAATTTAAAATAAACATAATAAATAATTGACATATATATACATAATAAATTATTCAAATAATATAAATAATATATTCGGAATAGAAAGAGTTGGTAAAAAGGCTTCAAAACATTTAATGAAAATATTTTTAAAACAACCTAACAAATTTTTAAATAAAAATAACTTGAAATAAAGAACATTAAAAGTAACTTAAAATAGTATTAATAAGATATAAACATGATATAATATGTTAAATATGAAATATATACATTATATAAAAAAAATAATATTTTATAATATGAAACATGTCTCAACGAAAAAAAATTGAGATGAAAACTCATTACAGTTATGGAAAAATTTGAATCCAAACCCATTGAATGGTAGAACATGAAATAAAAAATTCAATACCATAAATAAAGAGATATAAATTTAATATAATTTATAATAGGTATTATAGATACCATATAAAATAAAATAGTTTCTTATTACAAAACATTTATTAGAGAATGATATTTTGAGACCAGAAACACTTACATATTTTATACCACTTGAATAAAAATAAATTTACATTAAGAACATAATTTTGATTCATAAATATAATTTAGTAAATTTAAAACATATTTTAACAAATTCATGGGTTGGTGAAACAAAATAACACTATATAAAAAGAAACTTGGTGTATAGTATAAAACACGCCTCAATGAATTTAAATTGATATTAAAAAACACCTATAATTTTATAACATTAGAATTTTAATATATTTAAAGAAAACCCCTAATATGGATGGAACATACCTTTAATTTCCTTAAAATTATGATAAAATACATCAATGGTTGTTATAAACACCATATAAAACAAAAAAATTTTGAATATAAATCATATCTCAATGAAGGGAAATTGAGAAAGATAACCCTTTTAAATATCGTGACATTTGAAGAAATAATCAATTGATGTGGTGATTATATGTAACAAATGTAAATAAATTTAAAAGTTTATAAATAAAAAATAAACAATACAAGGTAATAAAACACATAATATTAGTCTAACATATTCAATGGAGAAGTTATATAACCCAATGAAAGGAAATTGAGTTAATAATATCTTTACCACAAACTTCATCTTAGTTGGACATGATCTAAAATTAATTATATATATAACACACATATATATTTATCTTACTCGATACCATTCAATTATAATTTATAAATACACATTTAATAATAATTCTTTGTTAAAATCAATATGTTTGTGTTAACTATTTGGTTTTCAATGCATATTTTGATTAGAAGGTTATAATCCTTGTACCTTGGTCATGGTTTCTTCGTATAAAAAATTTTCATGTAGGTTTATAATATTTTTTGGATATATTTTTAGATTACCATGGCCATTTTTGGCAATTTATGTTGACTCTTTTCAAGGGAAGATTAAAAATATAATTTCTAGAGATTTTTTTCCATAAAATGAATTGATTTTATTAGTGAATAATTATTTGATATAGACATTAATGAAACATTAAAAATATTAAATTCACTAATTTAACATAAAATTATCAATATATGACGTCACTTAATCTTTAATTATATAAACATTATAACATGGTGGTAAGACAGACCCAAACAACAATGTTTAATAATGAATGAATGATTTAGAACATGCCATTTCATAATTATTATATAAAATTTAGATAAGATTTATGATTTTATAAAAAATTTATGAAATTGATAAATCATATATAAGAATATATGTATATGAATATTAAATAATAAAAATAAATACGAAGATATAGCTTATATTGGGAATAAGAATATTCTCTTGAAGGACATCTTCGAAATGAGATGTTTAGGACTTCTACACGGGGCTATAATCTCATGAAAATTGAATATTATTTTTAGAAAAGAAAATATAAATAATTATATAGGATAATTATAATATTTTTGTGGATTTTAAGGGGTAGAGGAGGGATCCTTTTATAACTTAGAGGTGTGGGATTTTTGTAATATTAATTTCTTAATCTAAAAAGAAATTCATTTTCAAGAAAAGAATTCCAAAATTTAGATAAAATGGGATAAATATAATGGGGAGGTTTATAAATACAACATGAAGTTATTTTAAGATACTATTTTTGGATATTCCGAGGATTTAACCCTTTATTTAACTCTTTTACCATATTTTAGCTTTTACCATGGTGATTAATTTTACTATGGTAACTTATTTTTATGATAAAAAAATAGACATGATTACCTAATTTTATATTTTTATTCCAAATATGAAACTAATTTATAATATTTAGTTTTTTGATAGTGTAAAAATTAATTTTGATAAAATAATTCTAAATGCAATAAAAATAGTTTTAAGGAAAATGCACTTTTTAAGTATAAAAATTAATTTACTCCAAAACCATGTATAATATTTATTTTTATGAAATTTTTTGGTTTATGAGTAAAAAATTATATATTTTTTGACTTTAAAAAAAATCCAAAACTGAATGGAACCATTTGAATAAATAATTAATGGAAAAGGACTAAAAAATGTCTTTAATTATAATAAAATATAACAAAGGATTCATAAAATCAAGCATGATTTTCCAAATTCAACATAATATTTTTAAAAAATTTGTATTAATAATTAAAAATAATTATTTAATACAATGTTTTTATAAATTTTTAAGTCACGATTATATCATAATGATTTCAGAAATGTTATAGTATTTGTAAAAAAAACATTTTTCACTATTATCCTAAAAATATCCCATTTTTGAAAATTAACAAAAATTAACACGAAGTTAATTTTTACATGATGAATTTAAAAATGAAGTTCATTTTATCAAATAAAATTCTAAAATTTGATATTTTATTATTTAAATAAAAATATAATGAATTTAATTTTTATAGGAAAATAACCTTTTAAAACATTACGTGTTCCTAATGATTAAAAATATGTTTAAATTTATTTTTAAGCACATTAAATAAATAAATAATAATCATAATTTAGGAATAGTAAATTTAATTTAATATAAATACACAATGCTTTAAAAAATGTTCATTGAAAAAATTCCCCTTCGATGTTAAATAGTTTTAATCAAATTTTATTTAATATTTTTCTTTTCACCATTAAATTCATTAAATTCATTGATATTAAAACTCATCAATCATTAATTATTAATAATAATAATAATATATAATAAAATAAATTATATTATTGTATAATAAATCATTTTATTAAAATTTTATTTAAATAAGGTTTTATTTATATTGTAATTTTATTAATGATGCTTCCCATTTCACACTCATAATGTACTTATGTTTACCATTAACTTTGATGTGATATATTTCAATTCATTTTAGTTAGGTTTTTTTAGGTTATAAAAAATACTAAAAAAATTATTTATTTAAAGGAAAACACATACCAAAATCTCAAATTTTTACATTCTACCCCCTTAAATAAAATTTCCGAACACAATTTTAATTATCACTTACTAATGAAAATAGATAAGGGTCACCCTAATATTTTATATACTGAAGATGAGATATCAACCTTTCTATCTTTGATAATACTATCAAACTCAATTTTCCCATTATGAAAAAAATATTGTTGATATTATCTTTCTACCCTTAAATTTGATCTAAATTCCCACAATGATAAGATATTATGACCCATATAATGGAAGTAATATCCATTGTGAGTTCATAGTCATCCTTTCACCAATATAAGATCATAAGTGGATCAGGATATGAAATGAGACTTACATAACTTTAAAAATAATGTGAGATCTATGTAGAGAGATCCAATCCATTCCTAAAATCACATCAAATTTTAATTAAGGGGGAACAATAATATTTTTAGGAATAAAAATCCCATTAACTTCAATTATATAGGGGTTATAGTCATGGGATGAAATTATAATACCACTAGGAACATTAAAATGTTATTAGTTATTTAACCATTAGATCATAAATTTGATGTCCATAGAATAAATTTCAAATATAAATGAGTGGGTAAAAATATAATCCAATAAGAATTTTATATTTATTGAGAGGATGATTATTTTACCTTATAAAAAATTATTATCATGAACCACTTTAGAATTCTTGATTACAAAATACTTCTCGTTTTTTCTATTCTTAATGGATTGCTGGAATTTATTATCATCATTAACACATGGTTTGGTACAATCATTGGAATAATTTTCATACTACTTTAAATTGAATCATTATACCCTGAGTAGAACCTTTGTAAAATATTTTCCTCTTCAAATTTCATTAATTGGAATATTCATATATATTTAATATTTATGTGCGTGATAACCTTATCTTTTACATTTAATGTATTTAACACTTTTATGGAGACAATTTCCCCTCTAATTCAATCCACAATTTTTACATATAGTATGATGATATTTATTTCTTCTATGGTTTATAACATTTAAACATACATGATACTCCATTTTCTCTAATTTTTTATGTTTGGAGGATTGAGAATGATCAAGTTATTAATCATAACTCAAGATATATATTTGGGTATAACTACAATATTTTATATTCCATCTCTTTTCCATTTAGTTTCTCAATATTAATGCCTTTGAATTTTCTACAAATTTGTTGTTCACATGATTCCTTCTAGTTATTTCCATCGACTAGAAAAAAAAGTCAATGTGACAATCAAGGAATAATAAGAATAAACAATCATATCATAAGTAAAATACATCCTAATATATCTTAAACTATGAAACCTCCATTCTAGACATTGATATTTTAGGTTTCGTATACTTTAATTTTTAATTAAAATAGGTCATTTTAGGTTCTTTTATATTTTACTTCGTAATCAAAAATTAAATTTACCATGATATTACAATATTCTATACCAAAAAATATGGAAAATTATACCCCCAAAATTTACCAAAACCTTAATTGCTAAAAAACCTTAATCGCATACCAATAAATATATTCCATAATCATAAAAACATAAAAAAAATATTAATATTCCCCGAGAAAACCTATATCACCTTGAAATCAAATTACTTTTCAATCCACAAGCTTATGTATACTACTCAACTTAGATTACTAAAATCATTTATTCCTTTGTTATAATTAATAATAATTGCAACTAAATCAGTAACATACAATAATAATGTTTTATTTATACATAATTAATATATTATTCCTAATACCATTAAAAATTTATCAAAATTCCATTAATTACCTTAATACTTAATCAAGTAAGACCACAAAAGCGTATTTATTACTTTGAAAACATTTTCAACCTTAAAATTATCATAACATAATGGTATCCACATCTCTTATATTGTTTTTATTTGACAAATATATTACCTTTAAAGTCATAAAAACTCTAATATGATAGCTAATGGGACACCCCAGGCCCATACACCTAGATCCAGTGTTAAAAATGTACTCCTTATAAAATGGTTTTAATAACAAATGAAGCAATACAAAGCTAAAAATATATAATTATGATATAAATAAAAAATATTTAATCACTTATATACCACATACCATTTAATTTTATGGTTTTATAGAGTTAGGATAAACCTTTAACTAAAAAAACCCATATCATTATCACCCAAATGTGTATTTTTCCATTATACCAAGAATTTATTATTTCACAGAAATACTTTAACATCTCCCAAAAGATTCATCACACATGATATTTTTGTACACGTATAATACAAAATACTTTTCTTTATAACCTAGTAAATTAAAACATAATAAGGGTGAGCTTAAACACTTAATAAGGTTAATCATGGGTATTAAAATTAGAGATCGTAAGTGATCAAAATATGATCATATGAGTATGGAAAGATAATCAAAGTGTATAATCATAAAATAAGATAATTAGATGCAATAAATCATGAATTTTAAACCAAGAGTCATTGAATAATACTTCAGAATAACATAAGGCATAATTCCTAAGAAATTTATCAACCATGATCCATAAGAGTATAACAAAGAAATTATATGACATAAAAGTGTGTCATAAACATAAGAATAAGAATTATAACTCTATTCAAGGTTAACTACTATGAATTTAATCAAATAATGTCCTAGGATAAAATATATCCCAAAGTATGGTAGGCCTGGTTTAACCACCCATGTTTTATTTATTCTTGGCCTAACCACTCGAGTATTGTTGTTCTTGGGGTAAACACTCATGCACCCTCTTGGGGTTGGTATAAACACCCTCATATAATATTAGTCTTTGAATAAATACCCATGTAACCTATTTGTCTTGGGATAACATCCTATATACCCTTTTGATATCATCATATATAAAAATGTATCTCATGAATTAGATAGATAAAACAGAATCTCCTTTTACATAAATATAAACTAATCATATGTATTTCATAAGAATATGAAATAATTCAAAATTTATTCAAATATTAATTAACCCATGGAAAAGAAATGTGTTTAATGAAAATTTTCTTAAAAAAGAATCCTAATATATACAAAGAAGAACATTTGATGATATCTTTAGATAATATCCACAATAATGTATAACCATCATTAAAGGATGTTGACATAGAATAAAAATAATTTATAAAAGTATTAGAAATATGATTTTAAAAACAAGAACAAATATTAATTTCTTTTGATAATTTTTAAAAATTTAAAACTCACAAAAAATGGAAATAATTTTTTGTATAATATCTGTTTTAAACAAAGAAAGGAATCTTAATAATTAATAATGGTCATGGGGATGTGAAAATGTGATCAAGAGGTAAATGTTAAAAAAATTATTTTCACACATTCGGAGAGAAATTCAAATATGACCCATACAAAAAATGTTAAAAATATTAATTTTAAAGGCTTTTTAGATAATTTAAAAAATAGTTGAAAATGGCCTTAAATTCATTCAAATATAGGGGATAACATTACTGAAATAGTATAGATAATATTTATATGGAGAAGATATAGTTATTTAAAAGTCTTCAAAACATTTAAAGAAAATAATTTAAATTAAACCACTAAAAAAATTTAAAATAAAAATAACATAAAATAATAACATTAAAAATAACTTTAAATTCCATTAAAAATATTAACATGGTATAATATGTTAAATAGGACGTATATATACCATAAAAATGAATATAGTTGCATAATATGAAACATGTTTCAAAGAAAAAAATTGAGATGAAAGAGAATTATGGATTTGGTAACCTTTGAATCAAACCCCCTTTAAGGAGTGAAAATGAAATAAAACATTAAATACCATTAATAAAGAGGGAATGATGATATAAAATATCAAATAAGTAGTATATAAACTATATAAAATAAAATAGGTTATTATTGAAAAATATTTCCCAATTAATGTAATTTAGAGATGAGAAATCCTTATAGATTATGCTACACTAAAATGAAAAAACATTTGTAGAAATAAATTTAATTAGATGTTTAAATACCATGAATTTCATGAGAAACACAGTATAATATTTTATGGACTCTTATTTTTCAAGTTTGTTAAAATTTAATTTCATCCTAGACATGTTTATTTAACTTTTTTGGGCCATTCAAGTTGTTGGGATGGCATGAGAATATGTTATGGAGGGATGGATCATACGTATAGATAATAAAAAGCTATAAGTATGAATTTAGGGTTTGAAGGAATGCTTCAAACCTTGGAAAATCATGAAATAATCCTAAGGGGTTCTACCTGATGTTTTTCATGTTGTAAATCTGTCATGAGTTGTTTTTTAAGTTCAAATGGGTAATTTCACCCCAAACCCCCTTGAACTATCCTCTTTCTTTCCTTTACATGTTTCTAGTGATTTTTGATATGGTGTATTATATTGGAAGGTTTTTTCTCCCAAATCCTCTTCTCTTCACTAATTTTAATGTCATTCACTATGGTTGGTTCCTGTAGGGAAATTTATCATTGTTCAAGAGTTAAATATCTATTTATATTTGTTTTTGTTTGTTTCCCTTTTCATAAAACACTAATGTCTAATTTTGAAGATTATTTTAGATATTTGGTGTGTTTTTCATGTTTTAGGTGGAGATTCTCAATGTTTTGATTTATCAAACCTAAGGTAGGAAGCCTAGTACCATTTTATGGCATTTGATAATGTTGTATGAATTGTTTTGCAAGAGGGATCATTTGTAGCCTTATGATACTACTTAATGTGTTGTCAATGTGGTTTATTATGTTCATAAAACATAGTAGACCTGATATAGATGAATATATGGGTCATTGATTTGGATGTAGTGATATTTGACCTATTTTATGGGTGACTTTTAGGTTTTCTTCTTGGGTAAAGTTACTTTTCATGAGGCATTTGGGCTCAGATGAGGCTAGTATGGTCAGGTTAGATGATATATGGGATGTGGTGATGCTTCACGTGTTTTTAAATATATTGTTGATTTTTTACTATTGTTATATATATGATTCTTGACGTAACTTCCCCAGAACCCTCAAGGATGGTCCAGAGTGGTGATGTGAACTCCCTATAATAACTAAGAGATGTCAGTGTGTTGAGATGACCTCCTTAGATTTCTCAGGATGAGTGGGTATGTTGAGATAACCTCCATGATATAATAGGGATGGGTCTTGGTACTGATGATTTCATGACCAGTGGGACATGCATAGGTTATGTTTTTTTCCTTTCTATTTTGGGTTTGAAATACCATCCTTACAATATAGAGAATAACTATGTAGGTTTAGGGTTCATTATGGACTTGTTAGGGTAGAATGACCCAGTGGATTATGTGTTTATTTATGCATTTATTTATTATCTATTCATACAACTTTATACACTTGTTGAACTAATGATAAGGTCTCATTGGTGGTGTATTATTATCACTGCCTAAAGAAGAATTTCAATGTGTGTATAGACTGTAGGATATGGGATAGTACTAAGGTAATGGACCTATGATAGGTTTCGAAGTGGTGTTCAGGGGATAAGGAATGTAAAAATATCAGGTTAGACTTTAGGATATTTTTTATTTATGACACTTTTATTATTATTTTATTTTTTCCCTTTTATATATTAATCTATTTCATGTGGGGATGTATTTTTACTGATTTTCCTTACATTGATATTCCATTATGTTATATCATGGGATAATGATGTTATCTTTTCGATATAGTGGTATGTTTCTTACCTTTATTTTTTATTCCAATTTATGTAGTGTATATGTTGTATGTGTTACTCTGATTGACAGCTAGTACTGAGGGAATAATATCACCATAGTTTTTTTGGGCCCTAAAAACTAGTTAGAATCCTCTTGAATACAAAGAGATATTCAATAGGTCATGTGCTTTTTTGAATGATACTGAATGATTTAAGTTGGGGTGTTAAAAATGGTATTAGATACACTTCTATTTCACCAAATTATTTGGAGATTGGTATAATAAAATAGGATGAATGGGGATTAGGTTGGTAAATTAATCCTTCTCTTATCCAATAATATTATATTGGACCTCTGAGTAACCGTGGAAGTGGGATTTCTTTTATTTTCTGTGATTTTATTGTTTTATGTTGTTCAATTGTGTTATTATGTGGTTATGGTTTATGGTATTTTCAGTTATCCTAATTGGAAAAAATGAATGGGTTTATGAATCATGGATTTGAATGTAGTTTTACATGTTATACATCAAATTTCTCATGATTTATATAGTTTTATATTAATTAAATTCCAGAAATCATATATTTGGTGTTTTCAAAAATACATCATCGATGACATTTAATTAATTTAACATGAATATGAATACAATTTTTTTGTTACGTAATTTTTATTATAACAAATGTGAAGGTACCTAGATGTAGTCTTAGTCCTTTGGAATGTTCTATGGGGTTATTCCTAGTAGTTATGTGTAGATCTAGGGTGGGAACCTGAGGATTTTTTATCTGTGTGTGCACCTATTAATTTCTTAAATAGCATTAATATTTTAGTAGTTAGGAGAATATATGTGGATCTATCTTGGTATTTCAAATAATTACACCTTATAAAAACCATATAGTTCCACAAAATGACCAAGGATATTATTTTATTGAAGGAGGTAATGCAATAGTAGTACCTCAAAATATTTTGGAGGGTAAGGCTATGGATTCCCCAAATGTTTCTCATGTGGTTCAGGCAGTAGAGCCTCTACAGCTGGATGATTTATGTATTATACTAGTGGGAGGTGTATGTTCGTAATAGATATAATAAAAAATGGTTGAATTTCATTAGGATTTATAGATATAGTACCCTCTATCATGTTAAGTAATGGGTCTTCCTTAGGATCTCGAACACTAGATCAAGGTCATTAAAGGGATATTTGGCATTGTAGAAAAAACTTCTAATACTCTTGGGTTAGACTGATGAGTGGATGACATGGGAAGCATTAAAGGACCACTTTTTCTAGGATTTATCACCAAAATCATTATAATCGGACTGACCTTAGGATTTTATGGAGCTTTAGAAAGTGACTACATCAATGTCTAACTATATGATATTTTTTTGGGATATTATTTATCTTTATATACTATAAGATATAATGAGTCTCATAAATCCAAGAATTTTAATATAAATATTAATTAAGAGGCATTAAATTATGTATATAATTTTAACCTAACCTCTTATTTGAATGCGGTTCACAAGAATTTCACTATTGATAATGGAATTACATAGGATAGTGATATGGGGTTCCACATTCTTTTATTAGTTTCCTTCTGGGTAGTTTTATGGGGGATTCTTCCAAGGGATGAAAGAGGAGATCAAAGGAGATGGTCTGGGGAGATCAATGGATGTTAGAATAAAGTATGGGTTTATCTCTTCCAACTTCAGGTTGGACTCCTTGATTTTCATTCCATTATGGATAAGATGAGAATTTCTTTAGAACTTGTACTAGTTATTTGAGAGAGTGTTAATCTTATGGTATAATGGTATATATCTATATTTTTTTGAGATTATCCCAGTCAAGTGTAGGAAGAGGTTCTAGGTAGATGTAGGACTTGATGGCATTTTTGGGAGGACTATAGATGGATATTTGGGAATCTTCTGGGAGGTCTGGTCATGGAGAAGGCGATGGTTTTCAATAGAAGCTGTTATAGGCTCTATATGGTTTAGTTCATCCAGTTAACCATGGATTACGAAGTAAGGGTTTTGGATCCAAGACTAGAAGGATGTATGCATTGGATCTGGTTTCACTAGATGGTTGAGAGGGAACTTTTATAGTTATAGATATGTTTTTGATTATGTAGATTCTCTATACTACTTTGATTGACACAAAGTCATCTAAACCTTTAAATTTTTTTACAAGTTATCATCAGTTTAGGGTTTCCAGGGAGGTATTCTCTTGAGATTGTATCACTTAATATTCATCTCAGAAAAATTATATACAATATTAATAGGTTCTAAGACATTCCTAGGGTGTTTTCAAGATATGGACATGTCTTGGATTTTCTGATTCTATAGATGACCTATTTCGAGGTCATTTTTTACCTGAATTGGTTATCCTATTTTTAAGCTCTCATGAACTTATATTTGAGATGGTTAGATTTTATATAGAACCACAGCATGAATCGTTATCTTGAGAAAATTTTTATGTTCTAATAACCTTAGGTGACATAATTAAGACTCGAAAGGCAAGAAATAAATTCTAAAGGTTTATTAAAACATTGGAACATAGTTTTTCACAAAAGAACAAAACAAATTATCAATAAGAAAGAAAGAGAACAAAAAAACTATTTAATTCCTAAGGAATAACCATAAAACTGAATACAATACCTAAAAGGAAATATATCAATGTAATAGTGGAAAATAAATAAGAGTACAAGGAAAAGACTCAAAAATATATATTCTGGATCCAAGGTGGCACCACCCGAGACCAAAAGAACAAGAATTTACACCAACATAATTATGATAAGCTACCAATTAGAAAATTTATTTTAAAATATAAATTCCATCAAGATTGTTTAGAAATGAACTTTTTTCTATCTTGAAAAGATAAAACTTTTTAATGAAATCAGAAAAGGGGTTTCCTAAATCAATTTCTCAAGGAATTTACAAATAAAGAACATGAATAATTTAGGATAAACTCAATCCATTAAGTTCTAGAATAGTAGAGTGAGAGAGAATCCACCTACCTTGATTTTGTTAAATACAAAGGATTTAATAATATTCTATAGATCAAACCTCCTACTTATATTCCTATAAAAACACCTAAGAATATCTCATTAAAACATTTCCAAATCAATAGGTTGAGGTATTACATGGAAATCTATTGTTTCTTTCAATACAACTTGAAGAGACCCAATTCACGAAGAAAGAATAAGATCCTAACATTTTATTTCCACAATTTAATAACTAAAATTTCATTATAATCAATGTACGATCATCAATTATTATATGAAATCACCTAGGGTATCCCTTTAAGTAGAGAGGAAAATATCAGAACTGAATAAGGAATTCCTAATTGTAGGATGGACCTATAATATTCATTGTGTGAATTCCCAATTCATGTTGTGAATCTATCAAGAGGTCAATTATTCAAAAAATACCACCACCTCAGTTGAAAAATGATAACAATACAATAACGTTATGATTTTCTCACACAACATGAATGGTCTTATCCATCCACTTGATGAACCTCATATACGCTCTGAAGGAACTCATGACATCTGGCTAGAATTATTCATATCATATATACTCAATTCAAGACATTAATTATTACTACAACCCAATTTAAACTTCCTTATATAAATTACATTGAACTCCCTCTAAAAATATATCCCAATTAATCAAAATGTAAACTAGAAGTCATAAAATGATGAAATACCTCAAATTAGTGGGGCAACATTTTATATACCCTAATGAAGAGGGGTGTGTTATTTCTTTAGATTGAAAATTGTAGGTAGGAAGAGTCGGGAAAGAAATTTTCTAGATTGCGGAAATCATAGTAAAAGTGGTAGGTATATATCTTAAAATTGAATAGGTAAAGGGTCCATCTATATTTCCTCTTCTGGTGGATCATTACCAGGACGTCTTTCAAAATGATTTCTCTGTAATTCCACCTAAAATGGGGATATAGTTTCATATTTAACACTTTTTGGATGCATAGGCTATATAAATTATCTCATATCACAAAGAACCATTTTAGTTGATAAAGTATAAGGTGAAACTTAATGGCCTAGAGTTGGATGTATTTATTCACCTGAGAACTTATCTATAGTGTCCTAACTTTTATTACATGATTATTACATAATTTTTAATATTAAAAACATAATATTGATATAATCTAGGATCTAAAGGATTAACATCTTGGGAAAATTAGGTACATACATCACATGTACATAATAAAACCCAAAAAATATTTAAATCCTTTTTCTTTATCCTCCTAAAATATCTAATGTTCTCTTTAGTACATATAATCACTTGAGGATATAAATCAAAGAAAGGGATGAGAAAAAATCCCATTAAGGGGGAATAATAAGGGACATGAATCAACAATACACATGTGATCATAATCAACATCATCATATCATAATCATAGTATTGTTATCATATTCATGAATGAAAAATTAAATAAAGGTATGGAATTTTGAATATTAATAATAATGAAACATCATACCATAGTGTTAAAATACCACACATATCTGTGAGCAAATCTAACATCATGTTCACACATAATATATGTGCATTAATCATAACATAATATTTATAAACAAATCTAGAATCATGTTCATGAATAATAAAAATAATGTTATGAGATATATCACATTAACAAATTCATTATAGGGATATATAATTCTCAGTCCACCCGTCACATCATAACTTACTCATAATCATGCATGCCACATAGAACATAAACCAGTAATAGTAATGAAATAAAACTATTGAATAGAATGGGTTTCATAAAAGATTTCACATATCATACTTCATGGAGTAACCTTTTGGGTTCCAAAAATTTATAGGGTAGATCATACTTCTATATAAAATATAGTTTTTTTCAAATATAAATAACCCAAGAGGATTTAATGCGTTGTTTTGGAGATTAAATACATTTTGAAAAAAATTTATAAATGTCTTAGAGAACGTTTTAAAATGAAAAAAACATGTATATACCCAAAAATAAGAGGGAAATAATAGTTAAAGTAAATTTTAAATACATTATAAGAATACCAATACAAAAAATAATATGAATGAGGATATAACCCAATAATAAGTAGTTGGGTTCAGGATTCCCCATACCTTAAATTACGATTTATTTCCTCACCCTTCCATCTATTGAATAATAAACATAGGTTTGTTAAAACATGGAAGTAGAAGTTAATTATGTTCATTTTTTCACTCATTATCAATTAAAATTTTGGATTATATTCCTTAATTCCTTTTGTAAAATGTGAAACATTTTTATATCATGTCTTCTTCAAAAAAATCATGTTTTGTTTCGAATTTTCTATTTTTGGTCAAGGTAAATTATCCATAAGTAAAATTAATTCCATAAGATTAAAATAAATATGTTTATACATTTATATATGATAAATAATTTATTATAACCATCCATAAGGTTGGTGATAAGAATAGTATTGGAAACATTCTCATTAGAGGTTAACTAACAATTATTGGGACATTGTCAGAAGAGTAATAAGAGAAGGATACAATATAAATATATCATATAAATAATAATTATAGTAGATTAAAAACAATAATATAATTTTTACATTCTAATAAATTAATAGAATATATGATTTCGGTTTGAAAGTAATAATTACAAAGATGAATACAATAAAAAAAGAGAAGAAAAGTTGATGAAAACATACTCATTTGTCAACATTGGTTCCTTTCTATGGCTTTAAAATACATTGATTCTTAGATTTGGTTAACTCTAAAGGGTCCCTTAGGATTATAAGGGAATTTAGAGTGGGTATTTGATATATTTTTATATGGTAAGTGGGTATGGAGTGGTTTTCTAAAGGAGGGGTGAAGGGTTATTTTTACTTGAGGAGACATGTATTTTTGAGTTATAATATTGAATAAAATACTATATCCTAGGTAAACATTTAATTAGTTATATTTTTTACATTATGAAATATATTCAGATTAAATAACAAGATTTTAAGAATTTCAATTATTTTATAACCAAAATTTTTTGATTATTAAAAAGGAAAGGAGGAAAAATTGATAAAATATTATTTTAATGGAATACTTTAGACTTTAGACTTGGAAAAATAATTTGTAGTTTAAAAAATTGAGTTTATTATTTTTAAATAACCCATTTATCTTATTAATTTTTTAGGATGAAATAACTAATTTATCATTTATTAAGTCTTAATTTTATCATCATTATGCCAAAAACATTGTGCATTTGAAAACCAATATTTTTACTATTCACATAAAATTGATGTATTTTAGAAAATGACTAAAAAAATCACCGATGATAAATTTAGATGTGATGATTATAATGAAATTAATATTATCAAAATAATTTTCACCCATTGGTATTTTTAATTTTTAAAATAATAATTATTAATTGTATGGAATACATTAAAACAATATTTATTAAAAATGTTATTATATTTTATTTGAGTTTATAATCATGATATTTATTTTATAGAATTGTAATATTTATCTTTTCATAAATTACTCATGATAAATTTTATTTTATTTATATTTTATTATTTTATTTAAAATGATTATTTTCAAATTTGAGGATATTATTCCCAATGGTCATATTACCTCTTATAAATACAATTTTCATTTATTCATTCAACATTCAAAGAAAACAACCCAAGATTCCATATTTTCCTTTTCAAAGATATTGATTGTTTTACTAATATTATATTTATTTTCTATACCATTGTTCATGGGGGTGATGATTCTTGCAGATTGGAATAATCCATATTTTCCCATTCTACTTTTCTTGTATTCTATTTTTTCATCCAATTATAATGTTTGGAATTTTAATAGGTTAATTTTAGTAATAATGTAATGATATTACTCTATTAAATATTTTTTAGTTAGTTTCTCTTAATTTTTTATGTCTATAATTTTAAATGATATATAATTGAATTTATTTAAGAAAACAAATGTCACTTATAATCTATGTGTAACAAACCATCTTTTCAATGAAGGCATATATCATTGATTTTTCAATTTGAATACCTTAAAAAGATCTAATAGCGATGTATAATCAAGTCATGGAGGTTATGGGTGTGTTCGGGGCTCATTTGGAGCCCAAAGCTCCGAAATGGGAAAATGGACTAGGCCACACGGTTTTTCTGAAATCATGACACCCAGGGCACTTGACAGCGTGGTCGGTTATAGACATGAAACACAACCCATTTGCAAGGTTTGCCCACAGTTAGTCAAATAGTGTGCCTAACCATGTAGGGTTCCCTTATCTATAGATAACTATGAATGGTTTGACTAACCATGGGCCTAAACTGTGTACTTTGTTTTTTGCGGTGAGTTTACAATGCCCCCCAACATGACCTATTATGAATTTTTTTCTTATCCCTTGTTCTCTAGTGGATAAAATGTGAGGTTTTCTCCTCATTTGAGATAAAGAACACCCTCAACCTAGATTCATCCACATATCTCTCATTAAGAGTCTGTTTCTTAATCCGTAGAAAGTGTTGGATTTCTCAAGATAAGGATAACCTCACTCACCCTTCCTATTTCAGTTTTCTTTTAGATTTGTTGCACTATTTAGGTGAATGATCATTTTCCCTATTTTCATGGAATTGGACAATTTATCATTTCTCTTCCAACCTTCTTTGAATATAAAGCTTATATCGAGTGAGTAATCGTCTATGTCCTTGAGTTAGGTTCTCACATTGTTTTCTCATAGAGTTTTGGTTGTTTCATAATTATTACATCATTCCACATGCCTTACTTTTTTGAGAATATCATTTATATTGATTCCTTCAATTCTAATTGAACCTTTAACCTAGATACATGTTCATTGATTCATGTTGGGTGGCTTAGATGCTACACATATCTTATATGGTCACCCCATGGGTGTTACACATAGAATTTTCCATTTTATCCAATTTATTCAAGTTTCCTAGAACTAAATTTAGCATTTGGGTTGGTTTTTAAATGATATTACCATTTAAATATGAGTGATACATGTGATACAAGGAACCTCATAGGCCCTTGATCCTTTTACAATTGGAATTTCCCAAGTGGTAAATTTCATTAATAAATATGTTATCTACTAAATTACCAATAAGCCTTAAGTATTGAGTTGACTTGTCTTCATGAATTCAATAAATTTTTTAGGGTGAATGGATTTTATAAGATGAATTATGCAATATGGTGTAATTATTTAAATGAATTGACCATGACCCGCTCTAATTTACACTGGTGCCTTATGACTTGGTTGCCGTGTTGTAACGATTTGTAACATTTTAGATGGAAATTGAACTAAGATACTGAAATGCATGAGAGGTCGTTCCTCGTGTATCGATTTATATACATATGAACATGCCTTTGATAATGTTTAATTAAAATACATAATAGTTTTTACATTATATATTATGTTATAATGATGATTATGCATCTACTACTATATGGTCTTGATAAAAGATATGGATGGGAGGTAATTTCCCATTCTAGATATAATTATAATACACCTTTATATAGGCTATGATAAGATGGTAATGGGTGTCAATCTAGGAGGTAAATAACACTTCCACACATATAGTGTTGACCATGACGTCTCACAAAAGTGATACTATATAGGAGATGATATTTACGTTCCACGTTCCACGATAAGAGTGTTTCTATAGAAGCTCACTCACCATCCTAAGTGATGTAGTATGTAATCACTTGCTCTATCTGGATGTAGGTAATATACCCTATTTCATGAGTTTTTAGGCTCATTAGACCATTCTTGGATATTTTATTTACTCCCCGATCCATACATCACTAATATTCTAGGTATATGGCCATTAGGTGTTCCACACGCACTTGGTTTATATTGGTGGATGAAATATCTGACTAAACTATATATACATACATACATATATATATTATTACTATTTATATATTGCAATGTGATTAGACACATATTATTTACATGATATAAAGCATGTAAACTCATCAGGTTTTCTATAGGAACCTGGGTGAGCTAGTTATTTATTTTTGTATTGTTTTAATTTTCTTCTTATACCTACACACGGTTTAATTATCATTACTACTTAGATTACATGTAGAAACCAATGGTGGTGGCCTACTGATATTTTTATCTCACATCATACTCGTGATACCTTTGGTACCTGAGAAGACTATATTTCTACTGGTATTGATAAGGGAAAAGGACCTACTTCAGGTTGTTGAATACTTACCTAGTTGGAAAATAGGAGGAGAGGATTGTTCTTAGGCTTCAGATGCCTATAGAGCTATTTTATCGTTTTTTTATTTTGTAATAATGTATAGAATCCTAGAATCTTTATTTTTATTTCTATATTATCATAATGTCATGCATACATTTATCAGAAACTTCATGTGAGGGTTTTTTATATCGTATTTAGTTGTACAGTTATTATTTACATCCAATGCTTACTTATACAGTTGTTTGTTATGCTTCAATAGTTTATTAATTTTGTCTGTTTATATTATGCTTCCTTTGTTTAATGTTAGATATAGTATCCATGGTTCTAATTTAGTAAGAGGGTATAGTCTCCACACTATACCACCTTTACACCCTCACTACTAGTCGATATCCTCTAGCATATGAAGAGTAAATCATGATGCCATGTGATCCACCAGCTCAGGTTCAGATTAAGTTGATCCCAGGTCAGGACATTACAAACTAGAATTAGAGGGGATCCTTTATTGATTTACTATTTTGAGACAATATATTGGAGGTAGAAAACTCTTGTAACTTGGTAATAAATTTATCTTGGGTGTTGTGAACCCATGTTCAGGGTAATGTCCAAGTTTCCTAAATTATAATTGTTCTGATGGTTTTTCCAATTACTATTGATATGACTTCACCATTGGGTGACAAAATTTGTTTATGATGTCATTTATATTGACATTATTGAAATTATGATTTCCTTACTATCACTCAAAGAACTGAGGGAAATGAATTAGACCATGAATCATCCTATGCA
Organism: Viscum album; assembly: GCA_963277665.1. Classification (NCBI taxonomy): domain Eukaryota; kingdom Viridiplantae; phylum Streptophyta; class Magnoliopsida; order Santalales; family Viscaceae; genus Viscum; species Viscum album. The sequence goes on along the minus strand of OY728123.1, from coordinate 2,614,919 downwards.
CAGTAGGAGGAATATTCCATGCATTTTTCCATTCCATGTTTTTTTTTAGAATGGATTAATAGGTTTCATATTTATTGTTCCATGATATGTATTGAATTGTGTTGAAACTTCATACAAGATTTAGAAATCATAATTTATACTTAAGGTGGATACCTTTTTCCTAATGGTGTTTTCCTGAATAAGTTAAAGAAGAAAACTTAAGCATTTAATTTTGTAATTTTATATATATAGACCATTGGTTTCCTGAGGAGGAATGTGTTATGGTGCGAGATGAATGGATTCGATATTTTGAGTGAGAAGGAGTATGGGAACTTGTGGATTGGAAAATGGAAACCTATCTGATTCAACCATTTTGAAGCGTTTTAAATGTTTAAACAAGAATAATTTATAAATTAATATTACTTATAATTTGAACACAACCATCATATATATGCCAGACACAAATACTTGTACCTAAACCCAACCTTTGTAGTGGGTAGTGGGTGTCTCATGTGTTCTTATATCCTCTTATGGTATGATCTACTGTCTAGACCTGGATTTTGAGTAGGTAGAGAGGAATGATCGTGTATATAGGAAGGTTTTACATAAGTCCTAGTTTCATATCATCATTTTCTATACTTTATTAAATTTTTTTGAGGCATGTGATTAGAATTTTGGTTTCATGCTTCCACAAAATCCTCCAGTCACATGCCTTGAAGGTGGTGGTGATCATGTTCTTGAGGTGGGGGTCATGAGCCACCAATTATTACTCTTATCAAGCCACCTATGTATCTTCTTCTAGTTACTGATCTGAGTTCTGAATCCTAGTTACAAGAGGGTTTTCTTCATATTATCCCGTCTATGAAAGTTATTGTTAGACCTATGTAGATTCTGACAGAGTTGATTCATGAGTTTCAGTAGTAACATCCTCACACATTTTTGGGGGATGGAAGTCCTCATGTTTATCGAAGTTACCTTATTTATATTCAAGCATCTGAATTAACCTCTAGAGAGGATATTAAAACCCTCACCTTTTATACTTTATGATTCATCCAAGCGAGGGAGGGGCATCATTAATCAGGAAGATCTCTTTTATGACATGGTTTGGGGAGATTTTCAGACAATATTCTATGACAACTTCTCTCTCTAGACTCTGCATGTTGATAGATATAGAGAATTCATGAATATTCATGAGGTGAGTATGTCATTTATTGAATACGCTTCCCATTTGACTGATTGGTAGTAATATAATAACACTCTTGGTTCTAATGATTTGATGACCAATAGGAAATTCAAGGATAGGCTAGTTTATTCTGTCCGATCATAGGTCAATGTATTCATATCGATGACTATTTCAAAAATTGTCAAACAAGACCTTATTAGGGAGAGGAATATGAGGGAAGATGACGGTGTGATGTAGGGTTGTTCAGAACCTAAAGATTGTAGTGGTTCATATTCTGGGAACAAGTGTATTTTTAAGGTTTCCCATAGTGGTACTAGTAGTTAGGATTCTCATGAAGAGAAATTTATTATCTTCTACCGGTGTGGGATGTTATGACACATCAAGTCTCATTACCCATGGGATCCTTTCGAGTGAAAAAGATAACATAGGTTGTTCCATCTCTAGTTTTTATATAGTAATTTACCTCCAGTGCCTCACAGGGAGGGATAATCACCTACTCTTTAGTCAGGAATGGGGCTTGTAGGATCATGTTAGGTAGGCAGTTGGAACACCACCAACCGATCAGGTTGAGGTGGCGGTCACGATAGAGGTGGTCAGAATTATGATTCTCAGTGCCAGAAGAGCGAGATCACTCAGGGCAGTCAGGTAGTGACTTAGAACTATGTTAAAGGATAGTTACATGTAGTCCAACCTATATTCTATAAGAGCAGAGTGTTGAACCTTCTAGTTTATGAGGTACTATTCTAATTACCTACACCTGAGTGGATTCTTTGTTTTAAACATGTGTGTCTCACTCTTCTATATATGAGGAAATAAAATAGAGTATGGTCCTCAGCATTGAACACTTTTATGACATTATGACCCTAGATACACCGTTAGGTATCTGTTCATAAGGTATTCACCATTTTAGGGATTTTCCCCTTGAGATAGGTGGTTACCTTTTCGTATAGAAACTATTCATCCTCATCATGAAGGGATTTTATGTAATAATTATGATGGGATGGTTAGTTCCCTACCAATCCCACATTATGTTCTATCATTGTATGGTTATGTTTACATTACCAGATGGTTGTACAAACAAGAATAAGGGTGAATGGGATGTGAAATCTTTGTGATCAGGACCCGAGTAGTAGAGGTTGTGTAATGTGATGACATAGATCGCCAATATTTTCCTAGATGACCAAGGGTTATGAACCATTTTTTTTTCATCAGTAGTGGATCCTTTTAGGTTTGTATTTTTGAATGACTTCTCAGGTCTTCCTCTCTTTTGATAATTAGAGTTTACAATTGATCTTGTTCTAGGAGCAACACTAGTGATCATTCCTCCTTATAGGATGACAGTTAAGGAGGTTATAAAGCTTAAGAAGCAGTTGGAGGATCTAAAGGATAAAGGATTTATACATCCCAAAACTTCTCCTTGGGGTTAAATATTTATTTTTTTCCAAGAAGACAGATGGTACCTTCTGGCTCTGTGTGAATTACCATCATTTGAAATAATTAATAGTGAAACATTACTATACACTACTTAGAATAAATGACCAATTTTATCTTATTTATGGAGTGAAAGTGTTTTCAATGATATATTTTAGGTAGGACTATCATAATGTGAATTATAGAACATCATAAATACCACAAACAACTTTAATGAGGAGGTATGTTCTACATGAGTACTTGGTTATGTCGTTCGGACTCACTAATGCACTTGGATATTATGAATTGGGTTTTCCATTAATTTCTGGATTCATTTTTGGTAGTCATTGTTGTCTATATATTTTTTTATTAATTCTACAAACATGACCATGAAACCTATATTTATATCGTGATGAATACACTGAGAGAGAACTGGCTCTATGCTAAGCTTAGTAAATGACACTTCTCGATCAACAAAGTCCACTTTTTTTTATTCACATCGTCTCGAAGTTATGATTTTTAGTAGAGTAATAGAATGTGAGAGTTGAGGTTTTTTGGGAGAATCCTTAGAAATTAATTGACATTTGGAGTTTTTTGGGGATTACTTTATATTATAGATGATTTATCTAGGATTTATTACACCTTATAGCACCACTTACAGGCTTGAAAATGAAAGGTGTGATATTTTTATTTTCAGAGTCTTGTGAAGTATCCTTTAAAGAGTTAAATTGAAGATGGAATTAAATAGTGATACTAATTATTCCAAAGATAAGAAAGAGATATAATGTATATTATAATGCATTAAGTATAAGTCTTAGAGCTCTTCTAATACCGGATTAGAAACTCATCGTGTATGGGCCACATCAGTTGAGTCCTCATAAGAAGAATTACCCAACAAATAATCTCAAGATCACAGTTTTAATTAATTTCTTACACTAATGGAGACATTATGTACCTGAAGAGAGTTTTTTGGTGTTCACTAACCACAAATACCTCAAGTATATCTTTACATAGTGGGATCATAATATCAGAAAATGCGGGTGGGTTGAGTACCTATAGTATTTTCATTATGAAATTTCTTACATGTCTTGTAAAATAAATTCAGTAGACAATGCATTGAGATAAAATACTAAGACCCAAGTATTTAAAGATCTAGTGGAAATGGAAGATTATGAAATTATTCTTATAGATTCATCTTGAGGTTCAAGATGACCGTGGTTAGAATTTCCACTAAGACTTAGTAGTGACTTATAATCTTTTGAAATACGTAAGGATGAGATAGGTATCTGATCCTGAGGTCCTACTTCTAAGAGAAAGTGTTTCAGATGAGGATACCCATTAAGGTTATACCATTAATGGGGATGATAAAATGTTGTTACATGGGTGTGTATGTGTCCCAGTAAAGATCAAATAGGATTTGATGTGGGAATTCAACATGTTAGTATTGGCAGTTCACCATGGTGACACCAAAATGTATTGTGATCTATGACACCAATATTGGTGGTTGTGTATGAAATAAAATATTTCTGATTTCACCACTTGGTGTTCCACCTATCAGTAGGTGAAGGCATAAAATCAGCGACCGGTAGGGCCTCTACATCCGTTTTCCATTCCAGAGTGGAAATGGGATAATGTTTCAATGGATTTTGTTACTGGTCTATAAATATCACCTTAGAGAAATAATACGATGTGGGTTATAGTTGATCATTTGATGAAGGTTTCACACTTCTTTCCTATGTGATTGAACTTATCAGTAGATGAGCTATGAAGGTTGTGTATCATTGGGGTTATATGTATTCATGGATCTCCTTGACCTATCATTTCTAATAGAGACTCTTATTTCATGTCACGATTCTAGAGGGGGTTTCAGAAGGCCTTGGATATACGGATACTTCTAAGCATGACCTATCAACCACAGACTAATGGAAAGATATATCATACAATACAAGTTTGAGATTAAATGTTTTTTAGATGAATCCCTGACTTTGGGGGTTCATAGGATAAACAAATTCCCCTCATTGAGTTTTCTTATAACAACATATTTCTTGAAACCATCGAGATGCATCCCTATGAAGCATTATATAGTAGGCCTTGTCACTCACCTTTGTGCTGGATAGAGGTGTGGAGTTAGTTATGCTTGGACCATGTCTCATTCAGGAGAATATAGAGCAGGTTTAGTTAACCATGAGTCACATGTTGACAGCTCAGTCTAGACAAAAGTTGTATGCCAAAAAACATTAGAGGCCTCTCGATTTTATGTTTGGAGACTTTGTTTTCTTGTGTGTCTCACCCAGGTTAGGACATTAACATATTCAGAAGTCGGGTAATCTCTCACTGAGGTTCGTTGGACCCTTTGAGGTTTGGAAATGGATCGAACCATTAACAAACTAGTTGGAATTCCTTGGAAATACCAATCCATGTATCTCAACTTCAATGATATTATTATGACTCAACACATGTCATTTAGCCTAATGATGTCGAGTAGGATATGAATGCTTCCTCCAAGGAATATCTAATTTGTATTGTTGATCGGAGCATGAATAAACTTCAAGGAAGGTCCATTACTCTTGTACGGGTGCTATGATAGAACAACCACATACATGATGAGACCTAAGAGTGGGAACTTGATATGTTATCTCAATGTTCATAACTCTCTACTGAAGATTCCTCTTTACCCTTAGAAGGACAAATTGGGGATGAGTTGCTTTAAGGAGGGGTGGTTTTAACAACCCTTATTTTCAAAGAAGATACAAATCATTGTTTTTTCAATTTGAATACCTTGAATGGAAATAATATAAATTTCTAATAAATTCATGGTGGTTGTGGGTGCATCCGAGAATCATTCAGAGCCTGGATCTCCAAAATGAGAAAAATAGACAAGGTCATCTAGTTTGTCTAAAATAGTGCAACCTTGGGTGCATGGCCCTGTAACTGGTTACCAGCATGAGATAAGTCCCATTTTTCAAGTTTTTCACACAGTTAGTTAAACTACGCACCTAACCATGAAGGTTTACTTTCTCTATAGACAAACATGCATGATTTTTGCACAATATGACTAATAGTGCGCCTAAATAGTGCATTTTGTATTTTTGGGTTAATTAACCACCCCCACATAACCTATTAAGAGATTTTATATTATCTCTTTTTATAATGTGGATGAAACATGAGGTTTTCCCATCCTTTTAGCTCAAGAATACCCTCATCCTAGTTTCATCCACATCCCCCTCTTCCAAAGTTAGTTTCTCAATTTGTTGAAGGTATTGGATAGATCAAGGTAAGAATAACCTCACTCACCCTTCCTATTTCATTTTTTGTTTGGATATATCACTCTATTTAGGGGAAGGCACATTTTCCCTATTTTCAAGGAATTGGAACGTTTATCAAATATCTTTCAACCTACTTGAAATATGAGGCTAATATTCAGTGAGGCATTGTTTAAGAACGTGATGTTGATATTAAAATTTTTTTCTTATCGAGTTTTGGTATTTTTGTAATTATGTTGTCATGTCATATGTCAATCTTTACCAAGAATCTCATTTATATTGATTACATAATGTTTAATTGAAACTTTCACCTAGATACATATTTATTGATTCTCATTTTAATTTTTAGAGGCTACAAATACCTTATATGGTCACCCCATGGGTGTGACACTTAAAGTTGGCCATTTTGGCCAATTGATTAAATTTTCCTAGAACTCAATTTAGCCTTAGTCTTGGTTTTTAAATGAATGTTACCTTGAAATATGAGTGTTACATGTTACCCAGGGAACCACTTGGTTCTTTTACCTTTAATATTTGGAATTTACCAAGTGGTAAATTTCCTTAATAAACAAGTCATCTCCTAAATGACCTTTGAGCTTTATTTATTGAGTTTACATGTATTAATGAATTGAATAAATTGGTTAGGGTGAATAGATTGTATAATATAGATAATTTAAGCTTGTTTCATACTTTATATTAATTGACCATGACCCATACCAAATAAACAATATGCCTTATGACTTGGTTCCCATGTTTTAATGAATTGTAATGTTTAAAATGGAAATTGAACTTGGATAATGACATGAATGAGAGATCATTCCTCATGTATTGATTAATATATATATATATATATATATATATATATATATTTATGAACAAGCCATCAAAAATGTTTAATTGAAATTCATAAGAGGTTATGGATTATGTATTATGTTAAAATAATGATTATGCCTCTACTACTATATGGGATTGATAAAAGATATGGATTGGAAGTAATGCCCCGTGTTAGATATAATTATAATGTTCCTTTAAAGAGGATTAGATATTATGGTAAGGGTTGTTGATCTAGGAGTGAAATCGATCTCCCTTATATTTGGTTTTGTGCATGGTGTCACGCACAAGTGACACTATATGGGCAATGTGCTTTATACACCACATTCCATGATTAGAGTGTTTCCATGGGAACTCACTCACCATCCCAAGAGATTTTGTATGAAATATATCACTCTATTTGGATGTAGGTAATATAACCTATTTCATGAGATTTTTGGCTCATTATATTGGTCTTGGATATGTGAGTTATTCCCCAGTCTAGAAAATACTAGTATTCTAATCATATGGCCATTAGGCCTTCCACATGAACATGGTTCATATATCTGGATGAAATATAGAAATAAAATATATATATTATTAATATATATATATATATATATAGTGATGTGATCAAACACGTATTCCAACCATGAGATGATGTAGGTAGACTCACCAAGTGTCCAATAGGAACCTAAATGATCTGGTCATTTAAATATGCATTATTTTACTTTTCTTCTTATACATGAAATTTTTTTAATTACGATCACTACTCATATTACATGTCGACCCCATTGGTGATTTCCTATTGAGATTTTTATCTAACACCCTACTCAATAAGCCTTTGGTACATGATAATAATATTTTTCTTATAGGTATTGATAAGGGTAAAGACCCTAATTTAGGTTGTTTAATGCTTGCCTAGTTGGAGAAAAGGATAAAAGGATCATACTTAAGCTCGAGATACCTATGGATCAGTTTTTCCATTTTTTATTATTTTTATACTAATATATAGCATTCTTGAATATATCTATTTCTTTCTGTATTATCATAATTCCATGTATACATGTATTAGACACTTTAAGTGAGGCTTTTTTACATCATATTTAGTTTTTCAATTATCATTTACATCCGCTTCTTACTTATTTATTTGTTTGTTAAGATATTGTAGTTTACTGATTCTGTATGTATTGTATTCTTTGTTCCACTCTGATAAGAGGCTATAATCTCCCCATATTACCGCCTTTACACCCTCTCTACTAGTGGGTAACTTCTAGTATATATGGTGGTGTGTTTAAGGCCATGTGACCGACTAGATCGAGGTTTGACTTAAGTGGATCTTAGGTTGGGACGTTAAATTTTGGTTCATTACATTATTACACCATTTATAAAATTTATCCTTGAAATTCCATCTTATATTCTTGGTTGAGAATAGATGAGGGTAATTTTGTTTCACCATTTCATCCAGTTCCCACATCGCCTTTTCAAATTTATGGTTTGACCACATCACTTTGAAAAGTTGAGTTTTATTATAGTTTAGAACTCTTTCTCTACAGTCCATGATCTTTAGTAGATTCTCCTCATAAGATAATACATTCTCTAGTTTTAGAACCTTAGGATTTAGTATATGTGGTATATTGGGTATGCACTTCATGAAGAGAGATAAGCTGAGAATACCAGGATCTTGAGCTAGGTTTGGCGGAAATGTAAGATGATAAGCTGATACACCCTTGTGATCAATGATATCAATGGAACCAATGTACCAAGGGATAATGTTACCTTCCATTTCAAACATCATGAATCTAATCCATGGTGATATTATAATACAATCTTCATCTTCAACTTGAAACTCTAATTCCCTTTAATGGTTTTCATCATAGTTGTTATGTAGATTCTAAGAATATTTTATGTATTGTTGAATAGATTGAAACTTATATATTATATATTTGAAAATCTCAATTCCATGTAGTTTTAATTCACCAAATTCATCCCAAAAAGTAGGTTCCTTATAATGCTTACCATATAGAGCTTTATATGGGGCCATTTGAATACTTGAGTGGAAGATGATGTTTTATGAGAACTCAGCCATAAGGAGATATTGATCCCATACTCCTTTACATTCCATTGAGAAGTATCCCAGGATATACTTATGTTTTTAAGTGTTCCTTTATATTATCTATCATTTTGATGGTGATAGGCCATATTAAAATTCAATTCAGTATTCAGTTCATATTAAAGACTTCTACAAATTTTTTAATTTAACTTTTGATAATGATCAGAGTTGATTGAAGGTGGAACCCCATACAACCAAAACACTTCCTTTATATATATCATGGAAAGTTATTAACGTTATAAATATCCCTGAATTGTGAATAAGTGGGCTGTCTTGGTGAGTCGATCCACCAAAAACCATATCACATTACATTCTTTGGATATATTTGTGAGACCAGTGAAAAATTCCATGGGGATGTTCTCCCATTTCCATTTGGGTATGGACAATGGTTGAAACTTATAATTAGACTTATGTTACTATAATTTAACTTGCTGATATACCAAGAATTTTGATATGTATGCAGTGATCTCCTTCTTTATATTTTCCTACCAGAAATTATCTCAAAGATCATAGTACATACTGGCACTTCTAGGATGGATGTAGAAGTATACGCTACGTGAATTATCTAAAAACTCATTATTTTATATTAGGATATGAAGGCAAACAAATTCTTGTTCCAAACTGGATGAAAACATCTTCATCTATATTGAATTCCGGAAGATTACCTTCCTTTATTATGTACACCTTCTTTTGAAGATCAAGATCATCCCTTTGTGCCTCCATGATCTTGTCTTAGATATATGGTTTGGAATTAATTTGGTAAAGGTAGGATCTATTCCCATATATTTTAATTTATAGATCCATCTTATGTATATCCCTTATAATAGGGTATTTCTCAATCCGAATCATGGATAGTGTATCATTTTCTTTTCGTCAGAGAGAATTATCTTTGATTCTTGAATTTACAAGATGGCAGAGAATAGAGAAATCGAAGTCCTTGATAAGGACTAACAATATTTTCTGATGTGTTTCATGCTCCTTCATTGTGAATATATACTCCAGAAACTTTTGATATGTATATATGTCTCACTTATCACTAAATAGATAGTCTCTCTATGTTTTCATGTTGAATATCATAGTTTATAACTACCTATCATGCACCCGACAGTTCTTCTCATGGATCATCAACTATTGTTCGGAATAGTCTAACACATTATTATTCTCCATTATTACCCAACCCATGAACTTTTTTGAATAATATATATATATATATATATATATATATATATATCAGAAAATATTCTATACTTGATGGTAGTGTGATTATAAGAATACTGATTAGCATGTTTGTTTTCTCCTTAAACCATTCCTCACATTCTTATGTCCATACATGATTTTCCCATTTCTATATTAACTTAATTAGAAGGCTAGTAAATAATGATAAATTTCTCATAAAAACATTAATAGTACCCAACTAAGAGAAGAAAACTATTGATTTCCCTGACACATGATGGTTTGATCCCTTCCCCAATTCCATTTGTCTTTTAAGGGCTGAAAATAATTCCTTCACATGTCATTACATCCACCATGAAGGTGACTTATTGCATCCAAAATTCACACTTAATAAACTTAGTATACATTTCCTCCATTCATAATATCACTAGTACAATCCTTAAATTCTCTTCACGTTCCTCCTTTATCTTGGAGTAGTTGAGAATATCATTTTTAAAGACTACAAATTTCTTTCAAGGTTATATCTAAATACTCCATTCATCAAATAAATGAATATTTCTGGGTAATTATTAAGTATGGAGGGAAATACTATAAACTCATAGTGCCTATAACTTGTATGGAAATTTTTCTTCTGGATATATTTATTCTTCATAATTTTTCAATGATATCCATAATGAATATCCAATTTTTAGAAGAATAGATCTCCTCATAGTTAATGAAATAATTTATCCTTCCTTGGAAGGAGAAACATATTATTTATGGTGATCTTATTAAACTCTTGGTAGTTTATATAGTACAACATTTATCCATATTTTTTCTTATCAAAAAGAAATGATGATCCACAAGGTGATGTATTAGGTAATATGGAACTATTTTCCAAATTCTCTTATAGTTTCTTCTTTAAATACTATAGATCAAATGGGCCATCCTATAAGGGAATTTGGTTATAATAGTGGTAACAAGTAAAATATTTATTTAGAATTATACCTTACGATCTGGGGGAAATATGGGAAACTCTATAAGAAAAAGATTATTATATTCATTTAAAATTTAAATTTACTCATGGTTTATAATTTATTTTGACTCATCCTTATGGGAAAAGTATGATTATTTGTTGGTCACCAACACCCACACCATTGAGGTATTTTCCAAAGGAGATTGATGATCTTCATTACTTTTGATTCGGTGCATGGGATGGTTTGAAATATAAAATGAGGTTTCTTTTTCCAAATATTTTATGTGATATCTATAAAATGAGAGCCAATATATTCTCTATATAACATAAAATTAAACCAAGGGAAGTATTATGAGATTCTCTTGAAGAATATTCCAATATATGGTAATATGAGAAGATTCCAATACTAGGGTTATATTCATCCCACCACTAGGTGGTTTTATAGAAATATCTAATTCAAGGTATTGGGGTTTTGATTCAATAGTCCAATAAAACGTATAGGATATAAATGAATGTTTATAACTAGAATCAAATAAAAAAAAATCCATGCTTGATTGAATAGTATATGTACTTTTCATGACTTCATATTCATGATCCACCTAATCATAATTGATAACATAATATTTCCATTTCTCATTTTTACTTATTATTTGTTTATTCTAGTTACCCTTTTTGAGCCCGGATTTTGTGCACTGGATTGAATATTCCCCTCACTCTCTACAATTGAAGCATTAAACCAAGGGTGATGGCCTTATTTACACAATCACCTCAGCCATCTTCTTCATGTATCTTATACATCCATGTTCGTGGTGAAATTATCTAATAAACATGATGCATTTTCATATCCCTCTAAGTAAATCACCATGATTCTTCTTTCCATATTTTTTTACACATGGGTGGTAGGATCTTCTTTCCAATTTTTCATTTGATCACTTGGTTTGAAACCACATCTTGTTTTTCTTATCTCCATAACTATGCAACCATTTTCCTAACTCCATTAATAAATTGAGATCATATCAAACTAATTATTCATAAATTCCAAAGTATCATATGTCTAGATCCTTTCATAGGTGTGGTTTTAAACCACTGAAGAATCTGTCCATTTTTTTATCATTATTGATAACAAAATATACGACATATCTTGTTAACCTTGTAAAAATTTCCTTTTAATTCTTGATAGTTTCACCAAATTTTTTATTAATCTATGGAAATTGTATATACTTATTTATATTTATATATCAATGGAAATACTTTCTAAGATAAAAGTTCTTATAGTCTTTTCACTCTATTTAATCAATTTCATTCTTTAACATGGTATTGTTTATAAACTCACACCATTGATCAATCTCTCCATCTAAATGACAGATGACTAGAGTAATATTCACTATTACAGAATAGTGTAGTATAGAAAATATCTTCTCTATTGAGTTAACCCACTATTCCATGATAAGTTTATTAGAATACATTCTAAACATCAATGGTCATTGTTGTATAAATGACTAGATATATAGTTATTACTTCTTAGGTGAAGGAATACATTTCACATGGTTCATGTTATTTTTCATATCCTATAAAATATGGCTATGAATCACCATGAATTTTTAAATTCAACATCCAATGGAACTAGGTATTCCTTTCACATAATCAATTTAGTTTCCCTTACATGGGTTTTTGGTTTCGTTTTTATTATTTCCCACCATTTTCTAAAATATAAAATGTTTGAACAAACCTAATCCCATAAGGAATGAATAAAAAATTTATTATTATGTGAAAATTAATTCCAAATTCATATCTTATGGGATCTCTATATTTATCCATTTTCTCAAATGATTCCACTTGGATCATGTATTTTAAACATTTTTAACTTTAATATGAATAATTACTTTATTTTTATATCCTCTATAATGGTTTGTATAGATTATATGATTTACCAAAACATATACCTCATAAGTGTCAGACTAGGTGTGCAATAAAGACTCTTTTTCATGCACATGGTTCCAATCGATTCAATTCCCAATCCGCCCTTTTTAGTGTTATTACCATTTAGTAAAACTGTACTAGATCTACTTTAACTTATAGTATCCAGACAGGGATTTCATTACTAGGAAACCATGCACTCATATAATTTACCAAAACATAGGATTTTTACATGTACATAGACTTATCCTTATGGTATTACCAATTATTTTATAATAATAATTCCAAAATTATATAAATTGTTCTCTAATACCAAATATAGAAACCCAAATTTTCTTACATGACTATTGCATTATTTTTATGATAAACTACATAATAGTGATACACATTGGGTTCCAAAGGTTTAGTGCCTTGAGAAAAGTAAGAACATACATCATATATACTTAATAAAACATAAAAAATAATTAAATACTTATTATTTTTGTCAATAAAATCCCTCATGTTCTCCTTAGTTCATGTAATCTGTTGAGGATATACATCAAAGGAAGGGATGTGTTAAAACCCAAGTAAGGGGAGGAATAGAGCACATGAATCAATAGTACATTGGTAAGAGTAATCAACATCATCATATCATAAACATAGTTTCATCATAATAATAATTGGGGAAATATTTTATAAAGTCATGGAATGTAAAATATTAATAATATTGAAACATCTTAACATAGTTGTCACGACCCGTCCTCGGGGCCCGTGACGTGACTACCCTAGGCCCGCCTTCCATAGGCCAGGGGCTGGCGACTAGCACCAAGGTGTAAATCCCAATAACTGGGAAGGCATTTCATTTATAAAAGTAAACAAAACACCATAGAGTACAAGCGGAAGTAATACACTAAGTAAAAAGAGAAAGTGTTGAAAAGTAAAAAGTGCCAGAATACAAACCCAACTGAAAAGTACAGCTACAACTGAAAGGAAGTACAACAGAAAAGACAAACAACAGGAAGAATAGAAGCAGCTCCTGGGTCATCCACCTCGGATCCTACCTGAAGGGTAGGTACAGATAGCACAACTCCTGGGTCGTCCACCTCAGATCCTACCTGAAGGGTAGTTATAGATAGCTCAGCTCCTGGATTGTCCACCACGGATCCTACTGATGGGTCGGTACAGATAGCCTCCACAACTCTCTCGACCGTCAACCTCCTCAGAGTATCGTCTTGTTGTGAAATCCACCACCGGGTACCATCTAGTCCTCGAACACTCGGCCTCCATCAGTGTTGCATGTCGTCTACAACCAAGACAACGAGGTTCGGGCATAGACCGTGCAGGGGTGAGTATACGATACTCAGTAGGGACCCTGAGACCCTCAAGGTCTCACTAAATCCGACAAGGATAACTACAAAGAAGGATCTCAACAGATAACCCTTACTTAGGTATAAGCCTATACTTATACCTATGTTATAAAGTAACCCATCTCAATCATGAGGAAACACAAAGGTTATGAAATAAACGGTTAACCACTACATAGATATATGCCCATACATATACCTATGTTATCAAGTGACCCATCTCAATCATGAGGTAACCACAAATGTCGTAGACTCAGCTCAAACCGGGATTTTCATTATCGAAAATGTAACTGTTGAAGATCCCCGTCTCTGGCGAGTACAGTGATCCTATCATGACTCTGAGGTACTACTCTCTAGCCTAAGACTACTGAGGTACTCCTCTTGTTGAGTACCGCGGGCCAGCCACCCAAACACAGTAGTGCTTCCCGCCGAGGTCTGCCACCCAAACACAGTAGTGCACCCCCCCTAAAAGCCTGCAGAGGTACTCCTCCTTTCGAGTACCGTGGGTCTGCCACCCAAACACAGTAGTGCTCCCCGCCATGGGTCCACCACCCAAACACAGTAGTGCTCCCCACTAGGTTATACAAGTCACTCCGACTCGAGTCGGACAAGCATTCTTCAGGTCTCAGCCAGCTACACGGTCTCCATACTACGTACGCTCATCTCCGGGAGGGTCCGCACCACGAGCTACAGGTTGATACACCAAGTATCATAAAGTCCCATGATGATGTATCTCAAAAAACTTCCTCGTCATAGGGGTCTCAACGCAATAGACGACATGTCAATCAGACGCCCGGTCTGTGAGTTATTAGCCTTTTCGTCCCAGGGGCCCTGTTGGTTTTGTGTGCGAACCAACCCGGCTGTAACTCAACATTACCCCGAAGTCTCATAGGGTATACTCATAGGGACCTTTTCTCGACGTGATCACCAACGCCGCTGACAGTTCTTCAAACGGACGTCCGGTCTGAAAGTTATCAGTTTTTCCGTTCTAGGGGACCGGTTGGATTTTGGGATCAATCCAACCCGGCGACTATCCTACTGCATTCAAGCCTCAGGAAAAGTATGCCAAAAGTTCCGTCTCATCAAGAGGAATCCAACAAAGTCAACAACACTTCAATCGGACGTCCGGAGCTCAAGTTATAAGCATTTCCGCTCCGAGGGCCCGGTTGGTTTCGTTTTCGACCCAACCCTACCATACCCAAAATTCTCCTAAACCTTGAGTGTAATATACCAAAACGACCGTCTAGATCCACGGATCACATCGCAACTAACGGTATGTCGATCGGAGGTCCTTAGCACATGTTATGGGTGTTTGAACGAAAACTTCCCGAAATTAGGGGGTTCGGGCCAAGTCCGACCCGGCCCGATACATCCCAGGGTCGGCCCGAACCGGGTCGACCCGACCCGGGTCCGGGTCGGGCCCAATAGGGCGCGGCATGGCCCAGTGGGTGCAGCCTTGCCGGCCCGACCGGCCTGGCGCTGGCGTGGCGCCCGCATGGCCCGCGGGTGCAAGGGGGGGGGTTACAACCCCCTGCGATTGAAGAACTGGCATGGCATAAGCCGCGTCGCCCCAAATCTGGAACGGCTGAATCCATTCTGGTTCTTCCCCCACCGCTGTGGCGGTTTGCTCAGGTGGCGTGCTGCCGCCGCCTTCTTGCGGGACACCGGACGTGCTCCGGTGGTCCGTTTCGCCTGCCGTCTTCGCCAACGGTCCTCCCTGGACCCGATCTCTACTGCGAAGGGATTGAAACGCCATTGCGTCCCGCTTCATTGTCGCCCGTCGATCCGCACATCAAATAAACAAAATGTGGAGTCTTCGAATCACTTATGCGGCCCCGACTCTGACCACGGTTTCGTTTGGACTCAACGGCGCGGCGTAACGACACCACACTTCTTTGTCGCGTTCTTTCTTGTTTCCACGCGGTGCCGTTGCACCGCGCCTCCTTCTTTCAAACTACAACAACAAAACAACAGAAAGGGGGAGGAGAGTCGGCCATGTTCGAGCGGTCCGACCTCCTCCTGATAAGTTGATATCAAGTGGCCCAAAAAATAAAGACGAAGAACGACAAAGGATATTTCATGAACAAAAAGTAACCAACCCCTACGTTTTTCCCCGCAAATCAAGAATTCCCAACCCACAAACATATTATTTCATGGATCAACTTAATATTTAGTTGATCCGCGTTATTTTTTTGAGAAGAAAATAAACATGGTTTCATTAACATTCACAAATTAATTCCTTACTTTTGATTCGTCGGGGAGCACGTTCGTCGTGGGGGAAGATGATGATTTCGTTCACCACATGCTTCCACTTCCGAGTTCGTGCGTCAGTGGGTTGACGACGAGGAGGGAGGAAGGAGGGTCATCAGAAAAGAACCACGTCAGAAAGGGGGGGCTCTGAGGAAGAATGTCGGAGAAGGTCGGGGAAGAAGCATCGCCGACGTTCTTCACGTTCTTCACTGGAGAAAGAAGTTCTCTCAAGATCTCCACCAAAAGGTGCAAGAACGTACCAAAATAATAGAATATAATCTGTTATTCTTGGTGGCGGAAATTAATTAAGTGGTCCCCACTTAATTAAGTTCACGATGGTTGGAACACTTCAAAATTCAAAAAGTGGAGAGGCTCCGCCAAATTAATTGCCCGAGTGGATGAAATAATTAATTTGGGGAGATTCGAGGGGGGGTTTAGTTGCCCGGGTGGTCCCCACCTAATTAACAAGGAGAGGGTCAAACAGTTTCTTCCCATTAAATGGGGGGTTTGAGGAGGTTTTATTCTCCTCCATTAAGAGGGGAGTTAGAGTCTAAGAGGCTCTCCCTCATTAAGGGGGGAATGTTGAGAGATTTACTCCCCTCCCATTAAAAGGGGGGTTAAGCCCCGTGTGGACCCCATGTCATAACCTCTCATGGGAGGTTATGCTTCTTAGGTAGTACCCACCCTAATAATCCTCCCATGGCAGGTTAGGGTGTGGAAGTCCCACCACCAACTCCCATGTGGAGCTTTTAACCAACACTATCCACATGATCTGGGTTCAACAAAGATAAAATAAGTTGTCTCTTATTTTATTTTATTAATCCACGTGAAACACAAAAACCAACTCTCAAACCCGATCATCTGCCATCGAGGAGAAAGTCCTCTTATGAGAATACCGACACTGTGAGTTCATCAGTACCCTCGGATTTTGATTCAGAGCACTGGTTCGAAATTTAGAAAAACTCTCCCATTCGTTCACTGAACGTACCCAAGATAAACTTCGGAAAATGATTCCGGGCAGACCGGGCCTCGGAATCAGGCGCCGTCAGAAACTTTGTACTCGTAAAATTCCAAATAAATTAAGAAAAAAATTTCCTTGAAATTTATGGGTCTTTAAATTAATGTCCTCGTAAAGCATAAACAAAAACTAGGGAAACAAAAGTGGTACTAAGCACGCATTTGAGCCTTCTTCTCCCATGTTCTCTCCTGGAGGTTCCCATACTGCCAGTGACAACGCACCCGAGGAATCGACTTTCTACGTAGGATCCGCTCCTGTCGATCCTCGATCCCCACTAGAACCTCCATGAAAGTCACCCCATCGCCAATGTCTAGCTCCCCATGGTCGATAGTATGCGTCGGGTCAAGAACGTATCTCCTCAGCTGAGATACGTGGTAGTCGTCGTGCACCTGGTGCAACTGAGGTGGATGGGTCAAACAGTAAGCCACCTCTCCTACCCTACTGAGGACCTGAAAAGGTCCGCTGAACCTTGGAGATTACTTGCCACCTCGGCCACATATCCATAGACCTTGTCGAGGTGAGACCCATATATGGATGTGGTCGTCACCCTCGAACTCAAGAGGCCTCCATTTCCTGATTTGAACAGAAACTCAAAACTTCCGCTGCCATGAGGGTAAGGTTGACTGACTCAAGAGCGATCGACCACACCCTCCTGTGCATGAGTTATCCTATGCTGCCTGGGGTTTCCTTTTCTCCGACTAAGGAAAACCCATCCTGAAGTTGTAGTTAGACCACAACCTTTTTGATTAATACAGTCAATCCTAACATGAATGATGAATTCATGCCATGGATGACGTTGTAAGGCCTCGAAGTTACAACCAAGAGATCCAACCGTCACTCTCACCTCCAAGGGTCAAGTCACACTATCGGCATCAGTGTGAGGTCACTGGGTCTCCTCCAATAGAAATCTCGAAAGTGAGGGTCATGTCAACAGGTTTAACCGGGACCTCTCAGTATCAACCGAACAAAAGGATAGGAGAAGCAGACATCACAAAGATATGTGCCTTTTATTATTGCAGCTCATAGTAAAAAGACACAAAAAAAACAACAACAACATGGAAATAGAAGTACTAAGAACAAAAAGGTATCCACTAGTTCCGCTCCTGTCCACCTGCTTTCGGAGCTCTACTGCCTTGTCCACATCTCAGCTGTTGCTCAAGCACCCGCTGCTGCTTCTGTCTCGGTGGCTCCTCCAACGCCTGTGGATCAAATGTGCGGGGAGTCAGACAGTCACGTGCCATGTGACACTTCCTGCAGCAGGAGTAACACTGTCCGTTTCTGGAACGCCTGGATCTGACCCCACCCTGGGTGCCCCACACCACCGATCCTAAAACCCGAGATCGCCCAACTGCTGGTCTGGTCCTCCTGGATCTCTGCATCATCTGTCTACTGCCTACAGATGACTCAGCTACTGATAGAAAAACATGAGGAAAAGGTAGCAGCTCCTGAATACGCTCGGGGTGTAGAGCCACTGGTATAAACTCCACCCTGAAGAAGGTCTCAAAGTCTCCCCATGTGAAGGTCATCCCGTCGCAAAACTAGAACAAGTGGCTCCACCATCTCTCAGCTCCTGCCTGAAGGAGGCTGATAGAAAAGATCACCATGAAGTCCGCTGGTGTACCCACTATCCTGAAAACTTTCACCACAGCCTCCATCGAATCCTCAGCCGCCTGTGGGTCCGTCTCTCCCTGGAACCTGGGTGGCCTCTGCGGCTGGAACATGTGTAGGGCGCTCAAGCGGCGTGCATCGCCTACTGCTGGGGTTGGTGGCATCGGTGGCCCAACATATGGTAGTACCGCTGGTGCCTCAACTGCAAGAGGGCCCTGTACCAAAGCCTCGTTGCTCGGCAGGCTGCCAGTACGTACATCTCTCGGGTCTCTAGTTGATCGTCCGTGGAAAGGCATCCTGAAAGAAACATACGTGACACAATCAGACGATTTATACCTAGTGAGCTGAAAGGGTTTGAGCTGTTTTAAGGGAAAACCTTTGGAAACACACACGCAATCAGTGTTTTCGTGCACAAAGTCGGAAATCAGTTATCAAGGTCCTGGTGTATAGATATGTCGGCTGACCACACCAACATTGGACTCCCTGAACTGAAAACCACACTCGGTACCCTTAACACTATTGCTTCACAGAAAGCAAATATCAGAGTTATAAGTTCTGCGGTAGAACCGACTCCTCTGATACCAATGTTTCACGACCCGTCCTCAGGGCCAGTGCTGTGACTACCCCAAGCCCACCTTCCATAGGCCAGGGGCTGGCGACTAGCACCACAACATAAATCCCGATAACTGGGAAGGCATTGCCTTGATAAAAGTAAACAAAACACTATAAAGTACAAGCAGAAGTAATACACTAAGTAAAAAAATAAAGTGCTGAAAAGTAAAAAGGGCCAGAATACAAACCCAACTGAAAAGTACTGCTACAACTGAAAGGAAGTACAACAGAAAAGAAAAACAGCTGGAGGAATATAAGAAGCTCCTGGGTCGTCCACCTCTGATCCTACCTGAGGGTAGGTACAGATAGCGCAGCTCCTGGGTCGTCCACCTCGGATCCTACCTGAAGGGTAGGTACAGATAGCACAACTCCTGGATCGTCCACCATGGATCCTACCTGAGGTTAGGTATAGATATCCTCCACAACTCTCTCTCCTGTCAACCTCCTCCGAGTATCGTCTCTTCGTGAAGTCCACCACCGGGTACCGTCCTGTCCTCTAACACTCGGCCTCCATCAGCACTGCCCGTTGTCTACAACCAACACAACGTGGTGTGGGCATAACCCGTGTAGGGGTGAGTATACGATACTCATTAGAGACCCTGAGACCCTCAAGGTCTCACTAAATCCAACAAGGATAACCACAAATAAGGATCTCAACATATAACCCTTACTTAGGTATAAGCCCATACTTATACCTAAGTTATCAAGTAACCCATCTCAATCATGAGGAAACACAAAGGTTATGAAATAAATGGTTAACCACTACCTAGGTATATGCCAATACATATACCTAAGTTATCAAGTGACCCATCTCAATCATGAGGTAAACACAAATGTCATAGACTCAGCTCAAACCAGGATTTTCATTATCGAAACCGTAAATGCTGAAGAGCCCCATCTCTAGCGAGTACAGTGATCCTGTCACGACTCTGATGTACTGCTCACTAAACTAAGACTGCTGAGGTACTCCTCCTTTTGAGTACCGCGAGCCAGCCACCCAAACACAGTAGTGCTTCCCACCGGGTTCTTTCACCCAAACATAGTAGTACAACCCCCCTAATAGCCTGTAGAGGTACTTCTCATGTCGAGTACCGTGGGTCTGCCACCCAAACACAGTAGTGCTCCCCGTCATGGTTCCACCACCCAAACATAGTAGTGCTCCCCACTGGGCTATACAAGTCACTCCGACTCGAGTCGGACAAGCATTCTTCATGTCTCTGCCAGCTACACGGTCTCCGTACTCCACACGCTCGTCTCCGGGAGGGTCTTCTCCACGAGCTACAGGTCTATACTCCAAGTATCATAAAGTCCCACGAAGAAGTATCTCAAAGGACCGCCTCGTCATAGTGGTATCAACACAATAGACGGTGCGTCAATCGGACGCCCGGTCTGTGAGTTATTAGCATTTTTATCCTTGGGGCCCGGTTGGTTTCGTGTGCGAACCAACCCAGCCGTAACTCAACTATACCCCGGACTCTCATAGGGTATAATCATAGGTACCGTTTCTGGACGTGATCACCCATGCCGCTGACGGTTCGTCAAACGAACGTCTGGTCTGAAAGTTATCAGCTTTTCCGTTTAAGGGGCCCGGTTGGATTTTGGGTTCAATCCAACCCGACCACTATACAACTGCATCCAAACCTCAGGAAAAGTATGCCAAAAGTTACGCCTCATCAAGAGGAATCCAACAAAGTCGACGACACGTCAATCAGACGTCCGAAGCTCATGTTATAAGAGTTTCCGCTCCGAGGGCCCAGTTGGTTTCGTGTTTGAACCAACCCGGCCACACCCAAAGTTATCCTAAACCTTGATTGTAATATACTGAAACTACCTTCTCGATCCAAGGATCGCATCGCAACTAACGGTGCGTCGATCAGAGGTCCTTAGCACAAGTTATGGGCGTTTGAACGAAAACTGCCCGAAATTAGGGGGTTCGGGCCCGGTCCGACCCGGCCCGATATCCCCCAGTGTCGGCCCGAACCAGGTGACCCGACCCATGTTCGGGTCCGGCCCAATATGGCGCGGCCCGGCCTGGTGGGTGCGGCCCGGCCGACCTGGCGCTGGCGCGGCGCCCGCGTGGCTAGCGGGTGCGGGGGGGGGGGGGGTTACAACCCCCTGCGGTTGACGAACTGGCGCAGCATAAGCCACGCTGCCCCAAATCCAGAACGGCCGAAGCCGTTCTGGTTCTTCCCCCACCACCGTGGAAGTTTGCTCTGGCGACACGCTGCCGCTGCCTTCTGCGGACCACTGGACGCGCTTCGGTGGTCCGTTTCACCTGCCGTCTTCGCCAACGGTCCTCCCGGGACCCGATCTCCACTGAAAAGGGATTCAAACGCCATTGCGGCCCGCTTCGTCGTCTCCCGTCGATCTGTACGTCAAATAAACGAACTGCGGAGTCTTCGAATCACCTCTGCGGCCCCGACTCTGACCACGGTTTCGTTCGGCCTCAACGGCACGTCGCGACGACATCGCGCTTCTTTGTCGCGTTATTTCTTGTTTCTGCGTAGTGTCGTTGCACCACGCCACCTTCTTTCGAACAGCAACAAGAAAACAACAAAAAGGGGGAGGAGAGTCAGTCGTGTTCTTGCGGTCTGACCTCCTCCCGATATGTTGATTTCAAGCGTCCCAAAAAATAAAGACGAAGAACGACAAAGGATATTTTACGAACAAAAAGTAATCAACCCCTATGGTTTTCCCCGCAAATCAAGAATTCCCAACCCAGAAACATATTCTTTCGCGGATCAACTTAATATTTAGTTGATCCGCATTTTTTGTTTTAGAAGAAAATAAACATGGGTTTATTAACATTCAAAAATTAATTCCCTACTTTTGATTCGTCGGGGCGCGCGTTCGTCGCGAGGGAAGATGATGACGTCGTTCACCGCACGCTTCCACTTCTGAATTCGTGCGTCAGTGGGTTGACGAGGAGGAGGGAGGAAGGAGGGTCTTCAGAGAAGCACCACGCCAGAAAGGGGGGGCTTCGAGGAAGAAGGACGGTGAAGGTTGGGGAAGAAGCGTCGCCAGCATTCTTCACGTTCTTCGCTGGAGAAATAAGTTCTCTCAATCTCTCCACCAAAGAGCGCAAGAACATGCCAAAATAATAGAATATAATATATTATTCTTGGTGGAGAAAATTAATTAAGTGGGCCCCACTTAAATAAGTTCACGATGGTTGGAACAATTCAAAATTCCAAACGTGGAGAGGCTCCGCCAAATTAATTGCCCGAACGGATGACATAATTAATTTGGGGAGATTCGAGGGGGGTTTAGGGGACCGAGTGGTCCCCTCCTAATTAACAAGGAGAGGGTCAAACAGTTTCTTCCCATTAAATGGGGGGTTTTGAGGAGGTTTTTTTCTCCTCTATTAAGAGGGGAGTTGGATTCCAAGAGGCTCTCCCTCATTAATTGGGGAGTGTTGAGATATTTCCTCCCCTCCCATTAAAAGGGATGTTAAGCCCCATGTGGACCCCATGTCATAACCTCTCGTGGGAGGTTATGCTACTCGGGTAGTCCCCACCCTAATAATCCTCTCATGGGAGGTTAGGGTGTGGCGGTTCCACCACCAACTCCCATGTGGAGCTTTTATCCAACACTATCCACATGGTGTGGGTTCAAAAAAGATAAAATATGTTGTCACTTATTTTATTTTATTAATCCACGTGAAACCCAAAAACCAACTCTCAAACCCGATCATCTGCCGTCGAGGTGAAAGTCCAATTATGTGAAAACCGACGTTGTGAGTTCATCAGTGCCCTCAAATTTCGATTCTGAGCAATGGTTCAAAAGTTAGGAAAACCTGCCTGTTCGTCCACTAAATGTACCCGATCTATACTTCGGAAAATGATTCCGGGCACATCGGGCCTCGAAATCAGGCGCCATCAGAAACTGCGTACTCGTAAAATTCCAAATACATTAAGATAAAAATTTATTTTAAATTTCCAAGTCTTTACATTACTCCCACCTCAGGGATTTACGTCCCCGTAAAGCTTAAACACAAACTTGGGTAACAAAAGTGGTACTGAGCACGCATCTGAGCCTTCCGCTCCCATGTGCTCTCCTGGAGGTTCCCGTACTGACAGTGAAAATGCACCCGAGGAATCAACTGTCTATATAGGATCCACTCCTGTCGATCCTCAATTCCCACTAGAACCTCCGTGAACACCACCCCATCACCAATGTCCATCTCCCCATGGTCGATGGTATGTGTCGGGTCAAGCACGTATCTCCTCAGCTGAGATACATGGTAGTCATGTTGCACCTGGTGCAACTGAGGTGGATGGGTCAAACGATAAGCCACCTCTCCTACCCTGCTGAGGACCCGAAAAGGTCTGCTGAACCTCAGAGATTACTTGCTGCCTCGGCCACATCTCCATAGACCTTGTCGAGGTGAGACCAGTATAAGGACATGGTCGTCATCCTCGAACTCAAGAGGCCTCCATTTCCTGATTTGAACAGAAACTCAAAACTTCTGCTGCCACGAGGGTAAGGTTGACTAACTCAAGAGCGATCGACCACACCATCCTGTGCATGAGTTATCTTATGCTCCCTGGGGTTTCCTTTTCACCGACCAAGGAAAACCCATCCCTACATTGTAGTTAGACCACAAACTGTTTTCCTAATATAGTCAATCCTGACATGAATGATGCATCCATTCCATGGATAACGTTGTAAGGCCTCGACGTTACTACCAAGAGATACAACCATCACTCTTGCCTCCAAGGGTCGAGTCACACTGTCGGCATCATTGTGAGGTCACTGGGTCTCCTCCAGTATAAATCTAGAATGTGAGGGTCAAGTCAATAGGTTTAACTGGGACCTCTCAGTATCAACCGAACAAAAGGATAGGAAAGAAAACATCATAGAGATAGGTTTCTTTTATTATTGAAGCTCATAGTAAAAAGACACAAAAACAACAACAACAACATGGAAATAGAAGTACCAAGAAAAAAAGGTATCCACTAGTTCTACTCCTGTCCACCTGCTTCCGAAGCTCTACTGCCTTGTCCACATCTCGACTGTTGCTCAAGCACCCATCGCTGCTTCTATCTCGGTGGCTCCTCCAACGCTTGTGGATCAACTGTGCGGGGAGTCGGACAGTCACGTGCCATGTGACCCTTCCTACTGCAGGAGTAACACTGTCCATTTCTGGCACGCCTGGCTCTGACCCCACCCCGGGTGCCCCGCACCGCCGATCCTAAAACCCGCGATCGCCCAACTGCTGGTCTGGTCCTCCTAGACCTCTGCATCATCTGTCTAATGCTTACACTTGACTCGACTACTAATGGAAAAACATGTGGCAAAGGCAGCAGCTCCTAAATACTCTTGGGGTGTAGAGCCAGTGGTATAAAATCCACCCTGAAGAAGGTCTCAAAGTCTCCCCATGTGAAGGTCATCCCGTCGAAAAACTGGAACATGTAGCTCCACCATCTCTCATCTGCTTCCTGAAGGAGGCCGGCATCAACGATCACCATGAAGTCCGCTGGTGTACCAACTATCTTGAAAACTCCCACCACAGCCTCCATCCAATTCTCAGCTTCCTGTGGGTTCGTCTCTCCCCGGAACCTAGGTTTCCTCTGGCACTGAAACACGTGCAGCGCGCTCAAGCGGCGTGCATCACCTACTGCTGGGGCTGGTGGCATCGGTGGCCCAACATATGGTAGTACCGCTGGTGCCTCAACTGCAAGAGGGCCCTGTTCTGAATCCTCGTCGCTTGGAAGGCTTCCAGTATGTACATCTCTCGGGTCTCTAGCTGATCGTCCGTGGAAAGGCATCCTGGAAGAAACATACGTGACACGATCAAATGATTTATACTTGGTGAGCTGACCAGGTTTCAGCTGTTTAAAGGGAAAAAATTTGGAAACACAAACACAATCAGTGTTTTCATGCATAAATTTGGAAACCAGTTGTCAAGGTCCTAGTGTGTCAATACGCCGGCTGCCCGCACCAACCCTGGACTCCCTGAACTGAAAACCACACTCGGTACCCTTAACACTATTGCTTCATAGAAATAAAATATCAAAGTTATAAGTTCTGCAGTAGAACCGAATCCTTTGATACCAATTTGTCATGACCCGTCCTCAGGGCCCGTGCCGTGACTACCCCAAGCCCGCCTTCCATAGGCTAGGGGCTGGTGACTAGCACCAAGGCGTAAATCCCGATAACTGGGAAGGCATTGCCTTTATAAAAGTAAACAAAACAGCAAAGAGTACAAGCGAAAGTAATACACTAAGTACAAAAGAAAGTGATGAAAATTAAAAAGGTCCATAATACAAACCCAACTGAAAAGTACAGCTACAACTAAAAGGAAGTACAACAGAAAAGACAAATAGATGGAAGAATAGAAGTAGCTCCTGGATCGTCCACCTCGGATCCTACCTGAAGGGTTGGTAGAGATAGCGCAGCTCCTGGGTCATCCACCTCGGATCCTACCTGAAGGGTAGTTACAGATAGCGCAACTCCTGGATTGTCCACAAAGGATCCTACCTGAAGGGTAGGTACAGATAACCTCCACAACGCTCTCTCTTGTCAACCTCCTCCGAGTATTGTCTCGTCGTGAAGTCCACCACCTGGTACCATCCAGTCCTCGAACACTCGGCCTTCGTCAGTGCTGCCCGTCGTTTGCAACCAATACAATGAGGTGCGGGCATTGCCCGTGCAGGGGTGAGTATACGATACTCAGTAGGGACCCCGAGACCCTCAAGGTCTCACTAAATCCAACAAGGATAACCACAAATAAGGATCTCAACAGATAACCCTTACTTAGGTATAAGCCCATACTTATACCTAAGTTATCAAGTAACCCATCTCAATCATGAGGAAACACAAAGGTTATGAAATCAACGGTTAACCACTACCTAGGTATATTCCCATACATATACCTGAGTTATCAAATGACCCATCTCAATAATGAGGTAAACACAAAGGTCTTAGACTCAGCTCAAACCAGGATTTTAATTATCGAAACCCAAACTGCTGAAGAGCCCCGTCTCTGGCGAGTACAATGATCCTGTCACGACTCCGAGGTACTACTCACTAACCTATGACTACTGAGGTACTCCTCCTATCGAGTACCGTGGGCCACCCACCCAAACACAGTAGTGCTTCCCACCGGGGTCTGCCACCCAAACACAGTAGTGCACCCGCCCTAATAGCCTGCAGAGGTACTCCTCCTGTCGAGTACCGCGGATCTGCCACCCAAACACAGTAGTGCTCCCCGCCATGGGTCCGCCACCCAAACATAGTAGTGCTCCCCATTGGGCTATACAAGTCACTCTGACTCGAGTCGGACAAGCAGTCTTCAGGTCTCAGCTAGCTACACGGTCTCCGTACTCCGTACGCTTGTCTCCAGGAGGGTCCGCTCCACGAGCTACAGGTCGATACTCCAAGTATCACACATTCCCACAAAAAAGTATCTCAAAGTAACACCTAGTCATAGAGGTCTCAACGCAACAGACAGCATGTCAATCGGACGCCCGGTCTGTGAGTTATTAGCCTTTTCGTTCCAGGGGCCCGGTTGGTTTCATGTGCGAACCAAACCGGCCGTATCTCAACTGTACCCCAAACTCTCATAGTTTATACTCATATGGACTATTTCTCAACGTTATCACCAATGCCGCTGATGGTTCGTCAAACGGACGTCCTGTCTGAAAGTTATCAGCTTTTCCATTTCAGGGGCCCCGTTGGATTTCGGGTTCAATCCAACCCAGAAACTATCCAACTGCATCCAAAACTCATGAAAAGTATTCCAAAAGTTCCCTCTCATCAATAGGAATCCAACAAAGTTGACGGCACATCAATCGGACGTCCGAATCTCAAGTTATAAGCATTTCTGCTCCGAGGGCCCGGTTGGTTTCGTGTTCGAACCAACCCGGACATACCCAAACTTCTCTGAAACCTTGATTGTAATATACCTAAATGACCGTCTCGATCCAAGTATTGCATCACAATTTAATTTGCATCAATCGGAGGTCCTTAGCACAAGTTATGGAAATTTGAACGAAAACTGCCCGAAATTAGGGGGTTCGGGCCCGGTCCGACCTAGCCCAATACCACCCCGGGTCGGCCCAAACTGGGGCGACCCGACCCGGTTCCGGGTTCCGCCCAATAGGGCGTGGCCCGTCCATGTGAGTGCGGCCCGGCCCGGCAGGCCTGGCGCTGGCGCGGTGCCCACGTGGCCAGCGGGTGTGGCGGGGGGGGGGGGGGGGGGTTACAACCCCCCGCGGTTGACGAACCGGGGCGGCATAAGCCGCGCCGCACCAAATCCAGAACGACCGAAGCCGTTTCGGTTCTTCCCCCACCACCGCGGCTCAGCCGCTGCGGTTTTCTCCGGCGGCGCGCCGCCGCCGCCACCTTCTGCGGACCACCGGACGCGCTCCGGTGGTCCGTTTCGCCTGCCGTCTTTGCCAACGGTCCTCCCGGGACCCGATCTCCACTGTGAAGGGATTAAAACGCCATTTTGGCCCGCTTCGTCCTTGCCCGTCGATCCGAACATCAAATAAACGAAATGCGGAGTCTTTGAATCGCCTCTGTGGCCCCGACTCTGACCACGATTTCGTTCGGCCACAATGGCGCGACGCGACGGTGCCACGCTTCTTTGTCACGTTCTTTCTTGTTTCCACATGGTGCCATTGCACTGCGCCGCCTTCTTTTGAACCGCAATAAAAAAACAATAAAAAGGAGGAAGAGAGTCGGCCATGTTCATGCGGTCCGTCCTCCTCCTGATAAGTTGATATCAAGAAGCGCAAAAAATAAAGACGAAGAACGGAAAAAGATATTTCACGAACAAAAAGTAATCAACCCCTATGTTTTTCCCCGCAAGTCAAGAATTCCCAACCCGCAAAAATATTCTTTCACGGATCATCTCAATATTTAGTTGATCCGCGTTCTTTGTTTTAGAAGGAAATAAACATGGGTTCATTAACATTCACAAATTAATTCTATACTTTTGATTCTTCAGGGCGTGTGTTTGTCGCGGGGGAAGATAATGACGTCGTTCACCGCACGATTCCACGTCCAAGTTCATGGTCGGTGGGTTGACGATGATGAGGGAGGAAGGAGGGTCATTGGAGAAGCATCACATCAGAAAGGGGGGCTCTGAGGAAGAAGGCCGAAGAAGGTCAGGTAAGAAGCATCGCTGACATTCTTCGCGTTCTTCTCTAGAGAAAGAAGTTCTCTCAAGCTCTCCACCATAAGGCGCAAGAACGTTCCAAAGTAATAGAATATAATCTATTATTCTTGGTGGATGAAATTAATTAAGTGGGCCCCACATAATTAAGTTCACGATGGTTGGCACAATTCAAAATTAAAAAAGTGGAGAGGCTCCGCCAAATTAATTACCCGAGTGGATGACATAATTAATTTGGGGAGTTTCGAGGGGGGATTAGGGGCCCTGGTGGTCCCCACCTAATTAACAAGGAGAGGGTCAAACAGTTTCTTCCCATTAAAATGGGGGTTTTGAAGAGGTTTTATTCTCCTCTATTAAGAGGGGAGTTAGAGTCCAAGAGTCTCTCCCTCATTAATTGGGGAGTGTTGAGAGATTTCCTCCCCTCCCATTAAAAGGGGGTTAAGCCCCATGTGGACCCCATGTCATAACCTCTCGTGGGAGGTTATGCTGCTCGGGTAGTCCCCACCCTAGCAATCCTCCCATGGGAGGTTAGGGTGTGGCGGTCCCACCACCAACTCCCATGTGGAGCTTTTAACCAACACTATCCACATGGCTTGGGTTCAATAAAGATAAAATAAGTTGTCACTTATTTTATTGTATTAATCCACGTGAAACCCAAAAACCAACTCTCAAACCCGATCATCTACCGTCGAGGTGAAAGTCCTTTTAAGAGAAAACCAGCACTGCGAGTTCATCAGTGCCTTTGGATTTTGATTCCGAGCACTGGTTCAAAATTTACGAAAACCCGCTCATTCATCCACTGAACGCACCCGAGCTAAACTTTGGAAAATGATTCCGGGCACACCGTGCCTCGGAATCAGGCGCAATCAGAAACTGCGTACTCGTAAAATTCTAATGAAATTAAGATATAAATTTCCTTGAAATTTCCGGGTCTTTACAATAGTGGTAAAATACACCACATAGGTTTGATAAAACACATAATATATGTGCATAAACCATAATATCATAATTTTGAAAAAATATAGCATCATATTCGAATATAATACACATAATATCATGATAGATATCATATTTACCAATGAATTTGTGTGATATATAAATATATTCCCACCCATCAAACTATAAAATCCACATAATCATGCATGCAACATATAATGTAAACTATCATTGTGATGATATAAAACCATTAAAATAAATGGGTTTTATAAATTATGTCACATATAATACTTAATGAAATAATATTTGTGGTTCCAAAATAAATAATCGATATTATAAATTTTCATAAAATATCATGGTTCTATGAAAAAATGACTAAAAAAGAGTTAATGTGATGTTTTGGATATTAAATTCTTTTTGAAAAAACTCTGTAAAAGGATTAAAAAAAAATTAAAAAGGGTATAAAATGAAAATACTTGAAATGGAATGGTAAAATATAGTTAAAGGATGTTTTATGAAAATTATAAGAACATCTATATAGAAAATAATGCGAAAGAGGAGATAACCCAAAAAGAATGAGTTAGTTTCAAGAATACCCTTACCTTAAATCACACTTAATTTCACAACTTGTCATCCTCCTGAATAATGAACTTAGGTTTATTAGAACATGGTAACAAAATTGAATTATGTTCATTTTTTCACTATTTATCAATTATAATCATTGGATTCTATTCTTTAATCCCCCTTTTTAAAGTTTTAATGTTTTGATACCTTGTTTCCCTAAAAAGTATCTTATTTTTCTCAATTTCAATAATTTCATCTATGGTCATTTATATTTATGTATAATTAATATAAAAAACATTAAAATAAATATATTTATAAATTTTAATATCATAAATTATTTATTATATACATCTATAAGGATGGTGATTAGAAGTTTATTGGAAACATCCTCATAGGTGGTTAACCTACCATTAATAGGGAATTATCAAAAAAGGAGGAAGATAAGTAAACAATATAAATAAATTATAAACATAATAATTATAGTAGGTTAACTTAATTAATATAATTTTAACATAATGAAAAATTAATATTAAAATATTTTGGTTTTAATGTGTTTGGTACAAGGAGGAAGAGAAGAGAAAATTAGAAGAAAAGTTGATGAAAACTTACTTATTTATCGATGTTTCTTATTTTATACAACACTAAAATCCATTGATGATTGTATTTTTTCTATGAAGAATTCCCATAAGGATTATAATGGTCTTGAGATAGTGTATTTGGGAAGATATTTTGATTTAGAAAGTAATGGATTAATGGGTTTCCAAGGGTGGGAGATAGATTATTTATACTTGAGGAGATGGATATTAGAGATTTATAATATTGAATATAGAATTATATCAATGGTAAACCTATAAAAAATAATATTTGTGACATTATTATATATATTTAGATTAATAGAAAGATTTTTTGGCTTTCAAAAACTTTATAATCTTAATTCATTATTTTAATAAAAAGGAAGGGTGAAAAAATGGAAAGATTTTATTTTAATGGAATAATTTAGACTTTAAACTTTAGAAAATACATTTTAGGTTTTGAAATTAAATTAAATTTTCTAATTGACCCATTTATCTTGATAAATTTGTTTTTATTTGAAATAAAGTTTTTCAATTATTATGTTATTTTAACATCATCATTATGCCATAAAACCTATGGTATTTGAAAATCAATATTTCTACTATTCTAGTAAAAATTGAAGTATTTCCAAAAATATCCAAAAAATCACTCTTGGTTAATTTCATTGTATTAATTATAAAAAATAAATTAATATTATCAAAATAATTTTCTATCATTGGTATTTTTATATTTTAAAATAAAACGTATGATCTTTATAGAATATATTAAAATTAAATTTATTAAAAATGTTCTAATATATTATTTGAGTTTTTAATCATGATATTTATTTTATAAAAATATAATATTTTTATTTTTTAAAACCCATGATAAAAAATTTTTTATTGATTTTTTTTATTTTTTGGTCAAATTACTATTTCCAAGGATCAGGTTACAATTCCAAATAGCCATGTAACTATTTTTCTGCTCACATTTCTATTCCAATGTTCATATTACAATTCCAATAGTAATATTACCTCCTATAAATGCCAATTCATTCCATTATTCAACATTCACTAAAATTACTCCCATGTTTCCATATTTTCCTTTATAAATTTTTTGATCGGTATTCTAATATTATGTCTCTTTTCAAATGTGTTTTTTTGGGTGAAGATTTTAGTAGACTAGAATTATCTAAATTTTCCCATTCAAAATTTCTTATTTTATATTTTTTAGGAAATTATATTTTTTTGAAATATTCATGGGTTCAGTTTTTAAATAATGTAATAATATTAATTTATGAAATAAATTGATGTTAGTTTCTCTATTAATTGTATGTTTATAATGCTATATAATACATAACACACATTTATTCAATAAAAAATACCCTTTTCAACCTCTAGGTTGTCACATTGTCCTTGGGGTTCTTCATTATTTTATTCTAAAAAGGTGGATGATTGCTTATGACTATGCATGGTTTACAAAAAATTGAATCAAGTCTTGGAGAGAAATATGTATCCACTTCCAATGATTGATAATTTATTTGACAAAATTAGGAGAGTTTTTTGGTTCTACATGATTGATTTATGATTAGACAACCATGAAATATTTTTTATGTATGAGGATATACTAAATATGTCACTCAATAGTAGCTATAGTTTTTATGAGTATCTCATTATTCCATTCATCATATTGAATTCACTAGTAATGTTTAGGGATCACATGGATGAGGTTTTACACCCTTATGTAAACACCTTCATCATTTTCATTATTGATGATATTATAAGATACTCATTGACCTCAGAGTTACATACAATCTATATTTTTATTATTATAAGAACACTCCAGGTGTATCAATGTTATTTCATGTTCCTAAAGTGTAATTTCTTGATCTAATAGATATGTTTCCTTAGGCACATGGATTATGATGTCAAAATCATCATTTATATGGATAAGGTTGAAGTAGTTGTGTCTTGGTTTAGACCGTAGAATTTGTTCAAAATCAACAGTTTCTTATGGTTGGATGGGTATTAAAAAATATCATTCATGACCTTTCTTTCTTGTGAACACCTATAGGTAAATTTGAGGAGTCCATCCTTAAGCTAGAGAGGAGGTTGATGTCAACTCTGATTTAGATTCTTCTTAGACCATGGATTAGGTATACAAGTTAATGTGATTATTTAAGAGTTTTTAAGGGTTTTTTTAATTAATGGAGATCAGGAAGTCACTTATTGGTCTCTTCAGCTTTGAACCCAAGAGTTGAACTAACCTACTCATGATCTGGAGTTAATTATCATGGCTCATTATTTAATGTGTTGGCACCATTACCTATTCAGTGAGAGATTTTTTTCTACATGGAAAAAAATATTACAATGCATATTTTATCAATGAAACTTGAAACACGTATATAAATGTTTGGTCAAGTACATATATATGTTAATATTTGAGATGAAATATTCACCAGGGAAGGGAAATATTGTTGTATATTCCCTCAGTAGGAAATCATAGGGACTGGGTTCATAGACAGTAGTGGAAGATTTGATTCTTATAATATTGGTAGAGGATTGGAAAGTGGAAGTATCTATGGATAAAAGGATGGTGTCATATTCTCCCATGATCGTTAATAATTCACTGGGGGATTGGGTAACGGAAAATCAAGCATTTAATTTAAAATGATACGTGATGCAAGATCAATTTATGAGAGATTATCATGTGCCTAGATAGTCTATAGATGGGAATGATGCTCTTCAAGTCCATGGGACGATTGTGGTCCCTACATCCATGATATAGGAGTTGATGAGAAACTCCCATGCCTCATATTGTGGGGTACATCCATGATAACCTAAAATTTATTAGTATATAAAATACAATTTCTCATGGTTAGATATGAAGTGGGAATTTTTTTGGGTTTATTGATCATTGTATTTCTAGTCAGAGGGTAAAGGAAAACACTAATGACTAGAAAGGTTTCTTTCGACTCTTCCAATGTTATTTTGGAATTGGGATATGGTAATTATAGACTTCATAATGGAACTACTTAGGAATATGAGGAGTGGAGATTCTATGTGGGTGGTGGTTGATTAGTTGAATAATATTTCGAACTTTTTATTGATTAGGGAGACTTGATCTATTGATTATTTTGGAAAACTCTATATATGAGAAATATTATAATTTCATAGTGTTTTTAACATTATCATATTAGAACAATATGCACATTTTACATTATGGTTTTGGTAAGAACTATAAGAATAAATTGGATCATAGGTTAATTTGAGTATAGAATATCACCCATAGATAAACATGAAATATAGTAGGATAATCTAGATTCTAGAGGATATGATCATAGCTTGTGTACTTGATTTTAGGGGGTCATGTTATGACCCTAAATCTTTATTAAATTTCTCATATAATAACATTTTAAATATTTAATCCAGATGGTTCCTTTTTAGTACATTTATGCTCAACCATGTCATTTATCCTATGTTGTCTTGAAGTGGATGAGTCAACTGTGATCAAGATAAGCCTAGTATAAGATAATTATAAGAAAGTATAGTAGATATAAATGAATTTGGTTTCTGATCAAATTACGTTGTTTTTATTTTCCATGGGTGACCAATTTTTCTTACGGGGTTCACCTCGGTTAGGGAATTGACATTTAAGGAGGTAAGAAAAGTTAGTTCAATAGTTTCTTAGTCCATTCAAGGTTGTTAAATATATAGGGATGGTGACTTACTAATAATACTTTCATCTATTACATCCAGGTATTTATGAGGTGTTTTATGTGTCATGAATCCTAATTTATGAGATTAACCCTACACACATAATTAATAGTGATGATGTTGAGTTGGAAGTGGATGCTTCATTTGAGGAATGTACAGTGAGGATCATGGAATAAATTTATAAGGTTCTATATGTTAATATAATTCCACTTGTTCAGGTTTTTTGGAATAATTTACGGAACTAGGATGATACTTAGGAATGAGATTAAGATATCTGAATCTGATGGCCAATGATGTTTGGAGGAGAACCATAAATATGTTTATCAAGAATGTGAGTCTCGTATGGGGGGATTTTGCAATAAATGTCATATTTTATGTGTGTTATTATTTAATTTTATCCAATAGATGTGAATTTTGCTTGTTCTTGATATTAATGGTGTTTGGATGGCTTAGGAGTGGGTTTGGGAGGAACAGACTGAACCAGTAGCTGATATAGAGTTTTAGGCAGGCATTCATAGAGTGAAGGTGTTGTTTACACCATAAAAAACATAATATAACCTTGAGGTATTCTACATGAAGTAGTTCATGACATGAATCATAGTTTCACATTGTGAATGTATTCTAGGATTCTTTTTTAAAAGTTGAAAGGGATAGTTTCCCCCAAAACCACATAAACCATTCCACCTCATTCCCTTTAATTTTTCTCAATATTTTGGCTATGAGAGTCTTCTCTTGAATGGTTTAGGATCCCCCGCAATTTTCTCTTCATTGAATTCAATGAAATTTCTTACAATTGGTTCCTATGAAAAAATAAAACATTTTTCTATCCATAAATCTCTACTTCACATTGTTTCTCTTTGTTTCTATTTTATTATAACCCTAATGCGTAATTTTGGAGACTATTTAGGTATTTTTTGTGTTGGTAACATTTTCATCTGTGATCATCAGTGTTTTGGAATCTTTGTACATGAGGTAATAAGTCCCTTACCATTTTACAACATTAACACATAGTTGTATGAATATTTTTCATGTGGATTTGTCATATCCCTATGATCCTACTTCCTGGGGGTAAATGTTACCAAAAATGTCCATAAAGATGAAGTAAACCCTTTAGAGAAGGGGATGGGTTTGTATGTTGGTTATGGTGTTTCTTGACCCTTTTTCGGGTGACTTAGGGGTTGTCTGTCTAGGTAAACTTACATTATAGGAGCCATTAGAGCTCAATTATGGCCTATATAGCTTGGATATATAATGTATGAGAATTTACCATTTTTATATCTCTTTTTGATGCATATTATCTATATTGATACTTTATGTGACCTATTGATAACACTTGAAGATGGTTTAGAGTGGTGATGTGACCTCCCTAAAATCACTATGATGGGGAATTGTGCATGAAAATGCATCCCTAGAATCCTTTGTATGGGTTAGTGTAGTGGGGTGAACTCATTAGATTCCTTGGGATATATAAACATGTTTTGATAAACTCCCTAAGAAATAATAGATGGTTTGAGGTACTGAATAGGTTGTGACTTGTGGGACATGCATGATCCATATGTTATGTCATTATATCGTGTGAGTGGGAAATTATCAACTAGGGATGGAGTCAAAGCATGTAGGGTTGGGATTTATGGTGACTTGGTTCATGAATGATGAACCAATAGATTATGTGTTTACTTGTGAACTTATTTTATATAAATGCATTTAACTTTAAACACATTCTTCACATAATCTATGTGACCATTGGTGGTGTCTTAATAAGTTTATTTTAATACCATATATGAGAATATTGATGCATGTGAAGACTTCTTAATTACAGATATATCCAAGGGTAAGATCCTAATGATAGATTGACAAGTATATGTTGGTAGATAAGTATTAAGGTGATACCCGTATTGAGTTTGAGATATTTCATAGTTTTGTATCTTCTTCTATTTAATTATTTTGTTCCCTTTTGTACATTGGTCCACCCAAAGAAGGGATCCCTTTTTTATATTGATCTGTTATATTTAAGGATCCCTTTTGACTACTTTTTATGAATAGGGTATGCCATTATGTTATAGAATTTGATGAATATTTTATTATTTTCACTATATTAATATTATTCTTACCTTAATTTTTTATTATGCTTAAAAAATTGTTTCTTTTGTAAATGTTACTTTGATGAACATTTGATAGTGAGAGAATAGTCTCCCAAAATTTTCTTTTAATACCACTTCTATTCTTAAGCCTCATACATATTGAGAGGCATGCATGAAGTCATGTACTTCCCTAATCCCAGATCGGGTGATTTAGGTTTGGGAATTATCGATATTCACGGGTTAGTGAAACAAAATATAACAATATAAAATAAAACATGGTGTAAAATATAAAAAATGCCTCATATAATTGAAATTTTAGCTAAGAAGCCCTAATGAATTTTATAACATTTGAATTGAAACCTTTTAAAAGAGAAAAATTGAGATGGATTTTAAATCCTATTAATTTCATTAAACTTGTGGTGAATCACATAAATGGGAAGTATAAAAATCACATAAAAAAAAAATTAAGTTCTGAATGTAATGAATATCCTAGTAAAGGGATATTATAAAAAACAAACCCTTAAAAATATCGTAACACTTAATTTAAGAATAAATCTATGAAGGTATTATGTGTCACAAATGTAAATCCACAAAAATTAAAAAAAATTGAATAAAAAAATGGGAAGTTATAAATATATAATCTTGGAATAACATATTCAATACATATATTAGATAACCTAATGAAGGGAAATTGATTTATGAATACCCTTACCTTATGTATGATTTCTCTCAAACTGTATGTATTGAATTTTATCCTCATATCTATCTACAGAAAACCATACTAATGATAACTCTTTCCCTTGATTATAAAAATGAGCCTCGTAATGAATAATCCCATTCATTGATTCCATTGATTCACTTTTCTATATAGATTTCACAATGAGGTAAGTTTAATTTATATCAACCAATTCCAAAGTTATATTATAACAGTTACATTTAATACTTATAGTGTATCATAGTTTATTTTAGTTCAGTGATTCTTTTAAAATAAGATATCAATAATTTAAAAAAATTATTTAGAGATAAATACATACTAATATTACGGTTTGTTGTAATGAGAACATAGGACAAAAAAGAACCATCAGGATTGTGTAAGACATATACCATCACAGGGAATCATGTAACGATAATCATGAAACAAGGAAATATTACATAGTAATATGGAAGAAGAATAAAAATGTAAACCATAACATTTTTCAAGGATAAATTCCATGTAAATTATAACATAGTGGATAAATAATCACTACATGAATCACATAACAAATTTGATCTACCATATCTATTTTCATCCCATAGTGGACCGAGTATTTCAACTCACATCCCATAGTTATCTTTTGAGATATATAATATCACACATGCATTTGAGTTCTTTATAATACCCACTAGTAAAATAATAATAACATAAATAGATGTGTGTCTCAAGAAATCAATTATATATCTCACCATGAAGAACTAATAGAAATAAGATGGGTTATATAACATTTTTAATTACAACCACATAAGATAAAATAAATAATTGATTATGTTGATGCTAAAAATTCAATCACTAAGAATAAGTATAACATAGAAACATTTAGTGGCTGATTAATGAAACATAACACCATATGAGATATAAATTTTAGATATAGAGATGAAAATGGATGTGAAATCATAAACAATGTTTTTATAAAACATTAGTAACATTGTCATAAAAATAATAATGTTACAAGTTACATTCAAAAATAATTTTCTAAATGATAAAAATAATAAAGTTTTAATATCCATAAAAATGAAACCACAAAAATAAATAAATTTAAAATAATTAAATGGGAATTTGATGATATAAAATATACAAAATTTAAAAGAAATATTATTTACAATGTTTTAAGAAGTTGTGGAAGAAAATTGATGAAAGGCTTGTATGATATTTTAAAAAAATAAAATAAATAAATATATATGGAGTACATGATAATATATATATATATATATTGAAAAATAATAAAATAAAACACTATGGTATGAAAAAATATGTACATGGTAGAGAAGTAGATAATAAAGATGATGAATGTTTTTAGAAAACATCATATTTTTATGATGAGTGAAATCTGTAAAAATATAATTTTATTACATGAAAACATAATTTCCCCATTGTGTAGGAGACAATACCATATGATATAGAGTAATGGAATAATATAAAAAATATATAATAATATTTTCAAATAAAAAAATTATTACATAATGAAATAAAAAATGAGTCAAAAAAAAAGATTTCCTATGATTTAATTTTATTTGGATGTACTCAAACCTTTTATATAATCAATTTATATTAATTATTAATATATATTCAAAAAATATTTATATTTATTTTAATTAATAAAATTTATTTATAATTTATTATTTAAATTTTTTTAATTATTTTTTAAACATTGATATTCAGGTGTTAATTGTTAGTTTTATTTTATATTGGCTTCGATATGGCAGTTTGGATAGCTGATCCTTTATTTTATATTTATAAATTCTAGAAAGCTTATGGATTTCACATTATTGTGTTTAATAAAGTTCTAATGTAAAATGTTAATTTTATAGATGTTATAGTGATAGTTCATATAAATGAGAAAATTGATTTTGAATTTTTATTCAATAAAAGAAAATGATTCTGTTAATAAATATATCCATATATATTACCATTATAAAATTATAAAAACATATTAAATTTATCATTATCACATACTATTACTATTATTTAATATTTATTAATAATTAATGATAAATTCATTATAACATCATTAATATAGGTCGTATAACGGACTTTTATAAGAAATTATTATAAAACAATAATGAAATTTTATATGTTATTCTATATCTATAATATAAAATTTACAAGAGAATATTTATTTAAAATTATTATTATTAATGTGATAAATACTATCAAAGAATAAGTACATGAAATAGATAAATATGAAATGATTAGGGAGTGGATAATACGTACATTAGAGACTTGAATGTTATCTTAGAGATACTGTTGGAAAAAGAATGATTCAGGACCCCTTAATGTGACAATAGGTTATAGAAAATTAGATAAGATTGTTGGGGAGACAATTTTGGAGGATATTTAAAAAGAATCTAGTGGAGAAGTGTGGGATGATGTGGGCATATGAGGGGTCCTATTAAAGGTGATCTAGAGTGGTATTTTTTCAAATACCAATTATTTAATGAAAATGGATTTAATTTCTCATGGAATGTTGTAGAAAGATAATTGAGATAATATAAGGTGAGTTCTATTAATCTCTCACACACTAATTTAGAGTTAATATTTAGTGATATTTAAGATATTTATACCCTTAATTTAACATTTTCACATTATTTTAAATTTACCATGGTAACACAATTTTACCTAAATAAATTAATTTTATTCAAGAAAATTAAATTTGCCTAATTACCTAATTTTGAAATTATAATTAAATGTTCTAAAATAATTTTATTATATTCAATTTTTAAAAATGATAACAAATAATTTTAATATAGGAACGCATAGCATGGGAGAAATATTTTCAACAAAAAAAAAGAATTTTTAAGAATAATATGAATTTATTATTATTAAATACCTAGTAATAACTGTTAAATTAATTTAAATATTTATATATATTCGTTCTCAGTAAATTGTATTAAAAAACATATTATTAGTGATAATTTTAATTAATTTAAGATCATATTAAACATAAAAAATAATTATTTATAAAATAATTCTTTTTACCATTAAATAATTTTAATAAAAATTAATTAAAATGGATTATTTATATACTAACCATTAATTTATTTTTATTAATAACTTTTTACTAAAAAAATACTCCAATTAAGTTAAATTCATTCTTTAAAAATATATTTTAAAAAATTCCATTTTTTATAAAATACATATAATAAGGAAAAAATATATATAATTTATTACATTAAAAATTATATGTTTACATCACACTACTAACAACTTAGAAAACCTGTGAAGACCTCTTCAAAATGAAATATGGAAATATATCTAATTATGGTAGTCACATTTAGGTTTTCATATCACACAGATCTTATAGTGATTTCAATGAGATTTTACTTCTTCTGATGATTATTTCAATCAAAAAATACTTTATAAATATTAACAGAGGCTTTCTATTTGTCCAAACCTAGTGATGATGCATCATTTACAAGATTAAAAAAACGAGCCTCATTAAGAAGGATTATAGTACATTATAACACCTAGAGATTTTTGTTTGTGTTTTTCATTAAATAAATACATTTTGAGTAGCTTTTATCACAAAAAATACCAAACTAAAACCTACCAAGAACATGCCTTATTATAATAAAAGGTATGCGTTAATACATTATGAGTTTAAATTTTGAAATGTTATTATAAAAATTACAATAAGAATAAAACCCCTTGTAAATATAAAGATACCAAAATGATTTATTATATAATCATATATTTTAATTCCTTATATATTATTTTTATTATTAAATAATGATTTATGTTTTTTAATACC
This sequence comes from Viscum album, assembly GCA_963277665.1. NCBI lineage: Eukaryota > Viridiplantae > Streptophyta > Magnoliopsida > Santalales > Viscaceae > Viscum > Viscum album. The sequence continues at coordinate 2,573,807 of OY728123.1, read as the reverse complement.
AATTAGTTGATTTAATTTAATTGTTAGATTATAAATAATTAATATATTATTATTAAAACTATTTAATGTTAAAAAGAGATATTTTTTCAAAGAATTATTTTTAATGTTTTGTGTATTTACCTTAAATTAAGTAAACTATTTTTAAATGTTTATTATCATTAAATGTTTCAATGTGAAAAAATAAATTAAAATTAATTTTAAAATGATGTGAAATAATTCTGTGAACACTTATAGTTTTTAAAAGTAAAATTCATATAAAATTGTTTTTATTATTTTTTATGTTTTTATTTAAAAGTAAAATTCAAAAAATTTATAATTTAAATTTGATAATATGAAATTCATTTTTAAATTTAATTTTTTAGAATGATATTATAGTTCATTTTTTCAATTCTTATTTTTAGGTTAATATTGAAAAATACTATTTTTATAAATACCGTAACTTCTATGACATCATCATGATATAATCACGAATTAAAAAAAATAAAAAACAATTGGATCAACCAAATATTTATTTAAGGAGTCAAATAAATTATTTAATAATAATTTTTTGAATTTTGAAACTCATGCTTCAATATTTGGAACAGATTTTATATTCTATTCTCAAAAGAAAACTATTTTGGTTAGTTTCCTTTAATTAAGCATTCACAAGGTTCCATTTAGCTTCAAATTTATTTTAAATTCTAAAAATAGTCATTATTTTATCAAAAACCAATAATTATCATGATAACCAATATTATAAATAATTTTTAGGAAACTATTTTTTATGCTTAATGGGCATTTTTCTTAAAATTATTTCTATTTCTTTAAGCATAATTTTATTTAAATTATTGATTATAACGCCTGTAGAAATTGAATACTATAAAATTGACTTTATATTTTGAATCATCATATTAAAATTTGGTAATAAGTAATACTTTAAATTTTGTAGTCATAAAAATATGTTACAATAGAAAAAGTTAGTCACGATGATAAAATCTAAAATAGGGTAAAAGTGTTAAATAAAGGATTAAAGACTTAATATATCACAAAATATTACATTTAAATGAGTGTACGGGGTATTTATATACCTATACTTATCTTACAAACCATTTTTTCCAATTTCTACTTACATTCCTTGAGTATGGATTTATTTTTTATATTAAGACATTAATATTATAAGAACTCCACTCCTCTCACTTATAAACGGATCCCTCATCCACCCATTTAGAGCTATAACAAAAATTAGATTTACCCCTATGATCAGAAATATTTTCTTCCCTAAAAATATTATCCAAATCCCATGAGATTCGTTCCCCTATAAAAAGTCTTAAACATTTCAATTTCAAGAGGTACTTCTAGAGGAGTTTTGAACTCTCAACATAAGAAATATATTCTTATTTACTTTTCTTATATATATTATTTATATAATTATTCATAAATATAAACTAAAAATTAATAACATGTTTTTTAAATTATTAATATTTTTTAAAAAAATTATTTTACCCTTATGAAATAACATGTTTTACTTATTTAGTAATTATAACAAATTTTTGTTTAGATCCTTTTTACAGCCTACATAAATGATGGTATAATGTTGAGTTCACGAATGACTAAGGAATATTATATACTATTAATATTATATAGAATTAATTAATTAAATTTGTTTAAATGATTCTTTACTAGTTATATATATATATACATTCAAAAATATAATAAATTCTTTTTAGAGAATCTAAACATTTCAGAAACCATATTTTAATGCTTTCCATGAAAACCATCAACATAAATTCTATAAAATTACCATGATACCCAAAAAGATTGTCAAAAATATTCTAAAACTTCCTTAACATTATATGGGTGTTGAAACCATGACCAAGGATAAAGGAACAAAACCACCAAATTAAAATATATGTGGAAAACAAAATTTGTAAGACACAAATATTGATTTTAACAAAGAATTATTTCTAAATCGGTGATAAAAATTATAAGTGAGTGGTATGATTTAAGATAAATTTAAATATGATTCTGATATATATTTATAATAATTCTATATTTATTATATTAGAAGTTAGATCATGTCTAATTAAGAAGAAGTATGAGGTAAGGGGATTCTTAATTCATCTTCCCTTCATTGGGTTATATAATCTCAATATTGACTATGTTATACAAAGATTGTGTATTTTTTACTTCTCATTTTTTTGTTATATATTTCCACTTTTTGTGTATTTAAATTTGTGATACATAATCACTTAATATATTTCTTCTTACTTTAAATGTTGTGATCTTTTTAAGGGTTTAGTTTTAAAATTTACCTTTATAGAGATATACATTACATTCAACTCTTAATTTCTTTTATTTGATTTATATACTTCCAATTTTCTTGAGTTAACACATGTTTAATGAAATTAAAAGGATTTAAAATCTATCTCAATTTTCACTTTTATAGGTATCAATTCAATTTTATAAAACTCATTAGGGTTTCTCAGAAAAAATTTTAATTCCATGAGACAAGTTTTATATTGTACACCATGTTTTATTTTATATAGTTCTTGTTTGTTTCACTAACCCATAAATATCGATAATTACCCATAATAAATCACCTGATCTTGGATTAGGTCGATAAATGACTTCATGCATGCCTCCCCAGAGGTAAGAGGCTTCCGAATAGCAGAGGCATTAAAACAAACAATCGAGAGACTATTCTCTCACTTTAACCAACTACATGAATGATGCAATAAATTTTTACTATGGATGGTTATGAAAACATAATTACTAGTATGATATGATATTAATATATATATAATGTTTTTTTTTCATTTATTAATTTTAATATTATTATTTAAATCAATATTAATATACCATCTGTTATTAGTCAAATTTTTTTTGAAACAAGGGCATTATGGACTTCATCTTAGAGAGGTTTACTATAAAATACCTTGAAATAAACCTATAACATAATAAATAATAGTATAAATTATAATATATTACCATGAAAATCAAGGTGATAATTACCTCTTAATCTTGAAATGACAACCTAAACCATTATACCAAAAAAGATATGGATCGATCGAACCTACTAATTACCAATGATCAATATTAACTAAAAATTAGAAATAAAAATATTATAATTGAATATAAAAGATTAATATAAATTGTAATAAATATTAATAAGGTTATTAAAGAAACTTATCATGAGTCTACTATTATTTTATAGGATTTCTGATCACACCTGACCAAGCAAGAATCTAATTTAAGGGTTTTTTCAACTCAAATTTTTATTCTTTGGGTTACAAAAATTATTCCATGACTATTCCCTTAAATATTATCCAATTATGAAATGTACCAATTATATATGGTATTTTTTAATTCTTTCTTGGGAAATTACCTATTTAAATACAAATCTTCTTCTTTTATAGATTATTCTCTCTAAAAAAATATGATACTGTTAAGAATAATTTACATACTTTATAATGGCTATTTTCCCTCCATATCAATATTATTTTTACTGAAAATGTATTTTTTATTATATTAATTTCCAAAGAGATTTTATATTTTATTATATATATATATATATATATCATTATTTATTTATAAATTTCTATTTTATCAACTCTTTGATGTGATTTTCCTTTAAAATTTCATAAAATTTTTTAAAAGGAATTTATTTTCACATTTGAATATGCTTATATTTTACTCCAAATTTATTCATAATTTTTTTAAAAAAAATCATTATTAGGTATTTTTTATAAATCATTTTCTTCACATTCGTGAATTTTTTTTGAAAGTGACTCCTAACTTCGACTATTATGGAAATGAAAAAAATGTTTTCTAAAAAATATTTTCCTCACTTCGCTTCAATTTTAAATTCTATATATGAAATTTATATATTATATGGATTAATTTTCATAGTCACTATCAAATTAATTTTATGATTTAATTAATTATGGATATGTAATTTTGGTTTAAAATGGTCTACTCTTATGGTTGTGTTATGTGATACTGTTTGAAAAATATAAAATCCACATTTTCATTCCAAAGGTTTTCCAAACTATGATGTATGATTGATTTTACGTGGTACACATATATGTGTTTTGTCATTATTAGATGCGGGGTTCTATTATTGATCATCAACGTATTGGTTAAATATTTATAAATCATGAGATAATAATGTTATGCATGGAAATTATTTGGTTTGTTCAAAAAAAAATGTCTTAGCATGATTGGGTTTGTTCATAACATAATGTGTGTACATGATTGTTTTTTTTCACAAATTAATGATTGGTAATGATTGGGGTTGGTCACAATTTTGTAATTTTATATCATTATTCATGTTCTAGATTTTTATTTTATGACACATTCCTATTTTATGCATTCATGGAAACTCGTATAAATAATCACAATGATGTAAGACAATTCAACCCCCTAAATTCCAAACCTGTGGGATGAAACACCGCATAAATTACCTCAAGTTATTAAATAAGTTTTTTAAATGATGTTAAGAAATCCATAAAACTCATAATTATTGATGAAATATGAATTGTATAATTAACATAATGAAAGATAAGAATGTCCCAACTATTTCATAACTCGCACTTCAATTCTTCAAATGAAATGTGTAACACCTAAATATTTTAGAATGTATTTATATTTAACAAATAAATGAATTTGATATATTTTAAAGGACTATACTGTGAACTTATGTGAATAATTATAATAAATTATAAAATAAATAACATTATATTTTATTTAAATGAAACAAAACTATCCAAAATAATTTCTAATTTACTTCAATAATATTATTTATTCTAAAGAACTATTTTGAAATATTTATTATGAGAATTTTTTTCATATATATATATATATATTATTTTAAAATTAATAAAAATTATGAAAAATTATTTTTTACATAATTTGATCATTAAATAATTGGTTATAAATTGGGTTGAAATGAAATAAATACATTTGAAAGTAAAAAGGAGATGTTTTTTTGATTAAACTATTTTTATAAAATAAATTAAAATAATAAATATTAATGAATTATTTTAATGAAATCATTAGATAATATATTCAATGAAATTTTTTAAAATTAATTAAATGGTTGTTACTAGTAATGTAATGAGAATAGATTTATTTTTGTTATTATAAGTATATTTTTGAAGAAATAGTTTTTTTGTTCTATGCTCTAATTTTAAAATTAATATCTACCACTTATAGAAATTGAATTTTATAAAATCGGTTCAATATTTTGATTCATAATTTCTAAATTTTTTATTGATTTCACTTTCATTTTTAGTCATAATGAATATTACCTATGGTGAAAATTTGTTACCTTGGTTAAGGTTAAAAACAGTTAATGGGAAGATTAAATTAAAAAATAATGTTTAATATATACCATAAAATTATCTAAATTTGATTATTTAAAGATATTTTTTCCATTCCTCATCTTATATTTGAACCTTATTCCACTTTGTGACACTTTCACTTAAATATTTATTTATTATATTATAATGTTCTTAATATTTGAAAAAGATCAACCCTCTATAATTATAAAAGGGTGACGCTTCTATTTACTTATTCACACAATTTGAACCCTATATATTGGATAAGAACTACCCAAATATATTAATAAATTCTATCCCAACTTCTTAGGTATTTTTTTTAAATATAACAACCTTTGAATTCTTATGGTTTAATCTAAAAGAGGGTTGACAAAAATATTTAATGTGATTTACCAATATTTTTCAAGTTACATTCTTCATTAGCATCATATTAATATTATATAAACATATTAACATGATTAAATTAGTATCAATACAATAAAAAATGTTTCAATTCTAATGATATATATATTTTATTTTTAATTTCAATCTTATGAGAAATGATTACTTCATTCTTACATATGTGTGAACCACCACCTCCATCAAGTGATGCGATTTATTTTTCAGGTATTCCATACATTCATATTCATATTTATGGATTTAATGAATATATATGATATATAAAATATTATTTTTATTATTTAAATATATATTTTTATTTTTGTTTCATTCTACTCATTGGAAAAATAAAACATTTTTCGTGCGTACATACAAACTAACATCTAAAGTGATGTAATTCATTTTTCATAACCACCTCATATGAATGGTTATAAAAGTGTATATAATGAAAACAAATATTAATTATACCATGATTATTATTCTATATATGATGAAACCATGTACAAGGTGTAATTACTATAACTATCGAACCAAAACATGCAATGAAAACCAACTCGTTTTCACCTAAATGTTAGTTTTGATGAAAAATTATTTCTAATGAGGTGATTATAAATTATATAGTAGTTTTATTCTTTAAAAATTATAATTATTATAATAGTGTATATTTATAATAAATTTAAATTTATTTTACAAGAGATTAATAATTTTTATAAAGAATTATGAGACTTGATGTAAGGTTTTATGTTGAAATTTCATTTTTTTCAATATGGTTTTTTCTTGAATATACTTTGGGGGAATTAAATATTATTTATCTATTAAAAATAGTTTATTTTATTATACTATGTTTATTTTTTTATTTTTCATGTTTTCTACTCATTATACTCACTTGGTACTTAAAAGGATTGATAAAATATTTTTAATAAAAGCATGCCTTATTTATTCTTTTGCCGACAAACTTTTTCTTCTATGTTATTTTTTTAAAATGTTTTCAATCATTTTCTATTGTTTGATAAAATTAATATTGAAACTAAATTCCAACCAAATTTTAATTTCTTATTAATTTTTTTAAATTAAATTTAGTATTGTTTCCCAAACAAGGTGCTTTTATAATTTTTACCAAAAGTGTAAAAGGAATATTTATTTTAAAATTTACCAAATCTACAGGTTTTACCACCATAATGAATTTTATTTTATTTTAATCTAAATTTATATGTTTTTATGTTAATTTCTAAATAAAATATTTTTCTTAATATTAAATTAATTATTTTTTTTCAAGATATCGAAGGAAAATAATATTTTCTCCTATTTTTTAAAAAATGTCCAAATGTTCATTTAACTGTATTTTTTCATCTACAAAAACATAATTTAATGCTTCTTAATAATAACTAGGTATATTATCTAATGATACCATCCATTTTATTCCATTATATGACTTATTATTATGTGATGATGAAACATATATGAACGATTTTTATTTTACATGTATTTTTCTATGAGGGATTGATAAATATTTTCATGATATTATAGAACAAATATGTATGGTTTAAATTATTTGATTGGTGGTTATGTTAAAAAATATAGTTAATTGGGAAATGATTAATATCTCATGAGATAATATGAACTTGAATTGGGAGTGGACCTAATTTAGTAAGGGGCTATGTTCACTTTGATAATATTTGGAGTGAACCTTGACTAGGGAAATGGTGGAATGGGGAGTAAAATAAATCCAATATGGGAGTTTGTATACTTTGAGAGTCATGGAAGTAAACCTTGGATAATGAAATGATTTTCTATGCTAATAATTGTCCCATATTTAATAAGAAATTTTCTTATTCTTATGACATTCTCTCTTAGATCGTGATTTATTAAAGATGATTCCTCACTCTCATGACTCAGGTATTTTGAAATGATAAAGATTTATTCCATGAATTCTGATTTATGTTGTATAAAAAATTAGGTATAAATTCATAAGTTATGTTCTCTATACCATGTTTTTTTATATGCTTTTTAGATGTGATTATTAATTTATATCTTCCATGTTTACCATTATTTATAATTTGATCTCACCCTCTCTTATGTTTCCATTTTACCTAATTTAAAAAGAAATATTTTAAGTAGGATATGTCTATTAAGGGTATAATTATTGAAGCAATTTTGGGGATATTTTTAATGTAATTTATAAAATAAGTTGATTTTGTCTCTAGTCTCTAAATACACAAAAATTATAAAGTTCTGGGGCATGTTTTATGGTGAAATATATTTAATATTCATCTAAAATGATGCAATATTTATGTATTATATATATAAATTTTCTTAGTTGGTATTATAGAAAGTTTTATATGTTTTTGGATATTAAGTTACAAATAATATTAGCATATAACTTAATAAAACCTATGAATATCTTAATGTGATATATAGTGAACCTAAAAGTTTCATAATTCTATAAAAAGTGTCACAATTTAGGACCTATCAAGAATTATTTCCATAATTATATCATTTTCACTCTAATTATTATAAATTTATGGTTAGTGTGTGAAATTTGGATCTAATCAATGGTCAGAACTCAAATAAATCATTTTAATTTTATACATGGTTGTTAATGAAATGATTTTCCTCTCAAGAAACCAAATGACAGAGGAGTTGGAACGAAAAATATTTTTACTATGATTATATAAATCTCTTAATCCATGAATCATGATGATCTTAAAAATAAGAAAAGGATGGACTGATAAAACCTTGATACTTTCATGATACAACATTCACGTTCTTTCTAGGGGCCTTTTGATCCACCAGTGTCTAAGCAATGGATTTGTACCACTAAAACGATATTTTCAATTCTACAATGTTTGGAGAATGAAAAGTTTTTCCTAGTAATGTATCATTTTTAAGAAAATCATATCAATAATGAAATAATAATAGGAATACATTTAAAGAGTAAAAAAATTAATCCATTAAATTAGATGATATTTATAGTTTATTTTTCATTAAGCACATTACAAATACTCCTTGAATAAAAAATGAATGGGAATTTCATGATATTATGTAAAAGGATAATGAATCTATTGGTACCTATAAAGAATCATTTATAGGACTTGTGATATATTCTTCTAGTTTTATCACTGACCTTGAAAGATAAATTGATCAGTTCTTCAGTGGATTGAAACTATATCTCTAAAATTAGTTAGCAATAAGAGACATTAGTATCTATAATTTGTTTATATGATTTCAAGGTATAAATGAATAGTGGAGATTACAATCATTCGTACGGTTATTATAGTAAGGGAAATATGTACCTTTCAGGAAATTATTATAATGAAATCCATAAAAGAAATGAGATTAATTTCCAGTGATGCAATATGTATAGAAAAAAGCATGATGGAAATTATGTCCTAGGAATTTCTAAATGTTTCATGTGTGGAAATTTATTTCATTTAGTAAGTTAATTTCTAAGATATATAAATAATAAATATAATTAAAATAATAGGGAGAAATATTGGTTTATTGAACCACCCACACTCCAATTCTATAACTACAAGGATTGCAATAATTATTCCAACCATTTTCCAAATCAATTGGCTAATTATTATAATCATCATCAATAAACTCTTAATACAAGTGATAAAGGGAAATACCATGTGTAAAAAATCACTGAAGTGGATTATGATATTGAAGTGGATTATGAGAATGAAGTGGTGAAAGTTAAACTTATAATCAACTCTAAAACTGAAAATGTCTTATTTCATTTCAGTTTTACCAAATCTTTTATATCTAAATAATGTTATAATGGTATCATATCACTACCATAATGATTATATGTTGAATTATATATTAAAATTCATAATGGTATGATGATCATATTTGAAGTCTATATTTCCTTTTTTATATAATTCTATTGGAATGTCCATCCTTTAAACGATGTGATTCTCCCTCTAGTGGAATTTGGTGTTATTTTGGGCATGTTTGTGTCTATAGATATATCCCACATCAATGCGATTAAGGGAAGTAATATTTTATATTTCAAATCAAACCATGAATTTTCATAACTTCAAGGATGAATATAAACATTCAATGGAAACTATATACTTTGTGTGGATATTATTTTCTATTTATGAGGGGTATATATTCCAAATGTTTGTAGATAAACACAAAATTTATTATATTCCTATTGTGAGTAAACATGTCAATGTATTTCTTAAAGAGTTTCTATGTACTCCACTAAATTGTGAAGTTGAGATATTAATAGAATTGATATCTGGTAGTATGCCTATTTCAAATAATGTTTATAGAATTTTCTTCATTGAGTTACAAGAATTTAAAAATGAACTCTATGAGGATATATATAAGTTATTTATTCAACCAATTTAATCACCATGTGGTGATTCTATTATTTTAGTAAAGAATAAAGATGGGTTAATGCTTCCTTTAATTGATTATTAAGAACATTAAAATATTTATATCTAGAAAAATTCTCCTCTACCATGTATTGATAGTTTATTTGAGAAAAAATTAGGAGATCAATACTTTTAAAAGTTTATCCTTTGATCCGGGTATCATAAATTGAGGAAAAAGGAGGGAATATCCAAGATAGCATTTTATATGAGGAATAAACACTATTAATTTACAGTGATGACATTTGGACTTACTAATCCCTCTTTTATCTTCATGGATCTAATAAAAAAAGACATTATATATCACCATTATAAGGCCCTAACTTTAAAAATTACATAGTATTGATTTATGTTAATAATCCACATTGATGATCTTTTCATATTTAGGGATTTAGAGAATTATGTCATAACTTATACAAAACATCTGGAATATTACACATAGATACTTATACTCAGTTTCATTTTTTTCATAAAATAAAAACTCTTAAAAGAAAATAAACATGTTTAGTTCCATGTTTTATACAACATGACTTTTACTTGATCCTATCCTTGACCCTATTCAACCTTAAGTACTATGAAAAAATTTCAAATAATTGGTATGAGAAAAAAAATCATAGTAAGGGATACACAAAGAAAGAAAGATGATAGTTTTTTCAAAACAACATGTAAACCATGAATACATAATAATAATTTAATACTTTTCACCTTAAAAAAGTAGCAAAAAAAATATCACTGAATATAAGATCATTTCTTACCCTTTTTTTAACTAAAATATTACCATAAATCACACAGAAAACTGCGTGTAGCATATAATGGTAACTTTGGACATAATCATAACTTAAATGGAATAACCATATAGTCGACTTCTACACATATTACTAAATGTAATAGTCATATGAACGACTTCCATACCCAATGAATTGGAGGTTATAACGTAACAACCCGTCCTTGGTTTATCATAGAACCACCCATCATTTTTTTTGTCATGTAACCACCCATAAAATTTCCCATTACCATTATATAATCATCACACATAAAAGATTGAAAATATCAACATTTCAATCATAACAATTTCATTTGCAATTAAAAGAAATAATTTCAAGATATTGAAATATTAAATCCTCTTTCAAAACTATTTTCAATACCAAAATATGTAAAAAGGGTATATGGTATTTATTTTCCATTTAAAACATCACGACTTGTTAAGGAATCCAAATATCAAATAATTCTCACGGCGACAGAAAGGTCATTTTCACCACCTACGTTAAAAAGAAAACATTCCCTTTGTTGTTTAGTAAAATGCTACATAAAAAAAAGATTCCCTTTGAATGAAATTAAAAGTAAAATGGGTATATAAACCATATAAAATCATGTCATTTATAAATCAAAATATTCCTCAAATAAAGGATATTGAGACAAAGTCCCTTACAAAACTCTGGTAGCCTAATGATGTCACATTAAAATTTAGAAAATGAGTTGATGGGAGAGAAAAGATTCTCTCTTCACTTGGAAATAAAATGTACAAAAATAAGTATATATAATAACATATCAACAAATATTAAAATGTAAATTAAAATATATAACATAAAGAAGTTTTTGACTAAAAGAGGAGGTTGAAAGGATTCCTAACTTCATGCCCGACTTGACTCGTTAGTTCCTTAATATCCTGAATAATAAAATTAAGTTAATTTATACTTGATTAATAACCTTTTTAAAGTTTATTATTCATTTAATATCACTTATTACCTTGATATAACAACTAGTTAATTATTAGAGTTCATATCATAAATTTTTTTGACGTTCGGAACATGAGTCCAAAATAAACATGTTATAACTATAAATTTTCCATGTGATCAAAATTACATTAACTAAAGAATGATATTCATGATTTATATATCCTATATAACATATATATCCAATATATATGTATTTATAATAGTCCATAGAATTTTTAGTTAAGAAATTAAATGCACCGTTAATGCAGATGGTAAGTCGTTCGTACGCATGAACGATACTTTCATTTCTTTTTCATACTTAAAGGAATGAAAAATAAATGATAAATAGTTATATTATAATTAAATTATAATATATATTTTATATATTTTACATAATTTCATTAATTCCATAATTTATACATTCCATGTATTACAAGAACGAGTCTTATAACTTTGAGGGGGTGGTAGTTTGCACTTCCTCAAATAAAATTATCGTATTTATACAACATAAAAATCATAAAGGTATGTTATAAATGAGAATTATATAATCATATATATAAAATAAATATCATAAATATCATAAATAATTAAAATTATATCACAATGGCCACCATGAGACGTGGTAGTGTAAAATTGAACAATCATCGTATCGTGAGGCAATAGTTCGCCATACCCGGAAACAATATGTTCGTATCCATTAGATGGAGGTGTTTGTAAGTTTACATAGAATAATTATCATAAAAACAACCTAGTATAATTATTATACTATTTTTTTATATAAACAAGTAATTATAAGATCATAGGTACTGGAGAAGGAAAAATAATGGAAAGAAACTTGAGAGACGTTGTCTCCTCAAATCGGGAAACTTATTTTGTTTTGAGTCAAAGGGATCTCTTGAATTTCCTTCTTCCTAGAGGAAGGATTCTAGGAGGAATAAAGGGATGTTGGGATATTATTTTGTTATAGTTTTTATGGGACAAGTACATTTATAGGTTTGAGTAATGGGTTAGAGGCGGTGCCCTTTCATAAGAGGGAGGAGGGGCACTTAAGGAATATCTTGAATTATTATTTTATAATAAATTATATTTCATGTATAAATGAGTCCAAATTAAGAAAGTTCTAAGATAAGATGAATATAATTCTAAATAAAATCATCCAATAATAATTAGATGGGTTTTGGATATTTTTTAATCCTTATATTTTTTATTTAATCAGTTTTACCCTTATTGTGTAATCAAGCATTTAACATTTTGAGAATTAAAATAGTAACCAAATCCTGAAAAATATCCAATTAAAGAGTAAATAATAAAATTTCAGAAATATGATAACTATTTGGAAAGGTTTTATATTTTTTTTAATTTTATTATATTTAATAAAATATTATATATTTTAAAATATGAATTATGTCAGTTTTGACACTATTCATAGCATGACTTGTTTTTAAAATATATAATAAACTTATTGATTAAAAAAACTTCATTAATAAAAATATAACATTTTACCATCATTAATAAATTTTTGGATGATATAAAAATAACCAAATTACTTTTATTTTAATATTTATAATATCATTTCTTTGAATCCTTTATTAATGAAACAATCAATGCATCATCATTGTGTCATAATTAATTTTTTTAATTTAATCTCTAACATTTATAAATAAAATATCATAATGTAGAAATTCTTTTTATATTTATAATTAGTATTTATAGTTGAAAATATCACTTATATAACCCCATATAATTTTTTTTTTCTAAAAGATATATGTTTAAGTTATATTTTCCTTAACTTTAAATTAAGAGTAGTTAAATTTCGTTTTCACACACAAGAGGCTCCATGGGGTTCTAAAATCGACCCAAGGATGCCCATAGTCGGATATATATCTTGAAATAGGATTATGACATGTTTTAGGGTAATTTAATATTATTATAATATTATTTTTTACCCTTATTTACCAAATTTACCCTTTAAGAACGGTAAATAAAATATTTACTAAAGTTACTTTTCATAATGTCTAAAACTAATAGGTACATATTTACACAATATAAAACTCATGATTCCAAATATTGAATCAATTTTTCCAAATTTAAAACATATAAGTTTCAAAGATTAATTTAAAATTAATTCTCATTGTCAAAACCAAAAAACAAGTTTTTATGAAATAATAACAATCATAAGATTGACTTGTGTTTATGTCAAATTAAAAAGAAAAATTACTTCCAATGACAAAAATTTGTATAACCAGTAAAAAATAAAATAATTAAACTTTAAACCCAATTAAGAAGATAATATAACCATATAAATAAATCAGATTAAAAGACAGTTCTAACTTAAAATTAAGTATTTTTCACTATTCATTAAAAAATGAACTTTATCAAGAAAAAAACAAAAATTTACCCGAAGTAAATTTTGATGTCCCTATTCTAAATAAGAAGTTTATTTTGTAAAATTTATCTTATAAAAGTTACAAAAACTATATTTAAAATGGGTTCTTCATCATAAGGTGGTAAAACTACTATTTAAAAATATTAGAGTATTTATGATTACAATTGGATTCATTCTCATTTTATGCCTATAAATTTTATTTGATAAATGTAAAAAAAAAGTAAGAAACATTTTTAATCATAATATAGTTTGTTCTATTCATTCCCTCCAATACAATGTCTATTCATTAACTACCATTTAATATAATAATATTATGTTATTATTTTTTAGTATGACTCAGCCTTGTTTGCAACATGAGATTTTAGAGAAACCCATTATTGCGTGTTGAGTATGCCATCAAAAATAGCATCTAATTTAAAGTAAAATCAATATCTTATCCATTAGTATTAATACAAATAAAATGTATTATTCTATAAATACCTATGTCGTTACATCCTTCCCCCCTTTTGGTAATTGCATCCCCACAATTCTATTAACTTATCAAATAAGTGGTGGTATTTTTCCCTAATAGAATTTTCAAATTCCCATGTTACCTATTCAACCAAGTGGTTTTTTTTTCAAAAAACCATTACCTGATGAATTGCCTTATTTTTAAACACATTCTCTCTTTGGTCAAGAATAAGGACTGGTTTTTCTTCATAAAAAATATTCTATTCCAACTGAACTACCTCTGGACTCAAAACATGTGATGGATACATCATATACTTTCTCAACATTGAAATATGAAAAACATTGTGTAACTGGGATAAACATGGACATAAAGAAACTTTTTAGGAAACTAATCCAAATTTCTCCAGGATTTAATTAGGTCCACTGAAGCTTGCACTCAACTTTCCCTTCTTACACTTTTCCATAGAGAAACATTGAGAAAGACATGATCACCGAACTCAAAAGAAAGATACTTCCTCCGGTTATCCATATAACTTTCCTTACTTCTCTCTATTGTCCTTATGTGATTATGAATTAAATGAACTTTTTCTACCATCTATTCTACCAATTCTGGTACAATCAAATTTCTTTCACCTGCATCATCCCAAAAAGCTAGAATTCGACACCACTTTCCATATAATTCCTCAATTGGAGCCATCTGTATGCTGTAATGAAAACTGTTATTATAAAAAAACTCAACTGAAGAAAGATGTTGGTACCAACATCCCTGTTAATATATTAGAGAAGCACATAGGATATCTTCAAAATTCTAAGTTGTTTGTTCAGACTAACCATCTGATTGAGGATGAAATGTTGTATTGAAATTTAATTCAGTACCCAATGACTTCTGAAGGCCCTTCCAAAAGATATAAGTGAACCTGGTATCATGATCAGATACAATGGAGATGGGAAATCCATGTAACATGACTATCTCTTTAATATACAATTGATAGAGTTGATCTAGAGTATCTCTAATTATAAGAAAATGAGAATATTTAGTCAACCGATCAATAATAATCCAAATTTAATTATTACCTCGAGATGTCTTCGGTAATCCCAAAACAAAGTCCATGGATATTTTTCCCATTTCCTCTATGGCACCGGTAAAGGTTGAATCATCTATTTTGGAAACTTCCACTCTTCTTTAACCGGTTGAAAATTCAAACACTTCATAGTAAAGTCAGTAATATCTCTTTTAATTCCATCCCACAAGTAATACTCCCGAAGATCTTTATACATCTTTTTACTGCCTGGATAAACTGAAAATAGAGAACTATGAGTTTCACATAACAACTCTTTCTTTAACTGTGAATCATAAGTCACACATAATCTCTTTCCAATCCTCAAAACACAATCTTTATCATTATTAAATTCACATAACATACCCATCTAAACCAACTCTACCTTTTTCTGCAACTCGCTTTCTTCTTTCAACACTTTCTTTATTTTTTCTAATAGAGATGATTTCACTACCACCTAAAACAAAATATAGTAATTTAAAGCTCCAAAAAATTATATTCCAATTTTTATAAAATATTTAATGAAATTATCTTATTCCAAATATAGCATTGTTAATATAGAATTACTCTTTCAGCTCAAAGCGTCAGCCACTTTATTTTTCTTTCTTGGATGGTACTGGATCATGCAATCATAATACTTGATTAATTCTAAACATCTCCTATGTCTCATGTTAAATTACTTTTGGGTTAATATATACTAAAAACATTTTTTATCAGTATATATTTCCCACTTTAGTCCATACAATTGATGCATCTAGATTTTTAATGCAAAAACCACAATAGCTAATTACAAATCTTTTGTAGGGTAATTTAACTCACGAGGTTTCAAATGACGTGAATCATAAGAAATTATCTAATATTTTTTTCATTAGTACACAACCAAGACTTTTTAGTAAAGCATCACTATAGATAACAAACTCACCATTTCTAGAAGGTAATTTCAATACTGAAGCATTCACCAATCTTCATTTCAATTCCGTAAAAAAAATCATCACATTATTTTTTCCAAATAAACTTAACACCTCTTCAAGTTAACTTGGTCAGTGGGATAGATATCCCTGAAAAAATCTCAACAAAACTTCTATAATGTCCTACCAAACCAAGAAAAATAAGAATCCCATATATATTTTTATGTCTTGGAAATTCTTCAAAATCTTTTGTTTTAGTAGGTTCAATAGTTATGCCATTATTTTAAACAATGTGACCAAGGAATTAAATTTATTGTGACCAAAACTCACACTTTCTAAATTTACCATACAATTTATTTTCTTTTAAGGTTTGCAAGATAGAACTTAAATGACTTTCATGTTCCTATTTACTTTTGGAATATACTAAAATATCATCAATAAACACAACCACAAACTTATCTAAAACTCATGGAAAATTCTATTCATAAGATCCATGAATATATATAGTGCATTGGTTAACCAAAAAGGCATAAATACAAATTCATAATGTCCATATCTAGTATTAAATGTGGTCTTCAGAACGTCTTATTACTTTACATTCAACTAATGGTACCCCAACCTCAATTCAATCTTCAAAAAATACTGTTCTCCGTTGAGCTAATCAAACAAGTCATCGATATGAGGAAAATGATACTTGTTCTTAATAGTGATATTATTCAAGGATCTATAATAAAATAAAAGTCTCATTGAACCATCTTTATTTTTAACATAAAAGACTGTATCACCCCATGGTGATGTGCTAGGTTGAATGAAACCTTTATCTAACAACTCTTGAAATTGTTTTTTAACCCTAAAAGTTCATTTTGATCCATTCGATAAGGGTGTTTTGAAATTTTCGTAGCATAAGGAACAAAGTCAACAGTAAATTCCAGTTCCTGATCATGTATAATACCAAGGAACTCATCCGGAAAAACATCAAGCTACTCATTTAATACTGGTACTTCATTAATATGAACAGTTCCTTTGTTTTCAGTAATGTGTGCAAGGTAACAATCATTTCCATCTTTCACTATTTTCTCATCTTCATGATATGTTATCAGAGATAAGGGTTCATTATTGTACATAAACTGAAAGTCATTCTGAAAAGAAGCATCTTTATCTATGTATTCAATCTTATAATGGTAAACAAAAATCCATTCCATTCCCAAAATAACATAAAACTCTAATAGAGGAAAAACAACAAGGTTTTCAGGTTAATTATTTACCTAAATATGGATAGGAATATTCTTATAATTTCATTTTTCTGAAACATTTCCCCTAGGTGTTTTTACCACCCGTTCAGGGTTTATGTCTTTAGATGGAATTACAAATTTACTATAAAATTTCTCAGAAATAAAAGAATTTGTAGATCCTGAATCAAAAAACACATTGGAATAATATGAAGAAACAAAAAAATCACCTTATACCACTTTATTTGATGGTCCCACATCAACCGTAGTAGTAGCAAAAGATCCCCCCTTTATCTTTTTATATATATTGTTTCCACCTTGGGTAATCAATATTGGACACACATTAACATAATTTCCAAACTCATTTCAACTAAAACATCTTACCACTGCATTTTCATTACATGATTGATCATCTTCCTTACATTTATGATAAATAGGACAAGTCTTACCACACCAGAAAAAATTTCCATATTTTGAGAGACATTCTCTAGGATGCTTTTTACCACACTTCTCAAATGATGGAAATTTAATTTTATTACCTCAAGTCTTCTTTGATGAATTATTTCCCTTTTCCTACCAACTTGAAATCTTCTTTTCCATGCTCTCATGGAACAACTGATCATAAAAAAACCATTTCTACCTTCTCGGAATAACTAACAAGTTTATCATATCTTTTGAATTCAAGAGAGGATAATGATCTTCAATATCATAGCTTCAGTCCTAAGTAAAATCAATTTATCTTAATATCAAGATCTTGGATAAAATTTGGAGTATACCATTCCATTCGAGTGAAATTTTATTATTAAGAAGCCATTGAGTCACACTCATGCCTCAATTCCAAGAATTTCTTTCCATCCTAAGTCGATCCAACTTAGGAAAATATTTCTCAAGAAATATAACTTTGAATTCTTCCCAACAAAGAGCACCAATCAACTCACTGCCCCTGATATTTTTAACCATCAACCACCACTTATCTACTTCTCATATAAAACGACAAACAAAAAGACTAACCTTTTGATTGTATATAAAACCCATGACATCGAAAATATTTTCCATTTCTTTGATCTAACCTTCAGCTTGAACAGGGTCATATGAGACTCTAAATGATGGGGGATGTTGCCTCAAAAAATTCTCCCATATTTACATGTTCCTCTATGGTTGATCTGGCTGATCTCATGTAATGATATAACCACCATTTATAGCCTGAGTGAACTATTCCATCACTACATCAAACTGTTTCGTTTTGATTCTAACAATCTTTGGTTTTTTATTTGGAATGTTATTTTCCTCTTGATGTCGTTCCATCATAGCTACCATGTTTCCTCTGTATGAAACCATTCTGAACACCGAAATATCTTAGACAAAGCAAAAATATAACCTTAAAATTCTATATACTTTCAATCTTACCATAAAGTAAAAATCATTTATGGATATTTTAATAAAAAAAAGTTTAACTCCTAAAGTTATCTAAACCAACCTCTGATACCAACTATAAGGCCACAAACTTAAACATTACATAATCTTGAATTAAGTTAATAATTCACATTGTGGATCCTTTCAGGTTTAGAGCTTTAGAGAATTATGTCATAAATTATACAAAACATCTTGAATATTACACGTAGACACTTATACTCCTTATCAATTTTTTCATAAAATAAAAACTCTTAAAAGAAAAGAACCATGTTTAGTTCCATGTTTTGAACAACATGAATTTTCCTTGTTCCCATCCTTGAACATATTCCACCTTATGTCCTATGAAAAATATTTCAAAAACATGGGATGAGCATAAAAAATATCAGTATGTGATACAAAAATAATGAAAGATTTTATTTTTCAAAACAACATGTAAACCATGAATACTTAATAACAAAGTAATAATTTTCACCTTAAAGAAGTAGCAAAAACACATCACTGAATATAATCTCACTTCTTACCCTTTTTGTAACCAAAATATTACCATGAATCCCATAGAAAAAAACATATATCATATAAAGGTAACTTGGTTTATAAACATATATAAATGGAATTACCATATGGTCAACTTCCACATATATCACTAAATGGAATAGTCATACAACCGACTTATATACCCAATACATTGAAGGTTATAATGTGACCACCCATCGTTGGTTTATCTTGGAACCACACTTCATTAGGTTTATCACGTAACCACTAATCAAATGTCCATGTATCGTTATATTATCATCACACATAAAATATTGCAAATATCAACATTTCAATCATAACAATATCATTTGTAATCACAAGAAATAATTTCAAGATATCGAAATAGTAAATCCACTTTTAAAACTATTATCAATACCAAACTATGTAAAAAGGGTATATGGTATTTATTTTCCATTTAAAAACCTCATGTCTTATAAAGGAATCCAAATATCAAATAATGCTTGCGGTGGTGGAAATTTCGTTGTCACCACATATATTAAAATAAACATTCCCTTTGTCATTTAGTAAAACTCTATGTAGAAAAAAAGATTCCCTTTGAATGAAATTAAAATTAAAAGGGGTTTATACACCATATAAAATAATTTTGTGTAAAAATAAAAATATTCCTCTAATAAAGGATATTGAGATAATGTCCCTTATGAAAATTTGGCAGCCTAACGACGTAACATTAAAATTCCAAAAATTAGTTGATGGGAGAGAAAAGGGTCTCTCATCAGAGGGACATAAAATGTAAATAAATAATGATATATAAGAACATATCCAAACATAATAAAATATAAAAATAAATACATAACATAATGAAGTCTTTGACTAAAAGAGGAGGGTGAAAGGTTCCCTTACCTCGTGTCCGACTTGACTCGTTCATTCATTAATTTCAAAAATAATAAACATAAATTATTTTATACTTTATTCAGAACATTTTTCAAGTTAATTATTCTTTTTATATAACTTATTATATTTCTATAACAATTAGATAAATATTTGAGTTCATATCGTACATTTTTTCGATGTTCGGAACTTGAGTAAAAAATGAACTTGTTATAATTATAAATTGCCCATGTGGTCAAAATTACTTTATCCCCATAATGATATTCAAGATTTTGATATCATATATATCATATATATCTAGTATATCTGTATTTATAATAGTCAATAGCATTTGGATATACAAAATGAAATGCATCATTCATGGAGACGGTAATCCGTACGTACACATGAACGCTACTTTCATTTGTTTTTCATATTCAAAGGAATGAAAACTAAATGGTACATAGGTATATTATAAAAATTGTATAATATATATGTTATATATTTCACATAAGTTTATTAATTCTATCCTTTATATGTTCCATGTATAGCCTGAACGAGTCATGTCACTTTGAGGGGGCGATAGTCCACACTTGCTGAAATGAAATTATCATATTTATACAACATGAAAATATTAACGTTATGTTATAAATGATTATTAAAGATTAATATAGATAAAATAAATATAATAAATACCATATATAATTACAATTCCATCATATTGACCACCATGAGAGGTGGTAGGGGAAAATCAAACAATCATCGTTTCATTAGGCAGTAGTTTTCTGTACATAGAAACAAAATGTTCGTATCCATTAAATGGAGGTGTGTGTAAGTGTAGTTCAAATACTTCTCATAAAAAACTAGTATATTTAGGATACTAATTTTTTATATAATTAAAGAATAAAAAGATCATTGGTAATGTAGATGAAAAAATAAAGGAAAGACACTTGAGAGAAGACGTTACCTCAAATCGGGTAACTTCTTTTGATTTAAGCACAAGGGCTCTCTTGAATTGCTTTCTGTCTAGGGGAAGGCTTCTAGAAGGAATATAGGTATTTTTGCGGATTATGTTTTCATAGGTTGGATGATACATGAGGCTTGATATGTGTCATTAATGGGTTTGAGATGGTGCCCTTTTATAAGAGGGAGGAGGGACACTTAAAGAATATCTTGAATTATTAATTTATTATAAATTTTATTTCGAGTATAAATTAGTCAAAATTTAGATAGTTCTAATATAATATTAATATAAGTCAAAATAAAATCATTAAATAATAATTATATAGGTTTTTGATATTTTTTAATCCTTATCTTTTTTATTTAACTGTTTTTACTCTTATTGTTTTGTCAAGAATTTATCATTTTGAGAATCAAAATTGTAAACAAAACATGAGAAATATCAATTTAAAGAGTCAATAATAAAATTTTAGACTTATGATAACTATTTTTCAGATTTTTGTTTTAATTTTATAATATTTAATAAAATATTTTTTATTTTAAAATATGAATTTTGTCAATTTTGACGATATTCATATAATGAATTTTTTTAAAAATACATAACAACTTGAATGATTCCAAAAAACTTCATTAATACAAATATAACATGTAAATATTTAAAAAAAATTCTTGGATGACATAAAAATAACAAAAGTATATTTTTTAACATTTATAATATCATTTATTTGAATCATTTATTAATGAAGCAATAACTGCATCATCATTGTATCATAATTAAATTAATTATTTTAATATCTAAAAAATAAAAATAAAATATTAGGATGTATAAAATAATTTTATATTTCTATTGACTAATAATAGTCAAATACATCACTTATATAACCCCATATAAATATTTTTTACTAAAAGATATGTGTTTGGGTTATATTTTCCTTAACTTTAAATTAGAAGTAATTAAATGTCATTTTCACACACAGGTGGATCCATGGGGTTGTAAAATCGACCCAAGGATGCCCATAGACAGATATATATCATTAAATATGATTAATACACATGTTAGGGTAATTTATTATAATTATAACATTATTTTTTACCCTTATTTACCAGATTTACCCTCTAACCATGGTAATGAAATATTTACTGAAGTTACTATTCACAGTGTCTAAAAATGAAAGTTACCCGTTCAAATAATTTTAACCTCTTGATTAAAAATATGGAATCCATTTTTTCAAATTAAAAATACATATGTTTCAGAAATTAATTTAAAATTAATTCTCATTGTCAAAACCAAAAAGCGTGTTTTTAAGAAATAATTGCTATCAAAATATTGACATTTGTTTATGTCTAATTAAAAAGTGAAGTTACTTCCAATGACAAAAATTAGATTAAATAGTAAAAAAATCTCATTACACTTAAAAAAAATGATAATCTAAATATATAAATAAATCAAATAAAAAGACAATTTTGACTTAAAATGCAGTATTTTTCACAATTCATTAAAAAATGGACTTTATCAAAAAAAATACCAAAAATTTACCCAAAGTAAATTTTGATGTCCTAATTCTAAAGAATATTTTTATTTTGTCAAAGGTGACATAAAAAAGTTGAAAAAATATAATTAAAATGGGTTCACTATCAAAATACGGTAAAACTATATTTAAAAAATATTAGATTATATATACTTAAAATTGGGTTAATTCCCATTTTAAGCCTCTAAAGTTTATTATATAAATGAGAAAAACATTTATCAAACATGTTTAATCATAATATGGTTATTTCTATTCATTTATGCCAATACAGTGACTAGGCGTTAACTACAATTTAATATAATAATATTGTGTTTTTATTTTTTCAATAAAACTTAGCCTTATGTACAACATGAGATTTTGGAGAAACCCATTGTTACGTGTAGGGTATGCCATCAAACATAGAATCCCATTTAAATTAAAATTAACATCTTATTCATAAGTATTATTATAAATCAAAATTATTATTCTATAAATACCTGGGTCGTTACAACCATGATTAGTTTTTGGTCGTCTTTATTGATAATTGTTTTTATATATTCCAAGATAAAAGAAGATCCAGGAGATCATTTAAGGATTGTGTTTAAGACCTTGAAGAAAAAACATTGAATGAGAAATTTAGTAAATATTAATTAAGGCTATGGAAATTGTAATTCTTGGGTCATACAATCACAAGTCAAGGTATATCGGTGGATCTATGAAAGAGATAAGTTAATAATAATTGTTCTAAAACAAACTCGGTGACTAAAAAGTATAGTTTACATGATTTTTCTGGATACCATTGATTATTTTTAAGAAATTTCTCATTGTCATCAAATCCACTAAACAATTTTCTATGAAAGGGATCCAAGTTACCTTGGACAGATGAATATGAATAAAATTTCAAGGAACGAAATATAAGGTTCGTTAGTGAACATATGATAACACATCCATATAGTAGAGAAGTGTTTTTTATCTATTGTTATGTATCAAAGAAGGGATTGGGATGTGTTGTCATGCAGAGTAACATGTCAGTATCTTATGTATCTCGTTAATTGTAGGGTCATGAGATAAATTACCTAACTCATGATTTGGAACTGGAATCGGTAATTTTTTCATTGAATATATTGATGCGTTGTCATTATGGGGAAAATTGTGACATTTATACTAATCATAAAAGATTTATGTATATATTCACATAGAAATTATTTTATATGAGTCAGAGTAAATGAATGTAAATGGTTAAATATTATGAATGCATAATTCATTACCACCCTGGGATGGTTAATAAGGAGGATAATTCTCTTAGTAATAAGGACCATATTAGGTTTTCTATGATGAGGATTGAAAGAGACCCATTATTGATAGATTTATAGAAGACTCACCTTGAAATAATTTGGAAAGGAAACAAGAATCTATCTTACTCATACAAGTGTTCAAAAATATATTCATGTGAATATTAAATAGGCATAGATAGAATATGTGGGGATTAAAAAGAAGGTATAGGATTATCATAAGTTCAGTAATCATAGTGATTGAATGATAATGTTCAGGAAGAGTGTATGTGATCTGTTAACACCATAATTGATGGAGTTGTTATATAGAGCTCATATTTCATTATTATATATTATTTATGTAATTATGAAGATGCATAAATATCTTGAAGAGAATTTATAGTGTTATAATATGAAGATAGATATTTTAGAGTATGTATATTAATGGTTATATGAAAGTATGTTAAGGTTAAGAGATAAAATTCTAAGGTCATGTTATAATTATTACACATGTGATGGAATAAATGAGAAACAATTATCATGGATTTCATCATAGGAATCAATAATAAATCTAAAGGGAACAATTTTATTTGCGTTGTAGTCAGTCCACCTTACAATATAATATAATTCCATTACTATCGGTAAAGAATTCTATCTTAATAATCTAACTGAGTAATATGTAAAAGAATTGGTAATTCGGCATAGATACCACTCTTAGTCATATTTTATTGAGAGCTATGGTTTATATTTATCATCATCATCATGTCATTTTTTATTGAATGTTGGAAATGGTACAAAGAGAAAAATATGAAATAAAGAAAAGAGAAAAACAAGAAAGACACGAGGGAAGACCCCCCAACCAAGAAGAAATCTAGGGAGGCCTAAAACGATGAAGAGCAAGAACACCCCCTTTGATACATTCAATCCCATTGGGTTGGATACTAATCGCAGTGTGAAGAAACACCACTACTATGATATTGAAATCCACCGATGCTAAGTGGTATGTGACCTTGTTCCCCTCTCTCCAGATGTGAAGGATACTCACATTGGAACTCATCATTTTTCTATATTTTATGATGACATAGCTAATTGACCATGGGGATGCTCTGTACCCTTTTAAGGAGTTATGTACAATTATGGAGTCTATTTTGATTTCAGATATTTTTTGGTCCTCTTGCATGCAAAGGATGAACCCGTTGAGTATTTCATTTGCCTCTACTTGCAGAGAAGAGCCCTAACCCAATCTAGCTGAGAAAGGTAAGTAAACTGATCCATTGTGGTCTTATACAACTCCTCCTCCACGCAGGTTCCCTTCAATGAATGAGCCATCTGTATTGAGTTTCAAAAAAACCAAAGGAGGATGCCAGCATAACCATTTTCCTTCCCTTATTCTAGGGGACATGTCCACATTGGAGTCTGCTTGGAACTGACAGAGAGTAGGAGCCACCTTCCATGTCTTTACTACAGTGTTCAGGTCCAGTAGCTGGGTTTTCTCTGAAACAATAATGATATGATCCAACACCCCCACCCCCTCGTGCTTTAATTTATTTTGTACCTGCCAGATGGTCCAGCACCCCACATGTTGCACCACTGCATGGGCCACCCTCTATAGGCCTCTTCCTTTTATCCTTGGAGCAACTTAACAAGAAAGGTATGGGTAGATCCATCTGAGGGAAATGGTGAAGAGAAATCCCTCAGAACCTTCCACACCTCGTGTGCCCAGTCACATCTAAATAATATATGGGCAGTGATCTCCTCACTAGGAATGCTACAACAGATGCACCTAGACACAAGATGGATACCACATCTATGGATATTGTAATCAATCAGAAGGCCTCTGTTATGAATCCTCCATGTGATAAAATGGATCTTGGTGGGGATTTGTTTCACTGAAAGAAGTTTATCACCGCCCTCCTCCTGAATCTTTCTGTTACAGATGTGATAAAAATCCTTTCAAGATAGCAGGCTCGAGGAGGAGGCAGTGAACACACATTTTTCCTCCTCTTAATTAAGTTCAATGAGTTGAAAGCACTGCTGCTATTCCTTATCGAAAACCGAGTGGGTGAAGCTGGGGAAGATAATGGCCTCCTTGAACGAAATATTAGTAGTTAGGAATCCATGGAATCCTAGCACTGTACCATACCAATCCTGATGCCAAAAATTCAGTTCACCCTTCCCCGCCACCAATCAAGAAAAGGGACAGAGCATATCAATAATATGAATTATCATCGACCAAAGGGAAGAATGTTTCCCCTCTCTCGATTCATGGAGGAAATTCGCCTACGCCATCATGGTAGTCCCCTATAGAGTACGTTATTCCAATACGCTCCATGAAATCCCAACATGCATGTTTTAAATGGTATCCCTTAGATTTTGTTTGTCGATACCCCCTTCATTCATAGGCTGCACCATTTTTTCCCAGGCAACCCAGTTCTTCTTCCTCTCTAAAAGTAGATCCTAGATGAAATTAGAAAGAATATTATTGATCCTTTTAATAACCCCCTAAGGGACTTTGATGGAGGACAGAACATGGATTAGAGATGCCACCGTAACGATGTTCACTAGGGCAATATGATCTCGAATGTACAAGAATATATTTTTCTAGGTAAAAAATATATCAGAAACCCTGGTGCAGAGTATGTTGAATTCATGAATCTAAAGCCTCCCAGGTGAGACATGAGTGCCTAGATAGACCATAGATAACTCAACCCTCTAGAAACCAAGTATTCTACTAACAGTTTTCACTCTCTCAGGGGGGCACCTGTTGGAAATAAATAAATCACTCTTCTGCTTATTAAAGGACTGACCACTCTAACGACAATAATTCTCTAGCACTCTGTTAAGGTTTCATTATTGATATACTCTTTTCATTCAAGGAAAATATGGTATCATCAGTAAACAAAAGGTGAGATATTTTCAGGGCCCTTGACCGACGACGATACAGTAGGATGTCTTCATTATTGATGCTCCTCTAAATGAGCTGGCACAGAACGTCCTGAAGGATGATGAACACCAATGGAGAGATAGGGCCTCCTTGCGTGATGCGTTTGGTAGACTTGAAAAATCCGTAAGAATTCCCCATGAAGTTCACTGAGAGACATGAGGAACTGAAGCAGCTAAAGATAATATCAAAATTCTGAGAGTTGAGACTCATACATGAAAACACAATGTTAATAAAGCTCCATTCCACCCGATCATATTCTTTACTCATATCCAGTTTAATGACCTAGTTAGATCCATGGGTTTTGAAGTTAATGTCATTAAGAATCTCTTGGGATAGGGAGATGGCTTCTTGAATCAAGAGACCTTTGATAAACTCGTACTGCTCTATGGATATCCACCGCGGAAGACACACCACCAACCGAGAGTTAATGATACTGGCCATGGTCTTGTAAGACACATTACAAATACTCAGCGAGTGGTAGTGTGAGATGTAAGAAAGACTCTTGGTCATGGGACGAAGATGAGGGTGGTGGCACATGTAACTCTGGGTAGGCAACCCCTCGAAAGAAACACGGAATGGAAGAGATTAGATCTTCTTTAACCCTATCCCAAGTGGTCCTTTAGAAAGAATTAGTAAACCCATAAGGCCCTGCGGTAGAACCCGAGTTCAAATGTACGAGAGCATCCTTAATCTTAGGTTCCTCCAGCACACCTTCCATGCATTCATTGATCTGGCCAGACACAAGGATGCGGCTCACGTCAAAGATGTATGAGGCCTCTGAAGGATAACCAATTGGTAGGAGTTCATTAGGACCTGCTAGGAGGTCTTGGAAGAAAGAGTAATCCATGCCCCCTACCTTGTCCATGTCGTCAGTGAATGAACCATCATCCAATAGGATGTTCTTCTTGAACCGCTTCCTCCTCTCCTTAAAGCACGCATGAAAGGAGGTTGAGTTCACATCTCTCTACTTTAGCCACATGATCCTAGACCTCTCCCTGGCCATGCGTTCTAGCTTCTGAATTAATTTAGACATGATACCCTTCTTTCCCATGAGCTCCACATAGAACTGATCATCCCACACATCCTCTTAACTCTTCTCCAGGCGCTCAACCTCCTTCATTGTAGTTTTTAACTCCTCTTCTAGAGAAGAAAGGTCTCTAGACCATAGTTGTAGCTTAATTATTATACTACGTAGATTATATTGAAAGGAAAACCATTTGTTTCTTTGATGAGGGGTGTTCCAAACAGAACATACCAGTTCATGGTACCCTGACATATCCATTCATAGCTTGATATACCTAAATCGATCCTGAGACTAGTATAAGGAGTCCAAGGAGATAAGGAGTGGTGAGTGCTACAAGACCCCCCTCACCAGATGGGTTACCGTAGTTCTAGAGAATACAGATATTGCATGAATGTTGGCTAGACATCAGTCCAAGTTCCCCCACAAGTGGTATGGCCCCCACTGGTTGATTAGACCACTAAAAACCTAGAAGTTGTAATTAGATCTTTCAAAATGGATTATAAAGGAGGTTTGTATATTCACCTTCCTCTAGGGTAATTTTATTACAACAATATCGTTCACTGTATTATTTATGTGGATCCTTATGAATCCCTCTACAGAAAGAAATTCACAACTACAACATGTTAAGATGAGGTTGGGGAGTAAAATATATTGAGAACTAATCTAGATGAGGAAAAAATATATGGTTAGATCCATTTATAAACACATAAGGGAAGATCAGAGTCAATATAAAAGTTTAGCTCATAATCATCATTGGGATCTAGTGTTCAAATTTTGAGATAAGGTATTCATTTGGATAACTCCTTAGAAAAATGTTATGATATTTGGAAAGAAAGAAAATTTAATCCATTTATATATTAGTCTCTATGATATTTTTTATCATATTTTTTTATTACTTAGTTATCCCTTTAAACCTCTACCACATTCATGATGTGTTCTATGTATCTATTTTTAGAATGTAAATACCAAATCCTTCACATGTACTGATCTCAGAGTTCATACCATTGGAGCATGATCTTTATTATGAAGGAAAACTGAAAGAAATATTGTATCATTGAGATAATTTAATAAAACATTAGACTAATCACCTAGTTATGGTTCTATAGAGGAATCAAAGAAACATTAAGAAGCTATACAGAAATATGGGGATGTGATGAGGACAATATATATTTAGTTTTTTGTATGATAGTGACATAATTTAGAGGTTGAAAGTGGTAGAATGTAATCCCCTAAGATTTTAGAATATATTTCAAATTAATAAATAAAAGTTCTTTATATCTTTTTAAGTACACAACCATGAATATATGTGAATAATTCTTATATATTATAAAATTAATCACATTATATGGTGTTTAAATTAAAATTTTTTATAAAAAAATAATTTCCATTTTACCAAGAAAATATTATTTACCGTAAATAAATATTATTATATATTTTTTCTTTGAGAATTATTTTTATCATATATGTATTATTTAAAAATTAATAAAACTTATGAAAAATATTTTTTTACACATTTTGAAAATGAAATCATTGGTTATCAATTGGATAGAAAACAATATAAAATCATTTGAAGGTAATAAGATATATTTTTCTAAGAAACTATATTTATCATAACAAATAAAATTAATCACTATTTATAAATTATTTTACTGAAATTTTAATGTAATATAATAAATAAAATTATTTAACATTCATTTAATGGATTATATTATGTAATTAAGGATAATAAATTCTGTTTTATGATTAAAAATATTGGTTTTTAAAAAACAATTTTTATTTCATTTTGCACACCAATTTTAAAATTAATTTCTAGCACATAAAGATATTTAATTTTATAAAATCGTTTTCATATTTGGAATCATCAGGTAAAAATTTGGTAATAGGACACTTTAATTTTTGGTCAAAAATAATAGTAACTATGGTGAAATTTTTTTACCTGAGTTAAGGTTAAAAAGGGTTAATATGGGGTGGTGTTAAGCTAAAAGATAATGTTTAGAATATCAATTTTAAATATCTAAATTTTATTGTATGAAGATATTTATACCTTAAAATATTTTATATTTGAACCTTTTTTCACATGGTTTCACTTGCACATGAATATGACTTCATTATATTTTAATATTCTAAATATATACAAGAGTGTTACCCAAAACACTTATAAAATTAAACCTACTCTCTTCATATGTTTACACACTTTTAGATCTATAGTTCATCCAAAAATCACACTAATGAATTTATAACTTCCCAAACCATATCACTGTGCATATGGTCTTCCAAAAATTCAAACTTTTTAATGCTTAAGGTGAAATTCAAAAGATATTTCCTAAAGAATATTTCATTGTATTTACCGGTATATTTAAAGTTTTTTCCTTTCTTAACCTACTCTAAATATTATATGAACATTTTAACATGATTAAATCAGTATAATTACTATAAATATTTTTTATGTTATTGTTTCATCCATTTTATATCTCTATTTCATCTTATGATAAATGATAACTTCGTTCGTGTGTATGTATGGACTACCACCTACACGAATCAATGTGATTTGGTTTTCATGTACTTCATAAATGGAAGTTCATATGTATATATTTAATGAATATATATGATATTTATTATATTATTTTGATTTTGGAATGATATTTTGTTATTTATCTTCCATTCATTCCACCCATTGGAATGTGAAAATATTACTCATGTGTACATACTGATTATTGTCTCCACGAAGTGATATAATTAATTTTTCAACACAACATTATTTGAATCATTATAAAAGTTTATATAATGAATAATTATGATACTTGTAACATTATTATTATTCTGTAGATAATGAAACCATGACTATAGTTCAAGTACTAGAACCATCATACCAAATCATGCAAGAAAAACAATCAATTTTTCACTAGAATATTGATTTTAATGAAAAATTTTAAATGAATGTGTAATTAGAGATTATAAGAGAATGATATATTATAATAAATATATTAATTTTGTTATAATATATATTTATAATAAATATAAATTTATTACACATGTTTTAAATAATTTTTATGAAGAAATAAAGGACAATAGGTAAGGTTTTATATTGCAATCTCATTTTTTAAGGATTATTTATTATTGATCACATTTGGGGAAATTATATGATATTTTTGAGAAGTAATCCTTAAATAATAAATTATTTATATGATTTTGGTTATTCCAAAATTTATATGACATGTCATGTGCTTATGATATGTTGTCGAGTATCATATTTGATTAATGATGACTCCTCACTCTTATAACGCCTATATTTTGAAATGCTAATGATGTATTCAATGAATAGTGATTTATTATCTATTATTGACTGGGAATTAAAATATTAAGTTTTAATCATTATATTTTAACTTTATACTTATATTATTTTGTATATGGTCATTAATTGATATCTCCCTTGTTTACCCTTATTGTGAAAATGGGACCAGTCTTTTTTATGTTTCAATTTTTTATTGGTAATGTAGAAAGGTTATAAATAGGATATTTATAATAACGGTTGCATGAGATAATAAATTTATGGGATAAATTGAATATCTTCCATGAAATTAGTTGATTATGTAACCAGTCTCTAAATATAGTAGGACTATGGTTTTTTGATGTGTTTTATTGTGAAATGTATTGAATATTCATAAAAAATTATTGAATATCTATCTATGTTATAATTTGGTCACATTATAAAGATTTTGGTAATCACAAAAATCAATTCTTCAATCCATGGTCTAACACGAAAAATTGACATTAGCATCCTCTAAGACAAGGGAACAAGAAAGGGATGATAGAATCACTACTGTTGAAGTGTACCATGATAATGAAGTTTTTAAAGGTATATTTAATCTCTAATAATGATCTAATAATGTCTTATTTGATTCAGGTTCATTATATTTTTTCATATAATGAAATATTTACTCACCACATTAAACTTTGGATATTGAATTTTCAGAGAAAATTCATAGTGGTGTGATGATTCCATCCAAGGTATGTAACTCATTTCTAATTGATATTTTTAGAGGATAATTCCCTCAAATATAATTATTCTTTCCAAGGAGTAATTTCATGTGATTTTGAGCACAAATTAGCTCTCCCAATATAGATATCATATCAATTATTTTAAAAAGGGGTTATCTTTCCATTCTCCCAATCATCTCATTATCTTATATCAATGAAATAATGATAATGATCACCCTTTGGAAGCAACACCATTAATATGGGTCATACCCAGAAATGAGTAACAATAGACTAAAATAATTGAGGTGTAATTCCATATTTAATAAATCTAAATCCAATATCATTTTATTGATGTATTCCAAAAATAATTTCATGTACTTTCTCCTAAACATGATGTGAATATTTCATTTGAAGTCATACAAAGATCTATGCCAATATTATAGTGACTATACAACAAATCCCCTATTAAATTAGAATATCTAAATAATAAACATTAATATAAAATGGAAAAGGTTTTTAAACACTCAAGTTCTTCATTATGGGGTGTATAAGTCCTCTTCATTAAGGAGAAGGATAGATCTATGCATCTCTAAATTGATTATCATGACCATAAAAATTCATAATATTGAATAAGTATCACATACCCCTTGTTGATGATCTATTTGATCATATTAGAGGGGATCATTACTTCTTAGAGGTGTATTATCAATATGTGTGCTATAATATAAGTGTTGTGAGAGAATATATAACCAATATTTCTTTCTACACAATATATAGAAACTATGAATTCTTTATGAATCCTTTTAGTCATACAAGTGACCATGAAATTTTCATGAATTAGATATATTTTATATTGAGAATTCATTGAGAAATTTTTGGTAGTGTTTATTAATGATATTCTCATATATTATAACATTATTAAATAACATGGAATGAATTTGAAGATTATGTTAAAGACCTTATGAAAAGAGAAATTGTATATCATGTTCATTAAGTGTGACTTTTTTCATAAAAATGTATCCTTCTTAGGTCATGAAATCACAATATAGGGTATATTTAGGGATCCATAAAAAATATAGGTTATTGAATAATGGTAGAGACCAGACACTATAATCAAGATCCCTAGTTTTATTGGTTTATCCAGATACTATCAACAATTTGTGAGAAATTTCTAATGATGGTCAAATCCTCTGACCAAGTTAAAATAAAAGGGAGTAAACTTCCTTTGGATATAATAATGTTAAGAAATATTCAAGTAACTAAATAATAGTATAGTGATATAACCTGTACTCACATTACCCTATATTGGATAATGGGTTTTTATATACATTGATGTTTCTAGAAAGGGCTCAAGATGTGTTCTTGGAAAACATTATAGTGCAACATATTGTGTTTAACATCAACTAACTTCCCATGTGGAAATTTACCTGATTCCTGATATAGATATGGAGGGAGTAATATTTTTATTAATTATTTTTAATAATTATACATAATTTAAAATGTGTGATATATATATATATATATATTTTGAAATACTAACCTATATATTCACACAAAAATATTTAAACATGTTCCCAAAAAGATGGTTTGAGTTAATAAAAGACTATAATTTCTGAATATATTACCATAGTGAGAATAAAAATATGGTGGTAGATTATCTACATAGAAATGATCTTTTTATGATATGTCTAATGAGGATTAAAAGGGAACCAATATTCTATGATATTTAAACTATCGATAAAGAAATCAAAGGGGAAGGTATAAAGTCCAGCATTTCCTAAATTATTGCTCAATATTCCATCCACATAAAGATCAAGGAGGCCCAAAAATATGATATGAATATGTAGATAAAGCTAGGATATATTTTTGATATTAACCTACTTAGTGGAGGAGTTATGATATTCTAGAAAAAAATATATGTCCCTTCCAAACTAGATTTGAAAAAATATATTATGGATGATGAACATACCCCATCATTCAATATTTACAAAATTTGTATAAATATATTAATAAAATCTTTTGGTAAGGAAAAATGAAAAATTGGTTTTAAGATTATGTATATAAATACATGGTATATCAGAATTTTAAGGTTGAATTATATGATTTAAAATTGATGATGAAACCATTACTGATACCTATATGTAAGTTGGAAACCATCACTATGTATTTTTTTATAGTTCTTTATAATACCCCTAAAGCCCATAATGTCATTTTAGGGTGGTGGATAAACTCAAAAATTCAATACAACTTCATTAATATTTGAGAGGATTTCACAAGACCAACTTTCAAAGTTATAACTAAAATAAGTATTAAGGTTACAAATAGTACCACTTTAAGTTGTATATGGTCAAGAACTAAGGATTTCATAAATTTTTTTGTAATTATTCATCATGTGATGGATAAAGAGATGTGATTTATCATGTATTATCATCATCAAAATAATTTACAATCTAATAGAACTATTCTAACATTGTAATATATTCTAAGATCCTACTCAATGATCTTTAATGGAATTTGGAATCAATATCTTCCTCTAGTTGAGTTATCATATAATAGTAGTTTCCACTCTAGTTTTCAAATAGAACTAGATGAGGGTCTGTATAGTAATAGATAACAAAATTAAAAAATATTGGATGAATTTAGAGAAATTTTTTTTGGAGACTAGATACATTCCATGAAATAATAGAAAGGTTCAAATAATTTAGTGATATATAAAATATGTAAAAATTTGAAAAATGGTTACACTTATAATGGTCAACGATTTCTTAAAATTGAAGTTTGTGAAAAAGTGTTCCTTTTAGCATAACAGTGGAATAGGGTTATGAGATTTGAAAACAAGGGAAGGTAGATCCTAGGATACACTAATCCCTTTAATAATCTAGATCGTATAAGGATTATAGATTATCACTTAGTGCTTCTCCCAAACTACTCTTAGGTTCATAGTGTGTTCTATATATCCCTTTTTAGGAAGTATATATTAGATCCATCACATGGACTAACCATAATGTTTTGAATTACTAATAGGATCCCTTTTATGAGTAACAAAAAATGCAGATCTTGGATTGATGTGATAAAGTGTGGTGAAGTAGTATCCCCCATATGGTCAAAGTAATATGAAACAATTATCAGTTTGAGGAAGCTATGTGGGAAACTGGATATGTAATGAGGGAATATTAAACTCACTTATTTATATAAATGTGATTTAATTTCATGGTATAAATTCTTTTTAAGGGGGTATAATTTAACAACCCATGATTTTAGTATGTATTTGTCCCTAAATAATTTTTATGTGATTGATTACTTGTTTCACATGCAACACCAAACTAAAATGAATTGCGATATTAATGTGACCTTTATAACACAATAATTTAATTGGTATTTATAAATAGAAGTTACCACACTATGAAATATATATCGAAAGTAGAATATATGGAATCATATAATGGGTGTCTCTCTTATAGGGGAGCATTTTGTAATCCTTAAAAGGAGGAAGAGTCACTATGATTTTCCCTAGAAAAATCACAATATGAACTTCAACAGGTATGGCCTGAGTGAAATAATGTTCCAAGGAAGTTAAAAATCTTGGAAATGAATATGATATCAATTCTAAATAAATCATCACGTGATAATACAAATATTTCTTATTTTAACTTTATATATTTTGTATCTGTCTTCAGGGATTTGTAAGTAGAAGTTAGGATGATATAGGCTTATGATTATTAACGTAGTAAATTTTATATATATTCTCATTAATTTATTTGGAATATTTATAAAAATTTAATTTTAAATTAAATTTATAAGGTTTTATTTAATAAAAAACGTGTTTATTAATACCTAATAAATAAGTAATCAACTTCATAAAGGGGAATAAAACCATTTTATTCAAAAAAGAATTATTTTTTAAAGGTTTGTATTTTTCTTATATTCTTGTATTATTATCTTAATAAAATACATTGACAAATATTAAATATTTAATATCAGTAATTTTATAGATAATATATATACACAAATAATTCAATATCCATTTTTTTTATTTTTCCTTGTAAAGTAATAATAATAATTTAATTTATGCATAAAAATATATTTTTCTTGAATTTTTTTATATGTTATGAGTTTTTATATTAAAATTAATTTTTATCAAAATTAATAATTGAGTCAACTAAAATGGATTTTATATTTTTAATAACCATTTATATATTAATTAATAATTTAAACTTCATTTTTAGGCACAATAATGATTTACTAATGTAAAAAACTAGTGACTGCGGTAAAGGTTAAAAATGGTATGTCATGGGGTAAATAACTAAAATATTATTTAAAATATTATTAAATTAGTGTATGATATATTTATAAACCTAACCTCATGTTTTATGAATTATATTTTAAATTTGATCCACTTTTCTTTAAAATTAATTTTTTATTTATATTTGGTAGTATGTATCTACAAAAGATATCACTCTTCTTATTTATAAAAGGACACCTCCATGACCACTTCAAAGACATGCCTAAAAATTATAATTAACCTCTATAAATTTTCATATTTATTTCAATAATAAACCAATCCCACATTTTGTATCTTCTGGTCTCTATAGAGATCCCAAATTCTATGAAATCTAAGAAGGTTTCTAAGGGGATATATAATTTTTTATTTGTAAGTAATAAGTTTTTATCAGTATTTTAAATTTATTTTATAAATAAAAATCCAATAAATTAATGATTATCTAATTAATAAAATATATATAATCATTATTTCTCATAAATTATGATGTTATAATAAAGTTTCTTCATAATCGTACTCATCTATTGATTATAGTATGGTTTTGTTTGGGTCTGTTTAGCCACCTATATGAGCGATGTTATAAATTTTTACCATTGATGGTTATGGAAACATATTAAATCATATTAAATGGTATTAATAATTAAATTATATTTTTGTATTTAATTTTAATATTATTATTTAACTCTTTATCAGTATAACACCTTTTATTTGTTAAAAATTACAAAAACAAGCACTTATGGATTTGATCTTGGAAAAATGGAACTAAAACAACTATAGAACGAACCTAGGAATTCCTAAATAGTTATAGAAAATATATT
This sequence comes from Viscum album, assembly GCA_963277665.1. Taxonomy (NCBI): domain Eukaryota; kingdom Viridiplantae; phylum Streptophyta; class Magnoliopsida; order Santalales; family Viscaceae; genus Viscum; species Viscum album. The sequence continues at coordinate 2,536,420 of OY728123.1, read as the reverse complement.
AAATTAATGTTTCTCTTATATACATAATAAACTCAAGATCATGGATAAATAACTAAATCTATTATGTCGAAATAGAAAAGGAATCATGAAATCTACTAACTCTAATGATCAATAATAAATAAATTTTAGTAATAAAAATGAAATAAATGAATATAGAAGATTAATATGATGTTTAATAAAAGATAATATGGTATTAAAATATACTTTATATGATTATATAATTATTTCATAGGATAATTGAGTGTGTTTGGCCAAGAAAGAAACCAATGTAAGGGTTGTGTTGACTTGGTTTCCGTTTAATTTGGTCATAAACATTTTTCTCTGATGAGTCTCTTATATGTTTATTATATTATACCATTTATCTATTAAATATTTTATTTTCTATTTATATCTAGTGAAATTACATATTTTTATCAAAATCATCTTCTTTTATGGATTTCATCCTCTATAAAAATATGATGTTCTGAGAAATAATTCCCATCCTTTATAATGGATCATTTTTCTCTATATCAATATTAATCACACCCCAAATTCTTTATGTACTTAATTTAAATTCCATATATATGATAACTTCTATAATTTTCATATCTCAATTTATCACTTTATAAAATAAGGTTTTCAACTCTTCCCATGATATTGGTTTTCATTAAAACTACATTGTAAGGCTTAATAAGAAATTCTTTCAAAATTCTAACATTTTAATATTCCACTCTATATTTATTTATATAAAAATTATTTATTTTAAAATTTCCATATTTATAGAATTTTTTAAAGTGTAATTTTATAAATAATTCCCTTTTTTCATAAAAATTTATTCTAAAAGTGACTCATAACATTGAATTTTATTGAAATAATAAAAATGATTTCTGAAATAATCTTTTTCCTAACATCACTTTCATTTTCCAATATATCTCTAAAATTTATATCTCTTATAGAGTAATGTTCATGATTAAAATCTGTGTAATTTTATGATTTGATTATTTTTTTAGATTTAATTTCAGTATCAAATCATTTACTCTTGATGTCATTCTATTTGAAATTATTTGAAAAATATATAAAACCAATTTTATTTATAGGGTTTTTAATCATATGATATATAGTTAATTTCAGGTTACATACATATGAATGGTATATCATTATATTATGGTCGAGTTTATTATATCCCTATAATTCAATGGTTAAAACATTATATTTCATTAGACTATAAATTTATGTTTTGGAATTATTGTCTTTTTTAATAAGTTAATGAATGAGAATTATTGTATTTTATCACAAAATAATGACTAGACATGATTGGGTTTGTCCAAAATCTAATGAATTAACATTACTGGGATTTCTCGCAATGTTATGATTTCCTATTAGTATGCTTGTGCCACATTCTTATGGTATTAACCATCCCCATGTTATTATTCTATGGTTCATAATTATTGTTAATTTTTTTAATCCATGGTGTAGCTATTATGGTTTGATGATGATTTTTATTTGGTTTATAGTCCTTTAACATGATCTATGATGTTCAATAATGTTTTATGATTTTAAATTATCATCATATAATCCTTTTAATATAATTTTTATTCAAAGGTCTTGGTTTATCACATGGTTATTATCTATTCCCTTTATGGATCATTGAATGTTTTTCCCATTTCATAGTATTTGCGAAAACTCCTTTAAATTCTTGTTTTTTCTAATTAGATTATATGCAAGATTATTTGTTTATGGAAGTATTGTGTAGTAATTTTTTCAGATATCTTGAAGTAATAATGTGTAATCAGTTGTTTATTTACCCTCTCTTCAATGTTTGTAATCCTTTGGGTTATTTTATTGTGGGGTTAGTTATGGGATGTAATGTCTAAATTATGGAAAATTTTCTTGTGTAGTATTAGTAATCACACCCATTCCATGAAATAGTTTTTTCATATTTTCTTATAATTATTTTATATATCATCCATTATCATGTTTTCTCACATACATTTATACTAAACCTTTATGAATCCTTGATAAAGGTTTCCCTTAATAATATTTTTATCTCACTCCTTGTTGTGATTCATATTTACCCATGTAATTACATGCTGGATTAAGTTTAACAATATTTGATATGTGGATAATTTTGTGTGGTATTTAGAAGAAATAAAGTACAATGAGAAATTTATGTAACTAATATCCAAAGACACAAAACATTTGGGTTCTTGGATCATGTGTTTATTTCTAATATATAATTTACAAATTATGGAATTGATGTATCAAAGTATTGTATATTTAATTTTTTTGAATATGATAATATATATAAGATAACCCAATATAAATCATCCTATGTTGAACCAAAATAATCATAAGCTAAAATGAATGTGGCATTACTAAGAAATCATGGGGATGACTTTTTATAAGATCATTTACATTGATTATATTAATATATTAATACTTATTATTCCTATTAACCAATTTTGCTTTAGTAATGAATTTATATATGAGGAACTGAGTTAACTACATTTGAGATGGAATATACAAGGGTAGTCCCATTATGTAACCAGATGGGGTAGGAGATGGCGTATAATACCTCATGATGATGATCACCAAACATTTTCAAGTAATAAATACTCTTGTATACCAAGTATAACTCCTTAACATTTCATGGAATAATAAACTCTTTATTTATTACTTCAATTAGTAATGGACTCACTCCATTAGTGAGACTTCTAATCCACTAGATTCTGATAACTGGACAAATACAATAGAAAAAAATTACAATTCATTAGTGGTTAGAACATGAAAATTTCATCTTAGTTATTTATCATATTGAATGTGAATATAAATAATGTTGGACTTTGACTAAGAATATGATTAAAATTGAAGAAGTTAATTCCATATAATGATAGCTATTTTAAAAAAAATATCTTCACCAGATATTTTGGTTAAAATATTCACACTAAAATGGATAAATAATTCATTGAGATAAAACAAAAGGTGGATGAATCTGTAGATACCTATGAAGTAAACATTATAATACTAGAGTGGTGTACCTATAGTTTTATTATTTCCACAAAATCATGGATCAATTATTTTAATGATATTGTTTGATATTCACATACGGTGGAAATGGAAACTAGGAAATATCATTATTCCCTTGGATTTGTATACAACAAACCAAATTTACAGTTTCATTGGACATAGAATTATAAATAACATACATGAATGAAAGTTTAACTATCTATATACCAAACATGAGGGAATAATTTCCCAGTATATTTATAAAAAGTTTGAGGAAAAAATTTTATATGTGGTAAAGTAGGCCATAAATCCCAAAACTATCAAAAATAATAAAAGAGGACCATTAATAAAATGGTGGAGAAGAATGTCCATGGAAATTCACCAACCAGACAATAAAGCTTCAAATTCAAGTATTTTGTTCATTATGGAAATCAATTCCCCAATCCAATGGATAAGAAGGATAATAGGAACTAGAAAACTCAAAGACCAAGGTAATAATGATGAGCCTATGCGATCATTTTTTCCAAAGTAGAACCTAATAATTATGTGATAAAAGGTACACCTTTTATCCAGTGAAGAACTGTGAAATATTTATTTTTCCTATTATTTTAATTATTTGAAATAATTAATATTTTTTAAGAATGTTAATTTTCCATCATTAACATTGGATATTGAATTATCTATGAAAACACCCAATGGTGTGATGATTCATCCACTGTAGATAACTATTCTACAATTGAGAATTTTGGAATACACTTCCCAAAAATCAATTTTCATCCCATAAATTGAATTTGATGTGATACTAAGCTTGGATTGGTTTTCCATACATAAAAATGATATCTATTATTGCGATAAATAAATAAAATTACATATCAAAATTCAACCCATTATCAAAAATTGATGCAAGTATTTCTATAGACTCAATTGGAAACAAATATCTTAATATAGTTCTTTTTATCCACTAATAATGGATACTTGTATATAGATCCCATCTTGGGAAGTTACAACTAATATTGGGGGTGAATCAATCATTCACTTTTGCTAATTTATTCTCTGTAAATCAACCTATGTGATTGGTATAGATCTTAATCGAATCACTATTTAATTAATCACCCTCACCCAAATGATTTAAGAAATTAAAAACCTAGTAATGTTAATATTTACATGGTTTGAACTTAAAATAATACTTTGTTTTATGATTGGATAGTTTCCCAAATCCTGAATTCTCCACTATAAACCCATGTGTCTACACAAACAATATTCCCAATCCCATTAACATAGAGTCCCACTATGGTCATCTTTCTAGATACCTACTATAATGTATATATTCTCACATCCCACTAAAAAAATTCATACTAGAATAATAATGATCTCATTTTTTCTTATGGTTGCTTCAGTACCTCTTGAAATAGATATTCCTTGTGAATCCATTTTGTTAAAAAAATTAGCACATATTACTTCTTTAATAAAATTAGTGGTAGATGATGATGATCATATCTACTAGACATTATCATCTTCTATATATATTTAGTTATCTATATCTTCCTCATTTCCAAAAACTCTCAATCAAGAAAGTATTTTTCATTCTAAAAAGATCTTATTTCCATTCACCCACTTCTCTCATTGATAAAAAAGTGTATAATTTTCTATATTCTTCTCATAATATCCTTATTTATTCTCTATTATCTTGAACTTTTATATTCATAGAATAATATCATGAATATAATTTATTATATTAAAAATATGGAAACTCTTTGAATATCAATGGTATGTAGTCTTCTCATTTGAATCTATAAGATATTTTTAATTTAGATTATTATATTAATCTCAATGAAATATTTACCCAAAATCCATATCAAATATTTATTTAATTTTCTAAAAGACTCAAGTTATATTTATTTTTAAATGTTTTAGAAAATTTATAACTTTAAACGCTTTTGAATTCCTCATCCATATCTACTTGGACTCATAAAGTGACACGAGGAACTTTTCTTTTGAGTTGTGAAACATAATTTATACTTTAGTATGAATCAAATTTTGAATGATATATTGTCAATACATTAATTAAATTACTTGCTAAATATCATGATATTTAATCCTTAAAAAACATAGAAATGAATCATATGAATTTTGTAACGATTTATTATAATATTTTAGTAGATATTACTTCTAAACTATCATTTTGAATTCTTAATTTCTTCTCATTTCATTTTATTCCTTAAAAATACACCATAAAATTCCTTTTTGAGTACCTCATAAGGTATTTTCAATTATATTTCCACTATTTTCATATGGTAGGATGAATTTTCTAATTCATCAACGTGATAATTTTAAATTATGAAGATTATACCCTATGAAAACACCCAATAAAGTTCACATACCCTAAAATGTCATAATAATAATGTTCATATACCATATGACGACCTTAACTCCTAAAAAAATTTATAAATAGTTTTACCCTATAAATTTGGGTTAAACCCTATGATGTTTTTTGTTCCCTGTAAAGGTATTATGTTTTTCCCATAAAGCTCAATTGTACCATGTGATGTCAATTATAGGGCTCATGATATTTCCAAATCATAGGGTTATCTGATCAATAGGTACAATATAATGAGTAATATTTTTACCTTTTAATCATTCCATTATACCCTATAAAATATTTAGTGTTATCCTCTTTAAATTTTTAACTTTGGTATAGAAAATAAAATATTCCCTAAAATATTCTCAATCCTTTTTAATTCATCATGTACCCTTCTCGTACATCACTTAAATATTCATAAAACTTTTTAATTTATCCAAATTCATTCTCATCCACATAAAATTTTATCAAATATTACATAAAATAAATTTATTCTCTATCTATAATGAAATTGTGGCTTCCTCACAAGTTCTCACATATCCAGCTAGTTCCCTTTGTTGAAAATAGTAATTTTTCAAATGATTTACACCAGTTATTCTCATACAACCCCAATTATAATGGTATTATAAAATGATTTTACTTCAAAAAATATCTTAAATAAGAAGATAAAAAAATCAATCATCATATATTAGATGTTTCTACATGAATTTTCCTATCTAGGAACTCCATGAAACGACCTTATTTCCTTTAAACATTATAATGTAAGCACCTCATTTTTTGTTCTCAAATTTTAATCAATAAATATGTATAACTTCTAAATAATCATGGTAGTAACACCAGTAAAAAAAATAAAATACATACATGGAAAATTCAATCGTCCCCTTTCAATTTGTTCTCAATGTCACAAATACATTATGTAAATATTATTATCCTTTGCAACTCACCCTTATTGGTAATAAATATAATGAAATTTTTAGGGTATAATATTCTCAATTTTGCTTAAATAATCTTCCATAACTTTCAATTAAACATCTTGTCCCCCTTATTAAATTTATAATAAAATCTTGTTTCATATTTTAAGAGAGTAATGGAACCAAATATATATTTATGTTGTGATGAAATTTATCAAATCTTAGTCTACATGGGCTAATTGAGTGTAAAAGATGAGTTAATAACATTTTACATCAAATATATCTATTATTTTTCCTTCATGTGATACCAACTCATATATTTTCAAAAAATATCATCTCAAGGTTTGTTTCAACCATTTTTATCAAAAAAAATGTAACATGGAATCAACCCAATAAACACATCAAAAATTAGAAGTGTTATATAGTTTTACTATCATCTTATACGTGATTCATGAATATTTTCATCACGTGAATTTTTGTGTGAATTTATATTATTCACCTCATTCATCGATGTAGATAAATTATGTAAATTTTTTATCTTCTTCATCTTTAATTATACATAGGTTGGTAGAACAGTCACCCTCATTTTCATATCATATCAATATTTTTCAGATATTCCATAATGATTTTATTAAATCTTTAGGTTGCCAATTTTATAAAACCTATCATGATATTTTATCTTTTCAGGTAAAAAACTAATTTTATTTTATCACTATTAGTTATTTGTTTTTTACCCAATTTATTATCCATTTTCAACTTATATAGACAAACTTTTAAGCACTCCATATTAGTATAATCAGATTTTATTTTTTCACAACACATTATGGTATTCATAAAAGTATTTTATTTTTCTTCTCTTAACATGTAAATATCCTTACCTTCTACACAATAAGGAACCTTTAATGGTATTAAATATATATAAATAATTTCTCAATAAATTTTCTATTCAATTTTTCACCAAATTCGTTATAAACATCCAAATCTATTTTGGGTTGGCATATTTGTAGATTTCTTGGTCTTCGGTTTTCTTCTATGATAATTTTCACTCATTTGACCTGTATAGCTCTATATTGGTTCATGCATATTACTTGGTAAATACATATTAAACTAGTAATTCTAGTATTTATGTATAAAAACCACAAAAATCATTAAAATCCTTGAAACTTTTTCTTCTACATTGATGATAAATATCTCCCGAAAATTATTCTTATTGTCTTAAAACAACTTGAGTATAAATTCTCCCAGTGGAATTTGGTATTCTTTAAATATTTCTCTCTTACATTGATATGGAATAGTTTTTATCATTTTTATTATGTGTTTAAATATTATTATATTTGTTTTTTAGGCTTTAATTATAAGATATAATAATTTTACATTAATACTAATTGGGAGTAGAATTAACCTATCTCTACAAACCATTATTCTCACCAGCTTGAAAAGATTTACCTTTAACCCCAAATGACTTATTGAAGCCTTATATGATCTAATTAAACGAAATTTGAGCCTCAAGAGATATTTATTAGTTTTTAGACCACTATTCTTTTTTTTTCTAGTTAATTTTTCCTTAAGGTATCTCACCAAATTCTCTAGGTCATCCATTTTCAATTTATATTTCATGTTCTCATTAATTTATGTCAATTATTTATTGACATACTCCCTTTTTTCTTCAACCATATTTTCCTACTATTTTATTATTTTTCTATTTTAATTCAAAATATTTTTATTCTACTCAATATAGGCCTCTAACTCATACTTTATCCTATATTCAATGTTTTTTGGTTCTTCTTTATCATCAACACTCCTTGAGGTACCAAAATCCTTTTTAAAATGATCCATAAAATTTACTTCTTCATTTTATTGGATTTTTGATGAAGAGTCATATTATTCCTTATTATTAATTTAAATCCTTCTCTTTATATAATTATACTTATTTTTCTCTTAAAATATTTTTTATTTTTGAATTTCTCATCTTTCTCATCAAATCTTGACCCAATAGACTTATTATATTGGAATTTTATGAAAAAATATATAGTTCTATTATAGTTGTAACACCTTGGTTGTTTCTTTCCATTTACATTCCAATTATCCTTTTTAACCCATTTAATATAAGTCCAATAATTATTTTGATGTCTTCACTGACTTCATAATTATCAAAATCACCTAAATAAGATTCTTCATTATCATTGACATTCAGTTTTCTCATAAACTCGAAGTCCATATCATCTTTTTTATTCTTCATGAAAGTTGGATTCTGTCTCATTTCATAACATATGTGAATAATATATAACTCATCCATTGAAATGTATTTTATATATTCTAAAGTTTATAATTTAGGATCAAAATGTTATATAAATTTTATCATAATATGTTTGATAATAGTATAATCATCCAGTTTCTCCTAAAATCCCGAAATATTACTAAAAATATTAATACATATTCATCATATTTTTTTTATTATCTACAAAACTAATCATCTAAACATTTTTCCTAGATTCCATAACCTTTTCATTACACTCATTACTTATCTATATTGTTTTTCAAATATCATTAATATTTTTAATTATCCTTACTTTTGTATATAATTTTTCATAGAGACATTGAAATGACAATTTGATCCTTACCATCCAATTCAACATTTTTTCTTTTATTAAAATATAAAATGATCTCCCTCTACATATCTCACTTTAATGCTACATTATATGTGGTTGGAAAATATATTATTTTTATAATTATAGTATTTTTTGTATTCCAAATTAGGGAATTTCACATCATAATATAAGTTATATTCTTTTTTTAGATTTGGGATGGTTCTCTTTGGGATTAGGATGTGTAGGTTGGTACCTAGTGGTTTAAAAAATGGTTTTTAAAATTTCATAGTGCAACGAGGTCTTAACCCCCCATAGTCTAAGACGTGTTTAACCCAAGGATCTATTGTGTACCATTTTCTTGACCAACATTACCAATATAGGGTGTTTTCTTGGCTATAGGTCACAAGAGTCCCCTAGTCAGCCATGTCCAGTTTTTTATCCACAACACCTTTGTACAAGGAATAGTGGGTTCAAAAAAGCCATTATTTCTTCACTACAACATGTTCATTTAGGGTGTTGGGATCCTTGGTGAGACATAATAAAGACCCCCATAGGCTTAGTGAACTCCCACTATATTCTGGTGTTGGAATTATCTGAATTCTGAAATTGATAAATTAGATTCTTTTTCTTCCAAGTGACGTTATAAATATTAATTTCATAACATTTAATCATTAAGGTATAGGTTTAATGTAATTTTTATTCATTTTTTCCACTATTATACCTTTCATATTAATTTTACTTAATGATTTTCAATTCAATCATATTTTAAGGGGTGTTTTGGACATATTTTTCTTCTATTGGAGTTATTATTATGCAATTGGTCTAGATATATCTTTCCTATATCATTATAGATAACCTTATCATATCTTATAAATCCTATATAATAATTTTATATACCAAGGGTTTTGAGGTTGGTTTTATTATGTGATTATTTTACTCTCTAGACTATAAATGTTTTCTTTCCAAAATTAATTTGGAAAACTTATTATGGGAATGATAAATGATTTGATGAATCAAAGCCATTTTAAATATTTTAATGAAATGGATTTCCCCTTTGGGTTTTCAAAAAAAAAATAAATTTCAATATATTTTATATCTAGTTTTAAAAATTGTGTGATTATCTGTAAATGAAAATATCTTTGAATGGATTTGGTTATGAAAAATGGTTAACCCAGGTGTGTCTATTATTGAGGTAGAGAGCCACTCTCAAGAATAACTCTTATCCTTAATTTTTATTGTTATGGGTAATGTGTCACTATTTTTCCTAATGTTATAGGTTGAGAGCCACTCTTAGGGTTTAATCTTACACTTTATGTGGGTTGTTATAGGGTTTTGTTCATAATAGGTGGCCTTTTATCAAGGAGATCATATGAGGTTCCTACCGAACCCGATACAAGCTAACCCAAGGGATGATTTCAATGTTTTAATTTATTATAATTATTATTTAGAATTATTGATAAAATATATTTTTATAGAAATGCTTTGAAAAACTAGTTTTGTTGGAAATGTTTTATATGTTTCTAAAATGTGGATTTCTATGTTTTGAAATAAATATTAAAAATTTAATCTCTCCTATTTTATTTATTTATTTGGGGATATTTTTTTATATTTTAATATAATCTTATGAAAATAAATTTGGGATCCCACTTGGATGATTTTTCTCACACCTAGTATTAATTATTGGGTATATGTAAAACTTTTTTTGTAACAACCAACGATTTTAGTAATTTCTTTTCTCAAATTATATATCGTGTGAATATTTTTTTCTTTCTTGAAACACTGAACTAATATGAACAAGTGTGTTACTTTTGTAAAATCATTACCATTAATTTATATTTATTAAAAATGTGCGTAAAACTAGAAGTAACCACTTTATAAAGACAATATAAAAGGGTATAATAAAACAAACATCACTTTATTCTTGTGAAATAAATGTTTCATAAAAACAATTATGAAATCTTATATTAAAATTAATTTAATCACTTTTAGAAATTGAATCAAATAAAATTATTAGCAAATTTTTAATTAGAATGATCAAATTAACTAATGTGGTTAATCTCTATTTAGGAATGAAACTATGTTACCAAGGAAAATATTATTTACTATGGTAAAATGAAATTTTTTTAAAGAATAAATTTTTTTAAAACATTATGTTTGTTAAAACAATTAAATGAATCTATTTTCAATTAATACAAAAAATTTATTTTTAATCATATATAAAATTTATTGAACACTCATTTAATTTGTAATAATATCACAAACTGTCCTAGATACCTTGTCACACTAACACCCAAGATGATCGTCACATGTCCTGAAGGATGTTCCCAATCCCCACGAGTTGATGACTAGAACCTGACATCATACAAGATAATGTGGGAATGTTTTTTCCACAAAATGGAATAAAAATATAAACAATTCAGTATAACCAAAAGAAAAATCCATAGGGAGAATAGTTACAAGAGTCAAATATGTATAAAAAACCAAAATTACGTTATCAATGACCATAAAATAGGAATATAAACAACCAAGGTCCCAGCTAGACATATCTCCTCAATCCCCAAATACCAACAATATGAATCACCTCTATATAGAGATTACCCATGCTCAAACCTAGCTGTATATAATATAAAAACACCCAAAGGTACAGGTTGGGTGTGATCTAAAATTTGAATAGGGTCTCACCAAGGATTATATAATAATATGCCAAGGATAATTAACCAAATAAAGATTTCAATTTTAAATATATAAGGAATGGAAGTTGAAGAGAATATTTTAAAAAAATAATTCTTTATATTTCAATTGAAGGAAATATTTCAAATGATGTCGTAATAAAAGATTTATATAAAATAGATTTAATAAATATATAAGGAATGTGAAAAATAGTTTACAATCAATGGAATATGTAAAAATAATCAAAAGTGAGCAACATGGTCATCTATCAGGAGGTACAATAGTTATAGTTTATGGGATACTCATACACTCTAATAAAATATCAGGATAATATATGTGCATACATACCTCAAACACTAGTCAAAGAAGACTCATCCCATCCCATCGAGGATGTGACCTCCTGCACATATTTCTTTAGTGTTATAAAACATCAATAGAGTGTTTTCCCAAATAACTCACTAACTACCTAGGATTTCATGTTCTATAAGAAAAATTAGTAAATTGTATTTTATTTCAAAACTATTCAAAATACAATTAACCCATTTTTCTCCCAGTTGAGAATGCCAATTTCTATTTAAAAATAAGAAAGGGTTTTTAATCAATTCATTCCTTTTACAAGATAAAAACAATGGGTTTTCATCAAATAAATTTAATAAATTTTCCTTCAATGAAAATTTGAAAAAAAAAATTCACAAATAAATTTGAAAATTTAATTCCATAATTTAATTTCACAATCTATATCTGGTTTCCAGAATCATTCCTCAATTCAATGGAATTTGGGGTTTCCCCAAATTTCATTCCAAAGAAAAATAAAATGCCAATTTGATGTGAATTGGATTTTTCATAACACAATTAAAAGTAATTAAATTCAAATTAATCATTTTATGGTTGAATAAATTATAAAATATTAAACAGAACCACATACCTTGGGATCATGAGATCATGGAACACAACACTTGTAACAGGAAACTCCAATGAATAATGTCGATAAGGGATATTTGTGAATCAAACCAAGATTCAAGTTCTAAAACAACAGATATTAGGTCATCCAACAACATGGTAATCTAAAAACCCTAGGAAATATGGAAGGAGAGAGATAGAGATAATAATCAGGGAAAAATTCTTATCGAGAAAGGATCGAATGATGGCCACTTAGCTTTGGCCCACCTTGAAAAGGGTTTATAGGATTCAAAATCGGTCCTTGAGAGCCCTATAAACCTTGTAAAATGAAATTTCCCAATTTAGTGTTGATCTGGGGTCCAAAATAATGTTTGGATAAATTTTTAAATTTTTTTAAAATAATTAAATTTTCTGAACATGGTTAGCTGGGAAGGGTCGTATGGTTTATCAAACTATGCACCCCTCCAAATTGGTGCACAGTTTCTATATATGTGGAGAACAGTTTGAAAAACGTTGCACTAACCATGAAAACTGTCACTACATAGGTTTGTATTGTTTTCAATAGTAGGGAAAATGGTATGGGAAAACCGTACGCCAACCATTCATAACCCATAATCCCTCATATTTTTTGAAATTCATCTGAAGAAACCCTAAAAGATACCCAACCATAGTAGAGCTAGCTGATTGGAAGAAATAAAGAGTACGGAAATTTCCTTCAGAACTAGCCTATGCATGCATAGAAATCCTATCCAAATAGCCATGCATTAGTGGAGAGATAACATCATAATGTAGATACTGGGTAGGATCAATTCCAAGTAGTTATAGACTAGATGATTTCCTCTTATACATTCAGTTCATGTAATGCCACAAAGCCTATGGGCCATGTTAGGGTTCCCCTTCATCCCTTAAAATTGGGATTATCAAAAATGAATAAAAATAGAAAGCCTTTGGGCCATTCAGAGTAAAAATCTATATCACATTGATATTTCTCAACACCATAACTTTGGTTGTATCACAAATATGTATAAATTCATTAGATTTGGTCAGCCTATCAATCACAACCCATATCTTATTCTTCTTTATATGGGTTCATGGAAACCCCACCAAAAAATCCCTAGAGATAGCACCCAACTTCATGTTTTCACTGGAAGTTTCTTAAGAAAACCTGATGGTTTCTAGTTCTTGGACTTGACCAATTGGAATGTACATAAATGAGCAGAAAAATTGGTTGTTTCCCCTCTCATATGTGGACTCCATAATTATCCCTTCATTTCATAGAATATATTTGTGGTTCATGGGAGAATTCCCCACAGGTAATTATGTAAATCCTTCATCACAGCTTTCCTAACCAATAATTGTACTGAAAAATGATTCTAATAATGTATAATTCCCTCCATAGATAATGACCACTATAAATGGTCTCCCAACAATAAAGAGAGTCTCTAATTCTATAGAACTTATCATCAAGAATCCATTCTGGAAGAATCAACTCTAGAAGATATGATTTCAGCTGAACACTTACCAAGGAAACCTCAATCCCTTATTATTAGACTCCAATATTAAACTATGACAAATGATCCATCAATTTCCACTCTTCTGATGAATCTATCATGTCTTGGTCAGATGTTTCTAGCTAAAAGAATTTGTGATGAAATACACTTTCCCCAGTGTATAGGTGTCTTCAATGTCCAAATATTATAGTTATTCCACCCGATGAATTTATTAGAGATTAAAATATTTTCTAGGGAACAAATTTCTCAATATTTTTTGGTCTAGTACATTTTAAACCTTCCTCTGAAAAGGTAATTCTGAAAACCCTTAAGTGCATGCATCACAGCTGCACGTTCAAGGTCACAGGTCGGGTAATTATTCTTGTGTATCATAATTTATCAATAATCATTGAAAACAACATTATAAACATGCATAATAACACACCCCAAACATGAAACTAATGCATCACAAAAGGCAATGTATCCCAGCCCAAAATCTAGAAGAGTAAAAACCAATGCCATAGTCAAAATAAATTTCATCTCAAAAAATTAACTTAAAAAATTTTCATCCCAATAAAAAATTACTCCCTTACAAGTTAGGGTAGTCATCGAAGAAGCTAAATTTTATAATTCCTTTAAAAATTAGTAATAATATCCATCTAAACCGAAGAATCTATGAATCTAAAAAAATATGGTTTATTCCATGTCATAATGGATTTTACCTTTTTGTGATCAACTAAAACACCATGTTCGGACACAACATGTCTCAAGAACATTACTTCCTGAATCCATAAATCACATTTTGAAATCTTATAATAAATTCAGTGATATCTCAAAAATTCCATAACTACTCTTAGATGACGCACATGATCCTCTACAGAATTAGAGTAAATAAGGATTTCATCCAAAAACAACACAAACAAAAGTAGAAAAATACTCTTGGAAGATCATGTTCATTAAATCCATAAAATACTAAATTATTATTAGTTAAAACAAATAGAATGAAATGGTACCCATAATAGCCATAAATACTCTGAAATGAGGTTTTCTAAATGCTAGAATACTTTATTCTTAACTAATGGTATCTGGATTGAAGATAAATATTTGAAAACAAATTCACCCCTTTAAACTGTTCAAATATATTAACCATCCAAGGAAATAATATTTTTTCTTTACCATTAATCAATTGAGTTTTTAGTACTCAACATAGAGGTGAAGTGTCCAATTATAATTCATATAAAAGTGAATCATCACTGTCTAAGGAGTCAATCTTGGGTGTATAAATCATTTATCTAACAGATCATCCAAATGTGTCTCCAAATCCATCATTTTTACTAGTTCCATGTGGTAATAAAGAATATATACAGGTCGGGTACCCTGAACAAAGTCAATATTTGAAAACACATTCACCCATTTCAGCTGGTCAAATAGATTATCCATCCATGGAAAAAATATTTTTTATTTAACACGAATCTATTTAGTTTCATGTAATCAACATAGAGGTGAAGTGGCCAATTAGATTTCTTATAAAAGGGAGTTAGAACTGCCTATGGTGTCAGGCTTGGGCGTATAAAGCCTTTCTCTAACAAATCATCATAATGAGTCTTCAAATCAATCATTTTTAATAGTTTTATGTGGTAATAAAGAACTTATACCAGTTGGGAACCCTAAACTAAGTAAATAGAAAACTCCACCTCCCATATCGAGTGATAACCAAAGAATTTAGAAGGAAAAATATCAGAAGAATTAACAAAAAATAGATGGAGATAACTGATCAAGGATTCCCACTCTTGATCAAAAGAAAACAACAATATTACTTTCCACAATTCTGGATAAGAAGGTCTAGCTATACTTGACCTCAAGTCCCATTCTACCTGAAAAATATGACACCCTATATTGGGTGTAGTAAAGGAGACAAAAATTAGATAAAAATAATATCAGGATTTATTTTTAGTGAGCCAATATATCCTGAATATGAATTCAGGAGGTTTCATGTCAATAACTAAAAAATCCCAAGAAATCCCAATATCTTATTGTGATAAAACATAATAAAGACAATGAATACCCTAATATCTCTTTATTTGGAGGGTTGTATCAATATCCGTCACAAAACATAAAATATCTATAGGAATATTTCGAAGACTAACAACATGGTTTGAAATAAATGAATGAGATGCACTTATATTCAAATAATGTAATCACTAAATATGAAGAAATAATGATGATACCTCTCATAGTCATTGGACCTATATTTCCTCCCCCTATAGAATCTTCCACTACTTGAACAAGCTTCATTCCAGATGCTTGTGGCTGGAACCCCTTTGTTTGTGAAGCATCTGATATCACCACAATAATTTTTTTCGTTGATGATATCATGACACTATTGTGAGTAGAATATAAATGGAAGAACTTTTTCATGTTACCTGAGTATCAAAAGGAACCAAATACCTTGGGTTACCCAGTGAAAACTTGTTTTGATTGCCTAGGTTTTTCCAAATTGGTATAAATTTAAAGTTCCTCTTATAAGAACAACAAGAGTTCTAGAAAAGTACTTCTATGATGAACCATCATGAGAATCATTACACTCTCTCTTCCCTTTATAGGATCACATAGGACTTCCACTGAGAAACAAAAGGAACACCCAACAAATTTTACATACCAACTAGATCCAAACCATCCATCAATGCTCTATCCATCACATTATCATAAGAAATAATATTCACCAAGAAAACTTTAGAATGAATATCATATCTTTTTCCCATATCTAACTGCTGAGTCTTCATATTCTCATTAGAAACAATCTCATGTGAAAACCACAAAATCTAATAAAAATGATCTACAAATTCTTTCATAGTCCTATCAATCTACATGAGATTGAAAAACTCAATAGCCTTAGAAGTCGCCATAAATTTTAGATAGAACTGGTCATTGAAAATAAATTAAATTTATTCACACTTTAAGCCCTCATGATTATTTTATGTCAGCATCATGTCCCTCCATCTCCTTCTAGGTCCCTATAACTTGAATGTGGCACATTTTACCTTGATTTCATCAGGAATTTATAACAACTCAAATAGAATATCGATATTTATCAACCAATCCTCATATAGTTGAGAATTATTAGTGACATGGAATGTTGGTGGATTTTGGTGGAAGAATCCTTGAGAATGAATACTGAAGTCATCCCTCTGAGGTCCCATAGCTAGAGTGGAAATGGGAAAAGATATAGGTGCCTATCCCAAAACCTAGATAGTATTCACAATAACTTCAACAAGATTCTGGTCAAAGAGAGGATTTTATCATTGTGGTGCATCAACAGCTTCCTCCTGGATCCTACTCGCAAATTTTCTTGGAGGTATGATTATACAAAACATCATTAGAAAGCATTAAATAAATTATATTGACAATAAAATAGAGAAACAAGGTAAATTAATCCCATCAGATAGATAAACAAGATTTAGATTTCAACTTATCCATATGAAATGTAGGGAAAAGATGAGAACTAATCCTCAATACATCTTTCCTAAACCACCTATGGTGACTTAATTTTCAATATGATGAGATCTATCCATGAACTCAGTCATAACTTTTAATGACATAGATTTTCCCAATTTTGTTATTATAAATTACTTGAGAAATTTTCGAGACCATACAATGAGACAGAGTGTGATTCTGAGGCCCATTGTTGTAGAAAAAATTTGTTGAAAAATGTAATGTTTTTAATATCACGCGCATGTGTATTTTCTAAAAAAGTGGAATATCTTTTAAATGGTTTCTCAAAATAGAATTCAGATGGCACCATTGAGTTCAAAATGATGGCTTTGTTCTAAGTGTGACCTAACTTTGGTCGGCGCGGGTCATCTGAAGAAAAAGGAACCCAGAACATAACCGTAGATAAAATTATTCTGTAATAAAACCCTAATAACTTATTAATGGTGATTTAGATTGGAAATATGAGGCCATGATTGAATTCATAATTTTTTGTTTTCCCTAAGTGTGGCCTAACATCGGTTGGCATGGGTCGGCTGTGAAAATTTTTTATTGGACATTTTAATGAATAAAATAAACTATGAGTTTATTTTATTTAACATTACGTTGATGCAGTGATGTTGTTTAATTTAAATTAGTGGCTAGGAAAGGAACCAGGGATAGGATCATAACCCTAAAAATTAACTGAAGGACCTTGAGAGAATCATTAGTGAATTCTCTCGGTAGCGATGACAAACATCGGGATTATAGATTTTTCTTGATGGATAACCAATGACAATCAATCCTAGATAGAGAATGATACATATCCCAGGTAGGGAGTTTGTTTCATTGTTTATTTTCAACATTCTTAATTTCCAAGACGAATTTGGGTCAATCCACAAACTGATTGATCCACGGTCCAGTCATTATTGTGGGATGGGTTATTGATGTAGGAATATTGGGAGATTAGTTTATCCTCTTCATTTATCATTAAAACATGAATGAGTCAGGGAAAAGAAAAAAAGGACATGATTTGTTCTTCAAGCATTCATGGTGCTCTCCCTACCCCATTTTAATCATTCTTCACCGTTGGATCCTGGTAATTGGGGATTGACTTGTTCGGAGGCTCCAAACGTTATAGGACCCCCAGATTGGATGTAATATGAAACAAAGTCTGGAATAGTGTATATAGGGACCCAAGGATCACATAGTTGTTTTAGTTTTATATATTGGAGAACTGAATGAAGAATAGAGGACCACAGAAAAATGGTGCTGATGGTGCAGTGTGTATGGCGCCGCATGGGATGCATCCACCACAAAACGCAACAAGTCCACGGACATGGCCAGAGGCCATGTGTCATAGAGGGGTGGATGTGTGGACCGATGGCAGTCACCATAGGAAATAATGTGATTCAGATCAACTTTCCATGTGTACTGGGTTAGGCGGGAAGGCTGGGCCAGGCCCAGTGGGTTGGGTCGACCATGTATACCGGACCAGACTCGTATGGTCGGGTCGAACCGTGCTAGCCATGGAAAACCCGGGGCGGTAGTATCAGGCCATGGTTGAACATGGCAGTCGACCAAGATTCCATGTAATTTCCCACTACAACTGCAGCTGAACCAGGTGGTTAACCACAGTGGTTGACCACCACAATTGGTCGACTGACCACCTAGTCGGTCAAAGACCTAGCGAACCCCCTTCTAAAATTTTCAAACGGACATAACCTTCAAACCAAATTTTTGTTTGACAAGCTGTCTATGGAGTTGGGACCCTTATGATTAGTTGTTAATTTTGATGTACCGTATGTGGGTTTTTGTGGAATTTTAAATATGACGTAATGGATTGAGGAATGATTTCTCCTCGAATGAGTGCGCTTAGAGAAAATATTTTTGTGGATATATGTGCCCTAAAGACTGTGTGTATTATAGAGAATGTGTGTCTTATGGTGACTGTGTGTCTTATAGAGACTGTGTGTATTATAGATATTGTGTGTCTTATGGATACCATGTACCTTTTTGAGACTATGTGTCTTATTGGTTTGAGTATATCAAGATGTTCTTGATATATTTTTTTGTAAAAATATATATGTTTGGATATTACTATGACTTCCTTTGTGTTATTAATTTGTGGTATCCCTTGGTGATATTCCTTCATGGTATTTAATTTATGATATTCCTTCATGGTATTTCCTTTCTGTTATTCCTTTTGGTATTCCTTTGTGGTATTTCATTGTGGTATTACTTTTTGGTATATCTTTTATGGTATTCCTTTATGGTTTTGGGGTGTCCTACTGTATATTGTACTACTCACCCCTGCACAGGCTCTTCCCACCTGTGTTGTGTCTTTTGTAGATGATAGACCCTTTGATGGAGTCCTAGGTGGACCAGGACCATGCAGTGCTTACTGAGGCCAGATAGACAATGTGTTTCAGTATACTTTCTGTTGATAGTCCCAGTACCTTTTACATTATAGGTTTTACTTGTGTTTGCATAATTTTTTTTAGTGTTCTTGTTTTTTCCAAATTTACATTCCATTACTTTCACTATTGTACTCTATTTGTGGGATATAGTGGTGTGGATGCATTGTTTGCATAGTGCTTTTACATTTCATCATTTATGGCCTAAAAGATTTTGTGTGTGTATAGATATATTGGAAAATTCCTCCCATTTGTTGGATATGCTTACTCAGTGGTAATCACCAGCCCCCAGCCTATTGGAAAAAGGAATAGTGTAGTCATAACATGGGCCCCTCTAGGACATGTCATGATAGAGTGGTATCAAAGGAGGTCAGGTCTACGTTAAGACCATGATTTTTTTAGGTTACTTTAGGGTAATTTTTTTCAGTGTTTCAAGTTCATATTTAATGCTAGGGAATCTAGTGTTGGTGTGGAGGTCTACGTATACATAAACTAGAACTTTGGGCCCCTGATTTTTGAATATGTACAAGAAAACATGAGCTGTAGGGAAAATAATTGTACATTTATCATATAATAATGGGTTGTATCCTCCCTATCCTACTTGAGTCATCTCTCTAAATATACTATATTGACAGTGGTATATCTCATATTATTATAGGATGCGTCCACATAGATAGCCACACAGGATTTAATTGGGTGATCATGAGGATGATCCACCTAGCGATGAGGCATTAGTATATGGGAATATACTAGAGATAGTACCTATGGGTGGTTTACTATCTATACCACCACCCGTCGAACAACACTACCATTTGAGGATGCATGAAAACTGGGTGAGTTTCATGAGTTTTAGAGGTAGTGAGCTCCCAGGTTTTGGGGTGAGATAGACACCCATGTAGATGAGGATTGTATGGAGGTATTTACTAGTGTCTTCAACCTTGTGAGGACGCCTTCTAGCCAAATGGATGTCCTTACTCTGAGTCTTTTTCAGAGATCATCAGGGTGATGGTGGAGATTAGTGAAATAAACAAATGATGTGATGACTCTCTCTTGGGTAGAGTTCAAGAATCTCTTTTTAGAGTGGTTCATTACATCCATGTTTTGGTCAATGCACATATAGGAGCTTTTGCATCTTTAGTAGGAAAGTCAGGCCGTTGCAGAGTATTCGATGATATTTACCAATCTTTCATGCTACTCCACAAATATGGTATGAGACCCATTATTTAGGGATATAAACTTAGATCAAGGATTATTTTAGGATATCAGGTCATCCATGATATCCCTAATAATTCCTAATTTTATTGGGGTACTTGAGCGATCTCGGCTTGGGGAGAGATTTATAGCTGAGAAGGCACCAACATTGGGAGATACTAGTAGACACCAGGTAGTTGAGACCTCAGCATGATGGAAGTTGATGATAGCTGTAGGGACTTAATTAGGTCAGGTGCTTCAGAATGTAATCCCATGATATAGGATCAGCAGTGCGGGGCTCCTAGGGTAGCTTGAGTTATCTGAAAGACAAGATGTGTTACTTGTGAGACGGTCGAGGACATCTATCATAAGATTTCCCAACCCATTGTATTACTGATCAAGAGACAGTCGATGGGACACTAAGGAAGAGTCAGAGCAGAAGTAGGGTTCTCCACAGGGTAGAGCATGGGGAAGGGGAGCATAAAGGTTGGTAGGAGGTGGTTGGTGGTTTGAGATATTACCACCACCACCTCCAGGTGCTCCTAGATAGGCTCAATGAGCTAGTGGACATGGGCGAGGCAAGATACAAGGTATGGAGGTTTATGACCCTGAGGCTCCAGTGATGATTAGAGGTATGATTCTTGTATTTTTGACCTTATATATAGTCTTTGTAGATACATTTTCTAGTCATTCTTTTCTTTCCAGAAACCTTGTTTGACACTTGGAGATTCTGGTTGATCCGTTGACTCGACCCTTATGCATAGAGACTCCTACAGGAAGGGATTCGATGATAAAGCACTGTGGAAATAGTGTGACCTTACTCTAAGAGGTGAGAGTTTTCATTCAGATCTCTTGGTAGTGGAATCGAGGACTAATGAATTCATTCTCGATATTGATTAGTTATCCATAGTTCATGCTCATATTTACTATTTTAGGCACAATGTGTAGTGTGTCAGTGGGGATGAGATTTGGTTTTTCTTTGTTGGTGAAAAGGAAATGTAGGAAGCACATGATAGACTCACAAATAAGAGGCTATATCTTATCACTCATCAGTTGGCTAGCTTGACCCTTGGTGTATTTGAGGATTTGAGTCCACAGTTACCTACTGTGGTTGAAGAATATGAGTAAATAATTCCTGATTATGTTCCAAGATTACCTTCCCCATAGGGACGTATACTTATGAATTGATATATATACCCCATGAAAAATATGATATATACACTTACATTTCATATGGATCCCATAGAGATTTGTGACATGAGGGTGCATTTGAAGGAATTTAAAAGGAAGGGCTTCGTGATACCCAGTGTTTCACCCTGGGCAGCCCCAGTTTTTTATCTGAGAAGGTAGACAGGAGCTTGAGGTTATGTGTAGACTTAAAGTGCCTAAACATGGTGACCATGAAGAATAAGTATCCACTACCAAGGATCTATGACCACATCGATCAGTTGAAAGGGGTGTGGTGGTTATTGAATATTGAACTCAGATCTTGATACCGCCAGTTATTTGTACAAAGTGAGGATATAGAAACTATATCCTTAAAATTTTATTATGGCCAATATGAGTACTTGGTGATTCCATTTTGAGTGACTAACTCCCCAATAGTGTTCAAAGGAATTAGGAACCCAATCTTTCAGTCTTTCTTAGGTTGGTTCATGGTTTTCTTAATTGACAACATCCTAGTGTACCTGGTGTCCAAAGGGGAGCATGAAAAACAATTTAGGATGGTCCAAGATACACTCTTTGAGAATAAAATTTATGAAAATCACTTGATGTTTTAGTTTTGGATTCGGGAGATCCATTTTTAGGGACACATCATTTCAGAGGCTGGAGTTGTAGTTGATCCAGCAAAGACTAAGGTGGTACTTTTTAGGGATCCACCCAGGAGTGTTACTAAGGTTCATAGTGTCCTTGGTTTGGATGGGTACTATCATAGTTTTGTACCCTAATATTCTAGAGTAGCAACATCCTTGACTGTTGTGACACTAAAGGGGAAAGCTTTTATGTGAACAGAGGAGTGTCAACAGGATTTTCAGTAGCTGAGGTAGAGATTGAAGAGTGCACCCATCATGAAATTACTAGATGGGGTGATGAGTATGTAGTGTTCTGTGATATATCAGAAATATTTATTGGTTGTATCTTGTTGTAGGGTAATGTAGTGTTCAACTATGGTTCACACCAGTTGAGATCACATGAGAAAAACTACACAACCCCTGATCCTGAGTTAGTAGTGGTACTCTTCGCAATGAAGACGTGGAAACACTACATGAAGGGTGAGTATTTTATCATCTTCTCTAATCAAAAGAGTCTCAACTATATATTCTCTTAGAAGGATCTGAACTAAAGAGAGAGGCAATGGCTAGTGTTCCTCTGGAACTATGGCTTTGAGATTGTCTGTACCCCTGGAATAAGGAACATAGTGGAAGATGGTATCAGTAGGATATAAAATTTGTAGTTTTGTAATGAGGAATCAAAGAGGTGGGCCTTGTTGCAGTTATCCTTCAGGGATGGAGATAGATAATCTTACCTCCAGTCGATGGTTTTCACCCCTCCACACTTACAGTGAGTTAGGGAGGCACAACTTTGGGATACCGACTGCGAGACTTTATGTGCATAGATATCCACAGCGAATACCATTTTTGGATATTCGAAACGTGGGGAGAATCTCATTATTTTCTTAGGTCACACAGTAGTACTGGTGGAATTGAGGGAGGAGGTTTGAGGTAGTTTCATAAATCCCCTTTGGTTCTATATCTAGGTGTGAAGAAGTACCAAGACCTCTAATGTATGTTTTGGTGTCCATGGATGAATAAGGGAGTTTTAAAATTTTTCTCTCGATGTCTCATATTTTAGCAAGTGAGGGCCAAGCATCGAGTTCCAACAGGTTTTTCCCAACCCCATGAGGTTCCATAATGGAATTGGTATGAGATATTGACGGACTTCATGAATGTTTTACCACGTACATCTAGCAAACATGATACCATCTGGGTGATCATTGACCGACTCACAAAGTTGGTACACTTCCTAGATATTCAAGATAAGAGTTTAGTTAAGAGATTGGGACACATATACATGTAGGATATAGTTTGACTCCATGGAGTTCCATTGATGATAGTCTTAGATCATGATGATCTCTTTACATCTTGGTTGTGGAAGGGATTGCAAGAGGTGTTTGGGACACAGTTATTCTTGAGAACATCATTTCATCAATAGACAGACAGCTCGAAAGAGCAGTCCATATAGGTTTTGGAGGAAATGTTATGAGTTTTATGTTATATTTTTGTTGTAGTTGGGAGGATAACCTACCATTGGTGGAGTTTTCATACAACCACATATATCATTCCACCATCCACAAGGAAAAATTATAGGACTTGTATAGGTGACCATGTAGGTCACCACTATGTGGGAAGGACCGAGGAGAGTCGGCACTCATGGCCCTAGAGTAGGTAAAAGAGATAACAGAGAAGGTGAAAATCATCCAGGAGTAGATCTACACAACATAGATCCAACAAAAGTCTTATTTATATAGGTTGTAGTGGCCTTTGGAGTTTGAGGAATGAGACCTTGTGTTCCTTCAGATATCAACTCGATGGGGATTATGGAGATTTGGCTAGGTTGATAAGCTATCTTTGAGGTTTATCAAAACGTTCCTAATACTATATAGAGTTGGCGAGGCAGTGTACCACTTGGATAAACCTCCGTAGTTATATAGGGTACGTGACATCTTACACCTGTCTTAGCTGAGGAGGTACGTACAATACCCATCACACATCATTGAATATGGTGAGCTAAACATTGATGATGGGGAAAATTTTATATAGTACATGGTGGATATCAAGGATCAATATTAGAGAATCCTTATTGGGTGGTCGATTCCTTTGGTGAATTTTTGGTGCTAGTAAATGAATCTATAGGAGATCACATTAGAGTGGAAGGTTCATATTTATTCTAAGTACCCTAATTTGTTTAAGTAGCCCCTGTTTTCAATTTTCATGCATATAAATCCCTAAGGTGGGGGGAATTTAACGAATTATATTTTCCCAATTTTTTTTATAAATTATTTAGAAAAATTCCAAGACTAGGAGCTGAGACAACATGAAATTCAGAGGCATGGAGTTCCCAGAACAATTCATTGAAAAATGATAAGTTTTTAATCGTACGTGAAAGTGGATTTCTAGAAAAAGCAGAATATGTTTTAAATAGGTTCTGATATCAGAAATTTGAGAACCCCATTAAGCTCAAAATGGAAGCTTTACCCTAGTCATGATCTAACTTTGTTCAGCATCAGTCATCTGAAGAAAAATTCACCAAGAACGTAACCGTAAATAAAATAATTAAATTATTTTATTTTATTTTAAAATCCAAACAACTCATGAATGGTGAATTAGATTTGAAATATGATACCATTTTTTATTTCACCATGTGGTGTTTTGCCGAATCAAGGACTAACATTGGTCAATGCGGGTAGGCTGTTAAAAATAGTTTTTGGATGTTTTAATGAATAAAATAAATTGTTAGTTTATTTTATTTTAATGTTATGTAGACGTAGCAACACTATTTTGATTAAATGAATAGCTTGGAAGGAACCCAGGGTTTGGATCATAACCCTAGAAATTCACTAGAGGCAATGGAGAGAATGCTTAGATAATTATCTAGGTAGAGACGATAAACATAGGGATCATAGATCATTCTTGATGGATCGACAAATGACAATCAATCCTTGACAATGAATGATCCAAATCCCAGGTAGGGCGACTATTTCATTTTTTATTTTCCATGTTCATACTTTCCATGACAAACATGGGTCAATCCACAAATAGATCGATCCATGGTTCAATCGTTGTTGCAGGATGAGTTATTGATGAGGGATTATTGGAGATTAGTTTATCCTCTTCATTTATCCTTCTAATGAGAATGAATATATGATGACAGAAAAAATGACAAGGTTCATTCTTCCAGAATTATTGGTGATTTCTCTCCCCCATTATTTTCATTCTTCACTATTGGATACTCATGATTGTGGCTCAACATTCTAAGAGGCTCCGAACATGATAAGACCCGTGGATTGGAGGAAAGATGAAATAGAGGATGGATCAGTGTATCTCGGGACCCAAGGATCAGAGAGGTGTTTTCATTTCAAAGACTGGAGAACCAGATGAAGATTGGAGGAGAATGAAAAAAATGGAATTTGAGGCCAGTACATGGTGGTGCATGGTAGCACGGTGTATTCGACACTGCGTGATGCGGAGGGGTGGCCACATGGACTGGCTGTAGTTTCCATGTGGACCGACAGTGGTCTCCATGGGTGATTGCATGAGCTAGACTGACCGGAAAAGTTGACCTGGTCGGGAGAGCAGGTCGGGCCAGTGTGATTGGTCGGGTGGATGTGGTGGTTTGGGCCCAGTTGGAGCGGGCCTGGCCCAATGGTCCAGGTCGGGGGGACCAGGGGTGGAAAAACTGGGCCAAGGTCAACCATGATTTCGTGTGGCCACAACAACTATAGGTGTGGGTGAACACCTTGAAAGCTTGAGTTTCCATGGCACGATTGACCACGGTGGTCATCCGCCTCAGTCGGTCCAGGACCCAATGAACCCCCTTCTGAAATTTTCAAACAACCATAACATTCAAATAGAACATCAATTTTATGAGCCATCTATGGCGTTGGGAACCTTATCACAAGACGGTCATTTCAAGGTATTATAAGTGGTTTTTTTGGTAGTGCGAATAAGAACTGATGTCTTTAAGAGTGATTTCTCTTAGAACGAGCATGATTCATGAAAACATTTCTATGGAAGGTTGTGACTTAGAGATAGTGTGTCTTATAAAGACTGTGTTTCCTATAGAGACTGTGTGTCTTATAGAGACTGTGTTTCTTATGGAGACTATGTGTCTTATAGAGACTATGGGTCTAGTTTAAACTGTGTGTCTTATTGGTTTGATTATATATGGATGTTCTTGATATATTTTTTTGTAGACATATATATATGTGGAGATGACTAATCCTTCCTTAGTGGTAATTATTTGTGGTATACCTTGGTGGTATTCCTTAGTGGTACTTTCCTTATGGTAATCCTGAATGGTATTTACTTTGTGTTATTACTTTTTGGTATTACTTTTTGGTATTCCTTTTTTATTATTTCCTTTTTATAATTCCTTTGTGGTTTTGGGGTGTCCGACTGTGTATTGTTTTACCCACTCGTGCATGGGATTTTCCCACACATTTTTTTCCTTGTGTATGCGATCAAAACTGTCATGAAGCTCTATGTGGACTAGGACTAGGTTGTGCTCAGCAATGCTGGATAGATGAGGTGTTTCAGAATATTTTTCGATGACAGTCCTAGTACCTCTTACTTTACAGGTTGGACATGTGGGAGGACTCTTTTCTTTTGGTGGGATTATTTTGTCCCTGTTTACTTTGCATTACATTCACTGTTGTACTCTTCTTTTTGGATATAGTGGTTTACATGGTTTTTTGAATTAGTTATTTTATATTTCATAATTTGTGTCTAGGATATATGTACATTTATACATGTACTTTAAAAAATGCCACTCATTTGTGCGATATGCCTAATCAGTGCTACTCACCATCCATGGGACTATTGGAGGTGGGATTGGGGTATTCATGGCATGATCCCTTCTGGGGAAAGCCATGAAATAACTACCTCCTAAGTACGGAAAATATTACACAACTACCTAATAACATTAAGGCATGATTCATAACCTTCACCTTTGATACCACTTTGTCATAAACTGACCTAAATACACTGGTACCCGAACACCATAGGCGATCCCAACATTGATCAAAGGGATTTCCCAGTCCTCATGGGTTGGTGACTATCACCTAGCATCATACTGGTTAAGGTTGTTCCATCTAAGATTTACCAATTGATTTAACCCTAAATTTCTTGATTTTAATTAAATTGTATTCAATTAAATTTTGAAAAACCCAATTCACAAATAATTAGGATTAGATTTTTCTTCAGAAAAAAATTGGTGGAAAACACCCAATTACATTAAATTGGAGTGTGATTGTGTAAATTTTATGGAATTTGGGAAATTCAATAATGAAATTAAATAGTGAAATTATATTGTAAAATTTATCTGTGAAATTGATTTCAAAATTTTCTTTAAGGAAAATAGATTAAATTGTTTTGATGAAAATCCATTTGTTTTATCATGGAAAATGCATGAAGTGATTAAAACCCATTTTTGGTTTTACAACAGAAATTATCATTCTAGAATGGGAGAAAAATGGGTTAATTGTATTTTGAAAAATTTTGAAACAAATTTCCCAGTATTGATTGTTGTTAGAGAACATGAAATCCTAGGTAGTTAGTGATTTATTTGGGACAACACTCCATTAAAGCTTTATGACTATAAAAAAACATATGCAGTAGATCAATTTTCCTATGGGATGGTGATGTGTCCTCTTTGAAGATTCTCTTAGTGATGTGCGTACACATATTTTTGTGATCATCTATTAGAGTGTTTTAGGATCCCATAACTTGGAACTATCATACCCCTTTGAAGATGGACATGTCACTGGATTATAATTATTATAAAATATTTCATTTATTTTAAACTATTTTAAATTAATATTATGAATTTATATAATCTTTTTATATAAAATTTTTATTAATCCATTGTTTGAAATATATCTTCCAATTGAGATGTAAATCATGATTTTTATTAAATATTCTCTTGAACTTCAATTTCTATTTTATTTAAAATTGAATGATTTTTTAGTTAATTATCATTGGAATATTATTATAGTATCCTTGGTGAGACCATATTGGGAATTTATCTCTCACTGTACCTATGGATTTTCATGTTTGTAGATTATATTCTACCAGATTAGAGCATGGGTACACATGGAGGTGGTTCTTGTTATGATCTTTGGTGATTGGAGAGTTGTGTCTTATTGGTAATAATATTGTTTATCTTCATGTTTTGTAGTACATTGATGATGTAATTTTGGCTTTTTATACCTATTTTAATTCTAGTATTGTTCTCCCTATGGAGTCTACTTTTGATTATACTATCTTGTTTCTATTTTTCTACTATTTTGTTGAAAATTTTTCCCACCTTATCTTGTATGGTTCTAGGTACTAGTAGCTAACCCATCGGGATCAGGAACACGCTTAGATCCTTGTCAAGATCAGATTAGGTGTCAGGTTATCCATGTATTTGGTCTGATTCATTAAAAATAAATTTGAAAAAATATTACGAACAGTTAATGATAAAAATTATTTTTTTTACAATAACTTTTTTCAACACATTATATGTTTTAATTTAAAAAATTATTTTATAAGAATAATTAATTAAATTTTGTTAAATGGATACCAAATTCAAATTCATCATATTAAAATTTAGTTTTGAGGGTAACCTTAGATTTTTATTAATAAAATTATTGGCATGATTTGTTTTTAATGAATATTAATAACGGTGAAAATGGGTATGTAAAGTATCTAAAATTTTTAATAATTAAAATTTCATTTACTCCTTCTAGAAATAAGTTTTAGGTACTAAATTTATTCTCACATGACTCACCTATAATTTCTCCACCTAATTCATGTAACCCACCAAATCCACCTAAAACCCCATGTGATTCAATTCTTACCCCTTCCCTAACTCCAGTTTTCCTTGAAAAAACACCTTTTTCCCCTTAGAAAAGGAGTTCAATCCCACCCTTTCTCACATACCACTCCACCCAAATTTCCTTGATCACGAATTCCATTATTTATCCCTCTTTAATTCCCTCCCAATGTGTTTCTATGTATCTATTGAATCCTCAAAAGCATTAACAATCTTTCTACTAAGGTAACAATTATATGCCTTCTCTTTTTTGATTCATGTACTTCTTTTAGGATAATCCGTTTCAATTTCAATTGATTATTCTTTAATATGATCAAAATAATACTTTTAATATAAAAATTATTCCATATTTTTTAGGGACTAACCTTCCCAAAAATTAAAAACAATTTATAAAAAATGTATAGTTTTTGTTCTACTGAAATCACTCATTGATTATCTCTCCCGTTTCAATTCAAGCACTTTATTTGCTATAATATTTTGGGTTTCCTTGGGATTATGCATAAAAATGCTTATAATAAATTCTTTAATCTCAAAATTTTTTTAATATTAATTATATAATACCTTTCTCACTCATTAAAATCATTTCATAATCCCTTTCGTATAGCTTCCATGCTTACAAAATCATACCTTGATTTTTCGTATTCATATTACTAATACTCAACTCTGATATCATTCAATGGTATCGATATAATTGAATTTTTAAAAGTTTGTGGGTATGAAAAATTTTATTAATAAGTTACTAAGATAGATGTGTTTTTTATATAGGTGGTTACTAAATATTTGAGTTAGAAAACACAGAAGTTAATGGGTTTTATCTTAATTTCTCTTCATTGAAACATGTTTTAATGTTATGAACCAATTTCTTATTTATATGGTGTATATAGTACCAAATAATGTGTTTTGGGATAATAAATTATTTTATTAATTTTTTTATATATCCAAATGATTTTGAATCTTATAATTACTTTTCATTAAATTATTATAATCCATTGTGTTTTTGAAAACTAAATTACTTTTCTTTGAGTTATACTTCTCTTTATTGAACTTTATCGTTATAATTAAGTTCTAATAATCCATGTGAATATATTATATTATGAAAATTCATTCTTTTTTGGGGAATAATGTTTTCTATCGATGAATTATTTCATGATTATTTCATTTATAAAGTGTGAGATTGTAAAGAATGATTCTCTTATTATCAAATGAACCTTTCTTTTACAACTCCATATTTCCACTTTCCATCAAATTTTTCTTTTTTATTTATAAAGATGTTATGTTTTATCTCATTTGACCCTCATATTTATAATTACCACTTTTTAAAATTTATTTTTATCAAATCCTAAAATAATATGGGATTCGACAAAAGTATACATTTTTTATATAAAAGGCTTTCAGTTTCGAGATGTTATATTTTATCTTATAACTCACATTTTATTATTCAAGAAAATTATTATTTAAAGATTATTTATTTTAAAAAATTATGTTTTAAAATCTCTTTAAATCTTTTTAAAAAATATTCTAGAAATTATTTTAAACATTATTCCATAAATAATTTTCAAGTGTTTTAATGATATATTTTTTAATTTTTTTTACTTCCATTGTAGTCTCAGTCACTAAAAGATTTACCTCCAATAAAGTTGTGTTTGCTGATTAAAATTTTATGTTATATTATAATTAATTTCATTTTGGTGAAAATTTTTTGGTGTTATTTGATTTTATTTTGGAAGATATTAAATTATATACCATTTTATAATGAAATGAAGCCCATTTTTCATTCTATGGTTTATTTTATAATGTGATGATTGTTTTTCAACTAACACACGGATGTATGGATTATGATATGGGTTATATCTATATATCCCTCCATTTTATTATGTAAAGGCTTATATTTCATGAGATAGAAATTGTATGTGAACAGGTTAGCAAGTAGCTAGGATCATAAAGAGTGAGTATGATATCTTTTAGCTATACATACAATTTTCCATGTGAATGGGTTGGTAGATATCCAGGTTCAAAAAGATAATAAATAATATATTTATTATTGTGCCAATTTATTTTAAACATTCCATGGATTTTATTATATTCTTTAGTATTTATTTTCTCATTCCAGGGTATCTTTTATGCTTATGGATGACAATTATTGATTTATGTTTTTTAAATAAGTTATTTTTCCCTTATTCATGATTTTCCTCATGTTTATTATTTAAACATTATTCCCATTGATATGTTATGCATTAATGGGTGTTTGATCTTAACCATTATTTTGTTTTACCTTCCCCACTATTTGAATATGATTATGTCTCTCTAACTATCTAAGAGGGGGTTTAGTTTATATAGAAATATTCACATCATGTAAAATAAGTGTTTTTTGTTAATAGTCTCCAAGAAACTAAAATTATAATTAATAAAGTAGGGAGACTATTTATGAGATTTATTAATTAAATAATGGTATCAATTTAATATATATTTATTTTTCTCTTGGATAACTCTATACTTCACCTTAAAATGTAAATGCAAGCCATCGTAGAGTGGTGGCAGGTTTGTTCGTTTACAAGGTGTGGGGGAATGGTAGTGACTACATGTCACATAGAGATGATTTGTTGTTATAATTATTTAACATAGTTTGGTATGTGGTTTGGAACTTGTTTTCAATTATTTATATATCTTTTACAAGGTTTACTTATATCTCTATACCGACATTCTATTTTTATATATCATCTTGTGTTTTGAAATTTGTGGAAAATTTATTTCCAAAAAGGTAATTAGTTATGCCCAGGTGCATATATACAGTCAGTGGGGATTAGAAACACTCTTTTTACCATGTTAGGGCTTTCTTATGTTTCAAGATAGTTGGTAATCATGGTTGGTCCATGAAAAATTGAAATAAAAATTCAATGTTTTTCTACTCTCATTACTGGTATGTATCTTGGGATTTCTTAGTAGATAGATGATTAGATTATTGTGAATTAAGAGGTTGGTTTTGAGTGAGTTAATTGATATATCACGTCATGAAAAGTATTATGTTATCAATTTTGTTTAGTAAATAAGTCTTCAATTATAAATAGGTATTTAATTACAACCTTCTTTTTCCATGTCTCTCTATGATTCTGATTAACTTTTGTTATCTCAAATCAGAATTGACTCTTGGGTACCATGCTCTTATCTGATGGCGTGTTCTACCATACCCAAAAAATACTTCTAATGAATCATTTAGAGTGTGATAACCCTCTGGTTGATAATAATCACATCAAGTTAGTAGTAGGCATAGTCTAAACTATGGACCAAGGTGTCACACCTTCTCCTAATCAGGATAGGTAAGTGGATATTTTAAGGGAAGAGTATAGAAACTAATACTAATAGATTATTCATTAGAAAAAACCCACATTCATGGGGATTAACGACCTTAAAGATGTGGAATAATGATTTGAAAAATCTAAATAATATTTTAATTCTTGGAGACACATGATTCTACCAAGGTGATGCATGTCATATTTCGACATAAAGGCTTATGAATGAGGTGGTGGGATTTGATAGTTTTAGAAAATAATATTGAGAGATTATAGTGGAAATACTTCAGGCCCATATTAACCAATAAATTATACCTAGATTCTATGAAATTTTAAAAATTCATAGAGTCCCTCACACTTGATAAAGGGAATCATACAGTGATATAATATGTTAATCGCTTCACTGAGATAACTTTTTTTCAACTAAGGTTGTGTAAAATGAGAATATGAATGATCATAATTTTTTTATGGGCCTTCAATAAGATCTCTTACCACAATTTTTAATTCTAAAACATTATATCTATATCAAGGTGGTGAATAGGGAGTTTATGGAAGTGTTTTACCTCGTTTGAAGGTCAGGGATGACCAAAGTTCCTCCAACCTCTGGTGGTAGCTTCAACAGTTATTTTTTGGGGAAGAGGTAGAAAAGTGTGTTTCATAAATGGAATAGTGGTGGTTCTCAATAAAACCCATTTTAGGTACCATCATTAGTAGTTAGTCATCTAACTTGTTACCAGTCTGGCCAGATGGGGCAGGTGATGAATTCTTTCCATGCACCTCTAAAAATATAATAATCATGTATATGTAAGGATCACTTACATATGTTATATCATGATCCTTATCTTCTATGATATAGTATAAGAATATAATAACCAAGAGAATATGTGACACTATTAGGTGCTTCAAAGACAAAAAATTTCTAAACACAAGCCTTCAGATTTAGGCTATTACAAATAGAAAAATACTGTCCAATGGAAGTTTATGTGGGTATTGTGATGGTGATAGGTATCATTTATGTTGATTTTAAATTGGTGTCTTCTTTTTATGATATAGGTGTCTCTCACTCTTTCATTTTGACATGTATTTTTTATCATTTAAAACATCAAATAGAAATCTTTCCATTCATTATGGAGTTGGTAATGCCTCTAAGAAAGAAAAAGAAGAAAGGTTGTCAATGCCCCTCATACACATTATTTATGTGTGATTTTCAACAAGTTTTGGATTTCCTAGCCCATTATTTAATCATTTTAACAGTTATTATAAATATGGATTGTTTGATTACCCACAAAGATTAAAAATATTGTTATCATGGGTGGGTGTTCTTTATTTCCCCCAGTGGAAGCTCATGTGTGTATAAAGATAATGAGACCTGAGGTAGATTCGAGAAGGGACTCCTCTCATAGATATTGTTAAATTGTTATATTTTTTATAATAAAACTATGATGTGAATATTTCAGTGGTTAAATTCCCCCTGTAGTTTATGAATTTCTTAAGGTGTTTCCAAATGACTTTTCGATTATACCTTAAAGAGATAAGTTAAGATCTCAATTAAATTAATATCAGGAAATAAACAGATATTGATGTCATCTTACCATATAGATCTAATTGAGTTGAAATATATGAAAATTTAGTTCGAAAAATTGATATCCAAGGGATATTTTGGCCTGAGTGTGTCACCCAAGATGACTCCTATGATCATTACCAAGAATTCAGGTAGAAATATTCATTTATGAATTGAATATCAGATGAGTAATGGTCAAGAGGAAGTACCTTTTTACCTACATTGATAATTTTTTTATCAGTTGGAATGCGAAAATTTGTTCTAAAAAATGATCTTCAGTATGGTTACTAACATCACAGAATCAATGATTCAGATATTCTATAGACCACCTTCAGAATAGGGTATGGAAATTTAATTGCCCTGTTATGTTTTTTGGCCTAACTAACACAAAAAATTTATTATGGTGATGACGAACTAGATATTCCACTATGATTTTGAAACATTTTTTAGGTTATTCATGGATGAATTTTTTGTAAACTCAAAGACTATATAATATCTTGTGCATCCCCTAAGACATGTTTTGAGAATACTAAATGATCATAACCTATATGCAAAATTAATAAAGCATAAATTCTATATCCAAGAAGTTTATTCTGTGGTACACATGATATTAGAATAATTTATCTCGGTTTATCTTGAAAAGATTATGGCTTCCATTTCATGGAAAAAACTATATAATTTCTTAGATATTCAAAGATTCCTTGGTTTAGAAGGATATTAGATGTAGTTCATGAGGGATTTTTGAAATCTTAAATCACCTATGACTACAATCATCTGGAAAGGGGTTAAGTTATAGTGAGAACCAAAGTGTGTGGAATACTTAAATAAATATAAGTATAAATTTAACTCAGTACGTATTCTGAAAATACAACCATCTATACAAGGATACACAATTTATTATGATGCTTCGTGTGTAGTTTCGGGATATGCCCTTATACAATGAGATAATGTGGTGGTGTGTTCCCCTCATCAACTTCAGCATCATAAAAGGAATTATCCCACTCATGATTTTGATATCAAAGATATTATGAATTTCATTAATATATGGTGAAACTATATTTTCAGAGAAGATTTAAACATATACGCATAAAATAAGAGTTTGTGAGACATACTCTATCAAAAATA
Source organism: Viscum album (assembly GCA_963277665.1). NCBI lineage: Eukaryota > Viridiplantae > Streptophyta > Magnoliopsida > Santalales > Viscaceae > Viscum > Viscum album. The sequence continues at coordinate 2,500,873 of OY728123.1, read as the reverse complement.
TTTAAATCCCCAGTAAAGATGATGTGTGGAATATCTATAGTCATTAAACATTGACAGTAACTATACACTAATATAGGGTTATTTGGTAATTGAGGATCTTGGCAGGAAGGTTTCTTCCCATGATGTAAAGGAAATGAAGCATGAATAGAACATGAGGGCACTATTTACTCAGATTCACTTTGGTGTTAGGGACGAAGATTTTGGTAATGTTTGGTCTAGTATTCAATTTAATTCTTCTATTATAGGGATTATTCAATAGAAAAATCAACAAGATAAAAAAGTTATAGAATAAAAAACATGATTTATATGGTGGTGACACCATCATTGAATGCTCTCTCTCCCTTAAAGCTATTATTTACTTCAATAACTGTTATGTAGCTACTCTATATATTAGAAAATAAATTATAGTTTACTTTATTATTTCTCAGTGAGATATTCACCATGGAACTAAAAATATGTTTCATGAAATGAAGTTCTAGTATTGGTGGTTTGATATAATATATTACATAGCTGAATTCATATATCGATACTACACTTTCAAATGGATTAAGGATAAGCACAAAAAAACAAACTCATTTTCGTTAGCCTATTCCCATACCAAAATGGTAATGTAATGATATATCAATGGATTTCATTATTGGTTTACCATATAATCCCTTAGTTATGAACACCATATGGGATTTTATTGACCCATTAACCAAGATGGATCCTTCCATCACTACTAAAATTTGGCCTTTTATCAGCGCTAAAAACTGACATTAACAGCGCTAGAAAAGCGTTGCTAATGTCGAAATAGATAAAGGGGGTCCCATTTATCAGCGCTAAAAAAGTGCTGATAAAGGACACCCTGTATCAGTGCTTTTTTTTGCGCTGATAAAGGTCACATTTATTAGTGGTTTTTGGAGCACTGATCAAGGGGACCCCCCCCCCTTTTATCTACGCCAGAATTAACAGTGCTTTTCTAGACCTGATAAAGGGGTGCCTTTATCAGCGCTATGTTGAGCGGTGATAATAGTGCCCTTTATCAGCGCTCTTTTAGAGCTGTTAAAGGTTTCCTTTATCGTCACTCAAAAAATTATAATAAAGGCACCTTCCCCTACACCTGTAGAAACATCACCTGCACAAACCAGCACCTACACACCTACAAAAAATAGCACATGCACACCTATACAAAACAGCACCTGCACACAATATTTTGACAAACAATGCTATATACATTTACTTAACATCATTAATATAAAAAAATACACTTCTATATACATTTAAAACAATTTTTTACACGGTTATAATTACAATTATCCAACAACTGTTATAAACATTAATGTTTCATCCTTTGATATCCATGATCCTCTCTGAAAAATTGTCGTCCACTGAATTTGTTTCCAAACAAAGCATCCGAACTCAAGGAAAAAAATTCACCAATATAAGAAAACAAATATTATGTTAGTAATACAATAATGAAATAAATTAAAACATTAATATGAAAGAATACATTAATATAGAAATATGAAACTAAAATATGTAAATGATAAACTCAAATGTTTTCATTCTAATAACAATGAAAGGAAATAATGTAAAATCAATATGTTTTGGATGATTTATCTCATTTAATAATTACTGATTCTTTATCAAATGAAAATCATTACCGGTCACACCATGCATTAGATTGAGGTGAGGTTGATTTTTACACATCACAAATGACTCATGTATCATTTTCCTAAAGTATCAAAAGAATATGAATGTGTTTTCTTAGTTTTCCGTATGTCACTTATGTTGTTTTCTAAAGTTTATGTCAATTTGAAACTGATATCAGACACTTTTAGCCATACCATTCACACTGTGTATCGGATTTGGGTGTGGTTGATTATTACACGTCACAAATGACTCATGGATCATTTTCCTAAAGTATCAAAACATTCTGAATGCGTTTGCTCATTTTCAGTATGTTAGTAGTGTTGTTTTCTAAAGTTTATGTCAATTTGAAACTGATAACAGACACTTTTATCCATAACGGTCACACCGTGTGTCAGATTGAGGTGCGGTTAATTCATACATGTCACAAATGATACATGGATCGTTGTAACAAAGTATCAAAACAATTTGAACACGTTTTCTTAGTTTCACGTAGGTCACTTGTGTTGTTTTCCAAAGTTAATTTCAATTTCAAACTGATATCCGACACTTTTAGCCATACCGGTCACAATATGCATCGGATTGATCTGATGTCAATTCTTAAACCTCAAAAATGACTAATGGATCGTTGTACAAAAGTATCAAAAAAATCCGAATGCATCTGCTTGGTTTTCCTTATGTCACTTTTGTTGTTTTCTAACGTTAATGTCAATTTCAAACTGATATCAGACACTTTTAGCCATACCAGTCACATCGTGCATCAGATTGAGATGCGGTCAATTATTACACCTCAAAAATGGATCATGGATCATTTTTCATATGTATCTAAATAATACGAACGTGTTTTCTCAGTTTTCCTTATGTCACTTGTGTTGCTTTCTAAAGTTAATGTCAATTTCAAACTGATATCAGACACTTTTAGCCATACCAGTCACACCGTGCATCGGATTGAGGTGAAGTTGATTAATACACGTCACAAATGACTCATGGATCATTGTTCTAAATTATCAAAAACAATATGAACATGTTTTCTCAGTATTCTATATGTCAGTAGTGTTGTTTTCTAAAGTTAATGTCAATTTCAAACTGATATCAGACACTTTTAGCCATACCAATCACACCAGGCATCTGATTGAGGTGAAGTTGATTCTTACACATCTCAAATGACTCATGGATCATTTTCATAAAGTATCAAAACAATCCAAATGCATTTTCTCAGTATTCTGTATGTCAGAAGTGTTGTTTTATACAGTTAATATCAACTTCAAACTGATATCAGACACTTTTAGACATACCGATCACTCTGTGCATCTAATTGGGGTTCAGTTGATTCGAACACATTACGAATGAATCATGTATCATTTTACTAACGTATCAAAACAATCCGAACACGTTTTCTTGGTTTTACGTATGTTAGTAGTGTTTTTTTCTAAAGTTTATGTCAATTTGAAACTGATATCAAACACTTTTATCCATACCGGTCACACTGTGCATTGGATTGAGGTGAGGTCAACTCTTACATGTCACAAATGACTCATGGATCATCTTTCGATAGTATCAAAATAATCTGAACCTGTTTGATCAGTTTTCCATATGTCACTTGTGTTGTTTTCTAAAGTTTATGTCAATTTGAAACTGATATTAGACACTTTTAGCCATACCGGTCACACTGTGCGTCGGATTGAGGTGAGGTTGATTTGTACATGTTAAAAATGACTCATGGATCATTTTCCTAAAGTATCAAAACAATTCGAATGTGTTTTCTCAGTTTTCCGTATGATAGTAGTGTTATTTTCTAAAGTTAATGTCAATTTGAAACTAATATCAGACACTTTTATCCATACTTGTCACATCGTGCGTCAGAATGAGGTTCGGTCAATTCTTACACGTCATAAATGACTCATGGATCATTTTTTGAAAGTATAAAAACAATAAAAATGTGTTTGATCAGTTTTCCGTATGTCACTTGTGTTGTTTTCTAAAGTTTATGTCAATTTGAAACTGATATCATACCCTTTTAGCCATAACTGTCACACCATGCATCGGATTGAGGTGCGGGTGGTTTTTACATGCCAAAAATGACTAACCGATTATTGTCCTAAATTATCAAACTAATCCGAATGTGTTTTCTTGGTATTCCGTATGTCAGTATTGTTGTTTCTTAAAGTTAATGTCAATTTCAAACTAATATCAGACACTTTTATCCATACCAGTCACACCGTGTGTTGGATTGAGGTTAGGTCGATTCGTACACCTCAAAAATGACTCATGGATTCTTTTCCAAATTTATCAAAACAATAAAAACGTGTTTTCTCTATTTTTCATAGGTCACTTGTGTTGTTTTCTAAAGTTAATGTCAATTTAAAACTGATATCAGACACTTTTAGCCATACCAGTCACACCGTGTGTCAGATTAAAGTGAGGTTGATTCTTACACATCACAAATGACTCATGGATTATTTTCCTAAAGTATAAAAACAATCTAAAATCGTTTTCTCGGTATTCTGTATGTCAGTAGTGTTGTTTTCTAAAGTTAATGTCAATTTCAAACTGATATCAGAAACTTTTATCCATACCGGTCACACCGTGCATCGAATTGAGGTGCAGTCAATTTTTACACCTCACAACTGACTCATAGATCGTTTTCCTAAAGTATAAAAACAATATGAATGTGTCGGCTATGTTTTTCGTATGTTAGTAGTGTTGTTTTCTAAAGTTATTGTCAAGTTCAAACTGATATCAGACACTTTTAGCCATACCGGTCACGTCGTGCGTCGGATTGAGGTGAGGTTTATTAGTACATGTCACAAATGACTCATGGATCGTTGTACTAAATTATTAAAACAATAATAATTCATTTTCTCATTATTACATATGTCAATATTGTTGTTTTCTAAATAGGGTGTTTTTGATCCACCAAGAGATAGACTGAGGGTTCTATTGAATGTTTGTGATTTTGTGATCATCCAAAGATTATCTCCCCATGGAGGTGAGGTTTCTAGTTGTGTTTATGAGAGGATTGGGTTTGGTATGAGATTTTTATATCCTAGTTAGGTTTTATAAGGCTATTTGAGTAGGTGTTAGAGTCTTAGGCCTAAATAAGATGGATAATATAGTTTTATATATCACGTATGATGGGGAACACCCTCTTAAGGATATATAAGAGTCATGGTGTGTGTTATGAGTAGGATATTCCACAAAGGGATGGGTGAAGTGTGAAATAGAGGATTTAATCCTTATAATTGGATTAAGATGCTCGTGAGTGGACTGAATGACTATCCATCGGTCGAATTCTACACTATCGACCAGCGCTGTCAAATGAGTTATGCTTTACTAGAAAGAAAAATCATATCTAAAACCATTATTCATAACCTAAGTATATAAAACATAATAAATGGTGATCATATATGATCCATAAGTTTAAACAAGGGATATATCAATGATCATATATGTATAACATTAGTAGGAAATCACCTTCATCCTATTTTTGTACAATCTTCCATCAGGTATGCTGCCCATTCATTTCTAAACACATCTATATCATCTTCTGAATATGAGTTTTTATGACAGTCATGGTAGTACTGAAAAAATATAAATACACAAAGGATTAATAAATATTTTAAATGAACTCGTAATTATTTTCGAAAATACCTCGTCAGGGATGGTAGTTTGTTGATGAAATACGATCTCTTTCATAAATTTACCAACATAATAACCACAGTCCTTTTCATTTGTTTGTCTTAGACACTACAGAAACATAGACAACAATATGTAATTTTTTTTATATTTGTTTGGATAGTGCAATGTTATTATATATACCTGGATTCTTTTCCAGTTGTAGATCTTGTAAGCTTGCTCATCCTTATGCCCTGGATTCATTCCATGCATTAGACGATATTGATGATCCATCCTATCATAATAAAATCATCATTAAAAGATAACATAAATTATATAACTCGATTTTTAGTTTTAAAATGTTGGATCTACTGTATTACAAATTAACAAATGTCGTCATGCGTAGTCAGTTTGATGGATATCCATGTGCTGAATCTAGAAAATAAATATTTGGAGTATCCAAATTGACTGGAATCATTATCCAATGCTCCCTAAAAATACAAAAAGGAATAAGTAAAGAAAGAAATTCAAATATAGTTGATATGATTAAATCGTATAGTTTTACACCTGCATCATTGGTATTAAAAAGAGTCTTCCATCCGTAATTTTGTTTTCAAATGATTTGAGCAGGATTGACATTATTGCAGCCTCTTTAGCAGAATCTAATTTTTCTTTTGAAGAGGTGGTGTGAGGACTAACGAGTCGAAATTTTTGTTCATGGGGAAATCCCTTCAATTGTTTTTCATATATACGCCTGTGAAAAATATAAAATGTATTTAGTCATAATTATCAGAGTATATCATCTTTTGAAAAATCAAATAATGAAAACATACCTCATGTATACATTTACAAATGAGGCATCTAGTCATTCATACTTGAGGATTTCATTTACATTTTCAACACAAATGAAATTTCATGTTTCCAATCCGTACATATTTTTTTCAAAATCAACTGTGTGAGCATTGTTGTCTATCAACTTTATATCCACATGAGCCTACAATGATATTAACTGTGGATATAGAATGGGCGGGGTGAAGGTGCTCTTAGTAGACCGTTTCAATAAGTTGGTTGATCCTTGAGATAGTTTTGAGCTGATATTTCATTCCACCCCTTTCTATTTGTCATTATGTAATAACATTCATCAGTTCAGACCTTTTTTCATTAAATGTTAAAGGTCCAGCTTGAAAAATAACTTGGAAATTGATACCTCCTTGTCGTCATGTTTTTTTACAAGAACTAACAGCCATGCGATGAAAGTTCCAATAGCTTGTTCAAGTGTATAAATGTCATCATTGTAATTTGGAATCGGTAGCTCGACACTCGGCTCATTAGCTATGTTAATTGAAACTCTAAAATGATCTGTTAGAAGTTGTCTGTTGTGTAGCATGTCGTTCTACGTATTGAACACCATAGCCCTAGCTACAAGTTGTTAGGTGGGAGTGGATAGATATAAATCACAGCCATTTTCACCCTGTAGAATATTAGTAAAGGAAAGGTATTGGTGTATATGTGAAGAAAATTTCACAAAAAAAATTATTAAAACAATTATTACCTCAGCTAAGTCAGATTTTTTAGGAGAATGCTTGCCTCAAAGCTAGTGGGGGGGTAGGGCGGGGTCATCACACATGGGTTTTTGTTGAGTTGTTTCTTCTCTTTGCCTCTCCCCCATCAATGTTGCAATCATCGCCCTCTGTTATTGTAATTATTCTTGAAAAATAGCTAATTTTTCTTGCAGATTTTCCATTTTTTCATTTTCATCCTCCGCTTATTTTTGTTTTTGAAAATATGTTCGGGGTGACACCCCAAAACCCGCACCTCTGACACAGCCATACTGGTCAAGCCACTTTAAGGCTGCTGAAATTATGTCTGCATCTGGTGCGGGTGTTGTTGATTCCTTTGACTATGTCAGATAGAAAATATAGAAAAATAAGTTGTCATTGTAATGAAATAGCAATTTAAAACAAATCAAATTTATATTATGTCAAACATACACATGTTTCCCACACTTTTTTTTGTTTTCATCTATCAGTAACCCCTCATTATTTACATGAGCCTCCTTCCATAGCACATGGTTTGGGATGGATTTAGCTTTTGATTACGATTCATCAATCTATATATAAATAGATAAACATGGTAATGGCGTTGTTTATGTAACATATAAGTAGTACGGTAGATTTAAAAGATGTACCAAATTTTTTCTCAAGTGAAGCATACCAAGTCCTTGCTTTATGGTAAGGGTACGTTGGTTCTGCTGTGCGTTTTTTATTTTCAGCACTCATTTTTTGTTTCATAAATAAAAAACTGTCAATCAAAGTGATGAATACAAGAAACGTCAAACAACGTATTACCCCACACAATGTACCTGAAAATTATTCTCCCCATGACGATTGATAAACATGTCCCACACTCCTTAGGATATCAAGTGTGCATAAAGAGGAGGTGGGTGCAGCTTGATTTTCCCTTCACCATCTTTAAGATGATATTTTGTTAAAATTGTGTGAAAACCTCTATGAATCGTTCCTGCAACTCTTAATATATATTCCTCGTGCGAGGCATCTTCTATAAATGCACTCTGCAATGGATGATGAAGAGTAAGTCAATGTTTTGGTATTTTATTTTAATAAATTAAAAAAATGATATCATAATGTTACTGTAATCTCTTCCCACATTAGTGTATTAAGACTGGTGACAACATGGTGCCATTACTATACATCTATTGGCACGTGTTTTCGAGTGAAGATTCCAATGTAGCTACTAATGATGGTTTTTTTGGGGTTATCATGTTTTCCTCGTTTATTCCATCCCACCTCAAATTTTATTCCTTTTTCTTTTGCCTTAAGGATTTTGGCTGACATTGTCAAACTACGTAGCTCTTTTTTTGCGCTTTCAGGGATTCATTTCCTACCATTTACTCAGAAGTATCATCAATATATTTCTCTGGAGGACTAGCATCATCACTGGGACCAGCAGCAATAGGTTGAAAAAATTGTTGTTGCTCTGCACTGGGACCAGCAAGAACAGGTTGAGAAACTTTTTGTTGCTCTGCACTGGGACCACCAGCCGCTGGTTGAGGAACCTGTTGTTTCTCTACACTGGGACCACCAGTAGGTGGTTGAGAGACCTTTTGTGCCTCGATATTGGGCGCATCAGTAGGTGCAGAAGTCATTATCTATAGAATTGGTATAACATTTAATTTAGATTACATAAAATCAACAGCGGGTATATAATAACATAATGAAACACAATGTATATTATAATAATCAAATAACCTGATTATTGTACCCTCTTTTTTTTATTTAATGGCTGAAGAGATTTGAATCCTCTATCGACTATGTAAATCCCTTCATTTTGGTCTCCTATTACATTAAAAACACCGTCTACATTGGGACCGCTGCGAAATAATTGTAGAGTCCCTATAGAAGGGTCATCCTCTGTTGAACTTTCATCTGACCCTTCAGTTGTTTTGGTTGATAATAGAACAATTGACCAATTTCGGTTTGCGGGGTCTAGAACATAAAATACTTGTACTACCTATGATGCCATTATAAATGGTTCGTCTTTCTCCCCTTCCTTACTGAAATCAACTTTCACCAATCCTGTTTCGTCTATTTTAACAACACTCCTATTATAATCCCACTTGCATTGAAAAATCTGCACTTTTAATTTCGTATAATCCAACTCCCATATTCATTTGATGATTCCAAAGTATGACATATTCGCATAAATTGGATTTTTTCCCTTAGCACTGGAAATATTCCTCGTCTCAGCCACAAGTGTAACCCCACTATTCTGCATGGTACTGTATTTATCATGTTCATTAATGTAGAATGTATAACCATTAACTACATAAGTATTCTAAGTAAATACATACACACTTTCTCCTCCGGCTAGCCATTGAAGTCATTCTAAAATTGAGCCTGGATTTTCATCTAACTAATTCAAAATATGGTCCTGAAACCATCCTACAAATTTTCGATTATATGTATCTGATATCCATTTTTAATCCCTAGATGTATTGAAACACCTACGAATTTATTTGTGGGTTTGAACATATTGTTCAACGTCGAAACTATTATGCAAAACATAATGGTGAGCCTACTTCCGATCTGTAATATTGATTGTGACAGCCTCTCTTCCAGAAATTCATTCACTCTCAAGTCGCTCAGTGTGACGAGATTTCGGTAGGCCAACGTTTTCCACACCAGACAAGTATTCGGTACAAAATTCAACAACTTCCTCAACAATATATTACTCTGTAATACAACCCTCTGGCCGACTTCGATTTTTGACATACCCTTTCAAAATCTTCATACACCGTTCAATGGGGTGCATCCATCTATAATATACAGGACCACATAGTCAAATCTATCTCACCAAATGAACCATCAAATTAACCATCATATCGAAAAATGTCTACGGGAAGAACATTTCCAATTCCCATAATATGATAGAAATTTCTATTTCCATAGTTGGAAATTTCACCGGGTCTATAACATTGCTGCATATATCTTTGAAGAAGAAACAGAGCTTCATTAATATATGGAGGACATTCTTGGAAAAAATTCAACGTAAATCTATAGGAATTAGATCTTTCATCAAAACATGGTAGTCATGTGATTTCAGACCCTTTAATTTTAAATCGCTCATTGACACGATATTCTTGATATTTGATGAATACACCTATGGAACCTTTATGTCATTCAAGAAGTTTCAAAACTGATATCTCTGCTACCAGGAAAGAGTGTAAGCAGTAGGAGGAAGAAATGTTCATTTTTCACCCTTCACTGGGGCAAAATCTTCTCATATTCCCATCTCAACCATGTCTAATCTAGCCTTAATTCCATCCTTCATTTTGCCGGGTGCATTTAGAAATGCGCCAATGACACTATCACATACATTTTTTTTCAATATGCATAACATCAAGAAAATTTCTGACATATAGACCATTCCATTATGGTAATTCAAAAAAAACTGATCTATTTTTCCAACTAGTTTTCGTAAGGTTTTTTGAAAATGTTTTACCCAATGTAGTGTCCAAATCTTTTACCTTCTCAAACAATTGATCACCTATTAGTGGAGATGGTTTTTTACGTTATTCTAAACTTCCAATGAATGATGTCGTCCTAGATCGGTACTTATGCCATCAGGGTAGAAATATGGGATGTCCTAAAAACATGGTTTTTGATGAATGTTTCAACCTAATTCACTATGTACCTTGTTCGCAAATGGGACACCCTTGAGTTCCATTAATGCTATATCCTAACAAATTTCCATAATCAGGAAATTCATTTATCATCCCATACAACATGGCTTTCAAAGTGAAATCTTATTTTTTTTAAACATCATATAGTGTAACACCTAAATCCCACAATATTTTCAAATCCTTGATAAATGGAGCCAAATAAACATCAATATCATTACCCAGTTGTTTTGGTCCTAATATTAGCATAGATAACATGATGTATTTTTGTTTCATGCATAACCACGGTGGTAAGTTATAATTTACCAACATAACTAGCCATTTACTATGACTGCTGCTTTGAAAACCACAAGTATTCACCCAATCTGTATATAACGTTAGACGAAGGTTTCTTGACTCATTTCCAAATTCAGGATACTCGTGATGAATTCTCTTCCACTAAGGAGAGTCTGCCGGGTGACGTTGTTTCCCATCATTAATTCTTGTATCTGCATGCCATGTAAATTGTCCTGCATTCTCCTCACTTTCATATAGGCACCTAAACCTTGGAATGATTGGAAAGTACCATACAAATTTAATAGGACTAGAATCATCTTTATTGTATCGAGAAGCACCACACTTTGTGAATTCTTTATGTGATTTTTGGTCCTTGAGAAACAATATATAGTCATTCGGGAAGGTGTGTATTCTTTCAGAGATCATACCCATCAATCATAGCATTCGTTTGGTATTATATGTTTGTCTTGGGAGTTAGTTATCTTCTAGGAGCATGTCATTCAGGAGAGCAAGTAGTTCTGTAAAACTGGCATCACTCCACCTGTTTCCTGCTTTCAAATTATACAGCTTCAGTATGGATGACAATGCTATATATTTATTGCAACCAGCATACAATAGAATATTTTCACAACTCTTTAACTTATCAAACAATTTTGGGCAATCACGAAGTTCATCATCAATTATCCTTGTCATTTCCTCAATACGATCTTCATCATCATCCACATCTGTAATCACACCCTCCATACAATCATCTTCACTGTTCACGATTGTAATCATATTAGATCTTCCATAAAACGTCGTGTTATCTGATCCACTACCTACATTCTTTTTTCCCCGTGTTTATTCCAACATTTATAACTTCGATCTATTCTATGACAGATCAGGTGTTCTTCCAACTCCTCTAGACTAATTTTTCTAGAATAACAACAGCGTAAACACGGAAAAGGATTTGAGATGGATCACTTGCATGATCTCCTGAAAACTTGATAAACTCTTTCATGCCATCTCCATACTCCTTTATTAATTTTCATCATCTTTATGGGTTCGATCTCGAACTTTTCTAATATTATGTTTTAATTAATCAAGTATCATTGTTTTGGTTTTATAAAAAAATCATGGTACAAATTCCTCTACAATGAAATAGAGGATCCTACCCCAAAATATGGGAATGTACTTGAACTCTATCTATATATATGGTACTATGTCCTGTCTTTTGTATATCTCCATAGAGTACCTAAAACCTATACATGGAGGAATATTCAATGAAACATGGGTATAGGTTTTCAAAAACCGTGGGTATAGGTTTTTAACCAAAGTCTATCCCCACGGTTTTGGGCAAACCGTGGGGATATAGCTCACCTATACCCACGGTTTATGGCCAAACCGTGGGTATAGGCATGTTTTTGAGACCCTATACCCACGGTTTGCCTAAACCATGGGTATAGGGTACCCTATACCCACGGTTTTCTTAAACCGTGTGTATAGGTTCTGGAAAACTGCCTATCCCCACGGTTTTTGAAAACCGTGGGGATAGGGTGACCTACACCCACGGTTTTTTCCAAAACAGTGGGTATAGGTCCATTTTCCAGTAGTGTTTGTCAACCGATTGGAATTCATCCATTATTTATTAATTTTCATCATCTTTATGGGTTCGATCTCGAACTTTTCTAATATTATGTTTTAATTAATCAAGTAGCATTGTTTGGGTTTTACAAAAAAAATCATGGTACAAATTCCTCTACAATGAAATAGAGGATCCTACCCCAAAATATGGGAAAGTACTTGAACTCTATCTATATATATGGTATTGTGTCCTGTCTTTTGTATATCTCCATAGAGTATCTGAAACCTATACATGGAGGAATCTTCAATGAAACATGGGAAGTACCATACTCCATATTTTCTCCAAACATCTCACTTCTCACTTTTCAACTCTCAAGAAGAGTGAAGATAATTAAAATATCCAAGCCACATCGTGTGCAATTTACAATGAATGAGGGAATCATAATATTATAATCTACATGAGAAGATATTTTTAATGGGGCACTCATACATGAAATATTATCATCTAAGTGAAAAATAATTAATAATAATGAAATTAACATAGCACACAATTTGCTCAATGGATACACAATGTGTAGGGTTCTCAGTCAAGGTTAGTTGTATACTACAATTTCTAAACTCATGTGAAATCCATATACATAGTGTGTCCAGTAGGGTGAAAATCATCTATGGATAAGATACCTGATTTAATCTGAAATATATCAAATTAATTCCAAGTTACTCTTAAAAAGACTACTTGATGCCTTTGAAAATACATGACATATTGAACAACATGAGCTAAAGGCATGTACTTTAGATACAAAATGAGTCAGTTCAACAGTTATGCATCACATTTTTGTGGAATACACAGTGGGTAGTCCTTACGTGACCACTAGGGGTGTATAGTCTTTACACATCTTGTTTCAATTGTATCTATACATGGTGTGAGTGGATTAAAACACATATCATATGGTTCTACCATTATTTCATGGGATGTACTTGGTTTCATGATGATGTATATGTCATGGAGATACATTGTGTGTGACCTATGTTCACATGACATGTAACCTTAAAAATAAAACTTATTCCAAGTTTGAGTCAGAAGCTGAGTCATGTGGTGTAAATTTTGGAGATAACGTTTTTCTGGCATTAAAATCTATATGAAATCCATGTATGGTGAAGCATGTTCCATTTAACAAGACTAAATACCGTGTATTTTAAAAATATATAGAATCTTAAAAACATCATCTTCACACCATAAAGTGTCTCATAGAGTCCTCTAGAAGTGGTTTTTTAGAATTCAGGGGAATTGCACTAGTAACAATGTGGGGGTGCCATTGAAATGGGTAAACTTTGGATGGATATTCAATGGTGGAAGAACTACAACATGGAAAAAATGGCATATCTATCTTGCCAAAAATTGCAACACCATACAAAAACACAATCATGCTCACAATCGCAACACCATACAAACCAAACAATCACAATTTTATATTTAACAAAGCATCCCTTATTCAATTTTTTTTGTTAATTTAGGGTTTATAACAGAAGTATTATCATCCTGGGGACTTCATTTATAATTAAAGTATACGTAAATTACCAATTTTTATATTCAAATTTTCAACAAGAACCAACCAACATGCAATTCATTTAGTATGTAAACAAGGACCACCAACGACCATGATTTTTAGTGGGGCGTTTAGACTGTACATTTCACATTACAACAATCAATATCAAATAGTAATAACATGTGAATAAGAGGAAACCACTGAGTAATAGGAGAAAAATCACCATGAAGGTTTCATTAAGCACACGACAGAGGTGCGTTTGTGGTAGAGGAGAGGCGCACAATTGAGGAGATTTCGAACTGAAAAGAAAACATAAAATAGGGGAAACTCATGAGAATAAAATAATATAAAACCGATTACACCATTTACAACATCCCGCAAACCCCAAGAACCCACTAAAACCGAAATCAACCCACACCATTGTTAAACACACCTTAAGATAATAAGAAATTATAGAACCCACCTTCAATAGAACGAGTTCAACAGACTTTCTAAAATATAAATGATGAATATACAATGGGTTATCCCTGAAAAATAGGTCCTCCTTACTAGGTATGATCCCCATGTTTATTCTAGATTGCATACCCAAATGAGTAAGCTCTGATCAATCCTCTATTATCACACCTTTCACGACACATACATCCTAATCGAATGAATTTAAACTTCATGGTACAATCTTTTCAACACAACACGTGGTATCTAGTGAGTAAGATCATATCCCTATTAAAACTCAATGAGCCTACCCGTACATCTTAACATAAATTAGGGGGAACACACATATTTCCAATGGGACACCCTTGGTACTCTTTTCCAATCTTAACATCACACCATGCAAAAACTCACCACACAATCACCAGTTACCCAACATTATTCTAAAACCAAAGGAATATACCCATGCTTCATTACCCTAAACCCATCCATCTATTTTCAATAGTGATGGTCACATTAAAACCATGCTATAAATCAATAGGGTTAGGAATCCAAATGATCATGTCCCTCAACCTAGTCATAACACCAAAACTCAAAAATATAGAGTGCTTCCCTTATACAAATCCAAGGCATGACCATTCCTTTGCTATCAACTTGATAACACCTAATATGCATCAAATCCTCATGTAAAAGAATATGCCCTGGATTTATGTATCTAAGGTATTCATAACACCCAGATAACCACACTCATTAGTCTCCCACAACCACCAAAACCCACTAACTCGCTACCATCCTGAGTCACATACTAATGACAACTGGGATCTCACACAAACCCCTTACAACAATTCTTACAAAATCCATAGCCCATGGGTTCCACTCTTATCCCCACCTCAAAACACACATCATCTAGTAAACCAAACCAACCACTCACTATAGGTTTTCACACACTCGCTATCTAAAACAACCTACAATACAAGGGTCTCACCACCTGGTCTCTCACTCTTTCCCCAACAACTCATATAGGTTCAAATCACTTATAAAAAAACTATAAGTCATTATAATAATTAAAGGATCATCATTTATCATTTATATTAACCCAGGAGATGGAAAAATACTCCTACACTGACCAGTGGTGGCGGAGGCAGCAGCGGTCATGACGGAGGAGGAAAACCCAGTAGCGGCGGAGGCAGCGGCGGTCGCGATAGAGGAGAAAAACCCAACGGCGGTAGAGGCAGTGGTGGAGGAGAAAAACCCAATGGCTGCGGTGAAGGAGGAGGATGAGGTGGAGGAGGAGGATGAGGAGGAGGATGAGGATGAGGATGCAGAAGAGAAGGAGAACAAGGAGGAGAGTTCGCGGTAGAAGAGGGGCCAGGTTCAGCTTCCACGAAAGCTTTACCGCATGAAAGAGAGGATGAACTGTTAGGGTTATTAAATTAGAAACCACTGGAACCTTTATTAGTTCTCATTGAAAGCACTTATAAAGGTATGTTTTATCTGCTCTAAAATAAAATCACTGATAAAACATAAATTTATTAGCGCTTTTTCAGCACTGATAAAGAGATACCATTATCAGTGCTAAAAAAGTGCTGATAAAATTCTTATTTATCAGCGCTGAAAAAGCAAAAATAAATATTATAATTTTATATAAAATAAGAATAAAAACTATTATCAGCACTAAAATAAGTGCTGATAAATGTAACCTTTTATCAGCGCTAAAAAAGGTGATAATAAAGGGTATACCTTTATTAGCGATTTTTTTAGCACTGATAAAGGTTAGATTTATCAGCGCTTATAACTATCACTGATAATGGAATACCCCTTTATCAGTTCTCTCTATTTAGTGCTGATAAAGGGCAGCGCTTCCCTTTCCCTGTTTTGTGGTAGTGCATATTTATTCATGACACCACCATGGTAGAGAACCTAGGGATGTTTTATAGGTATGATATAGTACGGTTTAATAGGAATCTAATGGCCACTATATAAAATAAATATCCTTATTTTACCCCTCAGTTTTAGAAAGGAATTCTAGAGGTGATGGTCTCTCATGTCTATTTGAGCAGAACATATCATCCTCAGATGGATGGGATGAAAAAATGGAAATTTTAGATTCTATAATATATGATTTTTTCCCATGTCTTAGACTTTGGAGGTGCTTGTGATAACCATTTTGTGATGGTTGGGTTCTTCTATAATATAGCTAACAATCATCCATCCAAATAGTATATTTTGAAGCTTTATATGGCTAACATTATAACTCATTGTCATTTTGGTCGGAGGTGGGTGAATCTTCCTTAGTTGGACAATGATTGGTTCAGGAAACAATGTAAAAGATCCAAATGATTCATTAACATTTGTGTATGGATCAAATATGGTAAAAATATTAGAAAAATATTTATGGTCATCCTTTAGAGAGTTCAGTTAGTGACTAAGTGTTTCAAAAATTATCACCTCATTGGGGTCACTAGGCACTTGACATGAAAGGGATGTTTATTTTGAGGTGTGTGGGTCCATTTTAGATCATTGAACAACTTTTAAAGATAGAATGTCTCTTTGAATTACCGTCTGATTCATCTTTGATCCATAATGTATTCTATTTTTGTCTACTCAATAATTATAAACATTGCCCATCTCAAGTGTTTAATTTTGAATACCTCAACTTAGAAATTGATATGTTAGTGATTAAGAAACCATTTAAAAATTTTGTTTCTCAAGTAAAGGTTCTACATGGGATGTTTATACCATTGGTTCATGTTCTATGGTAGCATGGATTTGATAATAATGAGAATTAAGAGTATTATTCTATGATAAGGGATCAATAGCCTCATATCTTTATGAAACAACCTTCCTCAGATTGACATTATGGGATAAAAAGTGTTATGAAATGGTTATTATCACATCCCGATTTGTGGTATGTTATTTTTTAGCATTGGGATGGTTTTCCCGATTTAAAAATGTGTTGGTTGGAACCTAGTGTTTTATAGAGGATTTTTGTGATTTATTAGTCTAGAATGGGTATAACATGTCATGGTCTAAGTTGTATTAAGCATAGGGATTTCATATGTACCATAGGTAGGACCAACATGCCCGGCGCATGGCATGGTCTTGGGTGTGGAGTGCAGAATTCCACCAATACACCACAACCAGTTTTTTGTCCACTATTCCATGGTTTAGGGAATGGTGTGTCCAAAAAATCAAACCTTAATATTCTATTACTTGGTCATTAGGTATTTCAAGCTCAAATATATGAGATAATAGAGGTGAAAACAGGTGTGGTAAACGCTCACCATGTGGTGTCAATGGTTTTATATTTTTGAAATGGTCGAATATGTTTCTTAGTATTCTGAGGGATGTTAAAAAAAATTAATTAGGGATTGTGTGATCATTAAGGGATGGGTTTTAATAATTTTTTTACTGTTTTTACCCCTATTAAACATTTCATATTCATTTCCCTTCTAGGGTTTTTATTCAACTGAATTACATGGAATTTTTGGCAATCTTTCTCTTCTGTTAGATTTATTGATATGAGAATGATCTGAAGGGATCTTTATTATATTTCTAGGTCTCTCATTCTCATATCTTGTAGATTCAATGTAATAATTTCATATAATTTTTTTTGAGGTTGTAGGTTTTATTAAAATCCATTATTTTCTAGACCATACATGATTTCAATACTAAATTGGATTCTATAACATGTTATGGGTATGGTCAATTATTTTATGAAGAAGGGTGGTTTTAAAAATTGAAATGAAACATATTTTCCCTTTTATTTTACTGAATAAAATGGATTTCAGTTTATGTTTTATCTATTTGTTAATGTTGCATGATTATCAATATGTGAAAATACATTTTAATGATTTTGGTTATGAAAACTTATAAGCACATGTGTGGCTCATTTTGATGCTAGAAGAAACTATTGAGACTGAACTCTTAACCCATAAGCCTATTATTTTAGGGTAATGTGTTCACTAGGTGGCCTAATGTTTTAGGTAGTGATCAACTCTCAAGAGTCTAATATTACCCCTAGGTGAGTTTTTATAGGGTAATTTTCATACCATATATCTTGGGATCATAGAAATCATATGAGTTTCCTCACTAACCTAGAATGAGTTTACCCAAGGGACAATTTTCATATTTTTATTATTTAGAATTTTTATTTTTAATGCCTTATGAAAACTTATTGTTATCTAAATTATTAGAGAAACTAGTTTGTTTGGAATTTTTTTATAACTTGTTAATATGGTTATATTTATATTTTTTGAAAACAATTATGGTAATTATATATCATGAATTTTCATTTTTTATTTGATCATAATTGGTATATATTTTATTGTATGATTATGAAATAATTTGTGGGGTCCTACTAGACTGACTGAATGGCCCGAAGGCCAAAATTTTTATTGATTTTAGATAATACCCTTTTAAGGGTAAAGGGGGAGAAAAAAATACTTCAAGGACATAAAGACATTAACAAAATCAAGAAAAAAGAGGGTTGTAACCCAGAACAAAACAACGAGGAAGCGCTTCAAGATGTCATGTGAAAATGTGTTTTGGTTATACTTTCTTAACTAGTTTTGGTTTGTGGTTTAAAACCCTTGTTACCATTTTTATATATATATTTTAATTGTTGATATATATTTTAATACTAACATTATTTTTATATATGTCATAATGTGTTATGATCTTTTTGGAAAAATCATTCCCAAAATGATATTTTTTGCTACCTAGGAGCTTTCAACCAATTTGTGGGGATCAAGAATTCTCTTTGGGTCATCTCAAAGATGTATTGGGTTATTGGGTAGTATTATAATATATTTGGTTAGTCATATGGAAACCCCATCTATTAATTGAATTTAAATTCCATATACCCAATAACTTTTTGGATATTCCAATGGGGACATAGATTTACTCTGATACCACTTGTACAACCCAGGTCAGGCGGGTGCCACTCAGAGTGTTACACTTTTACAAGTTTATTATTTTTAATTATTTGTTTGTGATCAATTAAGATCTCAATACACTCTATCCGGAATTACTCATCCTCACACAAATATTGAAGAAATTAGTTAACACTATAACACTAGTATTTACTTGGATTTGATTTAAAATTATACTCCTTATCATGATAGGTTAGTTACCCAAATCACAGATTATCCACTATAAACCCAAGTAGTCACAATAAGGATCTTATTAATTCCATTATTATAGAATACCACAATGATATTATTTCTTGATTCCCATAATAAATTTCAACATAACTCTACCCGTGGGAAAAGGAATTCATACTTGAATAAGAAATATCATCTTTTATCTCCTAGTTTCATTAACACCTCTTCAAATTGATCTTTTATCTTTGGACTTCTTGGTCAACAATTCAATGCATGTTAATTCTTTTAGAAATTCAGTATCCAAAGGAGATGATCAAGTCTGGTTGTATTTATAACATACTCTATATATTAAATGATATTTATCTTCCTCCATCCCTTAAATTTTATAGTATGCAAGTCTTATTCCTTCTTAAAAACTCTTATATTTGATCTCTCGATTAACTATTCTATACAAAAGTGTATCTAGTTCCCAATTCTTCACACCATCTCCTCATTTATTCTACCTTATCTTATAATTTTTTATTCATAAAATAATATCATGGATAATATTTACCATTTTGAAAATATGGAAACTCCTTCAATATTGGGGTATGAAATTATCCCAATCAAATCTGGAAGATATTTCTAATTTGAATTCTCATTTTAATTTCAAAAAAATCATTACACTAAATCTTATTCCTCATTTATTCTTCTCTAAGTATTAGGATATTTTCCTATTCCAAATATTCCACAAAATTCATAACTTTAAACTCTTTTGAATACCACATCCACATGTTTATAGAGTCATAAAGTGAGAAAAGTAATTTTCTTTTGTAGCTTTAAAATCATCTCATCTGTAAACTTGATATAGATTTGGATTGATTCATTATATCTACTTGAATAACAATCCTTTTGAAATATCATGTTTTTTAGTACATTTTTAACTAGGAAACAACATCATCTGAATTCATCCACCATTTACTAAAATACTTTATTTTGATATTTCATTTAAAATTTCATACTAAAACCCCCATTTGATCTCATTAATTAGGGTCCCTCAGAAATGTACCATACAAAGTATCTATAAGAACCTTATGAATCCTTCATAATTATATTTCACTATTTTCATAGGGTAAAATGAATTCTATGATTCCTCTGGAGGATTATTTGTACCTTAAAAAGATTTTACCCTATGATGGTACCCAGTGAAGTTATTGTACATTATGAAATTTTCAATATATCATTCATGTACCCTATGATGATCTCATATCCTTAGAATTTTACAAATGGTTATACTCTATGAAGTTTTATTATACCCTATGAATTCCTTTGTACCCTATGAAGATATTGTTATATAACTTATGAAGATAAAATATACCCTAAAATGCATATCACATGGTTAATTCCATTTAAAAATATTAGGTATATCTAATCAGTATATACCATACGATATTTAAGGGTTATACTGTATGATGATTACATTTAAGCCTATGAAGTGTTTAGGGTTACTCCCATTTCCATTGTTCACTTAGGTACAAAAATTAAATACTTCACTCAAATATTCTCAAAAAAAATATAATTCATCTCAAGGACTTTTAATATGTCACTTAAATATTACAAAAAAATTAATTCATCTTTAGTCCTTTTTATCCAATCCAAGTTATCTTATATTCATTATCGAAATAAAATTTTCTCCATCTTTAAAAGAAATTTTTTCTTCCTTAAATGTTCTCACATATCTTTCTAGTTCCTATTATTGACAATAATTGTTATTTAAATTATACACACTATTATTTCCCTAAAATGTTTATTCCACCTATTGTAGAGAGTGTTTCAACATTAGTATCTATCTTAAATATGAAGTTTAAAAAAATTAAATGTCATATATTTGATACTACTACCTGAATTTTTCTAGATGATTTCTCCATTCAGTAGCCTTATTTAATTTTAATTTTGTTATGAAAACACCTCATATTCCCTTCTCTATATATAATCAATACATATTGAAATATTCTCAGTAATCATAGAAGTATCACTTCTTGAAAAAAAATATAATCCATATCTAGGAAGTTAATTTTCTCAAATTATGATGGATATCACAATTTTAGATATGTTCCAATGATTTGAGAATATATTAATATATTTTCCCAATAACTACCAGGTATTTACCTAGAAAATGATGATGAGTTTTCAATTGAACAGAAACACATTTCAATGCCCATTTCAAAGAGTCCTTACCAAATGGTCCCCATTAAGTTGGAATTATTAAAGACTCATCTACAAGGGAATCCTAATAAGTTTATAATATACCCAAGTGTTTCATTATGAGGTGAACTGGACCAATTTATCAAGAAGAAGGATGGATCAATGCATCTTTTCATTATTTATCTTAAAGTTAATAAGACCACTGATAAGAAAAAGTATCATCTACTATATATTTTTGGTTTTTTGATCAAATTATAAGATATAAATACTTATTTGAGGTGAATGTAAAACCAAAATTTCAAAAATTAAGTTTAGAGAGAGAGGAAATACCAATGATATCCTTCCACACAAGATATGGACTCTATGAGTTCATAATGATGCCATCCGGACATAAAAATTCCTTTACATTGTTTATAAATTTGATGAGTATAGTATTTATAGATTACCATGACAAATTTTTAGTAGTATATATAGATTATATTGTCATATAATCTATAAGTAAGGAATAACATAAATATTATTTATGGATTTTGTTAAAAAAAATATGAATGTATTAATGGTATGTTATGTTTTTAAACTGTGAAGTTTGGGTAAAAATGTGTCCTTATTAGGTTATATAATCAAAAGATAGGGCATATCAATGGATAATTTTAAGAAAATTGGTATTAGAGAATAGACCAGATCAACCACTATGATAGAGAATTGTATATTTGTTTGATCAGTTGGATACTACCAAAATTTTGTGAGAAATTTCTAAAATATTTCAGAATCACTAATAATGTTAACCTATAAGGGTTTGATGTTTATCTGAATATAAATATATGGAGATATATTTATTGAAATTAATAAGATGATTTTAAGTAAACCTATACATACACTACCTTGTAGTGAATAAGAATGTTTTATATAGAATAATGTTTCAATGAAGGGTTTGAGATCTGTACTTACGCAAAATGAAAAGGTGGATGCTTATGCCTCAGGTGAATTTAAGACCCATGAGAAGAGTTATATGACTAATGACCTAGATATGGAAATGGTAATTTATAAATTTGTTACTTAACATCATTATCTATGTCATAAAAATTATGATAAATATATTTGTTAAAATATCTTAAATTATATATTAATATAGAATGATTTGAAAATGTACCAATAGATATGGTTGAAGCTAATCAAAGTCGTTGATTTACTAATAAATTAATATCATAAGAATAAAAAAGGTGGTTTATTTTCTAAGATGAAATAGCCATGCTAACCTATCCTTTATAAGGATTTAAAGGGGCTTGGTCTTCATTTATATTCAATGAGTGGATAAAAAGTATAAAAAATTTGACGAAAAATTTCCATTCCCAAATGATTTATCAACCATACATATAAACAAAGATCTAAGTGTCCCAGAATGAGCATCTGGAGATACAGAAGAAGGTATAAAATATTATAAGGTTTAACCTTATAGATATGGAGATATAATATTAGGAACCCAGAATTGTGTCCAATCCATGCCAAAAATAAATATATATCTTTCGGATGATGGACATAACTCATCCTTATCTATTCACCAATGAAGAAAAAATCTGTATTGAGATCTTTAGCAGCACTTCAATAGGGAAATATCAAGTGAGAGATTACAGAATGTATATATATATATATATATATTTAATATTCCATCCGATAAAATATTAACCTTAAAAAATAAGGGTATGATGAAACTGTTACCTATTCCAAATTGGAAATATGATAAAATTATAATGGTAATTTTAATTGATATTCCTAATACATCTATCATAAATAGTTCTATTTGGGTTATAGTGATTCATCTTAAAATGTTAGTACACTTAATTACTATTTGAGATGATTTATCACTCAATAAACATATCATGCTATAAATAAATTATGTGGTAAATATGTATAGTGTACCACCATCAATTATATGTAATTAACTTATTAGGATAACATAAAAAGTCTCGATAAGCCTTCAAGATGAACTGGATAAAAATATATGATTTATCACTGATTATCATCCTAAAATTTATGGTCAATCTTAAAGGATCATTCAAATGTTAGAATATATGTTATGGTCTTTGTTTATTCAATTGATGGTTGTATCAACAACTTCTTCTAATTGAGTTCTCATGTAATAATTGTTTCCACTCAATCATACAAATTAAAATATATGAAGATTTATATTATAATAGATTATAATCACCAGCATATTTGGATGAAATTGAAGAAAATAAGTTGTTATCACCTGATCATATTTATAAAATGGGACAAAATGTTCTCATAATTTATCAACATATCAAAGTAGTGAAAACTACATTAAATATCTATGATAATAATAATTAAAATGATATAGTGTTTAATGTTTATGATAATTTATTCCATCAAATATATATTTGGAAAAAGGTTACGATATTTATAAATAAGGGAAATATAATACCTAGATACATCACCCCCCCCCCCCAATTATTGATTATCTAGGGACTGTATCATATATCTTTACACTCTCACCATAATTGAGATAGGTTCATGATGTGATCCAGGTATCCATTTTTATGATTTAATTACCAGATCCATAACCTTTATTTTACTAAAAATATATAAAATTGGATCATGATGTCTCTTATAAGGAATAATCGTCGGAGATTATGGATCAAAGGGATAAATTGTTTCAAAATTAGACCACTAACCTTTTCAAATATATATGGTGAAATCCGAAGTCTGAGTAATAAAATTTCAATGGTGAAATTATTTTATGGGGGGTAGAATGTGAAACCCAAAAATTATAAATGTAAATTGAAATTTACTATTTTAATATATTTTTATATAATAAAAATTAAAATAAAATGATCTATGATATATTTTGTTAAGATAATCATTAATAGTTTATGATAATGAAATATGAATTATCATTGACAAAACTATAAGAGGAATAAGAAAAAGTAAAAAAAGGAAAAAAAATATGAATTTCTCATCCTCTGGTTTGTGTTAAATATAATACCTTAGATTATAACTCTATAAATAATGGAAAATCATAGAAATAAAACCTAAATTTTATATGGGTAAGACGAATGATTTTTTAAACACGTGTAGATATATATAAAATAATATAATGTGATCATTTTATATATAGTTATTGTGATTATAAGGGAATTGGGTTTATATATTCATTGGGATTATATGGTCATTTGGAATACATGGACTTTATTATAATAATTAGTTTGATTAATAATTAATGTGATAGACTATAATTAGTACTTTAATAAAACATGACCATTATAACATAGAAACTGAATTTGTTGGTATATATAGAAGTAACTATATTATGAAATCAATTAATAAATGGGATGTAATGGGAAAGAGGTAGTATCAATAGGTTTTTACCAAGACCAAGCCCAAGAATAATTTTAGAAAGTACTGCTTGAGTGAAATCGTCATCAGGATAATTTTAAGCTCCTGGAAATTTATTTGAGATCAAAGCTTGTTGAATCACCACCTACAATAGCCAACATTTCTTTTATAAAACTTATGTCTTATATAGAGGTCTTGAGAAGTTTTTTAATTAGAAATTAGGATTTCATAAACATGAAATTATTAATGTAATAAATGAGATATATATTGTGAATATTACTTGAATTTTATAATTTTGTAATTTTTATAAAAAATTAAATTTTTGAATGAATTTATTTAAATGCTAATTCTTTTTAATACTGATTTACCAATAAGATTAATTAATTGGTATTTAATTAATGGTCAATTTTATTATTTTGAAAAAATATCATTTAATGTTAAAAGATTTATTTTCAAAATATTTGATTGATATGGTCAAATAATTTTTTTAAATTAATTAAATGAAATAATAATGTTGAATTATATTAGACATATTTATTAATAATATAAATAATAAATTAATTAACATTTATCTAATGGGTTTTATAAGGAAAATAATAAGAATAAATGCATTTTATTGTTAAAAATAAAATGTTTCTAAAAATTATTTTTCTATGCAATGCGTTCTTATATTAAAATTAATTTTTATAAATTTTAGAAATTGAATTTAATTAAATATATTTAAAACTTGAAATTATATTTTCCAAATTAGGTTTTGAATAATATTTACTTTTTATTATAAAAATATATTACTAAGGTAAAAATTGATTTATTGTGTTAAAGGTAAAATATACTAAAATGTTTAAATTAAGGGGGAAATTTCTTTAAATATCACAAAAAAATTTCAAAAGTAACATATTTGAGTCCCTAATCCTTTTTTCAATAGGCTCACTAAGTGGATATCAATGTCCTCAATGTGAATATTATCCACTCCATAATCATTTCTTCCTTATCTTTTATTATTCTACCTATTCTACAATAAAATTAATTAATTTAATAACATGAATTTAAAACCACAATTATTTAATAATGGAAATGTTATATCTATACAATAATATTTTCTTATTCAATAATTCGTTATAACACGTTATTTTTTGGGTCAGTTCTACCACTTAAATGATGTATTAATTTCTATACCACGAACGATTAAGAAAACATAAATAATATTAATATGTTATAATATTTATAAATTTAATATTTTATTATTATTATGTAATGTTAATATATATATATATATAAGTTTTTAGTTAATAAAATATATTCATTTATTGAATCAAAATTGACAAATATGTGTATTTTAACTGTTTTTTATGAATCATTGCCATAAAATTTAGAAAATGACTATTGTAAAAAATATCAAAAAGAAAAATATAACCACCATGGAAATTTGGATTCTATGAAAATGTAATGATTTTTAATGTAATTTAACTATCATACTAAATCCATCATAGAATAAACATGACACTTAACAATTGAATATTAATTTTAACAAAAAATGATTACTAAATAGTAAATAATAATTTATAAATAAATGGTATATAGTAAAACAAAAAAAATTCTAAATATGGATATAATATAGATAAGTAATAAACAAAAATTCATTTTACAAGAGGTTAAATAATTTCCGACCAATAATGAATCCAATTAAGGATTTTTTTGGCCTAATATCTATTTCATTGGGTTATAATATTTTTTATTTGACTTTGTTAATTTATGTTTGTTATATTTTTCTATTACACTATTTTATATATTTTTTCTATATTTTTATCCTAGGAAATTATATTTTCTTCTTAGTATCATATTCTTTGGTGGATTTATCTCTTCATAAAAATTTCACATTGTTAAATGTATTTACAATCCAACATATTATCTCTTTCTACATCATGTCCATTTTCATTCATGAAAATAATGATTTATATTATATCTATTAAATCCAAATATTTTCTATCTTTTGTACTAAATGGTTCCCCTTTATCTCTTTTTAAAAAATAAATCTAATAACTCTTTTCTATATGTGGTTTTTCTCTGAAGTTTCAAAAAACTATGTAAACAATTATTTTAATTTTTATATATTATACATATTAACACTAAATTAGTTTACATAAAATATTTTTAGATTTAATGTTCCATTATTGAGGATACAATGAAATTAATGTTTTCACATATTCTTCCTTTCACCTTATCAAAAAAACTTTTTAAATTCCCTTGTAACATTATATTTTGAAAAAAAATGAGGAATTTTTTTTATGAAAACTCTTTTATTGATTATACATCCATTTTACTCTCTAAATGAAAAATATAAACCTACTTTGGGGTTATGCTCCATGAATAACTGAATGAATATTCATATGATATACTTCATCTAGGTGGTTGATTTTTTTGTATCAACTGAATCGATTCTTGAATTATTCTTATGTGACACCATTTGAAAACATTATATAACCCATCTTTTTTATAATGGTTTTGTTATGATATATATGAATGATTTACATTTGGTATGTATATTTTTGTTTTATAACATGTGGTTGATGGATCTAAAATAGGCCTCCAATGAAATAGACAATGTTATAAATCTCATTAAATAAATATATAACATGAGATGTGATACTTGGCCCACTATGTGATGTAGTTAGTAACTCATGGTCATCTATGTTAAGGGATGATGGCAGTGACTCATGATCCACTATGTTATGATGGAGATCATGGATAAACATGAAATATGTTATTATTTCTATATTTATGTTTGTTCCATATTCTTATATTATATTTCCATGGTTTATGGTTATCGTAGCATGATTACATGACATGGTATATGTGTTACTCTGGCATGGTGATCATTTTTTGGTCTTATATTCCTATTCCATAATATACATTATTATATTATGTCTTATGATTATCTCTAATGATCCTATGATATTTTTAATCAAATATATATTTAATGTTCATATTTTCTCTAATTCTTATGGACTAAATCCTTATGAATAATTGATATATTTTTATGTACTGTTCATTTGAGATCACTCCTTATGATTCTCATTTCCCAATGGAATTACATAATGGGATATATTTTTATTTAATCCATGGGTAGAGATTTTGGTGGTTGATGTTGAAGAAATAATGTGTAATAATACATTTAGATAATACCAAAATACATTAATCCTTTGGGATCTCGGATTGTGCATCAATATATGAGATGTAAGGTTTAAATTATGGAAAAGATATAAAATAAATGATTTTATTATTTTTAATCTTAGTGATTGTACTTACATGTATAAATTTTTTCAAGTGAATATATATGGTTTCATCATAATGTGACAACCTTTAAGACGATGTGATCCTTATACATATGGGTTTCTCATGGTGTAACCTTCCTATGTGATTGTGTGATGGTCCCAACTTATCCCTTATCATGGTTAGATACTCAACTATTATATAATCACAATACACCTAAAACAATCTCAACCATAAACCATAAATAACTCCACAATCTTTCACCTGATTCCCCCAAATAGAAAAATTAAAATTTTTCCAATAATTCTCCCACATGAAAAAATATTATTCATTATAAACTCCCCACTATAACACTTTTCATCCTTGATAGTATGTGGTGTTCCATAAACCATAAATCCAAACCTACCCCAATTATCAATTCACTTAAAATTTATTATTTTCTATCTGCAAACATATTATATTCTTCCCATATGAAACTCAAACAAAAAATATGTAATATTCACCAATGGTTGAGTTACCCACTAACCAAGACTCCAATTCCTATATCCATGACTAACATCACATCCTTAGTACTGTTTCTCTAAATTTTCCATCAATTCTCTATGAACCTAAATCCACACACCTGAGCATCTTTCTCATAGAAAAAGCAGTTTATGATCACACCTATGAATCCTGAGGTTCCAGAATATAGAAAATTTAACCCCTATAATCTTATGGTACTCCATGCTATAAAAATTAGATAATAAAGAATGATTTCAATAAAAGGTTCTCTCCACTATGTGAATAATATACCAAAACCCAATTTGATTTGTTCAAACTGTGAAACCACCAAAACTCATGTCTCGATACTCAATAAAAACATAAAATGTCTTTCTCATGAGACTAAAACTCATAAATCGCTCATAAAAACATCAGTATCACAATTGGGTTCATAATTCAACCATTTGTTTTTTGTAACTTCTTGACCAAACTCACTCTATGTTAACCAGATCAAAGCACCACTAAACCTTAGGAATTACTCCATGCACACCATAGGTTATATACTATTAGTTATTTTATAAGAGGTGTAAATGGGGGTACAATACACTCATAAAATATATAATAATTACAATAAAATTATAATATAATAAATATTTAATAATATGAGAAAACATTCCATAACATCCACATGACATACAAAGTCAACCACAATAATGATATTCTAGTCAAACAAAAGTAAATAGAATTACACATCATCTGATCACATATGTAATTGAAAAGGATTAATAAAAAACAATTTCATCATTAATAAACTAATAGGAGCATTCATAATATCATAATCTCCAGCTTATGCATCGACTACTCTACCATATCTACAAGGATCCAAACAAAAAACCTTTAAACTTATATGTTCCATGAGACTTGTCTTCTTTACAAACCTCAAAAGATCTATGCAATGTGTTAGTATGAACTCAATTTAATATGATCATCATTTCCTCAATATAATATACATACATATATTACTATATATAGAGTGAAATAAATAACAACCAAAATACACCATATAACCCACCCCACTCATGATCCACCATCCCGGAGTGAACCTTGACCCACCTCATCTAATTCCTTAGTGGATCGATACACCCATAGTCTATCATTTTATATAAGATTCATGTAACAAAGAATTATGAAACAATTCATGACCAATAATCAACCCATTCTATCTCTTTTTCCCAAAAAATTATCCAAAAACAATATAACAAATCCCATATCCTGGGGAACCCTTCACCAACTACAAACTTAGAAATGAAACACATATCATATACATGACAATAATTCCACTCTCATTCGGTGATCTCAATCATCCCCATTACCCTATGTACATCTATAGAGAATGATTATTTCATAATTATTATCAAAATTATGACCCCTAGTCCAATCGACCATTAGACTATTTCAAAAACTATGAGTGTATAATACTTTTTCATTGGTCATATCCTATTTCACATGACCATGATGGCCTCTAAACCATGTTGAGTGGAAATAACTATCCTCTGGGCCACAACTCAGAAAAACTATGTCACCACCCATGGAAAGGGATAACACCATTTGTACCACATGAATGAATCATTTTGACCCTTTTCTGATAAAAACAACAACTATAGTCACACAGGTTAAACCACTATATTCCCAATTAAGCACACAAATTACCTCATCCAATGAAACATTATCTAGAACATGTAACATAACTCCCATATAACCCAAGAACTATACAACTATTTCAAACCTATAAAATTATATAATTTTCTATAAAACCCTGCCTTTATGCATCTCTTATGAACAATAAAGGATACAAGTGGTTCTATTCCCAGTTATATATATACAAACCCACTCTCACTCATTCAATAAATGAAATATATTACACATATAAAATGATAAATAGTTATATATATCCTACCTAGTTTTAGTTACACTCTAGTCATCAAGAAACTCTATCTGATTAGGATTTAATAAAAATAAATTTGACAATCAAACAAAATCCTTGATTTAGGTCATAGTCAAATGAAAATAGAAAAATATTGTTAGAAAATAGTAATAAATAATTAGGGATATCTATCATTTCCAATGGGATCACCCTATAATAAACATCATGAGAAAATGAAAACATTTAATAAGGATATCACTTTGGTGAAAAGTATGAGAATAATAGAGAAATATAGGGAACAATCACATCATTATTACCGATATAACCTAAATCCATGTTTATACATTATAAAATTATTTAATTAATTTTTTTATAAAATTCTAGAAAACTTTTATCACACATTATTTTGGTAAAAATGGTTACCCTTATATGGAAACCATACATATTGGACCCTTATATACCTCCCACTAAATACCCTTATGAATTAACCATAAAACCATGAACATTTCATACCATTAAATTTTCTATAATCATATGTTTTAGATAAAAGTTAAATATCAAAATGTTACCCTTTAGTATAATTGGTAACTCCCAACACATTATGAATTTTAAAACCAATTAATGATCCTTATTTATCTCATAAAATAACACTTTATTATCATTTAAATGGCCCTTACATATCACAAGGTGAATATAAAACTTATCCAAATTCCACCACCAATGAGTAACCTTACTTAACTCAGGTAACTTTATATATTGGGGAATTACTCCAACATATCACAAAATACTTTGAGATAATTTTATTCATTCCATAAGTCAACCATTCCATATCATAGTGTGCTCAATACTTAACCAAATTTCATATAACTGTGTAATACTTATGTATTAAGGAGTAACTCTTACATATTTTCTTCCTAAAAAATCTACACTTATGTTCATAGTGAACTTAGAGGGTTAATTTTATGTATCACTAAGGATACTCTTTTTCTTCTTAGGGTGACCCATACTTTTTATACATAGACATTTTTTTATCAACCTTTCTCCTGGTGAATTTTATATATGATGAATCTAATTTATAAAGACCTTTTTGTATAAAACATGTTTATGGGAATTTTTCAATTTCATATAAAATCATTGTGGCCCCAAAATAAGTCTAAATTCACCATGAAATAAATCTAAACTCACAATTACAACAAATAAAAACCAAAATTCACTTACATCCTTTAAACCTATTAAAAATAGTACATGAATTATAATTTCACAATAATGTAAACACCATGACTATTATAAATCCATAGAAAAATCCTACAATAATATCAGTACCCATGAAATCACTCTAGGGAACAAGTTAAAATGGTAAATATGAGGTCTGACAAGAATCATGACTCTTGAATACCAAAGACATCACAACCTCCCTAGTATATGATAGTACATATCTAAGATATATCAGGACACAAATGGACCATCCATTTCTAAAAATCATGTATCCCCCTCAATATATTCATAAAACACTAATACTAAGTTGAATACTTATGTCTCTTCCTCAATCACCCTAGCTACCCAACTAATATGAATATATTACATCTATGGAACACCCCACCATAAGAATCACATATTTGGCGTCACCACAATAGACATCCAAACACAATTTTGGTATCCTACCTAACCATACAACCAAATTCCACAACTACTAGTTATCCTAACAAAAAAATTAGTTATCAACCATTATCATACCATATCACATCAATAATCACTAACATCCCACATCATAACAGATACTCATATCTCAAATGCAATTTGGATGTTCCACTTATTTTATTCACACATATTGTTTCAATAGTCATTATAAAAAATATAACCCAACATTCATGGGATAAATCTAATTATAAATGGATCCTAGAATTTATCTGATTACATCAACTCAATCATGTGAAGCTGACCCAAATCATAGATACTCGATATTTTATCTCTCTGTAGATTTGCAGAAAATTTTAGACACTTCCCCAAATTCTAGGTATCCTTTTCAACACCACAAGTCTTGTAAATATATGACTTATATATACCATATCTATGCATCAATGTTGATTATAATATGTGTTCCTAAGTCTAACCCAATACAAAACTCATTTCTATCTACAAGGATATCTGAAAAAACTACTACATATGTCCCATCATGCCATAACTCTGACACTCCTTCGGTAATCAATCTCACTACGATAGAAAATTTATGTGACCCATATCTACACTACAACAAAAAAATTGCATAAATAAATATTACATCTTATCATATAAATATTCAATACATAACATTATGATTCCTTCAATAACTGTAGAGGTTTAGTGTCTTTGTAAACTAGATAAATAAATAACTTATTTCAAGAATTGTATTAAACATATTTTAGCAAATAACTGTATCATTATACCCTTCATAGATTTACCCTACTTAAAAAAAATCTTCATAACCTGGTAAAATTTAAATATAAAAATGGTGATCTTAGAATCTCAATATGGGTAAATATAAGATACATCCATCGATGATCATAATTGAGCATAAGACAAGAATAAGGGTATGATAACATGATCATAAAATATAAAATTCATACAAAATCAATCAAATATCTTTAATCATGAAGTATTGAATAAATATTTATTGTAGAAGAATACATAAGTCATAAGAGTGTGGAATCATAAATAATCCATTTTGATCCATGAGAACATAACATAAGAATAAGAAATGGGTTTGTGGCATACACATAAGCATATATAATCATTTCTTTTGTCAAGGATTATTCCCAAGGATATCGTTGTGGATTGGTTTCACCCCACATTCCATTATTTTCATAGTCATGGTTCAATCATAAGACTATCAAAGTGGATATAGTCCCATAATGAAATGGGTTCACTCCCCATTTATGTTCATATTATCTCATGATATATCCATATTTACTCAATTCAATAAATGGATATATAATTCTAGTACCACCCACCACATAATGAATACAACATATATGTGTGGAACTATATCATAAAAAATTCATCATATCATAATTTCATAACACATGGAAAATTTATGAGTTTCATAAATATTTCATCACAGCATAACCCATAGTAAATAAATGGGTTTCCAAAAGGTTTCATCAAAACATAACAAACCTATGGGAGAGTATCCAGTTTCATATAATCATACTAAAATCATCATCATCCTAAGACATAAAAAGAAATAAATTTGATGGTATAATAATATCATTTCCCTGGTAAATGATAAAAATCATTTAAGGATATTAATATAGATGAAATATACATTTATAAGATCAATCAATCTTTTCTTAAAAAATATGGGGAAACACCATTTTATTTTGTTAACATTTTAACTAAAAATTCAAAAAATATTGAAAAAATAATTTTATTTGATAATATATAAGTATAATTATTAATTAATATTCAAATAAAATAACATTAATGATGGTGGGAAAATTTTTTCATGTTGGATTCGTTAAAATAAAATATTTCATTCGCACTTTTGTAAATAGTGAAAAAATGACTATTTAGGATCAATTTTAGAATGATTACTCTCAAAACCATTTAAGATAAAATCAAAGGTATTGAAAATGGAATTTTTGAAACATTTAAATAATAGGTATGAATATTAAAAAAATAATTTTTAAGAGTATGGATTTGGAAGAAAAATTTCATCAACCAAAGAGAACACAAGGTTGATTTTTCATTAAAACATTTTATCTACCATTTTAAGTATAAAATAGAAGAAATTGGTACTAATAAATAAAACGAATATTGAAATAAACATAGGATATGAAAATATATTGAGTTTAGAGGATAAAATCCCTATAATTTCCCTCAATATAAAATTATCATAGACAATCCTTAAAATAAATGAGATTGAAACATAAACCCCTTATAAATTTGGTAACTTTTGAATCGTAAGATACAAAAAAATAATAACATAAAATGAAAAATTGAATATAATTAAAATAAGTATATTAATGAAAAAACATTTAAAATGGGCATTATTTACATGTCATAAAATAATATAGGTGGATAATATACCATATGTCCCATAAAAGATGATTTGAGATGATAAATCCTTACCTGTTTGGTAACTTCCAAATCAAAACCCATTGGATGAAATAATATCAATTGTTAATTTAATTACCATTAATTAATAATTATACATTATAAATAATTTCAAATTCATATTATATACACCTCATCAACATATATAGGTAAATAACTTCAAACATGTCTCAATGAAACAATACTGAGATGAAAAGCCCTTATAACTTTAGTAATCACTGAATAAAAACATCATGAAAGAGGGAGAATTCTATATATTTTTTAATGTATTTAATTTTCATTAAAATAATCATAAAATAAATTCATGTGTATTATTTATATCACATAATGGAAACAAGTGGATAATATGCATATGTCTCATGGAAATAAAAGTGAGATGAGAACCGCTACCTAAAGTCCTGTATTGCATCTATCCTATTAAAATCTCCTATATAATGAGTATAAATTTATTATATATATATATATATATTATTAAACCATATTAATATATAAATTAATATTATTATTCCTTTATAATCATCAACTATAGTTTTATTAATAATTCAATCATTAAAATGAACATACATGTGAAAACTCGTCTGTTCTCTATGCATGTTTTGGATTGATGGTTCTGGTACTTGCACCTTTTTCATTGTTTCATCATATTTATATAATTTATAATGTTATAATAATAATATTTACTCAATATATATACTTTTATTATTATTCATATAAAGTGGTGATGAAAAATTAATTACACCACTTCATGGAGATTATAGTCCACACGTACGCATGAGTGATGTTTTTTTATGGATATAATGAAATAAATTTAACTAATAATTAACATTTAAAGAATAATTATTATAAAATATATATAGTATATATTTTTGAAATATATCCTTCTTACCATCCATGTAAAAAATAAATGAAAAATTAATCACGTCACTTTGGGGAGGTGTTAGTCCACATGTACGCACAAGCGACGTTATGGTTTTCCAACGGATGGTAATGTAAAAAAAGGTATATAAGATAATATATAAGTAAAATTATATCATAAATATCACATATAACCATTAAATATAAAATAATAATCATCTATTAATTATGTTTATGGATAATGGATCATTTTTCTATGTGGAAGCAATAGTCCAGACAGACACATGAATGAAACTTTTCATTTCCAATTTTATGGAAAGGATGTGGAATTTTTTCGACCGATAATCATAATAAAATTTATTTTATTGAATATAATAATTTCATTATTTTATTATGCTTACCATTGATTAAGTTGATATGTTATAAAAAATAATTTCCATGTGGTATGGTAAGACAATTACATCTTCTTTTATAGACCTCCTTTAGATCCCTAATTTAGGACCCCTAAAATAGTATTTTAAGATGAAAATAACCTATAATTCATGTCTATGTAAGTTTTCAATTAAATTGGGAAGGTTTTTTTCGAGGCATGAGGATGAATCTACGGTAAATAAGAGTGTAGGGGTGTCATTTTATAGTGAAGGAATGGGCACATAGGTAATTAATAAAAATATTAAAATATAATAAACTCATTTACATGTGGAAGTTGAACAATTTTTGAATAATTATGAAGAATATATATAATATGCTTTAAATCCATTATTAAAATAAAATTTGTACATGTTTAAGTGGTATTTCAAACCTAATATTTTTGTTTAACCCCTTTGATGAAATTTTTTTTCAATAACCACGATAACAACTTTTTCAACATTAAATGGTTATAATTTAAATTATAATGTAAAAATTGGCTCATAAATGGAAATGGGATTAAATTTTTGAACATTTATAATCCTTATTATCCTATTTCAATATTTTCATAGTTTTTAAATAATTTAATAAAATAATATTTAACCTAAAATACTATTAAATACGTTTTAATAACTATTCACAAAATTTAATTTTAAACACACCAAGAAAACAATAGATTCTGAATATGATCTATTTCCCCATCAATAATAATTTATTTTTTATATAAAATAATTATTTAAAAATAATTAATTCCAAACAAATTACATTTAGTGT
This sequence comes from Viscum album, assembly GCA_963277665.1. Lineage (NCBI taxonomy): Eukaryota > Viridiplantae > Streptophyta > Magnoliopsida > Santalales > Viscaceae > Viscum > Viscum album. Next base: position 2,464,168 of record OY728123.1, on the reverse strand, counting down.
TTTTAAAATTATTTATGTTTTATTTACCATTACTTGCACAAGAATTATGTAAATGTTGTATAATCATTTTAGGTAACTGTATAATCACTAAATATTTAAAATAATTTACCTTAATTATGATATAAGTTTGTTCAAAATAATATTTAATATTAATTCACAACTTATTTTTATCCCTATGTGACAATACTAGTGATATTTTAAAGTAAAAGAGTGATATTTTATATTTCTCTTTACTTAAAATATTATATAGGTCATTATCAAATAAACAATGGACCAAGGAGCCATAAATTCTAAACATATATGATTATGAAAAAAAACTCATAAAATAAGATAAAATCATGTTTTTTATATTTTAAATCATTTTAATATTTATTTTAACCTTAATTTACACGAGTTACCTTTTATTATGGTTATAACTATTTTCCATAATTACTACTTATAGTGATCAAAAACGAATTTTTTTTCATTAAAAAATTTTAAAATAATAATTCAAAATATGAAATGAATTTTTCAAGATTAATTATCTATAAAATGAAAAAAAAATAAAAATGTAATATGAAATGAAAAATAGTTTTCTAGTAATTGGATTTTACGTCAAAAAGAATTTTTATACTAAGATCTTGTACAATATTTAAAAAAAATATATTTTATTTTATTTTACAAAAATATTCTAATTATATTTTAACACCAATACTAATGAAAATAGGTCTTTGAAAATAATTGAAAATAAAAGATATTTTTCTTTAAAATCGGGGTTTTCACTATTCACTCGAAAATCAACTTTTTAAAAAAAAATCCCAAAAAACCACTCTAAGATAATTTTTATATCATTATTTCAAAAGTGATGTAATTTTTATGAAGTTAAATTTAACAAAATTTTATTAATTAATTTTAATATACAAACAAAAAAAACAATAAAAACCATTTTTTAGAGAAAGTATATTTTTGAAACATATAATGACTTTACTGGAAATTAAGTACATATTTACTAAGAAATAATCAATACATTTTTATTGATTAGGGACATTATAAATCTACCTCATAGTGTGGTTACTCATATTCATACCTCCCAAAATCAGTGACTATGTTATAATGGTCACTTTTAAATAATAATATCTTTATAGTATATCTCAATTCGCTAAAAGAAAGGGGTTTCATCTTCAGAAAGACATCGAGCATAGTATTCTATTAAAATAATTTTTTGGGTGTTAAAATCTCCCATTTTAAATTAATTTCATCCTCAAAATTTTATCTCGATTGTAAAGACCCATAAATTTCAAGGGAAATTTTTTCTTAATTTTCTTTGGGATTTTACGAGTACGCAATATCTGATGGCACCTGATTCCGAGGCCCGGGGTGCCCGGAATCATTTTCCAAAGTTTATCTCGGGTATGTTCAGTGAACGAACGAGCGGGTTTTCCAAACATTTAAACCAGTGCTCGGAATCGAAATCTGAGGGCACCGATGAAACCGCTACATCAGTTTTTGCTTAGGAAGAACTTTTCTGGAGTTGTGTTTGCTCAGAATTAGTTGTTTAAAAAAGGGGGATTAAGATTAAAGTGAAATAAAAATCGTGTTACAATTTTTATTCCACATTCATAAGTGGTTTAGCCCATGTGAGGGAGTTGGGGTGGGACCCACTGATTTTCTAACCCCCCTTGAGAGGATTTAAGAATAGGTGGGGCCCACACGAGCCCCCACCTTTTCATTTTTCCTTAACTCATTTTTAAAACCTATTTTGTCATTAAAGCTGCCAACATATCACTTTAATTAATTTTGACAAGTTATGTTTAATTAAATGAAGTGAATTAAATTATGATTGTTTGGATTTTAGAAGTGGTTGCAAAAGTAATAAAATAATGCTAAAGCCTTATTTCATTTTGGTTGCTTCGTTGTGTCGAGAGAGGGAGAGTTATACCATAGAATAACATCATCATCCTCCTTGAAGAATGTGAAGAACACCGATGCGCCTTCCTTCATTCTTTTTCCCACGTCAATGGAAGGGAGACACTGTTTCACCTCAGACAATCTCCATCAACGTGTATGGAGCCACACCCCATGACGCCGTTTTCCACGACGCTCATCGATCGTCAACTCGTTATCGATGTAGGGGTTTGATTTTGTTCGTGAATATTCTTTGTCGTTCATCGTCAATTTCTTTGGGCCACTTGTTATCAATTTAACAAGAGGAGGTTGGACCGCACGAACATGACCGACCCTCCTCCCCCTTTGTTGTTGTGTTCATTTAAGCTCGAAAGAACGTGGTACGGTGCAACAGTACCATGCAGAAACCTAGAGGAATGCGTCGAAGAAGCACGGTGATGTCGCGCCGTGCTGCTGAGGCCGAAAGAAGCCATGACCGGAGCAGGACCGCGGAAAAGGGGCACGGCACCGTCGCGCCGCGTCGGAAAACCACGAAGAGATAGTGGCCAGAGCGGGGCTGCGGCGGAGCAGAGAGCGGGGGCCAGAACCGCTGGTCGCCGGCGCGTCAGAGGTGCAGGACCGCGGGGTCCCGCGGCGGCGGCACCGACTAGCCAGCCGGGCCAGCCTTTCGGAGAAGGCCGAGGGTCGTAACCCCCGGCTAGAAAAAGGAGCGGCCCCCACATGGGGGCCTCCATTTCAAAACAGGGGGCAGAGCCCCCCCCCCCCCCCCCTTCCATGACAGCTCGGCCAGCGCCAAGCTGGCCACGCGGACCGTGCCCGCGCCAGGCCAACCGGCCACCCAGGCTGGGTCGGGCCACCCAGGCCGGGCCGGGTCGGGCCGCATCGGCTGGGCCGGGCTAGGCCGCGCTGGCCGGGCTGGGTCGGTCCGGGTCCAAAACCCCATAAAATAGGACAGGTTCGTTTAAATGCCCATAACATGGGATACAGACCTCCGATAGACGCACCATCAGTTGCGATGCGATACTTGGATCGATATGGTCGTTTCAGTATATTATACTCAAGGTTTCAGAGAACTTTGGAGTACAGTTGGGTTGGTTCGAACACGAAACCAACCAGGCCCTCGGAGCGGAAACACTTATAACTTGAGGTCCGGACGTCTGATTGACATGCCATTGACTTTGTTGGATTCCTCTTAGTGAGATGGACCTTTTGGCTTACTCCACTCGAGGTTTGGATGCAGTTAGAGTATGGTCGGGTTGGTTTTGACATAAAAACCAACCGGGCCCCTGGAACAAAAAAGCTAATAACTCACAGAATGGGCGTCTGATTGACGCGCCGTCTGTCGTGTTGAGTTCCTATCGACGAGACAGAACTTTGGGATACATCAAATCTGGACTACGTGTCAGTTGATGTATCGAACCCCTTGGCTCATGTAGCGGACCCTCCTGGAATCGATCATGCTATGTGCGGAAACCCTAGAGCTGGCTGTGACTGCGACGACGATGACGACTGCACTGAAATCCTCCGTGGGTTCGGCAGCAACAACGACTGCATTGAAATCCTCTGTGGGTTCGGCAGTGATGATGACCGTACTGAAATCCTCTGTGGGTTCCACGATGATGACTACTGTTCTTGTATCCTATGTGGGTCCGATAGTACTACTGTTCTTGTATCCTACGTGGGTCCGGTAGTGTTTGACTCTGTTCTTATATCCTACATAGGTCTGGTAGAGTAGATGGTCTTGTATCCTACGTGGTTCCGACAGCTTAGCTGGTTTAGTATCCTACGTGGGTCTTAGCTTAGATGAATCAGTGGCTACATATGATCATCTCTATCACCTTACGAAAAATTATACCTGTGTGAGCTGAGTCTTGACTTTCAATCATTATCTTTGATATGATTGACTTTCTTCCCATGTGTATTGTGTTATGCTTTCCTGTGTGGATTGGGTTGTACTGTCCTGTGTGGACGTGATCGAACTTGGGCTCAAATGTTGGAGCCAAACTGGAATTGATGACTTAGGTATATGTATGGTCATATACCTAAGTAGTGTTGTATGTTACTTCATGATTGTTTCTTTATTTTGTGGATTATCCTTTGTGGATTCTGGGAGTCCTTCAGGGGTCTCGGGGTCCCTACTGAGTAGAGTTTACTCAACCCTGCACGGGCTATGCCTGCACTGTGTTATGTTGGATGCAGACGACGGATAGTGCTGATCGTGGTTGTGGCTTGTCGAGCAGTCGGTACCTGGAGGTGGACCACTGGGAAGGACGTACACGGAGTGGACGGCTGGACCCGAGGAGCTGAGGAGGCTATCTGTACCCACCCTTCAGGTGGGACTTCCATTGGACGGCTCGATGTTTCTTCTTTACTTTCAGTTGTTGTACTTTCTTTTCAGTTGTACTTTACTTTCAGTTTGGGTTTGTATTCTGGCCCATTTACTTTCCGCACTTACTATTGTACTCTATTTACTTAGTGTTTACTTCTGCTGGCATACTCTGTGGTGTTTGTTTACTTTATAAAGGAAATTCCTTCCCCTTTTTGTCAGGAATTACGCCTTGGTTCTAGTCGCCAGCCCCTGGCCTATGGAAGGCGGGCTTGGGGTAGTCACAGCACGAGTCCCGGGGACGGGTCGTGACAAATTGGTATCAGAGGAGTTCGGTTCTACTGCAGAACTCAGGACTCTAATCTTTCTTCTATGTGAAGAAATAGTGTTAAGGGTATTGAGTGTGGTTATCAGTCCAGGGAGTCCAGTGTTGGTGCGGCAGCCGACGTATCCGTACACCAGGACCCTGACTTCTGATTTCCGACTCAATGCACAAAAACATTGATTTCAAGTGTGTTTCAAAAGTTTTCTTTGTGATTACTTTGTGTCAGCTCACCAGGTAAACTTTTTTGACCGTGGAACACATGTTTCTTTTCAGGATAGCCCCACGATGGTAGCCATCAAGGGTTCAGATCTTTGAGTGAAACGACAGCCCACCGAGCGACGAGGCCTCGGTGCGGGGCCCTTTTACAGTAGAGGCACCGGTGGTACCTCTACCCGCCGAGCCACCGATGCCACCAGACCCAGCCACTGAGAGTGCATGTCGCCTTAGTTCACTGCACGAGTTTCAGCGTTAGAGGCCACCCAGGTTCCACGGGGAGATGGAACCTCAGGAAGCCGTGGATTGGCTGGAGGCGGTTGTGTGAGTTTTCAGGTTAGTGGGGACACTAGCTGACCTCATGGTGATCATTGCAGCGAGACTCCAGTATGCGGCAGTAGGCAGATAGTGGAACTTGATCCTCCAGGTGCACAACGAGGCGTCTCTCCTCTGGACAGACATTGAGAACCTCTTCCACTCAGAGTTCGTCCTAGCCACCCTCCGTGCGGTGCGCATTCAGGAGCTACTACAGCTGTGGCAGGGCAGCATGATGGTCTCCCAGTACTCTGCGAGATTTACCGTTCTCTCACGCTATTCGACAAACATGGTACGAGACCCATTCTTCCAGGCCCGGACCTTCGAGCAGGGACTGAGGCATGATATCAGGGCATCGATGATCTCCCTCAGCATTCCGATGCAGGCAGGAGTACTGGAGCGAGCCCATATCATAGAGAGCTTTCTTGCTGAGCCTACACCAACAGCGAGGCCTACCGCAGGGCGGCACATAGAAGAGTCATCTGCAGCTGGCAGTACACGGATGTCACATGGGTCTAGGCGGACCAGACCATCATGAAGACGACCTCAGGACACTGGCTCAGAGGTGCGGGGCACCCGGCACAGAGCCAGCCTTTCGAGGAGAAGACAGTGTTATTCATGCGGCAGGCAGGGCCACATGGCTCGTGACTGCCCGACCTGCCGTTCAGAGGAGCAGCAGACGGTTGAGCAGCCACCCAGGCAGAGGTATAGGGTCGACCATGGCGGTCCGCAGGGAGCAGGCGGACGAGGCAGAGGAGCTCGATGAGCAGCAGGTGGTGGGAGACACTTTGAGGCTTTACCACCACCACCACCAGGAGGTCCACCCCGACCACAGGGAGCTAGCAGACAGAGGCAGGCTCAACTTTAGGCAATGGAGGCCTATGACCACGGCGCGCTAGAGATGATTCGAGGTACAATCTGTGTCTACTTCACCTTTGCTGAAGTTCTTATAAACACAGGAGTGAGTCATTATTTTATTGTCGTTGCCCTTGTTCGGAGCTCAGAGATTCCGATGGAGCCCATGGCTCGATCTTTACGGCTAGAGACTCCTACGGGAGCAGACTCGATGATTACGCACTGGTTCCGGCAGTGTGAGATTACTCTAGGAGGCGAGAGGTTCGGCTGGGATCTTCTTGTAGCGGTGTCGAGGCCTTACGATGTCATCTTGGGCATTGATTGGTTATCTACAGTCCATGCTTAGATTGACTATATTAGGCGCAAGGTGCGGTGTGTTCGCACCGACGGGAGTAGGTTCACCTTCACCGGCAAGAAGGGAACCTTTGCAGCACAGGATAGACTCACACAGAGGAGAGGACAACCCATCACTCATCAGTTGGCTAGCCTCATCCTAGGATCAGTTGACATGGGGAGTCCGAGTTTTCCTGTAGTGGTGGATCAGTTTGCGGATGTTTTTTCTTGATGACGTTCCAGGACTACCTCCTCACATAGAGGTAGACTTTTATATTGACCTGTACCCCGAGACAGCCCCAATATCCACTCCAGCATATCAGATGGCCCCCGCTGATCTTTGAGAGCTACGGGTACATTTGGAGGACTTGCAGGGAAAGGGATTCATCCGAACCAGTGTTTCACCCTGGGCTTCCCCAATTTTGTTCGCCAAGAAGGCGGATGGGAGCTTGCGACTGTGTGTCGACTATCGTCGCCTGAACTAGGTTACCGTTAGGAACAAGTATCCGCTACCGAGTATTAACGACCTCTTCGATCAGCTCAAGGGAGCACAGTGGTTCTCGAAGATTGACCTCAGGTCAGGTATCATCAGCTCAGAGTTCGGGATGAGGACGTGCAGAAGACAACCTTCAGATGTCGGTATGGCCACTATGAGTTCTTGGTGATGCCTTTCAGCGTGACCAATGCTCCAGCAGTGTTCATGAATCTCATTTACATGATCTTTCAGCCATACCTCGATCGATTTGTCATGGTCTTCATCGCCGACATATTGATAAACTCGACCACTGAGGAGGAGCACTCCCACCACTTGTGGGTTATACTGGACACACTCCGAGAGCACCAGCTTTATGGTAATCTCTCGAAGTGTCAGTTCTGGTTATGTGAGGTCCACTTCTTGGGACACGTCATCTCTGAGGCAGGAGTTGCGGTGGATCCTACGAAGATCGAGGCAGTGCTAGCTTGGGAGCCACCAAGGAGTGTGACGAAGGTGCGGAGTTTCTTTGGGAAAGCTGGGTACTACCGGAGATTCATGCCAGACTTCTCCAGAGTTGCGGCCCTACTCTCAGCATTGACGAAGAAGGGGAAACCCTTCGTGTGGTCAGACAGATGTCAGCAGAGCTTCTAGGAGTTAAGATAGAGGTTGGACAACGCACCTATCTTGAGGCTACCAGAGGAGGGATTAGGGTACGTAGTCTACTGTGATGCATCAGGGACTGGACTCGGATGTGTCTGGATGCAGGATCAGGCGGTGATCGCCTATGGATCATGACAGTTGAGGCAGCATGAGCAGAAATATGCTACCCATGACCTGGAGTTAGCAGCAGTGGTCTTCGCTCTGAAGATGTGGCGACACTATCTGATCTGCGAGCGCTTTACAGTCTAATCTGACCACCAGAGTCTTAGGTACATCTTCTCGCAGAAGGACCTAAATCTGAGACAGCAGCGATGTCTTGAGTTCCTCCAGGACTATGACTTTGAGATAGTATATACTCCTAGAAAGGGGAACGTAGTAGCCGATGCTCTCAGTAAGAGGACTGGAATTCAGCTACTTGGGGGAGGCGACAGAGCAGCTAGCCGCTTTGCAGATATCCTTCGTGGATAGATATGGAGCAGCCTTTCTTCAGTTACTCACAGTCACTTCTCCACTTCTTCAGCGGATCAGAGAGGCATAGTGTGGGGATGTTGACTATGAGACGTGGCGTGCATAGATATCCTCAGGACAGGCACCATATGGTTTCTCTATAGGAGGAGAGCACGTTGTCATTTTCAGAGGATGTACCATGGTACCAGCTGCTTTGTAGGAGGAGGTGCTGAGAGAGTTTCACACTTCCCCTTTAGCGGTACATCCAGGTGTGTCGAAGATGTACCAGGATCTCAGATGTCAGCACTGGTGGCCGGGTATGAAGAATGTTGTGGCAGAGTTCGTCTCTCGATTCCTCACCTACCCGTAGGTGAAGGCGGAGCACTAGGTACCAGCAGGCTTGGTACAACCCTTGGAGGTCCCGGAGTGGAAGTGGGATGAGATATATATGGATTTTGTGACTATACTTCCACGTAATTCCAGAGGCCACGACTCCATTTGGGTGATTTTCAACCGACTCACCTAGTCGGCCCACTTCTTACCCATCATAGAGGAGGGCTCAGTAGAGATCTTGGGACGTCTCTACATTTAAGAGATTGTATGGCTTCAGGGTGTTCCATCATCTATCATCTCCGGTCGAGATGCTTGCTTTACTTCCCGACTTTGGAAGGGGTTACAGGAGGCATTCGGAACACAGCTACGTCTGAGCACCGCCTTTCACCATCAAATTGATGGTCAGACAGAGAGGGCCATTCAAACCCTCGAGGACATGCTCTGTGCATGTGTACTCAACTTTGGTCACAGCTAGGAGGACCACCTACCCTTGGTGGAGTTTGCGTACAACAACAGCTACCACTCCACCATCGGGATGGCACCATACGAGGCATTGTACGACCGACCTTGCAGATCACCGCTATACTAGACAAACCCTAGGGAGTCATCACTTGTGGGGCCAGAGATAGTCCAGGACACGATAGAGAAAGTCTAGGTCATCCAGGAGCAGATGAAGAAAGCTCAGAGCCGACAGAAGACTTATGCTGACAGGAGGTGGAGACCACTAGAGTTCGAGGATGGAGACCATTTCTTCTTGCGAGTCTCACCTCGACATGGATTACGGAGATTTGGACAAGGCGGCAAGTTATCTCTGCACTTCATCGAACAATTCAAAGTTCTCAGCAGGATATGTGAGGTGGCTTATTGACTGGCTCTACCACCTCAGTTGCACCAGGTGCACGACGTCTTCCACGTATCTCAGCTGAGGAGATACGTGCACGACCCGACGCATATCATCGACCATGGGGAGATGGACCTTGACGATGGGGAGAATTTTGGGGAGGTCCCGATGGAGATCGATGATCGACAGGAGCGGTTTCTACGTGGGCGGTCGATTCCTCTAGTGCACATCAGGTGGTAGCACGGGAACCTCCAGGAGAGCACTTGGGTGTGGGAGGCTCAGATGCGTGCTCAGTACTCTCATTTGTTCCCCTAGATTGTGATTTATCTTTACGGGGACGTAAATCCCTAAGGTGGGAGTAATTTAAAGACCCATAAATTTCAAGGGGAATTTTTTCTTAATTTCCTTTGGGATTTTACGAGTACGCAGTATCTGACGGAACCTGATTCTGAGGCCCGGTGTGCCCGAAATCATTTTCCAAAGTTTAGCTCGGGTACGTTCAGTAAACGAACGAGTGGGTTTTCCTAACCTTTAAACCGGTGCTCATAATCAAAATCCAAGGGCACCGATGAAACCGCAGAGTCGTTTTTTGATTAGGAAGACCTTTTCTGGAGTTGTGTTTTCTCATAATTAGTTGTTTAAAAAAGGGGGATTAAGATTAAAGTGAAATAAAAATCGTGTTACAATTTCTATTCCACATTCTTAAGTGGTTTAGCCCATGTGAGGGAGTTCGGGTGGGACCCACTGATGTTCTAACCCCCCCCCCTGAGAGTATTTAAGATGAGGTGGGGCCCACACGAGCTCCCACATTTTCATTTTTCCTTAACTCCTTTTTAAAACCTCTTTTGTCATTAAAGTTGCCAACTTATCACATCAATTAATTTTGACAAGTTATGTTTAATTAAATTAAGTGAATTAAATTATGAATTTTTGAATTTTAAAAGTGTTGGGAAAAGTAATAAAATAAGGCTAAAGCCTTATTTCATTTTTGTTGCTTCATTGTGTCGACAGAGGGAGAGTTATACCATCGAAGAACTTCATCATCCTCCTTGAAGAACGCGAAGAACAATGACGCGCCTTCCAACATTCTTTTTCCTGCATCAAAGGAAGGGAGACACCGTTTCACCTCGGACAATAACCATCAATGTGTATGGAGCCACACCCCGTAATGTCGTTTTCCACGACGCTCATCGATCGTCAACTCGTTATTGAGGTAGGGGTTTGATTTTGTTCCGGGATAATCTTTTCCATTCATCGTAAATTTCTTTGGGACACTTGTTATCAATTTAACGGGAGTAGGTCGGACCACACGAACACGGCCGACCCTCCTCCCCCTTTGTTGTTGTTTTCGTTGCGGCTTGATAGAAGGTGGCGCGGTTGAACGACACCGCATGGAAACATGGAGGAATGTTTCAAAGAAGCGTGGCGACATCGTGCCACGCCGTTGAGGACGAAAGAAGCCGCGGCCGAAGTGGGGCCGCGGCAAAGGGGCGCGGCGCCGTCGCTCCGTGCCGAAGAACCACGAAGAGACCGCGGCCAGAGTGGGGCTATGGTGGAGGGGTGCGGCACTGTCGCGCTACGGCCTTTGGCCGCAACGGAGCAGGGAGCGGCGGTCGGTACCGCCAGCCGCCGACGCGTCGAAGGGGCGGGACCATGGGGTCCCACGATGGCGGAACTGGCCGACTGTTCAAAGAAGCCCAGGGGTCGTAACCCCCGGCTGGAAAAAGGAGCGGCCCCCACGTGGGGGCCACCGTTTCAAAATAGGGGGCAGCGCCACCCCCCCCCCCCCCCCTTCACGACAGCTCTGCCAGCACCGAGCTGGCGACGCGGGCCGCGCCCGCGCCAGGCCACCCAGCCACCCAGGACAGGCCGGTCCGTGCTGTCCGAGATGAGCCGCGCCGGTGGGGCTAGGCCGCGCCCTATCGGGACGACCCAGGGGGTCTTGGGCCAGGTCGGTCCGGGCCCAAAACCCCCTAAAACCGGACAAGTTAGTTTAAATGCCTGTAACTTGGGCTAAGGACATTCGATCGATGCACCGTCTGTTGTAATGAGATCCTTGGATCGAGAAGGTCGTTTCTCTATATTATACTCATGGTTTCGGAAAAACTTCGAAGCATGGCCGTGTTGGTTCGAACACGAAACCAACCGGGCCCTCGGAGTGGGAATACTTATAACTTGAGCTTCGTACGTCCTATTGACATGCTGTCGACTTTGTTGGATTACTCATAGTGAGATAGACCTTTTGGCTTACTCCACTCAAGGTTTGGATGTAGTTGGAGTATGGTCAGGTTGGTTTTGACTTAAAAACCAACCGGGCCCCTGGAACGAAAAGGCAAATAACTCTCAGACCGGGCGCCCGATTGACGCGCCGTCTTTCGTGTTGAGTTCCTATCGACGAGACAGAACATTAGGATACATCAACTTCAGACTACGTGTAAGTTGATGTATCGAACCCCTTGGATCGTGGAGCATACCCTCCCGAAATCGAGCATGATGTGTGCGGGAACCCTAGAGCTGGCTGCGACTGCAACGACGATGACGACTGCACTGAAATCCTCCATGGGTTCGGCAGCAGCGACGACTGCACTGAAATCCTCCGTGGGTTCGGCAGCGATGACGACCGTACTGAAATCCTTCGTGGGTTCGAGGGAAATGACTACTGTTCTTGTATCCTATGTGGGTCCGGCGGTACTACTGTTCTTGTATCCTACGTGGGTCCGGCAGTGTTTGACTCTATTCTTGTATCCTACATGGGTCTGGCAGAGTAGCGGGTCTTGTATCCTATGTGGGTCCGACAGCATAGCTGGTTTACTATCCTATGTGGGTCCCAGATTAGATGAATTAGTGGCTACATCTAATCATCTCTATCACCTTACGATGAAGTATACATGTGTGAGCTGAGTTTTGACTTTCAATCATTATCTTCGATATGATTGACTTGCTTCCCATGTGGATTGTGTTGTGCTTTCCTATATGGATTGGGTTGTACTATCATGTGTGGACGTGATCGAACTTGGGCTCGGATGTTGGAGCCAAACTGGAATTGATGACTTAGGTATATGTATGGGCATATACCTAAGTAGTGTTGGATGTTACTTCGTGATTGTATCTTTCTTTTGTGGATTATCCTTTGTGGATTATGGGAGACCTTCGGGGGGTCTCGGTGTCCCTACTGAGTAGCGTATACTCACCTCTACATGGGCTATGCCAGCACTACGTTGTGTTGGATGCAGACGACGGACAACGCTGATCATGGTTGAGGCTTGGAGAGTAGTTGGTACCTAGAGGTGGACCACTGGGCGGGACGTACACGGAGGGGATGGCTGGACCCGAGGAGGTGAGGAGGCTATCTGTACCTACCCTTCCGGTGGGACTTCCAGTGGATGGCTTGACGTTGCTGCTTTACCTTCAGTTGTTGTACTTTCTTTCCAGTTGTACTTTAATTTCAGTTTGGGTTTGTATTCTAGCCCATTTACTTTCCGCACTTACTATTGTACTAAGTTTACTTAGTGTTTACATCTTCTGGCATACTCTGTGGTGTTTGTTTACTTTTTAAAGGCAATGCCTTCCCCTTTTTGTCGGGAATTACACCTTGGTGCTAGTCGCCAGCCCCTGGCCTATGGAAGGCGGGCTTGGGGTAGTCACAACACGAGTCCCGAGGACGGGTCGTGACATTGGTCATCATTGGTTCAATATGTGAAAATACCTTTGTTGAAAACTCATATTATATAAAATCATAATAAAACTTTTGTTGAAAAAATGGAGTGACAAACATAAAGGTTATATAAAATAACACATAATTGGGTTCCCAAATAATGATAACATTTGTGGAATGTTAAATTATAGACATATATTAGAAAAAAACATATAAGGACTAATATAGAGTTCTACAGAACATGGTTATGTTAAAGTAAATGACCATAAAACAATAAATCATTAAGGGGTTAAAGGCCGTCTATTCATCAAAAATGAAGGTAATAGAATAAATTTTAAATTTCAAGATCCTTTTACTATGTTTGAGGGATTATTTTACAATAATTATGTAGAACACAAGAAAATACAGTTATTTAATATCTTTACAATTTCTATTATTTCCATTTCATAAACACAATTCCATCCTTTTAATGTGCTCGGATTATTTTATACTTTATATCTTACTATATGAAATGAATATTCAAGGTGAATTTTTCATTCCTAATGGAATAAAATTAACTTTTAATAGATTTTGAGATATATAAAATAATGAAAAGGCATTCCTTATATATCTTAATATTTACCAAAACAAAAAATGGTTAGCATAGGTTCCCAATATGGATAAATATTCAAATGATGAAATAATAAATTAATATCTAAAACATTAAAAATAACACCCAATGTTCAACTTAATACATTTCATAAATAATTAACCATATGACTCCTCCAAAAATGTATCAAAAACTCCAGAAAATAAAAATATGAAAGATTTGAGCACAAATTTTTTCCAAGATCAACTTTAACATATATCCTAAGACAACATGAATTAGCTCATAATGTCTCATAATAAGCATTAGAATACCGTGATCATATATTCTCCTAAAAAATATAATAACACGAGTCACCATAAAACCTCAATGACAACTTATATACATGAAAAATTAAATCTATTATTTTTTCTTAAATAAAATCATGGAATATCACTTATATTCTATAAATAAAAAATGAATTAAAATTCATTAAAGATAAAATAAAAAAAATTATTTCCAAATCACATATCAATTCAAGGTCATAAACAATATCCAATTTAATTTATCAATATCAATCATCTCTTTATCCCAATTAATCATTATTTTCTCAACATCAAGATTATATTAAGGGTTATTTGTAACTCCCCAAAATCTTATAAGAAAGGTTATTTTTAATTTTTTTGATGTCTTGTATTGTATGCTACACCAATATTAGCTTGTTCTATATGAAACATCTTATTATCTTATAGAATATGAAAACAATATTCTTGGCTTGTGTTGCATGCAAGGGCGACCTTCCTCGATACCATGTGTTGTACTCAATACTAAGTTTCACTAAACAACGATATATTGTTATAATACTATTATGAACAAGCCATTATGAATAGTAGTAACTACATTTTTAATTTTATGACATTATAATTCATCTTACACATATTATAGAACATGGTATGAGGACAAAATAAATTTTTCAGGTAAAATAAGTATTTTTTAAAAAATACAGTTTTTTCGCCTTTTGATGGTACACCAACTTTAAATATAGTTTTTTGACATGTTTATAAGTTAAATTTGAAAAATAAAACTTCTTACTTGGAATCAGGATATAAAAATTTACTTTGGATAAATTTTTGAGATTATTCTCATAACCTTCATATTTTGATGAATAGTAAAAATACGCTAAATTTTAATTAAAGACCACTTTTTTCATCGAGATAATTTATATGGTTAAATTATAATAGTGGATTTTTTTAAATTATAAATAGAATATATTTTTACCATTTAATATAATTTAATTCATTATCATTAATTTTAAATTGAATTCATAGGTAAAAACATTTCAATCTTTTGCAACGTTTTAACTTTTACAACCCGTTTTCTCAACAGTGGGATTGATTTTAAATTACTTACTGCAACTTATATGTTTTGAATTTTGAAAAATAGATTCTATATTTGGATTCAGTGGGTCCAAATTAGGTTAATAGGTTACTTTTATTTTTATTTTTTGATATTATGAATAATAACAATGATAATTTAATTTACTATAGTTAAAGGTAAATCGGGTAATTAAGGATTACAATGAGATTATAAAATTACTCTAACACCTGCCAAAATTCTATTGGATGAATAAAATTCGACCCATATCACCTAAGGGCCGTAATAGATTCATTTCAGGGACTTTTGACCATGAAAATTATATAATTATTATTAAAACCAAAGAAAGTGACAACATGTCACTCTCTTATATCTTATAAGTGTAATAATTTTAATTTAGTGATAAACTTCATAAAACTTTGAACATGTATAGTCTATAGAAATATAATAAAATTATATAAATCATTAGAATTTATTTATAATTTATAGGGATTAAATAATTATCATTAATAATGACACAATAGTGAAGTAGAAATTATTTTATTGATTGAAATATCAAATAAATTGTTTTACAAATATTAAAGTAAATATTATTTGAACTAATTAATATTCTCCAAAATTTTATAGATGAATATGAAATTTTAGGAGTCTATTAAAGATTTTGTATCAAATATATATTCTCTGTGGATTTTATTTAAATTCAAATAATTAAATAGTGTCAAAATTGACACTATTGATATTTTATAAAAATAACATATTATTAAATTGTTTAAAAATCATGAAAATATTTAAAAATTTCACGTTGAAAATTATATGGTCTAAATTATAATAATTTATATAATTATGGAAAATTCACAACACATAAGTAAGTATTTATAACAATTTAAAAATTATAATTTTATTACCACAAATAAATTTAAATAGAATAAATAAGGATAAATCAAATTGATAATGTTTAAAATAAATTCCATACATGTCTAAATTTTATTGGTTGATGACATTACAACCCTATCTCATATCATATTCGAATCTGAGTCATTTTTTATGTTTTTATTTGGGGTTTTAATTTATTATAAATTAATATTTTTTAGGTTTCCAAAGGTGCCCATCTCCTCCCTTATAAAAGGGCACCTCCTACCTCTCCTTCTCACACTATTTTGAGCCTTAAATCTCTGTCAACCCCTACTATGTTCTCTTCTCCCCTTACCTAGAAACATACTAGATGTCCTGGTCTTCTCAAAAGACCAAATTTAGTGCCCTAAGAGGAGGTTTAGAAGACGCACGTCGAAGAAGAGGTAATCTCTTCTACCGATTCTTTCAAGTTTAATTATTCTTTAACTTCAACTTATTTAGTTTTTTAATTATAAAGTAATAAAATAAGTATCACTAATATACTGATATGTTATTATAAATATGAAACAACCCCATTTCACAATCAATCCATCCTCTGGAAAACGAAATCACTGCGTGTGCATACGTACGGAATATCTTCTCCACTCCATGGTGAAATTTGTTTTTCCACCACCACCTTACTTGGATGGGTATAATGGTGTAAAGAATAACTAAATATGGTTATTATATTATAATACTTATTCTGAGATATTATATCATCCACTCCAATTCCATTCAATAATTATGGGAATGATTTCATCGCTCGTGCACACGTACGGATTACGTCTCCATGACGCGATGAGATTAATTCTCCATGTTTACCATTAATGAATGATAATAAAGTATATATAATAAGTAATAATGAAAGATATGACATAATAATTATACTGGATTTATTTACATATATGTTTCATTTAAATAATTCCATTCAATTCAATAAGGAAACAAATACAGAGTTCATGCGGACAAAGGACCTACCATCTCCATGAACGGTGTATTATATTCCATTTATCGATACTGAATATATATATATATATCATGTTTTCCATTCTGGAATTATATTAATCAGGTTATAAGTAATAATATCAAGAACATCAAGTCCAAACACGTTCGATAAATGAAACGATTTTACCCAAAATGTTGCTTTAACAAGGAATTGACAAAAGAACGGGTAATATAGAGTCATAAATGAATCATATATGATATAATAAATATTATTATGGTTCTATTACAAGTTAATAATATGTTTAAATGCACTATACCGGAGTCTCGGACACATACGGTAGAAATTCGACATAAGGTAAGAGATAATTATTCCAATCTCATTCTTATCCGAGAATGTTTATTTGTAAGTATTTACTTGGGTTATATTTTTCATCCATTTCCATAAAAATGTTGTCATAAAATTTTTAATATTCTTCCATGTATGTTTAAATTCTTGTTTACCCCTTTTTTACTTTTACATTGGGTTATGGAAGTAATCTTTCTTTGGTTTACCATACGAGGTACTTTTTTACTTTTTCAGTAAAAGTACGAGGAGAATGTTTTTTTAACTTATACGGAATGAATGGATTTTTATAGTTTCATAAATACTTATTTTAATGAATCTTCCTCTACAAAATTTCATGATTATTTTCAACAAAATACTTTTCTTTTAAAATTTCATGTCATTTTGATAAAAGAAAATGATTTTGAAGAAGAAAGGATATTTTCCTCAAGAATTCATTTCAAGTGTTTTATCAAAACTATTTTCCATATAAAGATGACATTATTTAGTATGTATATGTTTCAAGTATAATGTATCTATTATTTACATGGTTTGATTTTTGTTATGATTAAATTATATTCAAATTCATTATTTTATGATGGGATGATGTTTATGAAGCCCATTTTATTCATTGGGTTATTATGAATGATGTATGTTTGTTTTGTGTCACACAAAAGAATGATTTCATTATGAGATCGGTGGGAAATTTATCTCCCTCTAATTCATGGGGTAAAGATTTATATCTCATGAGATAGACATGGCTGGAACAACAAGTGAATCCACTTCAGTAATACAAGGCTGAAACGGCAAGTAAAACCGGTTCAGTAATGGACTTTGTCCACTATGATGGTCTTGGAAGCAATGCCTTGGCTACTATGGAAATCATAACAGGGGCTTAATGGTTTTCAAAATTAAATTTTTTTATTCCCATGCTATTTTATCATGGATAATGTTCCTTTATGATCTATGCCTTATGTACTGCCAAGATTTATTTCATTACTCATGATTTTGATGTTATATGTTCATGTTCTTACATTCAAATATTCAAGAATTTTTTTATGTTCTCCATGTTTACCCTTACTGAGCATTTGAGCTCACCCTTTTAATGTTTTCTTTTCCCCGAGATATAAAGAAAGGTGTTAGGTAAGAAAACCAAAGGGGAAGATCTTTATGGGAGATGTTGATGATCTTTCACCATGATTAGAAGGTTATGTTCTGAGTTTCCAAATACACTATACTAATATGGTCTTTGGGCGTCTGTTTTTGTCATGTATTAAGTATTATGAAAAAGTAAGGTAATGTCTATGTATTTCAAGCTTTGGGTCTCTACAGATGGTATCAGAGAAGAGGTTTAGTTAACCTTTGGAAACTAGGAAGCGAAAACTTTAGTGAAATCCCTAGAGATATTTCTATGGTATGTCTAGGGATGTACCTAAGGTTAAGTATAAGTATTTGTTATAGTCCTAGAATTACGGTAATAATATTATAATTAAAACTAAGATGTTATATATTGAAGGTACTCCCCCTTTATTATTTTGTTTTCCTAGAATGATTTTTTCCACTCAGACTGTTCTTTTTGGGTTTTAGACGATGGTTGGAACCTGAATTAACTGTGTTGATCAATGTAATGGAAAATGCAATTATTTTCCGTCCTGAACAACCAAATGTGATGGGAGATGGAGTGAAAAATCTTATTTCTATATTTACACAAGCTATGAATCATTCTGGACTTCCAAATGAGCAGAGAAAGGAACAATATTCTATTGAGTCCTTCAGGAGGCAACGTTCACCTTCTTTTAGTGGGTCTTCTAATCCACTAGTTGTTGAACAATGGATCAGTACCATTGAAAAGATATTTTCAATACTTCGCTATATAGAGCATGAAAAATTCATTTTGGCTGTTTACCGGTTAGAAGGTGAAGCAGACCAGTGGTGGACTCTAATTAAGAATACAAGGCCCCAAGATGAAATTGAATCCCTATAATGGGATGAGTTCAAGAACATGTTTTTCAATAAGTACTTCCCTCGTATTCTTTGAACAAATATGGAAAAGGATTTTTTTGAGCTTAAGAAAAAGGATGATGAATCTTTTGGTATATACGAAAAGAATTTTACAAGGTTTGCAAGGTATGCATCTGACTTTATCATCCAACCTGAAAGTAAAGTTGGTCGATTCTTCAGTGGCTTAAAACCAAGTCTTCAAAGGTCAGTAGATATAAGAGACTTTAGTAGCTATGAATAAATTTTGCATTGTGCTATCAAGGTAGAATGAGAAGTTGGTGTTACATATCCATCTCACGGTTTTCACAAGAAAAGAAAGATGGAGTTCAAGGAAAAATCTCAGAACAATGGTGAAAATAAGGTGAATTCTTCTTTATGCTCAAAGTGTGGAAAGAAGCATGGTGGCGATTGTCTAAAAGGTACTAGAAAATGTTTCAAGTGTGGAATAGAAGGGCATCGAGCAGCTGAGTGTCGAAGTAATGGGAAAAAGGTTTCTAATGATGTGAATAGAGAAAAGGCTACAGAGAATGCTCCACCAACACTTCAATGCTACAAGTGCAAGGAAATGGGGCATTATGCTAACCAATTCCCAAATCCAAAGGTTAATGATGATCGACATCAACAACCTCTTAAGGAAAAGGACAAAGGGAAGTCACATGCAATCACTATTGGAGATGTTGACTATGGAAATGATGTGGTGGAATGATTATGTGTTTATGTAATGGGATTCCAAAATAATGTTGTGGAATCTCATTTATAGTATTGTGGAATATTGGAATATCTATTTATTGGTTTATTGTGGTTTTCAGTAATTATATGGTTCCTGTAACCATGAAAAGTGATTAAAATATTTTTGGAAAGCAGGTGATATGTGCATAATGAATGGTTAAAGAGAAAATAATATTCCTGATAGTATTAATGAGATCATTTCTGATATAAGGAAAAAGTGATATAATGGTTTCAGAATATAGAAATTTTGGGATTTTGGTATGCAGAAAGAGTTAACTTTTGATAGCATTCATGTTTTCACTAAGGTTCAATGGGTATTCATTTTTCAGGAGAATACATGATTAAGGTATTCACATGTTTGGAATGCGATCAATAAGATATATCTTATATGGGGGATAAATGATGGTATTCACATGCTTGTTATGTGACCTTTCTTGTAATCGTTTGCTTTATACTATGAGATTGGGAAGATGTATTTTAGTTAAGTCTAAAGATTGGAATGGATTATATCAGACATCATAGAGTATTTTTTAAGTATAGAACTTTTTTCAATATTATTTTTGTAATGTTATAATAGTGTAGTTTTAGAAAAAGGACAACCTGAAGGACGAGTGACAACCCGTCGCATCGGACAAGGTTGTGGAAATCGAACCCACAACTGAAGCACGACATGCCTTTATTGCCTACAACTAGCCCACAGGATGCCCCTGGTTAGTAGAAATTAGTTTTATTTTATTAATCAGTATGATAGTTGAAGTATAAGTCCATTTTTTGAATCATATACGGTTAATCTCGCCATAATATGGACTTATATATATAACTTTTGCTAGCCTTATGTTTGAGACAGATGGAATTACCTATCATTCTACCGCATGATCTGCTAACACTTCACATAAGACAAATTCAACTTCATTTATTCAATAGATGATGTGGAAATTGTTCAAGGAACAAACAACAGTGAGATTGAACCAAAATCAAGTAAGTATTTGTTTTAATTCATCAACATTAGGGAAATGATCTTGAAAACCAAAAATGTTGTCCTAGTACCCTCATATTCGATGAATCAAATGGCACCTTAGATCATCATAAAATTATGGCTTTGTGATTGTTGACTTTTTCATAGCCATGTTCTCTACCACTCTCCATCAGAACTTGATGGTTAGATTTCTCTTCCATAACCATATTTTCACCTATGTTCCCTTATGTGGAAACTGAGTGATGAGTTAATTTGGGTAACCATTACATTTCATACTTTAGTTTTTAAAATTAATTTTTGGTATTCCTTT
Source organism: Viscum album (assembly GCA_963277665.1). Taxonomy (NCBI): domain Eukaryota; kingdom Viridiplantae; phylum Streptophyta; class Magnoliopsida; order Santalales; family Viscaceae; genus Viscum; species Viscum album. The sequence goes on along the minus strand of OY728123.1, from coordinate 2,443,393 downwards.
TTACAATGTGGGTTTCTATGAAAGAAACTTTCAATTAGTAGACCATTTATAACCCCGATGAATTTCGAGGGTGAAATTCATTTTAAGGGGGTTAGAATGTAACACCCCAAAATTTTATGAGAAAGATTCTTTTTGATTTATTTGATGTCTTGTGTTGTAGGATACACCAAGATTATCTTGCGCTATACGCAACACCGTATTAGCTTATAGTATACGAAAACACTATTCTTGGCTTGTGTTTCACGCAAGAGCGACCTTCCTCGATAGCGTGTGTTGTACACAATATTGATTTTCACTAAACAATGATATATTATTATAATATTATTATGAAATAGACATTATTAATAGTAGTAACAATATTTTAAATTTTATTACATTATAATCCATATTAAACATACTATATAACATGATATGAGAACAAAAAAAATCCAGGTAAAATAAGTGTTTTTCAAAAAATACAGTTTTGCCGCCTTTGGATGGCGCACCCTCTTTAAATCTAGTTTTAGACATGTTTATAAGTTAAATTTGAAAAATAAAACTTCTTATTTGGAATCAAGATATAAACATTTACTTTGGATAAATTTTTGAGATTATTCTGATAACCTTCATATTTTGATGAATAGTAAAAATACGCTAAATTTTAATTGAAAACAACTTTTTTCATCGAGATAATTTATATGTTTAAATTATAATATTGAATGGATTTAAATTATAAATAGAAAATATTTTTACCATTCAATATAACTTAAGTCATTATCATTAATTTTACATTCAATTCATAGGTAAAAACATTACAATCTTTTGCAACGTTTTAACTTTTAAAACTCGTTTTCCCAACAGCGGGATTAATTTTAAATTAATTACTACAACTTCTGTGTTTTGAATTTTGAAAAATGGATTCCATATTTGGATTCATTTTGTACAAATTATTTTAATAGGTTACTTTTATTTTTTTTGATATTATGAATAGTAACTACGGTAATTTTATTTACTACAGTTAATGGTAAATTGGGTAATTAAGGGTAAAAATAAGATTATAAAATTACCCTAACACCTTCCAAAATTCTATTTGATGAATAAAAGTATACCATTATAACCTAAGGGTCAGAATAGATTCATTTCATTGAATTTTGACCAGGAAAATTATATAATTCTTATTAAAACCTATGAAAGTGAAAAAATGTCACTCTCTTATATCTTATAAGTGTAATAATTTTAATTTAGTGATAAACTTCATAAAACAAAGAACATTAATATTCTAAAAAAATATAATAAAATTATATTAATCATTAGAATTTATTTATAATTTTTAGATATGAAATAACTATCATTAATGATGACATGATAGTGATGTAGAAATTACTTTATTGATTGAAATATCAAATAAATGGTTTTAAAAATATTAAAATAAATATTATATGAAATAATTAATGTTCTATATAAATTTTATAGATTCATATGAAATGTTAGAAGTATATTAATTTTTTTTTACAGAATATATCTTCTCTGTGGATTTTATTTAAATCCAAATAATTGAATAGTGTCAAATTGACACTATTGATATTTTATAAAAATAACATATTATTAAATTGTATAAACATCACAAAAATATTTAAAAATTAAAAATTGAAAATTATATGGTCTAAATTGTAATAATTTATCTAATTATTGAAAATTCACAACACATATGTATGTATTTATAACAATTTGAAAATTATAATTGTGTTACCACAAATAAATTTAAATATATTAAATAAGGATAAATCTAATTGATAAGGTTTAAAATAAATTAAAAACATGTATAAATTTTATTTGTTGATGAGATTACAACCATATATCATCTCATATTCTAATATGAGTCATTTTATATGTTTTTATGTGGGGTTTAAATTTGTTATAAATTAATATTTCTTATGTTTAAAAAGGTGCCCCTCTCCTCCCTTATAAAAGGGCACCTCCTCCCTCTCTTATCACACCATTTTGAGCCTTAAAGCTTGAAAAAACCCTGCCAAGTTCTCTTATCCCCTTACCTAGAATCATTCTAGAGGTCCTGGTCTTCTCAAAAGACCAACTTCAGTTCCCTAAGAGGAGGTTTAGAAGAGGCGCGTCGAAGTAGAGGTAAACTCTTCTACCGATTCTTTCTAATTTCTTTCTTCTTAAACTTACTCTTATTTAGTTGTTTAATTATAAAGTAATACAATAAGTAACACTAATATACTTATATGATATTATGAATATGAAACAACCCCATTTCACCTTCTATCCATCCTCCGGAAAATGAAATCACTACGCGTGCGTACGTAAGGAATACTCTCTCCACGCCGTGGTGAAATTTTTTTTCCACCACCACCTTACTTGGATGGGTATAATGGTGATAAGAATAAATATATATGGTTATTATAATATCATACTAATTATGAGATATTATATCATCCACTCCTATTCCATTTAATAATTATGGGAACGATATCTTCACTCGTGCGCACGTACAGATTACCGTCTCCATGACACGATGAAATTCATTCTCCATGTTAACCATTCAAGAATTATTATAAAGTATATATAATAAGTAATAATAAAAGATATGACATAATAATGATACTGGATTTATGTACATATATGTTTCATTTAATTAATTCCATTCAATTCAATAAGGAAACGAATACAGCGTTCATGCGTACAAATGGCCTACCGTCTCCATGAACTGTGTATTTCATTCCATTTATAGATCTATAATATATATTTATATGCTGATTATTATTATTATTATTATATATATATATATATATATATTGTTTTACGTTCTGGAATTAACTAAATAAGTTTATAAGTAATAATATCAAGAACAACAAGTCCAAACACGTTCAATAAATGAAACGATTTTACCCAAAATGTTGCTTTAACATGGAATTGACAAAAGAACGGGTAACATAACATCATAATTGAATCATATATGATATCATAAATATTATTATGGTTATGTAACAAGTTAATAATATGTTTAAACCAAATATACAATAGTCTCGGACACATATGGAATAAATGGGACATAAGGTAAGGGATAATTATTCCAATCTCATTATTATCTGAGATTTTTTATTTGTATGTATTTAATGGGGTTATATTTTTCATCAATGTCCATAAAAATGTTTTCATAAAGTGTTGAATATTCTTCCATGTATGTTTAAAGTCATAATTTCCCCTTTTTTACTTTTACTTTGTGTTATGGAAGGAATATTTCTTCTGATTACCATACAAGGTACTTTTTGACTTTTTCGGTAAAAGTATGAGGAGATTGTTTTTTTAACTTATACGGCGTGAATGGATTTTTATGGTTTCATAACGAATTTTTTTAATGAAGATTCCTCTACAAAATTTCATGATTATTTTCAACAAAATCTTTTTCTTTTAAAATTTCATGGCATTTTGAGAAAAGAAAATGATTTTTAAGAAGAAAGGATATTTTCCCCATGAATTCATTTCAAGTATTTTATCAAAACTATTTTCCATATAAGATGACATTATTTAGTATGTTTATGTTTCAAGTATAATGTCTCTATTATTTACATGGTTTTATATTTCTTATGATGAAATTATATCCATATAGATTATGTTATGATCGGACGATGTTTATGAAACCCATTTTATTCATTGGGTTATTATGAATGATGTATGTTTATTTTATGGCACAAGAAAGAATGATTTCATTATGAGATGGGTGGGACCTATATCTCCGTCCAATGCATTGGGTAATGATTTATATCTAATGAGATGAACATGGATGGAATGGAAAGTGAATCTGAATCAGTAATATAGGGCTGAAACGGCAAGTAAACCCGGTTCAGTAATGGACTTTGTCCACTATGATGGTCTTGGCAGCAATGCCTTGGCTACTATGGAAATAATAACATATGCTTAATGGTTTCCACAATTACATGTTTTATTCTCATTCTATTTTATCAAGGTTAATGTTCCTTTATAATCTATTCCTTATGTACTTCCATGTTTATGTCATTACTCGTGATTTTGATGTTTTATGTTCATGTTCTTACATTCAAATGTTCAGGAAATGTTTTATGTTTTCCATGTTTACCCTTACTAAGAATTTTATCTCACCATTTTTATGTTTTATTTTCCCCAGGATATAAAGAAAGGTTTTTGGTAAGAAAACCAATGGGGAAGATCATTTTGGGAGATGTTGTAGATCTTTCACCATGATTAGAAGATTGTGTTTTGAGTTTCCAAAGACAGTAAACTAATATGGTCTTTAGGCATATGTTTTTGTCATGTATTAATTATTCCTCAAAAGTAATGTAATGTCTATGTACGTCAAGATTTGGGTAACTACATTATTCATCCATTAATAATTTTTTCCCCAAAATATCACTTTATCATTAAATATATTTTCAAATATATTGGTACCATTCAACATATGCTTAAAAATTATATGGAAAACTACTATAGAACAATCCTGATATGTTATGATTTTTTTAATAATAATATCATTAATAAAAAAATTATATAGTATAATTTTCTAATCCTAATACATAAACACTACAATCATTCCACATCAATGATTTACATAACATAGGCACTTCCTTGGACAAGGAGTTACCCTTGTATTATGGAACTAAATTGAATAATACCCATGTTCCCCACAAATAAGACAATAAACAATAAATTAAACCATAACATGATTTTCACATCCCTCTATCAAAATATTCATTTATCCTCAGTAATTATATCTTATATTCCCATATTTTATAAACATAAAAACATATTTTCTTTCATATGAGACATTTCCAAAAGTTCTTATTCTCATATTCATGACATTTTGGTAGATAAATCTTATTCCCTACAAGATCATTAGGAAAATCCATTTTTTCTATTATTATGTGGGTGGAAATTAACCCAAGTAGAGGTTCTTAATAATATAATGAGACATATTATTCAGAATAATCACCTGTTTTTTCATTCCATCTCCCACTTCATTTGGTTTCTCATAATTATAATCAATACATTATCTTTCACATTCACCATTAACAAGAATGATATGAGTTATAACCATTGAATAAAACCAAAAACGGATACTTTAAAAAATAATAATCATAGTTAGAAATCATATTATTATGAAAAATCATACACATGATGTCAAAATCATGAAAACATATTTTGAATATATAACCCCTTAATTTTATCTTTAGTCATTCATGGTCATCCTATATTAAAAAACCTTCTTATTGGTTCATAAAGAAAATTTTAATTTACCTAATCATATAATGCATGAGTGTCAAGCTAGGGGTTTAGTCCTATGCCCACTTCTCATGCACTGGTAACGATTTAGTTAATACCAAATCCTTCCCTTTGAATGTTATTACCACTAGGTGCATTAGTGACATAACTAAAGCAACCCACTAGTATCCAAATATGGATTTATTTTCTGGAAAAAACACACCATTTTCTTTACCATAACATTCTATGTTCTCCTATACTTAAGATAATGATAAGAGTTCTCACTAAAGTTTCTCATCCTAGTTTCAAAAGATAACTAAACCCTAATCCGATACCAAATATAGAGACCCAAACTATACATACATAAATATTATATATTATCAAATGAATATTAAATATATAACATTATGATAAATACTATAACAGAAGATTTTTTGTATCATTAGTGGCTATATATATAAATAAATTATTTCATTAATGGTATTCAACATATCATAGAAAATTATTCTATCATAATACCCCTATTAGACATACCATATTTAATAAATTTCTTTATAACCTATAGAAAGGGGTTATGGAAATGGTGTTCACAGATGATCAATAAGTGTAAATATAATAGATTTCAAAAAATTATTATAAATGAGTATACTACAATTATAATATTATAAAAACATTATCATAACATTCAAATTTAATACCCTACCAATAAAATATATTTAATCATGAATCATAGAATATGGATTTTTCATAAAAAATAAATAAGTCATTAGATTTTGGAATCATCAATAATCAATCATCATCCATGAGAACATAACATACATATAGGACATGGGTTTTTGGAATACACACAATTATAGAAAGCCATTTCCTTATTCAAGGATCACTCCCAAGGATATCTCAGTGGATTGGGTTCACTTCACATTCCATCATTTACTTAGTCAAATTTCACTCCCAAGACTATCAGAGTGGATAATATCCCTTACTAAATTGGTTTCACTCCACATTAAAGTACTTATTATCTCAGGGAATATTTATATTTATCCAATGCATCTGTGGAATATATAATTATGGTCCCACCCATCACATAATAAAATTTATACATATGTGAGACACTAGATAATAAAAAATTATTATATCATAAAATAATAACCTAGGAAAAGGAAATGGATTTTATAAACATTTCATCACATTATCATTTCAAAAGAAACACACTTTATAAATATTTCATCATAAATTAATTAACTCATTAGAAAGAAATAGGATTCATAAAATCATCTTTAAATCATCATCATCTTAAGATATCCAAATGATAAATGTTGATGGTATCATAATATCATATCCCCAGTGAAGCATAACAACCCTTTAAGTATGTTTACATATATGAAAGGTACCTTTAAAATATCATTCGAAACATTCTTTGAAAACATGAGATACAATTATTTTCTTTTGATAATATTTTAAATCAAAACTCCCATAATATTAAAAAACCATTTCTTTGAAAATAAGAATGAAAAATTATAAATAAATCATTAAATAAAATAACATTCATTATTATTTGAAAATCCATTCATGTCATATACATTAAAAGAAAACATTCATTCTATACTTTTTTGGAAAAGTAAAATTTTCAATTAGTTCTAAAATATTTTAGAAATATTTCATTTTAAAAGTTTGAAAATTAATTCTAAGATAGTTTAAATTATTTTTAAAAGAAAATTAATTATAGGTAAGAGCATTCATAAAGAAATTTTCATGAGTATATTCATGGAAGAAAATTTTGTTTAACAAAATAGTAAATAAAGTCATATTTTCTTTAAAAACATTTTATCAGTAATATTATGTACCAAAGAGAATGAAAATGTAACTAATAAACAAAAAATATAAAAATAACCTCATGAAAATAAAATATATGAGGTTTAATGGATAATATAGATATAATTTTTCTCAATGAAAATTTAGAAAATAAATTCTTGAAAAGAAATGATATTGTAACATAAACCCCAAACCACTTAATAACATTTAAATTACATTCCTCATGAAATAAAGACTTAAAATGAAACTTTATATATAATTATCATAACTATATTCATGATATAACATTTTAAAGTGTAAATATTCAATCCTCATAAATAAATATAGGTTTATAATATAACAAATGTCCAAAGAATATGATTTTAGATGATAAATCCTTACCACTTTGGTAAATTATGAATCAAAACCCATTGAATGATATATTATCAATTATAAATTCAAATTATATAAATTAAGAAGGAAAAATTATATAACATGTAAAATATTTAGTATATAAACCTCATAAACATACATAGGTATAGAACATAAAACTTCTCTCAACAAAACAAAATTGGGACAAAGAACCCTTATAGTTTTGGTAAATGTTGAATAAAAAAATCATAAAATAGATATAATTAGATATTTATTTTTAAATATAAATAAATATTATTAAAATCATCATAAAATAAATTCATTGATATTATATACACCACACAAAGGAAATAAGTGGTGATTATGGAATATGTCTCACAAAAAGAAAAGTGAGGCAAGAAAATGTTACCTTAAGTCTGGTCTTGCTTTATACCCATTCAAATATCCTAAATAATAAATATAAATTTATTATACATATATTATCAAACTATACTAATATGTAACTTAATATTTATCCATCCTTTATAAATTTTAATTATATCTTTATAAATAATTTTAATTTGAAATGAACATTAGTGCAAAAACTATTCTATTTTCCATGCATATTTTATCTCGATGGATCCAGTACATAAACCTTGTTCAAGGTTTAATTATATCCATAATATTAATAATTACATAATTATAATATTTATTCATCATATAAATTTTATAATTATTCATATAAATTGGTGATTAAAAATGAATTACATCACTTCATGGAGACGGTAGTTCGTACCTACACACGAGTGATATTTCCACTTCTTAATGGTTGGAATGAAATAAAGGTAAATAATAAATATGTTTAATAGAATAATTATTATATCATATATATAATATATTCATTAAATATATATTTATTACTATCTATGTAAAGAATAATAAAAAAAATACATTGCTTAATGGAGGTGGTAGTCCACACATACACATGAACGACATTATGAGTTTCCAAATGATGGAAATTTAAGAAGGTATGTAAGATATTATAATTAAACAAGTATAATTATTTAATAAATATAATATATAAATATTAAGTATTTATTAATAAAAACCCATGAAATATGGCAATGGGTAATAAATCATATCACTACGTGGAGGTGGTAGTCCACACGTACACATGAGTGATACCTTTCATTTCCCATTTGATATAATGAATATATAAAATTTTTAATCTATAATCATAATAAAAATTATGTATATTGAAGATATTTATTATGTTTTTTATAATGAATACCATATATTTAGAGGATGTATAATAATAAATAATTTTGAAGATGTTAGGTAATATGTTTACCTTTTCTTCGGTAGACCTCCTTTAGATCTCTTATAAAGGATCCTTGAAATGGTATTTTAAGAATAAAAGAACTAATTTAAGGATAAGAAATTTTATAAGATAAATAGGTGTGTTTTACATCTAGGTGGCTCAAAAATTGTTTAATGAAGAGAGATGAGGGGTTTCATTTAATATTGGTGGAAAGGACACATATTAAATTAATAAAAATATTTAAATATAATAATTTTGTTTCCACATAAAAGTTCCCCCTGTGGAAATAATTTAAAAATAATATAGGATATGGTTGAAATCCATTCAAACAATAAAATTTGGATTTGTTTAAGTGGTATTTTAAACATATTTTTTGGATTAACCCTTTTGTTAACCAGATTTAACCCTAAATGCGGTAACAAATTTTTCAATATTAAATGTTATAATTTTAAATATAAGGTAAAAAATGGCTCAAAATGGAAATTAGATGAAATTTTATTCCATTTCTCATCCTACTTGTACTATTTCAATATTTTTATGACATTACAATAATTTTATAAAATATCATCTATTATAAAATACTATTAAATTCATTTTAAAAACTATTCCCATAATTTGACATTAAAGACATCAAGTGATTAATGGAATTTAAATATATTGAATTTATGAATAAATAATAAAATATTATTAACTGTAAAAAATTTACCATAATTTATCCCACATAAATTAATTTTTAATTTTTTAAAATTATTTACTTTGATTTTTTCCACTGTTTTGTTAAGCATTACGTCATCACTGTAAAAGCATTTAATGTCATTATTTACCCACTAAAAATAATAAATAAATTTACATAATTAAAATAATTTTATTATTCACAAAATAACGTTTAATATTTATTCAATTATTATTTTTATCCCAATGTGAACATATATGAGATATTTAAAAGCAAGAGAGTTTTATTTGTTTTCTTTTAAAAAATATTATATAGATAATTATCAAATAAACTCAGATACAAGTAGACCTATATTAAAAAATTATATGATTATAGAAAACATAGACTCTTATAATAGGGTTAATTCAAGTGTTATATAGAGTTAAAATCATTTTCAAATTATTTTTAACCTTAATTAACCCAAATTACCCTATAATATGGTTATAAAGATTTACAATAGTTATTATTCATATAGACCAAAAATAAAATTGGACTCATTAATAAATTTCTAAATTCTAATCTTAAATATAAAATTTATTTTTCAAGATTCAATATCCTTAAATGGTATAAATTAATTTATTATAAACACACAAAATTTAATTAAAATGATTTTATAAAAAATTCATATTAAAACTAAAATTATTTTTATACCAAGATCTAGTATAATATTTATTAAAAAGGTGTAAATTAAATTATTTTAAAAAATAAATAAATTTTAAAATAATTTAAAATCAAAATAAAGATTTCAAAATACAATAAAAGAGAAGATTTTTTTTAAAAAAATTAATATTGTCACTATTCAACCAAAAATCAATATTTTCAGAAAAATAACCCTAATAGAATTTTTAACTGTTTATTTTAGAAATGATAAAAAATTTATAAAATAATTTTTTTTAATTTTCAAAAATTAATTATAATATATGTGCACCAAATTATATGAAAATTGTTTCTTAGGAAATTTTTTTTAAAGCATGAAATGTCTTTAGAAAAAAATAAGTTCTTATTTCCTAATAATTAATCCATAAATCTGTATTAATTAGGAAAATTATAAATATATTTCATAATGAGGTTACTCATACTCATATAAACCAATTCAATTAATTTTTTATAATGGTCACATTTAAATAATATTATTTTTATTGTATATCATAATTCTAATAAATTTCAGTGTTTCATCTAAAGAAAGATATCGAACATAGTATTATTTTAAAATAATTTCTTAGGGTGTTTCATTCCCACTCCCCCACCATAAATTAATTTCATCAATCCAATTTTATATCTATAATCACTGGTTCAATATTAGATAATACCTTTGTTGAAATCCAAAATCATACAAAGGGATAAAAAACATCATTTCAAAAGGGGGGAGTGGGAACAAATAATGGTTACATGAAATAACACATGATTAGGTTCCCAGATAAGGATATATAAATGAGATGTTAAAATATAGTCACAAAGGAGAAAAATAATATTCAAATACTAATATTCAGTAATAGATAACATGATCATGAGAAATATAATAACTGCAAAACCATAAAAAAGTGAGGGGTTAAAAGAACAAGAATTCATTGGAAATGAAGGTAAGAGAATACAATTTTTATTTCAAGAAATTTTTTCTAAAGATGGTGGATTCATTGACTATCAAGATAGAGAAAACATGGAAATACACTTATTTTATATCATTCCATTTCATAAAAAATCATCCTTTGGTTGTAACATCTTATTAAATTATTTTAGGTAGGTATTGAATCTTATTTTGATCACCATTTGGCTAGGTCTGGTCTTAGGGTGTTTCATGTGAAATTGTGAAATTTTGGAAACTTTTTTTTAAGTGCATGGTTGGTGCACAATTTACCCAAACCATACAGACCTATTGAAAACTGTGCACCCCAAACAGTAGGTAATTCATAGTTGATTCATTATTTTTTAACTCATGTTCTCACCTAAGGAAAACCATGTGTCATAAAAAGTGTGGGAGCATTGTTAGGGTGTATGTTTTTTTTATCAATGTTCCCCCCACTAGCAAACCATGAACATAAGAATTTAATCTCTCAAAAATTATTTTAAAATTTCTAGACACCCTATTTAACCCCCAATCATCCTATTTCAATCATAATCTTATTCCACGATCCTTGATGCATATAAATAGGTGGATATGACTCCTCCAATCCCCTTTTCTTTTTAAATAAAATATTTATTGATTTCATTCAATCTCCTCCAGGATAGGGGATCTCCTCTTTTAGTTTCTCCTCATCTCCATTCCTCTTCTACTTAGAGAGTGATATATCTTCATGTTATAAATGGATATAATATATTATTCAATTGTTATAATATCCATTTTTATGGATCTTTATTCTAATTCTAGTTTTGATTACAGGACCTCCTATGCCTTCATTATTCGTTGGTGAATCTTGTTTTTAGGTGTTATGTTGTTTTGATCATGTGATTAAAGGTATATTGTTCCATAAGTATTTACCAAATAATTGGGACCCAATATTGTTTGATTTATTTTAAATGATTTTTTAATTGATTTTAAAACTAATATTTGAGCTTATTGATGCATTATTTGAAAAGGGAATAGAAATTGTGAAAAAAACCCAATCTCAATGAAATTGAAATTGTTGGGTTGATTTTTATAAAAATGATATCTTGATTCAATAAGTGGGTTGATGAAGTGATTTATTGATGATTCTTTATAAACTTTTCATTAATTGAAGATGATTTTAAAGGGAATTAATTTGATGAAAATCTATGATTTAGTGTGGAAATGAAAATAGATTATTGAAAACTAAAATGGAGAAACTGATATATGAATGATAAATTGATATGAAATGATTGAGTTTCTCATAATTTATTGGCTGTTTGATTTAAGCACACATGATCAAGGGTATTTAGTTGTAATTAGGGAAATTATGCGCATAATATGACTCCCTAGAAATGGATTTATGGGATAAAAACTAAACAAAGTTTGGAACAATATCTCATAATGGTCTCCCCTAACGGGGTGTTTATTCAGGTTTTCAATCCTATCTTGATACTTGATGATAATTGAGATCAGTGAGGATCTTATTTCTATGAAATAAAATTAAAGGGGGATTATTACATTGTTCTTTGATATGTTTTAATTTAATGATTACATGACATTTCTTTTTAACAATTTTATTAGTTCAACTTTTGTTGGGCAAAAATACCTCAAGGTAACATTGCATTATTTTTGGTTGATTGTGTTTGTTGACAAAGAAGACTTTCATGGATATTTGTCGAGTTCCCAAGATGTTGTTGACAATCATTGTCGACAAAGAACGATGACAAAGGAAAAGGACGATCCGGAGGCGGTACAAAAGAGCAGTACAAGGTGGCGCCGTTTCCCAGTGTTTGCCAAATTTTTGGGGTCCAAAATTTGGAGTTTGGTAGGCATCGCGAAAAGAGGATTTCCATGAAGAGCATAATTTCATATGGAAAAGACATGAATTTCACGAAGATAGGATGCATGGTTTGGAAATCGCGAAGACCAGAAGAATGGAGGTGGTGAAACTTCGCGATTACGTCAAGCTTCGCGAACGGCAGAGGCTGAAGCGCATCGCGGCAGAGAAGGGCTTTGCGAGGGATCTTCGCGGCGAAGGCGCGAGCCACGAAGGTAAGTTGATGGTGATTCATCGTGACTACGTCAAGCTCCGCGAACGGATAGTTTCCGTGGAGCTTCGCGATTTGGACAGAATTCCGGCGGAAACTTTGGAGCTTCGCGATCTGAGATGACGTGGCATTGACTTCGCACGGAAAGGACGAGGGTCAGTGGAATCGCCTATAAATAGAGGACAACCCCTTCGAGCGAAGTAGAGATAATTTTCAGAGAAAATCCGTTGCTCTCGGTTCGCGGAGGTGGTTCGCGGAGGCAGTGTGCTTCGCGAAATAAGGACCTTCGCGGCGGCTATTGTAGCTCCGCGAAAGGTGTGTGCTCCGCGTTGGCTCAGTGAGCTTCGCGAGAGAAGTTGCTTTGCAACGATTTGAGCTTTGCGGGAGTTCTTCACGAGAGAGCTTCGCGAGTGAGCTTCGCGAGTGATCTTCGCGAAAAGGCAGGAGCTTCGCGAAGGCTTGTTTGAGCTTCGCGAAATTGGGAGCCTAGCGGAGTAGGGTGCTTCGCGAAGGTCTTTCCAAAGGTAGTTTGCCCAGTGGATAGTGGAAAAAGGGTATTCATCTACGGGTGATAGTTGAACTTCAACAGAGCATCTACATACAGAGAAAGATGCATTACTTCATGCAAATGAAGAGACCTACAAGTCTATAAACTGTGAGTGGATTCCCTTCTGGAGAAGTGAGCTTAGGAAGAGGAAGAAGGTGATCCTCTCCACCGGCAGTGAGCCAGAGAGAGAGAAATAGGGAGTGACCCTTGGGAAAGCAGTGATCTGACCCTAAACTTTGTATAGGTAGTGAGCCTGGGCATAGAAGTGATCTCGCCCGAACCTTGTAAACAACAGCTAGTGAAGATTAGTGGAATTTGGTACGACCGGAAACCTGTCGGTGTATGCTCCTTGGACGTAGCCCTTAGCGGTGAACCAAGTAAAATTGTTGTGTCTTGCGCTTGATTTACTTTCTGTGTAGCAGGAAAGAGAGAGAATAGTGTTTTGCCTAACAGCGAAATAAGATCAGAACGGGCATTAATTTTTAATTAGTCATACCCTGATTCACCCCCCCTCTCAGGGTATTCAGCCTAGTGGACCTAACAACTTTATTTATAAAATTATTTCAAATTAAATTTTCATTTAAGCATGCTTTGATAAAACTTATTTCTTTTTTATAGGAATTCATGTATTTTTGAAAATATGTAAATTCCATGCCATGCATTATTTTACATAAATTTAAAGAATAAATGGTTTAATGTTATAGAATTTCTTGTGGAACACTTTGTGAGACCCTACTGGGTTGTTTATCTCACATCCTACCACTGAATTATGGTGTTTGTAGATTATCTATTACCAATTCAAAGAAAAGGGAATGTTCCACATAGAGGTGGTGGATGTTCTAGATCCTTGGGACCTAGAGTGATAGAGGTGATTGGTGGATATGTGATCCACATATTACGTGGGATATCTAAGATTTTATATTTTTTGTTGTTGGGTAACTTGATTTTGTACTATTTTGGGTATTGTTTTACCATTTTAATTATGGTACCCATTCCTTGAGGAGTTTTGACATACTGACCTGTATCTTTTATCTTCCATTTTTATGGAAAAAATATTTATAGTTGATTCTTGTGTGATTATTTGTGCTAGTAACCAACTTGTGGGGATCAAGAACACCCTTCATGCTATGTCAAGACATACTTAGGTATCAGACTACTAGGGTATCCAGGTTGGAACATGACATTGGTTATTCTTTGATCAATTTACTATTTATCTCTCACTCCATGAAATTAATATTGAAGAAGAATATTTCCCTCTAGGAGCACTACAATTATCTTTATAAAGATCAAAAAATCCATAAACTATTGATAATTCAATTCTTTTTACTCTAAATATTTTCCAAAACCAAAATGGTGGTCATATTTTACCCAATATGGATAAATATTTATATGATTAAATGATACGTTAATCTCTAAAACATTATCAAGAACACCAAAATTGAAATGTAATACATTCCATAAATAGACAACCTTAATACCCCTTTTAAATTTCTAACAAAATTCAAAACCTAAAAATATAAAAGATTTGATCACATATTTTTTTACAATATAAACTTTAACATATATCCCAAGAAAAAAATAAGTATATCAAAATTTCATATATCAAACATATGAATACCATGATCATATATTCCCCAAAAACATGATAATCTCTCAAAACACCATAAACCCTGAATGAAAATATATGTGATTATAAAATTATATATATCATTATTCATTACAAACTATCAAGTATATTTCATAAATCAAAAATTCAGTAGACTTCCTTAAATATAAATTAGACTACTTTTTCATCAAAGCACTAATAAAATTCCATGTCATTAATACTATCCAATTTAGTTTACAAATATCAATCATTTATTTATCCTACATAAAACTTATAACCCCAATATAAGAAACATATTATGAAATATATATCCCTAAGTCATGTATTTTACATAAAATATCAAATTTCCCTCAAATAAATTTTCTAGGTTATTAATAACATTAAAAATATTCTTGAAAATACTTATAGAGAAACTACTATAGAAAATCCTGAGATTTTTCATGATTCTTATAACTATAATATCATTGATGAAACTATTATACAACATAATTCATGAATATGAATACATAAAAACATCAATTATGGGATAACATAGGACCCTCCTTTGTCTTGGATTTGGACCATAGATTAGGGAAATGACTAGGATAATTCTCTTATTCCCCACACAAAAGACATTGAACTATTATTGGTAACATAGAATGAAATTCATATCCCACCATTGAACTCTTCCTTTTCCATGGTAATTACGTTATCAAGGAACTTATTTTACACAAATAAAACATCTTCTCATTTATCTAATACATTTCTCTAATGGTTTCATCCAACATACATAACAAGTAGAAATTTGAATTTTCTTTCACCCATGCTCATTATGAACCTACATTTTTATCCTATTAGGTGTGATATAAAATTCAACCACGTTATATTGTTTATCATATAATGAGATAACTGATTATATATAATCACTATGTTTTTTATTCCATCTCTCATTTCATTTAGTTGTTCGTGATGATAATCATTCCATTGTCTGTCACATTCACTATTAACACAAATTCTCCTAGTTTTATCCATTGACTAAAACTAAAAATCATATTGTAGGAAACAATAATTATATTGGGAAATCACATAATCATGAAAAATCATTCCTGGAATGTCTAAATCATGACACCTTATTTTCAATCTATGAATCCTGAGTTATAACTAAAATCATTCACGTTCATCATCTACTAAAATCCTTTATACTGGTTTATAAATAAGATGTGAATTAACTAAAGAATATCCCCTGGGAGATTCAACCGAGGTGTTCACTCTGAGGCTCACTCATCTTCCACTTGAGATGGTAAATTTAATACCCAATCCACCCCTTTATAAGTTATTACCCCTAGGTGAATTTATTAAACAACCATATCTAGTTGACAGTATCTTGATAAGAATTTTTTTTGGAAAATCACACTCATTTCATTACCATTACTTTTGATTTTATCATATAGTTAGTATTATCCTAAGGGTTATCACTAATGTTTCCATATATTTGTTTCTAAATATAACTAAACTCTTCTCTGATACCAACTATAAAGACCTAAATTCAACATACGTAAATATTACATCTTGTCATATTAATATTCAACACATAACTTTATGATCTTTTCTATAATCATTGAGCTTTAGTGTATTTGGTGACTAGATACTTAAATAAATTATTTCAATAAAAAATTTCAACATCTCCAGGAAAGTTATTCTATCATTATACCCTTCATATACATACCCTAATTACAACATTTCTTCATAACCTAGGGAAATGAAACCTATAAAGGGTGAGATTATATTTTCAGTAAGGTTAACCATAATGGACTTCAATTGATGGACATAAATGATCATAAACAAGAATAAGAGTATCATAACATAATGATAATATATAAAATTCATACCCAACCAATCAAATATCCTTAATCATGAATTATAGAATTGTGATTTTTCATAAATGAAGAAATAATTCAAAATAGTGTGGAATCATAAATAATCAATTATGATCCATGAGAATATAACATAATCATAAGAAATTGTTTTGTGGAATACATATTATTATATAAAATCATTTCCTTAATGAAGGATCAGGTACAAGTCTATAATAGTGTATTGGTTCCACTCCATATTCCATTATTTCATTTTTCAAGGTTCACTCACATGACTATCATAGCATACATCATCCCTTACTGAACTTGGTTCACTCCCCATTATAGTCCTTATTATCTCAAGAGATATAAATATTTACCAAATGTATTAGAGGGGTATATAATTTTAGGCCCACTCATCAAACAATGTAAAACATAAATATTTTTGACACTAGATCAGAAAACATTCATCATATCATAACATATTTAAAGGAAATGGGTTTTATGAATATTTCATCATATCATAACTCTTGGAAAAGAAAAAGGGTTTCCTAAATTTATCATCAAAACTTAATTAATCTATGGGAATTAAATTAGTTTCATAGAATCATCCTTAAATAATCAACATCCTAAGACATATAGAAAAAGAAATTGGATGGTATCATAATATCATATATCCAGTAAAGAATAAAAATCATTTTAAGATATTGATATAGATGAAATATAACTTTAAAATATCATTAAAACCTTTCTTTGAAAACCTGATAAAATATCATTTTATTTTGATAAACTTTTAACTAAAAATAATTGACTATTGAGAAATTTTGATTCTTGAAAATTAATAAAGAAACATATATAGAAAGATTCAAATATAGAAATTGTGTAACAAAAAGACCTGGGATACCCTATAACACTGGTACCTAACCTGATCATCCACATACCTGAAGGAAGTTCTTGATCCCCATGATCTA
This sequence comes from Viscum album, assembly GCA_963277665.1. NCBI lineage: Eukaryota > Viridiplantae > Streptophyta > Magnoliopsida > Santalales > Viscaceae > Viscum > Viscum album. The sequence continues at coordinate 2,425,397 of OY728123.1, read as the reverse complement.
GCGACTAGCAACAAGGCATCAAACAACAATTACAGGGAAAATTTCCCCACAACCTGAGACAATATACATAGAATATATATATATATAATAGAAAAAACAACCAAAAATATATATACTATAAAAAGAGGGAAAATGGTAGTGATAAAACTCAAAAACAAACCCAATGATGCATGACTAACAATACCATAAAGGAAAGATAAACCAAAAACTGCTACACCATTTGATAAATAAGAAAGATCCCACAATTTCTCCAACCAACTTCCCTTACCCATATGACATGAACCTCATTGCCTCATAGTGACACCTTCCCTTTTATTGTATCAAATGAAAATATGGGGTCTATACACTATTGAAGGGGGTGTCTTAGGTGTGATCTAAACAACCTTAATAGTATCCCACCCAGGTATTCCATATCAATTCTCGACACAAAAATATAATCATTCTCAACATTAGAGAAAAAAGGAATGATAAGTAGTTAAATAGTTTTTATATAAATACCATAGTAAAATTTCCCCCTTCTCTACAGTCCTAAAAATGCAGGTAAAATAGATTCAAATCATATCACATTTATCAATGAAGGTAATCGAAATTCAAATATTAAAAAACCAAATAAAAGGTAAATCATGTTGAGGAACAGTGTAGGTAAGTATAATTAGATAACTCATACACCGACATATAAAAACACATGTATCATGTCACTGGACATATGAATCAAAACCAGGGATCAGAGAAACACCCCATACGGTGAACCCCTCAATACATTCTAACATATCCATAGGACACTTTATGTCGGGAAAAAAGGAACACCCCATGAGTGAACCCCCTGACAGTATCAATGGATGAGACATAGTTCTATACCTTCCACCAAAGTAACAAAGGCTTCCTATGAGATATGCTTCCAAAATAATTTCAACAAAACCATTCTTTCAAAAAAAATTCCAAAATCCATTTCATAATACCTTGGAAATAACTTTTTCCTATACAAAAACAAGGTGAAACCCATATTTTCTCAAAAATCCCCTTTAGAACACACAAATCCTTAAGTCATTCCAATTAATTTAGAAAATAATTTATATAAACTGGTGAAATCATGGGCTATCCATCGTAGGATAGATACAGAAACACATACCTCAAACTCAAGATACACACCAAAAGTGACAGGATCCACTTCCATCAAAATGAACACAAAATGAAAAAAGGAGGCCATATCAATGATTCCCAAATCTCAAAAACAAATTACTTAACAAATAGAGATATTGGAGAGGTTAGGTCATAAATACATTAAGAACCACACACCTCATACCACATCCAATGTGAATACTTTTCCCAAAAATAAGATCACACAACATATCTAAAAGATCAAGAAAGAATAAACACCTAATCAAAATATTCAAAAAATTATTCCCACTACCACTTCCACAACAAGAGAAACAAAGAAGCATAAATTCCACACTCACTCAAAGTGAAATGAAACCAAGATGGAGATTTAGTGTTAAATGAAGTGATCCAAAAGTAGATGAGACACACAAAATTTCCTAGAATTACCCTAGGGTTTGAGTAAGAGAATAAAAAATTGAATTAATTATGATTCATGCTTGAACAACATAAACCCTACTGTGTATGAGGGTCTTATGTCATAAATTTGGTATTTATGGTTAAAAATCCTCATAATCCATGTATACATGAAAACACACATCACCTTAGGTTATTTTTATCATGGAAAATAAATTTATGACATTAAAAAAATTATTTATAGTGTAAATAAATTTAACTGAAAAACATTTTCAGGGATTATGCCTAGTGGATGATTTACACTGTTAAATACACATTTGTGTTGTAAATGTGTCATGCATGCTACAAACATCCTAGGTTCTACTTAAAAACTCCCAAAACAACTATTGATGCACATTGTACTTGAGAAACACACTCTTAATCATAAAATACATTTTACCTTTTATCCAATATGTTATAATCTACTCACTATAAGACTTTCTATCCTCAAAAAGTAATGATGAAGAAAAGTTATATAAAAATAGTTCATGCCTCACAGATGATTCACAATCCAAAGTCTCATTATAATATGATTTTTTATTCATAACAGTTTTGAAAACAAAATAAAATTCTGACACAATACTTACACCTAAGAATTAATAATCTACACTAGTTTTTTCTATACCAAAAAAAATATTCCATCTAAATCACTTCCTAAATTAGAACATGGTACTCATTAGGATGGTACAACTTGAGCTATTATATGTGTAAAACGTCCTGGATATCTATTAACTGTGCTATAAATTCTAACTAATAATAAACCTTCCCAATCATTTCATTGACCAAAAAAGGTCTATCATATCTTAGAGATAACTTTCCTGGATTCCATGGGTGACAGTGACCTAATCGAGGATAAACTTTCAAGACAACTCAATAACAAAAAAAATACAAAGGAAGACATCAAAAATCCATATATTATTTTTTCTGGATATTCACTTCAAACAAATTCCAAGATATATCATGAATCCTCACTGATTTTTCCTAAAAAAACCAAGTCCCACGAGAGTTGATTTTCCCACATCTTCCCAATAATGAGTACAAATCCTCAAGGTTTTCCATTATGTCCAACAATTAATAGGTATTTTTATAGGAAAACTCAACCTATCTGATATGGAAATAACATGATCCACCAAAATTCAAGACATAATCATGGAGTGTATCCTCTAGGATCTGAATAGTATGCTCCCTATGACCATTTATCTATTGATGAAAACATTTACTCAATATAACATGAGTCTCCATATCATCTGGGTGACTATTCTTGAATCTTGAATTAAATAAGTTTTCCCTATCTAATATAATGGTATAGGGACCCACATGTGACCTCGCGATCTCCTATATTTAAAACTTTCTTAGATAGTCTACTTTTGTGGTGTCCCTGATCATAATGAAATGAGATAAATTCTTAAACTGATCAATCACCACATAGATATAATAATTTCATTAGGAAGTCTGTGTAAATATAATAATGAATTCAATAGAAACCTCTTCCCATTCACAAACTGGAATAGAAAGAGGTTAGTTAAAATCAGAAGGTTTCATATGCTCTTTCTTTATCAATGTGACGGTGTAACAATGGGACAAATCATCAGTGATGACATGCTTCATACCAGGCCACTAAGAGCACATTCCCATGTCATAATATATCTTCTTCATTCCTTGGTGAATGGATCATGAAGATATATAACATCATCCAAGACCAAATCCATCATATATTTTGTGATGAATAACAAATCCCCTAATCATAGATTACAGTCATAAGGGAGATACTATCTAGAAATAACCTCACTTGAAAAAATGGTTTCCCTAATTCCTATAAAATCATCATCCTACTACTGGCCCTATATAATAGACATAAAAAGAGGTGATGATAACTAGAAATTGGTCAAAACCATAATTGAATCATCCCCTAAGAAACCAAATGCAACTGAATAAAGTGTTTCATCAGGTTCTACTCTTCCTTCAATTCCAACACAGCATACAATGGATCTTTCCTACTAAGAGTGTTTGAGACAACTTTCCCCTTCCCCCAGGGTGTGGACTATATCAAAATCAAATGTCTAAATCTATTCCACCCAAATTATATATCTGAGATTCAGGTAATTCTATGAAATATATATATCTTAAACTCTTATTATAATAAAAGACTATGAACCTCTCCCCGTAAACATAGTTCTTCCAACACATAAGTGAATGCATAACCATGGAATGTTACAAATCACGAGTGGGGTAATTCTTCTCATGTGGTCGAAGCTGGAGAGAACCATAGGAGACAATGTGATTGTCATGAAAAATAAAACAACCTAGAACACCTCAATAATAATCACAATATACCACATGCACATTACTAGGCATAGGTAAGATTAAAATAGGAGATAATGTAAACATCAATTTGAACTCTTCAAAATAATTCTTTAATTTTGCATCAAAAGTATATTTCACCCCTTTCTTGGTAATATCAGTCGTATATGATGAAAACCACAGTAAATACTTGAAGACAAACTGATAGTATACTAAAATACATAATAATCTTTGAATATTCAAGACATTTAATGGCTCATCTCATGTTGAGACAACCTTCACCTTACCAAGATCAACTGATAGTGAATGAAAACAAAATTATGCACCACAAAAACATTACTTATTGAATCCAAAAATTGAATTTCAAAATATTTTAATAAAGTTGGTGGGTCCTCAGAATTTCTAAAATAAAATTCATATGGTGTGCATTCTCATGTTCAGATCACAAATAAACCAAAATGTCAACTACAAAAACTAAAATTAAGGTTTTGAGATACTGATTGAATATATAATTCATCAGAGCCATAGAAACTATGTGAGAATTAGTCATACCAAAAGGCATCAAAAGATATACATAATAGACATACCTTCTCTTGAAAATGGTATTCAGAATGTCATACTACCAAACCATGAGCTTATGATAACATGATTGAAGATCAATCATCAGAAACCACTTCTCCCCTTTTAACTATTCAAAAAAAATCATTCATGCGAGGTAAAGGATAATTATTCTTAACAATTACTTGATTTTAATTTCAATGTTATACCCAAAAATGAAGTGAAACATCTACCCTATTAGAAAGGGTAATGGTGTCTTCACACAATGAAACACATGGGAGAAAAATACAATTCTATACCATATTGTCTAACTAAACCATGATCTAATTCAGCTTAGCAGGTTCCATACAATAATTGGTCATTGAGATAAGATTCATCACTGGTACTAGATAAATCATAAACTCTACCTACCCCACTGGATAAAGACCATATAAGTTATCTAAGAAGACATTAATAAACCCCTGGATAACAATGAGAATATCTATAAATGCGGAAACATCATTAGGATTGACTAAAATGGTAGACAAAAAACTCTTGATCAGTAAGTGAGGAGGTCCAGCACGACCAACCCTATGATCACAATCTCCCTAAAACACTTGAGAGATCCCATAGGGAGAAATTAATGAAACACGCCAACATTAACAATCAATATCATCATCATGAGAAAATATCCAATCCATCTCAATGATGACATCAAACAAATCCTAATCAAGAACCATAAAATCCAAAACTCAGTCCGCATCAGATATAGATAGAAAACAATGTGTACATCAAAATCCCTATTATTTCCTCTTTCAAAGAGACATCATAAACACCATAACAAAGGACATGATCCTGGTTGGTAGTTAAACCACATCAACAAAATAGGAAGATATAAATCAGTGTGAGGCACATATATCAAATAAATTAGTTTAAGATTAAATAAAAATGGAACATATAACTATCAATAGACCTACATAAACCTCCATCAGAAACTCATCCATGCCTACGGATGGAGCCTTGTTGACATAGAAGCATCTTACTTTTCTATTGTGTCATTTGGAGCTGAAGATCTGTAAATATAATAAGGATTAGACATGTCCTAGAATATTCTCTATTTATGGTCATAGAGACCACAAGAATTACACATATTTATGGTCATAAGAAATGTATGGTCGATTTCCCCTAACCTTCCACATTGATAATGGGTTATGGACACACTACTAGATACATATGATTGTGTAGTGGGGTTCCACTTCTGATAACTACCCCCACTAATCATGTGATTATCATGACACTCCATCTTATTCCCTTATGTGCCAATGAAGGTTCCCTTGGGTGGAATATAAGGGTAAGTGTAACTAATATTTCACATTATATCAATCCAAATGATCATATCTATGTCCAAAATGTCATTATATGTAGAAATATTCATCATATACACCAGTGATTGGATATATGGTCACTAAACCTGTAGGTAACTCTATGATTTAATCTAATCATTCTTCACTACCAACAATGAAAAATTAACCATATCTGCAAAACCATTAGAATACTGTAACACTAAGTTCAATCTATGCTTCAAATATAGGAACTATAGAGAATTTTCCATCCTCAAAGACTCTAGGAAAAAATAATGAATGAAGAGGGTCTTGAAACCCTTCCAATACAATCCCATGTGTTGATCTTCTTGTACCAGGGAATCCCTCCACTACTTCCTGGGAACCTTGAGTATGAATGTCATGTACATTACACTGATTTCCTTATGTGAATCTTCAAAGTAAACGATATGATCATTATTTTTTATCCATTACTCCACCATTTGGGATCCATTCATACCTTAAAAGGGATAAGGGATTCTCACATAAGAAATCTCATAATCAATCCATATCCATTAAAACTCTTAGTTATGTGTCAAAAAATAGTTCTTGAACTTATATTACATTATGGTCTATAGAATTAACTACTCACATGATAGTCTCTATATGATGTTGATTTAGAGGATGATTCCCTTGAGGAGTATATGGTAGACCCTATTGTGAAAGCCATGGAATACATCTTGGAGGCTCTGCACTACACATAAAAAGTATAAATAAATGATTATTAAATGGGATAATCTCATTCCAAATCAGAAACAATTAGAAAAAATGAGATTTATGTCAAAATTAAACATAAGAGATGCAAATATCCTAATAATAAATGGATAATTGAGGCTCATCACGATAATACATTTCTAGGAACTCATCGCAACCTACCTCTCAAGTCTCAACGATCCTATATCTCATCTACCAATACACCAAGACTATGAATAGTCATACCTTGATACTAATTTGTAAATAATTGACCTAGGTTAGCCTATAACACTGGTACCTAAACCATTATTTTACATACATGAAGGGATTTCATAATCCATATGGGATGGAGACTAGAACTAAGGAATCAAACAACAACTAGAGGGAATTATTTCTCCTAACTTGAGGAAAGATACATGGAATATCTATATATATATAGTAGAAAGAAACAACCAAAATTCTGTATTCTATAAACAGAGTAAAATAATGATAGTAATAAAACTCAAAAATGGAAGATAAAAACTAACAAAATGTTTCCATCAAAATCAAAAAGGATTGATAAACCAACAAAAAACTCCATGTGATAAGTGGAGAACAACCCACTATTTCACCACCAGCTACCCATACCTTTATAACATAAGCTTCACTACCTCAATGTGGTTCCATTCCTTTTCATACATCAAAATACAACATAAGGTCTACACACAGCTAAAGGGGGTTCATATGGTGTGGAAAACATGATTAGTAGGATCCCACCTAAATGTTCCATATCATGTCTCTGTATGAAAATATGAACATGATTACATTTAAAAAAACAAGGAATTATAATCAGTTAATAGTTTTTATATCAAAATAATGGTAAAAAATTTCCCCTCTCTCCATAGTTCAATAAATCTAAGTAATAGAGTTTCAAATAATATCATATTTATCAAAGTAGGTAATCAAAGATCAAATAGTATAAAATGAAAGAAAATGTAAATCAAACCAAGGATCACTACAAGAAAATCTATCTAGATCAGTCATATCCCAAAATAATTGATAGGCATGTACAACAATGCCCAAGACAAGTGAATTGAATTTAGGGATCATTAGAACACCCTATAAATTGAACCCCCCAATAGTGTCTAACAAGTCCCTAGGATACTTGTCTTAGGGATCAAAAGAGCACCCCATGAGTGAAACCCTAGAAAGTATCAATGGACAAGGAATATTTCTAAACCTTTCACCTAAGTATCCCAAGATCCCTATGTGTTATATTTCCCAAGTGATTTCATCAAAACCATGATTAAAAACCATTTAATAAATCTATTTCACAATGATTTGAAAATACATTTTTTATTTACCAAAATAAGAGAAAATCCATATTTTCTCAAAAAAAACATTTTATAAACACTAATAAATGAATCATTAAAATTAATTTATAAAACTATTTATAAAGACTAGGGATATCACGGTTTATCCAGCATTTGCTAGAGGCAGAACCACCTCCCTTAAACCCGAGTTTCACACCAAAGGTGATGGGAACCATAACCATAAGAATGAATATATAATGAAAAACTAAGGACCTATAAATTATTATCACATCATATAATTTAATTCCATAATAATAAGTTTCAATATAGAGGTTAGGTCATGCATACCTTTAGAAACACACATACCAGACCACAACTAATGTGAAGACAAGACTTCGAATGATGATCACATAATATATCTAGAAATATTAAATAAAAATAAAAACCTAATTAATATATTCTATAAATTCATCTCAACATCACTACCATAAAAAGATAAATAGTGAAGCTTAAATGTTTCACTCACCCAAGGAGGAGCAAAGTAACCAAGCTAAAGTTGGAGGAAGAATGAAGTGATCCAGAAGACAAGGAGACACTCTAAACGTCCTTGTAATTATCTAAGGTTTAAGGTAGGTAAGAAGAAAACCAAATTAATTATGATTCATGTTATCCCCACATAAAATTTATTAGGAACAATGGTTTTACGTCATAAATCATGAGTTTATGGTGTAATCTCCCCACAATCCATGTACACTGAAAAGCATACCACCTTAGTTTGTTTTATCCTAGATGACATATTTATAATGTAGAAAAGTTTATTTAGGATGTAAATAAATTTAACTCACAAACCATTTTCCCAAAATGTTCCCAAAAAATTATTTACACTCTTAATTACAAACTTACACCATATATGTGCCATGCGCCCTGCAACTAGCCTAGGTTCTGGGAACAAACTCCCAAAATGATTTTTAATTCCCCCAAAACCCAAGAAACATACTCTTAAACATAAAAGAGGGTGTACATTTTATCCAAGATGTTAAAAAATGTCATGATGGGGGGAAACTTTGTTCACATTTTATACATTAAAAGAAAAAATGCCTTTCATGTTTTTACAAAAATTCAAAAAAAAGAATAATTCCTAATTTTTTTTAATATATTGATTTTTAAAGCATTGAAAATAACATAAAATTTAATAAAAAAATAAATTATTTAAATATTTCAATTATATAAAATAATTTTTTAAATTTTTTTTTAATAGTATAAAAATTTAAAAAATTTCATTGTCCAAATTAAAAATAAATTTAATTTTCCTTTAAAAAACCCTTGGTCATGTTATTTACCAAAGAGAGGAAAATGGTATTAAAATATAAAAACATCATAAATGACCAGAAAAGATTAAAATATTTTGGGTTTAAATGATAATATCCATAAAATTTCCCTCAACTGATTTTTAAAATAGATAATCCTTGATATAAATGTGATTATAAGATAAACCCCTTACTACTTCAGTAAATTTTGAAACATAATACTCATAAAATAATAAATTTAAATGAAACATAAAAAATCACGAAAATAATGGAAATAATGATATAAATTATCATAGGGGAAGTATATACACCACATAAAAGAAGATAGGTTTGTAACATAACATGTATCCCAAAGAAGGTGATTTGAGATGATAAATCCCTACCACCTTGGTAACATCCAATTCAAAACCCCTTGGATAAAATAATATCATTTATAACATTAAATATAATTAATTAAGAATAATTAATGATATAAAATTATAAATTCACAATATATACAACTCATAAACCTAAATTGGTGCAAAACACCAAACATGTATCAACGAAACAATATTGAGATGAAGAGCCCTGACAACTTTGGTAATCTCTGAATCAAAATATCATGAAAGGTATAACCATATATGTATCTATAAATCTAAAAAGATTTAATTAAAATAATCATAAAATTCATTCATGTTTAGTATATACACCACACAAATGAAACAAGTTGTGAATATTACGTATGTCTCACAGAAATAAAAGTGAGATGATAACTCTTAACTTAATTCCAATATTTCCTAGTATGAATTAAAATATCATGTATAATGAATATAAATTTATTTTAAATATATTATATAAACATATTAATATATTACATACTATTTTTGATTCCCTTATAATTTCTAATTATCCTTTTATTAAAAATATCTCTGTTAAAATGAATATTCATATGAATACTAGTTTGTTTTCCATGCATGTTTCAGTTTATTGGTTCTACTACTTAAATCTTGGCCACGGTTTAATAATATCAATAAGATTAAACATGACATAATTATCATATATATTCATCATATAATATTTAATAACAATTCATATAAAGTGATGATGAAAAATGAATTACATCATTTATTGGATACAGTAGTCAATATGTAAGCACGAGTAATGTTTCCACATTTTGATGGTTGGAATGAAATAAAGATAAATAATAATTCACATTAACATAATCATTACTATATCATATTTATATATAACATAAATTATCATTAAATATATCAATATTACCATCCATTTAAATAAGAAATAAAAAATGAATCACATTGATTTGTGGAGGTAGTGGTCCACAGATACGCACGAGTGACGTTATCATTTTCTGACGGATGGAAAAATAAGAAGTTAGATAAGATCATAGAATTCCATAAGTATAATTATATCATAAATAAAATATATAATCATAAAATCCATTATAATAACCATCAATGGATTATGGTTATGGAGAATCAATCAAATCATTGTGTGGAGGTGGTAGTCCACATGTATGCCCAATCGATACTTTTCATTTCCAATTTGATGGAAATGATGTATAATATAGGAAATAAATCATCAGAATAATAAATAATTATATTTAATATAAATAGTTCATTATTTTATAGTGGATACCATCTACTTATAGGTGGTAAAATAAGAAATAATTTGAAAGAGGTTAGGTAAGATGATTACCTCTTCTTTAGTTGAACTCCTTTAGATCTATTCTTAAAGACCATGGGAATGATCTTTTAAAATGACCAATAACTATATTTCATAGATATGTAAGTTTAGAAGATAATTAGGAAGGTTATGGTCTATATAGGTGGCTCAATGTTCTATAAATAAGAGAGTGGCAGAGTTTTCTTTTTATAGTTAAGGAAAGGACACACATGGTTTTAATAAAATGATTTGAATATAATAAATTTATATACATGTGAAAGTGGAATAATGTCTCAATTTTTTTGAATATAATATAGTATGTTATTAAAATATATTCAACTATTTTTTTTAAGTTATATGTGGTATTTTAAACCTAATCTTTATGTTTATCTTTGTGGTTAAACAATTTTAACCTTAACCACCGTAACACAATTTTTAACATTAAATGGTTATAATTTTACTTCGAAGGTAAAAATCGGATCATAAACAAAAAATTTAAAACTTTTTAGAAAATTTATCTTCCTAATTATACAATTTCAATATTATAATTATTTTTAAATATATTAATAAAATATTATTTAACATAAAATACTATTAAATTTATTTTAAGAACAATTCACACAATTTGACATTAAAGATATCAAGATAAAAATATATTTCAAATATAATATATTTTAGAATCAATAATTCATTATTTTTAACTATAAAATTATTTTGGGACAATAATTAATCCCAAATAAATTAATTATAATGCTCTGAAAATTATTTACTTTGACTTGTCCACTACTTTCACAAGCACTATATCAGCATTTTATAAGTGTTTAAGAAAACTATATAATCACTAAGGATTAGAAATAAATTACCATAAATAAGATTATTTAATTATTATAAAAATAATATTTAATATTTATTCAAAAATTATTATTATCCCTATGTGATCATATAATAGAAATTTAAAAGAAAAGGAGTGAATTTTTTTATTTTTCTCTAAATAAAATATTATATAGGTATTTATCAATGAAAAAAGGTAACAAATGGCCATAAATTTGAAAATTTGGGGATTATGGATGATATAAACTCATTAAATTTGGTAAATTAAAGTATTATATGGATTTTAAAGGGTTTTAATATTATTTTTAACCTTAATTATCATGATTTATCCTTTACCGTGGTTATAACTATTTACCATAGTCATTATTCATACTAACCATCAAAAAATGGAATCATTAATAAATTTGAAAATAATGACTCCAAATAAAGAATCATATTTTTAAGATTCAACCTCTATAAATACCGAAACTAAATTTAATATAAAAAATTAAAATGCAATTAATAAATGGTTTTATAAGAATTTTCTTTTAAGTCTATGAGTATTTTTATACCAAGATCTAGTATAATATTGATCTGAAAGGTATAAATTGAATTATTTTTTAGAAAAAGAAACTAATTAATTTTTAAAACTAATATAAATAAAAATGGGTTGTTGAAAATACCAGAAAACAAGAACACAATTTTCCTTAAAATTGTTATTTTCACTATTCATGCAAATATCATTTTTTTCATAAAATTACCAAAAATTCACCTCAAGATGCTTTTTAGATGTTTATTTTAATATATATATATATATATAATTTTTATAAAATTATATTTCTAAAATTTTGGTAAAATCATTATAATATCAATTCAAAAAATTATATAAAAACAGTTTTTGAAGAAAAAATATTTTTAAAGAACAAAATGACTTTACTGAAAATTGGGTACTTATTTCAAAATAATTAATAAATACATTTGTATTGAGTATGAATTTGTACATATATTTCATAATTTAGTTACTCATATTCATACCCACCAATTAAATTATTTTTATAATGGTCATATTTATATAATTATATTTTTATAGTATATCACAATTCATTAAAAGATATGCGTTGTCTGTTATGAAAGTTGTCGAGAATAATATGATTTTAAAGTAAATTTTTATGGTGTTACACAAAATCCTAGATATAGTACTAAAATATAGACTATACACATATTATTTGATACCAAGTGAGATGTAATGATCCTAACAGACATATATTTTACTTTATTTTTATATTTTAAACATTACGTCTCACAAATTCACACATAATCTCATAACCCAAAGGTTTAGTGTTTTTAGTGGTTATATATATATAGATTTTTTTTAAACAATATAAAAATTTCTACCTAGTTTAAACCCCTATATACCCCCGTCTATACATGTCATGTGTTATAAAATTCTTCATATCTCGAGGAATGTAAGTATAACAAAGAGGTAAGCTCGGGTACTTACTAAGGGTAAACTAAAGAGATATTAATAAATGATCATAAGTGAGCATAATATAAGAATGTATTTATTATAAAATAGTCAGGTTTAATGGACCTAACATAAGAGAATAATACCCAATAAGATATATATCACAAATCATGATTCATTGAATAAGTCCTTTGTTATATCATTATACATGAGTCATAGGAGTGAACACATGTATCAATAAACATGAGTCCTGAGAATATAATATAATAATATAAAACTTTGGTGTTAAATATAAATAATATAATTACTAAATGTTAATATAAAATAAATTCATCACATAATGGTCAATCCTAACCACTTTACCATAATATAGTAAATTTGGGATAATAACATGTGTATGCTTTGGGGATTATGATACTACTCGTGTTAATTTTTGGGCTTGTTCTAATATAATTTTTATGATTTTATGATTAATATAAAAACTCTTTTACCCTTTTAGACATTTCATAACAATCAATGAAGGATTTTTAAATTAAACTAATAACCCATGTACTTTTTTTGGATTGTTCTAATGACCTATGTACCCTTTTGGGCTTGGGATAATAACTTGTGTGAACTTTTGGGGTTAGGATAACAACCCATATACTATTTTGAGCTCAAGATATATAAAACCATTCCTAATTGATTAGAGTGATATAACATAACCACATATATCATAGTGAGAGAAAATAAATATTTTTGTTGTAAGAACTTAATAAAGTTTATAGTATCTTTATAGCATAATTAACTAGTGGGAAAGAAAGAGATTCATCAAATATTTACTCAATAAATGATCACAATCCATCCATTAAAATAATTTTGATAGTGTCATGAGATAATATCCCAATTAAAGAATAAGAATAATTTAAGTATGTTTTAATAGATTAAAAACATTCTATATGAGCATTATAAAATGGCATTGAAAAATAAGAAGAAGTTACATTTACATTTTTAATAAAAAAAATAGAAGGAATATATTTCATAATAAATTATCATAATAATTCCATTGGAAAACCATAAAATAATAGGAATTATTATTCATAAACTAAAATAGATATAAGCATGGTAAAATTTGTTCTAATGGGAAATTTCAAAAAAATTATTTTTTCAAACTTTTTTAAAGAGGGTAAAAGTCAAAAGATATGTCATGTACTGAAAACAATAAATTGATTCATTTAAAAAAATTAATAAATTAAAATGTAGTGTACAATTATTTTAATAAATAATTTAGGTACTAAAAAAGAGATCCACCAAACAATATAAAAAATATTGATATGGAGAAAAAATATTATTTACCAATAATAAGAGATACGAGCAGTCCATCTTACAGGAAACATTCTAGTAGAATTTTGAATGAAATTGAGGTGAAATGGTTAAGATAAATGAAAAACCCAATACTAATGAGAGGATATGAAACTATATGGGTTTTATGTGAGAAATATCATACAATTTACATCAAATGGAATCTTATTCCTAATAAATATTGAATTCAATGTGAGATTGGGAAGAATACCCTTACCTTTAATTATGACATCTATGAAAGTACTTTATCCTTCTGTAAAATAAACTTACCATATTAATCACTCATTTTAGAACATTATTCATGTATATTACATTTTAATCTATTTTCTTATAATCTTTCATTAATCATTTATTAGTTAGTTATTTTTTATTCCCATCATTGGATGTTAATAATTTTGATTTTTTCATACCAGTCTTGTAATAGTGATGTCAATCCCCATTCAATGATAAAAAATTTATCATTAAAAAATTATTCAAGGTAGTTTACTAATTGTTTATAAATGTTTTATGTAGTATTATGTTCATTTAATGTATGATATTGGAATTTTTGTGAGAATGGAATCCATTATGATCATGCTTCATGTAATTTACTAATAATAATGTAATTTATAATGATTATTGATTTTTAATGTCCCACTGAAGAAAAAATATTAATCAAATATATTACTATTTAATATCATATATTACCAATATTAATATTCTAATACTTCTTCATGAAGAAAATTATGGTGTTGGAATAGCATTATTCTTTCAGGTGTTGTGCCGACCTAAAAAAATACATTTTATACTAATGAATGAGTATGAGTTTATAGTTATATAATAGTTATATAATTTTATAAGAAAAATAAAAAATTTAATATAACATCATCACAGTGTGGGTGATATTTAAAATATTTGATGTGATAATTTATTTGGAAAATATAGTGATAAATTAGGCACTTACATTGGTGAATTCACTCTTCTGCAAGGGATTCATCAAAATGAAGGATTTTGGTTTCTTTATTTAAAAAAGACTACCAAACATGTATGGAGTATTTAGGGGAATCAAAATAAGATAGGATTAAATATAAATTATTAGGAGAGTGTAATTTTCATGGGTAAATGGGAGCTCTTTTTAGAGGTTAAAATGATGGCCATTTCCTTAGAAACTTAATTTAGGTGAAGGGTAAATATGGAATCACAGGGTATTTAGGCGAGTTATGTTAGGAAATGTTCATGAGAAACTTATGAATCAATCCCAAACAACAATATTTATTTATTTAATGCATGAATATAAATATATTTATAATATAATCAATCTATGCTGTTTTACCTATTTTACCCCTTTTTTACCTTGTTTAATTATTTAAAATGGTAATTATTTTTTTTTAAATATGGTAACCCCTCTTAGAAATTTTTGGAAATGATGGTTAAAAATTGGTCTTTATTTTAAATCATTGATTTTTAAAATATAGAAAAAAATATTTTCAAAATAAAACATAAGATGTATAGAAAAAACAATTTTTGTAGAAAAAAGATTATTTAATATTTAAGTGTTATTATTATTATTTCTTATAAATTACTAATTTAAATAAGTGTTAATATATTTTTTTAATATATATAATAATCAATTTATATTCAACATATATAAGTGATAAATTTTATTTATTTAGATAAAAATCCACAACACTTAACAAAATAATTCATTAAAAATAATCCTTTTACATTTATCATTGTAAATAAATTTTACCTTTGTAATTTTTTTTGTTGATAAAAGTAAAATTTATTATATTACTTATTTTTGATATGTTGATTCAAAATACGACATCTAGTTTATTATATTTTTTTAACTTGATTAAAATTAATTTTAATATATTAAAACATAATCCATAAAAAAAATTGGAGAAATTATTTTTATACCTAAAAATGAATTTAATATTACTGATTAAAAAGATATAATAATTTAAGGGATAATAATTTATTTTTTTATATACTAATAATAAATTTATTTAATATAATTCTTTATCCTCAATCATTTTAATTTACTAAAATTCATATAAAAAATAATTCATTAAAAAAACAATCCTTTCTAATTGTAAATTATTATTACTAATTAATTAAAAATAAATACATGAATGATTATTCATTTAAATATATAATAAATAATATTATATTTGATGCTAAAAATATGAGAAATTTAACTTTAAGAAATAATTTGAAAGACATTTTTTTTAAAATAAAACAATTTTTGGTTAGCCATGAATATCTAAATTAGTTTTCTCTATCGATCATTAATTATTTTATGAATTTTATTAATTTATTATACTAATTATTCCATAATTTTTTCAATATATTTAATTGAAAGAATTATTTAAAAATAATAAACTTAACAAAATGTATATTTCCTAAAAATAATTTCTTCAAATTAAAAATCATTTTGATGAATGAATAAGTATCCTTTAATTCTATTAAAAAATAATTTATTTTATTTCAAGTAAAATGGTTATTAAAATAGTAAGAATGATGGTACCGAAGATGCTTCCTGCTGGCTCTTCCTCATTTCAAATTGACCAAAGAAATGATGATCGGTTTTTGGTTTAATTTTCCTTCTCAAAGGCTGTGTTTGATCCAGAAATGGAAATATCATTACCGACTCATCAGTTTGAACCTGAAAAGCACTCAGATCTGGGATCTCTCCCTTGTAAAGCTCTATCTTTGGAGGATGTCCTTGCAGGATCCTCTTCCATATTTCCTATTCAGAATAAGTCACCGATAATAAAGAGATCTGGAGATGGAACTATCACGGTGGTTGCTGACCCTGAGGCGATCAAACAGAGACTTGAGGTATGTAGATTCTCGGTCCTCGGACGTATTTTCTATGAAAAAGGAACCAGGCCATGGACTTTTTTGGATCTCAAATAGCATATTTCACTTTGTTGTAATTTCTCCTATTGAAGACCAATTCCCCTTGGAAAAGGCTACTTTTATATAATAGTTCAGTAGAAGGAGGAATTAAATGCAATATGGAAGCTCGTAACTCCTAACTTGAAGCATGGGATCTTCCAAATCTCAGAATGGGATGCTAATTTTAACACCTACATGCAGAAGAAATCCATTTCTTAGGTATGGGAAAGAATTCATGGACTTCCATGGATTTACTGGAATCCTAAAATACTCAATGATCTTGCCTCTGGTATTGAAACGCCTTTGAAGATTGATCAGAGAACAATTATTGGAGATCTTGGACTTTTTTCCAAGGTCCTCATTGAAATTGATATGGAAACATCACCTCCTGATCGTGTTACACTGGAAGCCAATGATCACCTTTTTGAAGTCAGATTCAAATTTGGGAATCTTCATAAATATTGTGAACATTGCAGAATGGTTGTGCATATGATTTAGAAATGTTGTATTGTACAAAAATTGTATAGCTGATATAAAAAAATGACTCTTGGCAAGAGGTTCCTAGAATGAAGTTTGTTGTTATTGTGAAGTATGTTAAAAAGAATGATAGCAGAGCATCAAAACAGACTACATGTGACAAAATGGTGGGATCAAGCAAGAATTGGGCAGATCTTGCTAAAGGGGAAGAACATCATTATCTACAAAATGAAAGTATTGTTAATGGAATATCCATGGGAATACCAGTGAAGGATCAAATTGCTGAGATGGATCCCCAAACCTTTGTAGAGGAGTCCTTTACTCTTGTGTTTGGTATGAAATAGGAGGAACTTGCTTTTAATCTGATTAATTCAGAAATTAATGAGGCACTAAACATGGATTCTGATGACACTGTTAATAGAATTATCCACTATAGTCTGATGATGATGAACAACCTTCCTTCTAACCCAACTCAACACATGAATGAGGCCACTTTATCAAAGGAAGAGGCTTTCAATAACTCTGTAAATCAAGATATTCACTCTGAGGAAGAGTCTAAAACTGAAAATGGAGATGACAAAAAGGACTGCACTAAATCCACGCATACAAAGAATACTTCAGTCTCCAAGAATGAGGATCTGAGATAGTCTGGGTGGCATAAGACACCCATGACATGGGAAAAAAGGTATTTTAACCCCAAACTCAAGTCAAAATGAAGGTACTCTTCTAGAATTGTCAGGGATTGACACACCCTAGCATGACTTGTTCCCTTAGGCTGCTAATAAGAAATTATAAACCTAACATTATTAGAATTTTCAAGCCTAAGACTAGGCAACACAAAAATAATTATCTTCTTCAAGTAAAGGGTTATTCAATGTTTGATTCTATTCAAGATTCTAAATATGAAATATTATGGCTCTTTTTTCACAACAATGTGGTTGCGCCTCTTATTATTTCTGATCATGAAAAGGACCTCACATGCAGATTTTCATACTATGGCAGAAACATGCTATGTTCAATGGTTTATACATCCAACAACTATATTAATAGAAGATATTTATGGATTCATCTTAAAAATTTGTCTTGTTCCATCTCAGAACCATGGATTATCCTAGGGAATTTCAATGCCATTCTACATGTAGATGAAAATATCTGGTATGTTACAGGTACCACTTCCATCATAGATTTTAGAGCTTTTGTTGAAGATTCTAATCTAACTGAAATTAATATGTTGGGAGCTAAGTATACTTTGTATAGAAAGCATATGAATGGAATGAGAGAAAGCAGAATTGACTATCCTTTTGTTAACATCTATATTCTCGAGGAATGGAAAACCATTTCATGTGTTACTCTTGCGTGAAATAATTCAGATCATCATCCAATTTTGGTTAACCTTATTGATGAGAAGGAAAAATTTCCTTTCTTTTAGGTTTAACAATGCTTGGAACAACCTACCAGATTGCTCTCAGATTGTTAGAGATACTTGGGCCATGAAAGACTACAGTCACAATCCACTTGCTTGTGTTTTATTGCTTCAGGTCCTTAAGTAGAGAATGAAGCATTGGAGCAAATATAAGTTCACTCTCCTTGATCAGGAAATTGATTCTCTTGAAACAACTCTTCATTAGATTCAAGAATCATTTACTCTCAACAACTTCCCTAGAAATGATGACCGAGAAAAGAAAGTTTCCTCTAAGCTCCAGAGGCTCATTATGCTTAGGGAAAACATTTAGAGAGATTTTTTCAAAGTCAAGTGGCTCACTGATGGTGACAGAAATACCAAATTTTCTAATGCCCTTCAACGAGCGAAAAGAGTCAACAGGCCTCTATCTCTTCTGAAGGATGGAGACTCTATAATTGATGACATAAGGAGTCTCTCAAATAATATTTCCCCCTTCTATTTGAATCTTTTCAACAGCACCACAAGAAATGAAGCTTTGATTGATGGAATTATCCCAAAGTTAGTCAATGATACTGAAAACACTTCTCTTATCTCAAATCCCACAAATATTGAAATCAGGGAAGCAGTTTTTTGTCTTAAAAAGGAAAGATCACTAGGGACGAATGGTTTCACTAATTATTTCTTCCAATTCTATTGGGTGGTCATTCAAGAATATGTCTGTAGAATGGATAGGAATTTCTTCACAAAAGGATCTTCCACGTAAGGATTTAATGCTCAGTTCATTGCATTAATTCCTAAGGTTGAGAATGCAAGTGATATTGGTCAGTTACGGCCTGTTTCTCTCATCAATACTATCCACAAGATCATCACCAAAATCCTTGCTATTCTCCTTGCTACTATTTCTCAGAGAATTGTCTCATGGAACCTGTTTGGTTATATTAAAGGAAGGAGAATTAAAGATTGACTTATAAATGCCTTTGAATGTATTAATCTCCTTAAAAAGACCACACGGGGTGGAAACATTGCTCTAAATCTTGATATTAAGAAGGCCTTTGACACCATTAACTGGGGATTCATTGGACGAATTCTGCATGATTTCGACTTACACAGTAGATTCATTCATTGGGTTTATGCTCTGATCAGTTCTGCCCATATTTCTATTTTGATTAATGGGGCTCCGGATGGTTACTTTAAATGTTCTAGAGGAGTGAGGCAGGGGACCCTTTGTTCGCTATTATTTTTGAAATTACTTAGGATTATCTCAGTTGTCTTATCCTTGATCGAGTTAATAAAGGAGAGATCAAACAAATCTGTGATGCACGAGGTATTTCTTCCCCCTCACATATCCTTTTGGCTGACGATATCATTTTTTTATCCAAGGGGATAGAAGGAACCCTAAAAATATCAAGAGAATTCTTCTTCATTATGAAAAATCTTCTGTTCAAGAAGTAAGTTGGGGAAAGTTGTTCATTATCTTTTGGAATAACATCTCGGCCTCTTGGAAGCAAAGCATGGTTCATGAGATGGTCATAAGGGAGGGTTCCCTTCCTTTCATTTACCTTGGAGTTCCAATGTTTCTTGGAAAACCCAAGACCTCTTATTTTATTGACGTTGTGGGAAATGGTAGAAGAACTCTCTCCACCTGGAAGGGTAAGTCACTCTCAATGGCAGGGAGAATCTTCCTGGTTAAGCATATGATTTCTCTAAGCTTGTTTACTCTTTCATGGTGTACTCCTGGCCTTCCTCCACCCTTAAAACTGTCAAAAAACTCATGAGGAACTTTGTGTGGAGTAGAAGTATTATTGAAAGGAAGATTTTAACAGCTCCATGGAAGACTTGCTACTTGCCACAGAGCATGGGAGGCCTCAGAATTAAAAATATTAAGCTCTTCAACCAATATCTTCAAGCTCATTTCCTTTGGTGTCTCATAAATGATAAATCTGAGTCCCTAAATTTCCTCATATCTAAACTTCTAAGATGTTTGATTGTAGGAAACATGAATTACATACAATCCTCGATTTGGCCACCTCTCAAAAAAACATTCCAGAATTTTAAAATGCAGTCTCACAGGATGGTCAGTAGGAACTCCTCCCTCCAATTCTGGAGAGATAACTAGACCGGTACCCCTCTGATTGATTGTTTTGAGATTCAGGAAATGCCTACAAATCACAATGTCACTATTAGAAACCATCTTGAGTAGTATCATCAACTTCCATCTGAGATTACGAACATTGTCTCCTCTTATGACTTTCTAGATGCAGATGACATTCTTATTTGGGAACTGAGCTCTAATGGAATTATGAACTCCAAATGATTCTATAATAATCTTCTTCAATGTAGCGGTAATGGATCTATGAACTACAACAAAAAATGGCTTCTTCCATCTCGAGCCACTCTCCTCTGGCGCCTCTATCTCAATAAACTTCCAGTGGACACTAATCTGTAGTGGGTTGGGATCTCCCTCTGCTCCATATGCAACCACTTTTATCAGCACCTTGATGATGTTAATCACTTTTTCCTTTCATGTAAAATAGTAGCTTATCTCTGGAACAGGGTTTTTACCTGGTTTGAGTTTAATCTGCCGCATGTGAACAGCATCGAGGCTCTTTTGCTGCTACTCCAACAGATTCAATTATCCAAACTGGTGTGTATTCTTTTCTTTACTGAATGTGGGAAATTCATTTACGTCCTATGGAAGTGCAGAAATAAAGCCCAAACCACTAATTCTATAATTAATCACGGGTTTCTGCTCTCTCAAATTATGTTGGTGGCTCAACAAACAAATATTTCACATGGTGAAAATTGGCACAACTCAGTTATGGATTTTTTTGTTCTGAGAAAACTGAACGTGCAAGGTAATTATCCTCAGCCTCTTAGAACCATAAAATTCCTATGGTTACCTCCATTTTCAAACTGGATTAAATGCAACTTGGATGGAGCCTCGAGAGGTAATCCAATTCCTGTTGGTTATGGTTTTGTCTTCATAAATCATGATGGTGATTTTTTGAATGGGGGTCATGGTACGTGTGGACTGGTCATGGCTCTTAAAGCAGAGATAATGGATCTCATCAAAGCAGTTGATTTTGTTCAATGAAAAAATTGGACAAATATCTGGTTTGAAAGTGATTCTATCACTTTTGTTCAAGCCGTTCGAATGGGTGAAATTCACTTGGCTTGGAAACTTACTTTGAAATGGATGAAGTGCCTCGACATACTTGCTTCAATACATTATATTATTACACATGTCTACCGGGAAGCCTATCAACTTGTTGATTTCCTTGCAAACATGGGAGCCTCGGGTGACACTTGCACATATCATTCCAATACTCCTCGTGAGTTGCTTCGTACCCTTTACAGAGATAAATGTAAAATTCCCTGCTTTAGACTTTTGTAACACATGTTTCCTTTATTTAGTTATATTAAGCCTTGTTTCTTTCTCTTTTAAAAAAAATTAAGTATAAATTTAAAATCTAAATAATATTTATTATATCATCTATATACCAGAATATGTCATATGACATAATATAATTATACTTGATGGAAATATACCATTTCAATTTTCATTAATGTATTGTATGATTTATTTTAAACTAAAGTTAAATTATTTTAAAATAATATACAAATATATAATTTTTTTTAAGAGGTGGTGTTTTGGTCAAGATCCAAGACACAATTTATTAAAAATCAGAAAAACTACTACAAAAGTATGAAGGAGGGAGTCTTATTACAATCTTTTTCATAAATGGGGAGTAACTCAATAGGTAAATCCATTAGCCAAGATAGAACCTGGTTGATACCTTTATTGGCAAGACCATCTGTAACCGTGTTCGCTTCATGAAAGGAATGTGTGGAAATGTAATTAATCTCATAAAGTGATTCGAGACAACCCATCCATCGGGTGGTGAGAGACCAGACAAGGTGAAACGTACCATTCCAAATAGCTTGGATAATGGTGGTAGAGTCGCTTTCGATCCAAATGTTGGTCCACCCCTTTTGTCTGATAAACTCAATCGAATGGATCACGACCAACATTTCCGCCTCCAATGAGGTTGCCAATCCGCAACCGGTGAGGAAACAACCAAGAGTTCAACCATGAAAATCTTTGAAGATAGCGCCACATCCAGCAGGACTCGGGTTGCCTTTAGAGGCACCATCCACATTAACTTTGATCTAACCAGGGAGATGAGCTTTCTAGAACACCTCAATTGTGCGCGGTGACGGCTTGTAAAGGCCCTTAATTCCAAGATGTCGAAGGATCATTAGGTCACCAACAATGTTATGACAAGGAGCTTTTTTCATCGAAGCCACTTCTATAACGACAATAATAATTCATTTTCTACCTTCATTAAGATTAAAATAGCAATTTTTGTGCATAAAATCATTTCTATCATACAAGATAACATGGAGAAGTTCTGAAATCCAAATTGTGAAAAAATTCTTGATTTTCGGAGAAAGATCTTGCGCCAAACATCCTTTGATTTGAGAAATAATGGAGTATAAATGAAACCATCTATAATCAAACACATTAGTAATATAATTCCAATGCGCGGAGGCCATGGCGCAAGAAAAAAAAATGATTGGCATGTTCCCTGTATTGATGGCAAAGAGGACATTTAGAAAAAATCTGAATACCAAAACTTTGAAGACAAACCTCAGTAGGAATGCGGTTGTGGGAGAGAATCCAAATCAGGTTGAGCCTCGAGGGTTTAATCCAAGGCTTGTAAAAGGATTTCAACCAATCAAATCTAGAGTCCATCGATGTGAAATTATGATTATAAAAACTTTTAGAGTCTAGCACCCCATTATGCGCAGGCTCCCAAATAAGGAATCATCAATGTGAGAAAAATGATAATTTTCAACCACATTCAAGATGTTATCAGGGAGATTGGAAACATTAGAATTCATAACATATTTAATAGAGAAATTGGCACTCGTAGTAGGTGCAGAATTTTGAGATAACATAGAGAGAAGGGGGGTTCCAGTCCAGTTATCCAACCAAAAATTCAAGGTAGAGTCAGTGCTGACCACCCATCTAGAATTATTCATGATGCTAGAGAAGGAAAGTCTGATGGAGGGACAGATCAAAGATTTCACATAATTCGAATTCCCTTTCTTAAGTTTCATGAGGAACCTATCCTTAAGGAAGGAAAGAGACTCAGAGGAACTATGAATTAAATTCCAGGTAAATTTGGCTTGAAGAGCCTCATTAAATAGATTGATATTTTTGATGCCCATACCGCCCTTTTCAAGAGGTATGCAACATTTTGACCAGGGGATGGTGATAAGCTTCCTAACCAGAATGTTACCAGACCAAAAAAAAATTCTAATGTGCCCATTTATTTTTTTCAAAAGACTGGTAGGCCATCTATAGACCATCATGGAATAAACCATTTTAAAAATAATGGTACATTTAACAAGACAGACTCTGCCAGCCATGGAGAGGGATTTTCCTTTCCAGGAATCCAGTTGATGGATAACCTGGTCCATAATCGAGTTAAAGTATGAGTATTTTGGCCTTCCCCATAAAATGGGTACCCCCATGTAGATAAAAGGGAAAGAGCCTTCCTTGATGCCCAGATTTTTTATGATGCTATTTTTTCTGTTAGTCAGGAAGTGTTTCCCAAAAAAAAGATTTGTTCCAATTTATAGACTGACCAGATATGTATTCATAATGATCTAAGGCAGTTTTTAAAGTTTGAATGTTTCTTTTTCTTCCTTGCAACCAAATAATAATGTCATCAGCGTATAAGAGATGTGTAGGCCTAGCTTGTTTTGCTCCACAAGATGGGAAATTAATCTTCTAAGACAATCCTCTACAATGGAAAAAAGTATGGTCAATAGGGGATCACATTGCTGAACACCCTTATTACATTTAAAATAGCCTTTAGGATCACCATTAATATTAATTGAGATATTGGTTGAAGAAAATAAGGTGTTAATTCTACTAATGGAGGAATTGTTAAAACCAAAAGCTTGGAGAACCTTGAATATGAAACTCCAATCAATAGTATTGAAAGCCTTACTAATGTCAAGTTTGATGGAAATGTTACCTCCTCTGGTATTTCTGTTTAAAGAGTTGGTGCATTCAGAGGCAATGCAAATGCAGTCTTGGATAGACCTGCCCTTAATGAAACCAAACTGATTCTAAGATATGATTTTATTATAGATATAAGAGATCCGGGTGGCAAGAAGTTTAGTGATGATTTTTTAGAGGGAGTTAATGAGAGAAATTGGCCGGAAAAGTTGGATTTTAGAGGCATTGTACACTTTGGGAATTAAAGTGAGGAATTGAGTGTTGAGACCATGAGGGAGAACCCCATGCATGAAGAAGGATCTGACAAGATTATAGACATCCACATGTATGATATCCCAGAATTGTTGATAGAAGCCATTGTTAAAACCATCAAGACCCAGAGCACTATCCGAGTTGAGGCTAAAAACCATGCTTTTGATCTCATGATCAAGAGGTATGCCCAATAGAGTACTATTTTCCTCATCATTTACTAATACTGGGATGACTCCAGAAAGAAGTTCCTTATTTATGTGTGAACCATTGAAAAGATTTTCAAAATAAGAAACCACGTGAGTGGAAATAACGGCCTCTGAGTCCAAAATGGAGTCATTATCCTTAAGAAGAGACAGAGGCCTATTGACTTTTCTAAATCTTTGTAGGGCATTGTAAAACTTAGTGTTCCTATCACCATCAGCGAGCCACTTAGCTTTAAAGACTTGCTTGCATAATTTGTCTTTAATTAGAATAAGAGAGTTAAGATTTCTTGATATATTGATTTCATTTTAAGGATCAATAGAAAGATAAGAATTGGTGGAGATAGTTTGGATCTGGATAAGCTCTATTTCAAGGGTGATAATATTCATATCTATTTGTTTAGATTTATCCTTACACCAACCTTCGAGATGTTGTTTAAGAAGTTTGAGCTTATCAATACAAGCCCAAGTGCCAAGATGATGGTTTATTGAGGTCCAACAGTCACTGATAATCTTGTAACACTCTGGTTCATCAACCCAAGAATTGTTGAATTTGAAAGGGGTAATGGTTTTAGTCCTCTTGGAGACAATGCTGACAAGAATAGGATGATGGTCCAAATATAGTTTGGCCAAGGTGATACTGGATATGTTATCCCATTTGTCCAGGGCCAGAAGGTTAGTAAAAGCCCTATCTAATTTTCTAGCGATGAACCTATTATAATGTCTCCTATACCAGGTGTACTTGGCTCCCAACAGTCTGATTTCAATGAGGTCACAATCATCAAGAGCGGCCCTAAATTCCCTTGAGGAAATGAGAGAGTGAGAGGGACCAATTTTTTCAATGGGAGAGAGAATGGCACTAAAATCCTCGACAACAAACCAGGGGGCCTGCATATTAATAGCTAAGTCAATAAGATCCGACCAGAGAGACCTACGGTCTTGATATCTTTTTTTAGCATAGATCATAGAGAAAAAAACATGCAGAACATCCAAGATAAAATCAAGCATTAACATATGATCTGATAAATTGTAGACCTTGACATTTTTTAAAGAGATGTGATAAAAGACACAAAGAGAGTCAGCATTTGCAGAATTTTTGTTGGAACCAAAGAAATTATAACCAAAGGCACATAGACATTGAAATTTCAGAGGGAATTTAACCTTGGGTTCAGCCAGAGAAAAAAGTTTTGGCTTATGATTCAAAAGATTTCTTTTAAATACTGAAAAGGTGTCAGGGTTTGTGATACCCTGACAATTCCAAAATAAAACATCCATAAGAAGTCACCTGGAGTTGGGGCGAGGGCCCCTCTTATTCTACATAGAGCCACCCAAACCCTCCTACTCTTAGATCTTCTAAGGGCTTATGAGGATCCCAGACTGTTCTTCGAACCCTGTTTACTCACAACAGAAACAGAGGTCCTATTAGTAGAAACTGAATTGACAATGGTTAGTGAGTCAGGAGGAGGCCCATTCAAGGGATCAACCATATTAGCATCAATTGCATTCTTGGAATGAGTCATAGTCTTAACTCCAGTAGACAAATCCTGAATAGGCAGTGAATTCACTGCTGTTATAAGGTTATTGTTCAATGACACATCATTTAGGGGACTAGAAATGCTCTTGTGGAATCATTGACAATTGCAGAAACTAAAATATGATTCAGTGGTGTGTGATCTGCAACTGTGTTTTCAGATGAGATATTCAAAACAGGAACCGAAGAAAAACCTGTTTCACCAGCCATAGTCTGAGATTTAGCACCAACAGGAGGTCAGACTGCAGACTTTGGTGAGTCATTCATAGGGGAATATATAAATATATAAATGATATACATGTATTTTATGTAAAGAAAATGAATACTAAATCCTATGGTGTCACACTATCCCCATAAATAAATTATGTCCTTTCAGTTTTAATTATTACCCACTAATGAAAATAGTTAAGGGTATCCATATGATAGACATTACTAAAGATATAATTTTTAATGAGATATCAATCTCACCATCTCAGGTAATACTAAGAATGTTTTATTTTTCATCATATTTGAATATCCCAGAAATGAGTTTCTCCCCAACAATTTGAGCTAAATACCCCTCATGATTGGGTATTAAGACCCATATATTGGAAGTAATTTCCATATGTAATTTATAGTTAGATCTTCACTAATAGATGATTATGGGTTGATTTCGGAAACAAATTATGATCTCATTATCTTAGAAATAAATATATCCTTTATGAAAAGATATCTAATTGATGTGAACAAATAAATCCATTTTGGATAAAGGTATAATAATTTTATTTTCAAGAAACACATTCCTATATTCTTCTATCAAAGAGAAATTATAAACATGTGATGAAATCCTTACATTAGTAATTGTTTTCACTAATAGGTCAATATACAGTAATTGGGGTCATGATATGATCATCTAAGTAAACTTTTAATATGTAAATGGGTTGGTAAAACTATAGTTAAATAATAAATTTTTATTTATTGATTGAGTGATAAGTTCACTTTACAACACATCATTTTTGTGGCCTACTTTAGCATATTTGATTGAAATAGCCTTCCATTGGTCCCTTGGTTTTGGAAGATATTAATTTATATTATCCTCAATAGAAAATTCATTGGTGGATTTATTTTCGTAATGTAAAATATCCTGGTAATTTAATCATTATATTATGAGTGGTTCATTTTTTGGGACTTTTATACACTCCATTATATTTTAAAAACACTTTATATCTCTTTAAAAATCATGATCCCAATGGCCAAACCTTCAAGAATTAAAAAATACTATTAATTTATTTAAATTTATAGGGTGAATATTCCCAAATTATTTACATGTATGAAATTTAATATTCTTTCACCAATGGTCTTTATGAATTACTTTTTTACAAAGCACAATTTTCACTTATTTTTGTGTTTAGAGGTTACGAAAGTAGATGTTTAAAATAATAACTCAAGATAGTTGAGTAATCATAACCATAAAATTTTTAACACCAACTCTCATTATATTTAGTTTCTCATTAGGATAGTCATTGTACTATCAATCTCACATGTTATTAATTTGATTCCACCTATTTCTAGTCATATGACTAAAAATAAAAAAATTACTATAACTAGCAGTAAATAATAATCAAAGTAATTAATCATATGTTATCAAAAATAATTCCTATGATTTTGTAAATTACAATAGCTTCATTTAAAAATATGAAATTTTAGGTTTATCTTATTCTACATTTGGTTCTTAATTGGTTGTTTTAGAATCTATCATCTTATTCTTCAAAACTTAATCCACCAAAATAAATAAACCTTACTTCAATAAAAACTCAAGGGCCCCGGACCTTCACTCCGGGATATTGTACTAAAATTGATACTTTATTCATATTATTTAATATCATATGATATAGAGAAATAATAACACACCCATATTTTACTCTATTTTCAAATCTAAACATTATGTCTCACAAATTCACACAAAATTCTAGAACCCAAAATTTTGTTTCTATTAATATTAAATACATACAAACTTATTTAACAAAACATCAATAATTTCTATGTAGACTCACCGCACTAGACCACCTTCTTTATATTTATATGTTAAAATATATTTTATATCCCAAGGAATTGAAATATCATAAAGGGGTAAACTAATATGCCTAGTAAGGGTAAATAAAAGTGTAAATAATCAAATATCATAAGTGAGAATAAGATAATCATGTGGTTATTAGAAATAAATCATAGTTCAAGGACCTAAGATAATTGAATCATTCCACTGAAGACATATTCCATAAATCATGAGTCATGGAATAATAATTTTTTCATAACATATGGCATGAGTCATAGGAGTGGAAACATGAGTCATTGATCATGGTACATGAGAACATAACATAATAACTGAAAAATATGGTATGCAATAGAACTAATAACATGACTCACGGTTAACCACAAATATATTCATTAAATAATGGAGGTGGTTAACCACATACCCCTAAAATATTAGTCTTAGGATAACAACTCATGCACCATTTTGGTTTTGGGATACTACCCATGCACATTTGTTTTCAGGGTATACAAACTATTGGAAACTATTGATAATGGGATAAAAATGACTATACACTTTTGTGCTCGGTATTGTAACATCCTATAATTTTATTAAATATTTTCCTTTAGAATGCATTCAAAATGTTCATTAGATTTTAGTACACACAACACAAAACTAAACAAAATTATGCTTTATACAATAAAATATAAAACACATTACAAGATAATTATAAAAAAAATAATTAAAATATTTTAATTCATTAAAAATATAATTAATTTAAATGAAACTATTTTATTGAATTTTATTTTTAAAAAAATTATTAATTTTAAGGAAAATTTATTATTAAATTCAAATAATAATTTTTAAAATTATTTATTAACATCCATGAAATAATAATTAATTATAAGAATTATTTCTTTAATTATCCATATTTAAACAAAAAATTCTTTTTAAAAGAATTATTTTTATTTTATATTATATATGTTTGATTTGGAATCTAAATTTTTAAATTTAATAATTTAAATTTGATAAAATTAATTTAATTTTTAGATTCTTTATATCAATATTATCATTTTTTGATTTTTTATGATTTTTCTAAAATGGTTGATTTTTTTGTGAATAGTGAATATACCATTTTTACTAATAATGATTATTTTATAACACAATAATTTTATTACCATGACTAAAAATTTTATAAAACCTTTATATTGAACAAATATGCATTTAAATAGTAAAATAAGTCATTTAAAAAATCTTTTGAATTTTGAAAATCATGATTGAATTTTTGGAATACAAGATTTATTTTATTCTAATAAAAAACTGATTGGGTCATTTTCGTTAAATTAAGTATTCACAATGACAAATTTGAGTTTTCCATAATTTCAAAGTCTAAAAATGCATATTTTTTAATTGTAAACTAGTAAATTTCATTTTAAAAAACCATATATTATTTTTTTGTAAATTCATTTTTATACTTTATATGGGAGTTTTTCTAAAAAATATTTTTCTTTCATTATATATAATTATGTTAAAGTTAATTTGTATGAACTCTATAAATTTTATATTATAAAATGATTTAAAAATTAGAACTCATAATTTTCAAATTATTTAATAAGTTCCATTTCATTTCTGGTCATAAAAATAAGTTAACATGGTAAAAGTTAGTCACCATGATAGAGGTTTAAATGGTGTACAAGGGGTAAAATTAAGGGATAATTCCACAAATATCAAGAAAAATTATCAAAAAATTATTTTTTCATTAAATAATAAACCTATCCTATATTTTCCTTTAAAGATGGATAATTTTTATCCATTTCCTTGAGAATGACTCCCATTTTATTTTAATAAAAAAAATTATTTAAAAAATGTCACTCTTATCACGTATAAAAGGATCCCTTATCCACACCTTCAGATAAAAACAGAAAAAATAAACTCACACATTTACAAAGACCTATTTCATTATTGAAAAAATATCTCCCATTTTATTGACCCTCTCATCTCAATAATATATCCTAACCCCCCCCCCCCATTTCCAAGTGGTCTTTAAAGCGGAGATTCAATCTCTCAACGTAAGTGATATTTTATTCCTAATATTTCTTCTATATTTGATTCAACTAAATCTACATAAATATTATTTATCAATTTTATAAAATGTTTCTGAAATAATTAACATTCTTCAAAATAGGTATTTGCATTATTAAATAGCATGTTCTGACACATTCAATCATTATAACATGCTCTTGTTTGGGTAGATTTTACCACCTACATGAATGATGTTGTAATGTTTATGTAATGAATGATTATGGAATATTAGGTACTAGTAATATGAAATAAAATTATTGAATTTAATTTTTTTAATTAAAATTTAATATTTATATACATATTATTATTCAAAAATAAAATCAATTCTTTTTACGATATCCAAATTTGCAAAAAATGATATTTTTAAGCTTTCTATTAAAATCATCACAATAAGTTTCATTAAATTACCAAGGGAATCCAAAATTATATTATAAAAATACTATAACCATTATGAAAAATATATAGATTATTAAACCATAACTATGGTACAAGGACTAGAACCATCAAATTAGAACATGTGTAAAAAATGAAATATTAACATAATAATATTGATTTTACCATGAATTATCAATAAAAGGGTAATAAATTTTTTTAATAGTGTGTTATCTAGTAATAAAAATATGAAAATGGTCCTGAAATATATTTTTGGTAAATAAAAATTTATTTTATAGTAGGTTATATCATGTCTGAACAAGAGGAAGTCAAATGTCAACGTTTTTCGAATCTCAGTTTTCCTTCATTGAGATATGTTTTGTATTCCCAATCATATTCTTTTGTGCTATGTATATACTGACCCTTAATGTGTTTTATGAATATTTTCATGAAAATTATAAGTTTTTATATATCTTTATTTGGTTATATATTTGATTATATCTTGATTCAAAATCAACTAAAATCCATAAGGGGTTTTATTTAAAATCACATTAAATGTTTTAAAACATTTTACATATCTCTTTCTATTCCATAGACATATTATTTATATTGTTTAAATAACATTAAAGTCTTTATATCAATTATTAATAAGATAATTTTCAAAAATCCTTGACTTCCTCTAATTTTTTTAAAACATAATCTTTTCAATATTTTTCATACAGGTCATTGTTTCTATCATAATAAAGTGTAAAAAGATTTTTTTTTAAATTTAGAACATGACAGTTGTTTCCCATAATCAATAATTATAATTTTTATTAAGATTCATTTCCATGATTCCTTTATTTTTTTAAAAAATCATATTCCAATTGTTTTGTGGATTTTTTATTTTTTAAATGTTACAAAAAGAAAAGGATATTTCTTCTTATTTTTCAAAACATATTTCTAATGATTTTATAAAATTATATGTCATCTATGATATTATAGTTTAATGGATTTTATTTTACACTATGTATATTATCTAATTATACCATACACATTCATTCTCTAGATGGATTATGTTGATGTTTTATGTAAATTATCATCAACCCTATTTATTTTCACATGGATTAATTAAACTATAAATGAATGATGAATGCTCTTATTTTAATGTCGAATATATATATATATATTATAATTATGTGATATTTGGGTATTTTATATTCCTTTAATTAATTAGTTAATGGTGTATATATTATTATCCCAAAAGGTACATTGGCAGTTATCTCAATCCCAAGGGTATATAAAAGGTTATCCCTAGTACAAAAGATACATGGGTGGTTAACCAAAGCCTACTATATTTTGGGGAATAGGGTTTTCTATCCCATTATGTGATGAATGTATTGGTTTTCATCCTTGAAAATTTATATGGTACCTATTATTATGTTTATGCGACACTTTTATCCCACATATTGATACCTATGTTTTCATTGGTCAATATTTTTTACTTAAGATTCATGTTTACACCAAAAGCTTTATTACATGATTTTATGATTTATGAATCATGGATTATTGGTTATGATTACCCTTTTATATTTTATTTTACTCTAATTATTTTCTCATAACCACATTCTTATTTTATGCTTGTTTATGATCTTCGATTGATATCTTCCATGTTTACCCTTACTCTGCATCTCAGCTCACCCTTTTCTTATTCTCTATTCCCCAATTTCTGAATAAGAAAATTAATTAGGATATGTATAGAAAGGTTGTATCATATAAATATTACTTATAGTAAATATAGATAACAATAAAAAACAATAATTTGGTTATGTAACTAATGACCAAAAAAACCAAAACATTAGTTTCTAGGGTCTGAATTATTATGAGATATAATAAATATTAGTCTAAAATAATTTAATATGCATGTATTTTATTCTTGGGTTACCTCAGTTAGTATCAAATATAGTATCTAATGAGTATGTTTTTGGAAATATATTTGGGTGTATGGGTGTGGGGAATCTCATTTGGCGTCATTAAAGGGTTCAGTTATTTTCTAGGATTAGGTTATGAAGGAAAAGATGACAGAACCTAAATCAGCTTATGTGAAGTAATATGAACCTAAAATATCATAGTTTGAATTGGAGGTTCCATAATTTAAGATATCCTAATATTTTTTTTCTTTTCTATTAATTTCTGTGATTATTTATTCATTGTCACACTGAATTTTCTAGTTTTATTCAATGTCAATAATTTTGAGGATTACATTTAACAATGAATATTTTAAGAAATGAAAAGACCATAATCATGATAACCCAAATAAAATGTGATATATAATTTGAATCCTTATACCTATACTCACCCAAATCTCTCAAACATTGAACAATAATGAGAACCATATCTAACTTCTCATTAACCAATGGAAGGAAAACTCATAATTAAGTAATTAATGTAGCAATGTTCACCTTCCTTTAGTTGGTTTTCAAATACACTAATTTATGAGAAGTTAATTTTTATGATGGAAATTTTATTTTTTTATTATCCAATTA
The DNA here is from genome assembly GCA_963277665.1 of Viscum album. Lineage (NCBI taxonomy): Eukaryota > Viridiplantae > Streptophyta > Magnoliopsida > Santalales > Viscaceae > Viscum > Viscum album. The sequence continues at coordinate 2,391,293 of OY728123.1, read as the reverse complement.
TAGTGCATGAGTTCATTTTGTTAGACATGTATCATTTAGAAGTTGAATCCGATATTTGGTAGACCCTAATCAACAACACAAGGTAAGATGATAAAATTGAATTTATGGGATATGAAGTGTTTAAAAAGGTATTTTTCAATAAATAATTTCCCAAAAAACATTGAACAAAGATGGATAGATAATATTTAGGGCTTAAAAATGGGAATGAATGAATTGTTACCTAAAAAATAAACCTTATAATACCTACAAGATACGAATCTATTTTTATCATTGAACTTGAAAGAAATATAAACCATTTATTTAATGGATTGAAAAAAATTATCTTAATGGAGTTATCTATAAGGGAATTTGGAAGTTTTGAATAATTTTTTTATGTTCTCTCAAAGTAGAAATAAAAATTTCAGAGCCTCTTCATTCTCTCATTTTGTGGAAAAATAATAGAAAAATATAGATTCATAGAAAAATTAAAAATAATAAATCTTATATATGGAAGATGACTCGAGATCTTGTATATAAATGTTTTAAGAAGAATCATGTGGGAATTATCTCCAAGGAATAGGTAAATTATTCAAGTATGGAAGACAAGGTTTTCAAAAATATGAATATTTAAAGGATAAAGGTATTATTAGTAATGAAAAGGGTGAAAATAAATATTATCCTAATAGTACACCCACACTCTAATTATTAAATTGTAAGGAGTAAGGGAATTATATCATCAACTACACCAATCCAAGGATTAATGATGATAACTAACTTTATAATCCTCTAAAGCCATGTGGAAAAGAGAAATCCTATGCAATCACAAATGGTGATGTGAGTTGTGAGAATGAAATGATGAAAGTTACAGTAATTATCAACTCATGAACTATTAATATATTATTTAATTCTATTTATACAGATTCTTTTATATGCTTAAACTTTTTTAATGGTATGTCACGACTCGCCCTCGGGACCCGTGTCGTGACTACCCCAAGCCCGCCTTCCATAGGCCAGGGGCTGGCGACTAGCACCGAAAGCGTAAATCCCTAAGCTGGGAAGGCATTGCCTTTATAAAAAGTAAACACACACAAACAGAGTAAACAACTGGAAGCAAAGCACTAAGAAATATTGAATACAGAATAGGTGCTGGAAAGTAAAAGGGGCCAAAAATACAATCCCAATAGTAAAGTACAAGTACAACTGAAAGCAAGTACAACAGAAAAAGGGAAAAATGACAGAAAAGTAAAGACCAGCTTCTGGATCATCCTCCGAGGTTACTACCTGAAAGGTAGGTACAGATGTCCACCTTAGTACTCCACATCCATCAGACTCCTCTGTGTACCAACACGTCGAATGGTCCACCTCTGGGTACCATCTAGTCCTGGCGCTCTCAGCCTCTGTCAGTGTTGTCCATAGTCTGCATCCAACATAACGAGGTACGGGCTTTGCCCGTGTAGGTGTGAGTATAATGATACTCTATAGGGACCCCGATACCCTCAAGGTCTCACAATATCCAACAAGGATAAACCACAAAGTAAATGACTCAATGGATAACCCATACTTAGTTATATTCTCATATATATACCTAAGTTATCTATTAACCCATCTCAATCATGAGGAAACACAAAAGTCATTGACTCATCTCAAACAAGTATTTTCATTATCAAAACCGCAACTGCTGGAGAACTCCTCTGTCAAGAATAGTAGGCCTGTCGCAACACTAAGGAACTTCTCACTAACCTTGGACTGTTGAGGTAATCCTCCTGTCGAGTACTGCGCATCTGCGCTAATTACCAGGTGCTCTTCCACTGTGGGTCTGCCGCCAACTACCAGACCCTCCCCCTAATAGCCTGCAGAGGTACTCCTCCTGTCGAGTAACGTGGGTCTGCCTCCAACTACCAGTTGCTCCTTCTCCATGGTTCTTCCACCAACTACCAGGCACTCCTCACTAGGCTAGTCAAATTGGTCAAGCAGTCGTCAGGTCTGTCAGCTACTATGTCTCCACACTCTTTCTGCTCGTCACAAGAAGGATCTGCTCCCCGAGCTACTGGAAAAAACTGAAACTATCACAAAGTCTCATGTAGAAGTATCTCAAAGGTCTGTCTCAACAATGGGATCTCAACGCAATAGACGACATGTCATTCGGTCGTCCGGTTTTTTAGTTATTTTCTTTTTAGCCCTAGGGGTCAGGTTGGATTTCTGTACGAACCAACCCGACCATATCTCAACTATACCTCAAACACTAGTGTGGTATTCTCAAAAGAACTATCTCTCATTGAGATTACCAGTGCCGCTGACGGTTCGTCAAATAGACGTCTGGTGCCAAAGATGTGGCCAAAGTAAGAAAAGGGTCGGTAGTGGGCCTAGGTCCAGTCTGACCCAGTTGGACTGACTCGGCCCAACCCAGTCTGAGCCGACCCGGTCTGGGTCATCCCAGACATACCCGATGGGTCTGACCTAGCCTCTTGGGTGGGTAAGCTCGCTAAGTTAGGCCCGGTCCACTGGGCCCCACCCAGCAGACTACGAGGGTGGTTCGGCCAGCACTGCGAGGGGCGTGGTTCGGGAGGTCGACCGTTGGGAGGCCAACGGTAGGCCGCACGGGGCGTGGGTAGGCCGACTGGACACCAGGAAGGTCGAGGATGCACCGTCTTGGGCACCAGGGCACCGGGCAGTGCACCGGGGTAGCGCGCTTGGGCGCGGGCAGCGCACCAGCGCGCCGGCCAGACCGTGGCAGGGGGCGCAAGGGCGCCGGGATGGCCGTCAGAAGAGCGTGGGGGCGTCGGGCAGGCCGCCAGCAGGGCAAGGCCAGCGCGCGAGGCACACTAGCAGGCGGCGCGGGCAGTGCACTGGGGCAGCGCGCCAGGGGGTGTGTAGCACGCTGGGGGGCTACGGGGGTGGCACGGTTTGTGGAGTCCGCAAGTAGCTCGGCCTTTGTTCGCCATCTTCGTCATCGTCGTCGCGTGTATCGCCTCCGTCATCAAACAAGAACAAGCAAAGGGTTGGGTCATACCATGTTCATGCGGTCTGATCCCTCTTCGTCATGGCGATAGAATTTGGAAACAAAGTGCCCAACAAATGATGAATAATGAAGGTTTATACTCATATATAAAAAATAACTCAAATTCCTCCTACCTCATTTGTTGTTCGGTGATTTTCGATAGATTCGCGGTAGGGTGGATGTCGTCATTGGCGACATTCATTGCGGGCGGTATCTTCTCCTTTGACGCGGATGAAGTTCGTTGGAGATGTCATGGGTGTTCTTCATGGACGTCGCTTCCCTTTCTGGACCCGGTTGAAGAAGGAAGAAGATGGTGTTCTTCACGTTCTTCATGTTCTTCGCTGGAGAGGCTGAAGTTCTCCTAATTCTCCCAAGGCTTCACCAAAAAGAAAGTTGCCAACCAAAAATAAAAGACTCACTATTATTTTAATCGTTGGAAAGAGTTCAAATGGATTCAAAAAGGAGCTACTTAATTAAATGGATTGGCACATTAAATTAATTTCTAGAAGGTGGAGAGGCTCCCCAATTAATTGGGACAGTTGTCACAAAAATTAATGGAGAGAGGGTTGGCTTCATTAACTCTAGGGATGTTTTGGGGGGTTTAAGGGGTTTGTAGCTCGTGTGGGTCCCACCTAATAATATCCTCTCATGGGAGGTTATACTCGGGTGGGACCCACCACCATAACCTCCCATGGGGGGTTTGGGTGTGGTGGACCCCGCCTCCAACCTCCCCTTGGAGGTTTTAACCACCCAAATAAAATAAAGTTAATACTTTATTTTATTCAATTTAATTAAAAACCCCCCAAAACTATGTTCCAAAATCTTAAGAATGCAATTGCGGTGAAGATTTCACTAAGTAATCACCGACGTTGTGAGTTCAACGGTGCCCTTAGATTTCAATTCCGAGCACCGGTTCAAAAGATATAAAATCTCGCTCGTACGTTTACTGAACGTACCTGAAAAAAACTTTTTAAATTGATTCCGGACACACCGGGCCTTGGAATCAAGCGCCGTCAGAAACTGCAGACATGTAAAATTTCCATGTATTTAAGATAAATAATTCCATGAAAATTCTGGGTCATTACATTCTCCCCACCTCAGGGTGTTATGTCCCCATAAGCTACAACTCGAACTAAGGGAACAAATGGGGTACTGAGCACGCATCTGATCCTCCCGCTCCCATGTTCTCTCATAGTGGTTACCGTGCTGCCAAAAAACATGCACCAGAGGTATCGACCATCCACGTAGGACCTGCTACTGTCGATCCTCAATATCCACTAGAACCTCCATGAATGTCGCACCTTCATCGATGTCCAGATCACCGTGATCGATGATGTGGGATGGGTCTTTAACGTATCTTCTCAGCAGAGATATGTGGAAGACGGCGTGCACCCAGTGAAACTGAGGTGGAAGAGATAAGTAGTAATCCACCTCGCCTACTCTGCAATAGACCTGTAAAGGTCATATGAAGCACGAAGATAACTTGCCGCCTTGTCCAAATCTCCGCAAACCTTTTCAAGGTGAGACCCACAGAAAGATGTGGTCACCATCCTCAAACTCCAGAGGTCTCTATCTCCTGTCAGCATACGACTTATGTCTGCTCTGTGCAGTCTTCATCGGCTACTAGATAATCTGCACCTTCTCTATGGTAGCTCGTACCATCTTTGTTCTCGCTAGTGATGACTCCCATGGGCCTGTTCAGCACAGTGGTGATCTGAAAGGCCGACCATATAAGGAATAAAAAGGTTGCATACCTATTTTGGAGTGATAACTGTTGTTTTAGGCAAACTCCACCAAAGGCAAGTGATCCTCCCAGCTGCAACTGAAGTCGAGGACACATGCATGGATCATGTCCTCGAGGGTCTGAATGGTCCTCTCGGTCTAACCATCTATCTAAGGATTTATGGCAGTGATCAGACGTAGTTGCGTCCCGAAAGCCTCTGGTAACACCTTACATAGCTGGGAAGTAAACTATGTGTATCGATCAGAGACAATTGAGGAAGGTTCTCCATGTAAACGCACTATATCTTGCACATAGAGGCGTGTCATGCTCTCAAATAATCTCTGCTCTCTGATCAGTAGGAAGTGGTCCAACTTGGTGAGTTGGTCAACGATCACCCATATCGAGTTGTGACTCCTGGATGTATGTGGAAGACCCGTCACGAAGTCCGTGGATATCCCATAGCACTTCCACTCTAGGACCTCTAAAGGCTAAATCAAGTATTCTAGTACCTGGTCCTTTGGCTTCACTTGCTAACAAGCGAGGCACCGTGAGACAAACGCGACTACTTCCTTCTACATACATGGCCACCAATGTTGTCGTCGAAGGTCCTAGTATATCTTTGACACTCCTAGATGTGCTGCTAGAGGGGAAGTGTGGAAATCCCTCAACACTTCCTCCTAATGTGCAAATAGTACCAGGGTACTTCCTTTGAAGAGGATGACGTGCTCCCCACCTTCAGAAAATCCATCAGGTGCCTGCCCTATGGATATCTGAACATGTCGTGTCTCACAGTCAGCATCTCCATGTTGTGACTCCCTGACTCATTGAAGAAGTGGAGGTGTGACTGTAATAGACTAAATATAGGCTGCTCCATACCTAACCACAAAGGATATCTGTAAGGAAGCTAGCTGCTCTGTTACCTCTCTTAGCAGCTGAATTCTTGATCTCTTGCTGAGAGCATTTGCCACAACGTTCCCTTTCCCAGGAGTATAAAATATCTTGAAGTCATAGTCCTAGAGGAACTCAAGCCAACGTCGTTGTCTCAGGTTCAGGTCATTTGAAGAGAAGGTATACCTGAGACTCTTTTGATCAGAATACACGGTAAAACGTTCTCCCATTAGATAGTGTCGCCACTTCTTCAAGGTGAATACCACTACTGCTAACTCCAGTTCATGGGTAGCATAGTTCTTCTCATGCTGTCTCAACTGCCGAGAAGAATACGCATTCACATCTCACTCCTGCATCAGGACACACCCGAGTCTGGTCCCTGATGCATCGCAGTAGACTATGTACCCAACGCCTTCCCCTAAAAGCCTCATAATGGGGGCACTAGTCAGCCTCTGCCTCAGATCCTGAAAGCTTTGATGGAATCTCTCCGACCACACGAAGGGTTTCCCCTTCTTCTTCAAGGATGACAGTGGTGATTCAACTCTAGAAAATTCTAGAATGAATTTTCGATAGTATCCAGCCAAGCCTAGGAAACTTTGTACCTCCGTCACACTCTTGGGTGGCTCCCAAGCAGGCACTGCCTCAATATTCACTAGATCCACTGCTACTCTAGCCTCTGTGATGACATGTCCCAATAAGTGAACCTCTCGAATCCAAAAATGGCACTTAGAGAGCATACCATAAAGCTGGTGTTCTCAGAGTGTATCCAGTACTATTTGAAAATGGTAGGAAGGCTCCTCCTCAATAGTCGAGTAAATTAGAATGCTGTCAATGAAGACTATGACAACCCGATCAAGGTAAGGTAGGAAAATCCTGTTCATGAGGCTCATGAGCACTACCAGAGCATTGGTTACGCCGAAGGGAATAACCAAGAACTTGTAGTGGTCGTATCAACACCTGAAGGTCGTCTTCTACAAATCCTCCTCTCAAACATTGAGCTGGTGATAGCCTGATATGAGGTCTATCTTTTAGAACCATCGTGCTCCCTTTAACTGGTCAAAGAGTTTGTAAATACATTGAATTGGGTACTTGTTCTTCACGGTCAACTGGTTCAGGCGACAGTAGTGGACACAGAGCCTCATGCTCCCGTCAGCCTTCTTGGAAAATAGAATCAGGGCTGCCCAGGGAGAAACACTAGGCCAGATGAATCCCTTCCCTGGAAAGTCCTCAAGTTGTACCCTCAGCTCGCGAAGCTCAGTGAGAGCCATCCGATGTGTTGGAGTAGATATTGGTGTCATCCCGGGGTACAAGTCAATGTAGAAGTCCACCTGAATATGAAGAGGTAGTCCTAGGACATCGTTAGGGAAAACATCTGCGTACTGGTTCACCACTATAGGATAAGTTGGACTCTCCACATCTACTGCTCCGAGGGTAAGGCAATCCAACTGGTGACTGATTAGCTACAACATCCTCTGATTAAGTATGTCCTGCAATGCAAAGGTTCCCTTCTCACCGGTGAACATGATCCTGGTCCCATCCGTTTGAACACACTGCACATTGCACCTAATGCATTCGACCTGAGCATGGACTGTAGATAACCATCCCATACCCAAGATGATGTCGTATGGACTCGACGCTACTACGAGGAGATCCCAGCCGAAGCTCTCACCTCCTAAAGTAAGCTCAAACTACCGGCACCAGTGTGTAATCATCGAGTCTACTCCCGTAGGAGTCTCTAGCCATAAGTATTGAGCCAACAGCTCCATCAGAATCTATGATCTCCGAATGAGGGCAGTGGAACTAAAAGAATGACCGGCACCTGTGTTTATAAGAACTGCAGATAAGGTGGAATAGACACAGATCGTACCTAGAATCATCTCCGGAGCGCCATGGTTGTATGCCTTAGCTGGCTGAAGCTGAGCTCTCCCCTGTCCACCTGCTCCATGTGGTCAGGGTGGACCTTTCGACGAGTCGGTACACAGAGAAGTCTAATGGACGTGGAGTGCTGAGGTGGCCATCTGTACCTACCCTTCAGGTAAAAATACTAGAGGATGATCCAAGAGATACTCTTTATATTTCAGTCATTTGTCCTTTTTTCAGTTTTACTTTCTTTCAATTGTAATTGTACATTACTGTTGGGCTTGAATTTCCAACCCCTTTTACTTTCCAGCACCTCTTCTATATTCAGTATTTCATAGTGCTTTTCTTCCAGTTGTGTACTCTGTTTTTGTGTGTTTACTTTTTATAAAATTAATGCCTTCCCATCGTAGGGATTTACCCCTTTGGTGGTAGTGTTCAGCCCCTGGCCTATGGAAGGTGGGCTTGGGGTAGTCACGACACGGGTCCTAAGGACGGGTCGTGACAAATTGGTATTAGAGGTGTCGGTTCTACCACAGAACTTAGGACTCTAATATTTATTTTCTGCGAAGCAATAGTGTTAAGGGTACCAAGTTGGGTTTTCAGTTCAGGGAGTCTTGTGTTGGTGCGGCAACTGACTAATCCGTACACCAGGACCCTGACTACTGATTTCCGACTTAGTGCACAAAAAAACTGATTGCGTGTGTGTTTAAAAAGTTTTTTTTCTGAAGTCAGCTCAACCAAGTTGGCTCACCAGGTATAATCGTTTGACCGTGTCACATCTGTTTCTTTCAGGATGCCTCCCCATGGATGACCAGTTAGAGCCCCGAGAGTGGTACGCACTAACAACCTGCCGAGCGATGAGGCCTCAGTGCAGGTCCCCTTTCAAGCGGAGGCACTAGTGGTACCACCACCTGTTGGGCCACCGATGCCACAATCCCCAGCAACAGATGATGCGCGCCGCTTGGGCGCCCTGCACTAGTTCTAGAACCATAGGCCACCAAGGTTCCCGGGAGAGATGGACCCACAGGCGGCTGAGGATTTGATGGAGGCTGTGGTGAGAGTCTTCAGGATAGTAGGGACACTAGCAGACTACATGGTGGTCCTTGCTACCAGCCTCCTTCAGGTAGTAGTAAGAAAATGGTGGAGCCTGATGCTCTAGGTCCACGATGAGGCAGCACTACTCTGGATAGACTTTGAGAGCCTGTTCTGGGCAGAGTTTATTCCAGTGACCCTAAGAGTGGTGCGGATACAATAGCTACTTCATCTGCAGCAGGGCAGCATGAAAGTAGTGCAGTACTCAGCGAGGTTCACTGACCTCTCGCGCTACTCCACAAATATGGTACAGGACTCATTCTTCAGGGACCGGACCTTCGAGCAGGGTCTCATGAGAGGAATCAGAGCCTCGATGATCTCCCTCAGCATCCTGATGTAGGCGGGGGTGTTAGATAGATCCCTCCTGGTAGAGAGTTTCCTTACTGAGCAGTCACCAGCAGCGAGACCTACTACTAGTCGACACGCAGCGAAGTATTCTACAGCTGGAGGTAGATTGTTTTCACAGAGGTCCAAGAGGACCAGACCTACAGGTGGACGAACTCACGACTCAGGATTGGTTGTGTGAGGCACCCAAAGTGGAGATAGAGCCAGACATGCCAGGAGCAAACAATGTTACTCATGCAGAGGGCTTGGTCACATGGCTTGTGACTGTCTGACCCGTTGTTTTGACGATCAGTAGACAGTTGAGGGACCTCCCAGACAGAGGTAGAGGTTTGATGAAGGCAGTCTGCAGGTTGCAAGCCGACATGTTAGAGGAGGTTGTCAAGCAGCTGGCGGCGGTCGACCTTATGAGGTAGGGGAATTTGAGTTATTTTTATATATGAGTATAAACCTTTATTCTTAGTCATTTGTTGAGAACTTTGTTTCCAAATTCTATCACCATGATGATGAGGGATCGGACTGCAATAACATAGTCTGACCCACCCCTTTGCTTGTTCTTGTTTGTTGACGGAGGTGGTACACGTAGTGATGGTGAAGAAGATGGTGAAAAAAGGCTGTGCTACCCACATCCTCCGCGACTCGCAGCACCCCAACTCGCTACCCTCGCCCTCACGTGCTACCCCGGTGTGTCGCCTGCTCATGTTCCCCATGGGCCTCCTACTCTGCTGGCACCCCGGCGTGCTGCCCGTGCCCTGCCGGCAGCCTACCTAGTTCCCCCGCGCCCTACCGGCAGCCTGCCCGGTGCCCCCATGGCCCCCTGCCGCGGTCTGTCCGGCGCGCTGCCCGGCGCCCCGATGGGCTGCTTGGAACCCCGGCGCCCTGCCCAGTGTATCCACAGCCTGTCTGGTGTCCATCCAGCCTGGCCGCACCCCGCACAACCCGCCTCTGGCCTCCCGGTGGCCAAACTCCCAAGTCTCACCCCTCGAGGCGCTAGCCGAACCGCCCTCGTAGTCCTTTGGGCCGTGCCCAGCGGACCAGGCCTAACATAGCAGGTTGACCCACCCAAAGGGCTGGGTCAGACCCATCGGGTCTGTCCGGGTTGAACCAGACTTGGTCGGCTCAGACTCGGTGGGACCGAGTCGGTCTGACTCGGTCGGACCAGACCCGAGCCCACTACCGACCCTTGGCTTAGTTTGGCTGAATCATTGGCACTGGACGTCCATTTGACGAACCGTTAGTGGTGCTGGTAATCTCGATGAGGGATGGTACCTTTGAGAATACCCCACTAGAGTTTGGGGTATAGTTCAGATATGGTCGGGTTGGTTTGTACACGAATCTAACCAGGCCCTCGGGTCTAAAAGGCTAATAATTAACAGAACGGGTGACTGAATGACGCATCGTCTATTGCATTGAGATACCATTGACAGATGGACCTTTGAGATACTTCTACTTGAGACTTCGCACCAGTTGGCATTTTTCCCAGTAGCTCGAGGAACGGATCCTTCCAGTGATGAGTAGACAGAGTGTGGAGACCTAGTAGCTGACAGACCTGACGACTACTTGACCGATTCGACTAGTCTGATGGGAGTCCCTTGTAGTCGGCAATAGACCCTTGGAGGAGGAGCGCCTGGTTGTTGGCGGCAAACCCGCGGTACTCGACAGGAGGAGTACCTCTGCAAGCTATTAGGGGGAGTTCCTGGTATTTGGCGGTAGAACCACAATAGAAGAGCGCCTGGTAGTTGGCAGCAGACACGTAGTACTCAACAGGAGGAGTACCTCAGCAGTCCAAGGTTAGTGAGAAGAGCCTTAGTGTCATGACAATCCCACTATTCTCAACAAAGGAGGAGTTCTCTAGATGCTATGGTTTCGATAATGAAAATCCTGGTTTGATCTATGTCAATGACTTTAGTGTTACCTCATGATTGATATGGGTTACTAGATAACATGGGTATATGTATGGGAATATACTTAAGTATGGGTTATCCGTTGAATCCTTTACTTTGTGGTTTATCCTTGTTGGATATTGTGAGACCTTGAGGGTTTCAGGGTCCCTACTGAGAATCGTTATACTCACCCCTACACGGGCGAGGCATGCACCTTGTTGTGTTGGATGCAGACGACGGACAGTGCTGACGGAGGCTAAGAGCACCAGGACTGGACAGTACCTGGAGGTGGAACTTTTGACGATTTGGTACACAGAGGAGTCTGACAGATGTGGAGTGATGATGTGGCCATATGTACCTACCCATCATGTAGGAACCCCGGAGGACGATCCAGGAGCTAATCTTTACTTTTCAGCCGTTTTTTCCTTTTTCTTTTGTACTTTCTTTTGGTTTTACTTGTACTTTACTATTGGGCTTGTATTTCCGGTCCTTTTTACTTTCCAACACCTCTTCTTTATTCAGTATTTCTTAGTGCTTTTCTTCCAGTTGTGTACTCTATTTGTGTGTGTTTACTTTTTATAAAGGAAATGCCTTCCCAACTTAGGGATTTACGCCTTTGGTTCTAGTCACCAGCCCCTGGCCTATGGAAGGTGGGCCTGGGATAGTCACGGCATGGGTCCCGAGGATGGGTCATGACATGGTATCACATCACAACCTCTATGATTAAATATTGAATTATTAGTGAAAAATATTAATGGTATGTTGATTTAATCCCAAGTGTATAAATCCTCTCCAGTAGAATTTTGTTGCAATGCGCTTCCTTTAAATCTTATTATTCTCCCTACGGTCAAATATAATGTAATTTTAGGCATGGTCTTGCTCTATCAATATAGATACCATATCAATTTGTGAGGTAATGAATCCATATTTCCTAACTTGAATCAAATTATGATCATCTATTAGTGTGAGGATGAAGATGAACTACCAATGTAAATTAATTTCACTATATGGGTATTAATACATTATCATGAGGAGTATTTATCACAAATAGTTGTGAAGAAACTCTGCATTGAATATATACCTTATATATGGGGGATTATCAAATTATTTCCCAAATATTTCCTTAGTCTTATCCCAAATAATGAGTTCTATTTTTCAATTGAACTCATACCCAATGTTATGCTTATTTCAAAGAGTCTAGATAAAATATATCTTATTATGTTACCATAATTGAAAAAGAAACTCTAAGAGAATATTGATAAGGGATCTATATGACCCAATTATTCACCAAGGGGTGAACTAGCTCTTTTTTAAGAAGAAATATGAGTCAATGAATCTCTGTATTGATGATCATGAAGTTAACAACATCATGATTAAAAAAAATCGTATTCCCCATGTTGATGAATTATTTAATAAACTATTATTGGATAAATACATCTCAAAGATTGAACATTGATCTAGATATCACCAATTAAGGGTGAAAAATGAGGATATACCCATGAAATTATTTTATATGAGGTATGGACACGATAAATTTATAGTAATGAAATTCAAACATTCAAATCCCCCCATTATATTTATAGATCAAATGAATAGATTCATTAGATATTACGTTTTTTAATTTTTAAAATATTTATAGATGATATTCTTTTATATTTAAAGATCAAGGAAGAGAATGAAGATCATTTGAGTTTTAGGTTAAATTCCTCGAGTAAAGAGAAACTATATTCCAAATTTATTAAGTGAGAATTATGTCCATAAAAGTATCATTCCTAGGTCATGTAATTTCAAGCGAGGGTATATTAGTGGATCCGTCAAAGGAAGAAGTTGTTTAATAATGGCCTAAATGAACCACAATGACTAGGATCTATAGTTTTCTTGGATTGGATGGATATTATCGATTCTTTTTGAGAAATATAACATTTATATAAAATTAATTAACTAGGTAAACTCAAAAGGGATCTATGTTCCTTTAGATATGTGAATGTAAAGAAAATTCCATGGGGCTATGTGAAGGATAATCACTACATCTGTATTCACATTACTTTATACTGTATAAGGTTTTATAATATATTGTAATGTATCAAGTAAGGTATTTGGTGTTCCATCATGAAAAATTTCATGGTGGTAGAATATGCCTCTCGCAAGTTAAAGGTTCAAGAGAAAAAAATCCCAACTCATTATTTGGAGAGAGTTGTAGTAATTTTTTCCTTACAAATATATGGGTATTATAAATATAGTGAAAGGTGTGTTATATATACTAATCATAAAATCATAAATTATATATTCACATAGAATATTTGAATATATAACAAAGGAGATGGATGGAGTTGATCAAGGATTATGATTTCTTAGTACATTACTAACCTTAGAAGGAAAATAGGGGTTTTATTCTTTGAGTAAAAATGGTTATGTTTCCTTATCTATGATGATAATTCAAAAATATTTAATACTCATTGAATTGTGGAGGTTGGACCTTTAAATTCAATGTAAAATGGGAGAAATATTATCTTTATTAAATGTACATTCAATTATCCATAAATGTGAAGATAAAAATGGCACTAAAGGAAGATATGGTGTTGAAAAGTAAGGTAAAGAATGTTATAGAGGTCAAACATGACCATGATATATTAATAATGTTCAGGACCTAAATATCTATACCATAAGTACCATAATTTAAGAATAATATTTTTTTTGAAGCATGTATCTCAACAATTTTTCCTCCATATCAAAAGTACAAAGATGTACAAGTATATGAAGTATTTGGGGATAATATGAAAATGGATATTACATAGTATGAATCTCGATACATCTATGATATAAAGTTATATATAAATACAAAAATTCTAAAGGTATGATGCAATCATCACCCATGATAGTATGAAAATGGGAAACATCACTATGAATTTCATTGCAGAACTCCCCAAGTTATGAAAACTCCATAATTCATTTTGGGTTATAGTATATCACTTTATTAATTCAACACATTTCATTCATATTATATAATATTTATAATTTTACCTATACTACATAATAAATATTAAGAAAGTGGTAAGACTGCATGGAGTACTCCTTTTAGTTGTATCATATCATGATACGTGGTTTACCTAAAAGTTCTTCATAAATCCTAATGAATAATTGAATATGGAGTTTATCTTTAGTACATTATACTATCCTCCAAAGTTTATTAATCTATTTACACCACTAAATCCCTAGAATATATTTCAATATCATATTCAATGGATTTGAAGGTGTCTACAATAAACATCTTCCCTTGGTAGAGTTCTCATATAACAACAGCTTCCATTCTAGAAATGAGATGGAATCATGTGAGGCTACGTATGGGAAGTGGTGTAAAAATATAACATGTTTGGATAAAGTTAGAGAGAAAAATATTTTGGTACTAGATCATGCTAAATATATGTAATAGAAGATTCAAACCATTTAGTGTCATATTAAAACTGTACAAAGTATAAAGAAAATTCAATGTGGATAATCATCAATGAACTTTGGAGTTTAAATTTAGAGAAGATGGATTCCATTAAATATAAAATTGAATAAGCTTATGATATTTTTAAAGAAGATAAATTTTATCCCTATATACATTTTATATTTTAAATTCCTTGGTTATGTGGGAGCAGTAGCTTACAGTCTTTAATTTTCACTAAACCCCTACCAAGTGCATTCGGTATTCCATATAACACATTTAAGTAAGTACATAACTAAACCTTCACATATACAAAACTAAAATGTTATAACACTGGATTATGACCTTTCTTATGAGGATAAATCAATATAGATCTTAGATCATAAAGACAAACTACTATGAAATAAGACAACTTACCAAGTTAAGGTTCTCTAGAGGAAACATATGTTTCAAAAAAAGTGGGAACCAAAGGATGTAATGAGATATATTTATCCTCATTTATTTTCATCAAATTAATTGAGTTTTTATGGAGACATTATTTTAAGGGGGGTATAATTTAACACCCTGATATTTTAGTATATATTTTCTATTATAATATATTCAACATGTTTGATAGCTTGTGGTGTACACAACATTGAACTAAAGTGAATAATTATTTATACAATAAAAAAACAAAAACAAATTATAATATATTTTGATAAAAATAATAATGAAAATAAATAATTATTCTTTAAATAAATTATTTAAATTCACTAAGAAAAATATAATCATTTTAAAGAGATTGTTTTTATGAATTTTTATTTTTTGTAAAATTTACAAATTTTGAGAAATTATATGAATCAAATGTTTCTATAAAATTCATTACATGATTGTTAAAATAAATTACAAACACATATGAAATAATTAATTAATTATAATAAGTACTACTTTAATTATTTAGGGCCAAACAAAAATATTTACTTTAAAAACATTATTTCAATTAAATAGTATATTTTTGTTTTTAACAAAAATGAATAAATTTTTTGTAATTTGAATTTGATAAAATGAACCTCGTTTTTTGGATCAATCCTATAAAAAATAGCTTAATTTTAATTTTTAATATTTTATAAAATAGTTGTTTCTTAGGAGAATGGTGAAAAATATTTGTTTTACGTGTACTGTAAATTTTATGACATAATCATCATATAAACATAAGATAAAAATTTATAAAAACTTTGTCTCAAGAAACTATGTATTTAAGAATTAAAATAAAGTATTTAAAAATATTATTTTTAATTTGGAAACCCATACTTGACTTTTCAGAACCTAAGATATACTTTATCATGATAAAAAAATTATTTTGATCCTCTTCATTTAATTAATAATACACAACGATCCATTCAATTTTACCTTGAATTAAATTCATAAAACTATTAATTTATTATCATAAAACAATAAATTTCATGTGAATCAATACTTTAAATTATTTGGTAAAAAATCATATTCATGCATAAAACGATTCAAAAAACTGTTTTTGTTCCGTTATGTGTAAGTATATTAAAATTAAATTTTACAACATATAGAAATTTATTTTTTTTTTTAAACAAAAATTTTAATCATAATTTTAAAATTAGGTAATAAGTTCCATTTCATTTTTTTGTCATAAAAATATGTTACCGTGTTAAAATTTAGTCACCGTGATAAAGGTTAAACTGGTTAAAAGGGGTTAAATTAGGAGATATAGAAACAAATATCAGAACAACTTATCTAAAATTTATTGTAGGAGTGAATTATTGAAGTCTCTTGTCTTATCTTTTAAATTTGAATAATTTGGATCCACTTCAATTTTGAATAACACCACATTTTATTTTAATAAACATGTTTAATTAAAAAGTCACCACTCCTCTAACTTATAAAAGGATTTGTTGTACACTCATTCAAAGAAAAAGAAAATTCCAAATATCCCCTATAGTCTTCCATATTTATTTCCCTAACAATCTTATATCATTTTCAAAACCTTTTTGGTCCCAATAATAGGTCTTAAACTCTTTTTGTTCAATGATTTCCTTCAAGATGAGATTTAATCCCTCAACGTAAACAATATCTTATTCTTCATATTTATTATAAATCATCTTTATATAACTATTATTAAATAATAGTCATCACTTTAATAAATTATTTTGAAATCATTAATTTTTTAAAGTGATATTATTCTTATGAAATATCATTTTTATACTCATTCAATAATTATTAAATTATTTTTTAGCGGTTGTTTTTACCACCTACATGAATGATGTTAAAAATATTTATGTCCTGAAATACTAAGGAAAGTTTGATTTGAGAAATATTATGTAAAATAAATTTATTTAGGATTTTTTAATTATTCTAGAATTGTTATAATTACTTTTATTCACTAATAAAATCAATTCTTCTTTATGAAATCAAAATTTCTAAAATAAAATATTTTTACTCTTTTCATGTTAATCATCACAGTAAGTTCCATGAAATAAAAAAAGAACCCCAAAACTATATCAAAAAACATACTATAAACTATCATGGCCTTATCCCTCAAAATTTACTCCTCCTATATCGATAATGATGGAAGATAGATAATGATCCCTAATTCATGCCTCCAATAGGCTCTGGGTTGGTGACTAGCACTGAGGGTATAAAAATATAAAAATGGGAGGTATTAACCTCTATAATAATCTGATCAAGTGATAGGATAAACCAAAAACAAAAAATATATGATATAATATAAAAAGGAAACGAAAATAATCCCATTATTCATGTGTTAATGATATATATATATATAGAAAGAAGTATCCAAATAAATACCCAAAAGAAAAGTTATGGTAGGGAAATAACAACTACTCCAAATCCCAAGATAAAAATGTCTAACATGGTCTATAATTTCCTCTTGGAAACATGAGAGTGTTTTTATATGTTTTGGGTGAGAATAAAAGTACATTTAGTAATGTAACCAAAGTCTATTGTGCATATGTGAAAAAGGAATACTAAATCACTGGTGAGAAATAAAGAACCAATATCACCTACACATTTCATCTAAACAGAACCATCCTCACCATATAACACTTAGCCAATAACACATCCAAGTACAATAACATAATAAAAATAATATCAATAAAGTGTACCCTGCACCACATTCCCACTAATTTTACACTCCCACAACCCATCTTCGTACATCCTATCACTCTCATATCTTATTTATATCACATTACTCTAGGAACCATACATAAAACTAGAAATCGCATCACATCTCCCCTTGATACACCTAGTCCATCACATCACATCCTTCCCTAAGACATATGGGCCATCAAATCAAATCGCACCCAAAGATGCATGAGACATCACATCATCTCCATAACCATAACCAAAGTAGTAGGGTATCTTGAACATAAAGTAAACCAACATTATTCCCTCCACCCACCATGAGAGATACCCATCATAAGTCACCTTATCACCACATAATACATCACAACATTTCAACTTTTTACTTTTGGAAATCAAAACCCTTGCATGTAATCATAAGTTAGAAGTGATAATGGGAAAGTGTGGGTAGTCGGGCATTACACCTCACTAGTTGGATATTGGGAAAGACATCCCCCAAATATATGGGTGTCTGAAAATGTTTCTTGATATAGATAGAGTATGTATATAAAATCATAAGGAACACACATGGTTTGTGTGTGTATATTAACACAATCCCAACTTGTGAGTTTAAAAAAATATCACTAAGCAACTGAAAATATCACCACCATACCTCACAACACCACAACTTTCAATTATACCACTAAATGTACTACACCATAAAATAGGACACATGCCACATTTAACATTTCATCTTCTTTATCAACTTAATAAATTTTCCAAATTTCACATTACCAACTAATTACATCATCCATCCCATTCATTTCATTATTCACCTAATTAAAATTCCACCTTAAACATCAACAATATTTAACAAAACATCCCATTTTTAATTCATTTATTTTCTAATTTCATCCAATTAACCATACCATCCAAGACATTTAAATTTCAACATTTTCATTTAATTCCAATACTATTCTAGTGGCAAGAACATCACAACACCACACAAACAAAACGTCCCATAATCCTTATTAGTCCAACCTTCCCCACATAACCTCTATTTCACAACTATATCCACATTCTCATCGCCACAAACACATCATGACCATCATATTCATAACACAAGAAAAACTCATCACATAACCATCTCATATCAAAAATACACATCACAACCCCGCGTCATTACCACACCACAACACAACATCACCAAACACCATAAATACACATTTCACATAAAAAAAAAATAACATATCATATTTCATATTTAACATGGGGTACATCATTAATTCCACTTTATTATTTTAGGAAATTCTCATACAATACATGGTTTCTAGGTGAAACCAATTATTTAGATAAATATTTGTGATTAACCATTTATTTAAGGTGGTATCACAATAATAACATATCACGTGATCCATGACACATATAAATTCAGTACAAACATTGAATCTAAAAATATATGATATTAATTTATATAATAAGCATGAATAATCTCAATATCAACAATATCAAAAAAAATTAAAACATGAAAAAATTTCTCCTTCCCCTTAAATTTCAATTAACTATTTCATTATATTTATTAGGCCAGTGTAGAACCATATTACTAATGATGTACAGGAGTATAACTGCTACCACATGATACAACTAGATGAGAAATGAAGGAACACTACCTAAAAATAGATTTATGATCCACTGTGAAAGCTGAAATAAGAAGGAATAATCATCAAGGATTGTGATGAAGGAAGTGACCTCCACCAGTATAGAACACAAAAATCACATAAACCTCATGGAAAATAAACATGATAACCATTGGTTTAACATAGTAGAATCATTCCCAATTGAGGAATTGGAAGAAGACATGAAGAAAGAGGTTAAGTTACTAAAACCACCACAGATTGATCCTCTAAGACTAGGGGAAAAGTACATTGAAATGGGGATTAACGAAACCCATGGGATTCACTTGGGTCACCCAATAAATTAGAGAAACAACGGAATAATGTTTGTGTTTGAGGGACTGTTGGAATTTATACCCATTTTGAAAAACATGAGAGCACAATGCAATGGGGAGGACCATGCCACTGAATTGTTTAAAATGGAAGGGATTATGGAATAATGAAATGGGTTGCACCACAGAATGATTGAAAACATAAAGGACTATAGTGAAATTCAATGGTATATTCCATAGACCCGTTTTCAATTTGTGTGTCTAAGATCCATGGAACATATCCAAAACAATATTATAAATGGGGAGAGGAACTACAACACTTTAATGACCCATGTTTTTGGTCCAAGGTAGAATTCCAAGGGAATTTGAATTTTCAAATTTAGTGGATGAGTCGTTATTGTAACACCATGAACCTAGAATCCTGGAGTTGGTGAATTATTCTAATACATTGGTTTGATTACAAGGAATCATGTTTCTAAGGACTGGTCAGTTTATCAGTCTTGTAAAATAGATTACATATAAGAACTTTACATCATAATTTCTAACATAACACATTGAATATATAAAACTTTGATAATTCCATTATTAAACTAGCTTAACCCATCATTTCAAACATAAAATGCTTCTTGGAATCCTATGATAATAAAACATAAGAAAGGGGTGAGATCATATGGTCATTAAGGATAAAAAATATACCAGAAGCTATCACAAATAACCATAAACTTTTAAGGAAAGGTACAAAATTAAAACACAAGCATTTTGAGACATTATCTTCAGCATACTATGGAAAGAATATATTAAATAATTACATTTTAATATTCACATGGATATTCTAGTAGTCTAATAATCACTTGTAAAATCAATAAATAATCTCATAATGAGGGAATGCATAATGTGAGACATCTTAAACATATCGTCTAGTATTATTCCAAGAAACTATACCTAATTGGGTGATACATTAGCCAAATCCAAAACATAATTGTCTCATGAGACTATTAATGCATCAAGGGGATATAGCAGGACTTTCCTGACACTTACTAAGTCTAATGAATTCATCATATAAAAAGGGTGAAGCATAACATAAACATTCACATTAAAACTAACATACAAAATGCCAATACATTAACTATAAACCATAAATGTTATAAAAATAGCACA
Organism: Viscum album; assembly: GCA_963277665.1. Lineage (NCBI taxonomy): Eukaryota > Viridiplantae > Streptophyta > Magnoliopsida > Santalales > Viscaceae > Viscum > Viscum album. The sequence goes on along the minus strand of OY728123.1, from coordinate 2,370,908 downwards.
TTAATAGTCAAATATATCTTAATTAATTCAATACAATATGGAATATTTTGTTATAATAATTCCACCGCAATTAAGAATAATATCCAGTAAAAGATTTTGATATAGTTCAAAATGACTAGTAAAACTCTTTGAGAGAAATATACATTTTTTCATGAAAATTATTTAAAAATAACACAATTTATAATGAAATTAATTTAAAATATAACTTTGAAAAAAAATTCCCATATCAATTAGAAACTTGTTAAAGGAATTAACATTTTAAAACAATCATGTCCATATAAATAAATCCTTAAAATCGTTTTGAAAACATGGACATTAACTATATGTATTTTGAAAAATAAATATTTAATACATTTAAAATGATGATATATTTAAAGATTCCCTTAAATGAAACCTTAAAATATTACTTATGAAAAAAAATTTATAAAACAAGGACATGGATGGTAAATATTTCCTAGTAAATAATTACACATAAACAATCTTTGATAAAAATGAGATTGAGGATTAACCCTTAACTTTGATCTAATACTCTCCATACATGTCCCAAATTCTTGAATAATGTTATTAAACATATTATTAACTTATATAATAATAATATTAATATTTATGATATCATATATTATCCTTTTATGACTTTATATTACATGTTTATTAACAATTCTAAGTTAATGCAACATTTCAAGTAATAATCGTTTGTTTGTCGTACGTGTTTTGACTTGTTATTCTTGATCATATTACATAGATCATAATTTACCAACATAAAAAATGTATAATATTATTTATATATCATATATATTCATAATATAAATATATATATGATAGATAGATATATGAAATGGAATACATTGTTCATGGAGATGGTAGGTCATACATATACATGAACGTTGTTTATGTTTTCTTATCGTATGGAAGTAAGTGAATGCCATATACATACATACATATATAAATATATATATTATTCCAGTAGACTTATTATGCCATATATTTTATAATTATTCATAATATATATATGTATATAGATATAATAATTTTTAATGGTTAATGTGAAGAATGAATCTCATCGCGTCGTGGAGACTGTAGGTCGTACGTACGCATGAGCGATGATATCATTCCTTTAATGGTAAAATGATATGAAACTAGATGGTATATTAATTATATAGAATCATAATAATGTATTATTCATTATTTATATAAATTATACTCATAATTATACCCATCCAATTAAAATAATGTGGACTAACAAATTACACTAGGGCATGGAGATGGTAAGTCATACATACGCACACATGGTGATATTATTATTCATAGAATGGATAAAATGATGAATATAGTTGTACCATGATTTAAATAAAATATATTTATCTTTATGATACTATATTTATTACTTTGGTATTAAAAAAAAATATAAAAAGGAAGTAGAAGAAGAAAAAAAACTTCGAAAGAAGGGATAAAACGATTACCTCTTTTTCAGGTGTCTCCTTTTGATTTTCCCAAAAGGACTACATAAGATGGTTTTATTACAAAAGGTTAGAATCTAGGATGAATTTAGAAGTGTTTTTGGAGATTTGGGAAGGGGTTTTAGATCCAAAGGGCTTTGGAGTTATGAATAAATGAGAAGGAGATGTTCCCTTTTATAGGAGAGGTGAGGGCACTTTAGGAAAGTCTTAAAATATTAATTTATTATATATTGATTTTCGGTTTATGATGTCTCCAATGTGAATTATTTTGAAGTTAATATGATTATGGGTCTAATTTATCTAAACCAATAGGTTTTAGACAAGTTTAGTATATGAATTTAACCTTATCTTTTTGTTTTAACCCTTAAATAAAAACATTAACTCTTACCATCTCTTCTTGTATTATCATAATATATGGTTAATATAGTTACTATAGAACGAAAATAGAACCAAAAGTGGATCAATAATGAAATTTTTAACATTATATAATTCATTTGGCCGTATATTAAAATTTTTGGACTATTATATCATTTAATAAAATAGTATTCCTTTTAAAAACTCATTTATGCCAATTTTGACACTATTTAGTAATTGATTTTTGTTAAATTCATAAAAACATGATTAATTCAAAAAAAATAAAGTAACTCAATGATAATATGTCATAATAATCCATAAAATTATAATATGGAATTATAACTTTAAAATTACATTTATTTTAATATTTATAATATCATTTATTTGATTCCTTTATTAATAAGGCAAACACTACATCATTATTGTGTCATAAATAAATTTAATTATTTAATGTATAAAAAATAATTAAGAAATACCATGTTGTAGAAAATTTTTTAATATTTCCAATTACTATTTATAGTGTAATATATCACTTATATAACTTGAATTAAAATTGTTTTAGTAATAAGATATATGTTTATGTTATATTTCCCTTTACTTTAAATTAATTATTATAACATGTCATTTTCAAACCCAAGTGGCTCCATGGGGTCCTCAAATAGAAATAAGTATTCTCATGGTAGAAATTATATTATACACTAGTATTAGGACAAATTTTAAGGTAGTTTTATATTATTATAATATTATTTTCTACCATTATTTACTAGATTTACCCTTTAACCATGGTAAATGAAAATAATTACTAAAGTTACTGTTCATATTGTATAAAAATAAAAGGTACCTATTTGAATAATTTGGAATTTATGATTCTAAATATGGAATCAATTTTTCCAAATTCAAAACATAGAATTGGCAGAAATTAATTTAAAATTGATTCCCATTGTCAAAACCAAAAAGTGAGATTTTAAAAAGAACTATCAAAAGATTGACATATATTTATGTACAATTTAAATGTGAAATTACTTAAAATAAAATAAATTATAATAAATTATAAAAATATATTGAATTATAATTTAAAACTAATAAAAAATATGATCTGATTATATAAATAATTTATATTAAAAGCAGTTTTGAATTAAAATGCAGTATTTCTCACTATATATTAAAATATGAAAGTTATCATAAAAACACCAAAAATTTATCCAAAACTAATTTTTGTGTCCCTATTCTAAATAAGATGTTTATTTTGTCAAATTGAATATATAAAAGTGTCAAATATAAGATTTAAAATGGGTTCACCATTAAAGGCGGAAAAAACTGCATTATTTGAAAAATAATTATTTTATCTAGAAATTGGAATTTTTTCTTATATCATGTCTATAAAATACATAGGATTAATGTTAAAATTATATAAAATATATAAAATTCACAACGTGGTTAATATTACTCATAACTTCTAATTTAATTACTATGTTATATGTTATATTAAATAATAATATTTTATTAATATATTATTGTTCAGTAGAACTGGGTCTTATATGTAACACAAGCCAACTCATTATTGTGTGTCGTGTAATATTAATATTTTGTTGTGTAAAAAGAAATCAGAAACAAAAATAAAATTTATTCAGAAATGATAATATTGTAATTTATCTTAGTGTTACAGTTATTTGAACTGATCTTCAGAATGTTATCCTAAGAGTTGGGAACACTTCTAAGTGTTTTCTTTAGACTTTGGTAATGGCTTGAGGGGTCCCCGGGTATCTTGTTATGTTTCAAAATCACTGGGTCCCAAAAATCCTAAGTTTGGGTGGTTTGATAGAGGTTCACGGTTTGTTTGAAACCGTGTAGCCCCCATCAAAAAACTATGAGGCCTGTTTTAGTGGAGGAGTTGGAAGTGCATGGGATGCACATGATTTGACCAAACCGTGTGCCTAGACTGAATAGTTAGTTCCACTTAGGTAGTACCTAATTACCATTCAATTCATGTTTGGCACAATTTTATAAAAACTATGCATCACAATCATGTGAGGTTGGTTTTATATGCATCGGGCGCCACATAGTTAGCGCATGGTTTATAAAAATTGTGTTACCCAAATTTTAGGGTGAAATGAAATTTTTTCCCTTAATGAGATATTTTAACCCTTTTTCTTTATTTTCTCCCTCTAGTGGGTGATCCCTCTTACATGGTTCGTTAGGTTCCCCCTCCATCCTCCACTAGGGATATTAATAACTCCTCAGTTCAGACTCTGAATAGATCACTATCGGTCTCTATGAATCTAAATCAATAAACTCATGATTCCTCTTTCTTCCTTTCTAAGTTATTTTTCTGACCCATTCTGCTATTTTGGTGCAATATCATTTTCCCTATTTTTATGGAAAATGTATATTTTATCAATATCTTGAAAAATGGAGCAATTAAAACCATGATACTAGACGAGGAATGAATCCAAAGAATAAGGTAGGTGGTCTATGGATTTTTCATCAAGTTTCCATTGTTTTATACATAGAACTGTTTCACCACATGCCATCCTTTGTCACATCTTTCCTTAAAAATTTATTTTATTTAAAATGGTTTACACACCTTTTAATACTCTTCTTGAGACTTGTTTAATAAATTGAGGACACCAAACTCGTTCAAGGACACCCCTTGGGTGTGATGAATTATATTTACCGTTAAGAATTAATTGATTTATATACCCAGAACACCTTCTAATAGTTCATCTTGGAGTATAAATTGTTTTTTTTGTATTGGTGATAGTCCAATTGATAATGGAACCTGTTAAGTTCCATGTTAAATTTCAGAATTTCATTTCCATGTATTTATATTTATAAAATGATTTATTTTCCTGAATTGAGATGTAATTCTTGAATGTGATTCTTAATTTATTAAATGAATTGTATAATAAAAAATTTCATGATTTTATAATAAAACCCCTCAGATGATGTGTGTTATCTTCAAAATTACATATTAATGAATAGTGTCCTGAATCTTGCATGTTCTTATGGCTTGGTTTTTTCCTATTACTTTTATTATTGTTAGAAATATGGAATTAATGTACATTGACTATTCTATTATTCTTAAATGGATTTTCCCTCCTTCTATATAGAGTCTTATTAAATATCATCACCGATTAAGGGCTTTCCCAACCTAAAATGACATTTCCCATATAGAAAATCTATTAATTGTTAAATGAATTTTCTATGTTCCTCATTCTACATTTGTAAAATGAATTTCCATGCTTGAGTAGATTAAATTTCTTTTATTAAATGAAATGGATTGTCATGATGGGATACCTTCCTAGAATTGTTTAAATAGTAGTAATGGAATTACTTGATTATATTAAACAGTTTGAATGGAATGAAATGTAAAGAGTGGAATGGTTTCACCATTCATTTCATGCTTATGTATATTATATTATTTTAATGTTATTCCCTTAGTTATAATTAGACATAATAAATGTAAAGTGTGACAGGTAATTCCTTGTGGATATTATTATGAATATGATTATGCCTAGATAAAAGTTGTGGAATAATTGAAAGGGTTCTATTGATCCTAGAGGAATAATTCTCTATTATATTGTTTGTTGAGTACAACATCTCACACCAGTGATACTATTTGGATGGTGGACATGATGAACCATGACCCATCTTGTGAGTGTTGACATGACGAAAAAATCACCATCTCGAGTGATGAGCATGATGTATCCCACTAAATATGAGATTTAGGTCATTTATCATTTTTAATATTATAGGATCATTTAAATTGGTTATGGATGAGTGAGTTACGGCCTAGTCCTTCCAGCACCAAGTATTCCAAGTATATGTCCACTTAATCCCACACGTACTTGGTCCACATAAATAGATGAAATATATAACTATACTACGTATATATTATTACTATATTCATATGGTTACTATTTATACATTTATCCCAGACATGATCTGAAGTAGGTAGAGCCACTAGGTATCCTTATAGAACATTAGATGACTAGTTGTTATTTATTTATTCATTCTAATTATTAGTTATTCTACTTACACGCTACTTTTCTTATATTCATGGGATAGATTTAGTTTTAAAAACTATGTGTGGTAACCTACTGGGATTTATATCTCATGCCCTATTGGATCATCCATTGCACTGGGTTTCTTGATTAGATCTCATATTCATAGAACCATGGATTCTTTATTATGTTATTTTGGTTATACCTGGGAGTTAGGAGCATAGGATTGAGTTGGATCTCAGGATGCTTGTAGGGATCACCTTTGGGATTTTTTTCTTCTTTTAATATTTTTCTATTTTACTGTATTATTTTTCATACTATATTTATACTATTTTAGTTAAGTATCATCATCTTTATATGCATGTAAAATTGTACATTGGCATTGTCCATCTTTTATATTTATTTTATATTATTATCCCACTGCTCTATCTTTCATTTATTACTAGTTCCACTATTGTCTAATATTTATTATCTAGTATACCATTTTTATACTATGATCATCAGGATATAGTATCCCCACTATCACCTCCTTAGACCCTTAATAATATTTGATATCCTCTGGTATATGGGGAGGCACACTTGAAGCCATGTGACCCACCGGTCTCGCTATCATTTTTGAGTTCATTCAATCCAATACATTACAAATTGGTATCATAGGTTTGTTTTAATTTTTCATACTATTTTGTGCTAGTATATAGCAGACTAGGAATGTGCTGGGGCTTGTTAAATAGTAGTTCCTAGGAGTGATCAACCCATGTACGTGGAAAAGTCAAAGTGTCCAGGGATAGGATTAATATTCATGTTGTTTGTTGTTATATTTTACTATGATTTCACCAAGAGTGAATAATGTACATTTCACTGCTTATTGATTTTTTGGATTTATGATATTTATCCCTTGGTGTGGTATAACAAGGATGAAGAATTTCATTCTTCATAATAGGCACATATAAATTTAAATTCCATACATATTCCATGTTGTGTAGTTTCATTTATAGGCTACTACTATTTGGATTGTGTTCCTTGAGTGTTATGCCAGGATTTGTTTTCTTTGGAATGACTGATTATATGACATGGTTAGATGATTATATGGAATGTTTCCTAAGTATCATTTCTTTTGTACTCCTTAACATGTTTCTCAATGTTTATTTATTTTAATATCATGCCTTGTTTTTTTGTTGATATGTAATCAGTTTCTTGGGATGAACTTATTGGTTATGATTCAATGGGAGCCAGTTTTCAATTGTATTGTGTATTATCTCCTTATGATTTTGAAAAGGTATCATATATACTTGAACCATCTTTGAGATATTTTAATAATTATAAACTAGTGTTAAAAATGTGAAAAGATTCTAAATTTCAAATGTTTAAGATAATTGATTTTGATTTATGGGAGGAAAATGACAACATGTAAAGTGTATGGGTACTTTACGGATTTGTATATATCAACCTATATAACTGAAAAAGTACATATGACCATGTTTATTCCTAAAATGGTTATAAATGAAAAATTTGTTTAATTATGATATAAAATGTGTAGGGTGCCTCTATAAAGGATTTTGACCCTATCACATAGGCTTGAAAATCAAGTGATTAACTTCTTAAATTCATAGTTGTACCCAAGTAGGTTAATTGGGGTATTTTCCTTATAATAAATACCACTACGGGTGTTTTGAAACTTTGAAAATTAAACAACTATTAATGGGTTTCTTTTTTATGAACCAATGATTGTTTAACGAGGCCCTCTTAGGTTTCTTTATTTGTTATAAATTAAAAATTAATTTAATTCATAAATATACTAATTATTATGGGATGTCCACAGGTGGTTAGTGTTTAAAAATGGTGATTGAAAATACATTCCTATATTTCTTGGTGTTTGTTTTTAATCTTTTAAAATTTTAAATTTTTTATTGAAAATAAATAAAATGAATTAAAATGGAACTTCAAGTGGTGTAATTTATTTAAACCCTCATGTAAGGGTAGTTTAAATATATATTTTAGTTTACTTGGAATGGAAAAGTGAGAATTTTTTGTAGTTCTTTATATTTTTCAATAAGGACATAAATAATAGGCAAAGGCCTGGTAAATTTATGGTTTGTGTGACCTAGTGAAAGGTTTGACACTTTTGCTTTGTAAGGCACTAAAACATAGTAGGTATCACCCTAGGAGATTATATTCCTTTATAGGGTTGTGTGATTTCTAACGTATGGTTTTTTCAGGTATGTTTTCCCTAGTAGAATTATTGGTTTCTAAATGAAACCCTTGTTTGATTAGATGGTCATGTTTTTCATAACCTTGTTATGAGATTGAAAATCATGTATTGATCGATTTTAGTATGTCTGACATGCCAAGGGCATGGTCGGCCACTTCATAGGTCTTTTGACCCTATTCATTTTCTAGGGCAACTCAGGAGTTCATGGGTCTGTTTTATAGTTGTATGGGATAATACACCTTCAATAGAGTTTTCTATGTGGTCCATCTAATACTTGATTTAATAGGCTGAAAATCCTATGGATAGTATCTAGGATGTTCATTCTACTTTTGTAATCTTAGGGTAGTATGCGTTAATAAATGAGGTACCCATAGAGTTTCTAATGGTGTAACAAACTGATTGAGTTTATTGATATTGTTGAGCCTTATTGTATTGTTTACATTTTAAGGTCATATCCATAGTAGGAGGACGTATGAGTTTAAAGGAATCAAGTTCATCCAAATTCTCAAGATGAATTTCCAAGAGGATTGGGTGTTTTGACATGCCAGTGAAGTTGATTTTTTCTTTCATATGAAATGATTTGATGGTTTTGATCGTGACTAAGGGAAGTATCACACTTTTGTTATTGTTTATTTGACTTAGCACACTTGTAAGTAAATGGTCTATCTCTTATTTTGATGACTTGGGAATTCCTAAGGTTGGGAGAATCATGTCATCATTAGTTCATATGTCAATGCTTGCTCTGTAGCACGATGTGAATTTGGTTGGTTGTGTATTCAACCCTTGAGAAACACTATTGTTTCTAGATGGACTTCAGTGGTTTGTTAGAGAGATCATGGGATGCCTCTTATGGAATAGTTAATGGTTATGCATAGTCAGGTGAAGTCGAGCTTCTTTTAATAGGTTGACCAGTAGTGGTTTCACTATTCTTATTTTAGTTTCATGGTCCCCACTTAGTATATTTTTCTTAAATAGATAACCATGCCCCATTTCATGATGACATACATGGTGCACTAAGAGAGCATCGGTCTTACACCGCATTATAGTTTTAAAAGATGTCAGGCTTCAAAATATATCTATATCAGAGTTGTATACTAGATGTGTGGGTTTTCATACAGGAATTATTAGTCATGAATAATAATAGGGTTCCCATGTAGAAACACATTTCATATAATATTGGACAACATTTGTTTTCTATAACTTGACCACTAGACGGATACTGCTCTAGGATCAGTCAATGATCTCAAGTGGTCATCTTATCCTTTTACCAATGTATAACTTATACACATGGAGTATTGACTACCTTGGGTTTGTTCCTTAAACTCTAGTTTAATGAATCTAAGGTTACCCCTGGTCTTATTTTCTAGCTCAGAGGTGTTTTCTAAAGGGTGACATTTCCAGTGGGCTGGATCAGGGTTACAAATATGTCCATGTTGTGGCATGATATGCTAAATGGTTGGGTGGTGGTATGATCATGGAATGTTAGTGGAATTTTGGTATAGGATTTGCGGAGCATGCTTGTGATAAAAATAATATTCCTTTGAGGAAGGTGTGGTAGTTTAGTTTGATTTATGTCAGACGTCCATGCTGAGCATTTTTAGGAAATTTGGCCAAGGTGAAACAACATTTTTTTCTTTTTTATATCAATATAATTAATAAAAACCCATTTTTAGAACAGCATTGGGTTAAGGTGAGTGTGGAATGTGTCGGACGAGGCTTCTCATGAAATGTAGGATGGACCTAGCCAAATGAGGTCGGTATGGGATCGACAGAGTGACCAATTCATAATCATTCTTGGTGCTTCGCTAGAATTCTTAGGGGTGTGATTTTTTAGGAAATTTTGACAGTAGTGGTGTCGTATTGTTAAAGAAGTTCTTGAGGGTGTGTTAGGAATTTGGAAATGAAATGTGACTATTTGAAAGAGAATTCACAACCCTCCTAGGTAGGGTGATGTTTTCATTATTTTTAAAATATTCTTGAGGGTGAGAAGTACTATGGTGTGGTGGCTATAATGACCCATGTTTTTGTAAAGTGGTATAATTAGAAGGGAATTTAAATTTTGGAATTTATTGGACATGACATTCTTTGAAATGAGCTTCCTAATGTAATGATGAGATTTATAACACTTATAATTGTTTTTTTATTTTATTTTAAGTAAATAGGTATCCCCCAGGTGTCTTGTTGAGTTTTGGTAGTGCCAATCCCCGAAAATCCCAATTTTGGGTGGTCTGATAGAGGCGTATGGTTTGTGTGAAACCGTGTGGCCCCAGTAGAAAATCGCATAGCCTATTTTTGTGGAGTAATAGGAAGAGGATGGGATGAACATAGTTTTTCCAATATTTTCACCAGGACCATAGGTGTAGTGACACTTAGTTAGTACCAAATAACTATTCATCACATTGTTTGAGAATGGTTTGGAAAACCATGTAGCAATACATTGCGAGGTAGGTTTCTTATGAAGAACTTGTTGCATGGTTGGTGTAAGGTTTGTCCAAACCATGTGGAGAAACCATGCCACCAATTTTTTAGGGTGAAATGAAATGTTTAACCTTAATGATATCTTTTACCCCTTTCCTTGTTCCTCTCCTCTCCTCTAGTGGGTGATTCCTTCTCTATAGTTCCTTGCGTTCCTCCTCCTTTCTCCACAAGGTATCTCAATAACTCCCTCTTCCGGACTCCGAATTGAGATTCATTGGCCTTTATTCATTTGAATCAGTAAGCTCTTAATTCTTAGTTCTTCCTTTATAAGTTATTCTTCTTATATTTTCTATTTTTTTAGTTTGAGATCATTTTCCGTATTTTCATGTAAAATGTCTATTTCGTCGATTTCTTCCAAAACCATCCGAATCAAACCATGATATTGGATGATTAAAGAATCCTAAGCATAATGTAGTTGTTATAAATATTTTTCCTCAAGTTTAAATTGTTTTATAAATTGATTCATTACATCACATGTTGTCCTTTTCCACATGTTGCCTTAATATGTTTTCTTCAATTTAAAATAGTTCAAACAACTTGTATTACTCATATTGAGCCTTTTTTTAATAAATTGAGGATGCTAACATTGATCACAGACACCCCTTGGGTGTTCCAACATATATTTCCCCTTAAGAATTAAATTAATTAAATGCTTGGAACACAATTTAATAGTTCATCGTGGAGAATAAATTGTTTTTCCATTATTGTTGATAGTCTAATTGATTATGGAACCTCCTAAGTTCCATGGTAAATTTTACAATTGAATTTCCTAGTATATATCTTTTTAAAAGGATTTATTTAGGTGAATTGATATTTGATTCTACAATTTGATTCGTGATTGATAAAATGAATTGTTTGATATATAATTTCATGCTTTTATAATAAAACCATACAAATAAGGTATGTTGTCTTCAAAATTACAATGTAATGAATAGTGATTTGTATCTTACTTGGCCTTAAAGACTGGGTGTTATCATATTCCTTTTTTATTTTTATAACTATGGTTTTCTTATACCTGTCCTCTTCTATTATTATTAAATGGATTTTCCCCTCCTTCTATATGGAGTCTTATTACACCTGACCACCTCTTAAGGGATTTCCACACTTAAAATAACTTTTCCCATATATGAAATGTCTAAATTATTAAAAACATATTTTAAGTGCCTACTTTAACCTTGTAAAATTAATTTTCATTCTTGATTAGATTAAATAACAAGTATTAAATGGAATGGAAATTCACGATGGGATTCCTTCCTAGAATGGTTTAAATGGTATTAATGAAATGAATAAATTATATTAAATGGTTTGAATGGAATGAAATGTAAAGGGTGGGAAGGAAATTCTGATCATTTTAGTCTTATATACATGATATAATTGTAATTTAATTCCCCTAGATATAATTTGGATTAATAAATGTAAATAATGAGAGGTAATTCCTCATATAAATTTTTATGAATATGGTTATTCCTTGAGAATGGTTGTAGAATGATGATAAGGGTTATATTGTGCATAAGAATCATGCTCCCTTACATCAGGTGTTGAGAATGACATCTCGCACTAGTGATACTCTTTGGATGGTGGGTATGACACACCACTTCTCTTCTTATGAGTGTGGATATGATGGCACACTCAATACTCTTCGAGTGTTCACATGATGGAACACTCACCATCTCGAGTGATGAGAATGATGTATCCCACCCATTATGAGTTATAGGGAATGTTCCCTTTTCTTGATCTTGTAGGTTTATTTAGACTGGTTATGGATGACTGGGATGTGTCCTGGTCTAGCTAGCACCTAGTATTCTAGGTATATGGCCAGTTACGTCTCTATATACTTCGTCAATATAGGTGGATGAAATATATTAGTATACTATGTATATATTATTACTATATACATATAGTTACTATTCATACATTCATTCCAGCCATGAGTTGTAGTAGGTAAAGCCACCAGGTGTCCTTTTGGAACCTGAGTAGGCTAGTTTCCATTTATTTATTCAGTATGCTTATTATTTATTTTACCTATACACTAATTTACTTATATTCATATACTGGATTTACATTTATACACTGTGTGTGGTAACCAACTGGGATTTATATCTCACACCCTAATCAGGCCGCCATTACACAAGGGTACCCGAGTAGATCTCATGTTCTCGGGACCATGGATTCTTGCATTTACGGTTTTTATTGTACTAGGAAGTTTGGAGGATAGGACTGAGTTGGATATTAGGATGTTCATGGAGATCACCTTCTGGATTCTTGATTATTTTATTATTCTTGTATTGTATTGTATTATGTTTCGTTATGTATGTCTACTGTTTCAGTTATGTATGATCATTTGGATATGCACATACTATTGTACATTTCTATTTTTCATATTTTATATTTACTTTATGTTATTCTTCTATTTCTTTGTCTTTAATTTATTACTAAATATACTATTTTCTATTTTTTATTATCTGATATATCATTGTAATACTCTGGTCATGAGCATATAGACTCCCCACTATCACCTCTTTAGAACCTCACTACTAGTCAGTAGCCTCTAGCATACAAGAGCCATTCTTATGGCCATGTGACTCACCAGTTCGACTACCAATTTAGTGGTGAGTTCGGTCGGGACATTACAAGTTCATAACAGAATGCTAAGCTAAAAAACCCAAAAAACCAGATGAAGGCTACACTGAATCCCCATCTCTATGGCATAGTGGTGTTGATTTTGGAAGAATGTCCAAAAACACCTATAACCACCCACCACACAATAGTCATACATCTTATTCTATAGTGTCATAACTACCAAAAAGGGTGATCCAATGTATCAAAACTCCAAGTTATAGGACCCCCCAATGATAGTATTACCCAAATTGATCATCTAATATTCTTATGCCACAACAGAAACCTCGACACCAAAACTACTAACCCTTGAGGAACATCACATCCATCCATGACGTAGAACTAATTTTTTTTATTTTCTCTACTCTAACTGCCTGATTCCTTCCAAATACCATTGTAACCTTCGATAGACACTTCTACCACAAGAATTCACACAAATTAATGAGTCGGAGGTTCTAGTCTATAATATTATATACCTCTCCAACTATTATCATCCTTGAAAATTAAAAAAATCCCAAAATTAAAGAGGGAATTTTTTTTAATAAACAACCCTTGAGATATCACTAAAGGTTCATGTTATACCTCAAACACTACCACCATCCAAACATTTTAAACCAAAATTACCATAAAACACCATATATAACCACATCAACATATCACTATCCAAAACACCACATCACCTCACTCCAAGAACAATCCACTGTTCTCCCATAACCATCTATACAACTCTTTCAACCTCTACATAGCCTAAACCAACGATTACTATAAACACCACAAAATAAATCCCCAATCACACAAATCAAGGTATTATTTCTCCCATGTCATGATATTATATGTGTTATGTAGCACTAACTCTACCACATGATCTTAATCATGTTAATGTATAATGATTCAAAATTAAGAATCACGTTTTCCCTAATTAATATGATTAAATCTTTAATCACACATCACACAATCAAGTAAAAAACATCTCATAAACACCAAGATTCAAACATCACATCATCAAAACAACATAGTAAAAAATACGTATAAAAACAAAAAAAAATCTGGGTACTAGGCACACATCTGCATCACATGCTATCATGTAATCTCCTCCAGGTCACCACACCTTCACAACCCTTGAACCAATGAAATAGTCATCCACACAACACCTTCTCGCAATAATCTTGGATTTCCACTGGCCACTCCACGAACATTTCATCGACTGTGATATCCCACTCTCTTGAGTCAATGACATGGGATTCATCATAATTATTATGAAAAAGATGAGAGATATGGAAGAAATTTTGAATCTAGACCAGACATGGTAAGAGTTTGAACTAATAATCCACCTCACCAATTCACCCCTGCACCTAAAAATTCCTAGAAAACTATGGTGAGATTTTACTCCCCCTTCCAAAACATCACTACCAATGTTGTGTAGAATCCTTTAGGAACATGTGGTACCCAACGTCTAGAAAAAAGGGAATCCTTCCACGATAGACATAAGGATTTGATGGTTATGTGTTTCCTTAATCCTCTCAGGAATAACTTAAATATTCTCGGTCATGCTCTTCACCACATTAGGAATAAGAAGTGATGACTCTATAACTTCACCCAGAACAATGGAGAATGAAATGGATACCCATATAAAGCCTGAAATTAGTCTATGCTGATAGATGAGTGAAATTTTTTATTATATGAAAACTCAACCGAAGGAAAGTGTTTTTCACAAGATTTATCGAAGCCTAAGATGAACACCTACTATATATTCTCTAGAATTTGGATAGTCCACTCTATCTTCCTATCTATCATAGGGCAGAAAGAAGGGTTGAAATGGAACTAAGTACCAAAACAATTTTTCAATACCCATCAGTCTCAATAAATAAAATGATCATCTCAGTTTGAGACAATGAACCTCAAAACTCTATAAAACAATGTCACGTCTTCCACATAACTCTTTTCCAAAACATCCATGGTGCCTAAATCCTTTATTTCTAGGAAGTGGTTAGATTTGATAAACCAATCCACGGATAACCGGATAGTATCACAAACTCCCTAAGATCAGAGTAATTTTGTGATGAAATCCATCTAGATATCATCAAATTTCCAATTAGTAACTTTTATTTTATAAAAAAATCCCCTAGAAACATTGTTCTCATCCTTCAATTACTATAAAACCAACAACTGATCATGAAACATTTACATCACCCATTTCATCAAGGGTCACTAAAATAGTATCTTCAACCCATGATACATCTTGGAAACTCCCATTTTTACCAAAAAAAAGGTGATCTATGGAAATTAGAGACACCCCCATTAATTAATACTAGATCATGAAGCCTCTCCAAAAATTTATAACTATTCTGACTGTCCTCCAGTCATCCCTCTAAAGCATCACCATGGACAACATGATTTCACATCACATTTTACGTTGTGCCTCCCTATTGATAATCCCCCACGTACTGCATCATAGAAGACTGAATTGTCATCTGAAATGAATAACCACCACCGTCAACCACTCTAAAATCATGTTGTAGGTCTTCCAACTCATCCATCACCCACTAAGAATCACTGGACACCTAAATAAAATATTTCCACACCATCTTACTAAAATAATCAGTCGCAACATTACCCTTTCCTATAGTGTAGGAGATCTCAAAGTCAAATTCCTAAAGAAAATTTATCCACCTTAACTTCATCAAATATATATTATGCTGGGAAAATATATACCTCAAACTCTTGTGATCCATAAAGACCACAAAGTTATCACAAATGAGGTAATGCCTCCACATTTTTAAGACAAACACAACCACTTATATCTCTATATAATGGGTGTAATAGTTATTAATGTGGGGGTATAACAACCTAGACCCATAATAGATCACTTCCTACTGATAAATCAAGATAAATCCCAATCCTATATGGGAAGCACCACAAAACAACTCCAAAAATAACCCCTTTTCTGGTAACTAGAGCACTAGAGCACTTATCAACTTCCCCTTCAGATAGTCAAACGTTTCCTAGCATTGACCAATCTTGATAAGAGTATGGTACTTCCTAGTAAAATCTATCAATGGGGCTCTAATATATGTGAAATCAGACATGAAACTCTGTTAATATCCTTTGAGACTAAGGAAACAACAAACCTCAAACACATTCTTGGGTATCTCCAAATAAAAAATTACATCAACATTAGATGGGTCGATGGACACACCCTACTCGGACACCACATTCTTGAGTAAATATACATCCTATTTCCAAAACATATACTTGGATAACATTCCATAGTGTTGGTAGCATTAAAGAACTTGGAATATATCTATGAGATAATCTAATTCTCCTCCTATGACTTTTATTATATAAATATTTCATTGATAAACATGAATTTGAAATGGTATAAAAATCCATGGATCATAGAAGACATGATCCTCGTGAACATAGTTTGTTTGTTCATTACATTTAATGACATGAACATGAACTTGAGGTACCAAGACATGAATCTAAAGAATGTATTCACGATATTTCCCTCCATCACCCTCAACTGGTGATACCCAAACTGTATATTGATATTAGAAAATAAAATTTCCCCTCTTAGTGGGTCTAAAATATTGTCTATAATTAGTAGCTGGTAATGATTCATGATCATCACCTAATTCAATATTTGATACTCTATACCCAACCTCATACCACCATCCTCATTTTTTGAGAATAACACTAGAGAAACCCACAGTGACACACTAGGCTGAATAAAACCCATATGAATCATATCAAATATCTAAATCTTTAATTTATATAACTTATAAGGTTATATATAATAAGGATCCATCAAAATTGAAGATTCAACAGGTTGTAGATCAGTCCCAAACTCAACATCAAGTTGATGTGGTAGAATCAAAAGCTCCTTAAGAAAAAAAATACAAAAGCTCCCTGAAAGATCTCAGGGCCTCCATTTTCCGAACATCCACAAATTCCATAGATAACTCAATAATCAAATAAATAAGTGGATCTAAACATCTAAATTCCACCTGAAATCTTCACTCACCAATAAAAACCGCATGTAGACCCTCCACATCTGAGAACATGACTCTCCTAAGAAAGTAGTATATAATATCACATGAATAATATAACCAATAATGATAAGGATGTCATCATAAGGTTTCATATGAATAAATAATAGATCCCCATGGGACTGATGTAGTCCCATCATTAGTCTACACCCCCATCACACATCAAGAAATCTAGTCTAGCCTACGACTAGTGTAGTCAACACTAGTGGGATATTAAGTATCTATATGTATATACCTAGATAAAAGACTAGATTAGGTGTAATAAAGGAGTGAGAAACTCCTAAATAAAGTGTGGAACAAACTTGGTAGATGATAAAATAATCATAACTCAAATGATATATGGCCCCTCATTCACTTCCGCATCCACTCCAAGTAACTGACCATGCCTGGATCCTCTGCCTCTTTGCTGATATCCACATCCTTGACCACACATAAGTCAAGTCCCCTGAACATGAGTTTTATCTTAAGTTTAAACCCTAACTACTCCATATCATCTCAGTGGGTTATAATTATGATTCCATTGCTACTTAAATGGTCTAAGTGGAATATTATTATGAGGCTAATGTTGAACCTATCCACCTCATCCCAAATAAGCTCAAAGAACCCCTGAACACTGATTCTAATGATGGCCACGAACACCACGATCAAAAAAATTGGCCCAAATCCCCCAAGAAAATTATGAAAACCACTAGGCCTAAATGTTTGTAAGGGATGTTTTTGAGGTTGACTCCCTGATGTTCAAAACCTTGAAATACCCAACACCTCTACTACTAATAACTTAACTCCCCAAGGAATCCTACTAGTTCCCCTCTCATAGAAAACCTACTTATGATTTTATATTCTTAATCACCTAAACATTCTTACAAACAACTAAATATGACATCAATGTAAAAAGAGTAACTACCAACTGGATATAAGTATAGAGTGCCTCCTTAAGATGTCACATTTATGATACCTCATCCATAAAAAGGTCCCTGAAAAAATACAGATGGTCCTTAAACTTGATCCTGAGGTCTCACTTAGGAATTTTATCCTACTGAAGATACAGAAGCTTCTACCTCTTCACATACTTCATAGTCAATGAAATAAAATATTTTTATAAATATATCGAAAACTCAACCCAAGAAACATCACCCCCTTCTTCACACCATGATATAGTTCCCACCACTAATGCGCTACTCCTCACATCTGAATGACTGCTTGTGGGACCCAATATTCCATCAAGGATCAGACCAACTTGAAATAAATCTCAATATTCTCAAACCATATCTCTATCGCTATATTAGAAACACTACCCTCATACATCCCCAAATCCTATCTCTCAAAATAATGCAACATTTTCTTCCACTAATCATCCTCCTCAACTGGATCAACCCCCCAACAATCAATTAGAATAGTATGCTAAACCTTCACTACCTAAACCACACATTAATGATGAATTATAACCATAATTTAAAACGGAACAATATTTCCTAATCCCACTATTATTTAATTTTTTATGATTTTCTAAATTCATTTTTACTTCTTAGAACCATCCAAATTAAAATAATAACTCATGTCATTCATGATCATGTGCATATCTTAGGTCTCTGCCCTACACTAGAATCACCACACTTGGTGTTTTAGAATACATAGAGTCCTTGAATTTCATCATGGGGGGCCTAAAATCTAATTTCCTAGCTGATATTTCTTTTTAAATGTCACGCAACAAGATCAAATGAAATCACAACCCTACCAACTCATATAATCCTCACAGTGACTAACTCTAAACTCCATCATATCCCTCAACCATACCCTTTAATAAAAATCTTCCACAAACCCCTCCCAACAAAGGTAACCCTCCTATAAATAAAATTAATGAAGAAATATAATGGCACATGAGTCCTATCACTAGTGAGACCTGGGTTGGAAACTTGTACTGAGGGTATAAAAAACTCACAAATGGGGGGGTTTCCCTATATAATAATAGGATAGAGAGATAAGAAAAATAAACTACAAGAAAATAAATTTAATATTATAAAAATAAAACCAAACCCACCTGACCATTCACATATAAGTGAAACATATACAAATAAAAGTCTCTAAATAAATAGTCCAAAGAAAAGATGTGGTAGGGACATAATAATTGCTCCAAATCCTAAGCATGAAATCTCCAGAACAATCCATGATGTCCTCCTAGAAACATGGATAAGTTTCTATATATTTATGGGTAGAGTACTAGTATACTCAATAATGTAACAAAAGTATATTGTGTGCATGTGAAAAGAGAATACTAATCCACTAGTGAGTAAACAACATAACCAACAGCACATATACAAGCAACCCATGTGTAACTGGCCATCACATCACATCTCACATAAATACACCTGGTTTGTCACATCACATCTCACCCAATGACACATAGTCTATCACATCACATCTCACCAGAAGACACAAGATCCATCATATCACATCTCATCCACAAATGTAACCAAAATAGTAGGGTATCATGAATAAGAAGGACATCAACCTTCTTCCCTCCATTTATCATGCACCACCCCCCACCATAAGCCATCTCATCACCTCATTAATCATCAGAATAGTGAAATTATTTCTTTTAGATATCATAACCCATGAATATAATAAAAAATTTCAAGATATTTTGGGAATGTTAGGGTATCCATCCATCCATCCTCACTACTAGGATATTCGGAAAACACCCCCCAAATAGATAAGTGTCGTGCACATGGTGCTCGCTGAGGATGGTGTGTGTATAGACAATCACAAGGAACATACCTGGTATATACACACACCCACACACACAAAACAAAACAAACCAATGGGACCAAAACAATGTATTAACCAACTCATAACCTCACCTCCCAACCTCACAACACTTCCACTCTCACTACATCCACCGAATGCACAATACAACACAACAATCCATAAGCCATATTTCACATTTCATATTCTTTATAACCTTAATCATTTTTCTCGATTTTACATTACCAACCAATTCCATCATCCTACCCATTAATTTCATTAATCATCCCATTTAAATTTCACATTAGATATCAACGATTTTTAATAACACTTATCATTTTTTATTCATTCTTTAGAAATTTTCATCACATTAACCAAACCAACTAATGAAATATCAATTTCAACATTTTCATCTAATTCTAATACGACAATATAAAATATTACAACACAAAACTAAACAAAAAAACATCTCGTCATCCTCATCAAGCTAACTAGACCTACATCACCACCATTTCAAAGGCTCTTCCTCTCCCCCATCACCGCAGCCACATCAAAACCATTTCTCATGCCATCTTTCACATAACACACCCACAACTAATCACATAACCACCACCCATAATAACTATAAATCATCACCCAACAACACATCCACACAAATACACATCATCCCCACACACGATAACCACACATTTCATACCCACAAAAAACACTTCTCATATTTCATATTTAATAGGGGCTTCATCAATTCCACTTATTTATTTATGGGAATTATTACAAAATCCATAGTTTCCATGTGAAACTAATTATTTAGATAAATATATGTGATTAACCATTTATTAAATGTGGTATCACAATAATCATATATCAAGGGATCCATGACACATATCATTTTAGCATAAACACAGGCTCACAACAACCATGATCTTTTTTTTGTACAACAAGCATGCATAATCTCAATATTAAAAGGCTATAAAAACATGAAAATCATTCTACTTACACTTAAATTTGAATTAACCATTTCATTATATTTATTAAAATAGTTCAAAAAAATATTTC
Source organism: Viscum album (assembly GCA_963277665.1). Classification (NCBI taxonomy): domain Eukaryota; kingdom Viridiplantae; phylum Streptophyta; class Magnoliopsida; order Santalales; family Viscaceae; genus Viscum; species Viscum album. The sequence continues at coordinate 2,349,943 of OY728123.1, read as the reverse complement.
CAAAGATATAAAAGAGTATAAAACCTTCTTCAATATACAACTAGAAACAAAAAAAGGAACCCTATCTCAATTGGATATTTCAGATCCACTACACAAGTTAGAACAAGAGGGAAAATCACCAAGAACCATGAGAAAGGAATGAAATTTCTCCAGACTAGAATATAAGGACCAAATCAACCCCATACCAATGAAACATGAGACCCACTTCTATACCCTGGAATCACCATTCTCAAATAAGGATCTTAAAGAAAATTGGGTGGAGACAAAAGGGGACCCTATCAAAACAACCATTGGTCCAAGAACACGATCAAATCCCACTAGAAGGGGATGAAATAACACCTTAGGATATACATGGTTCACCCAAAAAACGAGTGAAATACTATAAAAATGTTTGGGTTCAAGGGAATCTGTGAATTTATAACTATTATTAAAAACATAAGATCACAACACAATGAGGAGGACCACACCTTATAATGACTAAAGCATAAGGGAATATCATTTAATGTAATATGTTACACCATAGAATGGATTAAAACATAGTGGGATATTGGTAAAATAACATGTCAGATATCCATAGTGCAGATACATTATAGATCCTATAAATGGTGACATATAGTACATTGCAGCTTGGACTTCAATGACTAGAACCCAAAAACAGGAAGGATACGGTTGTAACCCCAACTCCACGATCAATCAGTGATGATTTTTGAAAAAATGATTAAAAAAACATCAAACTTACTAATGTTTTATACTCATCCCTCCTATATTGTATAGACTTGACTGCCGAGGATGGGGTTACACCGCAACCAAGCTCCATGGTGCAGGCACCCGCTTCCTCTAATGGTAATAGAAATAAAAATAGATCCTCTAGGATTACTATGACATAGTGGGCCCCAATATTATATATATATATATATATTAACCCTTGTGTCACAGGATATCCCTCCAAATCGCAAAACTCCTTTTGTTAGATTTTCCTTACTCCATCCTCCCCTTTCCCTCCAACTACCATTATATCCTTCTCCAGACACTCAAACCACCGGAATTACCATAAAGTAATGGGATGGAAGATCTGGGACATTACATACACCTACATGAACAATATTGAGATTATGCAACCATGACCAATGAGTAAGTATCAAAACCACCAAAATAGAAAATACTAGGAAAACTGAATATCTAACTTAAAAATAGTGATTTTTACAAATAATTATTTCAAAATGAATGATAATAAATTATAAGTGAATGGTACATAGTAATAAAAATATAATTATAGTTAATATATATATATATATTTATTCTAAATTTATTATATTGGAGTTTAGATCATTTACAACCATCGAGATGTACATGGTAAGGGGTTTTTCCATCTTAATTTACCTTTATTGAAATGTGTTTTATATTCACCACCTTCTTATTTTGTGTGGTGTATATACATATCATGAATGAATTTGATGAAAATTTTCATGAAATTTATTCAAATTTAATAATCCACCTAATTTTTTATCTTACATTACATCATAATTCAAAAGTTACCAAAGACATAAGGGGTTTATTTTAAATCACTTCTTTTATTTTTTTGAAATATTTTACTCAAATATTTTTCATCCATATCCATATTCTATATATTGTTTTAATAATGTTGTTATATATAATTATATGTTGTTTAAGTTAATTTTTAACTATCTTTTACTTTATTTACAAATTTTTAAAAATTTGTATTTTCAATGTTTTTTATATGTGTAGTTTTTTTATTGTTAATAAATGTGTAGAAATAATGATTTTTTAAAATTTACCACATATATTCCTTTTACGAAAATCAGGAACATGTATTTTTATTAACATTAATTTTCAAGTTTCTATGATTTTTCAAATAAAATATTACTCACCTTATTCTATGAAATATTTCTTTTGAAAATTTAATAAAAGAAATGGACATTTCTTCTTATTTTTAAAATAATATTTCTAATTGTTTTATAAATATATTTTTATTCTATTTCAACATCCTTTGATGTTTTTTATGCTTTACAAGTGATATGATCAAGTGATATCATCCAAAGTATCTCTCTTTATATGGATTATGATGATGTTTTAATGAAATTATCATGAAACCCATTTCCTTTCCCTTGGGTTAATTATGCTATAAAGGAATGGTGAATGTTATTATGTTCTTATAGCACACATATATATAAGTTATCATTATTTTAGGGGTGTATATGTTATATCCCTATAATTAATTGGGTAATGTTTCTATATCTCTTTATCTCAAAAGAGTACATGGGTGGTTAGGCTACGACCATTGGTACCCAAGCCTAAAAAATACATAGGTGGTTATCATAAGACTAATATAATTTTGAAAATATGTTATCCTTGACCATTATTTGATAAATATGTTATTTTTTATCCTTTACATATGTTATAGTTCATATGATTATGTTTATGTAAAAAATTTATACCAAGTCGTGATACTTATGTTATCATGTATTAAGATTATTAACAAATGATTTATGTTTACACAAAAATATTATGACATTATTTGTTAACATAGCACTCATGGATTATTGTGTGTCCCCTGTGATATTTTATTTCACTCTAATTATGTTCTCATACCCATATACTCATTTTATTCTTACTTATGGTCTGTGATTAATATCTTCCATGTTTACCGAACTGTGAATATGAGCACACCCTTTTATTATGTTTCTATTCCCTTGGTTATGAAGAAGGATATTAAGTATGATATATCTAGAAAGCATCTCTCATTTAAGTATTAATTATGGGAAATATTGAATATTTTTGAAAAAAATGGTTATATACCTAATCACCATGGACACTAAAAATTTAGGTTATGAGGTTTGAATTATTATGATATGTATTTAGTTTTAATCTAAACTGATATAATATGAATGTATGTTATGCATGGGTATCCTATGTTAGTATAAAATCCATTATTTAAAGAGTATGTTTTTAGCACCAAATCTGGGTGTATGGGCCCAATGTGTCTTGGTAATAAAAATCCTATACACTTATGGGTTTGGATAACAACCCATGTATACATTTGGGATTAGGGTAACAAACCATGTACACTTTAAAACTTAATAATATTCCAAGTTTGTATATATCACTAATAGGGGGTGGTGAATCAGTGATGTACTTATTACAACTTATTCTTTTAAATAAAAATCTTCGATCAGTTAATATCTTGGTTCCTTATTCTTTAGAGCCTCAAATCTTCTATATTAAAACAAATTAATGTATTGAAAAATCACACAAGTTATTTTACATGGTTCACCCCAAATGTGGGTGACTACATCCTTATAGTGATCAAGATGATTTGTAATGATATTATACAATCATAATAGGTAATGTGATTACAAGTATAGACAATATCATGAAATTCATGATAGACAAAATCTTGTAATGCCTTGTCACTAATGATTATTGTGGGTCATCTACTGATAGGATCTTTATCCTGAAATCACACCAATGTTCTTTATAATGAATCCCACTAGTTTATCTATCTCATGAAGAGATATAGATATTTATATTGGCATCCCTCTAGTTATTTAATGATCTTAACTACCACTTATGAACATATTTTTAACTTCCGATGACTTTTGATGTAGTGATCTATTGGCCTTGTTCTACCTCAAATACACTCAATCAAATCTTATGATTAACCAACTTCATTTCTCACGGAATTTGTTATGCATGTCACTTGAATATATTTTATACATTACACAACTCAATAATATCTCAAGCATGCATGTTTTCACATGAAAGTGTATTCTATTCGTGTACCATGGAAATACATAGCACAAGGTCATGTGTAACACACTATCCAATACTTTTTTTCTTCACAAACACCTTTTACGCACACAGAATCCACTATTTTTTCTTAATGTGAATGTATACACATGTACGTATGGAAATGAAAGACCCACTATCCTCTATATTTTTCATAAATATGGATTATTGTGCACAGTTCTTATACAAACTATTTATATTATGAAAAATTGAGAAAAAGTATTCTTCGTTCAGGTATATTCACATCCTTCACAAACACAAGCTCATTGTATCTCTATTCTTAGTAAAGCATAGGTATACACTATCTATTCCTAAAATAATGCACACAAATTTACTGATATCATATCATGCATGTTTTTTAAACAATTACATATAAATATTTACATGTAACCGCTTATGTATTTCTTCTTCACCTAATAGTATATGTGGGAATGTCCAGCTTTATCCTTCATGTATTTCAAGGAATTCACAACTAACAATATTCCTCTTCGCATGAATCAACTTCACAAAAATGGATCATGCAAACCTCTTCCATAATCTTATTGGTTTGTAAGTTCTAGTTTCACATGAACTGGGCACTATATGCCTATCTCAAATACTTTCCATGGATCAGTGTGGATGTAACACTAGATCATAGAATCAAAACATTATGTGAACCAAGCATAGATCGAGCACATGGAACCTTATCCTACGCAAGTACAAAGCACCCTCGAGTCTTTGTTTTTGACTATTTCTATCAATAATATCTGTTGAATACTAAATCATCTCAACTAAGAAAAGGAACATATATGGAGGTATTTATAGAGAAAAACCCACATAATGAGAACTCCAAAAAACATGAAAACCCATCCATTTCTATTCATATGATGATAATGTTAACTTTCACCATAAAACCATTTTTCTTTACATTGTATCTCATTGGTTTGATCTTTGTTTAAACATGAAAATTAACTAAAATTGGAATTTGATCATGTTCTGATATTCTGGATTATCAAATAGTGTTCAGAAGCTTTGGTTAGATCAAACAGAGATAAAACATGTAGATAATGATGAACAAAAGATCCTTAAATTTCTCAAGTTAGAAGATAGCCTACGATGAAGATGAGACAGTCTTAATTAAATAGATCAGACAGTGCTAGATCTTTGTGAATATTTAATAATGTATGAATAGTAACACACTATCCAAATACCACATATATTTCAAAAACGGTTCTACACTCCCTTATAAAACAAAGTGCTCCAATACACCACCATATAGGATTATAGTAAACTCTCCCTTTACATGTTGGCACAGCCTCGTGTTGTCACCCACTTCCACTTCCATGTCGCCCCATACGGTGGTTAATCTCTTCTCCATTTCACCTTTTTGTAGCATTTGTATGCACATGAACACCCTTTTCCACCCATGCTTGCTGGATAGGGAGTATAATTCCAACCTAATAAGTGGTTGAAATCCTCCTAGGCTATCTAGTGTGGGTAGGGACATATTTTTTAGTCTACTAATTTGTAAAAGAGTTTCCAGTTCCATGTTATACTACTCACCACCGAGCCGCTCAAATATATTCCCCTTTAATATGTTGTACACAATATTTCATCACTGACATAAAGATTTGGAATTAATTACAGCACATAAATAATAACTATTAATGTTTCTTTATTTTAAGTAACTATTCTAATCAAAAAATCCTTTCCAATTTATGAACATTTCTTAAGAATAATTCAATGATAAAAACTCCATACTTCAATCACTATAACATTTACTTATCAGAATACAAACACATTGAAAAAAAACACAGCACATGTATTACTTTAATCAATTTAGGTTCTTCAATCTAACCCTTTTTATTTTTTTTCAATACCCATTTCACTTCCAAAGTCAGTGTTTTCTTCTCTCCCTTACTTGACAATAAAACCAAATATATAAGTGGGGAATATTTCTCATATCATTTTTCTTCTAAAACATGACCATCTCAATTATATGAAAATTCCATGATAACATCAAAGAGAGGAATTCTCTCATATAGGTTTCTTAATAAATATACTTTAGTTAATCAACTCAAAGTCTATATGGTACATCTCTGTGTAGAAAACAAGAGATATATATTCAAGGATGTAAAAGTTGTTCATAAAAATACATGTATGTGCTATCATGCTTAGAATGTCTCAATTCTAATTCAAATGATTGGAAATAATTATATTTATCAATGAAATTCTAAATCATGCACATATTTCAACAATGACATTAGAAATTTAGGTGAAATAGATAAAACACCCCCTTTGTTTTGTTTTTTCTTTAACCCAACACTCCCAATTAATTGATAAGATAATAAAATTAAGAATAAAAGATCAATGTGTAATTTTAATACCTTTAACTTTAATTTTTTTCAAATTTTCCCATGGTTTTAATATTCAATATCAATATTTCTCTCTCATAAAGGATGTACACATTTCATCCATTTAATGGAATTAAATAGACTCCATGAAGAAAAATATCACCATGTTTTCTAGAAGTCAAAGCCTCAATCATCTCATTCATTTCCCTGTATTTTTAATTCAAAACACATTAAATAATAGGAAATAAGGTGGTACCTCTTGGTTTTTAAAAAATAAAATTCACACTGATAGAATCCTCCCAATTCAATCCATTATTTAATTTTAATCTCAGCATGTGAAGATTTCATTAGAATCTTCAATTTTTTGAGTCTTAATGATTTGACTATCTTTTTTCTTCCCTTCTTCTTCTTCTTTTTGTTGAATAAATTTTTCATACTCAATTTTTGAACACTTTATTTCCTTTGGATTTAGAAATTTTATTATATTAATCTAATAGTTTAAGCAGTTTCAACTGATGTGGCCAAACAATTAGGTATCCTTTATTAACATTATCAGTCTTTTTAGAATTTCACTTTTGAAATCAACTTCATTAAATAAAATAATCATAGATATTTTCTTTTATTTGATATTTATTTACTTTATAATCCTATAGTAATTTCCCTTGAATTATTGGCATACAATATTAAGCATAATTACCTTATATCTTTTACATATTTCCTTTAGAAAATAAAAATTATTTTAAGTGGATAGACTTGTTGATTTTTCAGCAAAAAACTTCTACATTATAATATTTTTCATTCTTCTCACATTGTTACTTATTTTATTTTCATAATTTCTCCCCTTTATATATTCCAATTTTGAGGAAGTGATATATTAAACTCTAATTTTATGGTTTCTACAAATATTTACCACATTAGTAGAAATAACCTTTGAAATTTCATTTTCTATAATCCTAAAAATTCTATTGGTGATAAACTACTTGCTTTCTAGATACATTACTACCATTTTTTTTCTTCTATATTGGATAAAATTATTTTTCTAACTCCCTTATGACCTCACTATCTTCATTAGTCCATAATCTTTATGTTTTTATGCATGAACCTACACCACTATATGAAAAAAAATAGTATCACTTATAAAATCATAAATTACCTTTAACTTCATCTTTGGAATGCTCTTCATTTTAACTTTTGATTATTCAACTTGAACATCCACTATTTTATCAAAATATTCTCTCAATATTTTTAAGATTTTTTATCCTTTAAAACACATAGACTATGCCTTATTTAGTTATTCTTCTTCTTAATCTATTTTTTCACTAAGACCTTTCAACATCTTCTCTTGTTCTATAATTTTAACCTTATAATTTTTTATCACTTCAATAAGAACATTATCCTTCTTGTTTTCATTTCTTTTTTCATTATCCAGTATTTTGATCTTTATTGTAGTATAGTGTTTTGATCAATACATGCTAGATATATAGATCTCATTATGTACTCATGATAGATCTCTTATTCTTTATCATCATTACTTGAAGAAATAATTTGTCTCTTAACATTCACTATAAAGGTTTTTTTATTTTTATTTGAACCTTCATATTCTTATTCATTCTATGTTAAAGTGTCTTCATCAAATATCTAACTCATATTATTTTTCTTGTACTTCCTAGAGAACTTCTTATTCTTTCCACTACAACCTTATCTATATTTTTTAAATCTTGTTTTAATAGTCTTTCTCTTCCTGATTACTCTTAAAATCATCAGAATCATTTTTTAGACAATAAATTGAAAATTATCCAATTTGACCAAAATTAAATAACTTTAATGAAAGAAAAAAATTAAATTTTCCTGTTACTCTTATGATTTTTTTTGAAATAAAGTCCAGAAATCCTTTATAATATGTATCACTTACCTCATTCTCATCACAATATAAGAGTGGTTCAAAATTATTTTCAATCATCTTGATAATTTTCATTAATTTAATATTTATTTCCTCTGTATCTATTTTTTAAAACATAAGATCTTTTCTTATTTAATAATTGATAGTTGTATTATTAAATTAATCAAGATATAAGTGTCCACCTTCTAATAAATAAATATTTGGACCAAATATATCAAGAGGGTTATGCATCAATTTTTGACAATAGAAAAATCTTCGTAAATATTTCCAAAACCCTTGAAATGACATAAAATATCATCCACATTGGTAAAGTGGTAATCAATAATCTCATAATCATCCATTAAAATAACTTAAAAATTATCTCTTTGTATTTTAATTTTGGGTCTTTTGTTCTTCACATTCCTTTCATACACATTCTCGATTTTATCCCACATCTTGTTGGATATTTTTAGTCCCAACACTTCAGTAAAAACATTATTAGATAAGTATGAAAAAATAGAATTTTGGTATTTCCCATATACTTCAATATTTCAATTATCATCATGTTTCATGGTAGAAAATAATAATGGTATGATAAAACAAATTATTATAGCATCTCTATCTTTAAGGACTTGTGAAATAATATATGTAAGAATTCAGTTATTCTATCCAAAATAGTACTTACCATCAAAGAAAGGAACTCATATATTATTAAATGAATTCAGACTCTCTATCATTATATATTCGGTATAGGTTGGATAATTATATATTTAACTTCATGATTTGATACCAATATAATATACCATGTTTGGATATATCACTGAGAGGAGGATGGGTGAATTAGAGTTGTTCTTTTTACAATTTATTCTTTTCAAATCAACTTGTGAGATTAGTTAATATCAAAATCCCTTGTCCTTTAGAGTCTCACTTCTCTCATATGAAAACAAGTAAAAGTACTTAAAAAGAACACAATTATTTTTAACAGGATCTCCCCTAATGTTGGTGACTATGACGTTGTTGTGTTTGAGATAATTTGAGACAAATATTCTTCACTAGTAATGAGTAATGTAATTACAAGAATAGACAATCTCCCAAAATTCCTGTCAAAAAACTCCCACAATTCCTGATCACTAATAATTACCATGTGTTATCTTCCTATTATATCCTTAGACTAGAATCCTAATAGTTGTATTTATACTAAATTTCTCTAGTAGAGATATCTCTTGAAGATATCTAGTTATTTATAATGGAATCTTATCAGTTCTTTAATGATTTTCACAATCTCTTTTGAATAGGTCTTCAGCTTCTACTGACTTGTGACATAGTGATATGTTGGCCTTATTTTACATTAAGTACACTTATTTGAATATTATTATTATCTTTAGCCTTTCTCAAAACATTTATTAAACATGTTTGGGAGGGGTATAGTATATATTTTATGTAGAGTGTGGTTTGGGAGGGGTATAGTAAATATCCTTTTATAAGTGAAAATGAACGGCATTTCCTTTGAAATAGAATTTATGTAAATGTTAATGATGGGGCCACATGGGAGTTATTTGAGTTAGGTTTGGAAAATCTGTTGAGACATTTATTTTTTAATCTCACTCCTAATAAAGGACTTCTATAATACATAAATATAATTTTATTAATAAAAAATTTAATCATTGATAATTTAAATCTTTTACACCTTTTAATTTCATTAATTATTTAATATGGTAATTATTTAATTAATAATAATAGAATATAACATATTAAACTTTTATAGCTTGTTCCATTGTGATATTTGGGTATGGTAGGTGTTTGGGGGAGTTTTAAGTAATAATAGTACCGATCAGAATTGAAATATCAAATGGGAAAAGATTGTTGTGGCATGGCTATTCAAGTCATGGATTAAGAGGGTTGGTAGTAATGGAGGTCTAGGTATGGTGTAGGGAGAATGGTTATAGTGTGATAAGGTGTGTCATGGTTTGATGTATTTAAAATAAGGATTATTAATATGTGGTTAATTGTATGAAATATTCCTTTCTTTTTTTATGGTAAAGAGTTGATAGTTAACGAAATGATATAGTATTAGATATTTTATGAGATTCTGGAGAAATATCCTTTGTAGTGTATCCTTGGATGATACAGTATGGAAGATAATTTTCAATGGTTTTACCTAGCTTGTTTTAATGTCATGGTGATACAGTTCACAAAACATCCCTTATTCAGTTATCTTGGTTTTTAAATATGATCGATTCTTAAATAGAATACAATATGGATATTCATCAAATGATTTTTTCTAGTAGTTTTAATAGTCCTAATCATAGTACTACAACAACTTTTCACACATATACTCTCTCTTTTTAGCTTATGATAAATTGGTAAGAACCATGTATTTCCCAATTTCCTTCCATTTCTCTTAGACATCAAAGGTCATATGTGTGTTTTTAGAATACATTGATCCACCATTAAGTGGATATATCTATCAACTTTTATAGATTGAATGTTAGTGATTCAAGGTTAGTTATATCATCATTCACATGGGTTTCTCTATATTCTTCACCAGGAAACGAAGTGATGTAAGTTCTTCAGTTTGTTTTTGGATTCTTTGGGTCATGGTCTGATGGTTATTGTTTTGTTTTAGATTATTGCGGGTTTCCATGTGTGATTCTATAATAGTGATCATCTATTCATCAATTTATTATTATGAAATGAATAGTAAAGAATTAATTGAGGTAGGGAAATTAGGATAACTGTTTTTTAATATAATATTAAACTTTCTTGATTTTACATTCTTTGGGTGGATATTATGAATTGTCTTAATGAAGAAAATGAATCATAATTAAATAAATTGATGTAAATGGGGTGTTTTTAATGGTGTTTATTTTTTTCTATAATATTAATCATGAGATTGATTCACGTTTACTAATATTGAAAAATATTATAGTTTATCTTAATAATATCTACTGTTTCTATAAATATACTACTAGAACCACCTCTAAAAAACAGTTGATAAAATAATAATGGTAAATTAACTAGTTGAGTGATATTTGGAATGGGGGTAATTTTTTTTATGAATGGAAGGGATGGGTAGGTGTTTGTGATACAGAAATTGGGTGATTATTGTTCTTGATTATGTTTTTATGTTGGTTTACTTAATTTTTTCCTTGGTGGTATTAGATAGAACTTATTAGGACTAGTTTTGGGATGATGGGGTGTGTTTCATAGTACTTTTGTGAAAGCCTCGCCATAGTTGGTGATAGGAGAGGTGGTGTTTGAGGTTATATAATGGTATACTAGAATGTATAGATAGAGGATATTATAGGTTCTTATTAATGTGGTTGGTATATAGTTTTGATATCACATTGAAGTTTCTTAGGGATAATTGAATGTGTTCTTAAATGGTAAAACTGGAAAATGGTGTGGAATAGAATTAAATTAATCCATAGTTATATATTAAATTTTAATAATTAGAATAAAATTTAATGGTTTAATTATCATGGTTTATGTCTATAAAATATTTTTCAATAAATATGGAATTTCATGCTATAATCAACGAAACATTGTTGGTCAAATGGTAAATCTAGAAATTGATGAATGATGTGATTAAATGGGTATATTAGACATTTTATGGATTGTTTTCATGGGATGTGGGCCTATTGTTTTGGGTTACTAATTGATAGTGATGGATGGTGTGTCAAAGTAGTTATGAGAAAAAAGTGGTGGAGTGGTGGTTTATGGGATATAGTAGTGTTGTTTTTGTAATCCTTCTTGGTTGGGATTATGTGAAAATCTATATTATTTTATTTTATTATGATTTATATACGCATACCACTTGGATCAAATATCCTTACCTATGATCCATTTTTTGGGATTTGGTTGTTTTTTACAACATTCAGGTTGGTAAGGGAATATATGGTTGAATACTCCCCCATCCCCACTCTAACTTTAAATAATTTCATGAGTTGTTGTGGTTCAAGGTGGGTGAAATCATACTAGTGTTGTATGAGTTGTACAATCAGACCTTGTGGGGAATTGGTGTGATGATATGTGTGATCATATGTCTATGGTATGTGACATACTGGAAGAACTTGTGGGGTATTGGTATAATGATATATGGTGGGGTTTATATATGGTAGGAATAGTGAATGTAGTTTATGTCATTTACTTTGATGATACCCAACTATAATAGGTATTTTTTGTGTTGATGATATATGATATGTGGATGTGGATATTATATGTTGAGGATAATATACATGTGGAATGTGTTATGGTTGTGATATGAGTTATGGTGTATTGTGACATGGATACAAAAAGGATTCGGATCATAAGACGTTTGATGTTGGGTCATGAGTGGGAAAATATAATGGGTGAGTGGTTATGGAATACCATTTTTTATATTCATTGATTCTTTTTACTATATCTATAGTTGATATTTTTTTATATTTACTTGGTGAGGTTGGGTGATAGTTCACTTGTAGGTGTTTGTTCATTCAATTAATTTTTTAATGAATTATTCAAATACTTCATCCACGTTTTCATGAGAGTATTTGAGTATGATCCACCTAAGTATAAGTTTTATTCTCACACCTATATACGTATATAAACTTATTTTTTTGGCTTTTAAGAAAATTTTAGGGATCAGGCATAGATTAAGCTATCTCAAACCATCGAGATATTTCCAGAGTCTCTTATTAGGATTTTAACTTGGTGTTTTATTCATAGATATTTATTTTTAGGAAATTTCATTTATTTTATAATATTTTTGGTATTTTTATCATTAAATATTTTTTCATTTATTGGAATATTCATTATTATATTCTTGGAATATGTGTGGCCAATTACACCTATTTAAATGTTTTATACCCTTGGTTTTTGTCACAAACCATCTACCTATAAGTGGTAGGACTCATGGGTCACTCTCATATTTATTTTTAGTGATGGAGGGTTTCCTAGTGGGGGAAATTTGTTACAGAGTGGTATCAAAATATTTGGTTAAGAGTTTGGGAAGATTGTGGATATGAACTAGTAAAGTTTGTGTGGCTTAGTAGGGAAATAGTACAAGTTGACATTAGTGTTAACATTATCCAGGGATATTAAAAAGGGAATAGGATTTTATAACCCCATATGATCTAATGAAAGGACCTATAGTTTACTGAACATATATTCAAAGTAGTGCGTCATGCAATGTAGAGAACTAGGAAAGGTACATGCAATATCAGTTTTTTCACTTATTCTTAAATTGGAGTGATTTGGGGTGATTTAAACTGAATTTAATAAAATTAATCTTAAATAAATTATATTCTATTAGGATTATAATGCTTTTCAATTATTTATAGGAATGTATGTTTCTCATAGTCTTTATGTGGATTAGGTTATTGAGGATTTCTATAACGATCCAGTTGACCATCTGTGGGTTGACTCATATGAGAAGTATGGGGTTTGAAGGAAGATATTGTGTGTGTTCAATCACTAAATATTGGCTAATTATAAGGGTTTTTCTCTAATCTAGAGATGAGGTTCTAGTTAAGAGATCTCAAGACTGTCTTTAGTCTTATCTGATCTTGGGTTTCATCACACACAGAATGAGGAACATATTTCATTAGATGATTTCTACAGTAAATTGTGTCATGAGTTTCTATTTTTAACAATGATATAGGTTAAAAAGAAAGAGATGAACTCTCTTTATTAGGGTATATCAACTACTCCAGTGTCTAGGATTAGATTTATGAACCTTCTTTACTTCACTCCTAAAATTTTTCTAGATGAAGATCCTAGAGCATGGTGTTTGAAAGAGATACTGTGCCTAATTTTATTTTATATAGTTATCCAATTCATCTTTCCTTCACACTTATCTGTTTAGAAGATTTTTTAGGCCATTAAGGGAATTATTGATCAATCAGATTCATCTAAATACAGGGTACATCAAATTTCCTAAAGGAGTAGATCTATTAGTGGAGGATGTCGGGCATTCAGACTGTTGAGCTTTCAACTGGTGGGGCTTCTACCTCAAAAATTTACTTTTATTTTATCTAGGATAAATAATTATTATGAATTTATAAATTTCCCTTGTCCTTTTTTATTGATAGAGGAATGATAATTAGTTTTTTCTATGCTCGAATATCCTCAGGGATCAGCTTGGTGTTGTTGGTATGTTTTCATTCCATCCCCTATATCAGTTTTTGAAAAGGCAATAACAGCACATGGGATAGTTTTTCATTGTTTCATTTAGAGGATATGGGGTTGGTAAATGATAGACTCATGATATACCCCACCCATATTGTTATAGGTTTGATCATGATCATGATGGAAATAGCCATATTCAGAAAACTCCATGTTATAAGGATTCTGACCCCAGATATGAAAAAGACCATCTGAGGTTGTATTTTTTTATCTTTAACCTTGTATTATTCATTTATTTATTATGGATAATCACAATAATTTATTTCACCCACATTTAACTAAGCCTTGGGGATCAAGGTGGAGAGGATTCCAGTGCCCCCAATGTTTACTACACTAGTTAAAGATCAGTTGAGAGTATTTGGTGTCTGTCAAGATTGTGAGATAATAATAGGGTAGCATCAGTCATCTGGAGATCTATTTATACATTATATAATGCAACATGATTTCATTCTTGGAATAAAATAGTACTATTCTATGCATTTTATTATTGATCTCATTTATTGGAGAATTTTTCTATAATGAGGTGGGTCATCACATAGTTTTTATTACTGAGTGAGATCATTGGATTGGTCATAGATTTTTGGAGCTATTATTGTCTCAGTAGGTATCCATATACTTATATTCAGTAGAGTCATAATTGGTTGAGTTACCTAGATTCATGTTGGAATTTATATATGCTTTTTCTAAGTAGAATGTAACCCCACTCTCTCAAGATGATATTGATTTTAAGATAGAGTTGCTTCTTAGATCCTCTTTGAGGTTTATGGATCCTTATCATATAGAACCATGTGATCTATTTAATATGCGGATTCATATTGATGATTTTATGTTGAAAGGATTCATCAAATCAAGTGTATCATACGAGGGTTCTCTTGTTTTTTCATAAAGAAGGTGGATGGTGGTTTGAGGTTTTTTAAAGATTACTAGTGGTTTCATTTAGTAATGGTTAAGAACTATTTACCTCTTTTTAGTACTGATGATTTATTTAACCAATTGATGTGATCTGGATAGTTTTTGAAGATTGATTTCCAGTATGAATTACACTAAATGAGGGTAACGGAGTAATAGATCTTAAAGACTAATTTCAGGTATCATTACATATGACCATGTTTTATCCTAAAATGGTTATAAATGAAAAAGTTGTTTAATTATGATATAAAATGTATAGGGTTCCTCTATAAATGATTTTGACCCTATCACACAGGCATGAATACCAGGTGATTAACTTCTTAAATGCACATCTGTACCCAAGTAGGTCAATTGGGGTATTTTCCTTATAATAAATACCACTATGGGTGTTTTGAAACTTTGAAAATTAAATAACTATTAATGGGTTTCTTTTTTACGAACCCATGTTTGTTTAAAGGGGTCTTATTAGGTTTTTGTATTTTTTATAAATTAAAAAAGAATTTAATTCATAAATATCCTAATTATTATGGGATATCCACATGTGGTTAGTGTTTAAAAATGATGATTGAAAATTCTTGCATATATTCCTTGGTGTTTTGTTTTGAATTATTTAAATTTTTAAATTTTGATTGAAAATAAATAAAATGACTTAAAATGGAACTTCAAGTGGTGTAATTTATTTAAACCCTCAAGTAAGGGTATTTTAAATATCTCTTTGAGTTTACATGGAATGGAAAAGTGATCATTTTTTGTAGTCCTTTATATATTTCTATAAGGACATAAATAATAGGCATAGGCCTAATAACTTTCTGGTTGGTGTGACCTAGTGAAAGTTTCGATGCTTCTGATTTGTAAGGCACTAGACCATAGTAGGTATCACCCTTATAGATTAAATTACATTATAGTGTTGTGTGATTTCTGACATATGATTTCGTTCTAGTATTGTTGTCCCTAGTAGAACTATTGGTTTCTAAATGAAACCCTTGTTTGGAAAGATGGTCATGTTTTCCTTAGCCTTGTTATGATATTGAAAATCATGTAATGGACGATTTTAGTATGTTAGAAATTCCAAGGGAATGGTCGGCCACTTCGTAGGTCTTGTGACCCTATTGATTTTCTAGGGCAACTCAGGAGGTCATCGGTTTGTTTTATAGTTTTATGGGATAATTCACCTTCAATACAGTTTTCTACGGGGGCCATCAGATACTTGATTTAATATGTTGGAAATCCTATGGATAGTATCTAGGATGTTTATTATACTTCTCTAATCTTAGGGTAGTATGCGTTGATATACGTGGTACCCATTGAGTTTATAATGGTGTAACAAACTGATTCAATTTATTGATATCGTTGAGCTTTATTCTATTTAGTACATTTTAGGGTCATATCCATAGTAGAGTGATGTGCGAGTTTAAAGGAATCAAGTTCATCCCGATTCTCAAGATGAATTTCCAAGAGGATTGGGTGTTTAGACATGCCAGCCAAGTCGGTTTTTTCTTTCATATAAAATGATTTGATATTTGTGATTGTGACTAAGGTAAGTATCACACTTCCATTATTGTATAGTTGACTAAGCACACTTGTAAGTGGATGTTCTATCACTTATTTTGATGACTAGGGAACTCCTAATGTGGGGAGAATTATGTCATCTTTAGTTCATATGTCAGTTCTTGCTCGGTATCATGATTTGAATGTGGTTGGTTGTGTATTCAACCCTCGAGAAACACTATTATTTATGGATGGACTTTAGTGGTTTGGTAGAGAGATCATAGGATGCCTCTTCTGGAATGGTTAATGGGGATGCCTCAGTAGGTGAAGTTGAGATTCTTTTAATAGGTCAACCAGTAGTTGTTTCACTATTCTTATTTTAGTTTCCTGGTCCCCACTTAGTCTAGTTTTCTTAAACAGATGACGCATGCCCCCTTTAATGATTTCATACATGGTGTACTAAGATAGCATCAGTCTTACATCATGTTATAGTTTAAAAATATGACGGTCTTGAAAAGATATCTATATCAGAGTTGTATACTATATGTGTGGGTTTTCTTAGAGGAATTTCTAGTCTTTTATAATACTAGGGTTCCCATGTAGAAACACATTTGATAGAATGTTGGACAACATTTGTTTTCTATAACTTTTCCACCAGATAGATGCTTCTCTAGCCTCAGTCAATGATCTAAAGTGGACATATTTTCCTTGTACCAATGTATAACTTATAAACATGGAGTATTGACATCCTTGGGTTAGTTCCTTAAACTCTAGTTTAATGAATCTATGGTTACCCCTGGTCTTATTGTCTGGCTCAGAGGTGTTTTCTAAAGGGTAACATTTCCAGTGGGCTGGATCTGGGTTAAAACCTTTTCCATGTTATGGCATGATAGGCTAAATTGTTGGGTGGTGGTTTGATCATGGAATTTTAGTGGAATTTAGGTATAGGTTTTGATGAGCATGATTGTGGTAAAAGGAATATTCCTTTGAGGAAGGTGTTGTAGTTTAGTTTGATTTATGTCAGACGTCTAATCTGATCATTTTTAAGTAATTCATCCAAGGTGCCACAACTTTTTTCCCTTTTGTATATCAATATAGTTAATAAAGAAACATTTTTATAAAATCATTTGGTTAAGGTGAGTGTGGTATGTGTCGTATGAGGCTTCTCTTGAAACATAGGCTCGACCTGAAAAAATGCGTTTGGTAGGGAACCAAAAGTGTGACCAATTAAAAATAATTCTAGGTGCTTCACTAGAATTCTTAGGGGTGTGATTTTTAGTAAATTTTGACACTAGTGGTGTCTTATTGTTAAAGAAGTTCTTGAGGGTGTGTTAGGAATTTGGAAATGAAATATGACTATTTGAAAGAGCATTCACAACCCTCTTAGGTTGGGTGATGTTTTCATTATTCCTAAAGGCTTCTTAAGGATGATAATTTCTAAGGTGGGGTGGCAGTAACAACCCATGTTTTTGTAAAGTGGTATAATTCCAAGGGAATTTTAATTTTGGAATTTATTTGATGGTGCATACTTTGAACTGAGCTTCATAATGTAAATATGAGATTTATAAGACTTATAATTGTTTTTTTAAAATCTTAGTTTATGTAAATAGGTGTCCCCCATGTGTCTTGTTGAGTTTTGGTACCACAAATCCTTGAAAATCCCAATTTTGGGTGGTTTAATAGAGGAACATGGTTTTTATGAAACCGTGTGGCCCCCAGTTGTAAATCGTGCAGCCTATTTTAGTGGAGTAGTAGGAAGAGAATGGGATGAACATATTTTTTTCCAATATGTGAACCTAGACATAGGTTTAGTGATACTTAGGTAGTACCAAATAACAATTCATCACATGGTTTGAGAATGGTTTGGAAACCCATGTAGCAAAAAAATGCGTGGTGGGTTTCTTATGAAGAACGTGTCGCATGGTTGGTGTAAGGTTTGTCCAAACCATGTGGTGAAACAATGCCAACAATTTTTTCGGGTGAAATGAAATGTTTACCCTTAATGATATATTTTACCCCTTTTCTTGTTCCTTTCCTCTCCTCTAGTGGGTGAATCCTTCTCCATATTTCCTTGGGTTCCTCCTCCTTTCTCCACTAGGGATCCCAATAACTCCCACTTCTGGACTCCTAATTGAGTGTCGTTGGCCTCTATACATCTGCATCAGTAACATCTTAATTCTTGTTTCATCCTTTATAAGTTATTCTTCTTATCTTTTCTGTTTTTTTAGTTTGAGATCATTTTCCCTATTTTCATGTAAAAGCTCTATTTCATAGATTTCTTCCAAAACCATCCGAATGAGACCTTGATATTGGATGATTAAAGAATCATAACAGTAATGTAGGTGTTCTACATATTTTTCACCAAGTTTAAATTGTTTTATAAATAGATTCATTACATCACACACTTCCCTTTTCTACGTGTTTCCTTAATATGTTTTCTTCAATTTAGAATAGTTCAAATACCTTGTATTACTCATATTGATCCTTTTTTAATAAATTGAGGATGTTAACCTTGATCATTGACACCCCTTGGGTGTTCCAACTTTTATTTCCGATTAATAATTAATTTACTTAAATGGTTGGAACACCTTATAAGTGTTCTTCTTGGAGAATAAATTGTTTTTCCATTATTGCTGATAGTCCAATTGATTATGGAACCTCCTAAGTTCCATGTTAAATTTTCCTATTGAATTTCCTAGTATATAGATTTATAAAAGGATTTATTTAGGTTAATTGATATTTGATTCTACAATTTGATTCTTGATTGATAAAATGAATTATTTGATATATAATTTCATGATTTTATAATAAAACCACACAAATAAGGTATGTTGTCTCCAAAATTACAAAGTAATGACTAGTTATTTTTATCTTACTTGGCCTTAAGGACTGTGTGTTTTCATATACCTTTTGTTATTTTTATAATTATGGATTTCTAATGCATTCCCTCTTCTATTATTATTCAATGAAGTTTCCCCTCCTTCTATATGGAGTCTTATTAAACTTTTCCACCTCTTAAGGGATTTCCTCACTTAAAATAACATTTACCATATATGCAATTTCTTAATTATTAAAGGCATATTTTAAGTGCCTACTTTAAGCTTGTAAAATTAATTGTCATTCTTGAGTGGATTAAATTAAAAATATTATATGGAATGGCTAGTCACGATGGGTCGCCTTCCTAGAATAGTTTAAATGGTATTATGAAATGAATACATTATATTAAATGGTATGAATGGAATGAAATGTAAAGGGTGGAAAGGCCACGTTGATCATTTTAGGATTATATACATTCTATAATTTTTATTTAATTCCCCTAATTATAATTTGGATTAATAAATGTAAGAAATTATAGGTAATTCCCCATGTAAATTTTTAAGAATATGGTTATTCCTTGAGAAAGGTTGTAGAATGATGATAAGGGTTCTATGGATCATAAGGGAATAACCCTCCCTTACATCGGGTGTTGAGCATGACATATCGCACCAGTGATACTATTTGGATGGTGGTCATGACACACCACTTCCCTTCTTATGAGTGTTGATATGACGGCACACTCAATAATCTTTGATTGTTCACATGATGGAACACTCACCATCTCGAGTGATGAGCAAGATGTGTCCCACTCATTATGAGTTGTAGGGAATGTTCCCTTTTCTTGATCTTTTAGGATCATTTAGACTCGTTATGGATGATTGGGTTATGGCCTAGTCTAGCCAGTACCTAGTATTTTAGGTATATGTCCACTTAGATCTGCAAGTACTAGGTCAATATGGGTGGATGAAATATATTACTATACTATGTATATATTTTTACTATATACATATAGTAACTATTCATACATTAATTTTAGCCATGAGTTGTAGTAGGTAGATCAACTAGGCGTCCTTCTGTAACCTGAGTAGGCCAGTTTCCATTTATTTATTCAGAATGCTTATTGTTTATTTTACCTATACACTACTTTACTATATTCATAGAATGGATTTACTTGTGTACACTGTGTGTGGTAACCTACTAGGATTTATATCTCACACCCTGCTCAGGCCGCCATTAAACAAGGGTACCTGAGTAGATCTCATGTTCTCAGGACCATGTATTCTTGCTTTTACAGTTTTTCTTGTATAAGGGAGTTCGCAAGATAAGACTGAGCTGGAGATCCGGATGCTCATGGAGATCACCTTATGGATTTTTTATTCTTTTATTATTCTTGTATTATATTATATTATGTTTCATTATGTATGTATACTATTTTAGTTATGTATGATCATTTTGACATGCACACACTATTGTACATTGATATTTTTCATATTTTATATTTACTTTATATTATTCTTATACTGCTTTGTCTTTCATTTATTACTACTTATACTATTTTCTATTATTTATTATCTGATATATCATTGTGCTACTCTGATCATGAGAATAAAGTCTCCCCACTATCACCTCTTTAGAACCTCACTACTAGTCAGTAGCCTCTATCATACATGAGTCATTCTTATGGCCATGTGACTCACCAGTCCGACTACCAATTTAGTGGTGAGTTTAGCTGAAACATTATAAGTGCATAACATAATGCTAAGGTGTAGAACCTAAAAACTAGATAAAGGCTACACTGAATCCCCATCTCTATGGCATAGTGGTGTCGATTTTGGAAGAATGTCCAAAAACACCAATAACCACCCACCATACAATAGTCAGAACTCTTATTCTATAGTGTCTTTACTTCTAACAAGGGTGATCAGTTGTATCAATCCTCCAAGATATAGGACCCCCCCAATAATAGTATCACCCAAATTGATCATCTAATCTTATTACGCCGCAATAGAAACCTCGACACCAAAACTACTAACCCTTGAGGCGCATCACATCCATCCAGGATGTAGAACTACTTTTTTTTATTTTCTCTACTCTAACTACCTTTTTCCTTCAAAATACCATTGGAACCTTCGATATACACTTCTACCACAATAATTCCACAAATTAATGGGTCGGAAGGTCCAATCTATAATATTAGATACCTCTCCAACTATTCTCATCCTTGAAAATTAAAAAAATCAAAAAATTAAAGAGGGAAAATTTATAAATAAATATCCCTTAAGATAGCTCTCAAGGTTCATGTTATACCTCAAACACTACCACCAGCCAAAAATTTCAAACAAAAAATTCCATAAAACACCCTATATAACCACATCAACATATCACCATCCAAAACACCACATCACCTCACTCCAAGAACGATCAACCATTCTCCCATAACCATCTATACAACTCTTTCAACCTCTAAAAAGCCTAAACCATTGATTAATATAAACATAACACAATAAATCCCCAATCACACAAATCAAGGTATTTTTTCTCCCATGTCATGATATTATTTATGTTGGGAAGCACTAACTCTACCACATGATCTTAATCATGTGAATCTATAATGAATCAAAATTAGGAATCAAGTTTTCTCCAATTAATATGATTAAATCTTTAATCATGCATCACACAATCAAGTAAAAACATCTCATAAACAGTAATATTCAAACATCATATCATCAAAACAACAGAGTAAAAAATAAGTAAAAACACAAAACAACTCTGGGTACTAAGCACACATCTATATATCATGCTATAAAGTAATCTCCTCCAGGTCACCACACCTTCACAACACATGAACCAAAGAAATAGTCATCCACACAACACCTTCTCGCGATAATATTGGATTTCCACAGGCCACTCCAAGAACATTTCATCGACTGTGATATCAAACTCTCATGAGTCAACCACATGGGATTCATTATAATTATTATGAAAAAGATGAGAGACATGGAAGAAATGTTGAATCTATATTAGACATGGTAGGAGTTCCAACTAATAATCCACCTCACCAATTCACCCCAACAACTAAAAATTTATAAAAACCCTTGGTGAGATCTTACTCCCCCTTCAAAAACATCACTACCAATGTTGGGTAGAAACCTTTAGGAACATGTGGTACCCAACATATAGAAAAAAGGGAATCCTCCTACGATTGACATAAGGATTTAACGGTCATGTGTTGCCTTAATACTCTCTAGAATAACCTAAACCTTCTATGCCATGCTCTTCACCACATTAGGACTACGAAGTGATGACTCACTAACTTCACCCAGAACAATGGTGTATGAAATGGATACTCATATAAAGCCTGAAATGAGTCTATCCTGATAGATGAGTGAAATATGTTATTATAAGAAAACTCAACCAAAGGAAAGTGTTTTTCACAAGATCTACCGAAGCCTAAGATGAACTCTTGTTATATATTCTCCAGAATCTGGATAGTCCACTCTTTCTTCCTATCTATCATAGGGATGAAAGAAGTGTTGAAATGGAACTGAGTACAAAAATAGTTTTTTAATACCCATCAGTCTCAGTAAATAAAATGATCATCTCAGTTTGAGATAATTATCCTCAAAACTCTATAAAACCATGCCACCTCATCCACATAACTCTTTTCCAGAACATCCATGGTGCCTAAATACTTTATTTCTTGGAAGTAGTTAGATTTCATAAACCAATCCACGGAAAACCAGATAGCATCACAAACTCTCTAATCTCAGGATAATTTTGTGATGAAATACATCTAGATATCATCTAATTTCCAATTAGTAACATTTATGGGCTACAAAAATCCCCTAGGAACATTGTTCTCATCGTTTAATTAATATAAAACCAAGAACGGATCAAGAAACATTTACACCACCCATTTCATTTAGGGACATTAAATAGTATCCTCAAGCCAAGATACATTGGAAACTCCCGATTTTACCATAAAAGGTGATCTATGAAAGTCACGGACTCCCCCAAGCATTAATACTATATCATGAATCCTCTCCTAAAATATATATCTATTCTTACTATCCTATAGTCATCCCTATAAAGCATCACCATGGACAACACGATTACACATCACATTTTCCTTTGTGTCTCCCAATTGATAATCCTCCACCTATTACATCATAGAATATTGAATTGTCATCTAAAATGAACAACCTCCACCATCAACCACTCTCAAATCAAGTTGTAGGTCTTACAACTCCTCCCTCACCCACTAAGAATCACTGGACACCTAAATAAAATATTTCCACAACATGTTACTAAAATAATCAGCCCCAACATTCCCCTTTCCTATGGTGTAGGAGATATCAAAGTAAAATTCTTGAAGAAAATTTACCCTCCTTCACTTCATCAAATATATATTATGCTGAGAAAATATATACCTCAAAATCTTGTGATCTGTAAAGACAACAAAGTTCACACAAATGTGGTAATGCTGCCACATCTTCAACACAGACACAACCACTTCTATCTTTATATAATGGTTTTAATAGTTATTCATGTGGTCTTATAACTACCTAGACCCATAATATATTACTTCCGACTAATAAATCAAGATGAATCCCAATCCCATATGGGAATCACCACAAAACGCCTAAAAAAATCCCCTTTTTTGGTAACTAGAGCACCAGAACACTTATCAACTTCCCCTTCAGATAGTCAAACATTTTTGAACATTGACCAGTCCAGATAAAAGTATGGTACTTCCTAGAAAAATCAATCAATGGCGCTCTAATTAATGTGAAATTAGAAATGAACCTCTATTAATATCCTTTGAGACTGCGGAAACTATAAACCTATACCATATTCTTAGGTGTCACCCAATAAAAAATAACCTCAACCTTAGATGGGTCCATGTACACACCCTACTGGGACACCACATTCTTGATGAAATATACATCCCACTTCCAAAACATATACTTGGATAACATTCCATAGTGTTGGTTGCGTTGAAGAACATGGAATATATCTTTGAGATAATCTGAATGCTCCTCATATGACTTTGATTAAATAAATATTTAATTGATAATCATGACTATTAAATGGTATAAAAATTCATGTATCATAGATGACTTGATCCTCGTGAAAATGTTTTGTGTGTTCATTATGTTTAATGACATGAACATGAACTTGAGGTGCCAAGACATGCATCTGAAGAATGTCTTCATGATATTTCCCTCCACCCTCAACTGGTGATACCCAAACTGTGTATTGATATTATAAAATAAAATTTCCCCTCTTAGTGGGTCTAGAATATTGTCAATAATTAGTAGCTGGTAATGATTCTTGATCATCTCCTAATTCAATATATGATACTCTATGAACAACCTCATACCACCATCCTCATTTTTGGAGAATAACACTAAAAAACACCAAAGTGACACATTAGGCTAGCTAAAACCTTTATGAATCAGATCATATATCCGAATCATCTATTTATATAACTTATAGGGTTATATCTAATAAGGATCCATCAAAATTGAAGAATCAACAGGTTGTAGATCAATCCCAAACTCAACATCAAGTCGATGTGGTAGAATCAAACCCTCCTTAAGAAAAAAATATAAAAAACTCCATGAAATCTCTCAAGACCTCCACTATCTCAACATCCACAAATTCCATAGATAACTCTATAATCAAATAGATAAGGGAATCTGAACATCTACATTCCACCTGAAAACTTCACTCACCAATAAAAACTGCATGTCGACCCTCCACTTCTGAGAACATGACTCTCCTATGAAAGTAGTCGATAATATCACAGGCAGAATAAAACCAATAATGTTAAGGATGGAATCATACGGTTTCATATGAATAAATATTAGATCCCCATGGGACTAATGTAGCCCCATAATTAGTCTACATCCCTGACACACATCAAGAAATCTAGTCTAGCCTACGACTAGTGTAGTAAACACTAGTGGGAGTATAGAGACCCAAATCCTGACATACATGGACATTAGATTACTTTTGGGGAATACTTAATACATAACAAAAACCAACACTCAAGGATTTTAATAGTTTTGTGTCTTTGGAAACTCAGAACAAAATCTTCTAATCATTGTGAAAGATCATAAACATCTCCCATAAATATATTCCCCTTTGGATTTCTTACCTCAAACATTTCATTATATCCTAGGGAAAAGAAAACATATAAAGGGTGAGCTCAAATTCTCAGTAACGGTATGCATGTGGAGAATAAAACAAACCATATACTTTTTAACTTAAAAACATGAAAATAATGTTTAAACATCAAAATATTGGGAAATGACATAAAACATAAGAGTACATAAGGAATAGATTATAATGGAACATCAATCACCATAAAATATCATGGGAATAAATCATGTAATTGTGTAAAACCATTAAGCACCTGATATGATTTCCATAGTAGCCAAGGCATTGTTGCCGAGACCATCTTAGTGGAAAAAGTACCTTTCTGAATCGAGTTCACTCCTCATTCAAGTCCTGAAATATTGAACTGGATTAACTTACCATTATAGCCAAGTATATCTCAAGAGATATAAATCTTTACCCAATGCATTGGAGGGAGATATAGGTCCCAACCATCTCATAATTAAATCATTCTTACTTGTGCCACAAAATAAACTTAAAACATTCATAATAACCCAAAGAATAAAATGGGTTTCATAAACATCATCCCATCATCACATAATCCATATAAAACTAATGGATATTTCATCATAAGACAAGTGAAACCATGTAAATAATAGAGACATTATACTTGAAACATACACATATGAAATAATTTCATCTTAGATAGAAAATGGTTTTGATAAAACACTTGAAATGAATTCTTGAGGAAAATATCCATTCATCTTCAAAATCATTTTCTTTTCACAAAATGCCATGAAATTTTAAAAGAAAAGTATTATTTTGAAACTATTCATAAAATCTTGTAGATTAAGCTTCATGAAAATGAGTCATTATGAAATCGTAAAAATCCATTCATGCCGTATAATTTAAAAATAACATTCTTCTCGTACTTTTGTCAGATAAGTCAAAAAGTCCCCCGTGTGGTAAATAAAAGTAAGATTCCTTTCATAACATGTAGTAAATTTTAAAAATGGGTAAAAAGGACATTAAAATACATCAATATTTTTAGAAAACATGGGTATGGATGATAACAATAACCCCAGTAAATACTTACGAATAACAATCTCGGATAAGAACGAGATTGGAATAGTTATCCCTTACCTTAAGTATGATATGCTTCGTACGTATCCTATACTCCTGTATAATGATTTAAATAATTTCATTGACTTATTACATAATTATATTCACTGTTATGATATCATATATGTTTCACTTATGACTTTATATTACCCATTCTTTTGTAAATTTCATGTTAAAGCAGCGTTTTGGGTAAAATCGTTTTATTTATCGTATGGGTTTGGACTTGTTGTTCATGATATTATTATTACTTATATCATGATTTAATTATTTTAAGAATTTAAATCATGATTTATATATCATATATATTCAATATATATATATATAATAGATATATAAATGAAATAAAATACACCGTTCATGGAGACGGTAGGTCGTACGTACGCATGAACGCTGTTTTCTTTTCCTTATTGACTTGAATGGAAGTAAGTAGATGAAATATATATATAAATAAATCCAGTATCTTTATCATGTCATATATTTCATTATTATTCATTATATATACTTTATAATCATTCTTGAGTGGTTAACATGGAGAATGAATCTCATCGCGTCGTGGAGACGGTAGTCCGTACGTACGCATGAGCGATGATATCGTTCCCATAATTATTGAATTGGATTGAAGTGGATGATATAATATCTCAGAATAATTATTATGTTATAATAATCATATATAGTTATTCTTTACACCATTATATCCATCCAAGTAAGGTGGTGGTGGAAAAACTGATTACACCACGGTGTGGAGACGGTATTCCGTACGTACGCACGTGTGGTGATTTAATTTTCTATAGGATTGATAGAAGGTGAAATAGGGTTGTTTCATATTTATAATAACATATCAGTATATAATTAATACTTATGTTATTACTTTATAGTGAAACAACTAAAGAATAGGAAGTAGAAGAAGAAAGAAACTTGAAAGAGTCGGTAGAAGAGATTACCTCTTCCTCGACGCACCTCATTTAAACTTCTTCGTAGGGCACTAGATTTGGTTTTTTGAGAAGTAAAAAACCTCTATGATATAACTATAGAGGTTTATAAGAGTAATTTTTAGGTTTTTTCCAAGCTTCAAGGCTCAAAATGGTGTGAAGAGTAGTGGGACGGGGTGCCCTTTTTATAAGGGAGGAGAGGGGCACCTTTGGAAAAACTTAAAATATTATTTTATAATAAATTCATATTCAGTTTATAATAGCTCCAAATTGATTTATTTATAAGATAAAGTAGGTATGGGTCTAAAACCTCTCAACCAATAGGTTTTATAAATGTTTACATTACTATTTTAACCTTATCATTTAGATTTAACTCTAAGTTAAATAATTTAACATTTACCGTGTCTTCTTGTTTTCTTACACTATATGGTTAATAAACATACTATAACAAGAAAAAAGAACCCCAAGTGGTTCATTATTAATATATATAACCTTATATAAGTCATTTGGACGAAATTTAGATTTTTAGAAATATAATAACAATTAATAATATAATATTGTTTTAAAAAGTATTTTATGTCAATTTTGACACAATTTGGTAATTGATTTTTTTGAAACTCATAACAGAATGATTAGTTCTAAAAAAGTTAATTAAATAAATAATAACATGTCATATTAACATTTAAAATTAGTTGAATTCATAAAAAGTCTGATATAACATTTATTTGGGTATTTATAATATCAATTATTTTAATATTTAATTATTTAAGTAATTACTACATCATCATTGTGTCATAAATAAATTAAATTATTTAATGTCTAAAAATTATAAATAAAATAAAATTATGTAGTAAATTTTTTTATCTTTCTAATTGATATTTATAGTAGAATTTAGCTAATGTATAACCCTTTATTTAAAATTATTTGGTTATTAAACTTTGATATTAACTATTTTAACCCTTCTTTAAATAAATTAATAAGAAATGTCCTAATCTAATCCATGTGGACCTAAATGGTATTATTTTATTACTAAGGTTTTTTTTTGTCTAATTACACTTATCCAATAGAATTATTACATGTGTTAGGGTGATAATAATATCATATTTACCCTTAATTACCCTATTTACTTTTAACTATGGTAAATAAAAGTATTAAGTTACAATTCACCAAAAATTATTTTTATCTTATTGAACCACATTTTACTCCTTGATATTAACCGTGTCTCTTAGATTTTCAAAATTACACTCACATAAGCAGTAAAATTATGTTTTATGTAAATTTTCAAATTCTCCTAGGAGGTGGGTAAAAGGCGGTGAAAAGTTCAATAAAATTTTTATATATCTAAAATTATTATAAAAATGACTCCAATGAATTAAATTTAACTTATATAGGTATTATATATCAATTTTGACCTAAAATAAATTTAAATAAAATAAATAATTATTTAAATAAAAAATCGGTTTTAAACTATAACTCTGTGTTTTTCACTATTCATCAAAAATTGAATGTTTTCAGAAATATACCAAAAATTCACCCTAGGATAATTTCGATATTCTGAATCCAAAAATGAAGTCCATTTTGAAAGATAAAATTTATAAAATTTAAAAAAGTGGGTATTACTATTAATAATGGCTAGTTTATATAACATATAGTTTTTTAGTGAAACCATGTATTGCGTACAACACACGATATCGAGAGAGGTCGTGATTGCGTGTAATGCAAGCCAATTCAAGGTTGTGTGTAGTGAAATATTCCTTTGTTGTTGTGTATAATATAATCCAACTGTATTTAATTTATACATTGAATATATATATATATATACACTTAATGTTGCATAGAATAACTTCTATCAAACGAAATTGAAATTTTGTGTAACATGATTTAAGAATATGTTGCATATACTGCAAGCTAATACGGTGTTGCGTATAGCGCACGATAATCTTAGTGTAGCATACACCACAAGACATCAAATAAATTAAAAAGAATACTTCTCATAAAATCTCGAGGTGTTACAGGGATATTAATTCTCTCTATGTATATACCAAATAGAATGGACTAGATTATGTGTAATAAAGGGGTGAGAAACTCCTAAATAAAGTGTGGAAAAAACAAGGTAGATGATAAACTAATCGTAACTGAAATGATCTATGGCCCCTCATTCAATTATGTATCCACTCCAAGTAACTGACCATGCCTAGATCCCCTTCCTCTTTGCTGATGTCCACCTCCTTGAGCACACATAGGTCAAGGCCCCTAAACATTAGTTTTATCTTAAGTTTAAACCTACATACTCTATCACCTCTCTATGGGTTATAATAATGCTTCCATTGCAACTTAAATGGTCTAAGTGGAATATTATTCGGAGGCTAATGTTGAACCTATCCAACTCAACCGAAATAATCTCAAAGAACCCCTGGGCCCTGATTCTAATGATGGCCATGAACACCACAGTCAAAAAAATTGGCCCAAATCCCCCAAGAAAGGTATGAAAACCAATATACCTAAACGTTTTTAAGGGTTTTTTTAGGTTGACTCCCTGATGGTCAAAACCTTGAAATACCCAACACCTCTACTACTAATAACTCAACTCCCTGAGGAACCCTACTAGTTCCCCTCTCATAGAAAACCTCCTTACGATTTTATATTCTTAATCATCTATACTTTATTATAAACCAATATATATGTAATCAATGTAAAAGGATTAACTAACAACTAGATATAAGGATAGAGTGCCTCCTTAAGATGTCACTCTTATGATACCTCATCCATAGAACGGTCCCTAAAAATATGTAGATGGATCTTAATCTTGATCCCAAGGTCTCACACAGACATACTCTCCTACTGAAGAGATAGAAGCTTCTACCTCTTCACTTACTTGATAGTCAATGAAATAAAATATTCTTATAAATATATCGAAAACTCAACCCATGAAACATCGCCCCCCTTCTTCACACCACGATATAGTTCCCACCACTGATGCGCTACTCCTCACATCTGAATGAATACTAGTGGGACCCAATATTCCAACAAGGATCATACCAACTTCAATGAAATCTCAATATTCTCCAACCATATCTCTATTGTTATATTACAAACACTTCCATCATACATCCTCAAATACTCTATCTCAAAATAATGCAACATTTTCTTCCATTGATCATCCTCCTCAACTGGATTAACCCTCTAGAAATCAATTAGAATAGTCTGCTAAACCTTCACTACCTAAACCACACTTTAATGATTAATAAGAACCATCATTGAAAAGGGAAAAATATTTCTTAATCCCAATAGTATTTAAATTTTTTATGATTTTTTAAATTCATTTTTTACTTCCTAGAACCATCCAAATTAAAATAATAACTCATGTCATTCATGATTCATTTGCCTCTACTAGGTCTCTACCCTAAAATATAATCCCCACACTAGGTATTTTGGAATACATAGAGTCCTTGAATTGAATCATGTGGGGCCAAAAATCTCATTTTCTAGCAGATCTTTCTTTTTTATATGTCACACAACAAGATCAACTGAAATCACCACCCTACCAACTCATATAATCCTCACTGTGTCTAACTCTGAACTCTATCATATCCCTCAACCATACCCTTTAATAAAAATCTTCCTCAAACCACTCCCAACAAAGGTAGCACTCCTAGAAATAAAATGAATGAAGATATATAATGACACATGGGTCCTACCACTAGTGAGACATGTGTTGGAAACTGGTACTCAGGGTATAAAAATCTCACAAATGTGGGGAATTTCCCTCTGTAATAATAGGACAGAGAGATAAGAAAAATAAACCACAAGAAAATACATTAAATGTTATAAAAATATAACCAAACCCACATGACCATGCACATAAAAGTGAAACATATATAAATAAAAGTCTCTAAATAAATAGTCCAAAGAAAAGATGTGGTAGGGACATAATAATTTCTCCAAATCCTAATCAGGAAATGTCCAGAACAATCCAAGAAGTCCTCCTAGAACCATGAAATAAGTTTCAATATATTTATGGGAAGAATACTAGTATACTCAATAGTGAAACCAAAGTATATTGTCCGTATGTGAAAAGAGAATACTAATGCACTTGTTAGTAAAGAACATAACCAACATCACCTATATAAGTCTACTAACCAATCCCACCCTCACCATGCCATGATCCCCAAATAAAATTTCCAAGATTAATAACATAACTACAATCATATCAATAAAGGGTGATATACACCAATTTCCTACATATTATATTCTCACATACCCCATCATTGAACATCTTGGTGATCCCATCTCTTCTAAACATCACATCAAGGTAAGCAACCCATGTGTAACTGGCCATCACATCACATCTCACCCAAATACACATGTTCTGTCACATCACATCTCACCCAAAGATACATGGTCCATCAAATCACATCTCACCAGAAGACACAAGATCCATCATATCACATCTCACCCACAATAGTAACCAAAATAGTAGGGTATCATGAACAAGAAGGACATCAACCTTCATCCCTCCACCTATCATGCACAACCCCCACCATAATCCATCTCATCACCTCATCAATCATCAGTTTAGTGCAATTTTTTTATATATCATAACCCATGAATATAATCATAAATTATAATATAGTGTCGGAATGTTATGGTATCCATCCATCCATCCTCACTACTAGGATATTGGGAAAACATCCCCCCAAATAGATCAGTGTCGTGCACATAGTTCTCACCGAGGATGGCGTGTGTATAGATAGTCACAAAGAACATACTTGGTACATATACACACACACACACACAAACCAACCTATGGGTCCAAAAAAAAGTACTAACCAACTCATAACCTCACCTCCCAACCTCACAAAATTGCCACACTCACTACATCCACCGAATATACAATACAACACAATAATCCATAAGCCATATTTCACATTTCATCTTCTTTATAAACTTAATCATTTTTCTATATTTTACATTAACAACCAATTCCATCAACCAACCCATTAATTTCATTAATTATCCCATTTAAATTTCACATTAGACATAAACTAGTTTTAATAACACTTCTCCTTTTTAATTCATTCTTTAGCCATTTTCATCCCATTAACCAAACCAACCAATGAAATATCAATTTCAACATTTTAATCTAATTCTAATACTACAAAATCAAATATTAAAACACAAAAATACACAAAGAAATTTCCCATCATCCTCATCAAGCAATCTAGCCCTACATCACCACCATTTCAATGGCTCGTCCCCTCCCCCATCACCATGGCCACATCACAACCATTTCTCATGTCATCTTCCACATAACACAACCACAACTAATCACATAACCATCACCCATAATAACTACACATCATCACCCCACAACACATCCACAAAACAAGACATCATCCCCACACACCATAACCACACATTGCATACCCACAAAAAAACACTTGTCATATTTCATATTTAACATGGGGATTCATCAATTATACTTATTTATTTTAGGGAATTATTACATCATCCATAGTTTCCATGTAAAACTAATTATTTAGATGAATATATTCGATTAACCATTTATTAAATGTGGTTTCAGAATAATCATAGATCAAGGGATCCATGACACATATCATTTTAGCACAAACATAGGCGCCCAACAACCATGATCTTTATTTGTACAACAAGCATGCATAATCTCAATATCAAAAGGCTATAAAAACACGAAAACATTTCTCATTCCCCTTAAATTTGAATTAACCATTTCATTATATTTATTAAAATAGTTCAAAACCACATTTCTAAAGATATAAAAGAGTATAAAACCTCCTACATTATACAACTAGAGACAAATAAAGGAACCCTATCTCAAATGGATATTTAGGATTTTCTACACAAGTTAGAAAAAGAAGGAAATTCACCAAGAACCATGAGAAAGGAATGAAATTTCACCAGACTAGACATAATTACCACATCAACCCCATGAAAAAGATACATGAGACCCACTTTTGTACCATAGAATCGCCATTCTCAAATAAGGAACTTAAAGAAAAATGGGTGGAGACAAAAGGGGAACCTACCAAAACAACCATTGGTCCAAGACCACGATCAAAGGCCAATGGAAGGGGATGAAATATCCCATTAAGATACACTTGGGTCACCCAAAAAATGAGTGAAATACTATAAAAATGGTTGGGTTCAAGGGACTCTGTGAATTTATAACTATTATTAAAAACATAACATCACAACACGGTGAGGAGGACCACACCTTATAATGGATAAATAATAAGGGAATATCATTTAATTTAATAGGTTAAACCATAGAATGGATAAAAAAATAATGGGATATTGGTCAAATAACATGTCTGATATCCATAGTGCAGATACATTGTAGATCCTATAAATGGTGAGATAGACTACAATGCATCTTGGACTTTAATGACTAGAACCCAAAACAAGAAGGATATGTTGTAACCCCAAATCCATGGTGCAATAGTGATGATATTGGGAAAATGGTTAAAAAACTTCAAACTGACTAATTTTCTATAGGCATCCCTCCTATATTGTAGAGACTTGACTACTGAGGATGGGGTTACACCACAAACAAGCTCCATGGTGCAGGCACCCCCTTCCTCCAATGGTAATAGAAAAAAATAGATCCTCAAGGATTAATATGCCATAGTGGACACCAATATTCTATATATATTAACCCTTGTATCATAGGATATCCCTCCACACTGCAAAACTCCTTTTATTGGATTTTCCTTACTCCATCCTCCCCTTTCCCTCCAACTACCATTAGAACCTCCTCCAGACACTCAATCCACCAGAATTACCATAAACTAATGGAATGAAAGATCTGGGAAATTACATACATCTTAATGAACATTATTGATATTATGAAACTATGACTAATGAGTAAGTATCAAACCCACCAAAATAGAACATATTTGGAAAACTGAATTTCTGACTTAAAAATAGTGATTTTTAAAAATAATTATTTCAAAATTAATGATAATAAATTGTTAGTGAATGGTATATAGTAATAAAAATATTAATATAGTTCTAATATATATATATTCTAAATTTATTATAATGGAGTTTAGAGCATTTACAACCAACGAGATGTACATGGTAAGGGTTTTTTCCATCTTAATCTACCTTTATTGATATATGTTTTATTTTCACCACCTTCTTATTTTGTGTGGTGTATATACATATCATGAATTAATTTTATGAAAATTTTTATGAAATTTATTCTAATTTAATAATCCACCTAATGTTATATCATACATTACAACATAATTCAAAAGTTACCAAAGTCATAAGGGGTTTTATTTAAAATCACTTCTTTAATTTTTTTGAAATATTTTACTCAACTCTTTTTCATCCATATACATATTCTATATATTGTTTTGATAATGTTCTTATCTATAATTATATGTTTTTAAGTTCATTTTTAACTCTCTTTTACTTTATTTTCAAATTTTCAAAAAATAGTATTTTCAATGTTTTTTATATGTGTAATTTTTTATATTGCTAATAAATGTGTAGAAATAAGGATTTTTTAAAATTTACCACATAGATTCCTTTTTAAAAAATCATGAACATGGATTTTTATTAATATTAATTTTCAAGTTTCTATGACTTTTCAAAGAAAATATTACTCTCATTATTCTCTGAAAATTTTCTTTTTAAAAAGTAATAAAAGAAGTTGACATTTCTTCTTGTTTTTAAAAGAATATTTCTAATTGATTTATAATTATATTTTTATTCTATTTCAACATACTTTAATGTTTTATATGCTTTACTAGTGATATGATCAAGTGATATCATCCAACTTATCTCTCTTTGTACGGATTATGATGATGTTTTAATGAAATTATCATGAAACCCATTTCTTTTCATGTGGGTTAATTAAGATATATAGGAATGTTAAATGTTCTTTTGTTTTTATAGCACACATATATATAATTTATCATTATTTTAGGGGTGGGTATGTTATATCCATATAATTAATTGGTTAATGTTTTTATATCTCATTATCTCAAAAGAGTATATGGGTGGTTAGGCTATGGCCATGGGTATACGGCCGGTTATCCCAAGCCTAAGATATATATAGGTGGTTAACCTAAGACTACTATAATTTTGAAAAGAGGTTATCCTTGACCATTATGTGAAGAATATGTTATTTTTTATCCTTTACATATGTTATGGTTCATATGATTATTTTTATGTAAAACATTTATTCCAAGTCACGATACTTATGTTGTCATGTATTAAGACTTTTAACTTATTATTTATGTTTACACAAAATTATTTATGCCATTATTTGATAATTTAGGACTCAAGGATTATTGTGTGTCCCCTATGATATTTTATTTCACTTTGATAATGTTCCCATACCCATATGCACATTTTATTCTTACTTATGGTCTTTGATTAATATCTTCCAAGTATACCCAACTATGAATATGAGCACACCCTTTTCTTATGTCTCCATTACTTTGGTTATAAATAATTATATTATGTATGATATATCTAGAAAGTGTGTATCATGTAAGTATTAATTATGGTAAATATTGAATATTTTTGAAAAAAATGGTAATATATCTAATCACCATGGAAACTAAACATTTAGGTTCTAGGGTTTGAATTATTATGATATGTATTGAATTTTAATCTAAACTGATGAAATTTGAATGTATGCTATACTTGGTTATCCTATTTTCGTATCAAATCCATTATTTAAAGAGTATGTTTTTAGCACCAAATCAGGGTGTATGGGCCCATGGTGTCTTGGAAATAAAAATCCTATACAATTATGGGTTTGGATAATAACCCATGTATACTTTTGGTATTAGGATAACAACCCATGTACACTTCCAAATAATTAATATCCCAAGTTTTTATATATCACTAAGAGGGGGTGGTGAATCAGTGATGTACTTATTATAACTTATTCTTTTCAAATCAAAATCTTCGATCAGTTAATATCTTGATTCCTAATTCTTTAGAGCCTCAAATCTCCTATATTAAAACAAATGAATGTATTGAAAAATCACACAAGGTATTTTACATGGTTCACCCCAAATGTTGGTGAATACATCCTTATAGTGTTCAAGATGATTTCTAACAATATTCTCCACTCGTAATAGGTAATGTGATTACAAGAACAGGCAATATCATGAAATTCCTGATAGATAAACTCTTGTAATGCCTTGTCACTAATGATTATTATGGGACATCTACTGATGGGATATTTATCCTGAAATCAAACCAATGTTCTTTATAATGAATCTCACTGGATTATCTATCGTCTGAAGAGATATAGATATTTATATTGTCATCCATCTAGTTCTTTAATGATATCAACTACCACTTGTAAATATATTTTTAATTTCCTATGACTTCTAATATAGTGATCTATTGGCCTTGTTCTATCTCAAATCCACTCAATCAAATCTTATGATTAACCATCTTCATTTCTCAAAAAATTTCTTATGCATGTCACTTGAATTTATTTTCTACATTACACAACTCAATAATATCTCAAGCATGCATGTTCTCACATGAATGTTTATTCAATGCATGTACCATGGAAATCATTTGCACAAGGTCATGTGTAACACACTATCCAATACTTTTTTTCTTCACAAACACCTTGTATGCACACAAAATCCACTATTTTTTTAATGTTCATGTATAATCATGTATGCATGGAAATGAAAGACCCACTATCCAGTATATTTTTCATATACCTAGATGATTGTGCATAGTTCTTATAAAAACTATTTATATTATGAAAACTTGAGAAAACATTCTTCTTCATGCAGGTATATTCACAACATTTTCAAACACAAGCTCACATTATCTCTATTCTTAGTAAAGCGTAGGTATACACTATCTATTCCTCAAATAATGCACACAAATTCATCGATATCATATCATGAATGTGTTTTAAACAGTCATATATAAATTTATACATGTAACCACTAATTGTATTTATTCTTCACCTAATAGTATATGTGGGATTTTCCCGCTTTATCCTTCATGTATTTGAAGTCATTCACAACTAAGAATAGTCCTCTTCGCATGAAACAACTTCACAAAAATGGATAATGTGAACCTATTTCTTAATCTTATTGGTCCGTGAGTTCCAGTTTCACATGAACTGGGCACTATATGTGTGTCTTAAATACTGTTCATGACTTAGTGTGGATGTAATAATATATCATAGAATCAAAACATCATGCGAACCAAGCATAGATCGAGCACATGGAACCTTCTCCTATGCAAGTAAAAATCACCCTTGAGTCTTTGTTTTAGAATATCTCTATCAATAATATCCGTTGAATATGAAATCATCTCAACTAAGAAAAGGACCATATATGGAGGTATTTATGGAGAATCACCCACATAATGAGAACTCCGAAAAACATGAAAACCCATAAATTTCTATTCATATGATGATAATATTCACTTTCACTATAAAACCATTTTTCTTTACCTTGTATATCATCATTTTGATCATTGTTTAAACATGAAAATGAACTGAAATTGGAATTTGATCATGTTTTGATATTCTGGATGATAAAATAGTGTTCATAAGATTTGGTTATATCCAATAGAGATGCAGCATGTAGATAATGATGAAAAAAATATCCTTCAATTTATCAAGTTAGAGGAAAACCTATGGTGAAGATCAGACATCCCTAATTAAATAGATCATACAGTTCTAGATCTTTATGAATATTTAATAATGTATGAATAATAACACACTATCCAAATACCACATATATTTCAATATCGTTTTTACACTCCCTTATAAAATAAAGCGCTCCAATACACCACCAGATAGGATTACATTATACACTCCCATTCTATATTGGCATTGCCTTGTGTTGTCTCCCACTTCCACTTCAATGTCACCCTATATGGTGGCTCATCTCTTCTCCATTTCACCTTTTTGTGGCATTCATATGCACATTAAAACCCTTTTCCACCCATGATAGCTGGATAGGGAGTATAATTCCAACCAAAGAAGTGGTTGAAATCCTCCTAGGATATCTGGTGTGGGTAGGGCTATATTTTTTAGTCAACTATTTGGTAAAAGAGTTTCTAGTTCCATGTTAAACTACTCACCGCTGATCCACTCAAATATATCCCTCTTTAAAATGTGGTACACAAGATTTATTCATTGACATAAATATTTGGAATTAATAACAGAACATAAATAATCAGAATTAATTTTTCTTTGTTTTAAGTAACTATTCTAATCAAAACATCCTTTATAATTTAAGAACATTTCTTAAGAATAATTCAATGATAAAAACTCCATAATTAAATCACTATAACATTTACTTATCTGAATAAAAACACATTGAAAAAAACACAACACATTTATTACTTTAATCAATTTAGGTACTTCAATCTACCCCTTTGTATTTTTTGTCAATACCAATTTCACTTCCAAAGTCAATGTTTTCTTCTCTCCCATACTTGACAATAAAACCAAAGATATAATTGGGGAATATTTCACATATCATTTTTCTTCTAAAACATGAACATCTCAATTATATTAAAATTTCCATGATCACTTCAAAGAGAGGATGTGTCTCGCGTAGTTTTCTTAATAAATATACATTATTTAATCAACTCAAAGTCTATATGGTACTTCTCTGTGTAGAAAACAAGAGAGATATATTCACTGATGTAAAAGTTGTCCATAAAATGAAAAGTAGGTGATATCATGCTCAGAATGTCTCAATTCTTATTCAAAGGATTGGATATAATTAGATTTATCAATGAAATTATAAATCATGCACATATTTCAACAATCACATTAGAATGTTTTGGTGAAATAGATAAAACACCCCCTTTGTTTTGTTTTCTCATCATCCTTGCACTCCCCATTAATTGATAAGTTAATAAAATTAAGAATAAAGGATCAAAGTGTAATTTTAATACCTTTAACTTTAATTTTTTCAAAATTTCCCATGGTTTTTATATTCAATATAATGATTTATCTCCCATAAGGAATATATACTTTTCATCCATTTCATGGAATTCAATGGACTCCATGATGAAAAATCTCATCATTTTTTCTAGAAGTAATAAACTCAATCATCTAATTCAATTCCCTGTATGTTTACTTCAAAACAAATTAAATAATAGGAAATAAGGAGGGACCTCTTGGTTTCTAAAAAATAAAATTCATACTGATAGAATCCTCTCAATTCAATCCATTATTTAATTTTAATCTCAGCATGTGAAGATTTCTTTAGAATCTTTAATTTTTTGAGTCTTAATGATTTGACTATCATTTTTCTTCCCTTATTGTTCTTATTTTTGTTGAATAAATTTTTCAACCTCATTTTTAGAACACTTTATTTACTTTGGATTTAGAAAGTTTCTTATATTACTCTAAGAGTTTAAGCAGTTTCAACTGATATGGACAAACAATTAGGAACCCTTTCTTAACATTATCATTCTTCTCAAAATATCACTTTTGAAATAAACTTCATTAAATAAAATAATCATAGATCTTTTCTTTTATTTGATATTTCTTTACTTTAGAATCCTATAGTAATTTCCCTTTAATTTTTGGCATACAAGATTTAGCATAATGACATTATATCTTTTACATATTTCCTTTAGAAAATCAAAATTATTTTGAGTGGATAGAATTGTTGATTTATTAGCAAAAAACATCTACGTTATAATATTTTTCTTTCTTCTCACAGAGTTACTTATTTTATTTTCATAATTTCTCCCCTTTATATATTCCTATTTTGAGGAAGTGACATATTATACTATAATTTTATGATTTCTGCACATATTTTCCACATTGGTAGAAATAACCTGTGAAATTTCATTTTCTATAATCCTGAAAATTATATTGGTGATAAAATACTTGCTTTCTAGATACACTACTACCATTATTTTTCTTCTGTATTGGATAAAATTATTTTCCTAACTCCCTTATGTCCTCAATATCTTCATTAGTCCATAATATTTAAGTTTTTATGTATGAACCTACACCACTACATGTAACAAATTTAGTATCACTTATAAAATCTGAAATTACCTTTACCTTCTTCTTTGGACAGGTCATCCTATTAACTTTGGATTATTCAACTTGAACATACACTATTTTATCAAAATATTATCTCAATATTTTCAAGGTTTTTTTCTCCTTTAAGACACATAGAGTATGCCTTATTTTGTTCTACTTCTTCTTAATATATTTTTTCATTAATCCCATTCAATATATTCTCTTGTTCTATAATTTTCACCTTATAATTTTTTATCACTTCAATAAGAACATTATCCTTCTTGTTTTTATTTATTTTTTCATTCTCTGGTATTTTGTTTCTTTTTTGGAGTATAGTGTTTTGATCAATACATGCTATAATTTTAGATCTAATTATGCACTCATGATAGATCTCTTATTCTTTATCATCATTCCTTGAAGAAATAACTTGTCTCTTAACTTTCACTATTAAGGTTTTATGATTTTTATTTGAACCTTCATATTCATATTCATTCTATGGTAAAGCGTCTTCATCAACTATTTGACTCATCTTATTTTTCATGTACTTCCTAGAGAGCTTCTTATTCTTTCCACTACAACCTTCTCTATATTTTTCAAATAATTTTTTAATATAGTCGTTCTCTTCCTCATAACTCTTAAAATCATCAGAATCATTTTTCAGTCAATAAATTGAAAATTATCCAATTTGACCAAAATTAAATAACTTTAATGAATGAAAAACATTAAATTTTCCTTTTAATCTTATGAATTTTTATGAAATAAATTCCATGAATCCTTTATAATATTTATCAATTACCTCATTCCCATCACAATCTAAGAGTGGTTCATAATTATTTTCCTTCATCTTGATAATTTTCATTAATTTAATATTTATTTCCTATGTATCTATTTTTTTAAACATAAGATCTTTTCTTATTTAATAATTGAGAAGTGTATTGTTAAATTAATCGAGAGATAAGTCTCCAACATCTTCTAAGAAATAAATATTTGGATCAAATCTATCTGGAAGTTTATGAATCAATTTTTGACAATAGAAAAATCTTCTAAAGTATTTCCAAAACCCTTGAAATGACATCAAATATCATTCACACTGGTAAATTGGTCATCAAAAATCTCATAATCATCCATTAAAATATCTTAAAAATTATCTCTTTGGATTTAATGTTTGGTTCCTTCGTTCTTCACATTCCATTCATACACATTCTCGATTTTATCCCACATCTTGATGGATATTTTTAGTCCCATCACATCAGTAAAAAAAATATTAGATAATTATGAAAAAATAGAATTTTGGGATTTCCCATCTACATCAATATTTCAATTATCATCATGTTTCATGGTAGCATCTTATCATGGTAGGATAAAATAAATTCTTATAGCATCTATAACTTCAAGGACTTGTGAAATAATATATGGAAGAATTCAGTTCTTCCATCCATAATAGTCCTTACCATCAAAGAAAGAAACTCCTATATTATTGAATGAATTCAGACTATCTATCATTATATATTCGTTATAGGTTGGATAATTAT
The DNA here is from genome assembly GCA_963277665.1 of Viscum album. Taxonomy (NCBI): domain Eukaryota; kingdom Viridiplantae; phylum Streptophyta; class Magnoliopsida; order Santalales; family Viscaceae; genus Viscum; species Viscum album. The sequence goes on along the minus strand of OY728123.1, from coordinate 2,307,797 downwards.
AGAGGGAACTTCATGATTTGATACCACTAGAAGATGACATGTTTGGATATATCACTGAGAGGAGGTATGGTGAATTAGAGTTGTTATTTTTACAATTTATTCTTTTCAAGTCAACTTGTGAAATTAGTTAATATTTCAATCCCTTTTTCTTTAGGGTCTCACTTCTCTCATATGAAAACAAATAAAAGTACTAAAAAAGAACATAATTATTTTTAAAGGTTCTCCCCCAATGTCAGTGACTATGTCCTTATTTTGTTTGAGATAATCTGAGACAAACATTATCCACTAGTAATGATTAATGTAATTACAAGAATAAACAATCTCCCAAAATTCCTGACAAAAAACTCCCACAGTTCCTGATCACTAATAATTACCATGGGCTATCTTCCTATTAGATCCTTAGACTAGAATCCTAATAGTTTTATTTATATTAAATATCTCTAGTAGAGATATCTCTTGAAGATATATAGTTATTTATAATGGAATCTCATCAGTTCTTTAATGATTTTCAGAATCTCTTGTGAATAGGTCTTCAACTTCTACTGACTTGTGATATAGTGATATGTTGGCCTTATTCTACTTTAAGTACACTTATTTGAATATTATGATTAACTTTTTTCCTTTCTCAAAACATTTATTAAACATGTCACATGCATATATTTTCCTCTTTACACAACTCAATTATATCTCAAGCATAAATGTTATCACATAAATGTGTATTCCATGCATGTACCAAGAAAATCCTTTGCACAAGGGTGTGTGTAAAACACTTTCCACTTCTTGTTTTCATCAAATTATAAAATGACTACATATGGAGTTTTTTATAGAGAAATACCCACTGAATTAACACTCTAAAAAACATGGACATCCATCCATTTCTCTTCATGAGATTTTGATAATCACCTTCACCATAAAACCATTTTACTCCAAAAAATATCTTACCGGTTTTATCTTTTTTAAAACATGAAAATTATGTTTCAGGTTAATTTGATCATGTCAGGATTTTCAGGATGACGAAATGGTGTTATAAAGTTTCTCCTTGATCCAAAAGAGTTGCGCAACATAGAGAATGATGAATATATTCTCCTTCAATAGATCAAGATAGAAGACAACTCATTGTAAAGATCAGACCACCCTGATATAATATATCAGATAGTGCAGGATCTTTATAGATATTTAATAGAGGATTAATAGTAACATGTTATTCAACTACCACATCGATTTCCAGCTCGGTTACATGATCCCTTATAACACAAAGCACTCCAGTACACTTTCAGATGTGATTATGGGTTATTCAACCATTAAATAGTGGAACCACCCCATGTCGGCACCCTATTCCTCTATCTTTCCTCCCTGCATGGTGGATAATCTCTTCTCACTTGTACCTACCTATATCATTTTTATAAAAATTCACACCCTGGTCCACCCATGATGGACATCTAGGGAGTATAATTCCCACTTAAGTAGTGGTTGCAGTCCTTATAAGCTTGCTAGTGTGGGTAGGATACTATTTTTTAGTCTAATTTTAAATAAAAAACTTTCCACTTCCATGAAATACTTATAAGCACCAAAACACTAAAATATATTCCACTTCCAAATGTTTTACATGTTATTTCCTCATTGACATTAATCTTTGTCATTACGAATAACGCATTAATTTTCACAATTAATAATTATTTATTTGATGAAAATCTTCAAATAAAAACAACCTTAACAATTTATGAATAATTTTAAGTAATAATTCAATGAAAAAATCTCCATACTTCAATCACTATAACATTGAATTCTCAGAATACAAACAAATTGACAACAAATACAACATAACTATTGCTTTAATCAATTTGGGTTCTTCATCATGTGATAAATACCAATGTACCCTATAAATAAAAAGATATATAAATCTTGACCCAATGAATTGGAGGAATATAATAGAACCACTCATCTCATAGTGATAAAAAATATATTTATGTGCCACAATAACTTCAAAAAATTCATAATTTCATTGTGTCTTAATTATCCCCTAAGAAACAAATGGGTCCCGTAAATATTTTCAAAAAAAATAATCACAATCCACTAAAATAAAGAATCTAGATTGAATAACATTTTCATATCCCAAGTTATTAATAATAATCATTTAAATATTTCATAATTGATGAAAAATATTTTATATGAGAACTATAAAATGATTTTGAAAAATAAGAAGAAATTCCCATTACATTTATCATAAAATTTATTTTATAAGAAAAATATTATATAAAACAATCAAAATAAGAATTCATTTTCAAAAAAATAAAATCATTGGAAGGAGGTTTAAAAAATAAAATTGGACATGATAGTGGGAATGTTTTTCCACATGGAAAATAATAAAAAATATTTTTTACACTTTTGTAAAGATAGTAAATTCCAATAGAAATGTGACATTTAAAAAAAATTAAAAATTTATTTTTCTTAAGAAAGTAAAATATGTTATAAAATTACTTTATAGATTCATTAATGGACATGCAAGTCTATAAAAAATACAATATAAAGAATATATAAATAGAGGAAAAATATTCCTGACTGATAAGAAGAGATAAGTTCATTCCTTCATAAGAGAAACCATTCAATAGATTAGGGAAGTAGAGGGAGGTAAAATGGAAAAAATAAATGAAAAATTAAATAATAATAATATAATAAAATAAACTATATTTAAGAGATAATTATCATAAAATAATCCTAAAGTTAAACTTATCCATAAGAAATCTTGAATTCCAAATGAGATTGGAAATAAAACCCATACCTTTACTTTTGACTTCTATGAAAGTTTTTTAACCTCTTATATAATAAAAATAATTCATTTAATATCATATTTTATAACGTTACTCAGATTTATTAACTTTTATACTATTCAATTATAATCTTTCACTACTAATATATTAGTTACATAATGATTATTTTCATCATTGAATGTTACTAATTTTTATGTTTTCATGCAAGATTTTTAATGGTGATGTTTATCCCTATTTATTGATACCAAGATAATCAATATGAGATTAGTCAATGTGGTGAAATCATGATATTCCATTTTTTTTAATTCCCATTTTTATTTTATGGATGGATTGGGTATGGTTTTTGAGAATAGAATATATGATGAGAAGGTTAATGGTAATTTACCAATAAGAACAGGTTAATTTATATTGACTAATCATTTTTTGTTTCAAACATCTAGAAAAATATTCCAGAAATAAATTACTCATAATATCATATATTACAATTAATAATATATTTATTCTTATTAATGATGAAAATTATGATGTTGGTATAACATCATTCTTATGGGTTGATGGACCAACATAAACAATAATATGTTATACTTTTCAATGAGTATAATTTGACAGTCATATAATAGTTGTATCATTTTATGAAAATAAAAATTATTTCAATATAAGATCAGAATATTGGAGGATAATATTTATAAAAAGTTTATATGAGGATGTAATTGAAAAAACGGTGAAAGACTTGATTTTTAGATGAATTCTCTCGTTATCAACATGGGTTCCAATGGAATAAAGGATTGAGTCTTTATTTATAGATCTAGAAGACAAAAAATATCTAATAATGACTTAGTAGAGGATGGGTATTGATTAAAGATATATTTTATGTAGAGTGTTGTTTGGGAGGGGTATTGTAAATCTCCTTTTATAAGTGAAAATGAGGGAAATTTCCTTTGAAATATAAGTTATGTAAATGTTAATGATGGAGCCACATAAGAGTTAGTTGAGTTAGGTATAGAAATTTTTTTGATACATTTAGTTTTGACTCCCACACCTAATAAAGGACTTATATAATACATAAATATAATTTTATTAATAAAAAATTTAATCTATGATAATTTACATCTTTTACACCTTTTTAATTTTATTAATTATTTTTCCATGGTAATTATTTAATTAATAATAATAGAATATAACAAATTAAACCATTACAGCTTATTCCATTTTTATATTTGGGTATGGGACGTGTTTGGGGGAGCTTTATGTAACAATATTATTGATCGGAATTGAAATATCCAATGGGAAAAGATAGTTGTGGCATGGCTATTCAGGTCCTGGATAAAGAGGGTTGGTAGCAATGTAGTTCTAGGTATGGTGATAGTAGAATGGTTATAGTGTGATGAGGTGTGCCATGGTTTGAGGTATTTAAAGTAATTATTATTAATAAGTGGGTAATTGTATGAAATTTTCATTTCTTTATTTATGGTCAAAATTTTATGGTTAACGACATGATAAAGTATTAGAGATTTTACGAGATTCTTGTGAAATATCTTTTGTAGTGTATCCTTGGATGATACAGTATGGAGAATAGTTTTCAATGGTTTTACCTAGGTTTTTTTCATGTCATGGTGATACAGGTCACAAAACATCCCTTATCAAGTTATCATGTTTTTTATATATGATCGATTCTTAAATAAAATACGATATAGATATTCATGAAATGATTTTTCTAGTAGTTTGAAAAGTCCAAATCACAATGCTATAATAACTTTTCACACACTGACTCTCTATTTTTTATCATATGATAAATTGGTAAAAAATATGTATTCCCCCATTTCCTTCAATTTCTCTTAGACCTCAAAGGTCATATGTGTGTCCTTAGAATACATTGATCCCCCATTAAGTGGATATATCTATAAACTTTTATAGATTGAATGTTAGTGATTCAAGGTTAGTTATATCATCATTCTCATGGGTTTCTCTGTATTCTTCACCAGGTAAGGAAGTGATGTAAGTTCTTTGGGGTTTTTTGGATCTTTGGGTCATGGTATGATGGTTATTATTTTGTTTTAGATTACTGTGTGTTTCCATGTGTGATTATAGAATAGTGATAATCTATTCTTAACTTTATTGTTATGAAATGAATAGTAAGTCATTAATTGAGGTAAGGAATTTAGGATATCTGTTGTTTTTTAATATAATATTAAACTAGCATGATTTTACATTCTTTGGGTGGATATTATGAATTTTCTTAATGAAGAAAATGAATCATAATTAAATAAATTAATGTAAATGGGGTGTTTTTAATGGTGTTTATTTGTTTCTATAATATTACTCATGTGATTGTTTCATGTTTAATAATATTGATAAATATTATAGATTATCTTAATAATATCTACAATTTCTATAAATATACTACTAGAAGCACCTCTAAAAATAGTTGATAAAATAATAATGGTAAATTAACCAGTAGTATCAAATTTCGCATGGGGGTAATTTTGTTTATGAATGGAAGGGATGTGCATGTGTGTTTGATACTGAAATTCAGTGGTTATTGTTCATGATTATGTTGTTATGTTGGTTTACTTATCTTTTTTCCATGGGGGTATTAGATAGAACTTATTAAGACTAGTTTTGGGATGATGGGGTGTGTTTCATAGTAGTTTTATGGAAGCCTCACTATAGTTGGTGATAGGAGAGGTGGTGTTTGAGGTTGAATTATGGAATACTGGAATGTATAGATAAGGGATATTATAGGTTCTTATTAATGTGGTTGTTATATAGTTTTGATATCACATTGAATTTTCCCATAGATAATTGAATTTGTTATTAAATGGTAAAACTAGTAAATGGTGTGGAATATAATTAAATTAATCATGGGTTGTATAAAAAAATTTAATAATTAGAATAAAATTTAATGGTTTAAATTTTCATGTTTTATGTCTATTAAATATTTTTCAACAAATATGTAATTTCATTGTATAATTAATGAAACATTTTTGGTAAAATGGTAAATCTAAAAATTCATGAATGATGTGATTAAATGAGTATATTAGATATTTTATGGATTTTTTCCATGGGAAGTGGGCCTAGTGGTTTGGTTAACTATGTGATAGTGATGGATGGTGTGTGGCAGTAGTTGTGAGAAAAAAGTGGTGGAGTTGTGGTTTATGTGATACTGTAGTGTTGTTTTTGTAAACCGTCTTGGTTGGGATCATGTGAAAATCTATATTATTTTATTTTATTATGATTTGTATACGCATACCACTTGGATCAGATATCCTTACCTATGATCCATTTTTTGGGTTTTGGTTGTTTTTTACAACATTCAGGTTGGTAAGGGAATATATGGTTGAATACTCTCCCATCCCCACTCTAACTTTAAAGAATTTCTTGAGTTGTTGTGGTTCAAGGTAGGTGAAATCATACTAGTGTCATATGAGTTGTACTAGCAGACCATGTGGGGTATTCGTGTAATGATAGATATGATCATATGTTTATGTTATCTGACATACTAGAAGACCTTGTGGGGTATTGGTATAAGGATATATGGTGGGGTTTATATATGGTAGGAATAGGAAATGTGGTTGATGTCATTTATGTTGATGATACCCAACTATACTAGGTATGTTTTGTGTTGATGAAACATGATATGTGGATGTGGATATTGTAAGTTGAGAATGATATTCATATGGAATGTGTTATGGTTGTGATATGAGTTATGGTGTATTGTGACATGGATATAAAAAGGATTTGTATCATAAGACGTTTGATGTTGGGGCATGAGTGGGAAAATATAAGGGGTGAGTGGTTATGGAAAACCATTTTTTATATTCATTGATTCTATTTTACTGTATCTGTATGTGACATTTTTTTAGACTTCATTGGTGAGGTTGGGTGATAGTTCCCTTGGTAGGTGTTTTTTCATTCAATTATTTTTTCAATGAATTATTCGAATACTTTATCCACATTTTCATAAGAGTATTTGAGTACTATCCACCGGATTATAAAATTTATTCTCACACCAATATATGTATATAAACTTATTTTTTGTATTTTAGAAAAATTTTAGGGATCAGGCTTGGATTATGCTAGCTCAAACCATCTAGATATGTCCAGAGTCTCTTCTTAGGAGTTTAACTCAGTGTTTTATTCATAGATATGTGTTTTTATGAAATTTCATGTATTTTAGATTATTTTTGGGGATTTTATCATTATATATATTTTCAGTTATTAAAAGATTCATTATTATATTCTTGGGATATGTGTGGCCAAATACACCTATTTAAATGTTTTATACCCTTGGTTTTAGTCACAAACCATCTACCTACAAGTGGTAGGAATCGTCGGTCACTCTCATATTTAGTGTAAGTGAGGGAGGGGTTCCTAGTGGGGGAAATTTGTTACAGAGTGGTATCAAAATATTTGGTTAAGAGTTTGGTAAGATTTTGGATATGAGCTATTAAAGACTGTGTGTCTTAGTATGTAAATATTACAAGTTGAGATTGGTGTTAACATTAGCCAGCGATATTGAAAATGGAATAGGATTTTATAACCCCGTATGATCTAATGAAAGAACCTGTAGTTTAATGAACATATATTCAAAGAAGTGCATCGTGCAGGGTAGAGAACTAGGAAAGGTACACGCAATAAGATTTTTTTCACTTATTCTTAAATTGGAGTGATTTGGGGTTATTTAAACTGAATTTAATCAAATGAATCCTAAATAAATTATATGCTAGTAGGATTATAATACTTTTCTACTATTTATAGGAATATATGTTTCTTATATTCTTCATGTGGATCAGGTTAGTGAGGATTACTAGAATGATACAGTTGACTATCTGTGGGTTGAACCAAATGAGAATTATGAGGCTTGAAGAAAGATATTGTGCGAGTTAAATCACTAAATATTGGATAATTATAAGTATTTTTCTCTAATATAGAGATGAGGTTCTAGTAAGGAGATCCCAAGACTGTGTTTAGTCTTATCTGATCTTGGGGTTCATTACACATAGAATGAGACACATATTTCATTAGATGATTTCTATAGTAAATTTTGTCCCGAGTTTCTATTTTTAACAATGAGAGAGGTTAAAAAGAAAGATATTATCTCTCTTGAGTAGGGGATATTAACTGTTCTAGTGGACATGATTAGATTTATGAACCTTCTTTACTTCACTCCTTAAATATTTCTAGATGAAGAGCCTAGAGCATGGTGTTTGAAGGAGATATTGTGCCTAATTATCTTGTATATAGTTATCCCATTTACCTTTCCTTCACACTTATCTGTGTAGATGAAATTTTAGGTAACTAAGAGAATTATTGATCAATATAAATCATCTAAAGAGGGGGTACATCAAAGTTCCTAAAGGAGTAGATCTATTAGTGGAGGATGTCAGGAATTTAGAATGTTGAGGTTTCAATCGGTGGGGCTTCTACCTCAACAATTTCCTTTTAATTTATCTTGGATCAATAGTTCTTATGAATTCATAAATATCCCTAGGACTATTTTTTATCGTTGGATTAATGATTATTCGTGTTTTCTATGCTCGAATATCCTCAGGGATCAGCATGGTGTGGTTGGTAAGTTTTCATTCCATCCTCTATATTAGTTTTTGAAAAGTCCTTATCAACACATGGGATAGTTTTTATTTGTTTCATCGAGAGAATATGGGGTTCGTAAAGGATAGACTCATGATATACCCCACTCATAGGGGTATAGGGTTTGTCATTATCATGAAGGTAATATCCATATGCAGAAAACTCCATGTTATAGAGATTCCAACACCAGATATGCAAAAGACCATCTGAGGTTGTATTTTTTTATCTTGAACCTTGTATTATTATTTTATTTATTATGGATCATCACAATAATTTATTTCACCCACATTTAATTAAGCCTTGGGGATCAAGTTGGAGAGGATTCTAGTACCCCTGATGTTTACTACACCAGTTGAAGAACAGTTGAGAGTATTTGGTTTCTGTCGGGATTGTGAGATAATAATAGGGTAGCATCGTCATCTGGTGATATATTTCTAAATTATATAAAAAAAATGATTTAATTATTGAAATAAAATAAAACTATTCTATGAATTTGATTATTTATTTCATTTATTGGATAATTTTTCTATAATGAGTAGTGTCATCGCATAGTTTTTATTAGTGAGTGAGATCATTGGATTGGTCATAGATGTTTGGAGCTATTATTGTCTCAGTAGGTATCAATATCCTTATATTCAATAGAGTCATAATTGGTTGAGTTACCTAGAGTCATGTTGGAATTTATATATGTTTTTTCTATGTAGTATGTAACCCCACTCTCTCAAGATGATATTGATTTTAGGATAGAGTTGCTTCTTAGATCCTCTTTGAGTTTTATGGATCCTTATCAGATGGAACCATATGATCTATTTAATCTACGAATTCATAATGATTATTTGATGTTGAAAGGATTCATCTAGCCAAGTTTATCATACCAGGGTGCTCTTGTTTTTTCTCAAAGAAGGTGGATGGTGGTTTGAGGTTTTGTATTGATTACTGATGGTTTCATTTAGTAATGGTTAGGAAATATTTACCTCTTTTTAGTACTGAAGATTTATTCAACCAATTAATGTGATCCATCTAGTTTTTAAAGATTTATTTCTAGTATGGATGACACTAAATTAGGTTAAAGGAGGAATATATCTTAAAGACTACTTTCAGGTATCACTATAAGAACATTATGGATATTGTTAGGTCATTTAATGTCATGAACACTCAAACTATTTTCATAGGATTCCTGAACTCCATGTTATGTGAGTTATTAGATTGGTTCATGGTAGTGTTCATCACTGATATACAGGTATATAATAGGTCATAGGAACAGAATTCCAATTATCTATGGGGTATTTTAGAATTCCTTCAACACCATCGCCTTTATGGTATATTCTCTGAGTGTAATTTTTAGACACAATAGGTGCATGTTCTTAACTCTACTTCAAATCGGGCCTTTAACAACACTAATAAAAGGGATTTATTAGTGATATAGAATCATTGATAATGTAAGTGATGTTAAAGGGTTATATTTAATAGTACTCATAAAAATAACTGATAAAGTCCCCCTTTAACTGTGCTACAAAAAAGTGTTGATAAAGAGGGCCTTTATCAGCTCTTTTTTTAGTGCTGATAAATGTTGCCTTTATCAATGCTTTTTTAAGCACTACTAAAGACCCTATAGATAAAGGGTATTTATTTCAACCCCCACCGCCCACCACCACCACCCCTTTTATGAATTCTTTAGGTAATCCCACCACCAGCGTGTTCCCCTAACTCTAAAGAGTTTTGAACTCGAGACCTCCAGCTTATACACTAGAACCTTTTCCACTCCACTACATTGTTTTGATTTACATTTTATGATATATCTATATATTAATATATATTTGGATATATTATTTTATCCATATATTTATATATTCCTATATATATGTTTATATATATTTTTTCAATACATATTTATTTATATATAATTTTAAAAATGGAAATTAACTCTAAAAATCCTTAAAACACATAAAAACATTAAGAAACTCTGAAAACCCAACACCCCCAAAAACCATTAAATGATCATAACTTCTGATATGATAGTTTGTTTCATCTATAAAAATAGTCAAATCAAAGATAATGAAATTATATTCGATATGAAATGTGGTAATTGCTGAACAGAATCTTGTATCAAAGGTTATAGGTATTTTAGTTTTAAAAAATTGGGGCTGGTGATAAAAAACTTAATTTTGGATGAATTTTGGCCCTTTTATGATTGAAAAACAAGATATAGCTCTTTTACATCAATATGCTACCATATCATGCACATATCTCATCGCAAGCTTCGATTTTATCTAAGGTAGAGCCCAAATGGATACTCGGATCAAAAGTTATGGTTACTTGAAGTTTGAATTCAATTTCTAACATTTTTAAAATTATAATATATTTTATTCCTTTGATTATAAAATTATTTAAATCTCATGTGGTTTTAGCTCATTTCATAAGATTCGATTTTACTAGTTGTGGAGCTGAAATAGACTCCCAGATTGAAATTTATGATCTTTTCATGGTTTTTAGGGTTTTTCCGGTTTTAAGGGGTTTTAAGGGTTTTTCAAATTCAAATACCTTTCAAAAGTTCATAAGTTATCAACCGGGTGTCTGTTTTTCATTTAACACATATCAAATTGAAGATGGTGACAAGATCTATGCCTAGTAAACCCATAGAAACCCTAAATCGCCTCTATTAAGGAAAAAAAGGCCTAGAAGGTTCTCCAAACTGTAATAACTTCTGCTACGGGTGTCCATTAATGAGTTTTTTCTGAAATGTAACTTTTTAGCACTAGTAAAAACTCAATGATAAAGGTGGGGTCATTATCAGTGCTTCTAAAAACACTTCTAAATACCACCCTTCTATCAGTACTTTTTAAAAGCACTGATAAAGACCCCCCTTTCTCAGTGATTTTATATAAGCACTGATAAATGCCCTTTTATCAGGGGTTTTTTACTATTGATGATAAATGGGGGGCCTTTATCAGTTATTTTTTTACAAGAACTGATAAATATACCCCTTTAATAGTGCAAAAAATAATTGTTAAAGACCCCCATTAACATCGCTTTTTATAGCATTGAGAAAGGGGGGTTTTAACATCGCTTTTAGTAAATGCTGGATAAACCAAGTTTTGTATAAGTGTAATATTGTGGTGTATTATAAAGTAATTTTAGTGGAACCATTGAATAATTATGTATTTATTTATTTTATAATACTAAATAATTTCATAGAAGTTTATAGTATCCTTATTCTCATGGGTTGTTATTGAAAATTCATATCCAATTTCTCATAGATTTGAACCCCATTGATTACTCTATTTAGGGTGTATTAGCCAATTATTTAAATCAATCAGTGTCAAGATCTATTTGAATACTTGAATGAGAAGATGATTTCTTCTCACATCCTTTAGGTTACAAAAGAGGGAGAGATGTTTAAGATCTAAAATGGTTTCTCTCATCACATTTTTTTTGGGTATTAAGGTATCAAAGTGAAGTTTTATAATATTGGGTTTATACAGTTACATCCCAATGAGATTAATTAATCCACCCATTATCTTGATTTGGGATTAGTATTATTTCTTCTAATACTATAGAGACATTACCTCATCGATGAGTTATTTTTAGTCTTCATGGATTACAATACCCTGAGGTATATTTTCTCCTATCATAATCTAATTTTATTGTAGTGGTCGGGGATGGAGTTCTTAAACTACTATGAATTTATGATCTCCCAGACCCTAGGTAATGGGATTTTAGTTTCTAATGTGCTAATCAGAAATTCTTTTGGATATGTTACTGAGGAGTCTAGATATTCTTAGAGAGGGGTGGAGGATCCTACAGTGATGAAAATCAATGAGGAGAAGGTATGTGGTAGAGGTTTCTTATTCTATGAGACAATATATTCATCCTTGATTCATAATGTATAGGATCCTGAGTGGGGGTTTAGAGGTAGAGAAGATACAAAACCATTTCATCTATGGTGATACATCATTGGTTTTCTATTAGGATGACCAACATCAAATGATGTTCCATGGAAGTTTATATGTCCCCATAATAGTGTGTAAGGTTGTTCTTCTTGAGTTATATATACATTATTTGGTTTTTTATCCATATGTATCCAAGATTTTCCATTCATTGAGGGGTTGGATTAAGATTAAGTGGTTATACGTGGAGCTCACATTTCGGTGTTTGTTCTTCCCATAGGATAATATAGAGAAATGCATTCTGGTTGGGTTTTTATAGATATTATAATGTTTTTGAGTGGGAATAAGAGGATATAACAATGTATTTAATTATAATTATACCATTATAATAAGCATAATGTGATGTTATTTAGGTGATCATGGATCAGTTAATGATGTTGGCTCATTTCCTAGAAATCTGAGAGTCGGGTTCAATAGAAATTCTGAATAGGCGGTATGTAGAAGATATATTTTGACTCAACAATGTTATAAGGAAAATGATATCAGATAAAGAACCTTATTTTACCTCAGGAATATGAAGAGGATAATTTTATGTTTTTTTATCAGATCTATCTCAGAAAATCTTTCCAAATTCTAACATATGGGAAGATGGAGATGGACATTTAGACATTGTAGGACAAGTTGTTGGATTATGTTCTAGATATTTGGGGATATTTAGGGAGGAAAATTATCTTTTATTGTATTTATTATAACAAAAACTAACACTCTTCCATTGGCTTGGAACCATTTAATTATTTATATGGGTGAACTTGTTGATCATTGTTGTGCTAGACTAAGTTGGGGAGTGATTAGTTTTGTGAGGAACTATCTCTTTATTGAGATTTCTTATAACAAATAAATCTATTCAATTATTAGAACCCATTCAAGGAATTTTATGGGTAAACATATCAATCATGGTTATGCTAAATTTATTTTGGGAAGCTAGTGGTTCTTGGTATAGATGTTGGGAAGAGAATAACTGAGAAGGTCTAAATCATTTTGGATTAAAAATGGTGGAACATGGTTATATAAAGTCTTATATTGATCAAAGGATAAATATACGGAGTTAAAATCTAGTTATCACATGTTTTTTGGCGTTTCCAATCATCATGGGTAGTATAGGTTTGGAAAAGGCAGTGATCTCTCTCCCTACATTATTGGTCTTTTCGAGGTATTGTAGCATATTAAGGTGGTGGTGTTTTATTTAGACGTTCCACCATATATGGAACAAATTCGAGATGTGTTATAAATTTATCATGTTTATTAGTATCATTATGATGAATCACATGTTATTCATTTTGGATATTTACATGTCCAGACTACTGTATGATTCTTGGAGTGATCAGGTGAAATGTATGATCATTAAGAGAATGTGTTTTATGGGTGCATTATTCTTCTAGTTTTCACCTTGTGGATACATGGGGTACTAGATAAGTTTATTAGGGAATACAGTTGGAAAAACCCTCAATTTGACATTTTGGGGTTTTTTTGGATCATTTTTTTGTTGATAATGATGGTAGAAAAATGATCGGCATGTTTTTTACCGAAGAAAGAGTTTGGAAGGTGATTATGTTTCCTACTATTTTCCAAATTTATGTGTATGAATATTGGGGTAATATAGGTTTTCTTAATATGATAAAAATTTAAAAGTTAATTTTTTTCATGTGGTATCTAGGTGAAACATGTGGTAGGTTTCCTATGTCACATAGGAGGTGTGAGTTGGTTTGTGAGGCCACTCGATAGGTACACGGTCGTTAAGGAGTCAGGTGTTGGTCGACATAAAAAAGGAAGCTTAAGGAAGGGACTTTATGGTAGGGTATTTTTATGAAATTGGTTTATAGAACTTTTTAATTAGTTCATGATAAGAAGGTGGTAAAATTTGGTGAAACATGAAGGAAAAAATGTCTAGAAGTGGTTGAATAGTAATTTCATGATTAATGGGGTTTTTAGGTTTTTTCGGATATAAGGACCCCCTAATCACTTTATTTGGTAAAGAAAAATTTATCGAAGGGGGTCATTTTTATGTAATCACACTAATTTGGATGGGAATTTTTCCTAGAAGAGGATAAGGTGAAGGAAGAACTAAGAGGCTTATACATAAAAAAGTAGTTTTGTGGGTAATCTATAGTGAAGGGAGGTTGTCCACTTAATCAATTCAAGAAGGAGGAAGGTTTCTTGGGTGCTTCATGGAATTCGTATGATCTTCACATGGAAGAGAATATTTTAAAGAATATTCTATCCATGAGGTTCATAGAAAATGGAGTACTCTCCAAGAGGTGTGTGATGCCCATGTGGTTAGTTTACAGTGGGTAGATCATAGATAAAAACAAGTTCATGATGGGTTTTCCACTATGTGAAATTTATGAGGTAGAATGGATTTTACCTCTATGGTGTAAAGGGGGATTTATGACACACTCACATATATGTTAATAGAATCTTAGATATTTTAGACTAATGGAAGAATATTTTGGAGGAGTAGTGTGTTCACTTTAAAAAAGATAAAAATGATCTTTTAGAGTGTTATTGGTAGTTAACAAGAGGGATAGTGATTTCACTCCATGCATTATCATAATAGTTTACTATAGTGTATTTTGGTACATTGTAAAATTATATTTTTATACTCCTTATACTATCCTAATAAGAGCGATCCATGTGATATTTTTTGTGACTTTTTCATGTTTTCATTTTTATTGATACATGTTATGGAAAGGATATAAAAGACTTTTTTTTAATAGTGAAACAATATCAAAAAAATTAAAATTATTTTTATCCAAAAAGACCTAATTCAACCCCCACCCCCCCCCCCACCCCCTCAAATTCCTTAACCTAATAGGGATGACATTTGATGTCAGAGAAAAAGGTTAAAGTAGAAAATTTATCTTAGTTGAAGTCATGATAGTATTCCATTAGGTCTAGAAATGTCTTAATGACAGATGAAAATGATTTTAATGATTTCATAAAGGCTAGAAGAGTTCTCATGAAGTAAAAAATGGTTAAGGACCCAGATCTGCAAAGAAAGGTACTCTTATACATATCACACCCGCTATGTAGGTCTCTCCTCCACATAATGCTGCCTCACAGCACTATCCTATAGTCCCCCCCACACACACACAAACAAACATTTTGTTATAGGGAAAGTAAAGACCTTGGAGGAACCCACAAAAAAAATTTATTTGTGGGGGAATTTTGAACCGTTTGACCCCCTAAAAAGAAAATTTCATTTGTGGGGAAAAGTGTTATTTTTTATGAACCCTACAAATGAAATTTCATTTGTGGGACAAGAATCATTTTTAAGACCCACAAATTAATTTTAATTTTTAGGGAGTGACATGAACTCCAGGGCCCTAACAAATGAAACCTCATTTTTGGGGTAAGTCATCATCCTTTAGGCTTCTCGAAAAAAAAATCCCTCATGAGTGGTGGTTTTTAATTACTTTGGTCATCTCAGAAATACAGTTATATATGTACTCCTATAAAAACTAGAGAGGTATATATTGATAAATAGAGATAGAAATAGTATGAACAAGAGATATCAGGAGGTGATCACTTATCTCATTTCAAAAATTTATAAAGGGAAATCCCCCTACCACCCACAAAAGGGTGGCCTCACACAAAATACCATCTACATAGAAATCCATTTGTGGAAATCCATCCACATAGAAAAATCCATCATGTACATCTTTACTTCAAATCGTATGTGGATGGAGCCTTTGCAGACCACCATCCCACATAACAAATAGTATGTGGGATGGAGTCCTTACTATCCTTATTCTATGTAGCATTTGGCCATACCTCAAAACCTCTGAGAACTATTAAAATAAATATCTCTATCAACCTCTCTCATGAAGTGTGAGGCCCCATATGACCCCTTCATGAACTATGAAATATTATCATCCATCAAGGTATTTGGGCATTAATTAATAGGGAAAATAGAACATCAATGTATCTACCATTTGATAGTTCCTTACCTAAGTAAAGGTTTTCTCACATTTATCCTATATAATGGGTAATATCCTAGGGATGTTCATTATTTTCAACTCCCTTAGTAATGAGGACCAAAAACTTGGAGGTAGTGTTAGGGACATCCCCATTTTAGATGCTCAGGGAAACCACTTGACATGTCCTTTTATGAGGACTAGTTCCTTATCCTTATCTCATCATTTCTAAAATTAGGAGTAGGTAATACCACTTGGAGTAATCCCATGGTATTTCATGCATGGGTTCATACCCCTCCTACATTTCATCCCTTGGGGAATAAGATCAAAAGATTATATGAGAACATTAGAGCCCCTTCTCTCACTTATTCTCTCAGCCTCTTCCACTGAAAGATGAATGAGATTGTTTGGTTCATCTGATTTTATAATTCCTTTTATTTCTCACAATGATCACCAATCACATGGGATTAGAGGTTATTAATGAACATGACATCTACACAATCAAATACATTCCTCGGGAGGAGATTACTTTTCTTTATATTCCTCTCATCTATAAATGAGACTCTTATTTAGTTTAATCACCCACTAAACTCACACAAATTGGCCTCTTATTCAATATAATCCCCAACCAATTTATCACCACTTCATAGGGTCATATTCCCATTGAATAAACCAATGGTCTCACTATTCAGTATAAGCACCAACCATGCCCACTTATGTACCTCCTATATGGTAGTAAGACCAAACATTTTGAACTACGTAGTCTTTGATTCCCATCCAAATAGGATATGTAGGAATCCTCCCAAAGGTCCAAACCTAACACCCTAAATTCAACCAAATATTTTTAGGTCCATATCCCTAGTAGGGTCACATCCAGCTCGAAATGATACATACCTTATAGGTCCCTTAGGAAACTTTGTCATAAGTCCCACAATAGCCTGGACTAGGCACCTTTCACCTAGATGTCCTTGTCACGTGATGTTAAACTCCACAGTTTGGTATTCATCACATGACCATAAAAGGTATAATGTGTCTCATTAAGTGGCACTGAACTATTTGGTTTTTGATTCCTTTCACAAGGATACAAAAAAATATCATCTAAAGGGCCCAATCCCGATATCAATACAACTCATGTCTTCATAGATGATGATAAATTCTAGAGTGCCTCTACTATGTGGCTTAAAACTAGAATCCAGATAATAAACAATAGTAGAATCTCTAATTTGTTTATAAAAGGGTGTCATCAATTGATAACCTTGGATACATATATATGTCTCCATAAATAAATAACCTTGGGTATATATAGATGATTATAAAATCAATATATTCTAATAATTTATTTTTCATATTAGGGTGACATGTTTGGTATATTGGATTTAATAAAGGATTCATGAATATGTCTTAAATCAATAATAGTGTCCCAAAGATGGAAATAATTCCACTCAAAAGGATGTGATGATCCCAACCTCTCATCCTCTCTTCAAAATTTTTCTTCTAATATCTCATTTGAAAAATCAAAGTGATCACCCACCTTTTGAAAGCTGGTGTACAATAACTCGTAATGAGTTCAGGTGTTTAATCCATCAAAAACAAAAACATGGTGAGACCAACAAAAATCCTTAACAAAGATGAATGTGTCACCCATATGTCAAGACCCTTTCTCACAAAAAATGAATGATGGAAAAACATGGATCAAAATAATTAATTCTGAGTGTGTTTTTTTATTGAGATGCATATTTGATGGGGTTTTACTAGTTCTGTTTTTCATAAGTATCTAAGAACCTTTAACAAGAACTCCCTTCAATTGAATGGAATTTTTTTTAACCAATCTCAACTTATGAATTAGCTACTTTAAAAGATGGGTATTCATCTTACCTAAGGACACTATCACCAAACTAACATCTCCAACACTAGGGTTCAAATATAGTGATTTATAAGTACCACCTAAATGGTATCATCCAGCCCCTAGAGGCCACTCAAAAATCCATCCATCACATGAATCCCCATCAACTATCCACTCAATGATGGATGGTGGCCTAGAAGAATAAATAACCGGCTTCCATTTCAAAATGTTTGGGGGTATATCCTCAAAATACTACAACAAGTTCATCCCTTATCTTATGGAGGTGGATTAAGAGTTCACCAATGACCTCACATAGATAACAGAGGCATCCTTCCAGAGGAATCCTTCCATCATCCATCACTACCAACTGCACTAGGAATCAAACCATTAACATGATGAGGGTGCCACCCTTGGGAGACTGGACCATGTCATTTAGTCCTGGTCATTTAGGATAGCCCTATCAGGGAAATCAAGGGTCATCAAATTATAAGGCCCTACCTTTGTTCCCTCCAAAAAAACATTCCAACTAAATATGGTAGAAAAATATGGTCAAGCTCACACCCCTACCCATATCCATCAATCCCACCAACACTATTTGGAGGCACCCCGAGAAATAAGCTGATAAATCCTAGATAAAAACAAGGGGAGGACCCATATCTCTTCCCCCACACTTAATTATTGTCTATTCATCCAAAAAATAATTGGGGTATTGGATCAGGAATATCTCCCAACTCCAGCTACATGATGTTCATACATTCCCATTACAGCTGTATAATTCACCCCTTACATCCTGAAAATGATGGAGGGATATGCATCTATTCCTGACCACATTCTATAATTTTTTCATGACATTATAGTCACATAAGTGGTGAATAGGATTTCAAAACACAACCCCACCTCCAAATTTGATGTGTCCTATCAAAATTATATGAGAATATATGTATTCACTCTCTCATATAGGAGGTTTGTGTAAAAAATACCATTATAAATAGACAACTTTATTTGAACTAAACCCCCATTCTAAGTAAAGTTCATCAGTATAACTCATTGGCCACTCCAAGGTAGGCACATATACCATCCAAAATAATAGAAACCCATAAGAAAATTCTAGTAGTGACATGGGTTATAATGAAACTAGATTCCATGTATGAAGGACATCATCCACAGTAGGCGGCCCCAATCACCCGTAGGAAAACATCTAAAATTAAACCACAACAAAGGTGATTAGAAAATGAAGAGTCAATCCACAACCCTAATCTATTAAATAATAGTGTTATTGATGCCCTCATATGTTTATATATGGTAGATCAAGATCTTACTCCTATGTTACCAAATTACAAAGAAATGAGAGGAAATTGTGAAGGTTCTCCCCATAACTCTAATGTAAACGCTTCTGAAGTTCCTCCCTAGACATCTTACCATGAAGGCTTACTTCATGTCTATAATTTAATCAATCAAAAGAGCCCATATCCTGATGAATTCCATTGTAACCTTCCTCGTGGAAAAAAGATATAACTGCAAGATGTTCCTCCCATTTTTATTTCCTTCCTTGAAGGTCTTCCCCAGGGTATACACTGCATACTTTCTCTTTGCAGTTAGACATAAAATTGTGATGGAATTTCTTCCCATGATTGAATTCTCTATGAAGTTCCTCCCTAAAAAACATCATTTTGTTAAGAAATTCCTCCCCTTGACGAATCAGCTTTGTGAAATCCCTCCTATCATGAGGCACTGGGGAAAATGAGGTCGGTCATGTATGATATCTCGTAATTGATAAGCGATATTCTTTCTCAATGAAAATATTGTCCAAGGTAGTGGTCATTCTCCAAACCACCCTTGGATCACCTACCTTCCAATACAACCGATGAAATATTTTCTAACTACTTCATCTATAAATAATCAATGGGGAAACATCCACTTTTTTCAGATCAGGTTGAGGAACCTCTTGCAAAATATAAGGGTATACATATTGCTTATGTGGAGGCAATTGGATAATGAAAATAAACTAGTATTTTTCTATCCTATAGACACTCCCAAATTCAGAATTCCTAAGGTATTTTAGGAAGAATGTGTGCATGGAATAACATAAATATATAGTCCACTCTTCATCACCTGAGAAAAAAGTATTACCTTATAATGAATATCCAAGCCATGTCATGTTAATAGAATAAATTCACTATCAAATTGAGTTACTAGCCCTCTAGTTTGCACAAAACCTGAAACTAGAAAAATATAAAGGATCCCTTTAATGTTCATGTCCTGATCCATTAAAATAACTCTTTCAGCTAATCAATAATTCCCTATTTGGTATTAATATAATAGGATATGGTGAAAATAGGGTGTTGTATTTCACCTTGATCCTTGGTCATGAAATTTCACCAAAGGAGACATCAGGTAATTTCATAGCCTCAGGATGGCTATGGGAAATAGACTATGCTCATAGAATAAGGTATGCTCGGCAACAAATGGCCCATAACAACTCTCAAAGATATAGGGCTACAAGAGAGTGATTCAATGAAACACCTTTGCTTCAAGCATCTGAAGATATTGAGAAATCCTCCTGCTTAAGTGAATCCAATCATCAGGTAGCACAAATATATTTAAAATTAGATGCCTCAGGAAAAAATCATACAATGAATCCATACTATGTTTGAAAAAAAACATCATAAAATCAAGAGAGTAATTGCAACTTCTGCAGCCAGGACTATACAAAATCAAATTGAGCCTATAGGGTTTGGGGGATTTTTAACACAACCTTCTTGGATGGAAAATCAAGACCAAAATGATGTGAAATTGATACAGGAACAACCACTTCCTAGATGGATAGGGGCACTTTTACCTCAAACACAAAAAATTTCATTCATTTATTGGTTGGGAAGTGTTCCAAAAAATGAATATTTCTAGTTTATCTCATCCTATGATGTGGTTTATTATTTAGGGATGTGAACAAAAATATTATCTGAAGGTTCCCTTCAGGTCACCCATCACCAGAAAGCTCTGAATGGATCTTTGAAATAAAGGATAGGCTCTAGTGATAGCCACAAACAAAAAAAAAATCTGTCAAGATAACAACCACTCCTATAAATCACCTCTCTTCTGGTGGAAGCTCCTAAAAGAACCGGTTTTCCTATGATTCATAGATTGATGAAATTATCACGGTGTAGTTCACATTACATAACATCATTAACACTGCTAAACATATGGTCGATATGGGAGAACAGGAGTAGAATATTTCCATTTGATATTATTTTTTAAAACAAAATGACTAAAGAAGGATTACATACTATAAATAAAATGGTTACCCAAAATTAGGGAACTCCTTGTAATGGTCCACTTCCTCCCCATCGACTAGAATCGAAAAAACAAAGGGTAAGGTTGCGGTTCAATCCCACACATTACCTAAAGGTGTTGAAACTCTAACACTCTAGGAAATATTGGTTTAGTATGAGACATAAATGATAATACTTAAAAGTCTTAATGTCAAACAACCTGGTGCAATTATTCCTACTAGACATGTTCTTCAAACAATACCTTATTTAGCTCCCCAAGCTAGTGTCTCTTTAAAAGAAGATCTCTTTATAACAAGGAAATTATATTCATAATGTTTTCTCAATGTAGGAATAGGGAAACCAATTTATTTGGAACCAATGATATCTGAATACAGAGACTTCCCTCTACTAAAAAAAAAAACCATACCAATGTTAGTCACGTTTCAACTATCCAGCTCAAGAACATGTAAATATAGAACCAACCCAACATGTTCAACCTATTTTTCGTCCCCCTCCAACCCATGCTCTTTTTTCCATTCCCATATGACTTTTTTACACAATTGGATCATTGTAAGCCTAGCTAGAAGCTATGGAAGGACAACATGCACCGGTTCAACTGCAAAGAAAACCTTATCCCAAATGGGTTGATGCAAATCTTCCCCTACCTAATTATGGGAATCCTATATTTCAATCATTTGACGGTTCATGAGATCTAGATCAATATATGAAGCATTATGTTTCTCAATATGGCCTCATGATGGGAAATTTATTGCAATAAAAATCTACCAAACATCGATGTTTTGTACAAACCTTACAAGGACCAACCATCATATCACTATTACAAAAGAGACGTTTAACAACAATGGAATTTATCAGCACAATAAAAATGCAGTCATAAAGTCCATCTTTATTAGCACTTTATTTTAGCACTCATAGAGGTCCGAAATAAAATGAAATAATTAAAAAATTAAAAATTAAAAAATAGTAATTTTATTAAATAAATAATTTTTTAAAAAATGAATAAATTTAATATAAATATTTATAATTTTTAAAAAATAAAAACTAGTATATATTAAATATAAATATATGTAAAATGAATAAAATAAAATAACTAAACAAAAAAAATTTAAAATTATTAAATTAAGAAAAATATTAATCATTTTATTAATTAAATAATTATTAATATAAATAAATAAATTTAATATATATATATATATTATAAATATTAATAAATAGTATATATTAAATATGCATATATAAAATTATTAAAATGTAATAATTAAAAAAATAAAAATGAATATGATACAAATTTATTTAAAAAATTGTTAATGAAACAATTATGAATAAAAATTAATAAGTATAATATATATATATATATATATATTAATCATAACTAGAAATAAATAATATATATGGAATATAAATATTTATAATGTTAATAAAATGTAATAATTAAAAACATATTAATGTCTTATTCATTTTTAATGTTGTTTGATTTTTCAATTTAAAAGATATCAATGATCGTCTGTTCCATTGATTTCACACACACACACACACAGATATATATATATATGATGAATTTTAATATACAACACACACACAAATATATTTATGCAATTAATGAAATCTTATATAAAAACATATACACCTAATATTTATGTAATTTATTCAAATTTTAGTAAACATTAGAATTTAATTATAACATGATACATTTAATATATTAGGTTTTTAATAAAAAATATTTATTTAATTTTAATACTATTAAATTTTTTGTATTATTTATTCATTTTTAATAGTTTTTTATTTTTTATTTTTTAATTCAATTTTTGAATTTGATCATTTTCTACTATTTATTTATATATGTTTATTTATTATGTTTTAGTATTTTCAATAAGTATTCATATTTACTTCAATATATATATATCCATATTTTTTAATAATTTATATTTAATTAATAAAACGTATATATTTTTCAATATTATTAAAGTGTACTCATTTTGAATTATTCAATTTCCCCCATTTTTAATATGTATTTATTTAAGATTACATATTCACTAATAATTCTAAGAATATATTTTCAATAAATATTTATAAATAAATATATTTAAAATGTATATTTATTATATTTATAAAATTATAAATTTATAATTATTATAAATAAATACATATTTTTTTTAAATAAGAATTTATATAATTATAAATAAATAATTATGCATATTTAAATAATTATAAAATCATAATAAATTTATTTAAATAATTATAATTATAAATCCTTTATCATTTCTAATGTTTTAGTGTTGATAAGAGGTAAATTTATCAGTGCTAAAAATGCACTGATAAATATCTCTTTTATTGGCACGTATCAATTTAGTGCTGATAAAATGGATCTTTATTAGGGATTTTTTTGAAAGTGCTATTAAAATTTTCCCAGGTCTATTAAAAAGAACCCTAACCATGACTCAGTCACTCATGATTTTTGAGCTATCGCAGAACTTCCCCTTTTCCGACATGACTCCTCTACATTCTCTCAGACAAATCAAGGCTAGAATCCAATGTATGTTATTTTTTTTCTTTTCCCCTATCATTGTTTGATTTTTTTGGGTTCTGAAATTTTTATGTTTTTAATTTTCTTAACCATGATGAACCCTACATTTCATCTCCTCACCTCTGAAATACAATGAGTGGTTCTATTATATCTTTTTCCACCGTAAACAATGGTTTCCAAGAAATAGAAGGATGTTTTCATATTGTAAGTTCAGTCAACATATGTACATGGTCCTGTATGGATAAATAAAATAGATTTCTCACCTCACGCTACTGATTTAGGATGGAAACATAATTCTTTAGTTTCTGAAAACTAGGAGAAAACTATAAAATTGAAAAATCAGAAAAAGCTCTTATTTTTTCCTACTCAGACTATAGAATCTCATGTGGCAGTTGATAACTCTCATCTAACCAAACTACATCTAGAAATATTTTTATCTTTCTTCATTACATTATCATCCATGTTGGTACAATAGATTCTACAACCTATAGTTTTTCTTTAATTTATTCACATGATCCTTCTCTAAATGTTCAAGATCTTCTCTTAAAAATAACAATTAAGGTTCTCACATCTCCTTCATGGTACAATAAACCTAAATCCTTATTCTGGTAATGTAACACTCTCAATGAAATCATCAATCAATCGAAATCATCTAAAAAATAGTGAAAAATTATAAGAATCAACTAGAATAATTCTATTGTCCATAGTGTATATGGACATTCCATAAGAATTATAAAATGTTTAGTAGAAGTCAGAGGAAAATGACTCCCTATGAATGGTTCACCATAAGTCCAAGGAAAAACCCATCCAAACAGTCAAGCTATAATCCAGATGAAATCAAATTCCCCCTCCACCTACAACCTATTCCTATATTTATTATTTTCAACTACTTCCAACAGCCCCAAAAACTATATATAGGAAATTAAAATTCTACCCCAATCTATTACTAACCTAACCCTCACATAGAAAACCCTTCCCCCATGTTCTTATTAGCATTGCTATGTGTGAAACCTCTCTCATTCATGAAATCATTGAATTTATCATTCCACTATTTGGATTCCTAATTTAATATAAAGAGATTCAAATTCATATTTTATAACATGTCCATATTCTAATTGACCTCAAAACTAGCCAGTTGCTTCATGTAGGTTTTTAGGCACAACGGAATCTTGTGGATGTCATGACCAACTTGACGTTTTAGTCAACATTTTTGAACAATAATTTTTTTCATATTATTAAAAATTCATGTTCAATGAAAACCATATATTACTTTACTAAATAAAAATTCCAGAACCAGAATTGGGGTATCATAAAATTTGTTTTATAATTAATTTATAAGTATATATAATATTACCTCAACATATAAATAAACTTTTTAATGATATTGTTAACTTGATTTCATCATACTATTTTTTCTCTTATGGTTCCATGTGCTTAATCCCTCTAGGGATCCAAATGGGAACCATAATCACTGAACATCATGGGAAACACAATCTCTCTCTCTCACTCACATACCTCTGCCTAAAAAATTAAAACCCTACTCTGTAAACTCATTCCAGCTTCATACGAGACCACTGCGAACTAAATCTCCATCCATTGTTTTGAATGAAGCATACAACACATAATAGAAATAAGAAACATAAATAACTTTTCCTAAAAGGGACCACAGGTTTCACAAATAAGGTTGTGTAAATAAGGATTCATTTTGGTAAGATATATATACTATAAAATGCACTCCATGCATAAAAGTAAAAATTTAAATGCATCTTGAATGAAACATGTCATTGTCTTGAACAAAGATATAATACTTGAATACTATATTACAACCAACCTTCACTACCTTTATTTAATTCATCCTTGTAATATTTATTTCCTTCAATATCTTGATGGTATATTGGGATCCCTCTTTCAAACAAGCCTCCTCCCATCATTATGGTACCAAAGTTCCTTGATGACATTCCTCCCACTCAAATTGTATTCATTAATCTCAGTTAAACCCACTAACATGGCTTTGAGTACCACATATACCAAATCATTTTTCAAATATTTAATCCATTCATCCTCCTCATTTACTACTTCCTAGGAACACAAAAAATGACACATAAAAATTAATCAAAATATAATTGATGATTTTTTTTAGTTTCTTGATATTCATTTTCTTATATGACTCACATAGTTACTTTTGACGAAAATTCATCAAAAATTACTTTTATTTTGAGTGAGGTCACATTGGATCCTATTATAAATCTTTAATTAAGAATAATTGGATTAGAATACTACCACGATGAGTGACATCCTAAAAATACATGTGTTGTACTTTTTTTTTAAAAAAACAAACACACAAAACACACCATTTGATTATATTCCCCTTTAACCTTGGTAAATTTAAAAGGCTACCAATATAACTCTCAAATGTATTCTTCCCAAAATGATAATAGATCTCAATACATACATTCAACTTTATCTTCAAGATACTATCTCTAGTAATCCTGGAGAAATAGCTATTTTTTAAGCTCCCCCATCACCCTCACACTAATACCACAACAAGTTTATATCTCATATAATCCCTAACAAAAAAAGAAACATTTCAAAGTAAGTGGAAATAAATAATTATTTGTGAGTGAAATTAAATGACTACAAGTGGAAGTCATGTGGATTGGAATGTTAATTCCTTCATTTTGAAATTTAAAATGTTAGTTACCATAATTAAAATTTCATTTAGGTTATTTTTTAACCTCAGTGGCAACTCAAATTTCATCTCCTGAACCATTATTATTGAATTTTGTTTCTTGAGACCCATCCCCCACATATTATATGTTCTTTGAACTACTATGAGTAGTATTCATCCAAAATTATTACTAGTACCAATAATGGGATGACTTTTGGTTAGATTAGTTCAAGAAACATCGCTAGATTTCCACAAATTATGGGGGATAGATATCAAACATAAAAAATTCAATAAGAACTGTTCGGGAGGTATGTTATCAAGGAACATTGGAATCAAAATGATGAGAGGAAGGAAAGTTTGAAAGAGGGAATAAAATCCATCATCAAGAGATGGAAGTCAATCAAGTGTCTGAGGATGGATTAAATAATGGTAGTGAAGGCTAATTGTACTATAGTATTCAAGTATTATATCTCTATTCAAGAAAGTTACAATTTTCATTCAAGATGCATGAAAATGAGAAATTTTTATGTATGTATTGTATTGTACTATTTTTATTCAAAAAAATTAAATGTTTGACTACTCATGTAGAAAATGAATTCTTCACATTATGATATTACTAATCCCGAGGAACAACATGTTGTTAATTATGAAAATATAGAATTATTATGGAATCAAAAACATGTTAATGAAACAAATAATTTTTCAGCATCATAATGGTTAAAAAATTATCAATGCAAGAATTCATGGAATAAAATTTGAGTTCGGTTGGAATCAAGGTAGCCATCCTATTGACCCCAACAAGTCAATGTTCATTGGTTATCTTCTGGTCATAATAATGATTAATGTGTTGATTTATATTGATTCATGGAGCCACATCCATCCTATAATGAAATAAATCCTTTGGAAATATATAATTGTAATGTTACAATATACTTTCTCTATTTTACTGAAAAATTATTTAATGAAACATTGACTTAATTTTCATTATTCCATATAGAGTTCATTTATTTTAGAATATTTTCATAATAAAATTGTCTTAATGGTTGCTAGAAAATTCCATAAAGGCTTTCAGGATCTTCTTATGAAGTTATATCTTTGGGATGCTAAGGGGAAAATAAATCCCCACCCACCATTTAGTTATTCTCACATTATAAATCTGGAAACATGGACTTCTTCAATCAATCATCGCAAATCAAAATAATTTTAGTTTCATTGAGGATGATAATATATTATTTTACATTATTTATTGTATCTAACTTGATTCAAAAAACATAATTTAAGAAATAGAAAAAGCATGTTGAAAATAAAGAACATGCATCAAAACCAACATACCCATATTGCAAATAAAAGATGAGGTATGCTTAATTAGAGAATAAATTAGTGTGTATTTTAAATAAAAAATAAATTTTTAATTATGTGATATGAAATAACATATATTCCTTTGTCTATATTTATATTGATAAATGAAAATATGATGTCACTTCCATCCCACGTCATGTTTTATGGATGGAGGATTTTATAAATAAGGAAGGTAAATTAGTAGATGAAAACACCAAAATAGTATGGGAAGCATGTGTAAGTATGACATAATTGTAATTTGTTATTATTTATAACAATTTTAGATAAAAATATCTATTTAGGTTCATGTTATTTTATAAGGTTTAAACATAAGAATCAGTAAAGACGATACCAGAAGAAAAGATATTTTCAGTAAAAATGAATCGGCCTGAACAATATGGTCATGTTAGAGGATTAGGTTTTGGATCCTCTACTCAAAAATATTTCAAGAATACAAAACCACATGAAGATACATATAATATGGTTATATGATTTTAGAAAAAAAATTGTCTCACCACAAGATATTATTTTTTTAGTCTGGTTTGGAAGACAAGTGTATAAGAAAGGATCAATGAAAATCAGCAGTGGAGAAAATATCCACACATGATCCAAATGATCCAACTAGCTTGGAGGCTATTAATTCCCCCCAACCACATATGTTACATGGGGTAATCAATTTTTTCATTACTCTTTCTCCTAAATTTGAATCAAACAACATCTGATAACTTTGTATTACTAAAATTCTAATGGATACAATTATATGTGATTTGTATCTTTCAACGCCCACACATCACAGTGTTTCAATGGTAAACAAGTATAATATCTTTGGAGACTTGCTACACCATCAAGACCTCCCAAACGTTCACATGATTATGGGTATTTAGGTAGCTCATGAGACGACTACTGAGTTTCATGTTCCACTTGATGGTCCAGATACTACAATGGTCATGGATGTCCTTGGATATTTCATAGCATGGTCATCTAATCTTATAAAGATACATGAGGTGCATAATTAAAAATTTATTTCATAATAAAAATCTCTAATAGTTGAAGATAAAAGGTCAGAAGTGAGTTATGATATTACAGATGGATAAATCATTGGATAAATAGAAGGTAAAAACAAGAAAATCTAGGGAATTAAACAAGAAAAAAAATGACCTTCCAAGAGTACCCTCTCCCCACCAATTCCATAGTAATATTCATTATCATTAAAACATCATGCAGATACAAAATTTAAATATAAAACTATGTATTACATTGAATATGAAGAATAAATATACGGAAATTCCATGATAGAAAAAATTGGTCTCAAGGCTCTAGATGATATTCTCAAGTATGAATGGTTGGGAATTTCAGTTGTGAATATATATATATATATAGGGTATATTTTCATAATACCTTTGTCAAAATAGTGATACAATTTGATTATTAATGTTAATAACTATTCATATTTTTTACATGCATTTATATCATAACTATATAAAGGTAATATTGTGTGAAGTATGATTTGGATTCATTAATCCAGGTATCATTTCTAAGTAAGAACCTACATTGGATAAGAAAACAATTAAGAAGAAAAAAATATAATTTAATTGAAGTGTTTAATAGAAAATCATCAGACGACAGACTCTTTTTGATGCCTACATTTCAAAGGTAAAACTCTACAATCAAATCACATAAAATATATTTTTAATTTTTCCATTACTTAATTGTTTTTGTATTTTTAGGGCGCACTAGATGCTGATCGTAATCAATATGGATAACCTGAATATTTTTTTTTTTGATCCAATGCATGGATATGCAACCAAAATACCACACATAATGTGAATTGAAAATATGAAATACACTAAAATCAACATTTTATAGATAAAATTCGAATTATATTTTCATTGTGTGTTTTACAGTAATTTTTTTATGTTAGGGAGGTTGATAAATATAGTCTAGATCATCGCATAAAGTTGGTTTTATAAGGGATAAATCTTGTAAATTACTATAAATAGAAACAAATTAAGGTATGTATAGAAATATTTAACTATAAAAAAATTTATTATTTTTGTCAATGTATCTATAGTGTCTAAAAAAAGATAATGACATTGATTATGGATATTATGTTTTAAAATTTATGAGAGAAATCATAAATCATGAAAAGACCAGTGTCTCACAAAAGGTAATTTCTAATGGTAATTAAAATTTCATTAAATATATTTAATAATCATTTCTTTGTGTATATTTTCTCAGTACTATCAAGATTTCAAAAAACCTAGATACTCAAAAGAAGAAATAAATTAGTTTAGAGATGAGCGGGGAGCGTACTTTTTTTTAGAATGTATGCTAACAACAAATTTCTGTGATTGTCTGCTTTGTTTTTTATCTAGTATGATTTATAACCTTCAAAATATATTTTGGGTGTGAATAATTAGTTTCTTAATTATTATATTTTATTTTTTATCTATTTCTCATGGAGAATTATAATAGAATAAATCAATTTGTTTAAAAGAGCTGACTTGCAAACAAAAAAATTGTTGGCCAATCCCGAGGGCAGAGGTGGAGGTGCGGGAGGAGGAAGAGGCTAAGGCAGAGGTAGAGTTAGGGTTAGAAACTGACATGGAGGAGAAGTTAGAGGTGAAGACCTAGGTAGAGACCAAGGCGTAGGAGGAGAAAATATGTTGGATTACAAACAATAAAATTATTTGGTAATAAAGTTGAATGACGATCATACCATGATTGTGTTTGAGAATAATTGTTGAGAATTTCACACAATAATTGTCACTTAAGATCAGAAAAATTATGAAAAAAATTTAGGTGGATATTGAAATATTATTTTTCACCACTTGTTTAAGTTATTTTATATAGGGTGGTAATCCACCTGTAAGATCATTCTTTGTTGGAAGCTTCAATTTCTCCACTACTGTTCTTGAAGAAACATCTATACAACTCCAAATCATCAAATGTTTTTATAATACAAATTAAATGTCAGAATAAATATGTGTGTAATCATCCATATAAGTCATTAGGTGTATGAAAGAACTATTATAAGAAAATCAGCATTGATATATCATGGTCATCGAGGTTGGCTGGTGTCAAAGTGTCAGTTATCTATTTAAAATTTATATTTTTATAAAAAAAAGTTCCAATCACTAAAAATAGAGAAACCATGCTCGGATTGTCTTGATAATTTTGTAAAATTAATCATAATACATTTATGACGTTTATGAATCAGTTTCATGTCAAACCCACACACGATGCGACATGCATAACTCAAAGTGCATGTTTTCTGTTTAAAATGAAATTTTAGTAAAAAACAAAAGTGGCATAATGAAAAAAATTGAAAAATATTCTAATTATTTTTATACTTTAGTAAAATGATCCAAAGTCATTTGGGATGTGTAAAAATCAGTTGCACCTCAATCTGATGTATGGTGTGACCGGTATGACTCCAATTACAACTTTTTATTCAAAATTGACTTTATTTTTAGTGAAAAAAAATTACATAATAAAAACCAAGAAAAAACATTCATATTTTGTTTACTTTGAGAAAAAAGATCTATAAGTCATTTTTATGTATAAGAATCAACCGCATCTCAATCTGACTCCTGGTTTGATAGGTAAGACTCAAAGTCCCTGTCATCAGTTTAAAATTGAAATCTTAATACAAAAAAAGTTCCACTCAATGAAACTTGAAAAAATATGCTCGGATTTTTTTGATAATTTTGTAAGATGATTCATAATTAGTTTTTGACATGTATGAATCTGTCTCATGTCAATCCCACACACGATACGACCTGTATGACTTAAAGTTGATGTTTCCAATTTGAAATGACACTTTAGTAAACAATATAACTGGAATAATTTAAACTAAGGAAAAATATTATAATTGTCTATATACTCTATTAAAATCATATATAAGTCATTTGGAATGTGTAGGAATTAGACTCACCTCAATATGGCACACAGTGTGACCAGTATGACTCCTTGTGCGCCTTTTTATTCAAAATTGACATTAATTTTAGTGACAAAAAAATTACATACTCAAATATAATCAAACACATTCATATTATTTTTCTGATTTATTAAAAGGATCTGTAAGTCATTTAGGGCATGTAGGAATCAATCTCATTTCAAACTGACTCCTGGTGTGACTGGTATAACTCAAAATATCTGTAATGAGTTTAAAATTGACATTTTAATACAAAAAAGTCCCACTCACTAAAATTTGAGAAAAAAACTCAGATTTTATTGATAATTTTAGAAAAGGATTCATAATTTATTTTCTTATGTGTATGAATCAGTCTCATGTCAAACCCACACATGATATGACTTGTATGACTCAAACTATGTGTTTACAGTTTAAAATGATATTTTAGTAAAAAATAAAAATGGCTTACTCAAAGATATGGAAACACATTATTATTATTTTGATACTTTAAAAAATAATCCATATGTCATCTGTGACATGTAAGAATCAGTTGCACCTCAATCTGAAGCATGGTGTGACTGGTATGACTATATTTGTGTCTTTTTATTCAAAATTTACATTAATTTTAGTGAAAAAACAACTAACATACTCAAAACTAAGAAAACACATTAATGTTGTTTTTTTATTTCATAAAAATTATTTATAATCATTTTTGACTTATAGGAATCATCGGAACCTCATTCCAATGCACGGTGTGACCGGTATGACTCAATGTGTCTGTTATCTGTTTTAAATTGACATTTTAATACAAAAAAGTATCACTCACTAAAAACATAAGAAATTTGCTCATATTATCATTATGATTTTTGAAGGTGATTAATAATTTAGTCTTGATGTGTATGAATTATTCTCATGTCAAACCCACCCACGATTCCACCTATATGACTCAAAGTACGTGTTTCTAGTTTAAAATGACGTCTTAGAAAAAAACCCAAGTGGCATACTCAAAACTGAGGAAACATATTATTTCTTTTATAATTTATTAAAATGATTCATATGTCATTTTGGATGTGTATGAATTAGCTAAACCTCAATCCATTGCACAGTTTGATTGGTATGACTACAAGTGTATCTTTTTATTAAAAATTGACATTAATTTTTGAGAAAAAACAATTGACCTACTCAAAACTGAGAAAATTCATTTGTATTGTTTTTATACATTATTAAATCTATCCATAAGTCATTTGTGACATGTAGTAAGCATTTTAACCTCAATCTTATTCATAGGGTAACATGCATTAATAAATGTGTCCATTATTAGTTTAAAATTGACATTTTAATATAAAAACGTGTAACTAACTAAAAACTAAGAAAAGGTAATTTTATTGTCTTAATAATTTGGTATAATGATTCCTAATTAATTTTTTATGTGTATGAATTGGTCTCATATAAAACAAACACACAATTCCTCCTATATGACTCAAAGTGTGTGTTTCCACTTTAAAATGGCATTTTAGTAAAAAAAACACAATGTCATACTCAAAATTGAGGAAACACATTCTCATTACTTTCATACTTTAGGAAAATGATCCATAAGTACTTTGGGATGTATAATAATAATCGACACCTCAATCTGATGCACGGTGTGACTAGTATGACTCCATGTGCATCTTTTTATTTAAAATTGACATTAATTTTTGTGAAAATTAAACTCACGTATTAAAAACTAAGAAAAAACATTCATATTATTATTATTTTTTAGTAAAATTATCCATAAGTCATTTTTAATATGTAGGAATCAACCACACCTCAATCCAACACAAAGTGTGACTGGTATGACTCAAAGTGTCCATTATTAGTTTAAAATTATTATTTCAATACAAAAAGTGACACTAATTGAAAACTGAGAAAATGTATTTGGATTTTCATCATAATTTATGGTAAAATAATAATTAGTTTTTGACGTTTATGAATCATCCTCATTTAAAACACACACATGATGCCACCTGTATGACTCAATGTACGTGTTTCTAGTTTGAAATGAAATTTTAGTAAAAAAACACAAGTGGCATACACAAAACTAACGAAACACATTATCATTATTTTTATACTTTAGGAAAATTATCCATAGGTCATTCGGGATAGGTAGTAATCATTCTCATATCAATTTGATGCACGGTGTGACCAGTATAACTCTAAGTGCATCTTTTTATTCAAAATTGACATTAATTTTAGTGAAAAAAATAAGTTACATACTCAAAAGATATAAAACATATTTTGATTGTTTAGGTATGTTAATAAAAATATCCATAATCCATTTTTCATGTGTAGGGTTCAGTTATACATCAATCTGACGCATGGTGTGACTGGTATGAATCAAAGTGTTCTTTATTAGTTTAAAATTTACATTTTAATACAAAAAAGTGTCACTCACTAAAAACTAAACAAACACACTCAAGTTGTCTTAATAATTCGGGATAGAGATTCATAATTTATTTTTAATGTGTATAAATCAGTCTCATGTCAAAACCACACATGATGCCACCTGTATGACTCAAAGTGTGTGTTTCCGGTTTAAAATGGAATTTTAGTAAAAAAACAAAAGTAGCATACTCGAAACAATGGAAATAAATTATGATTGTTTTTATTATTTAGAAAAATGATCCATAAGTCATTTTGGATGTGTAGGAATTAGTCTCACCTTAATCTGATGCACGGTATGACCGGTATGGCTCAAAATGCATCACCTTATTCAAAATTGACATTAATTTTAGTGAAAAAATTAACATTCACAAAACTGAGAAAACACATTTGTATTCTATTGGTACTTTATTAAAATGATTCATAAGTCATTTTTGATGTGTATAAATCATCTTCACCTCAATCTGATTTACATTGGGGCCAGTATCACTCAAAGTGTCTCTTATCAGTTTTAAATTAACATTTTAATACAAAAAAGTGTCACTATTTGAAAACTAAGAAAACACACTCTGATTACCTTGATAATTTGGGAAAATGATACATAATTCATTTTTTACATGTATGAATTAGTCTCTTGTCAAAACCACACACAATTCCACCTATGTGACAAAAATTTTATGTTTTAAGATTAAAATTATATTTTAGTAAAACCACCAATAGCATACTCAAAACTGAGGAAACACATTCTAATTATTTTGATACACTTTAGAAAATGATCCATACATCATTTGAGTTGTGTAAGAATCAACTGGACTTCAATCTGATGCATGGTGTGATCGTTATGACTCTAAGTGTGTCTTTTTATTCAAAATTGACAATAATTTTAGTGAAAAAACAACTAAAATACTCAAAATCGAGAAAAAACATTTTGATTTTTTGGTACTCTAGGAAAATGATCCATAAGTGATTTTTGACATGTAGGAATAAGAATAACATCAATATGATGCACGGTGTGACTGGTATGACTCCAAATGCATCTTTTTATTCAAAACTAACATTAATTTTAATAAAAAACAACAACTAACATACTCAAAACCAATAAAATGAATTCGGATTGTTTTGTTACTTTATAAAAATGATAAATAAGTTGTTTTGATGTTTAGGAATTAGTCGCACCTCAATTAGACTCATGGTGAGGCTGGTATGACTCTAAGTGAGCCTTTTTATTCAAAATTGGCATACATTTTTGTAAAAAACAACTAACATACTCTTTAATATTTTTTATTGTATTTTTTTAGAAATATTATTTCATTTAAATTCATTATTTGTATCTTCTTTTGGTAATTTTCATTGCAATTTTTGGTTATGAAGTGTGTTTTTATATGACACAACATGCCCTATTTCTGGTGTAGCCTTGTGTTATTTCATCACACTATAGTATTAATCTTTATCAGTGTTTCTAAAAGAGATGACCAATATCCATTTATCAATGATTTAAAAATCACTGATAAAGATACCCTTTATTTGTGTTTATGTAAGTTTCGATAAATGGATCCTTTATCAGCACTTCTAAAAGAACTAATAGAGGGTCTCTTTATCAGCACTACATAAAAGCACTGATAAATGGTGTCCTCTATCAGTGATTTAATTTATGATGATAAATATACCCTTTATCAGTGGGTTTCTTACACTAATAAAATCCTTGTCCTTTTAACTGTGCTGAGGTAGTCAGTGCTTTTCTAGCACTGATAAAGGCATATTCTAGCATTTTTAAAGGCCTCTTTTTTAGTAATGTATGGTACACTAGTTTACCCATAGGTTTGATCAAATGATCAGAATATCTCTACCAACAATTTCATTATCTGTATAACTCAACGTTTTGTAATATAATAGTCCTTAACCTCTCGAACTAAAAACATTGAGAAAATGAGAGAGTCTTAGACTTCATTTCTAGGTGGGAGGGTCTATCATTCTCCCTAAATTTGTAATTTTCATAGGATATATTATTAGGTATTTTCATTGAAAACTTCTAATATGAGTTGTGACCACCACCCATTCCAATAAAATACACATGTGGGTTTCAATACCTTGTTTTATATACATAAATATTGGAAGAATTCATCTTATGAATCAAATATAAATCCAGAAAAGTAATGATAGCCTTGGGAAAGTGTATAGGAAGAGAAGAAATTATAACCATCACTCTAAAACCTACTCTTGAACCGACTCTTTTTCCAAATATTGCACCTTATTATATGTGTAACATCCTAGGTAAATAAAGAATAAGACATTTTCATATTTATTAATATTTTTGAATTAAGTATTAATTTTACTTTAATGGGGTTGCTATGTTTGATGGTGAACCCTCTTTAAATATAGTTTTGGTCACTCTTATACATTCTATTGGACCAAATAAAATTCTTCTTTAGAATCGGGACATCAAAATTTACATTGTGTAATTTTTTGGTATTTTTCTGATAAAGTTCATTTTTTAATGAATAGTGAAAAATGTTGAATTTTTAGTCAAAAACACCTTTTAATATAATTTATTTATATGGTTAGATTATATTTTAAATTGGTTTTAATGTGTAATAAGAATATATTTTTACCATTTAATCCAATGGTGGTCATTGTAATTAATTTCACTTTGAAATTGGACATAAACAAGTGTCAGTCTTTTGATAGATATTGTTTCTTAAAAACACGCTATTTGTTTTGACAACGGGAATTAATTATAAAATTAATTAATGAAACATATAAGTTTTGATTTTTTTAAAATAGACATCATTTATGAATTCAGAATATCAAATATATCTTAGGGTGAATTTTTGGTATTTTTCTGAAAAACATCAATTTTTGGTGAATAGTGAAACCACTAAGTGATAGTTAAAAAAACTTATTTTTCATTTAAATGATACATTACAGCTTCTCTGTATTGAATTTCAAAAATCCGACATACATGGTTGTGATTAGTACGTAAAATGTGGTTCAATTGGATGAAAATAATTTTTGGTGAATAGTATCTTTTGAGATTTATTAACCGCAATTAGAGGTAATTAGGGTAATTTAAGGTAAAAATAATGTAATAATAATATTAAATTACCTTGAAACATGTCCAAATCTTATTGGATGAGTCATGGCCGACAAATACAATCCATGGTTAAATTTTTGGGACCCCATGGAGCCACTTGGGTAAGATAAAGACATTAATACCTTTTATTTAAAGTAAAAATAATAATGTCACAAACATGTTTGGTTTTACTAAAACAAATTTTAGAAGGGGTTATACAAGATATCTTTTCAACTATAAATATTTATTAGAAAGATAAAATTATTTCCTACAACATTTTAATTTTAATATAATTTTTAGACATCAAAA
Organism: Viscum album; assembly: GCA_963277665.1. NCBI lineage: Eukaryota > Viridiplantae > Streptophyta > Magnoliopsida > Santalales > Viscaceae > Viscum > Viscum album. The sequence goes on along the minus strand of OY728123.1, from coordinate 2,270,200 downwards.
AAATAAAATTATTTATGACACAATGATGATGCAGTGTTTACGTCATTAATGAATAAATTAAATAAATAAGAATATGAAGTTTAAAACAATATCTAACACTTGTCCAATACCTGTTGGATGATTTTATTTTGAACATTGTACACCTTATACTCGACTTTAATTATTTTTGGAGCTTCAGACACTAAAAATCATTATATAATAAAATAATAGTTTCATGCTTTCCAAAAGAGCCCCTCCTCTACCTTATAAAAAGACACCACTTCTTACCCATCTCTCACAATTTTCAAGCCCTTTGGCTCCTCCAAAATCTACTCAAATAATATCTGAAGATCCCTCTATTCATCCTATAATCCTTACCTTGGGAAGAAAGCTCTTCAAAAAACCCTTTTGGTTCAAACCAAGGGGAGTTACCCAATTTGAAGGTAATGTATTCTCTTATGTTCTTTTGTTTTATTTTGCTTCTCCAACCACCTAACCTATTTTTATTCCTTTATTTTGTAAGAAAACTAGTATATTCAATATACTAGGATGTTTTTATGAGAAGGATTCTAGATACACTTACACACACCTCCATCTATTGGTTAAATAACATACTATTTCTGTGGGTGGTGAATTACTGCCTCACGAAACGAGGATTGTTCAATATTCTATTAACACCTTTCATGGTATCCATTAAGATTTTACTATATTTATATATGATATATATTATGTTTATGTTTTACTTATTCTTCTTTATTTTTCATTTTTTTCATAGCTTTGTGGTTTCCATAATGGATAAACCGGATAATTTCATTTTAGGAAGTGCGGACTACTGCCCCCTCAAAGTGATTTGAATAATTAATGCCATATGTGGGACATATAAATGATGGAGTTAATGATATTATATATTATATTATAATATAATTATAATATACCTTTATATCATTATGATTTCATTCAATTAAATACTAAATAGAAATGAAAGTAGCGTTCATGTGTATGTACGGCTTACCGTCTCCATGAACGGTGCATTTCATTTCTTACCTGTAAATGTTATGTAATATTATAAATGCATTTATATACTGGATATACATGATATATATGATATATACATCATGAATATAATTCTGGAGATAATGGATATTTTACCACATGAACAAGTTGTGATTATAAGAAGATTATTTTGGACTCAAGTACCAAAGACCGAAAAAATAACTGTTATTAACTTAAATGATTACATAATGTTCATAACATGGTAATAAGTGATATAAAAGTAGTAATGAAATTGAAAAAGGTTCTTAATAAAGTAGAAATTAACTGTAGTTTATTATTCATGAGATTAAAGAATGATCGAGTCAAGTCGGACACGAGGTAATGGACTTCGTCTGAATCTCATTTTATTGAGGCATATTTTGTTTTAATACAATACTTTATTTTATCCAGTGTATAAACCCCATTGACTTTTAAATTCATTCAAAAGGAATATTTTTATACGAAGCATTTTACTAAATGACAAAAGGAATGTTTTTGTCTTATGTATGTGGCGACAACGACTTCCCCGCCGCTGTGACCATTATTTGAGTTTGTGTTTCCTCTACAATCCATAACTTTTTTTAAAATGAAAAATAAATACCATGTTTTACTTTTTTTTATTTTGGTATTGAAAATTGTTTTGATAATTTTTTGATTATATCAATGTGTTGTACTGATATCTTGTGATTGAAATGTGTAAATGTTATGTTTCCTTTATGCATGTTTTATGTGATAGGATTATGTTATGTTTCTTGGGCATTGTTTAGGAAGTCGGGTTGTTCCATGATAAACTAAGGGTGGGTGAGCCCGAGATATCTCTCCAATGAATTGGGTAATCTGAAGTAGTTAAACACTAAGGTTTCTCTGAAGAGATTTTGGGAATATACTGTGATGGGTATTCCAAATGTAACCATGAGGGTTACTCCCTACGTAAGAATGTTATGAATGCCTCAAGTTACCTTTTTGTCCTATGATTTCGATGAGTTATTCCTAAATCTTATGATTTCATGAGGTATGTTAAAGTGTTTAGGTTTTATGAGTATATTACGATTTCATTGATTCTTATGTATACATGGAATAATGTTTTCTTTCCATATTTTTATATCCCTTAATTAGCTTTTTATGGTCATCCAAAGTTTTTGAAATGTTTTTCATAGGTTAAAGGAAAAAAACATGATGTGATGATAGTTTCGAGGAAGTGTCAAGAAAGAATCCATGTTTTATTTTAAATATGTTTCCTTTGATGGAAAAAAATGGATATTGTCTTTGATGTAACCGCCTTGTTTAAATGTGGAATGTAATGCATGATTTATGATTTAATTATCTAAAAATCTAAACCTGAAAAGATCCTCAATGTATATTCATGAAATATCTCAAGATTAAGTAATGTTTAAGGGTGGGTCCTTATAGTTGGTATCAAAGGTCGCTTTAGACAACTTTAGGAGTTAGGATATTGTTAAATTCATGTCCATAAATTAATTTATGGTATGATTGAAATGAAATAGCATTTGGTGATTACCATGTTGCTTCATCTAAGGAATGCTTGTTCAGAATGGTTTTCCACAGAGGAAATAGGGAAGCAGTGCTAGGAAGGCATACATAAGGAAATGGCCTTCTGAATGAGCATCTTGAGAAGGTAGGAATTGGAACTGAATAGTTTGTTGCAGTAATGGCGCAGTTGACTCAAGCAATAAATGGTGGTGGTATCCATGCACGAGATCAGCCAGATAATCTACAGAGGAACATGTCAGTGGTGGAACATTTCATGAGGACACATCCCCAATCATTAAGAGGATCATCTGACCTTGTGCTAGATGAAGGGTGGATTAAAGCACTGGAGATGATTTTTGATGTCATGGGGTTTTCAGGCTATCAAAATGTTAGTCTTACTATTTACCGTTTGTAGGGTGAAGAAAATAAGTGGTGGTCAATGGTTAAAAATAACAGGGATGCTAATGAAATTGATGCTCTTGACTGGGATGAATTCAAGGGTATGTTTCTTGAGAAATATTTTCCTAAGGCAGTTCGGCTTAGGATAGAAAAACAATTCTTGGAATTTAGGCAAGAGGATGACTCAGTGGATGCCTATGAAGAAAAGTTCACTCGATTGGCAAAGTATGCTCCAAATTTTATCTGATACCTTGACAGTAAAATCAATCGTTTTTACTCAAGATTAAAGCCAAAATATAGAAGGGCATTAGATTCTCATGATTTCAAAATTTACAAAAATCTTGTTTGATGTGCTAAGAATGTGGAAATGGAGTTTTCTGATGATCAAGTGTTCTATGACAACTAATAGAAGAAGCGAATGAGGTGGCAGGAGAAAGGGAATAATCCTTCAAAAAGGTTTGACGGTAAGAAAACTAAGTTTGCAGTTTGTGATAAATGTGGTAAAAATCATGGTGGGGAATGTCTTTTGAATTCTGTAAAGTGCTTCTCATGTGTTAAGATGGGACATAAGGCTCGTGATTGCACTAGAAAAGATCAGGGTGATGGTAAGACCAAATTTGATCTACAGTTAGTGAAATGTTTCAAGTGCAATGAGATGGGTCATTAGGAAAACGAGTGTTCGACAAAGAGCTCGAATGATGGGAAGAAGTCATACTACAAGAAGAAAGGTGTGGTGAAATCCTTTGAAACTACTTCAGCAGATGTTGGGTCATCAAATGAAGTGGTATCAGTTACTTTGTTTGTTTTATCATATTGTGCCAATGTGTTGTTTGATTCAGGGTCTACACATTCTTTCATCTCTTACAAATTTTCTAGTAAATTAGGAATTCCATCTCAAGAAATGACTCCTGAACATGTGGTAAAAACTCTTGGGGGAAAATTTTGAGGTAAAAATAATTTATAAGAATCTTCCTATCCTTATCCATGGAAAGAATCTACTTTCAAACCTTATTGTTTTACCTCTAGTATAGATTGATGTTATCCTGGGCATGGATTGGATCTTTGTTTACCAAGATAATATTGACTCTAGAGATAAAGAAGTTTATTTTCAGAAATTCTTTCAGTTTTTGTACAAGAATGAACCCTTAATACTGATAACATCTCAAGAGGCTGAGAAACTTTTAGAATATGGAAATGAATGTTACCTTGCACATATTGTTGAAAACAAAGGAACCATTCAGATTAAAGATGTGCCAGTGGTAAATGAGTATCCTGATGTTTTTTCTGATGAGTTACCTAGAATAATACCAGATCAGGAAGTTGAATTTAATGTTGACATAGTTCCTGATGCTAAGCCAATTTCAAAACCCCCGTATCGAATGGCTCAAATTGAACTTTTAGAGTTAAAGGAGAAATTGCAACATTTATTAGAGAAAGATTTCATTTGACCTAGTAAATCACCATGGGGTGCTCATGTCTTATTTGTTAAAAAGAAAGATGGTTCAATGAGACTTTTCATTGATTATAGAGCCTTGAATAACATCACTATTAAGAACAAATATCCTTTGCCTCATATCGATGATTTGTTGGACCATCTCCAAGGAGCTCAGTATTTTTCAAAGATTGACTTGAGATCATGGTACCATCAGTTAAAGGTAAAGAAAGCAGATATTCCGAAGACCGCGTTTCGTACAAGATATGGCCATATTGAATTTTTTTTATTCCTTTTTGGTTAACCAATTCACCTACTGTATTCATGGACCTTATGAATAGAATATTCCATGAGTTCTTGGATACGTTTCTGGTTGTTTTCATTGATGATATTTTGGTGTTTTATAAAAGTAAAGAGGATCATGAAAGTCATTGAAGGGTCTTTTTTCAAACCTTAAAAGAAAATAAATTGTATGGGAAATTCAGCAAGTGTGAGTTTTGGTTGCAAAAAAATTCTGCCCTTGTTCACATTGTTTCTAAAGATGGAATAACTGTTTATCTTGTAAAAACAAAGGTTGTTGAAGAATGGCCAACACCCACAAATGTAACTGAGATTCATATTTTTATTGGTTTGGCAGGATCTTACTAAAGTTTTGTTAAAAAATTTTATGGTTTTCCAGCCCATTGACTGAGCTAACTCGTAAGGGTGTGAAGGTTATCTGGACAAAAGAATGTGATGATTGTTTTCAAGAATTGAAAAGAAGATTGGTGAATGCTCTAGTATTGGAACTACCTTCCAGGAATGGTGAGTTTATTATCTACAGTGATGCTTTATTAAAAGGACTTGGTTGTGTCCTTATGCATAATGATCAGGTAATTTCTTATGTTTCACGTCAGTTGAAAACTCATTAGATAAATTACCCTACACATGATTTGGAATTAGCTGCTTTTGTTTTCACTTTAAAAATTTAGAGGCATCATTTTTATGGTGTAAAGTGTGGAATATATACTGATCACAAAAGTTTAAAGTATATATTCACTTAGAAATAATTGAACATGAGATAGAGGATGTGGCTAGAATTAATCAAGGATTATGATTGCATGATTCACTACAACCCAGGAAAAGCAAATAAAGTGGCAGATTCTTTGAGATGAAAAAATAATGCTTCATTGACTATGTTACATTTGGAACGTGATCCTTTAATTAAGGATTTGATGAATTTTGGCTTTGAAGCTTTTGGTGTTGGAAATTATTCTATTTTGTTTCAGGTATTAGTGAAATATTCTCTATCAGACAGAATTAAGAAAGCACAGAAGCAAGATAGTGAGTTGCAGAAAAAGGTAGAGCTGGTTCAGAAGTGTATGTTACCTGAATTCAATATTGATAATGATTGTGTTTTGAGATTTGGGAAGAGATTGTGTGTGCCTGTGATTCATAGTTGAAGAGAGATTTGTTATGTGAAGCTCATAGTTCTCCATTTTCAGTTCATCCAGGCAGTACTAAGATGTATACAGATCTTCGGGAGTATTACTGGTGGGATGGAATAAAAAGAGATATTGATGATTTTACTGTGAAGTGTTTGACTTGTCAACAGGTTAAATTAGAGTGGCAATTACCAAAAGGGATTATTCATCCTTTACCAGTGATAGAGTGGAAATGGGCGAATATATCCATGGACTTCGTTGTGGGATTACCGAAAACACCTCGAAAGATAATCAGGTTACACGGAGTTACCCTCTCCATTGTATTTGATCGTGATCTCAGGTTCACTTCTAACTTTTGGAAAGGCCTTCAGAAGTCATTGGGTACTGAATTAAATTTTATTACAGTTTTTCATCCCTAATCAGATGGGCAGTTAGAATGAACAATTCAGACTATGGAGGATATGCTATGTGCTTGTTCGATGGATTATCAGGGAATTTGGGACCAACTTCTTTCTTTGGTTGAGTTTTCTTATAATAAAAGTTTTCATTCCAGTATATAGATGGATTCGTTTGAGGCATTATATGGGAAGCGGTGTCGAACTCCATATTTTTGGGATGAAGTGGGAGAAAGAAAGTTGATGGGACCAGAATTGGTAGAAGAGTTGACATAAAAAGTTCAGCCGATACAGAAACACATGAGAACAGCTCAGAGTAGGTAGAAAAGTTATGCGGACAACAGGAGGAAGGATCTCTTTTTACAGGTAGGTGATCATATCTTCCTCAAAGTTTCACCATGGAAAAGTGTGATGTGATTTGGTATGAAAGGAAAGCTGAGTCCAAGGTTCATTAGACCCAATGAAATTCTGGAGAAAGTTGGATCAGGTGCGTACCGAGTGGCTATACCTTTGAGTTTATCTTAGGTACATAATTTTTTTCCTGTTTCAATGTTAAGAAAGTACAAGCCAGGTCCATCTCATGTTTTGAGCCCAGAGGTAGTTCAGTTGGAAGAGAATCTATCTTATGAGGAACAACCGGTCTAGATTCTTGACCATAGGGAGCAGGTGTTGTAGAATAAGGGGATCCATTAAGTAAAGGTTTTGTGGAAAAACCACATGATTGAAGAGGCAACATGGGAATCTGAAAATGAAATGAAGGATAAATACCCCCACTTATTCGATAAGTAAATAAATTACGGGGATGAAATTTCCATAAGGGTGTAAGGATATAACATCATAGGTAAATAAAGAATAAGACATTTTCATATTTATTAATATTTTTGAATTAAGTATTAATTTTACTTTAAAGCGGTTGCTATGTTTCATGGAGAACCCTCTTTAAATATTGTTTTGGTCACTCTTATACATTCTATTCGACCAAATAAAATTCTTCTTTGGAATTGGGTCATCAAAATTTACTTTGTGTAAATTTTTGGTATTTTTCTGATAAAGTTCATTTTTAATGAATAGTGAAAAATTTTGTATTATAAGTCAAAACCTCCTTTTAATATAATGTATTTATATGGTTAGATTATCTTTTTAATTGGTTTTAATGTGTAATTAAAATATATTTTTACCATTTAATCCATTGGTGGTCATTGTAATTAATTTCACTTTGAAATTGGAGATAAACACGTGTCAGTCTTTTTATAGATATTGTTTCTTAAAAACACGCTATTTTTTTAACAAGGGGAATTAATTGTAAAATTAATTAATGAAAATTATATTTTTTTGATTTTTTAAAATAGAAATCATTTTTTAATTTTCAATATCAAATATATCTGAGGGTGAATTTTTGGTATTTTTCTGAAACACATCAATTTTTGATGAATAGTGAAAACAATAAGTGGTAGTTAAAAACTGATTTTTTGTTTAAATGAAACTTTACCACTTCTGTGTATTGAATTTCAAAAATTCTACATACATGGTTGTCATTAGTATGAAAAATGTAGTTCAATGGGATGAAAATAATTTTTGGTGAATAGTAACTTTTGAGTTTTATTAACCGCGATTAGAGGTAATTAGGGTAATTTAAGGTAAAAATAATGTTAAAATAATATGAAATTACTTTGACACATGTCCTACTCTTATTGGATGGTTCATGGAAGACCAAGAAAATCCATGGGTCAATTTTTGGGACCCCATGGAGCCACTTGGGTAAGATAATGACATTAAAACCTTTTATTTAAAGTAAAAATAAAAATGTCACAAACATGTTTTGTTTTAATAAACAATTTTTAAAAGCAGTTATAAAAGTTATCTATTAGACTATAAATATTCATTAGAAAGCTAAATATATTTCCTACAACATGGTAATTTTAATATAATTTTTAGACATCAAATAAATAAAATTATTTATGACACAATGACGATGCAATGTTTACGTCATTAATGAATAAATTAAATAAATAAGAAGATAAAGTTTAAAACAATATCCAACACTTGTACAATACCTCTTTGATTATTCTATTTCTAACATGGGCCACCTTATCCTTGACTTTAATTATTTTTGGAGCTTTAGAAACCGGAAATCATTATATAATAAAATAATAGGTTCATGCTTTCCAAAAGAGCCCCTCCTCTCCCTTATAAAAAGACCCCACTTCTTACCCATATCCTTCACTTCTGAAGCCCTTTGGATCATCAAACCTCTACTCAAATAATATCCCAAGATCCCTCTATTCATACTATAATCCTTACCTTATGCAGAAAGCTCTTCAAGAAACTCTTTTTTTTCAAACCAAGGGGAGTTACCCGATTTAAAGGTAATGTCTTCTCTTATGTTCTTTTGTTTTATTTTGATTCTCCAACCACATAACCTCTTTTTATTCTATTATTTTGTAAAAAAACATTATATTACATATACTATGATGTTTTTATGATAATGATTCAAGCTACACTTACACACACCTCCATCTAATGGTTAAATAACATACCTTTTCTGTGGGTGGCGAATTACTGCCTCACGAAACAATGATTGTTCAATCTTCTTTTAACACCTTTCATGGTGGCCATTAAGATTTCACTGTATTTATATATTATATATATTATGTTTATGTTTTCCTTATTCTTCTGTATTTTTCATTTTTGGTATACCTTTGTGGTTTCCATAATGGATAAACGGGATAATTTCATTTTCGGAAGTGCTGACTACCGCCCCCGCAAAGTGATTTGAATCATTAATTCCATATGTGGGACATATAAAGGATGGATCTAATGATATTATATATTATATTATATTGGAATTATAATATACCTTTATATCATTATGATTTCAATCCATTAAATAGGAAATAGAAATGAAAGTAGCGTTCATGCGTACGTACGGCTTACCGTCTCCATGAACGGTGCATATCATTTCTTACCTGTAAATGTTATGTAATATTATAAATGTATGTATATACTGGATATACATGATATATATTATATATACATCATGAATATAATTCTGGAGATAATGGATATTTTACCACATGAACAAGTTGTGATTATAAGATGATTATTTTGGACTCAAGTACCAAAGACCGACAAAATAACCGTTATTAACATAAATGTTTACATAATATTCATAACATGGCAATAAGTGATATAAAATAAATAATGAACTTGAAAAAGGTTCTTAAGAAAGAAGAAATTAACTATAGTTTATTATTCATGAGATTAAAGAATGATCGAGTCAAGTCAGACACAAGGTAAGGGACTTCATCTCAATCTCATTTCATTGAGGCATATTTTGTTTCAATATAATAATTTCTTTTATACAGTGTATAAACCCCATTGACTTTTTAATTCATTCAAAAGGAATATTTTTATACGAATCATTTTACTAAATGACAAAACGAATGTTTTGGTCTTACGTATGCGACGACAACGACTTCCCCACCGCCATGACCATTATTTGAGTTTCGGCTTCCTCTAAAATCCATAACTTTTTTTAAAATGAATAATAAATACCAAGTTTTAATTTTCTTTTATTTTTGTATTGAAAATGGTTTTGATAATGTTTTGATTATATCAATGTGTTTTACTGATATCTTCTTATTGGAATGTGTAAATGTTATGTTTTTTTATGTGTGTTTTATGTGATACGATTATGTTATGGTTCTTGGGAATTGTTTAGAAAGTCTGGTGGTTCCGTGATAAACTAAGGGTAGGTGAGCTCGAGATATCTCTCTAATGCATTGGGTTACGTGATGGAGTTAAATTATAAAGTTTCTCTGAAGAGATTTTGTGAATATACTGTGATGGGTATTCCAAACGTAACCATGAGGGTTACTCCCTATATAAGAATGTCATGAATTCCTCATGTTACCTTTATGTATTATGATTTCTATGAGTTATTCCTAAATCTTATGATTTCATGAGGTATGTTAAAGTGTTTATGTTTAATGAGTAAATTACGATTTCATTTATTCTTATTTATACATGGACTAATGTTTTCTTTCCATATTTTTATATCCCTTACTGATATTTTTATGCTCATCCCATGTTTTTGAAATGTTTTTCCCAGGTCAAAGGAAAAATAAATGATGTGATGATAGTGTCGAGGAAGTGTCAAGAAATAATCCAAGTTTTAATTTAAATATGTTTCCTTTGATGGAAAAAAATGGATACTGTCTTTGATGTAACCGCCTTGTTTAAATATGGAATGTAAGGCATGATTTATGATTTAATTCTCTAAAAATATAAACCTGAAAAGATCCTCAATGTGTATTCTTGAAATAACTCAAGATTAATCAGTGTTTAAGGATGGGGCCTTATAATTGGTATCAAAGGTCGGTTTAGACAACTTTAGGAGTTAGGATATTGTTAAATTCATGTCCATTGATTAATTTATGGTATGATTGAAATGATATAGCATTTGAAGATTACCATTTAGCTTCATCTAAGGTGTGTTTTTTCAGAATGGTTTTTTGCAGAGGAAACAGGGAAGCAGTGCTAGGAAGGCATATAGAATGAAATGACCTTCCAAATCAGCATCCTGAGATGGTTGGAATTGGAACTGAACAGTTTGTTGCAGTAATGGTTCAGTTGACTCAAGCGATAAATGGTTGTGGTATCCGGGCATGAGATCAGCCAGATCAACTGCAGAGGAACATTTTAGTGGTGAAAAATTTCATGAGGCAACATCCCCCATCATTCAGAGGATCATCTGACCCTGTGCAAGTTGAAGGGTGGATTAAAGCACTGGAGATGATTTTCGATGTCATGGGGTGTTCAGAAAATCAAAAGGTAAGTCTTTCTGTTTACCGTTTGGAGGGTGAAGCAGATCAGTAGTGGTCGATGGTTAAAAATAATAGGGATGCTAATGAAATTGATGCTCCTGACTGGGATGAATTCAAAGGTATGTTTCTTGAGAAATATTTTCCTAAGGAAATTTGACTTAGGATGGAAAAACAATTCTTGGAATTTAGGAAAGAGGACGACTCATTGGCTGCCTATGAAGAGAATTTCACTCGATTGGCAAGGTATGCTCCAAATTTTATCCAAGACCTTGATAGTAAAATCAATCATTTTTACTCAGGATTAACGCCAAAATATAGAAGGTAAATTTCTTCTCATGAGTTCAAAATTTATTAAAAACTTGTTCGATGTGCTGAGAAGGTGGAAATAGAGTTTTTCGATGATCAAGTGTTCTATGACAACCAAAAGAAGAAGAGACTGAGGTGGCAGGAGAAAGGGAAGAATCCTTCAAAAAGGTTTGCGGTAAGAAAACTAAGTTTGCAGTTTGTGATAAATGTGGTAAAAAAGAATGTTGGTGAATGTCTTTTTAATTCTGTAAAGTACTTCGGAAGTGTTAAGATGGGACATAAGGCTCGTGATTTCACTGGAAAATATCATGGTGATGGTAAGACCAAATTTGATTTACAGTTAGTGAAATGTTTCAAGTGCAATGAGATGGTTCATTATGCAAACGAGTGTTCGACAAAGAGCTCAAATGATGGGAAGCAGTCATAATAAAAGCAGAAAGGTGTGGTGAAATACTTTGCAACTACTTCAGCAGATGTTGGGCCATAAAATGAAGTGGTATCTCTTACTTTGTCTATTTTCTTAGATTATGCCAATGTGTTGTTTGATATAGGGTCTACACATTCTTTCATCTCTTAAAAATTTTCTAGTAAATTGGGAATTCCATATCAAGAAATGACTCCTGAACTTGTGGTAAAAAGACTTGGGAGAAATGTTGAGGCAAAAATAATTTATAAGAATATTCCTATCCTTATCCGTGGAAAGAACCTACTTTCAAACCTTATTGTTTTACCTCTAGTATAGTTTGATGTTATCCTGGGTATAGATTTGCTCTCTATTTACCATGATAAGATTGACTATAGAGCTAAAGATGTTTCTTTTCATAAAGTCTTTCAGTTTGTGTACAAAAATGAACCCTTAATATTGATAACATATCAAGTGGCTAATAAACTTGTAAAATATGGAAATGTATGTTACCTTGAACATATTGTTGAAAACAAAGGAACCATTCAGATTAATGATGTGCCAGTGGTAAATGAGTATCCTGATGTTTTTTCTAATGAGTTACCTGGAATAATACCGGATCGAGAATTTGAATTTACTGTTGACTTATTTCCTGATGCTAAGCCAATTTCAAAACCCCCTTATCGAATGGCTCAAATTGAACATTTATAGTTGAAGGATAAATTAAAAGATTTATTAGAGAAAGGTTTCATTCGACCTAGTACATCACCATGGGGTGCTCCTGTCTTATTTGTTAAAAATAAAGATGGTTCAATGAGACTTTGCATTGATTATAGAGCCTTGAATAAAATCACTATTAAGAACAAATATCCTTTTCCTCATATTGATGATTTGTTTGAACAGCTCCAGGGAGCTTAGTATTTTTCAAAGATTGACTTGAGATCGGGGTACCATCAGTTAAAGGTAAAGGAAGAAGATATTCCGAAGACCATGTTTCGTACAAGATATAGCCATTATGAATTTGTATTTATGCCTTTTGTGTTAACCAATGCACCTACTGTATTCATGGACCTTATGAATAGAATTTTCCATGAGTTCTTGGATACGTTTTTGGTTGTTTTCATTTATGATATTTTGGTGTTTTCTAAAAGTAAAGAGGAGCATGAAAGTAATTTAAGGGTTATTTTTCTAACCATAAAAGAAAATAAATTGTATGGTAAATTTAGAAAGTGTGAGTTTTGGTTGTAACAAATTTCTTTCCTTGTTTACATTTTTTCCAAAGATGGAATAACTGTTGATCTTGTAAAAACAAATGTTGTTGAAGAATGGACAAGACCCACAAATGTAACCGAAATTCATAGTTTTCTTGGTTTGGCAGGCTATTACCGAGGTTTTTTAAAAAAACTTGCATGGTTGTTCATCCCATTGACTTAGCTAACTCAGAAGGGTGTTAAGTTTATCTGGACAAAAGAATGTGATTATTGTTTTCAAGAATTGAAAAGAAGATTGGTGAATGCACCAGTATTGTAACTACCTTCCAGGAATAGTGACTTTGTTATATATAGTGATGCTTCATTGAAAGGACTTGGTTGTGTCCTTATACAGAATGATCAGGTAATTGCGTATGCTTCACATCAGTTGAAAACTCATGAGATAAATTACCCTACACATGATTTGGAATTAGCTGCTATTGTTTACACTTTAAAAATTTGGAGGAATCATTTATATGGTGTAAAGTGTGAAATATATACTGATCACAAAATTTTAAAGTATATATTCACTCATAAAGAATTTAACATGAGATAGAGGATATGGCTAGAATTAATCAAGGATTATGATTTCATGATTCACTACAACCCAGGAAAATCAAATAAAGTGGTAGATTCTTTGAGTCGAAAAAATAATGCTTCATTAACCATTTTACGTTTGGAACGTGATCCTTTGTTTAATGATTTGATGAATTTTGTCTTGGAAGTTGTTGGTGTTCTAAATTCTTCTATTTTGTTTTAGGTATCAGTGAAATCTTCTCTATCAGACATAATTAAGAAAGCACAGAAGCCAAACAGTGAGTTGCAGAAAAAGGTAGAGCTAGTTCAGAAGTGTATGTTACCTGAATTCAACATTGATAATGATTGTGTTTTGAGATTTGGGAATAGATTGTGTGTGCCTTGTGATTCACATTTGAAGAGAGAGTTTTTATTTAAAGCTCAAAGTTCTCCATTTTCAGTTCATCCAGGCAGTACTAAGATGTATAGAGTTCTTTAGGATTATTACTGGTGGGATGGAATAAAAAGAGACATTGATGATTTTAATGTGAAGTGTTTGACTTGTCAACAGGTTAAAGTAGAGCAGAAATTACCAAAAGGGATGATTCAGCCTTTACTAGTGCTAGAGTGGAAATGGGTGAAAATATCAATGGACTTCATTGTGGGATTACCGAAGACACCTCAAAAGATAGTCAGGTTACACAGAGTTCCCCTCTCCATTGTATCTGATCATTATCCCAGGTTCACTTCTAACTTTTGGAAAGGCCTTCAGAAGTCGTTGGGTACTGAATTAAATATTAGTATAGTTTTTCATCCTCAATCAGATGGGAAGTTAGAACGAACAATTCAGACTATGGAGGATATGCTACGTGCTTGTTCGATGGATTGTCTGGGAAGTTGGAACCAACATCTTTCTTTGGTTGAGTTTTCTTATAATAATAGTTTTCATTCCAGTATATAGATGGCTTCATTTGAAGAAATATATAGGAAGCGGTGTCGAACTCCATCTTTTTGGAATGAAGTGGGTGAATTTAAGTTGATGGGACCAGAATTCGTAGAAAAGTTGACAGAAAAAGTTCAGCCGATACAGAAACACATGAGAACAGCTCAGAGCAGGCTGAAAAGTTATGCGGACAACAGGAGTAAGGATCTTTCTTTTCAGGTAGGTGATCATGTCTTCCTCAAAGTTTCACCATGGAAAAGTGTGATGTGATTTGTTAAGAAAGGAAAGTTGAGTCCAAGGTTCATTGGACCCTATGAAATTCTGGAGAAAGTTGGATCAGTTGTGTACCGAGTGCCTTTACCTCTGAGTTTATCTCAGGTACATAATGTTTTTCATGTTTCAATGTTAAGGAAGTACAAGCCAGATCCATCTCATTTTTTGAGCCCAGAGGTAGTTCAGTTGGAAGAGAATATATCTTATGAGGAACAACCGATCCAGATTCTTGATCATAGGGATCAAGTGTTGTGGAATAAGGTGATCCATTAAGTAAAGGTATTGTGGAAAAACAAAATGATTGAAGAGGCAACATTGGAATCTAAAAATGCAATAAGGGATAAATACCCCCAATTATTAGATAATTAAATAAATTATGGGGATGAAATTTCTAGAAGGGGGGAAGGATGTAACATCCTATGTAAATAAAGAATAAGGCATTTTCATATTTATTAATATTTTTGAATTAAGTATTAATTTTACTTTAATGGGGTCGCTATGTTCGAGGGTGAACCCTCTTTAAATATAGTTTTGGTCACTCTTATACATTCTATTGGACCAAATAAAATTCTTCTTTAGAATTGGGACATCAAAATTTACTTTGTGTAAATTTTTGGTATTTTTCTGATAAAGTTCATTTTTTAATGAATACTGAAAAATGTTGTATTTTAAGTCAAAACCACATTTTAATCTAATTTATTTATATGGTTATATTATCTTTTTAATTGTTTTAATGTGTAATTAGAATATATTTTTACCATTTAATCCAATGGTGGTCATTTTAATTAATTTCACTTTGAAATTAGACATAAATAAGTGTCAGTCTTTTGATAGATATTGTTTCTTAAAAGCACGCTATTTGTTTTAACAACGAGAATTAATTATAAAATTAATTAATGAAACTTAAATGTTTTTAATTTTTTAAAATATAAATCATTTTTGAATTCAGAATATCAAATATATCTTAGGATGAATTTTTGGTATTTTTCTGAAATAACATCAATTTTTGATGAATAGTGAAACCACTAAGTGGTAGTTAAAAATATGATTTTTCATTTAAATGAAACTTTTACGCTTTTGTGTATTGAATTTCAAAAATACGACATACATGTTTGTTATTATTATGTAAAATGTGGTTCAATTGGATGAAAATAATTTTTGGTGAATAGTATCTTTTGAGTTTTATTAAACGCAGTTAGAGGTAATTAGGGTAATTTAAGGTAAAAATAATGTTATAATAATATCAAATTACCTTGACACATATACTACTATTATTGGTTGGGTCATGTCCGACAAATACAATCCATGGTTCAATTTTTGGGACCTCATTGAGCCACTTGGGTAAGATAATGACATTAATACCTTTTATTTAATGTAAAAATAAAAAAGTCACAAACATGTTTTATTTTACTAAAACAATTTTTACAAGAGGTAATACAAGATATATTTTAAACTATAAATATTTATTAGAAAGATAAAAATATTTCCTACAACATGGTAATTTTAATATAATTTTTAGACATCAAATAAAAAAAATTTTATATGACACAATGATGATGCAGTGTTTACATCATTAATTAATAAATTAAATAAATAAGAAGATAAAGTTTAAAACAATATCCAAAACTTGTCCAAAACATGTTGGATGATTTTATTTAAAACATTGGCCACCTTATAATTTACTTTAATGATTTTTGGAGCTTTAGAAACCGAATAGAATTATATAATAAAATAATTGTTTCATGCTTTCCAAAAGAGCCCCTCCTCTCCCTTATAAAAGGACCCCAATTCCTACCCATCTCTCACACTTTTCAAGCCCTTTGGCTCATCCAAAATCAACTCAAATAATCTTAGAATATCCCTCTCTTCATCCTAGAAACCTTACCTTAGGCATAAATCTCTTCAAGAAACCCTTTTGGTTCAAACCAAGGGGAGTTACCCGATTTAAAGATAATGTCTTCTCTTTTGTTCTTTTGTATTATTTTGCTTCTCCAACCACCTAACCTCTTTTTATTACTTTATTTTGTAACAAAACCAGTATATTCAATATGATATGATGTTTTTATGAGAATTATTCAAGCTACACTTACACACACCTCCATCTAATGGTTAAATAACATATTGTTTCTATGGGTGGCGAATTACTCCCTCACGAAATGATGATTGTTCAATCTTCTTTAAACACCTTTCATGGTGTAAATAAAGATTTCACTGTATTTATATATGATATATATTATGTTTATGTTTTCCTTATTCTTCTGTATTTTTCATTTTTGGCATACCTTTGTGGTTTCCATAATAGATAAACGGGATAATTTCATTTTAGGAAGTGCGGACAACCGCCGCCTCAAAGTGATTTGAATCATTATTGCCATATGTGGGACATATAAAGGATGGAGTTAATTATATTATATATTATATTATACTGGAATTATAATATAACTTTATATCATTATGATTTCATTCCATTAAATACAAAATAGAAATGATAGTAGCCTTCATGCGTACGTACGGCTTACCGTCTCCATGAACGGTGCATTTCATTTCTTACCTGTAAATGTTATGTAATATTATAAATGTATGTATATACTGGATATAAATTATATATATGATATATACATCATGAATATAATTCTGGAGATAATGGATATTTTACCACATGAACAAGTTGTGATTATAAGAAGATTAATTTGGTTTCAAGTACCAAAGACCGACAAAACGACCGTTGTTAACTTAAATGATTACACAATGTTCATAACATGGTAATAAGTGATATAAAAGTAATAATGAACATGAAAAAGTTTCTTAAGAAAGTAGAAATTAACTCTATTTTATTATTCAGGAGATTAAATAATGATCGAGTCAAGTCAGACACGAGGTAAAGGACTTCGTCTCAATCTCATTTCATTGAGGCATATTTTGTTTTAATACAATACTTTCTTTTATACAATGTATAAACCCCATTGACTTTTAAATTCATTAAAAATGAATATTTTTATACAAATCATTTTACTAAATGACAAATGGAATGTTTTTTTCTTACGTACGTGGCGACAACAACTTCCCTGCCGCCGTGACCATTATTTGAGTTTCGGCTTCTTCTATAAGCCATAACTTTTTTAAAAATGAAAAATAAATACCATGTTTTACTTTTCTTTTATTTTGGTATTGAAAATGGTTCTGGTAATTTTTTGATTATATCAATGTGTTGTACGGATATCTTGTGATTGAAATGTGTAAATTTTATGTTTCCTTTATGCATGTTTTATGTGATATGATTATGTTATGGTTCTTGGGGATTATTTAGGAAGTCGAGTGGTTCTGGGATAAAATAAGGGCGGGTGAGCCCAAGATATATCTCCAATGCATTGGGTAACGTGAAGGAGTTAAACACTATGGTTTCTCCGAAGAGATTTTGGGATTATATTGTGATGGATATTCCAAACGTAACCATGAGGGTTACTCCCTACGTAAGAATGTTATGAATGCCTCAAGTTACCTTTATGTCTTTTGATTTCTATGATTTATTCCTAAATCATATTATTTCATGAGGTATGTTAAATTTTTTATGTTTTATGAGTAAATTATGATTTTATTGATTCTTATGTATACATGGACTAATGTTTTCCTTCCATATTTTTATATCCATTACTGAGCTTTTTATACTCATCCCATGTTTTTGAAATGTTTTTCACAGGTCAAAGGAAAAATACATGATGTGATGATAATGTCAAGGAAGTGTCAAGAAATAATCCAAGTTTTATTTTAAATATGTTTCCTTTGATGGAAAAAAATAGATATTGTCTTTGATGTAACCTCCTTGTTTAAATGTGAGATGTAATGAATGATTTATGATTTAATTCTATAAAAATCTAAACCTAAAAATATCCCCAATGTATATTCTTGAAATAACTCAAGATTAAGTAATGTTTAAGGCTGGGGCATTATAGTTGGTATCAAATTCCGGTTTAGACAAATTTAGGAGTTAGGATATTGTTAAATTAATGTCCATAAATTAATTTATGGTTTGATTGAAATGATATAGCATTTTAAGATTACCATGTGGCTTCATCTAACGCATGTTAGTTTAGAATGGTTTTCCATAGAGGAAACAGGGAAGCAGTGCTAGGAAGGAATATAGAAGGAAATGACCTTCCAAATCAGCATCCTGAGATGGTTGGAATTGGAACTGGACATTTTGTTACAGTAATGGCGCAGTTGACTCAAGTGATAAATGGTGGTGGTATCCATAAACGAGATCAGCCAGATCATCTGCAAAGGAACATGTCAGTGGTGGAACATTTCATGAGGAAACATCCCCCATCATTCAGAGGATCATCTAACCTTGTGCTAGTTAAAGGTTGGATTAAAGCACTGGAGAAGATTTTCAATGTCATGGGGTGTTCAGACAATCAAAAGGTTTGTCTTTCTGTTTACCATTTGGAGGGTGAAGTAGATCAGTGGTGGTCGATGGTTAAAAATATCAGGGATGGTGATGAAATTGATGCTCTTGACTGGGATGAATTCAAAGGTATGTTTCTTGAGAAATATTTTCCTAAGGCAGTTCATCTTAGGATGGAAAAACCATTAATGGAATTTAGGAAATAGGACGACTCAGTGTCTTCCTATAAAGAAAAGTTCATTTAATTGGCAAGGTATGCTCCAAATTTTATCCGAGACCTTGATAGTAAAATGAATCGTTTTTACTCAGGATTAAATCCAAAATATAGAAGGGAATTAGCTTCTCATAAGTTCAAAAGTTATGAAAATATTTTTCAATTTGCTGAGAAGGTGGAAGTGGAGTTTTCCGATGATCAAGTGTTCTATGACAACCAACAGAAGAAGAGACCGAGGTGGGAGGAGAAAGGGAAGAATCCTTCAAAAAGGTTTGACGGTAAGAAAACTAAGTTTTCAGTTTGTGATAAATGTGGTAAAAAGCATGCTGGGGAATGTCTTTTGAATTCTAGAAAGTGCTTCTGATGTGGTAAGGTGGGAAATAAGGCTCGTGATTTCACTAGAAAAGATCAGGGTGATGGTAAGACCAAATTTGATTTATAGTTAGTGAGATTTTTCAAGTGCAATGATATGGGTCATTATGAAAATGAGTGTTTGAAAAAGAGCTCGACTGATGGGAAGCAGTCATACTACAAGCAGAATGGTGTGGTGAAACCCTTTGCAACTACTTCAGCTGATGTTGGGCCATCAAATGAAGTGGTATCAGTTACTTTGTTTGTTTTCTCATATTATTCCAGTGTGTTATTTGATTCAGGTTCTACACATTCTTTCATCTCTAAAAAATTTTCGAGTAAATTGGGAATTCCATCTCAAAAAATGACTCCTAAACTTGTGGTAAAAACACTGGGGTAAATGTTAAGGCAAAAATAATTTATAAGAATCTTCATATCTTTATCCGTGGAAAGAACCTACTTTCAAACCTTATTGTATTACCTCAAGTATAGTTTTATATTATCCTAGGTATGGATTGACTCTCTGTTTACCGTGATAAGATTGATTGTAGAGCTAAAGAAGTTTCTTTTCATAAAGTCGTTCAGTTTGTGTACAAGAATGAACCCTTAATATTGATAACATATCAAGAGGCTGAGAAACTAGTAAAATATGTAAATGAATGTTACCTTGTACATATTGTTAAAAACAAACAAACCATTCAGATTAATGATGTGCCCCTGGTAAATGAGTATCCTGATGTTTTTCCTGATGAGTTACCTGGAATAATACCATATCGGGAAGTTGAATTTATGGTTGACTTAGTTCCTGATGCTATGCCAATTTCAAAACCCCCTTATCGAATGGCTCAAATTGAACTTTTAGAGTTGAAGGAGAAATTGAAAGATTTATTAGAGAAAGGATTCATCTGACCTAGTACATCACCATGGGGTGCTCTTGTCTTATTTGTTAAAAAGAAAGATGGTCCAATGAGACTTTTCATTGATTAAAGAGCCTTGAATAACATCACTATTAAGAACTAATATCCTTTTCCTCATATCGGTGATTTGTTTGACCAGCTCTAGGGAGCTAAATATTTTTCAAAGATTGACTTGAGATTAGGGTACCATCAGTTAAAGGTAAAGAATGCAGATATTCCGAAGACCGTGTTTCGTACAAGATATGGCCATTAAGAATTTGTATTTATGCCTTTTGGGTTAACCAATTCACCTACTGTATTCATAGACCTTATGAATAGAATTTTCTATGAGTTCTTGGATACGTTTTTGGTTGTTTTCATTGATGATATTTTTTTTTGTTTTCTAAAAGTAAAGAGGAGCATGAAAGTCATTTAAGGGTTATTTTTCAAACCTTAAAAGAAAAGAGATTGTATGGTAAATTCAGCAAGTGTGAGTTTTGGTTGCCAAAAATTTCTTTCCTTGTTCACATTGTTTCTAAAGATAGAATAATTGTTGATCCTGCAAAAACAAAGGTTGTTGAATAATGGCCAAGACCCACAAATGTAACTAAGATTCATAGTTTTCTTGGGTTGGCAGGCTGTTACTGAAGTTTTGTTAAAAAATTTGCACATTTTTCCAGCCCATTGACTAAGATAACTCGGAAGGGTGTTAAGATTATCTGGGAAAAATAATGTGATGATCGTTTTCAAGAATTGAAAAGAATATGGGTGAATTCTCCAGTATTGGCACTGCCTTCTAGGAATGGTGAGTTTGTTATCTATAGTGATGCTTCATTGAAAGGACTTGGTTGTGTCCTTATGCAGAATGATCGGGTAATTTATTATGCTTCATGTTAGTTGAAAACTCATGAGATAAATTACCCTACACATGATTTGGAATTAGCTGTTTTTGTTTTCACTTTAAAAATTTGGAGGCATTATTTGTATGGTGTAAAGTGTGAAATATATACTGATCACAAAACTTTAAAGTATATATTCACCCAAAAATAATTGAACATGATACATAGGATATGGATAGAATTAATTGAGGATTATGATAGCACGATTCACTACAACGCAGGAAAAACAAATAAAGTGGCAGATTCTTTGAGTCAAAAAAATTATGCTTCATTAACCATGTTACATTTGGAACGTGATCCTTTGGTTAAGGATTTGATGAATTTTGTCTTGGAATTTGTTGGTGTTGGAAATTCTTCTGTTTTGTTTTAGGTATCAGTGAAATATTCTTTATCAAAAAGAATTAAGAAAGCATAGAAGCAAGATAGTGAGTTGTAGAAAAAGGTAGAGCTGGTTCAGAAGTGTATGTTACCTAAATTCAACATTGGTAAAGATTGTGTTTTGAGATTTGGGAAGAGATTGTGTGTGAATTGTGATTCACAGTTGAAGAAAGAGATGTTATGTGAAGCTCATAGTTCTCCATTTTCAGTTCATCCAGGCAGTACTAAGGTGTATAGAGATCATCGGGAGTATTACTGGTGGGATGGAATAAAAAGAGATATTGATGATTTTACTGTGAAGTGTTTAAATTGTCAACAGGTTAAAGAAGAGCGGCAATTACTAAAAGGGGTGCTTCAGCCTTTACCTGTGCTAGAGTGGAAATGGGAGAATATATACATGGACTTCGTTGTGGGATTACCTAATACAACTCGAATGATAGTCAGGTTACACAGAGTTCCCCTCTCCATTGTATCGGACCGTGATCCCAGGTTCACTTTTAACTTTTGGAAAGGCCTTCAGAAGTCATTGGGTATTGAATTAAATTTTAGTACAGTTTTTCATCCTCAATCAGATGGGCAGTAAGAACGAACAATTCAGACTGTGGAGGATATGCTACGTGCTTGTTTAATGGATTATCAGGGAATTTGGGACCAACATCTATCTTTGGTTGAGTTTTCTTAAAATAGCAGTTTTTATTCCAGTATATAGATGGATTAGTTTGAAGCATTATATGGGAAGTGTTGTTGAACTCTAGATTTTTGGGATGAAGTGGGTGAAATGATGTTTATGGGACTAGAATTGGTATAAGAGTTGACAGAAAAAGATAAAATGATACAGAAACACATGAGAATAGCTCAGAGCAGGCAGAAAATTTATGCGGACAATAGGAGGAAGAATATCTCTTTTCAGGTAGGTGGTCATGTCTTCCTCAAAGTTTCACCATGGAAAAGTGTGATGTTATTTTTTAAGAAAGGAAAGATATGTCCAAGGTTCATTGGACCCTATGAAATTCTGGAGAAAGTTGGATCAGTTGTGTACCGAGTGGCTTTACCTCTGAGTTTATCTCAGGAACATAATGTTTTTCATCTTTCCATGTTAAGGAAGTACAAGCCAGATCCATCTCATGTTTTTATCCTAGAGGTAGTTCAGTTGGAAGAGAATCTATCTTATGAGGAATAACTGGTCCATATTCTTGACCATAGGGAGAAAGTGTTGCGGAATAAGGTGATCCATTAAGTAAAGGTTTTGTGGAAAAACCACAAGATTGAAGAGGCAACATGGGAATATGAAAATGAAATGAGGGATAAATACCCCCACTTATTTGATAAGTAAATAAATTACAGGGATGAAATTTACAGAAGGGGGGAAGGATGTAACATCCTAGGTAAATAAAGAATATGACATTTTCATATTTATTAATAATTTTGAATTAACTATTAATTTTACTTTAATGGGGTTGCTATGTTCGATGGAAAACCCTCATTAAATATAGTTTTGGTCACTCTTATACATTATATTGGACCAAATAAAATTCTTCTTTATAATCGGGACATCAAAATTTACTTTGTGTAAATTTTTGGTATTTTTCCGATAAACATCATTTTTTAATGAATAGTGAAAAATGTTGTATTTTAAGTCAAAACCTCCTTTTAATATAATTTATTTATATGGTTAGATAATCTTTTTAATTTGTTTTAATGTGTAATTAGAATATTTTTTTACCATTTAATCCAATGGTGGTCATTGTAATTAATTTCACTTTGAAATTGGACATAAACAAGTGTGAGTCTTTTGATAGATATTGTTTCTTAAAAACACGATATTTGTTTTGATAATGGGAATTAATTATAAAATTAATTAATGGAAATTATATGTCTTGAATTTTTTAAAATAGACCTCATTTTTAATTCGTAATATCAAATATATCTTAGGGTGAATGATTGGTATTTTTCTGAAAAACATCAATTTTTGATGAATAGTGAAACCACTAAGTGGTAGTTAAAAAAATGATTTTTCGTTTAAATGAAACTTTACCGCTTCTGTGTATTGAATTTCAAAAATCTGACATACATGGTTGTCATTAGTAAGAAAAATGTAGTTCAATGGGATGAAAATAATTTTTGTGAATAGTAACTTTTGAGTTTTATTAACCGCAATTAGTGGTAATTATGGTATTTTAAGGTAAAAATAATGTTATAATAATATGAAATTACCTTGAAACATGTCCTACTCTTATTGGATGAGTCATGGAAGACCAAGACAATTCATGGGTCAATTTTTGGGACCCCATGGAGCCACTTGGGTAAGATAATGACATTAATACCTTTTATTTAAAGTAAAAATAAAAATGTCACAAACATGTTTTCTTTTACTAAAATTTTTTTTACAAGGGTTATAAAAGCTATCCATTAGACTATAAATATTAATTAGAAAGATTAAAATATTTCCTACAACATGGTAATTTTAAGATAATTTTTAGACATCAAATAAATAAAACTATTTATGACACAATGATGATGCAGGGTTTACGTTATTAATGAATAAATTAAATAAATAAGAAGATAAAGTTTAAAACAATATCCAACACTTTTCCAATACCACTTGGGTGATTCTCTTTTGAACATGGGACACCTTATCCTTTACTTTAATGATTTTTGGATCTTTAGAAACCGAAAAGCATTATATAATAAAATAATAGTTTCATGCTTTCCAAAAGAGACCCTCCTCTCCCTTATAAAAAGACCCCACTTCTTACCCATATCTCACACTTCTCAAGACCTTTGTCTCGTCAAACCTCTAATCAAATAAGCTCCCAAGATCCCTCTATTCATCCTAGAATCCTTATATTATGCAGAAATCTCTTCAAGAAACCCTTTTGGTTCAAACCAAGGGGAGTTACATGATTTAATGGTAATGTCTTCTCTTATGTTCTTTTGTTTTATTTTGCTTCTCCAATAACCTAACCTCTTTTTATTCCTTTATTTTTTAACCATACCAGTATCTTAAATATACTAGGATGTTGTTATGGGAATGATTCGAGCTAAACTTACACACACATCCTTCTAATGGTTAAATAACATATTGTTTCTGTAGATGGCGAATTAGTGTCTCACAAAACGATGATTGTTCAGTCTTCTTTTAAAACCTTTCATGGTGGCCATTAATATGTCACTGTATTTATATATGATATATATTATGTTTATGTTTTCTTTATTCTTCTGTATTTTTCATTTATGGCATACCTTTATGGTTTCCATAATGGATAAACACAATAATTTCATTTTAGGAAGTGTGGACTACCGCCCCCTCAAAGTGATTTGAATCGTTAATGCCATATGTGGGATGTATAAAGGATGTATTTAATGATATTATATATGATATTATACTATAATTATAATATAACTTTATATCATTATTATTTAATTCAATTAAATACGAAATAGAAGTGAAAGTAGCATTCATGCGTACATATGGCTTACCGTCTCCATGAACGGTGCATTACATTTCTTACATATAAATGTTATGTAATATTATAAATGCATGTATATACTGGATATACAAGATATATATGATTTCTACATCATGAATATAATTCTGGAGATAATTGATATTTTACCACATGAGCAACTTGTGATTATAAGAAGTTTATTTTTGACTCAAGTACCAAAGACTGACAAAACGATAGTTATTAACATAAATGACTACATAATGTTCATCACATGGTAATAAGTGATATAAAAGGAATAATTAACTTTAAAAATTTTCTTAAGAAAGTATAAATTAACTCTAGTTTATTATTCAGGAAATTAAAGAATGATCGATTCAAGTCAGACACGAGGTAAGGGACTTCATCTCAATCTCCTTTCATTGAGGCATATTTTGTTTTAATACAATAATTTCTGTTATACGGTGTATAAACACCATTTAATTTTAAATTAATTCAAAATGAATCTTTTTATACGAATAAATTTACTAAATGAAAAAAGGAATGTTTTTGTCTTACGTATGCGGCGACAACGACTTCCCCACCGTCATGACCATTATTTGAGTTTCGGCTTCCTCTACAAGCCATAACATTTTTTTAAATTGAAAAATAAATAGCTTGTTTTAATTTTATTTTATTTTGGTATTGAAAATGGTTTTGATAATTTTTTGATTATATCAATGTGTAGACTGATATCTTTTGATTGAAATGTGGAAATGTTATGTTTTCTTTAAGCGTGTTTTATGTGATACGATTATGTTTTGTTTCTTGGGCATTGTTTACGAAGTCGGGTGGTTTCATGATAAACTAATGGTGGGTGAGCCTGAGATACCTCTCCAATGCATTGGGTAACATAAAGGAGTTAAATTAAAAGGTTTATCCAAAGAGATTTAGGGAATATACTGTGATGGGTATTCCAAACGTAACCATGAGGGTTACTCCCTACGTAAGAATTTTATGAATGCCTCAAGTTACATTTATGTCTTATGATTTCTTTGGGTTATTCCTAAATCTTATGATTTCATGAGGTATATTAAAGTGTTTATTTTTTATGAGTAAATTATGATTTCATTGATTCTTATGTATACATGGACTAATGTTTTCTTTCCGTATTTTTATATCCCTTACTGAGCTTTTTATGCTCAGCCCATGTTTTTGAAATGTTTTTCACAGGTCAAAAGAAAAAATACATGATGTGATGATAGTGTCGAGTAAGTGTCAAGAAAGAATCCAATTTTTATTTTAAATATGTTTCCTTTGATGGTAAAAAATTGATACTCTCTTTGATGTAACCACATTGTCTAAATTTGGAATGTAATGCATGATTTATGATCTAATTCTCTAAAACTCTAAACCTAAAAAGATCCTCAATGTGTATTCTTTAAATACCTCAAGATTAAGTAATTTTTAAGGGTGGGGCCTTATAATATGGAACCCCCTCAAGGGATGAAATAATAGCAACAAAAACCCAAATCAAGATGAAAGGATAGAGATAAAATAATCCTAGTTTGAAGACATAAAAATCAGGGTCTATTCTTTATGAGATGAGATGATTCCTTGATACTTCTTAGAAACCTCGGAAAGTCACCCTCTCACTCTATCAAAACCCAAAATACCCAATCAAGTCATCCTTTAGGATCACCCAAATTATTTTCTCTTTCAAAAAATATTCGGAAACACCATCTAAGAATGTTTCTTTTTAAAATATTTCCTAAAAAATTTGTTTGATTATGGGAAAGTGAAGTTGGGAAAACCATATGCATAGGTAGCCTGTGTTTCTACCACTTCCCTGGAGGAGTAAAGTGAATTGTAGTAAATTAGAAATAATAATTCATAGAATTTTAGTGATTAGATGAATATAAAAACAATAAAATGGACTCATATTATCCTCAAAGTAGAGTTAAAGCAACCAATATTTCTCCTAATTGGTTAATCTATAGCACTTCCAGCTCCTTCAACCTCAAAACCCACTATATGCCAATTTTCTAGGAATTGAAATGGTTATAAAGGTTTGAACCAAACACAATAATATGAACCTTTACTTAGGACAAAGTTATCTGTGAATCTTTTGGACCTCATTCCCTTAGTCCTAAAAGAATGGGTACCACGCTACCATATGGTACAATTGGCACTAAACCATCAAATGGAATCCTTATCTGATAATGAATTGATCTTCAGATCAATTAATGTCATTCATTTAATGTATACCTTATCCAATGATGAGTGTTATTATCAACTTGAGTTTCCCAAAAAAATTATAGAAACATGAAATGAAGTCACATGAGACATGGAAATAGAGGGTGCTGCATCCATGGATGAATGTAATATGAATGCCACATCCCTACTAGAGATATTTATGCTGCAAAAAACAGTGGGAAAGACCTTAAAATCTCGAAAGTAGTAGGAATATTATTCGACACATATAAAATAATCATTTGGAACTGATCATCGTGGAAGACTGGTTGATGAATATGATATAACCTGAACAACCTAGAAAAGTGGTTAGGCTAAGGTGGCCCAATCCAACAACAAACAAAATTCCCTCCACATCTTCTTAATAACCTGACTCATCTGCCTCGAGAATGTCAGCTCCATAAGTGCCTCCCCGAGAACAGTTCCCAACAACTAAATGTAAAAATTTGACCAAAAAATTTGACATTCTAAAGAAATTGGACACAGTTTTGGAAAATATTTTAATTGTATATTCTCTCAATCTATTAATGGATCTATGGGAAGAACATGTATAGGCTTGATTGTTCCCTCAAGAGTTCTAAGATAACATTTTTTCCACTGATTTATATCATAAAAATATTGAATATTTGTAATTTAATGTAGTCATCTCTTCCACCAAGGATGTTATAGATGATGATATGAAGGGACACATAAATCCCACGTACATATCTTTCAGATTATATGACATTGAAATCTATTGAGATTTCATTGAAAATGGCTTGGGAGTCGACCACATTCCTGTTAGAACTCTTTAATGACTTGGATACACTAAACTTGATTTGTCCCCTTATTCTCTAACACTCCAATGGTATGATAATATTGAACAAAATATATTGACTACATTAAGCTTAGAGTTTAGTTTATGGATCTAGTGTATGAATCTGATTTTTTGGTCATCCTGTAAGATAATGCATTCAATATATTTCTAGTATGTCCTTGGTTTCATCAGCAAGTAGTGATCCCTTCATCATACCATCAATTACTTAAATATTATAGCAATGTGAATATTAGGATGTTATATAGTGAAAAAATCCATTCAAGTCTTGTGAATCTCAATATATTAATGTAGGATTCTACGGAAGATAAGGGTAGAAACCCATAACAGATAGTGTCTCTAGGTTTACCACTCAAAATGGTCTGGAAATAACCTCGTCTATCCCACTAAAAGACTTCAGTGATGGATATGTTATTCCCATCAATCAGGTTTATGAAATAATGTTAGATTCAGAGATGTGCTCAATGGTCTTTATGATGTTGTCTAAATCAATTGAACTGGATTTCATTGAATAAATATTTTATTCCTTATTTTTTAGAAATACCTCAAAATGAAATCATCCAACCTTAACCCCCGAACATAAAAATTCTAAAAAATAATCTGTTAAACCTGTTAAATTCATGATATCACCATTAGAATCTAGCTCTCAGGACACTAACCTTTCCCATAACCTTAATGATTCCTCTTCATCTCTTATCCATCCCAAAATGGAAATAGGGGAATAGGAAGAGGAAGATGAATTTGAAAAGGAAGAAGAGGAAGAGAATGACCTCAAAAATGCTCCTCCAACATTTGAGGACGGAGTATCCACCATTGTCGATGAACTTTGACAAATAAGTCTGGGTACATAGGAGGATCTGTGACCAATGTTGATCAGCATAGATATGCCCCTCCATGAACCAGATATTCACTCCTCTTTTATAAAAAAACACCGAGACGTGTCCTCTTGGAACTAAAAATTGATTCCAGGACTTGATATTAATGTGGCTACCCATCACTTAGGATTTCTAGGATCCCACCATGGTTACAAGTAGGTATCCAAAAGGAAACATCTAACTCATGCTTCAAAGGTTAAAGATAAAATTGAAAAAAAAATACTAAAATTCAATTTCATTTCGGAATTTTATTACCTTAAATGGATCAATAAAATTTTTCTTATCTGGAAAAATAATGGGATGATTAGGGTTTTCATTGATTTTAGAGACCTCAACCGAAACTATCTGAAAGACAAATTCTCTATTTCAATTATAGAACTTCTGATTCAGATAACGGATGGCTATCAGAACCTAACCTTCCTATATGGATTTTAAGGGTATAATAAAATCGAAATATTCCTAGGAGATAAAGAATATGCTACCTTTAGGGAACCCCCAAGAGTATTATACTATTGGGCGATTCTTTTCCTTTTAAATAATGATGACTTTTCATATCAACATTCCATGAATTTTATCTTCAAACCCTTCCTAGGAAAATCAGTTGAGTGTTCTGTAACATATTTGGTTGTAAAATCATGGAAATATTATGATCAACTTGTTAATTTGGATATTGTTTTTGAAAAACTTTGACAACATAGTCTGAAGATGAATCCCCTAGAATATTCTTTCAAAATCACTTCATGGAAATTTATCATCTTCATCATAAATCATCATGGAATAAAATTTGTCCCTTATAAAACTAAATAAATTCTTATAATGTCACCAAATCAAAACCTTAATGAGTTTAGATGATTATAGGTTAACCTTTCCTATATTCTATGATTCATATAATACCTCAACGGAATGTTTTTTCCCATCACCAGGTCGATGATGAAAGAGGATATGTTTTAGTGGAATGGTTACTACTAAAAATAATATTACATCCTAATGAAATACATTTTTATCTCATCGATGTTGATGCTTCTAGTTGAACGAAATCTGATAATCTTGAATGTGATGGACCTAGAATGGTCAATGGGTTCCTTAATCACATTGAAAAATGGTATTTTTTGTTAAAAAACATTATAATCTCATTTACACCTTGATTGACATTGAGACTCACAATTTAGGTATCAAGAAGAACTATTTTTAATTGACTTTTAAAATTCAGAAATTAAGTTATTACCTATAGAATCATGAGGTCCATTTGATCTCTTGAAATGACCCACTCAAATATATCCTCAATAGTCCCATGTTGAAAAGTTGTTCAACAAGATGTGTGGTTATTCTACAGTAGTTTGAAATTTATTTCATACTGTAGAAGGTGATAAAAGGGCAGGAAGTAAAAAAATTCCTAGCAGGACATCCCTCGGTGGATGAAGTTATGATAAGTATCAAATTTCTAGATGAAAAAATATTATATATTAAGGACTCTACCTGAATGTGGTGAATTTACTTTTATGGTGCATCTAGAATCCCAAACACAAATATATTGTAAGACCCCAACCTCAAAAAAGTCATATTGGGAATCATTCTCATTTAACTAACAAAGGTAGTTCTACCTTATTCTTTTTTAATTTCAGAATGTTGAACTACCAATGAGGTATAATACGAATTCTTTATTATAGTTTTGGAGCTATGAATTATAATTACCAATGATCCAACTAATATTAAAAGGTGAAATTGATTTGGTAATTAAGAATATCAACATTGATTACGCCATCAGGAAAGAAGAGTTGATCACCCTTCTTAATTATGTTCTCGGGTTGATGGTATAATTCATGTATAATCCAACACTAACTCTTTCCCTACATTCATATAACGTGTAGTCATATGAATTAGAAAAAAATTTCATAGCCTACATAGATTGATATAGGGATAGAATATTTGTCTGCATATCCCATCATAGAATAGTATCTCGATTTTTTCAAAGTGGCATGGAAGAGATCAACAAGATCAACTCCAACCTTGAACTAGATAATGTTTCAAATGGATGGATTAATCTGATCCTATAATACCTCCAAAATGGGGTTATTCTACTATATATAGCTTAAAAATAATAGATCTGGAAATAGGTAGTCAATTTCACCCTTTATGGTAGCCCGGGTCCTCAGAAGGTGATTTATAAGAAACTATTTGATGTAATTCTCCTGATATGAATTGATATAGAGGATAAGAATGCCACTACTGAGGTAGTTCATGTTGGAGCTTGTAGTTACCAATAATTAAGAACCAAGAGTTATCACCAAATATGTAGTCTTGGGTATTTCTAGCCTTTGATAACATAGGATTGTACGAAGTTTGTTAAAAAGTAGTAGTCCTTCCAAGTGCATTCCAACTTCATCCATATACCCCCAAAATTGTTTTATACAGCTAAATAATCTTCATCATTCTTTGTGTGGATAATGTATTTTATAGGTATTTACCATCCATCTATTTCCAAGAAGTTCAAATAAATCCTTACTAGTACTAAATTTTATCCAAAGGGGATGAAGTGATAGAACTTACGGAATTCAGGACCAAAATTATCATCAATTTTCTGAAGTCAAACATCATCACCAAATTTAGATTCATTCAAAAAAACTGACAGGAAAATACACCAAATTATTCTCTTCCAAATTAACTAATTTTTACCAACAGTACGACATCAAGTCTAACCACTCTTCCCATTACCATGTAGAGAAAAATGGAAATATATAATCTTTCAATAAAACGTTGTTGAAATTTTGTCATAAAATTGTGGATAGAGAAACGAAATCTTGTCCTGATATTATTCTTCATGCTTTATGAGATTACTAAACCACAACAATCACTAATAATCAGGAAACCACATGTTTGTTTGTTTACATAAGAGAGGGAGTGTTTCCCATTGAGGTCTAATTCCCCACACTTCAAATAGTTATCTATGAAAAAATCTCAAATCATGAACAATCACATAATTTTTTTGATGAGATTGGGAAACTCTCTGAGAGATGTTTGTGTACCCTACATCATTTAAATATATACTAGAACTTTATATCCCAATCCTTAAACAAGAATGTTCATCTCCGTTCATTCTTTCAAGGAGAACCAATTTCAATTTTTAAGTGTCTAATGATACTAGGGAAGAACCCCCCCCCCATTATTTGAACCAAAGTGGGAAGGCCCTTACATCATACATAAAATAAATCCTAGTAGAGATTACTCATTAATCATAGTGGATGTGTAACAAACAACACCCATTGCCAATGCATGATTTCTCAAGAAATACTCAGGTTATAACTCCAAACCCTCATCCTTACCATATGAATATAAAATAGATGTTTATACTCTTATTTTTTACACGAAGTTAAACTATGTAGCATTATTATTCAATTATGAATGAACTTAAAATTCACATATTTAATCCTTATCACATGATGATAAAATTCATGACATTTGGTCTTAGATGGAAGACTATAAAATGCATGAAATGTTGTCCTAGTAATTTTTACTAAATTTAAATGACATCATCATCTTACTTATTAGACTATAAAAACATAGCCTAATATACTATTCATAATACATTAAATTGTAAAACAATATATTTTCTACATGACAAAAACTACAGGGTTTAAGTCCTTGTTTCATGATGTAAAACTTCATATATTTCAATCTGTGATTGAGCAGACCCCAACCCTTGATTTTGGTCTCCTACCGCACTTCCATCCAAGAGCTACGTGTGTCTTGATTCTTATATTTACGATATATGTATTGATGCCTAGACCTTAGGTTTTTTTCCCATCCATGAATTAAAAAAAATATCATCTCTCCTACATACAAATAAAAATCTATGTAGGTGACTTTACATTACATGGAAAATGTTGGTCCAAATACCTCATTTGTGCATAGATACATTCCTTCCACACAACATACTCCTTATCTTGGGAAATTTCATATTTTAATAAGATTTCATTAGCTATCAGGGATAGAATGTTATATTTATGAGGACAACATTGTTTTGACTATTCATAATATTCCCTAGTTTTCCTCCTCATAAGTTTCCCAAAATAACCTATCAACTAGAGGAATATTCTTCCTCGGGAGATAAATTGTATATCTTTGTAAGCCCCAAAAAAATATTCTAGGAAAAATATTTTCGAACATGGTGCACGGGCATTCCTTATATACTTGTCCCATATCACTCCTCTCGATCCAAGAACTCCCAAGATCTTGGTTTAAAATTTCATTCCTTGTGTCTGAATCATGTTAGAACTTTAATAGCCAAATAAGATTTATATCACTCATCATTTCCATGACATCAGTTAACTTTCCTGATTTTTATCTGATGTTAAACTACATGGTTTCCCAAAACTAGGTATGGATTGATTCTAATTCCTCTGAGATAAGTAGTGATGCTCAAATCCAACATCCTAGCCCAGCCACTGCATGATCTAAATATCATTGTCATTTATTTTAGTCACCACTCTATGATGAAAGAAACCTTTACCACTCCATTTTTATCACACGGATCAAAGATCACATGGGATTTGTAGTTTTGGTAATGGATTCCCTACATGATAAGGGATTATCATTTCAAGTCTGGGGTAACATGGTCATGGATGAAAGACTTTAAAATACACACCAAATTTCTTAACCACATTATGGTAAATAGTATGGTTGATGTATCCTCTATGATGTAAAATTGTATAACATTTTGATCTACTGTTGAGAGGACCACTATCCTAGTTATTGATCTCCCACCACACCTCTTCTCCAATATATATTTCTGGTTTGATTCATGTTTTGAAGAGATATGTAATGTTGACTAGATCCTACATCCTTTTCCATCCACAATATAAAAATTTCCCCCTCTCCTATGTACAGACCATATATACAAAGAAGGGACCCATATGGGTTCTCACCCCACCGTGATCCTTTATTCAAATATGAATACCCCCTTCCCACAAAAAAAATTGATTAGTGTTGGGAATCGATCTCAAAATTATGTTTGGAATTATTCTCACTTTTATGAGATACATCGTGATGCCTAAAACCTATGTCATGGTACCATATGAAATATAAAAAAATACACCTAAATTTGTTTGGGTCAGGCCTGTGTAGAGAATATTTCATTCCATTCTCATGTGATTTTTAAAAGAAATTCGACTTCAAAACTTAGGAACCTTTATTACACAAATGAAACTCAGTTTCTAGGAAAATCTGAATCTCCATAAAATATCTTGAGACATCAGAAATAGAATGTCATATTTATAAGGAATAATTTTTTTATTATTCATAATATTCTCTTATTTGGATCTATATAATTTCCCATCAAAGAGATTGTCAACTAGAGGCACATTCATCCTTAAGAGATATCTCTTCTATCTCTGCAATCCCAAATCACTTTATGTTGGAAATTTATTTTTGAAGATGGTCAATGGTAATTCATTTAATACATGTCCCATATCACTTTTTGTATCTAGAAGCCCCCACATTGAAATATACAACTATCCATCTTTATGCCTGAAGGAATATATAACATTCATGGTCAGATCACTATGGAATGGAAAAATAGTAATCTTTTGGTTGAATCCATAAGACCTTACCCAATATTTATTTTTTATAATGATAATAAAATTTTATGACCCATCATTAATTATATATATCCCATACCCTACAAATGAGATCTATATCCATGTATATGTCTTTTCACAAAAACCATCTATACCTCAAATGCTAATACCTCATTTCCTATGAATGAGTTTGATCTGCATAGAAGATTGTAAAACATGTTCCTTTGTTTGAGGAAACATTCTAAGAATAAAATTACCCTCTACATTCAAATGATATATATCTATATAGGGAGTTTTATACTCATTTCATGTAAGCCTTATTAAGGATTTTTACACTCACAACTATTGGTCAAAGATTTTTTACCTGAAACACCAACTACTTTGGGAGGTCTTGTAAATCCCTAAATCTATCAATTAAAAGAGAGATAACACTCATAAGGTTGAAACCCTATAAAGGGTAACTTGGTGAAAATTTGATTCTCATATCTCTAGGTCATATGATCTAAGGATTTTTTTTGAGAATTTTCATTTTCTCAGTATTGGATGTTAAATTCACATTAATACATGTAAATTATAACAAGATATCCAACTCTAGTATTACTATTAAAATTTAAATGGAAATATATAATGAAGAGATAGATAACTGAGAAAAAAGACCTTTTAATTTCACATTCCAAGGAGACAGTGGAGTTACCACAACTTGGAGTCCCTCTATACAAGTTAAACATTGCTCTTACAAGGTTTTATTAGTAGATTCATAGAGATAAATAATTAATTGGTCAGAGTTCTCTACCACTCGATAAAACTCTAATAACACTGCAGCCTCTTTCACTACATCATCTCATAGCACTCCGACCTTTTCAATGGTGTCTAGTCATACCTTCTATGCCTCTTTCACCAACTTATTCTCTTTATTAGTTATTTCTTCAACATTAGACAATTCTTGTTTATGTTGATCTATCTCTTGACAGAGATGTTCCACTAAGGTCCTATATTATGAAACTTCACTTTGTTTTTGGGTTGATAATTTATATTGTTCAAAGTCCTAATTAAGGAAAAAATTGTGTTTATAGAAAAATGGGCTATAGACTCTGTAGTTGTGAGTTGAGATTACAGCATGCTCATAGTCACTTAAATGGAAACTGTCACTTTTATTTTAGTATGTATAGTGTAGTAGTCAAACCCACATAACCAAAAATAGAGAACATGTGGTGAATCTTGGGAAATAATGATGGCATATTTAATAGAGAGGTCTAAGAAATCAATTTCCATATATCCATACATACTGTTTATCGGATGATAAAAAAATTATTGAGGTTATCCTAGTCTTCATCAGAATCTCTCTCATAGGATAGAATATATTTTGAGACCAGGTCAATAGGAGAAGGTAATTCATCAACATTTTCAACAAAATTATGTTTTTCAATAGCTAAAGTCATGGCCACCTCATCCGATTAAAAAATTGAAGCATCTGGGATATCAGATACTTGTATTAATGCTCCAAAAATGGGTATTCCGAAACTGATGCCTAGTAAAGAAGGATATGGGATATTAAATAAGTCAATAGAATCACATTCATCTATTGTGGAATTGACCTCCTCAGTTTTTATATCCCCACTAGCTATAATTATATATTCCATGTATCTAACGTGTGGGTTTTCCTTAGGAGACAACCCTCTTAGAGAGGCACATGTAACATGTGCATGTTTGGTAAGGTCCATAACCACTAAAAGATCACTCACAAACACTAATCTAGAAAGGCTGACCATGATGAAACATGGGTTAATAGTTGGACTCAAATCATCTTAGGCTCATGTCACTACCTCCTTAAAAATTATACCTTCCGAGAGAAGGAATTCAGTAATCCCTAGAGATAGAGCATTATCTCCCTCACCTTGATCTCTTGAAATGACACCTATCGATCCCAGATATTTATTTAGTTCATTTTTCCTTGTAACCATCATTCCCACCACATATGGCTCCATAATAAAAGGTGTCACAGGATCTTGAATAGTTGGCACCTCCTAAATTTTGGATCCTATGACAACTCCTACATAATTTGACTCATTAACATTACTAGAAATGTCACAAGAAAATTAATTAATAATGATACAATTCTTACTTTTCATCTCAAATAAGATGTGAATTTCCAACTTTCTCGATTACTTCTGCCTCATGACTTCCCATAAAGATAATCTCGTAGGTAATGTAGATGGTGGATAAGGGGGTGAGAAAACTCTTTTTGGGTTAGAAATAATAGTTTTCATATGCTCAACACCCCAGAGACAACCTTTTTCAATAACCCTTTAATCCATAGGATCATCCATTCCAACCACAGTTCCTCCCTCCATATATTGTAGAGAAGTAATGGGTGATTTCTCACCCCTAGCCTCCTAAAAAAATAGGGTAGGGTGTGAGAATAATTCTTAAAAGTTTATGGTAAGAGATAAAATATATTCATTATGATAAATCATATTACCTCTTCATTGATATTAGTCTCTTCAATCATTTCTGCAACCATCTATAACACTCTTTCAGAACAATTGATCCAACCTTTGAATTAATGCATGTAGGTGTCTATCTCCTCAATATTTGCAACGAATGCTTTGGGATTTTTTGAAAAAGATATATGTTCAGCTGCAGTAATCAAACCAAATCCAGGAAAATCAATTCCCTCAGCCTAAATAATGCCAAATATATCTTTAAAATATGTATTCCTTATCTAGCAGTCCCACTCTCTATAAGATTTTTGAAATTCCACCAGGATAGGTATGGATATGGGAGATGATGAAAACCTCATAGGTAGGGTGGGATCAAGTTTTCACACCTATTTTCTTGTAATCTCATATACTACTCCCCTTAGATCAAGGTGCTTCTAAGGTACCATTTGTGAGGAAGAAGGCATGTCACCCAGTTCATGTGGAACTATAAAATCTACTTCATTAGTCCCATGTGAACCAAGGTCATTGCCTTCACTCTCACTTTTTTATGGTCTCAACATTTCAAGTACCCACTCTGGAAATATGAAATGATCTTAGAGAGAATTAATAGAGGCTTCAAGGTCATGAATATAAGCCTCCGCCAAATCAAGATGCTATGTATAATAAATGATCTCATGAGTATATATTTTCCATACATTTTAAAAATAATTACCTTCCCTTAGAAAAATATCAAAATCCTTTAAATATGAATAGAATGACTTCATGCATCCCAATCATTATAATACATGGGATATATAACCTTTGAGGGGAGAGTAACATG
This sequence comes from Viscum album, assembly GCA_963277665.1. NCBI lineage: Eukaryota > Viridiplantae > Streptophyta > Magnoliopsida > Santalales > Viscaceae > Viscum > Viscum album. The sequence continues at coordinate 2,232,190 of OY728123.1, read as the reverse complement.
GGAAGATGGCTTAGCATCATATTCTATGGGGGCATAACTAGTTTATTGAGAAGTAGGACCCAGATCTTCAATATCTTTTTCTAAATTATATAAATGATGGGTTTACATAGTGAAATCACATTTACTAACCAAAAAACCTCTGTTTCATACTCCTTTCCCTCTACATACTCATCTACAGGTGAACCCTCAATATTGGATACTAGCTTTCCCAGTTTTCTATTTGGAAATGATCATATCCAATCTTCAACATATGATTTTTAAATCCTATGATTGATTTCAATGGTTATAAATTCAATATGAGAGCTTGTATCTTCCTCTATGAGAATAAACCATATTTGATGAGTGATCATAAAATACTTTTCCTTGTATACACTATTGATTGATGTAGGGAAACTCTTTTGAATGTAATAGAATTGATTCCCAAATAAACAGGTTTAATATCTTTTATATACCATCCTTCCATCAAGTATGGAAACAAAGAAACCCTCCCTCAAGTAAATGTGGTACCCTCATATTTTATTATCACCTTATGCATCTTATTCCAAGGTGCTATTAGGACACAAATAAGGGCGTATAAAAATTGTTAGGATAATAGAGCATGTTAATCACATCACTTGACCGCAATGTTAATGGATTCACCACACCCATACATTATAATTAGGGCCTAAATTGAGCATCTAGAATTTTCTGGCCATTGATGAATTTTTAACCCCCCCCCCTTGTGAGCTAGTACAAATCCCTAGAGGATTTGGAATGGGAATGTAAGCCTGTACGGAGGCTCCCCATTTCTAATTCATCTCAGTAGATGATATATATATATATATATATATATATATATATCCTTATATTGGGACATCGAGGTTGATGCATCTCCCAGTCCCCAACTGGGATGTCATTACATAGGTTGAAACTCAGACACCAGTGCTTGATTCACCCACTGGTAGTAAATGACCACTCAAGAACATTTCCAATAAATTTATAAGTTCAACTAATTTGTCAAAATGAGGGAAAACATTCAAACCCCACTGATTAAAGAGATATTACTGAAGAATCAAATAGTAATCATTGGTGTGTATCAATGTTCTAGGAGTAGGACATGTCCTTGGACTCTTTGTACATGGGTCATGACTGTTCGGTGAGGAAAATACTTAAATATAATCAAGAAAGGGGATATCTACCCTTGGGTGAGGCTCATCCCCCTAAAGATTATATGTTATGTTGGGAAATTACTTTAAAATTTAAGGGGTTCTCTTGGGGTCATCCCATAATCAATTAGGATAAATGAACTCATCATACATATCACCCATTATGGGTCCACCCATGATCATTAGGAAATTCCAAACACAAATACCAACTTCTCCATGCACTAGGTGGAATAAATTGGTATCCAGACTCCACCAGCTAAGTAAGTTTGGGATAATGGACCTGTTTTAATGAAAAAAATTATGTGATAGTGAGGTAGCCTCGTACAGTCCTATGACCTTCAGTTAATCCTCAAAATCTTTACAAATATGGAAAAACAAGAATATACATTCCAATTATAATTCGACTGATCCACCAGGATAAAGAGTATATTTCAAAAACCCCCCTTGCATATCATTGGCTGAATATTTCCTTATAATAAAATTATATCAATGATTATATAGTTCTAATTCTTGAATAATTTCTTCTAATGAAAAAGTTTTTTCATTTAGAATAGACCCCTCAGAGACGATCTCCCTGATAAAAGATCCCTTAAAAGAGATATTTTCTCAAGGTGTGTATTGGACTTTGTTCCCTAGAACCATCTTATGCATACTTTATGAAAAAATATATTCATATTTTTTAATACTAATAAACTTTTTATTACATCATGATTGTTCTTCTGCATAACATAGTATTTGATAATGTTTTAGGAGTAGTTTGTAAACTAAAAGGTCATAGAAGTTCCCCGCTATGACAATAACCCAAAAGTACTTGGAAACTATTCTTACATATAAGTTATATAACTGGATTATATCATTTGATGGACACAAATGATATAGGATATCAGGGGTGGAGACTCATAGGACATTTAGGCACCTTCTAATGGTGTATGCCCTTGGGGATATCCAATGTAGGATATTATGAGAATGAGACCCACTAGTAGGAAATCCACATTTAAATATTTCATTGGATATTCCTATATTCAAATTTTTTATTGCTCATTAGACTTTAAGATTATTATTAATGAGTATTATGATTCACTTAATTTGATGTATTGATGAAAATTGTGATGACTTATGTTCACAGTGAGGTAGGATACATTGGGTGTGTCATGAGTAATATTTCATTAATGAATAATGTGAGAAATGATTTTTCCATTAAATTATTTAATGGATGGTAATATCTAATTCCCTTTGATATAAATGATATTTCCTAAATAAATTCATTTATGAGTTGTTCTATAGGAAAGTTCAATTTTCAGAATGTCAAAGAAAGTGGCATCATGTAACACCCCAATATTTTTATGAGATAGAGTTTTTTTTAATTTATATGATGTCATGTGTTTTACTCTACAATATGATAAGATTGTGTAACATGCAACATTTTCTTAGCTTGCGGTATATGCAATGTTATTCTTGGATTGTGTTACAAACAATCCAGTTGTTAACAACTAAATATTATTATGTTAACTTATAACCTAGTTGTTAAAATGTTGGGAATGATGAGTATTAATTTATATATGAAATTATTGTTTACAAATTTATTAAATTAATTCTTTGTGAAAAATTATTTATAAATTAAAATTGAACATTTTTTTAATTAAAAGTAAATTGTTTTCTGAAAACTATATAAATGGAAATAAGTGAGTTTATAAAGTAATAAAATAACACTTTATGAATTTTATTAATTAAATATAAATTTAATATATTCCATTTAATGTTTAAAGTTCTTCATATACTTTTTCTATTCATAATATAAGAAAAAATTCAATTTTTTAGATAAAATAAGTATGTTTAAAAAAATACAGTTTTACCACCTTTTAATAGAGAACCCATTTTAAAATGTAGTTTTTTACACTTTTATAAGTTATTTTTAAAAAAATAAACTTATTATTTAAAATAGGGACATAAAAATTTATTTTTGTTGAATTTTTGGTATTTTTTGATAAAATTCATATTTTAATAAATAGTGAAAATACTGCATTTTAATTCAAAACTTCCTTTTTTGTCTAATTTATTTATATAGTTAGATTCTCTTTTAAATTGTTTTTAAAGTATATTTAGATTATTATTTTAACATTTAATCCTATTTTGGTCATTTTAATTAATTTCACATTGAAATTAGATATATACTCATTTCGATCTTTTGATGATTTTTACTTTTTAAAACTTATTTTCACGTTTTGACAGCGGGGATTAATATTTAAATTATTTCTACAAATTATGTGTTTTTAATTTGTAATAAATTGATTCCATATTTGGAATCACTGGGTCCAAATTATTTAAATAGGTCTTTTTTATTTTTGTACATGATGAATAGTAACTATTGTAATTTTTATTTACCATAGTTAATTGTAAATCAAGTAAATTAAGGTAATAAACAATTTGATAAAGGAAAAAAAAATTTCCTAACAACTGAAAAAATCCTATTGGATAAATAAAAGTTGACCCTTAACACCTAAGGATCAAAATTTATTCATTTTATGGACTTTTTTCCATGAAATTAATATAATTATTATTAAAACAATAGAAAGTAACAACATGTCACCCTCTTATCTCTTATATGTATAAAATTTTTAAATTAGTGATAAACTTGATAAAACAATGAACATAAAAAGTATCCTGAAATATAATGAAATTATATATATCATGTAAATTTATTTAAAATTTTTATAGATTAAATAATTACCATTAATATTGACAAAATAGTGATACAATAATTATTTTATTAAGAGAAATATCAAATAAATGATATTATAAATATTAAAATAAATATTATATGAAATAATTAATGTAATCCATGATTTTTCTAGGTGAATATGATATTTTATAATACTATTAAATTATTTTTTGGAAATTATCTCTTTATTTATATTTTATTTAAATTCAATGAAATGAATAGTGTAGAATTGACACAATTGATGTTTTATAAACATAGTAATTTATTAAATTATTTTAAAATCCTAAAAATATTTTAAAATCCCAAAGTTACTGTGATAAGGTTGAAAACTTCATTAAGTTTACAATTATGGGAAATTGACCCCATATAAGTAAAATTAACATCCACTTAATAATTAAAATGATGTTACCGCAATTTAAAATTAAATGATAATAATTAAGGGTAAACCAAAAAGATAAGGTTTAAAATAAAATTAATGCTTTTATAAAAAATGTTTTATGAGATGATTTATAACTATAATCATATTATATTATATATTTTTTAATTTTTAATCTTTTGGATTAAAATAATTATATTAATTTAATATTTTAATAATTTACAAGGGTGCCCCTCACCTCAATTATAAAAGGGCACCGCCTCCCTCACCTCTTCACAACAATTTGAGCCATCAAGCTCATCCATTACCTGAATTTTTTCCTTTTAAACTTCCTTAGTCATATTATATAGGTTTTTTTCTTCTCAAAAGACTAACTCTAGTTATTTTAAGAGGAGATTTAGAGGAAGCACGCCGAAGAAGAGGTAATCTCTTCTATCGATTCTTTCAAACATTTTTCTTCGTATACTTATTCTTCATTAGTTGTTTCATTATAAAGTAATAAGATCAATATCACTCATATAATTACATTTTATTATAATTATGAAACAATTGTATTCCACCTTCCTTCCATCCTATAAAAACCGAAATCACCATGTGTGTGTATGTATGACTTACCATCTCTTCGTTGTGGTGTAATCTATTTTTCACCACCACCTGACTTGGATGAATATAATGAGAGAAATAATAAATATATATGATTATTCTAACCTGATATGTATTATGGAACAACATATATACCATAAACTTTCATACCATTTAACAATTTTCAGAATGATGTCGTCGCTCGTGCGTACGTATGACCTACCATCTTCATGATGTAATGTGATTAATTCTAAAAGATATCAATTAAAAAATGATTATATAATTTTAAATAATAAATAAAAATAATATTTATTATGTTAATATCATTTTGTATGGCCTAAGAGGAATAATCAAAACTTATTTGGGAAAATATGCATTCGAAAATAAAGCAGTTTATACCTGAATAGTGAGTAATAATGAAATATTATTTCCAAAGAGAAGTTGATATGATCCTATATGATATCATAAAAGTGAATATAATTCTGGAATAATTCAATGAAATCATTTAAATCATTAAAAATGAAGTTCAGATACACACAAAAGATAGAAGTTCTAAGGTAATGGATTATTTTTTTCTCACTTTTATTTCGGTGGGATATATGCTCTATACACCACCTATTTCTTTTGTGTGCTTTTTATGATTACCATGAATTTTTTTTGAATATTATTATTAAGGTTATGATATTTACTTATGCATATAATTTTCTTTACTTTATGAGGCATATGATTCGACTGATTAAAATTGGTAAGGGATAATTTCACAATCTCATTATTATTTTAGATTGTTTATACATAAGTATTTACTGGGGTATATTTATCCTCCACATCCATGTTTCATAAATATGTAATATTATTTATATGAGTATAAAATTTTTTAAAGTCAATTTTACCAAATGGTTGATTTTTATTAAACAGTATGAAAGGAATCGTTTGACATTTTCGGTACGATGTACTTTTTAAATTTACCGAAAAAAGTACGAAATGAATGTTTTTTTAACTTATACGACATGAAAATATTTTTATATTTTAATAATTCCTCATTTCCATGAATATTTATCCACATGATTTCATGTTTATTTTCTACTAAAATTTTTTCTTTTGAAATTGCATAGCATTTTGAGAAAAGAAAACATTTTTGAAGAAGAAAGGATATTTTTCTCAAGAATTAACTTCAAGTGATTTATCAAAATTATTTTCCATCAAAGATGATGATTTTTAAAAGTGTTGTTTTTATATCCCTATTATTAATATGATTTTATTTTTTAAATTATGGGAATATATTTTAGATGGATTATGTTATGATGAAACCCATTTTATTTATTGGGTTAATCTATGATGAATGATTTATGTTTTTGTGGCACATGAAAGAATGATTTCATTATGACACAAGTGGGACCTATATCTCCCTACAATTCATTGGGTAAATATTTATATCTCACAAGATAGATATGGATGAAATGGAAAGTAAATCTGGTTCAGTAATACAGGGCTTAAAATGAAAGTAAATATGGTTCAATAATATAGGGTTGGAATGAGGATTGAACTCGGTTTAGTAAAGGACTTTGTCCGCTATGATGGTCTTGGATATAAGCCTTGGATAATATGGAAATTATTTTTTATCCTTATATGTTTTCCACAAGTTCATGTTTTATTCCAATTCTATGTTATCATGGTTAATGTTCCTTTATGATTTATGCCTTATGTACTACCAAAATTTATTTTATGACTCAATATTTTGATATTAAAAATATATGTTCATGTTTTTAAATTCTTATGTTTATGTTTTCAATGTTTTCCCTTACTCATCATTTGAGCTCACCCTATTTATTTTTTTTTCCTCAGGATATAAATAAAGGTTTTAGGTAAGATGTTTAATATCTTTCACCAGGATAGAAGAACGTGTTCTAAGTTTCCAAAGTCACTAAACTAATACGGTATTTGGGAGTATATTTGTTTAATGTATTATGTATTCTTCAAAAGAAATGTAATGTAAATGTATAAAAATCTTGGGTTGTTAGAGTTTCTATCAGATAGAAGGTTTAGTCAACCATTGGAAACTAGGATGAAAAAACTTTAGTGAGATCCCAAGAGATGTTTCTAAGGATATGTCTAGGGATTCCCTAAGGGTAAGTCTAAGTACAGGTTACAATCCTAGTGTTTTTTGTTATAATCATGAATAAACTAGGGTTAAACCAAATATATCATAGATTTAATTATTATAAGTAATTTACCTTACTTATGTATTTTTAATCAATGATATGAATTTCTCACACTTTGCTTTCTGGTCTCAGTCAATAGCCAAAACTAAATAGAACATAGTTAACCATTGAATATTTCAGATGTGGAAATTATGGGAATTATGAAGATCAATTTTTTATGTGGAAATATCATTAAGATAATCATGATGGTGGTTTGATTACTATTCATACTTCCGAGGATAAAGAGATTGTAAAAGACATGTGAAAGGTATGTGATGTTCCTCCAGTATTTTTTAAATTAAGCCTAAGAAGCATGAGGTTGAGAAACCTTAAGAAATTATTTATATTATGTGAAAGAAGAAGATGATGGATCCTAAGTAATGGTTTAAGAATAAATTTTTATTATTGATGTTTATATGTTTCGGAATAAAAAGATTATGCTATATGAATCATGAAATATATAAGTGTTTTTAGTATAAGTTCTTCATTAAGGATTGGAAAGGATATGTTGAATAGTTTTAAGGATCCAAAAAAGTGATTTAAGGGTAGGGTGATATTCTTGGATAACACGTGATTAAGGGAAAGATAACCATTAATATGTCTCTTATGTTAAGATAATGATTTTTGGATAAAGATATGTTGGATTTGAATAAGTAAATTGGATGATTCGAGTTTTTTAGGAACTAAATATAGAGTTGTTGACAAGAGTGTTATGCTATCATTTATAAAGTATACAACTTTTTAAACTTAACTAATATATTCGATAAGTTTTGGAATAAGGAAACATGCATGTTTTCAATCAGGATATCTGATAATTCAGGTTGTTACCATGACTTAAGAGAATAAATAATGAAGGTGTTCACATTTTTGGAATGTGACCAACCAAATATATCTTATGATATATGGGGGATAAATGTAAAGCCAATTTTGTAAACCTTTTTATATAGTTTTGGATTTATATCTTTCATAAGGATTGTAAGGTTATCAAATTTTTTAATGTTTAAGTAAAACATCAGATGATTGTTTTTAGAATAAAGTATTATCTCATCATATTTGGAATTATGCATGTTTGATAACATGTAGTAACATTTTTGTTATACGAATAGATGCAATGACCTATCATTCAATTTATGGATCACATGATCTGATAACCCTTTAGGAATGAAAAATTAAACTTAATTTATTTGAATAAGAGATGAAGTGGAAATTTTTCAAGTCATGACCAACGATGAGATTTTTATAAAATCAAGTAAGTATTTATTCTCAAGTTCCTAAACTTTAGGAAAAGGATCTTGAAAAAAAATATCCTAGTACCTTTTTATCTGATGAATTAGATGGTTCGTTAAATAATCACTGATTTATGGATTTCTGATTTGTAACTTTCTCTTCACCATGTTCTCTATCACTCTCCATCGGAACATGATGGTTATATTTTGTAAAGACCCGTAAAATTCATGGGAATTTTTTTTAATTTTCTTTGGGATTTTACATGAATTTAGTTTCTGACAGAGCCTGATTCCGAGGCCCGGTGTGCCCGGAATAAATTCCCGAAGTTAGGCTCGGGTACGTTCAGTGAACGAACGAGCGTGTTTTTCTAACTTTTGAACTGGTTCTCAGAATTGAAATACGAGGGCACCGATGAACTCGCAGCACCGGTAATTGCTTAAGGAGACCCTTCCTGGAGTTGCGTTTACTCATGAGGAGTTGTTAAAAAAAAGTGAGGAATAAAAATATAATTTTTTTACAATTTTATTTTTATTTCTTGCTAAGTGGTTAAGTGTTGAGTCACAACACCCTTCCCCTCTCTTATGTGGTTATATCATAATTATGGGAGTTGGGGGTGGTAACCTCTTGTAGTTAACTACCTTTGAGAGGATTAAGGTGGGGTGGGGCCCACACGAGCCCAACCTCTCACCTTCCCATAACGTTCATAACTTTTCCCCTCTTTAATTTGTAACTCTTAAAAAGAAAACCCCCTCTCTTAACTCTTGACAACTTACACTAATTGATTAATTGAACCTACTCAATTAATTAATTAAGCGTTTTGAGTTTGAATTTCAAATAGCATGTGCTAATAAAATAATTGGTTGAGCCCTTTTATTTTACTTTTGGGGGGACACTTTATGTGGAGGATTTTGGGGAGAGAGAGTGAGAGAGAGCCTTGTGAGAAGAAGAAGAAGAATGAAGAGGAGAGAATTCCTCCTCGTTGAAGAACGACGCCTCTTCAACGAAGAACGACACTTCCTTATCGAAGAACGACAACTTTACTCTTCCGCGACAAGGAAGGAGACGCCGACCGTGGAGACCGACACCAACAACAATGTTCTTCTACTTCTTCCGACGTTGACAGAATCAATACCATTTTTCCGCGACGTTCGACTTCCGCGACTCGATGACGTGCAACGTCATTTTCAAGGTAGGGGTTATTTTTTTCTTCTTCATGATTTTTTTTCGTCGCCATTCATCGTTCCCTAATTTGGCCGCCTGTTATTGCAATAACGGGAGGAGGTTGGACCGCACGAACACGGTAGACTATCCTCCCCACTTGATGCTTGAAAGCGCGGTGTCGTTGCACCGCGCGGAAATAATGAAGAATGGGTGGAGAAGTGCGGCGCCGTCGCACCGCGCCGTTGAAGTCGAACAAAGTCGCGGTGCCGTCGCGCCGCGCCGGAACACCACGAAGAGGTCACGGTTTGTTTATTTGATGTTCGGATCGACGAGAGATAACGTAATGGGCCACATAGATGTTTTGAAGTCTTCGCAGAAAAGAGCCAGTCCCGGGAGGACCACTGGCGAAGACCGCAGGCAAAACGGAAAACCGGAGCGCGTCCGGTGGTCCGCAGAAGAGCATGCCTGCGCGCAACGCCGGCATGGCAGTGCCGGCGGCCGGAGGCAGTTCCCGGCACGCCACCAGGAGGGTCTGTTGCGGCTGAAGCTACGGTGGCAGAAGGCGGTCCCGTGGCTGCGCGGGACCAGAGGGCAGACCGGGGGTCGTAACCCCTGGTGGTCAAAGGGAGCGGCCCCCATGTGGGGGGGGCATGGCTTCAATCAGGGGGGCGCGTGCCTCCCCCTGTTCCGTTCATCTCGGCCAGCTGAGCAGGCCACGCGGGCCACGCTAAAACGGTCCGGACCCGGACCCGGTTCAGGTCGACCCGTTTCAGGCCGACCCAGGGGGTCTCGAGCCGGGTCGGATCGGGCCTGAACCCCCTATTTTCAGGCAATTTTTGTTCCAATGCCCATAACATGGGCTACAGACCTACGATCGACGCACCGTCAGTTGCAATGCGATCCTTGGATCGAGACAGTCGTTTCAGTATATTACACTCAAGGTTTCGGAGAACTTTGGGTACGTCCGAGTTGGTTCGAACACGAAACCAACCAGGCCCTCGGAGCAGAAACACTTATAACTTGAGCTCCGGATGTCCTATTGACGTTCCGTCAACTTTGTTGGATTCTTCTTGATGAGAGGGAAATTTTGGCATAATTTACCTGAAGTTTGGATGCATTTGGATAGTGGCCGAGTTGGATTGAACCCGAAATCCAATCGGGCCCCTCAAACGGAAGAGCTGATAACTTTCAGACCGGACGTCCGTTTGACGAACCGTCAGTGGAGTTGGTGATCACGTTGAGAAACGGTACCTATTAGTATACCATATGAGAGTTCAGGGTACATTTGTGATACGGTCGGGTTGGTTCGCACACGAAACCGACCGGGCCCATGGGATGAAAAAGCTAATAACTCACAGACCGGGTGCCCGATTGACGCGTCGTCTGTTGTCTTGAGACCCCTATGACGAGGCAGTCCTTTGAGATAATTCTTCATGGCACTTTGTGATTATTTTAGTATCAACCAGTAGCTCGTGTAGAGGACCCTCCCGGAGATGAGCGTACGGAGTACGGAGACCGTGTAGCCAGCTGAGACCTGACGACTTTTTGACTGAATCGACTTGGAGTGAGTCGACTAGCCCAGTGGATGGAGCACTGCTTTGTTTGGGTGCAGACCCATAGAAGAAGGAGCACTATTGAGTTTGGGTGCAGACCTGCGGTACTCGACCGAAGAGTACCTCTGCATGCTATTAGGGGGGATGCACTATTGTGTTTGGGTGGCAGACCCCGGCGGGAAGCACTACTATGTTTGGGTGGCTGACCCACGATACACAACAGGAGGAGTACCTCAGCAGTCTTTGGTTAGTGAGCAGTACCTCAGAGTCGTGACAGGATCACTGTACTCATCAGAGATGGGGCTCTTCATCAGTTACGGTTTCAATAATGAAAATCCTGGTTTGAGCTGAGTCTATGACCTTTGTGTTTTCCTCATGATTGAGATGAGTCACTTGATAACTTAGGTATATATATGGGCATATACCTAGGTAGTGGTTATCCATTGATTTCATAACCTTTGTGTTTCCTCATGATTGAGATGAGTTACTTGATAACTTAGGTATAAGTACGGGCTTATACCTAATAAAGGGTTATCTGTTGAGATCCTACTTTGTGGTTATCCTTGTTGGATTTAGTGAGACCTTGAGGGTCTCAGGGTCCCGAATGAGTATCATATACTCACCCCTGCATGGGCTATGCCCGCACCTTGTTGTGTTGGTTACAGACGACGGACAGCGCTGACAGAGGCCAAGTGTTCTAGGATTGGACGGTACCCAGAGGTAGACCTCACGACGAGTCAGTATCTGGAGGTGGACTTCACGACGAGACAACACTCGGAGGAGGTTGACGGGAGAGTGCATTGTGGAGGCTATCTTTACCTACCCTTTAGGAAGGATCCGTGGTGGATGATCCAAGAGTTGCGCTATCTGTACCTACCCTTCAGGTAGGATCTGAGGAGGATGACCCAGAAGCTGCTTCCTTTCTTCCAGCTGTTTGTCTTTTTCTGTTGTACTTTCGTTCAGTTGTAGCTGTAATTTCAGTTGGGTTTGTATTCTGGCCCAGTTACTTTTCAGCACTTTCTTTTGTACTTAGTGTATTACTTCTTCTTGTACTCTGTGATGTTTTGTTTACTTTTATAAATTCAATGCCTTCCCAGTTATCAGATTTACTCCTTTGGTGCTAGTCGCCAGCCCCTGGACTATGGAAGGCGGGCTTGGGGTAGTCACGGCACGGGCCCTGAGGACGGGTCATGAAAAATTGGTATCAGAGGAGTCGGTTCTACTGCAGAACTTATAACTATTATATTTTCTTTCTATGAAGCAATAGTGTTAAGGGTACCGAGTGTGTTTTTCAGTTCAGGGAGTCCGGTGTTGGTGCGGGCGGCCGACGTATCCATTCACCAGGACCCTGACAACTGATTTCCGACTTTGTGCACGAAAACACTGATTTCATGTGTGTTTTCAAAAATTTTCCCCTTAAAACAGTTCAAACCAGGTTAGCTCACCAGGTATAATCATTTGACCATGTCACGTATGTTTCATTCAGGATGCCTTATCACGGACGACCAGCTAGAGCTCTGAGAGATGTACGTACTGACAGCCTGCCGAGCGATGAGGCTTCGGTACAGGGCCCTCTTACAGTTGAGGCACCAGCGGTACTACCACCCGTTGGGCCACCGATTCCACCAGCCCCAACAGCAGAGAGTGCACGTTGCTTGAGCGCACTGCACGAGTTCCAACACCAGAGGCAACCTAGGTTTAGGGGAGAGACGGACCCGCAGGCGGCTGAGGATTGGCTGGGGGCTGTGGTGAGAGTCTTCAGGCTAGTAGTGACGGCAGCAGACTACATGGGGATCTTTTCTTCCAGCCTCCTTTAGAAATCAGATGAAAGATGGTGAAGCCACTTGTTCCAGTTTTTCGATGAGATGACCTTCACATGGGAAGACATTGAGACCTTCTTCAGGGTGGATTTTATACCAGTGGCTCTACACCCCGAGCGTGTTCAGGAGCTGCTGCCTTTGCTGCAGGATTTTTGATCAGTAGCCGAGTCATCTGTGGGTAGTAGACAGATGATACAGAGGTCCAAGAGGACCAGAGCCAGCTCTATGAGGAGCAGGAAGTGTTATGAATGTGGCAGGAAGGGTCACCTAGCACGTGACTGTCTGACTTCCTGCACAGTTGATCCACAGGCATTAGAGGAGCCACCGAGGCAGAAGCAGCGGCAGGTGCATGAGCAACAGCTGAGTAGTGGACAAGGCAGTAGAGCTCCGGAAGCAGGCATACAGGAGCAGAACAAGTGGATTCCTTTTTTTCTTGGTACTTCTAGTTCCATGTTGTTGTCGTATTTGTGTCTTTGTACTAAAAGCTACAATAATAAAAGACAATTATCCTAGTGGCACGTTCTTTCATGTCCTTTTGTTTGGTTGATACTGAGAGGTCCTGGTTTAAACTGTTGACTTGACCCTCACTTTCTAGATTCTATTGGAGGAGACCCAGTGACCTCACACTGATGCCAACAGTGTGACTCGCCCCTTGGAGGCGAGAGTGACGGTTGGATCTCTTGGTAGTAGTGTCGAGGCCTTACGATGTCATCCATGGCATGAATGCATCATTCATGTCAGGATTTCCTGTATTAGGCAATGTGTGTGGTTCATCCAGGGGATGAGACTGAGTTTCTCTTTTCAGAAAAGGATAAATCTTAGCAGCTCTTGCAGATCGTAGGAAAAGAAGGTGAAGATCATCTAGGAGCGGATGAAGACTGCACAGTGCAGTAAGAAACAGGAAGCTGGCGCCAGTCTTAGAGACTGGGGTGTGTTAAATGTTTCAAGAAGAGGAAGCTTTAATGAGAGATGAGTCTGCGAAGTAGCAGACGTGGAGGCAGAGCTAGGAGAGCAGCATGAGGTGGTGTACATTTTTAACATGCTACAATCACCCACCTTAGTTGTCCCCGCCAGGCTCAGGGAGATGGAGAGAAGGGGAAGGGAGTAGCTGCATACGGTCAAGGAGTGTGACCCAATGGCTCTAAAAAATATTCAAGGGACAGACTGGGTCCACTACCAGCTTCTGTAGTAACAGACATTGATATGAATCATTCCTTCCTTCCAAGAATCTTTCCCCAGACCTAGAGTTTCCGGTAAGCCGTGGACATGACCCTCGCGTCTGGAGATACCTTTGGGAGGAGACTCGATAATCACACTTACGCCGACAGTGTGATCTGGCCCTCGAGGCGAGAGTTTCGATTGGAATCTCTTGGTGGTAGCGTTGAGGCCTTACGATGTTGGTCTCATTATGGATTGGATTCACATTTCATGCTCAGATTGACTTTATTAGGCAAAAAGGTTGTGGTCTAACTACAACGACGGGATGGGTTTTCCTTAGTCAGTAAAAAGGGAACCTCAGGCAGCACCGAATAAACTCATGCATAGGAGGGTGTGGCTGATCACTCTTGAGTCGGTCAACCTTACCCTCGTGGTAGCAGGAGTTTTGAGTTTCAGTTCTTAACAGGGATTGGAGACCTCTGGAATTCGAGGATGGTGACCACGTTTTCTTACGGGTCTCAACTCGATGAGGTTTATGGTGATGTGGTCGAGGCTGCAAGTAACCTCTGAGGTTCAGCGAACCTTTTCAAGTCCTCAGTAGGGTAGGCGAGGTGGCTTACTGCTTGACCCATCTACCTCAGTTTCACCAGGTGCACGACAGCATCCACGTATCTCAACTGGGAAGATACGTGCTTGACCCGACGCATATCATCGATCATGGGGAGCTGGACTTTGGCGATGGGGTGACTTTTTCGGGGTTCCAGTAGGAGTTGAGGATCGACAAGAGCGTTCCTACGAGGACGGTCGATTCCTCTTGTGTGCTTTTGTTGGCAGCACGGGAACCTCCAGGTGAGCACATGGGAGCGGAAGGCTCAGATGCGTGCTCAGTACCGCTTTTGTATCCCTAGTTTGTGTTAAAGCTTACGAGGATGTAAAGCCCTGAGGTGACGGTAATGTAAAGACCCGTAAAATTCAAGGAAATTTTTTCTTAATTTTCTTTGGGATTTTACAAAAACGCAGTTTCTGACGACGCCTAATTCCAAGGCCTGGTGTGCCCGGAATCAATTCCCATAGTCATCCTCGGTTACATTCAGTGAACAAACGAGTGGGTTATTCTAACTTTTGAACCGGTGCTCGGAATTGAAATCGGAGGGCACCAATGAACTCACAGCACCAATAATTGCTTAAGGAGACCCTTCCTGGAGTTGCATTTACTCGGGAGGAGTTGTTAAAAAAAGTGAGGAATAAAAATATAATTGTTTTACAATTTTATTTATATTTCTTTCTAAGTGGTTAAGTGTTGAGTCACAACACCCTTCCCCTCTTTTATGTGGTTATATCCTAAGTAAGGGAGTTGGGGGTGGGACCCTCTTGTAGTTAACTACCTTTGAGAGGATTAAGGTGGGGTGGGGCCCACACGATCCCAACCCCTCACCTTCCCCTAACATTAATAACTTTTCCCCTCTTTAATTTGTAACTCTCAAAAAGAAAACCCCCTCTCTTAACTCTTGCCAACTTACACTAATTGATTAATTAAACCTACTCAATTAATTAATTAAGCGTTTTGAGTTTGAATTTCAAATGGAATGTGTTAATAAAATAATTGGTTGAGCCCTTTTATTTTATTTTTGGGGGGACACACTTTGTGTGGAGGATTTTGGGGAGAGAGAGGGAGAGAGAGCCTTGTGAGAAGAAGAAGAAGAAGGAAGACGAGAGAATTCCTCCTCGTTGAAGAACGATGATTCCTTATAGAAGAACAAAAACTTTCCTCTTCCGTGATAAGGAAGGAGACGCCGACCGTAGAGACCGACGCCAACAACAATGTTCTTCTACTTCTTCTAACGTCGACGGAATCGATACCGTTCTTCCGTGACGTTCGACTTACGCGACTCAACGACGTGCGATGTCATTTTCTAGGTAGAGGTTTTTTGTTTCTTCTTCGTGATTATTTTTCGTCTCCATTCATCGTTCCCTAATTTGACCGCCTATTATCGCAATAACGGGAGGAGGTCGGACCGCACAAACACGGTCGACTCTCCTCCCCACTTGATGCTTGAATTTGTTGCGGCACGAACAAGGCAGCGCGGTGATGTTGCACTGCGAGGAAATAATGAAGAATGGGCGGAGAAGCGCGGCACCATCGCGCTGCGCCGTTGAAGTCGAACAAAGCCGCGGTGCCGTCGCGCCGCACCAGAAAACCACGAAGAGGTCGCGGTTTGTTTATTTTATGTGCGGATCGACGGGCGATGACGGAACGGGCCGCAGAGAAGTTTTTAAGACTTCGCAGTAAGGAGCATATCCCGAGAGGACCACCGGCAAAGACCGCAGGAAAAACGGACCACTGGAGCGCGTCCGGTGGTCCGCAGAAGACCCTGCTGGCGCGCCACGCCGGCACGGCGGCGCCGGCAGCCAGAGGCGGCGGCCGGAACCAGCCAGCCGCCAAAAGGCGACGGAGCCCATCGCGCCGCCAGAAGGGTCTGTCGCGGCTTCAGCCGTGGCGACTGAAGGCGGTCCCGTGACCGTGCGGGACCAGAGGGAAGACCGGGGGTCGTAACCCCTGGCGGTCAAATGGGGCAGCCCCCATGTGGGGAGGTTGCGACTTCAATCAGGGGGGCGCACGCCTCCCCCCTGTTCCGCTCAGCTCGGGCGGCCGAGTAGGCCGCACCCAGGCCGGGCTGGGCCCCGCCATCCACACCGGGCCTCCCCAAAACGGGCCTTACATGGTCGCGGATTGGGTCGACCCGTTTCAGACCGACCCAGGGGGTCTCAGGCTGGGTCGGACCGGGCCCAAACCCCCTATTTTCGGGCAGTTTTCGTTCAAACACCCATAACATGGGCTACGGACCCTTGATCGACGTACCGTCAGTTGCGATGCGATACTTGGATCGAGACGATCATTTCGGTATATTACACTAAAGGTTTCTGAGAAATTTGGGTATGGCTGAGTTGGTTCGAACACAAAACCAACCGGGCCCTCAGAGCGGAAACACTTATAACTTGAGCTTCGGACGTCCGATTGAAGTGTCGTCGACTTTTTTGGATTCCTCTTGATGAGACGGAACATTAGGCATAGATCGCATGAAGTTTGGACGTAGTTGGATAGTGGCTGGGTTGGATTGAACCCAAAATCCAGCTGGGCCCCTGGAACGGAAAAGCTGATAACATTCATACCGGACGTCCGTTTGACGAACCGTCAGCGGTGTTGGTGATCACGTTGAGAAACGGTCCCTATGAGTATACCCTATAAGAGTTCGGGGTAGAGTTGTGATAAGTCCGGGTTGGTTCGCACATGAAATCAACCAGGCCCATTGGACGAAAAGGCTAATAACTCACAGACCGGGCGCCCGATTGACGCGTCGTCTGTTGTGTTGAGACCCCTATGACGAGGCAGTCCTTTGAGATTCTTCTTAGTGGGACATTGTGATACTTGGAGTATCAACCAGTAGCTCGTGGAGCGGACCCTCCCAGAGACGAGTGTACGGAGTACGGAGACCGTGTAGCCGGCTGAGACCTGACGACTGCTTGACCGACTCGACTTGGAGTGAGTCGACTAGACCAGTGGATGGAGCACTGATTTGTTCGGGTGCATACCCATGGAGGACGGAGAACTAATGAGTTTGGGCGCAGACCCGTGGTACTCGACCGGATAGTACCTCTGCAGGCTATTAGGGGGGATGCACTACTCTGTTTGGGTGGCAGACCCCGGCGGGAAGCACTACTGTGTTTGGGTTCCTGACCCACGGTACTCGACAGGAGGAGGAACTCAACAGTCTTAGGTTAGTGAGAAGTACCTCAGAGTCGTTACAGGATCACTGTACTCGTCCGAGACGGGGCTCTTCAGTAGTTACGGTTTCGATAATGAAAATCCTGGTTTGATCTGAGTCTATGACCTTTGTGTTTTCCTCATGATTTAGATGGGTCACTTGAGAACTTAGGTATATGTATGGGAATATAACTTGGTAGTGGTTATCCGTTGATTTCATAACCTTTGTGTTTCCTCATGATTGAGATGAGTTACTTGATAACTTATGTATAAGTATGGGATTATACCTAAGAAAGGGTTATCTGTTGAGATCCTACTTTGTGGTTATCCTTGTTGGATTTAGTGAGACCTTGAGGGTCTCGAGGTCCCAACTGAGTATCGTATACTCACCCCTGCATGGGCTATGCCCGTACCTCGTTTTTTTGGTTGCAGATGATGGACATCGCTGACAGAGGACAAGTATTTGAAGACTAGACGGTACCCGGAGGTGGACCTCACGACGAGTCAGTATCTGGAGGTGGACTTCACGACGAGACGACACTCAGAGGAGGTTGACGGGCGAGAGTGTTTTGGAGGCTATCTGTACCTACCCTTCAGGTAGGATCCGTGGTGGACGATCCAGGAGTTGCGCTATCTGTACCTACCCTTCAGGTAGGATCCGAGGAGGACGACCCAGGAGCTGCTTCCTTTCTTCCAGCTATTTGTCTTTTTCTGTTGTACTTTCGTTCAGTTGTAGTTGTACATTCAGTTGGGTTTGTATTCTGGACCACTTACTTTTCAGCACTTTATTTTGTACTTAGTATATTACTTCCTCTTGTACTTTGTGATGTTTTGTTTACTTTTATAAAGGCAATTCCTTCACAGTTATCAGATTTATGCCTTTGGTGCTAGTCGCCAGCCCCTGGCCTATGGAAGGCAGGCTTGGGGTAGTCACAGCACGGGCCCCGAGGACGGGTTGTGACATATTTTTTCTTCCATATCCATGTTTTCACTTCCCACCTATGTTATTCTATGTGGAAACCCAGTAATGAGTTACTTTGGGTAATCATTATGTTTCAAAATTTCTTTTTTTAAAAAATGTTTTAATATTCCTTCTTATGTTGTGGGTTTATATGAAAGAAACCTTAATGTATTAAACCTTTTATAACCCACGATGAATTTCAAGGGAAAAATCATTTTATGTGGGGTAGAATGTAACACCCAAAGATTTTTATGAGACAGAGTTTTTTTATTTATTTGATTTCTTGTGTTGTATGCTACACCAAGATAATATTTCAAAATACACAACATAATATTATATTGTGGTATACATAATGCTATGATTGTCTTGTGTTACACACAAGTTCATGTTCCTTGGATATAATTCATTTCACACAAGACTGGATATAATTGAACAAATAATTATTATTATGTTACCTTATAACATAGTTATTAAAATGATGGGAGTGAATAGTATTAATTTATTTGTGAAAATATTTTTGACACATGTATTTAATTAATTATTTTGTGAACAATTATTTATAAATTAAAATTAATCCTTTTTAATTTAAATTTAAATGTTTTTATAAAAATGATTTAAATGAAAATAATCTAGTTTGTAAAATATTAAAATCACTATTTAGGGATTTTATTAATTAATCATTAATTTAATATATTCAATGTAATGTTTAAAATTCATTATATATGTTTTCAATTCATGATATAAGATCAAATTCAATTTTTCAGATAGAATAAGTATTTTTCAAAAAGAAATACAGTTTTACTGCCTTTTGATGGAAAACTCATTTTAAATCTAGTTTTTATACTTTTATAAGTTATTTTTGATTATATAAACTTCTTATTTTGAATTGGGACATAAAAAATTATTTTTTGTCGAAATTTTGGTATTTTCTGATAAAATTCATATTTTAATGAATAATGAAAAATACTACATTGTAATTCGAAACTACCTTTTTTTATAATTTCATTATATTGTTAGATTATATTTTTAATTTATTTTAAAGTATACTTAGATTATGTTTTTATAATTTAATCCAATTTTTGTCATTGGAATTAATTTCACATTGAAATTAGATATAAATGCATGATAATCTTTTGATGGTTTTTACTTTTAAAAACTCATTTTCTAATTTTGAAAAAAGGGATTAATGTTTAATTAATTTCTAACAATTATTTATTTCAAATTTATAAAAATGAATTCCATATTTTTTAATCACTTGGTAAAAATTATTTAAATATGTCCCTTTTATTTTATACTTGATTAATAGTAACTACGGTAATTTATATTTACCATGGGTAAATCAGGTGAATTAAGGTTACAAACAATATGATAAGGATAATGAAATAACCCTAAAACTGACAAAAATACTATTGGATGAATAAAATATTATCCTTAACACCTAAGGATAAAAATTTATTCATTTAATGGGCTTTTTCCATGAAAGTGATATAATTATTATTAAAACAAAATAAAGTGACAACATTCCACCCTCTTATCTCTTATAAGTATAATTATTTTAATGTAGTGATAAAATTTATTAAAACAATAAAATAAATAGTCTCAAGAAATATAATAAAATTATATACATATTGTGAATTTATTTATAATTTTTATAGATTAAATAATTTCCATTAATATTGAAACAATTGTGATATAATAATCATTTCATTAAGAGAAATATAAAATAAATGATATTATAAATATTAAAATAAATATTATATGAAATAATTTGCGTCATCCATGATTTTTCTAAGTTAATATAATATGTTATAAGACTATTAAAATCTTTTTTTATAATTTATATCTTTTTTTATTTTATTTAAATTCAATGAAATGATTAGTGTAAAATTGACATAATTGATGTTTTATAAAAATAGTAGTTTATTAAATTATTTTAAAATACTAAAAAAATTAAAATCACAAAGTGACTATTATAAGGTATAAGAGTTCATTAAGTTTCCAATTATGGTAAATTTACTCCATATAAGTAAAATTAATAGCCTCTTAATAATTAAAATGTTGTTACCACAATTTAAAATTAAAAGATAATAATTAAGGGTAAACTTAAAAGAGAAGGTTTAAAATAAAATAAATACATGTATAAAAACTATTGGATGAGATTATTTCTAAATAAACTCATCTTATCTTCAATATATGTCAATTTTAAAGATTTTGGTTTAAAAATTTAATTTATATTAATTTAATATGTTAATAATTTCCAAGGGTTCCCCTCACATCAATTATAAAAGGGAACCTCCTCCCTCACCTCTTCAAATAAATTTGAGCCTTCAATATCGTCCATTCACTACTATTTTCCCTTATAAAATTCCTTATTCACATTATATAGTTTCTTTTCTCCTAAAAATACAAACTCTAGTACCTTTAATAGGTGATTTAGAGGAAGCACGTCGGGGAAGAAGTAATTTCTTCTACCGATTATTTCAAAAACAATTCTTCTTCTACTTATGATTTATTAGTTTTTTCATTATCATGTAATAACATAAGTATCACTAACATAATTATATGTTATTATAATTATTGAACAACTATATTACTTATTATTTCCATCCTACAAACAATGAAATCACCGCGTGTGTGTACGTACGGCTTACCGTCTCCACATCGGGGTGTAATCTATTTTTCACCACCACCTTACTTGGATGGATATAATGATGAAAATAAAAACATTATATGATTATTATAAAATTATATGTATTTTGTAACAACATATATTCAATCTAATTCCATACCATGTCACAAGTATTATAATTATATCGTCGCTCGTGTGTATGTATGGCCTACCGCCTCCACGATGTGATGCGATTCATTCTACAAGATATCAATTAAAAAATGATTATATAAATGTAGATAATTAATAAATATGATATGTATTACATTAATTTCATTTTTTAATGATATAAATATGACCTAAGAAGGAGAAATAGGACTTATTTGGCAAAACATGCATGAGAAAATGGAGCAGTTTATACCCGAATAACGAGTAATAATGAAATATTATTACCAAACAGATGATAATATGATCATATATGATATCATAAAAATTAATATTATTCTAGAATAATTCAATTAAATCATTTAAATCATTATAAATGAGGTTCATATACACAAAAAGGATAACGGACCTAAGGTAAGGGATTATTTTGTCTCTCTTTTATTTCGGTGGGACATATACCTTATACACCACCTATTTATTTTGTGTGGTGTTTATACTTACCATGAAAGTTTTATGATTATTATTATAAATTTTATGATATTTAATTATTCATTAATTGTTTTTTATCTTCTGAGGTATACGAGTCGACTGATTATAATTGGTAAGGGATAATTTCATAATCTCATTACTATCTGAGATTGTTTATACGTATGTATTTAATGGGGTATATTTGTCATCCATGTCCATGTTTCATAAATATGAAATATTATTTAAATTATTATACAATTTTTTGAATTAAATTTTACCCCTTGGTGAATTTTTATTAAATGGTATGAAGGGAATCTTTTTTCATTTTCGGTACGATGTACTTTTTGTCTTTTCTGGAAAAAGTATGAGACAATGTTTTTTAACTTATATGGTAGGAAAGTATTTTTATGACTTTATAATGACTCATTTACATGAATATTACTCTACGTTATTTCAAGTTTATATTCAACTAAATTATTTTCTTTTAAATATTTGTGGAATTTTGAGAAAAGAAAATGTTTTTGAAGAAGAAAATATATTTTCCACAAGAATTAAGTTCAAGTGTTTTATCAAAATTATTTTCAATCTAAGATGATACTATTTTAATAGGGTTATTTTTATATCCCTAATATTAATAGGATTTTATTATTTTAATGATTGAATGATATTTTATATGGATTATGTTATGATGATACCCATTTTATATCTTGATTTATGCTATGATGAATGATTTATGTTTTTGTGGCACATGTAAGATTGATTTAATTATGAGATAGGTGGGACCTATATCTCCATCAAATGAATTAGGTAATGATTTATATCTCATGACACGGACATGGATGAAATGGAAAGTAAATTTGGTTTAGTAATATAGGTCTGAAATGGAAAGCAAATTTGGTTCAATAATACAGGGCTGGAATGAGGAGTGAACTCAGTTTAGTAATAGACTTTGTCCACTATCATGGTCTTGGCTATAAGCCTTGGATAATATGGAAATGATTTTCTATGATTATGTGTTTTCCACAAATTCATGTTTTATTTCAATTATATGTTATCATGGTTAATGTTCCTTTATGATTTATGCCTTACATAATGACAAGATTTATTTAATGACTCAAGATTTTGATATTCAAAATAAATGTTCATGTTTTAAAATTATTATGTTTATGTTTTACACGTTTTCTCTTACTGATCATTTGATATAACCCTATATTTTTTTCTTTATCCCGGGATATAAATAAATGTTTTAGGTAGGAAAATTAATGGTGGAGATATTTATGGGAGATTTTGAGGATCTTTCAGAAAGCTAGAAGAATTTGTTCTGAGTTTACAAAGACACTAAACTAATATCGTCATTGGGTGTTTATTTATTTAATGTATTAATTATTATGCAAAATAAATTTAATGTCCATGTACATCAAGATTGGATTATTATACATTGATCACATATGTTGATGGTTCCATCATGCAAACTGATTGATTAGAGATATCATGATAAAGGGATTAAATTACATAGTAAGAAACTATATAAGGTATTTTGTCATTGCGGTAATAAATACTTTCTCTATGGGTGACATGGGATGTTGTTAGATTTTAACCTTGGGGTTTAGGATACTTCTCATAATTCCACTAATAAAGAGGCCTAGAGGGTCACACGCTAAGTGTATATAGAATCTCAGTTAAATAATATATTGTTGATTATTATTTAAAAAGTTGAATAAATATTATTCTTGCACAAGGTTTAATAATTATTCATATATTCTTAATCACATATATTCTTTCACCATTTATTGAATAGAATATTATGTGAGCATAATATTTAATAAATATTTATTTTATATTTATTGAATATAATATTTATTGATTTTTTAGAAAATAATATAGTGATATTTATTTATTAAATAAATATTCACTATTTAAGGCCTGATAAATATTATGTAGAAATTCCAAATTGATTTTTTAGGTTTTTTGAGAAATAATATATATTGAATATTATTCTATTAAATAATATTTAATTTAATTATCAAGTTAAGTTAATGTCATGGAAATATTTTTATTATTATTATTTTAGAAATGGGGTTCCACAAGGGATTAAATAAATATTAAAGGGAACTTTTGAAAATATTTATTTCTAATCCCTAGTGGTATTTAAACCAAATTATATATTTTTTTAAGAGATCCAATACATTTTTGTTGCACAAAAAGACAACCATAGAGAATCCTCTCTATCCCTAGAGAGATCCCACTCTAAGAACTCTCCCAAGAATGGAGAGTGATATTCCTCCAACTACCACTCTCGAGTATAGAGAAATCAAGTAGAATGATTTGGAAGAGATTATCATGGTGATAAAAAAGCTAACTCTACAAGTATTAGTATTTACCATGCTAGTACCTAGATATTCCTGCAGGGATGTTCGAATATTTGGGGAACACGTGTGTAACACTGCTATAGGGACTCCTCTTTTGATTCCTAAAACACAACAATGGTACAATGTAGATCTATTTTCATCTTCATAAATGATAAATGAATTAATGAAATGTAATTCATTAATTTATTAAATTAATTGTAAATAATATGTGATGATCCTACCCATATTTCTGGTATTCTATCCCTTATATGTTTTCATTGATTCAATTTCATTAATTATGACGTTTATCATTGTGTAAATCTCAGATTGATCATCAGTCATAAAAAAATAAATGTTGGGCATGACCCATCACATTATTCTGTTTAACTCAAACCCTTTAAGTGTATCAGAGTAGTCTCATAATTATTTATAATTATTTAAATATTATTTTATTTATTTATGAATTTTTCATTTATTTTTTAATTCAAGTTTAATGTTTATTTAAACTGAATTTTGAGATCTGCTTCGTCCTATTT
The DNA here is from genome assembly GCA_963277665.1 of Viscum album. Lineage (NCBI taxonomy): Eukaryota > Viridiplantae > Streptophyta > Magnoliopsida > Santalales > Viscaceae > Viscum > Viscum album. Next base: position 2,207,402 of record OY728123.1, on the reverse strand, counting down.
TGTTTATCATATATATAATCCAATCTATTAATTTAATGAATGAAATAAAATTGAATCAGAAATTTGGATGTAGAATGGATTCTTTCTCGTTGAAAAAATTGTACAGACCGTGTAACCAAAGTTACACACCATGTACTAGTGTTGAATGCACCAAGAATTAATTCATAATTAATTCAAACTGTGTGCACTGAATACATGGGGTGCATTTATTTTCATACAAAATGTGTTGATCAGGCTAGCCTAGTGCACTTTCATCCAGAGTACACTACATGTAGCCCATGTTCTTGGTGTTTACTCCTTTAATTCATAGACATTTCAAGTATTTTCATACACTTCCTACCTAACTGGTGACTGTGTAACTCAAAGACCACACACTGTGTACCCCAATTTTCTTAAGGCATGACTTCTACGTTGAGTCTCTAGGTGTGTGCATTGGATAGATGGTGATATATGTACACATAGTGTATCTCACTTGTACATGTCATTTACTTATACCAAATTACACATAATTAAAATTAATTTATTATATTGTGTAAACCTTAACAATATGTGCTTGTGTTTGGTCATTAAGATGATAGGACATTCCATGTTATGGGTTTTAATATAGATATATATATAATTAATTAATTTCTACAAAATGTTTAGATCTACATATCATGTGTGAGTCATATAAAAGATATCGCTCTATGTGAATTGAATCATAAGACATTATAGAAAAATCATGTAATCTATGTAATCATTAAGTTGATAGTAAATTTCATGAAATTACATGATAAGTTGTGTATTCCATATGTCACAAGAGTAAATAGTATATGATTATAAAACATGTTGGGTAGATTCGTATAGTTATTCACAATGTTTCCTTCAAAGTACATTTATATACATAGTTAATCATAAATGAATTTATTTAATTTGTATAAAATTATGATGGATGATAATATCAAGGAAATTAGGATGAGACTTAAGATAAATGAATTCATAAATAAAAGATGATAATTATTTTTTAGATAATGATTTATATTAAATAATAATGGTTAATAATTGATTGATAGTTTTATTAAATTCATATTTCATTTCATGTGGATGATAATGAGCATAGACTATACCATTATATGTGATTGGTTTCATTTAATTTATTATTAAATTAAATTTTCAACATGTGTTTCTTATCTCATCTCATTATGTAAGGAATTGTGTACCCATGGTTTCTTTTATGTAAACTCGTTTCCCCTTACCTACATGTGAGTAAAATAATATGCAACGGATGGAGATCCCAAGATAGTGGAGGTAGTTCATGTTTGTAGATGAGGTGAAACTAATACAAGAAATATATATAAGTGGACAGGTGGAATGTTGGAACCTGAACCTTAATTGGTTCAATGTGTTTTTTCCCTAGATCAAAAAATAGTTTACCAACCACTAGATAAACTAACCATTAGTAATAGTTCACGATCATGCCAATTTATTAGTTTATTTCTATATGTTTTGTGGTTATTTCATTATGGATGTTTTTTTTGATCACATGAATTAATGAACTAACAAGTATACAAGATTGAAATAAAATAAATTTTATTATGGGTAAATATTATCTAAAACATGGTTAGTCAATAAAGTAAGTAAAATAAATGTTAAGAATCATGTGATATAGATAATAATTGGTAATTTATGCATAAAAGATAAAATCCATTAAAAATATATATTAAGTCAGTATAGTCCTCCACTACATCAGTTAAAATCGAACTTTCATTCAAAGTGCTTGACCATCCAATGTTGGGTGACTTTAATTTGTGTGGAATTCTAAGCTTAAAATTTAGGTTTATGTAACTTATTTCACATAAAGGGTTTACTGCCAAAGCATGACTTGGTGTAACTGGGAGGTAAGGGTTGAGGAAATCCAATTTAAGGATTTCAGGATTGGGGAGTCCACTCAACAGATCAATGAACTATGAGTTAATGGAGTTGTCTTTTTCAATGCCTACCTAAAACCATTAAAGTCACTTGACCAACCAAAGTTAGGGTAATGATAAGGGGAATATGTATCATTTACAGTAGAATGTCCAAGAAATAGGATATTATTAATCGAATGGTGAGGGATATTGGGTTCTGATAAAATAGTAGGAGATTAGTAAAGATAATATTTATTTATTTGTCTAAATATTATCAAATAAAGTACAAATATATCTAATCATATTACTTATTGAAAAATAAATAAAAATTACATCAAACATATAATTATGATCAATAATTATGAAGGATAATATTCCTACTGTAAAAGACATCGAATAATGGAAAAGGCTCTTACATGTTATCCTTCACCATTAAAGGAAATTGTATGTTCTGTAAGAACCTATTCCTAAATCACCTAGAAATGAGGCTAGTAAGGAAGAGTTATATCTCTATGAGAAATATTTGGATGATTCAACATATGTTCATTGTCTCATTCTATCATCCATGACTAATGAGATTTTGAAGAAACATGAGGATATGTATGCATATAGCATGATGTATCACCTTCATGATCTCTATCAAGAGAAATAGGGACAAGAGAGATATGAGATCTTCAATTATTTGTTCAAAACTAATCTTGGAGATTATTCACCAATTGGGCATCATGTAGTCAATATTATTTACTAAATTTAAAGCTTATATATCATAGGGATTAAATTCCCAAATGGGTTTTTTATAGATCTCAAACATTCTGCACTACCTAAGAACTTATCTAGTTTTATTTGTAATTATTATATGATAAATAATGAGAAGATACTTTTATAACTTCTTACAAGTATTTTTCAAGTGGATAAGGATATGGGGTGTGACAAAACTACGGTATTTATAGTGAATAAGAAAAAGAAGAACAATAAAGAGGGTCCCAAGACACCCAACAAGTTGAAAGCTCTCAAGAACCATCCTTCCAAGAAAAGGATGATTCAGAGTTAGGGAAAGGAAAATGATAGAGTATCATTTTCATGTGGCAAGAAAGTCCACAAGAAGAAGAATTGCACCCGTAAACAAGCGAAATCTAATGGTGTGTTCTTTATCGAATGTAATCTTTCAATATCTAAACATTGGTTATTATATACGTCTTTTGGTGCACACATATATATCCAAATTCAAGAAACAAGTAGATTCTAAAATATTTGTAGACGAAAGGTGGATTTTAGAGCAACTAAGGTTATGTGGCTAGCTGCTCTTACCATTATTGAATACCACCTTTCATTACCAAGGGGAATGATTTTGGTTTTAAAATATTGTTATTATGTACCAAATATCACCAAAACATAATTTTTGTATCATTCTAAGATGCATATGTTTTTATATTAATTTTTAGAAATAAAATATGATTATTTTTTAAATACAACATAGTTTATGGTATGGAACCTTTAAATAATGTTCTTGTTTTATTGAATTACAAAAGTAAATTATTGACAATCAATAACAAATTATGTTCGCATGGATCATATAACATCCGACTATAGAATCGCCATATTGGTCATGTAAATGATAAGTTTTTGATAAAGTTATTTCAATATGGTTATTTAGAATATTCTAATATAAAACCACTTAAAATATTTCATGCTTGTTTAAAAGAAAATGACCATACTAACATCTGGTGCACAGGGTTAAAGGGCCATACAGCTTCTTGGATTGAAACACATTGATGTGTGTGGACCATTTCCAATAGAATATATAGGTGGGTATTCATACATCATAACTTTTCCTGATGAATTGAATATATATGGTTATTCTTACTTGATGAGGTATAAGTCAATGTCCTTTGATAAATTCAAGTAATTCAAGAATCAATTATAAAATAAACTTGGAAAGAAGATAAATAATCATTGATTAGATCGAGGTGGTGAATATCCTAACCAAGAATTTATCAATTTTTATGGGAGTTTGGGATTCTATCTCAATTCACTCCACTTTATACACCATAGTATAATGGTGTTAGTGAAAGGAGTAATAGTACCCTATAATACATCGTAAGGTTGATGATGATTCATGCATATCTTCCACTATACTTTTGGGGGTATACATTATAAATTTTGGCATACATACAAAAATGTGTACCAATAAAAGAAAAAAATATATTACCCTTTGAGTTATGTAGTGGAAAGAAACACATTTTGTCACATATGCAAGAATGGGGTTGTGAGGCATTTGATAAGACCTTCTCAGACAACAAACAAGCACCCCAAGTAACAAAGTGTATCTTTATAGGGTATCCTAAGTAAAAAGGGGATACTATGTATACATGATATTTCACAATAAAGTGATTGTATCTAGAAATTTTTTCGTTATTGAGAGCGATCACATCCTCAAAAATAATGATTCGAGAAATATTTACGTCAATGAACTAGACGCTCAAGATACACAATAGTTGGTACATGATCAGATTCCATAGGTCCCTATAGAAGTAGTTCCTGAATCAAAACTAATATATAGGAGCACAAGGGAGGTAAGAGAACCAGAGAGATGTGGTTTTATAGTTACTGAATGAGGTGACTAATTATTGGTTTAAAATTATGAACATTTATCCTATAAAGATGTATTAGATTACTCAAAATCTATAAGATGAAGATAATCCATGAATTCTGAAATGGATTCCATGTATGAGAACCATGTTTCAGTTCTGGTCGAGACGCTAGTTGATGTAAATTCCATTGGGTGAAAATGGGTATTCAAGAGAAAACATGACATTGAATGTAAATTAAATACCTAGAAATTAGGGATAGTGGATAAAGGGTTTAAACAACATCAATGAATTATCTATGATGAAACCTTTTCACTAGTTTACATGTTTAAATCCCTCATAATTATAATTGCTATAGCATCTTACATTGAATATGAGATTTGGAAGATGGATTTCAAAACTAATTTACTTAATGGGAACCTTCTGGAATATGTCTATATGACACAACTATAAGGTTTTTTTGACTCTAGGTGATTATAAAAAATGATTTTCAAGTTTTAGAGATCCATTTTATAGATTTAATAGAGCATCCAGGTTCTCTAAAATTCTATTTGATGAAGATATAAAAGAATTTTCTTTCATAAATAATGAATTTTAGCCATGTGGTTACAGGAGGTTTAGTGGGAGTACATTAATTATCCTAATAGTATATGTGGATGACATATTACTTATTGAAAACCACATAATAGTATTAAAGTATGTAAAGGATTGGTTAAACATGTGTTTCTCTATTAAGGACATAGGTGAAGAAACCAATATTCTAAGGATCAAGATCAATCATGATTGATCCAATAGGCTTCATAGACTAATTCAAAGTATATAAGTTGACCCGATACTAAAGAGATTTAGTATGTAACAATCCTATAGGGGATTGGCTCCATTGTTGCATGGTTTACATCTTTCTAAGAAAATGTTTCCTTAGTCACAATCGGGGAAAGAGAGAATGAGTAAGATCTCATATGCTTCTGCGATAGGATCTATCATGTATGACATGTTTTGTACTAGATGTGATGTTTCATATACATTGATAGTGGTAGGAAGATATCAATATGATCTATGAGAATAGAATTGATCTGCTATTAAGCATATCCTCAAGTATCTAAGAATAACTAAGGATAAGTTCCTGGTGTATGGAGAAGATGAGGAGCTGGTTATCAGGGTTTATACTAATTCTAGTTTTCCAATGTATCAAAATGATCTAAGTCATATTTTGGATATGTTTTATTTCTCAACATAGGAGTTGTGAGCCAGAATAGTTCAAAGCAGTTATTTTTCACTGATTCTATAGTGGGTTCCCAGAATATATATGCTTTTAATGCATCTAAAAAATCCATTTGGACATAAAACTTTGTCTAGGATATTTATGTGGTACCCAGCATTAAAGATCCTATAACATTTTATTGTGATAATAGTATAACAGTGGCTCTTCAAAAATAGCCAAGGTCACACCAACCGTCAAATAATATACACCACAAGTATCACCTCTTGAGATATTTTTATAAAAGGGGTGAAATTTAATTAATAAGAGTACCCATGGATGAGAACATGGAGGACCCATTGACTAAAGTCATATCTCAGTAGATACATGAGTATCATGTGAGAGCTATAATGCTTAAGGTTGTTAGCAGTTGGCTCTAGTGAAAGTGGGAGTTTGATGGAGTTGGTTCCCTATAACCAACTTCTATATACTTTAAGATAATATGTATTCATAGTTTTGAATATGAATAAACTTCTTATCACATCAATATTTTTCTTCTATGTAACATAGTATGTGATAATATCCTAAGATTAATTGTTGCACTTAAAGGTCATATAAGTAACCCACTATGATGATAACAAAAAAGTGTTTTGAACATATTCTTAAATATATGATTTATATCCAAATGATATCATTCAAGGGAAAAATAATACATACTATTAGGGGTAGATACTCATATAAATTTGAGGAATCTTCTCATGGTGTATGCCCTTCGTAATATCTAGTGTTGGATATTATGAGAACGAGACCTACCAGTAGGAAATCCACATTTATATGTGTCCCTAGATGTTTATATCTAAAAACATGTTTATTTATCGTTATAATTTAATATTATTATTAATGAGTATTATTAGTCGTTCACTTTTATGTGTTGATGAAAATAGTGATTACATATGTTCACGATAAGGTAAGATATTATGGGTGCGTCGTGAGTAATATTGCATTAATTAAAAATATGAGAAAGGGTTTTTCCTTTTTTCCTTAATGGAAGTTTATATCTCAGAACCCTTTCTGAAAATTATATATCCTAAATAATTCCATGGTCATGGTTTCCTATAGGCAGTTTCAATTTCTGAAATGTCAAAGAATGAGACATCAAGCACATAGGTTGATGGCACCAGTATAAAACCTTCTTGATTAAAGATTTTGGGATAGAGGGATTATATTACATAGTAATCATCTGTATGAGGTTTTATATATTTTTATATTAACTTCTTTCTCTATGGGTTCCTTTTCATGTCTCTATATGCTAACCTTAGACTTTATGTAGCTTCACCTAATTACACTAAGAAAGATGCCTAGAGGTTTACACACTAAGTGTATGAATAATATATTGTTATTTATTATTTAATAAGTTGAATAAATATTATTCCTACATGTGGTTTACTAATTATTCATGTATTCTTTATCGCATATATTTTGTCACTATTTATTCGAGATAATATTTTGTGAGTGGAATATTTAATAAATATTCTTTTATTATTTTGTGAATGTAATAATTATCGATTTATTAGCTAATAATGCAGTGAATCTTATTTATTAAATAAATATTTATTATTCATGGACCAATAAATATTAAGGAGGAATGGAGGATTGATTTGTTATATTTGGTGATAAATAATTTATATTGAATATTATTTGATTAATTAGTTTAAAATTTAATTCGCAAGTTAAGTACATGTCAAGGAAATAATAATATTATTATTATTATAGACATGGGGTTTCAAAAGGGATTAAATAAATATTAAATGGAACATGTGAAGATATTTATTTATAAACCCTATTGGTATTTAAACCCAATTATATTATTTTTTTCAAAATAGACAATTCATTTTTTGTTGTGCACAATGATAGTCAAATAGAATCCTCTCAATACCTAGAGTGATATCACTCCAAGAACACTCCCATGAATGGAGAAAAATTTTCCTCCACCTCCCACTCTCAATTATAGAGAGATCAAGGAGAAAACTTTCGAAGCAATTCTCATGGAGATAAAAAGATAATGACACAAGTTTTGGGATGTACCGTGCTAGAAGTCAGATATTCTTATGATGACATTTGGAGATTTGTAGAACATAAGTCGATGAACGCTGTGTTGAGAAATTACCTTGCAAGAGGAGGGTTTATTTTAGGATTTAGGAAGGAACTCATCATACATATCACCCATTATGGGTTCACCCATGATCATTTGATGGTTCCAAAGACTAATTCCAACTACTCTATGCACAAGGTGGAATAGATTAGTATAGAACTCCACCATCTATGTAGGTGAGGGATGATGGATCTGTTTTGTTGAGAAAACTTCTATAACATAGAGGATTACTCATATAGACCTATGACATTCAATTCAGACTTAAATTCTTTATAGACTAGGCAAACCCAAAAGGGACATCCCAATTCTAATCTGAATGATCCTCCCAGATTAAGATCCAATTTCAATGAACATCCATGTATATCTTAGGCCGTATATTTAATTATAATAGAATGTTATCAATGAATATATGTTTTTGATTCTCCTACCAGTTACTATAATGAAAACGGTGTATCATTCAGAACAAACCCCTTAGAGAAGATCTCCCAGATAAAAAACCCTTCACTAAGATATTTTCTTAAGTTGTGTTGATGTATTAGATTATCCAATCCAGCGGTTGATTTGTCTAGATTGATTTTGGGAAATGGATGTTTGATGGAAACCTCAACACGTAATGAGGAATCCTATCTAAGAGGGGATTCACTCAACTTCATGAACACATGAGTCTAGTTAAAATTTGATGATGTGTAGCAATATCACATTTGGCGTTATTTTCAATTCCTTCAGCCATAAAATTCCTCTTTTTGTTAGCAGTATAAGCAGCCTGTATAGGATACATTTCTTATATTCAAAAAAATAAAAAAATGAAATGTTGAAAACCAACAATTTTTTCATAGCACAAATGTCCCCACATAGAAAATTGTGCTGAACCACATAGCTTTCTATGCAGGCCACGAAGTACTTAAGTCATCATGCATAATATTATAACATTATGCCAAAATATTTAAACTACCAAATAACATGTATAGTTTGTGAAAATTCCAATTTATAGATGAGATTATTCACTATGTGGGAAATTATATCTGTAAAGAAAAATAATATGAAAATAAAAAATGCTACACGGATAAGATCAAACTCACCACAAAGAGCCTGATTCACTACATCAAAAATTAATCAGGTCTAACACCTTTTATAGATATGGGGCCTTCTCTGTGTCAACATGCACACCTCAAAAAATCCAACTAGACTGATTTCTTACTAGGAATCAACTCCTCTTTATCCTGATAAAAAATTATTTTGATGTGGGAATTTTTTGGGTCTGGAAAAGTCTGCATTGAAGATGAAAAATATTTTTATTGATTCAGAAAGTCTAGAAGAGATCTCATGAAGTGAAAACTGGTTAAGGATCCATATCTGAAAAGAAGTCCACTCTTACATATAGCACATGCTCTACACGAGTCTACGCTCCACCTAGTATCACTACATAGTGTCATCTCATAGGACCCCCGCAAACAAAAATTCATTTGTGGGGAAAGACATGACCTTAAATTCCCCTATGAATGAAATTTAATTTTCGAGAAAGGCGGGACCTTTTAGCCCTTTCAAATGAAATTTTTCTATAAGTAAGTTATTCTTTCTTAGGACCCCCATAAATGAAATGTCATTTAAAACCAAGGATATTTCATTAGTCCCCCAAAAATCAATTTTAGCTTACAAGGTGAGGTGTGACCTCCATGACCCTCTTAAACGAAACCTCATATTTATGTAAAGGAATCATCCTTCATCTCACCCGAAAACCAAAATACCTCATGGGAAGTGGTTTTTCTATGTTCTCATCATCCTAGAAAGACTGGTATATCCATAAACCTATAAAAATACTAGAATAAAATGGATAGACATATATATAGAGATATATAGAAATATTCTTAGCAAGCGATTTCATAAGGAAATCAAATACAAAAAATGACCAAATTAGAATGGATTGTTTTGGTGATTAGATGGGGTTATAAACCCCTATAAACACGTCAGAAGTGGTTACCTGTAACCACCAATAATGTTTCTGCCACATTTTGTTAGTGGTGGTTTTCAGTAACCACTGGTAAGATAACTCGCAATTAGCAGCGGTGGAATTAGAGTGGGTTATAACCCCAACCAATTTCACAACAAAATTTTAGTTTAAAGGGGGGTTCAACCCCATATAATTTAAAACTCAATTTAGGTGTAGTTTCAAACTACCTCTAATTGAAATAAAACCCACTCAAATTGATCCACATTATAGGTGCTTTGAAACAATGCCCCCAATAATTTTTTTTCAACTATCCACCCCCAATGGCCTCCCTCCCATAACACAGCTCTCGTTCCCCCAACTGGCCCTCTCATTCCCTACATTGGCCCTACCAATTGGACCTCACATTCCCCATTCCCACTACTAGATATATCATTCCCTAGTGGTCTCCCCCTCTCATTACCCCAAGCATGCCCCTCATGTGTTTCCTGATTTCCTATCACACCCACAGGGTCTGACCCGTCACGCCCTTTAAAAATCTTCTATAGTGGGTTTCGAACCCAAGATCTGGAGAATACCTCTCTTATGGCTCTGCCACCATGGAAACTCTATTTTAAAATTATAATTACACATTATATTACTTATATATATTATATAGCTTATTCAAATAATTATTATTTGAATAAATATTTAAATACAAATAAATATATAACCTACATATATTTATATAAATTAATATATACTTGTCTATATTATGTATTTATTTATATATATTATAATAAATTTATATTGTATTAAATTTATAAATTTATATAAACTATAAATTTTATATGTGTATTTACATACATTTGAGTAAATATATTTTATAATTCTATTTATGTTATGTATATAAACATATATTTTAATATTTATTAATATATTTATGTAAATTATTTATATACTTAGATGACAATTTATATATTGTCAACATGTTTATTTATATAATATATATAATTATTTATTTAATATATTTATATAATGTATTTAAAAATGTAATTAAAAAATATATTTCAATATATATATTTATTATTATGTACATTAATATATATTTATTTGTATAAATTTTATAATATTATTTATAATTAATATTATATGAAATAAAAATATATGAAATACAATATATACAAATATTTTATATGAAATACAATTTATACAAATATTTATATTATTTATAATAAATATTATATTAAATACAATTTATACAAATACTTATTTATTGTTATAAGAAATAAAATTTTATATTATATATAATTAATATATATATATATATTATAATTAATATTATATGAAATATTATTTATAAAAATATTTATTGAATGGATTTCAATATATATATTTATTATTATTTACATTACTATATATGTATTTCAATAAATATTATTTTATTACATTATGTACATTAACATATATTTATTCGTATAAAATATATTTCAAATAATATTAATTATATATAATATAAAATCATAAACATATTATTTAAAAATATATTTACGATTTAAATTATATAATTTATAAAATCCATAAACATGGGTTTTTATATGATATATTTTTTAAATATATTATATATTTTTATATATTTATATAATTTGATTGTGTTTTTATATTATATGTAATTAATATTATATAAAATAAAATTTATACGAATAAATATATATTATAATATTATACAATTATATTTATGTATACATATAAATAAAATTAAAAACAATCATATAAATATTTTATATAATATTTTCATATAATGCTTTTAAATACATTTATTTATAGTTTTTAATTTTATATACATATATTATGGAATTTTTTTCCTTTTAATAGTGGGGGTTCACAACCCCCTGTAATCTTTTCAATTAGAGAGGGTTTTTAAACCCCTCTAATTTAAAGACAATAGAGGGGGTTTTTAACCTCATCTAGTTTAAGATATTAAAGGGGGTTTGAACCCCCAATAATTTAAGATATTAGAGGGTGTTGTGAACCATCACTAATCTCATTGATTAGTAGAGGCTATGAACCCCCTCTATTTTCATAAATTATAAGGGGTTCAAAACCCCCTCTAAAATCCAACCGAATATTAAGAAAATAATGACAAAACAAAGAGTGAGTTCAAAAACACCCTCTAAATTCAATGATTAGAAAGGGTTCCACATAAACCCCTCTAATTTATATATATATATATAATTAATAGGTGGTTTATAACTCCCTAAAAATTAAATTATTAGATGGGGTTATGCATAACCCCGTATAATTATAAAGAAAATAAATTTAGTGGGGGTTAGGCATAACCTCTATAAATGACATCCTCTAATATGCAATTTTTTATAGTGGTCACTAACTATATTTTGAAAAGCTTGAATGGGAACTCACCTGACCACACACAAAGGGTTTCTTGTTGCAAACAACCACCCACATAGCAATCACTTTGTAGATAGTCCTCCACCTAGAAAAATCTTTTGTGGAAAACCATCTTATGAACTATATGCAGATTAACTTAGTTCACATCAAGGATTGACTGCCAAAGCATGGCTTGGTGTAAATAAGAGGAAATGGTTAAGGAAATCCAATTTAAGTCTTTCTGGATTGGGGAGTCCACTCAACAAATCAATGAACTACGATTTAATGGATTTTTCATTTTCAATGCCTACTTAAAACCATTCAAGTCACTTGACAAACCAAATATGGGGTAATGAGAATGGGAATATGTATCCTTTCTACTATAATGTCCAATAAATATGATATTATGAATCTAATGGTGAGGGATATTAGGTTTTGATAAAATAGTGGGATATTATTAAATATAATATTTATTTATTTGTCTAAATATTATCAAATAAAGTAATAATATATATGATCATATTACTTATGTAAATATAAATAAAAATGACATCAAATATATCATTATGATCCATAATTATGATGGGTAACCTTATCATGGGAAAAAAATTTAAATAATGGAAAAGGCTCTTATATGTTACCCTTCACCATGAAAGTAAACTGAATGTTCTGAAAGAAACTACTCCTAAAGCACCTAGAAATAAAGCTACTGAGGGAGAGTTATCTCTCTATGAGAAACATTTGGATGATACTATAGATGTTCAGTGTCTCGTTCTATCATCCATGACCAATGATCTTTTGAAGCAATATGAGGACATGTATGCATATAGCATGATGTATCACCATCATGATCTCTATTAAGATAAAGAGAGACAAGAGAGATACGGAATCTTTAATGCTTTGTTTAAAACTAATCTTTAAGAGTCTATGCCAATTAGGCCACATGTAGTCAATATTATTGGCTACATTTAATTCTTAGATATCTTAGGGATTAAATTCCAAGATGAGTTTCATACAAATCTCAAACCTTCCTCACTACCCAATACCTTATCTAGTTTTATTATTAATTATTATATGATAAATAATGATAAAATACTTTCATAACTTCTTACCATGATTTTTCAAGTGGTTAAGGACATGGGGTGTGACAAACCTACAGTTCTTATAGTGAATAAGAAAAGGAAGAACAAGGAAAAGGGTCCCAAGACACCGAACAAGTCAAAATCTCCTGAGAACCATCCTTATAATAAGAGGAAGTTTCTGAATTGGGGAAAGGAAAACGAGGAAGTATGTTTTTCATGTGGCATGAAAGACCACTGGAAGAAGAATTTCACCCATAATCAAGTAGAAGATAAAGGTGTGTTCATTAAAAAATGTAATATTTCAATATCTATGCATTGTTTATTAGATTTATATTTTGGTGCTCAAATTTATATCCAAATTCAAGAAACAAGTAGATTCTAAAAGATTTCTAGAGGAAAGGTGGATTTGAGAGCTACTAATGGTGTGTGGATCTCTGTTCCAGCCATTTTTGACTTCCACCTTTCATTACCAATGGGAATGATTTTGGTTTTAAAATATTTTTATTATGTCCCAAATATTACCAATAACATAATTTTTGTATCATGCCTAGATTAATATGGGTTTATTTTCAATTTTGTTAATAAAATATGATTATTTTATAAAGATAACATTTGTTATGGTATGGCACATTTTAATATTGTTTTGTTTTATTGAATTACAAAGATCAAGTATTGAAAATTGATAACGAATCATTTTTATGAGGCTCCTTTAAAACCTATCTATAGAATCACAATCTTAGTCATGTAAATGAGAATCGTTTGATAAAGCTATGTCAATATGGTTATTTAGAATCTTCTGATCAAAAACTACTTGAAATACTTCATGCTTTTTTATAATGAAAAATGACCATACCTCTATTTGGTGGACAAGATGAAAGGGCCATAGATCTTCTTAGATTGGTACATATTTATGTGTGTGAACCATTTACTGTAGAATATATAGGTGGGTATTCATACATCATAACTTTTTCTGGTGACATGAATAGATATGGTTATTCCTACTTGATGAGTTATATGTCCATGTACTTTGAGAAATTTAAGTAATTCAATAATAAATTAGAAAAATAAACCTGGAAAGAATATAAATAAGCTTTGATCGGATCAAGGTGGTGAATATCCTAATAAAGAGTTTATCAATTTTTATGGGAGTTTGGGATTCTATTTCAATTTACTCCACCTTATACACCACAGTGTAATGGTGTTAGTGAAAGGAGGAATAGTACCTTATAAGACATCGTAATGTTAATGATGATTCATGAAAATCTTCCATTATCCTTTTGGGGATATTCATTATAAACTATGGCATGCATACTAAACTATGTACCAACTAAAGAGAAAAATAGAATTCCCTTTGAGTTATGTAGTGGAAAGAAACCCAAATTTTTGCATATGAATGTATGGGGTTGAAAAGCATTTGTTAAGTCATTCTCATGCAATGAATTGCACCCCAAGGCACAAAGTGTATCTTTATAGGGTATCCTAATGAAAAAAGGGATACTACATATATAGACTCTTAGAAAAGAAAGTGATTGTCTCCAAAAAATATGTCTTTCTTGAGAGTGATCACATCCTCAAAAATTATGGTGGGATAAATATTTACTTCATTTAACCAGACACTCAAGATACACAAGAGTTGGTACATGAACATATTCCATAGGTCCCTATAGAAGAAGTAGTTCAGGAATCAAAACAATTATATAAGAGCATAAGAGACGTATGAGAACTAGAGAGATGTGGTTTTATAGTTTCTGAATATGGTGACTCATTATTGGTTTAAAATGTTGAACATCTATACTATAAATAGCTAGTATAGATATCAAAAGGTACAAGATGAAGAGACGCCCTGAATTATAAAATGAATTCCATGTATGAGAACAGTGTTTCAGTTCTGGTTGATGCACTAGTTGATGTAAATCCCGTAGGGTGAAAACAGGTATTCAAGAGAAAAATTGACATCAAATGTATATTTAAAAGATATAAATTAAGGACAGTTGTTAATGGGTTTAAACAACATCAATGAATTAAATATGATGAAACCTTTTCACCAGTTTACATGTTTAAATCCATCAGAATTCTAATTTATATAGCTTCTTACCAAGACTATGAGATTTGGAATATGGATTTCAAAACTACTTTCCTTAATGGGAACCTTCAGGAAGATGTATATATGAAACAACAATAAGGGTTTTTATCTTCAGGTGATTCTAAAAAAATGATTCTTAAGTAATATATATCCATTTTTGGATTGAAGAAAGCATCTAGGTTGTGGAAAGTTCAATTATATGAATCTATAAAAGAATGTTCTTTCCGAAAGAACTAATTTGAGCCATCTGTTTAGAATAGGATTATTGGGAGTACAATGGTTATCCTAATAGTATATGTGGATGATATATTACTTATTGGAAATAGTATAATAGTATTGCAGTATGTTAAGGACTCATTAAATAAGTGTTTCTCTATTAAGGACTTAATTGAATCAACCTATATTTTAGGGATCAATATCAATCATGATTTATCCAAGAGGATTCTTGGAGTAATTATAAGTACATAAATTGACCAGATACTAAATATATTTATTATGGAACAATCCTAGAAATGATTGGTTCCATTGTCACATGGTTTACATCTTTTTAGGAAAATGTGTCATTAGTTGCAACAGGGGGAATGGAGAATGAGTAGGATCCCATATGCTTGTGCAATATGATCAATCATGTATTCCATGTTATGTAATAGACTTGAGATTTCCTATGAATTGAGAATGGTAGGTAGATATCTAGAATATCTATGAGAATAGCATTGGTGTGATGTTAAGGATATCCTCATGTATCTAAGAAGAACTAAGGATTTTTTTCCTGGTGTATGAAGAATATGAGGAGCTGGTTATCAAATTTTATACTCATATTAGTTTTCAAATAGATCATAATGATATAATTCATAGTTAGGATATGTTTTCTATCTCAAAATATGAGCTCTGAGCTGAAAGAGGTCAAAACAGTCAGTTTTCACTGATTCTATAGTGGATTCCAAGTATATAGTGGATTTTAATGTATCTATGAAATCCATTTGGATATGAAAAAATTTCTAGGATATTGATGTGGTACCTATAATTAAATACCCTATCACATTTTATGGTGATAATACTACAATGGTGGCTCTTGAAAAAATATCCAAGGTCACACCAACAGAAAAATAATATACTCCAAAAGTATCACCTCTCTAGCTATTTTTATCAAAGGGTTGAAATTTCAGTAATCAGAATACCTGCACAAGAGAACATGGAGGAACCATTGACTAAAGTCATATCTTAGTAGATACATGAGTATCATGTGAGAGCTATCATATTGATGGTTTTTAGCAGTTGGATCTAGTGAAAGTGGGGGTCTAATGGAGTTGGTCCCAAAGACCCAACTTCTATATACTTTAAGATAATAGGTATTCATAGTTTTGAATATTAATAAACTTCTTATCAGATCATTATTTTTCTTCTCTGTAACATAGTATGTAATAATATCCTAATAGTAGTTATTGTACTAAATGGTAATAGTAGTAACCCACTATGATGAGAACCCAAAAGTGTTATGAAAATATTCTTAAATATATGTTATATATCCATATGATATCATTCAAGGTTAAAAAAAGTATACATACGATTAGGGGTGGAAACTCATAGGACTTTGAGGAATCTTCTCATGGTTTATTCCCTTGGTAATATCTAGTGTTGGATATTATAATAATTAGACCCACCAGTAGGAAATCCAGATTTATATGTGTCCCTGGATTTTCTTATCTACAGACATGTGTATTTATCCCTAGTCTTTAATATTAGTATTAATGAGTATTATGAGTTACACACTTTTATGTATTGATGAAAATAGTGATGACATAAGTTCACGAAAAGGTAGTATATGTTGGGTGTGTCACGATTAATATTGAATTAATTAATAATGAGAGAAAGGAGTTTTCCTTATGTTCTTTATTAGAAGTTGATATCTCATACCCCTTTTTGAAAATGATAGAGCCTAAATAATTCCATGGTCATGGTGTTCTATAGGAAATATTGATTTCTGGAATGTCAAAGAAAGAGACATCGAGCACATAGGTTGATGGCACCAGTATACAACCTTCTTGATTAAAGATTTTGTGATAAATGGATTATATTACCTAGTAAGCATTAATATGTGGTATTATATTGTTTTAGTATTAAATTATTTCTTTATTGGTTCTTTTTTATGTCTATAGACACTCACCTTGGACTTTATGTGGCTTCACCTAATGACACTGAGAAAGAGTCCTAGAGGATCACAAACTAAGTGTATAAATAATATATTATTATTTATTATTTAATAAATTGAAAAAATATTATTCCTTCATGGGTTTTAATAATTAGTTGTGTATTCTTGATCACATAAATTCTGTCACCAGTTATTTGAGAGAATATTATATGAGAGGGATATTTAATAAATATTTTTTTAGTGAATATAATAATTATTGATATATTGGTGAATAATGCAGTGAAATTTATTTATTAACTAAATATTCATTATTCAAGGCCGGATAAATATTCTGGAGGAATGGACGATTGAGTTTTTAAGTTTTTTGGGTAATAATATATATTTAATATTATTTGATTAATTAATATTTAATTTGATTAATTAATTTTTAATATAATTTTCAAGTTAAGTATATGTCAAGTAAATAATAATATTATTATTATTTTAGACTTGGGGATTCATAAGGGATTAAATAAATATTAAAGGGAACATGTGAAAATATTTATTTATAATCCCTAGCAGAATTTAAACCCAATTATATTATTTTTTTCTAGAGACACAATTCATTTTTTATTGTGCACAATGACAACCATAGGGAATCCTCCCAATAACAAGAGTGCTCACACTCCAAGAACACTCCTATGAATGGAGAAATATCTTCCACCACCTCTAACTCTCAATTATAGAGAGATCAAGGAGAACACTTTGGAAGCAATTCTCATGGATATCAAAATTGCATGACACAATTGTTAGGATCTACTGTGCTAGCACTAAGATATTACAATGATGAAATTTGGAGATTTGTTTAACGCGTGTGAATCACTGCCATGTTGATAAATTACCATACAATTGGAGGGTTTCCATTAAGATCATACCACACTTAATTAGGAGGAAGAAACTCATCATACATATCACCCAAGATGGGTGCACCCATGATCATTCAGATGTCACAAATACTAACGACAACTTCTCCATGCACAAGGAGGAATATATTAGTATCCAAAATCCACCAGCTAAGTAGGTGAGGGATGATGGATCTGTTTTGATTAGAAAAAATCTGCAACGCTGAGGTTTTTTCATATAGACATATGACCTTTAGTTCTTCTTTAAATTCTTCAAAGCTCTAGAGAATCCAAAAGGGATATCCCAATTCTAAGCTGAATGATCCTCCGGGATAAAGATTCAATTCCAACGAACATCATTGCATATCATCGATCGTAGATTTACTTATAATAGAATGATATAAATGAATATATGATTTTTTATTCTCATACGTTTCCTCTAATGAAAAAGGGTATCATTCAGAACAAACCCCTTGGAGAAAATATCCTAGCTAAAAACCCTTCAATAAGATATTTGATTAAGGTGTGCTGTTGTGTTATATTATCCAATCCAACAGTTGATTTGTCTAGTTTGTTGTTGGGATAGGGATATTTAATGGAAGCTTGAATATGTAAAGAGGTATCCTATCAAAGAGGGTATTCTCTCGAAGTCCATCACCCATGATTCTAGTCAAAATTTAATGATGTGGAACAATATGACATTTGGAATTATTTTCAATTCTTTCAACCATAACATTGATCTTTTCATCAATATAAGAAGCATTCTATATAGGATCCATTTCTTGTCTTCTGAAAAATAAAAAAATGAAATTTTGGATACCAACATTGTTTCACATCACAAAAGTCCCCACATATAAAATTATGGTGAACCACATTGCATGATATGCAGGCCGTGAAATTCTTAAGTCACCATGCATAATATTCTATCATTATGTGGAAATAAATCAACTTCAAAATAACATGTATAGTTTGTGGAAATACCAGTTTAGGGATGAGATTATTCACTTTGTGAGAAAGTATTTCTGTAAAGGAAACTAGTATGAGAAGAAGGATACTACATGGGCAAGATTAGATTGACTAAAAAGAGTTGGATTCACTACATCATAAATGAGTTGAGTATATCACCTTTTATAGATATAGTACCTTCTCTGGGTCCACATGCACAACTCAAAGAATCCAACCAGACTTATATATTCCTAAGAATCAACTCCTCTTTATCCCGATCAGAACATATTTTGACGGGGAAATTTTTTGGGGCTGGAAAAGTCTGAATGGAAGATGAAAAGTATTTTTATGGATTCACAAAGTCTAGAAGAGATATCACGAATTGAAAAATGGTTAAGGACCCATATCTGCAAATAGTTCCACTCTTCCATGTACCACAAGATCTACACGAGACTCAACTCCATATAGTGCCACTATATAGTGTCTTCTCTTAGTACCCCTGTAAACAAAAATTCATTTGTGGTGAAAGACAGGACCATGAAGTCCCCTACGAATGAAATTTCATTTTTGGGGAAAGGAGGGACCTTTTGGACCCTTCAAATGAAATTTTTATATAAGGAATGGTGTCCTTTTTAGGATCCCCACAAAAAAATGTTGTTTATAGGCCAATATTTATAATTAGGCCCCCACAAATGAATTTTAGTTTATAGGTTGAGATGTGACTTCCATGACCCTCTTAATTGAAACCTCATATTTATGGAAAGGAATCATCCTTTAGCCCGCCCGCAAACCAAAATACCTCATGGGAAGTGGTTTTTCTTTGATCCCATCATCCCAAAAATACTATTATATCTATAACCTTATAAAAACTCTAGAAATAAATAGATATATAGATGAAGATAGATAGAGAGAGAAATAGTCTGAGCAAGCAATTTCATTAGGAAATCCACTACAAAAAATTCCCCAATTAGAAGGGATTATTTTTGTGAATAGCTGGAACCCCTATAAACACATTAGAGGTGGTCAACTTTAACCACCACTATTGTTCCTACCACATATTGTCAATGATGGTTTTCAGTAATCGCTGGTAAGGTAACTCGAAATTAGTAGTGGTGGAATTTTTGTGGGTTATAACCCATGCCAATTACATATAAAACTTTTAGTTTAAACGGGGTTTTAACCCCATCTAATTTAACACTCAATTTATGGGAGGTTTCAAACTACCTATAATTAACTTAAAACCCCCTCAAATAGATCTATATTATATGTTCTTTGAAAAAATTCCCCTAATAATTTTTTTTAAATATCCACCCCCACTCGACACCCTCCCATCCCACACCTCGCATTCCCCCAAATGGCCCTCTCTTCCCTACATTGGCCCTCCTAGTTGGTCCTATCATTCCCCATTCCCTCCACAAGCCTTCTCATTCCCCAGTGGCCTCCCCCTCTCATTCCCCCATGCCACCCCTCCCGTGCGGCCTAATTTCCTCTCACACCCACAGGGTCTGACACGTTACACCCTTTAAAAATCTTCTAAAGTCGGTTCTGAACCCAAGATCTGGAGAATACCTCTCATATGTCTCCACCACTATGGAAACTCTATTTTGATATTATAATTACACATTATATTACTTATCTATATTATATAGATAATTAAAATAACCATTATTTAAATAAATAATTAAATATATATAAATATATGGCCTATATATATTAATATAAATTAATATATACATGTCTATATTATGTATTTATTTATTTATATTATAATAAATTTATATAGTATTCAGTTTATACATTTATATAAACTATAAATTTTATATGTGTATTTACATACATTTGAGTAAATATATTTTATAATTCTATTTATGTTATGTATATAAACATATATTTTAATATTTATTAATATATTTATGTAAATTATTTATATACTTAGATGCATATTTATATATTGTAAACATGTTTATTTATATAATATATATATATAATTATTTATTTAATATATTTATATAATGTATTTAAAAATTTATTTAACAAATATATTTCAATACATATATTTATTATTATGTACACTAATATATATTCCTTTGTATAAATTTTTTATTATTATATATAATTACTATTATATGAAATAGATATATATGAAATAAAATATATACGAATATTTTATATAAAGTACAATTTATACGAATATTTATTTAATGTTATAAGAAATACAATTTTATATTATATATAAATAATATATATATATATATATATATATATTATAACTAATATTATATGAAATATTATTTATAAATATATTTATCTAATGTATTTCAATATATATATTTATTATTATGTACTTTACTATATTTGTATTTCAATAAATATTATTTTATAACATTATGTACATTAATATACATTTATTTGTATAAAATGTATATAATATAATATTAATTATATATAATATAAAATTCTAAACATATTATTTAAAAATATATTTATGATTATTATTATATAATTTATAAAAACCATAAACTTGGGTTTTTATTTGGTATATTTTTTTAATAAATTATATTTATGTATATATTTATATAAAATTTTTGTGTTTTTATATTATATATAATTAATATTATATAATTTATAATTTATAAAAATAAATATATATTATAATATTATACAATTATATTTATGTATACATATAAATATAATTAAAAATCATATAAATATTTTATATAATATTTTCATATAATGCATTTTAATACATTTATAAATAGTTTTTAATTGTATATATATATAGTATGGAATTTGTTTCTTGTTAATAGTGGGGATTCACAACCCCTCTATTCTATTAAATTAGAGACGGTTTTGAAACTCCTCCAATTTAAAAACATTATAGGGGGTTTTGAACCCCCATTAATTTAAGATATTATAGGGGGTTGTGAACCATCACTAATCTCATTGATTAGTGGAGGCTATGAATCCCCTCTATTTTCATAAATTATAGGGGGTTTAAAACCCCCTCTAAAATACAACTGGATATTAAGAAAATAATGAGAAAAAACTTACAGCGAGTTCAAAACCCCCCTCTATATTTAGTTATTAGAAAGGGTTGCACATAAACCCCTCTAATTTATAAAAAAAAATAATTTAGAGGGGGTTTATAATGTAACACCCCAAGCTTTTATGAAAAATATTCTTTTTAATTTCATTAATGTCTTGTGTTTTACGCTACACAAAAAGGAGCTTGCACAACACACATCCCTGACGTGGCTTGCATTACACGCAATCGCGACCTTCCACGATAGCGTGTGTTGTACGCAATACCGAGTTTTACTAAACAACGATATATTATTATAATATTATTATGAACTAGCCGTTATGAATAGTATTAACTAAATTTTGAATTTTATAACATTATTATTAATCTTACACATTTTCTAGAACATGGTATAAGTACAAAATAAATTTTTTGGGTAAAATAAGTATTTTTCAAAAAATGCAGTTTTGCCGCCTTTTGATGGCGCACCCACTTTAAATCTAGTTTTTGACATGTTTATAAGTTCAATTTTACAAAATAAAATTATTCTTTGGAATAAGGATATAAAATTTTACCTTGGATAAATTTTTCATATTATTCTGATAACTTTCATATTTTAATGAATAGTAAAAACATGTTATATTTTAATTAAAAACAAATTTTTTCATCGTAATAACTTATGTGGTTAAATTATAATATTTAATGGTTTTAAATTATAAATAGAATATATTTTTACCATTTAATATAATGTATGTCATTAGGATTGATTTTACATTGAATTCGTAGGTTAAATAAATTCAATCTTTTGCAATGTTTTAAACAAAAACTTGTTTTCTTTAGACAACAAGATTAATTTTAATTTAATTTATGCAACTTCTGCGTATTGAATTTAGAAAAACGGATTCCATATTTGTAATCAGTGGGTCCAAATTATATTAATAGACTACTTTTTATTTTTGGGATTTATGAATGGTAACAACGGTAAATTTTATTTACCATAGTAAAAGGTAAATTGGGTAATTAAAGGTAAATATAATATTATAAAATTATCAAAATACTTGTCTTAATACAATTTTATGTTTAAAATTTTTCCTAAGTCATATTTGGGTCT
This sequence comes from Viscum album, assembly GCA_963277665.1. Classification (NCBI taxonomy): domain Eukaryota; kingdom Viridiplantae; phylum Streptophyta; class Magnoliopsida; order Santalales; family Viscaceae; genus Viscum; species Viscum album. Next base: position 2,183,993 of record OY728123.1, on the reverse strand, counting down.
AAAAGGAATCCATTAGAACCCACTTGGAGGTGATTAAGACCTTTAGTTTATTTTATTTAAAGGAAAGTGAAATATGTCTCACTCAACGTTAATAATTAAAGTATTTTTAATATAGGTTTATACAGAATATAAATTAGGTTACAAATAATCATTTTAAAGATAAAATGTTTTTATTTATCATGGTTATTTATTTGTAATTTTTAAGAGTTATTTAATTACCTTATTATCTTATACATTAATGATGTGGAAGTTATTTATTTAGTGAAAAATCAAAAATATAGTTTTTATTGAATTATTAATACATATCAAAAGGCCCATAAATCTGCAAAAAACTTATTATTAGTGTATATATAAACCCTAATCATCCACTGGTATAATTTTTTACCATTTGGATCCTTATTAAGAAGATTATGAAACTTATATTATTTTATTTTAAATGATTCCAAAGTTGTCACCTTCATAATTTAATAAATATAAAAATTTAACTATTGTGATTTTAAGATGATAAATTCGTGTAAAAGTTTTATTTTGAAATTTAATAGATTTATCTTAATCATAGGATTTTATTTTTAATTTTTATACAACAAATAAGTATATTAAATAATTATAAAAAAAATGTTGTAGTAATTATTTTATTAAGAGATAAACCAAATAAATGGTTTTAAAAATAATAAAATAAATATTATATGAACTATTTAATGTGATACATTAATTTTCTAGATACATATAATATTTTATGAATCTATTAAATCTTTTATTTCGAATATATATTCTGTATATATTTTATTTAAATTCAAATAAATGAATAGTGTCAAAATTGACACTATTGTTATTTTATAAAAATAACATATTATAAAATTGTTTAAAAATCACAAAAATATTTAAAAATTATAAATTTAAATTTATATGGTCTAAAATGTTATAAAGTATCCAATTATGTACAATTAACAACAAATAAGTAATTATTTGTTATAATTTAAATTTTAGAATGTTATTACCACAAATAAAATTAAATTGATTAAATAAGGATAAATCAAGTTGATAATGTTTAAAATAAATTCCTAACATGTCGAAATTTTATTTTTTGATGATATTACAACCCTATATCATCTAATATTTTAATATGAGTCATTTTTGGAGGTTTTTAAGTGGTGTTAGATTTATTATAAATTAATATTTTTAAGATTTCCAAAGGTGCCCCTCTCCTCCCTTATAAAAGGGCACCTCCTCCCTCTCCTCCTCACAGAAATTTGACCCTTCATGCTAGTACAACCTCTGAAAAATTCTCTTCTCCACTTCCCTAGAAACATCCTATAGGTCCTGGTATTCTTTAAAAACCCAATTTTAGTGCCTTAATAGAAAGTTTAAAGGAGGCACTTCGAGAAAGAGGTAATACCTTCTACCGTTTTCTTCAAGTTCCATTATTCTTATACTCCCTCTTATTTAGTTGTTTCATTATGATGTAATAACATAATTATCCCTAATATACTGATATGTTATTATAAATATGAAACAACCCTATTTCACCTTCTATCCATCCTACGGAAAACAAAATCATCGTGCGTGCGTAGGTAAGGAATACCGTCTCCACGCTGTGGTGTAATCTGTTTTTCCACCAACACCTTACTTGGATGGGTATAATGGTGTAAAGAATAACTATATATGGTAATTATAACATCATATGGATTCTGATATATTATACCATCCACTCCAATTCTATAATTATGGGAACGATATCATCGCTCATGCGTATGTACGGACTACCGTCTCCACGAAGCGATGAGATTCATTCTCCATGTTAACCATTTAAGAATGATTATAAAGTATATATAAGCAATAATAATGAAATATATGACATTATAAAGCTAATGTATTTATTTATATATATATTTATGTATATCATCTACTTAATTCCATTCAACTCAACAAGGAAATGAAAACAGCGTTCATGCGTACGTACGGCCTACCGTCTCCATGAACGGTGTATTTCTTTCCATTTATTGATCTATTATATATATGTACATTCTGAATATATATTATATATAAATCATGTTTTATATTTTGGAATTGAGTAATCATGATCTAATTAATCATATGAATAATTACAAGTCAAAACACAGATGACAAATGAAATGATTTTACCCAAAACACTCTTTAACATGGAATTTACAAAAGAATGGGTAATATAAAGTCATAAGTGAACCATATATGATATCATAAAAATGAATATGATTCTATAATAAGTCAATAACATTATTTAAATCAATATACAGGAGGTTCGGATACATACGAAGCATATCATACATAAGGTAACGGATAATTATTCCAATCTCATTCTTATCTGAGATTTTTTACTCGTAAGTATTTATTGGGGGTTATGTTTATTATCCATGTCCATATGCTCTCAAAATGTTTTCATAAAAATTTTACTTTCCTTCCATGTATGTTTAAGAAATTTTTACCCTTTTCTTACTTTTACCACATCGTATGGAAGGAATCTTTCTTTTGTTTACCATACGAGGTACTTTTTGACTTTTCCGACAAAAGTAAGAGGAGATTGTTATTTTTAACTTTTACGGCGTGAACAGATTTTTACAGTTTTATAAAGCCTTATTTTCATGAAGCTTACTCCAAATGATTTCATGACTATTTTCAACAAAATCTCTTTTATTTTAAAATTTCATTGCATTTTGTGAAAAGAAAATGATTTTGAAGAAGAAAGGATATCTTCCTCAATAATTAATTTCAAGTGTTTTATCAAAACCATTTTCCATCTAAGATGACATTATTTCATATGTTTATGTTTCAAATGTAATGTCTCTATGATTTACATGGTTTCACTTTTCTTATTATGAAATGATATCCATTTCTTTTATATGGATTATTTAATGATGGGATGATGTTTATGAAACCCATTTTATTCGTTGGGTTATTATGAATGGTGTATGTTTATTTTGTGGCACAAGTAAGAATGATTTAATTATGAGATGGGTGGGACATATATATCCATCCAATGAATTGGGTAAAGATTTATATCTCATGAGATAGACATGGCTGGAATGGTAAGTTAATCTGGTTCAGTGTTACAGGACTGAAACGAGGAGTGAACTCGATTCAGAAAGGGAATTTGTCCACTAAGATGGTCTTGGAAGCAATGCCTTGGTACTATGGAAATCATAACATGTGCTGAATGGTTTCCAAAATTACATTTTTTTTACTCCCATGCTATTTTATCATGACTAATGTTTCTTTATGATCTACGCCTTACGTACTTCCATGTTTTATGTCATTGCTCAAGATTTTGATGTTTAAACATTATGTTCATGTTTTTAAGTTCAAGTGTATATGATTTGTTTTATTTTATCCATGCTTACCCTTACTGAGCATTTGAGCTCACCCTTTATATGTTTTCTTTTCCCCAAGATATAAAGAAAGGTTTTAGGTAAGAAAACAAAATGGGAAGATCATTATGGGAGATGATGAAGATCTTTCACCACAATTAGAAGATTACGTTCCATGTTTCCAAAGACACTAAACTATTACGGTCCTTGTGTGTCTATTTTTGTTATGTATTAAGTTTTCTGCAAAAGTAATGTAATGTCCATGTACGTCAAGCTTCGGTTCTCTACTATTGGTATCAGAGGAAAGGTTTAGTCAACCTTTGTAAACGAGGATGTGAGAACTTTAGTGAGATCCCTAGAGATATTTCTAAGGTATGTCTAGGGATGTCCCTAAGGTTAAGTATACGTATAGGTTATAGTCCTAGAATTGCGCTAATGATCTTAGAATTAAACCTAAGATGTTAGACATTGAAGGTACTCCCCCTTTATTATGTTGTTTTCTTAGCATGATTTTTTCCTCTCACACTATTCTTTTTGGGTTTTACACGATGGATGAAACCCGAAGGAACTGTGTTGATCAATGTAATGGATGATGCAATGATTATCTTCTTGAACAAACCAACGTTATAGGAGATGGAGTGCAAAATCTTATTGCTATACTTACACAAGCTATGAATCATTCTGGACTTCCAAATGAGAAGAGAAAGGAACAATATTCTATTGAGTCCTTCATGAGGCAACGTCCACCTTCTTTCAATGGGTCTTCTGATCCACTTGTTGCTGAACAATGGATCAGTACCATTGAAAAGATATTTTCCATACTTCGCTGTTCGGAACATGATAAAGTCATTCTAGTTGTTTACCGTTTAGAAGGTGAAGCAGACCAGTGGTGGACTCTAATTAAGAATACAAGGCCTCGAGATGAAATTGAGTCCATGGAAGGTGACGAGATCAAGAACTTATTTTTCAATAAGTAATTCCCTCTTATTCTTCGAACAAAGATGGAGAAGGAGTTTCTTGAGCTTAAGAAGAAGGATGATGAATCTGTTGGTATATATGAAGTGAATTTTACAAGGCTTTCAAGGTATGCATCTGCCTTTATCATCCAACCTGAAAGTAAAGTTCATTGATTTTTCAGTGGCTTAAAACCAAGTCTTCAAAGGGAATTAGCTAAAAGAGACTTCAGTAGCTATGAAGAAATTATGCATTGTGCTATCAAGGTAGAACTGGAAGTTGGTGTAACATATCCATCTCATGGTTTTGAAAAGAAACGAAAGATGGAGTTCAAGGAGAAATCTCAGAATAACGGTTAAAAGAAGATGAATGTTTCTTTATGCTCAAAGTGTGGAAAGAAGCATGGTGGAGATTGTCTTAAAGGGAATATAAAATGTTTTAAGTGTGGAAAAGAAGGTCATCGAGCAGCTGAGTGTCGAGGTAATGGAAAAAGGGTTACTAATGATAAAGAAAAGACTGGAGAGAATGCACCACCAACACTTCAATGCTTCAAGTGCAATGAAATGGGGAATTATGCTAATAAATGCCCTAATCCAAGGGTTAATGATGATCAACATGAGCAACCACTTAAGGCAAAGGAGAAAAGGGAAGTCACATGCGATCACTATTGGCGATGTTGAATATGACAATGATGTGGTGGAATGATTAAGTTTTTATATAATGGGATTCCAAAATAATATTGTATATAGTATCGTGGAATATTGGAATATTTATGTATTGGTCTATTGTGGTTTTTAATAATTTTATGGTACAGGTAACCATGGAAAGTGATGATATATTTTTGGAAAGATGATGATATGTGCATAAAGAATGGATAAAGAGAAAAGGAAATGTTTTACAGTATTCATGAGCTCAGGACTAATATAAGGAAATAGTTATATCAGGGTTTGAGTATATAGAAATTTTGGGATTTTGGTATGTGGAAACTGTTACCTTTTGACAGCATTCATGTTTTTACTAAGTTTATATGGTAATTTCTGTTTCAAGAGAACACATGATTAACGAATTCACATGTTTGGAATGTGACCAACAAGATATATGGTATGATAAAATGATGTTATTTGCGTTCTTCTTATGTGACCTTTCCAGTAATCATTTTCTGTACACTATGGGATTGGACAAATGTATTTTGGATAAGTCTAAAGATTGGAAAGGGTTATGTTAGACATCAGATAGTATTGTTTAAGGCTAGGAATTTTTTTCGATATTATTGCAGGAATGTTATTATAATGTAGTTTTAGAAAAATATATAACCTCCAAGACGGGAAACAACCCATCGCTTCAGACAAGGCTGTGGAAATCAAACCCACAACCGAAGTGCGACCGGCCTTTATCACCTACCACTGGCCTACAGGAAGTCCCTGGTTAGTGGAAAGTAGTTTTATTTTATTAAGCAGTATGATAAATAAAGTATAAGTCCATTTTTGGAACCATATACGATTAATCTCACCATAAGATGGACTTATAACTTTTGCTAACCTTTTGTTTGAAACAGATGGAATGACCCATCATTATATCACATGATCTGTTAACACTTCACGAATAACAAATTCAACTTAATTTCTTTAAGAGATGAAGTGGAAATTGTTCAAAGCACTAAAAACAGTGATATTGTACCAAAATAAAGTAAGTATTTATTCTAATTCAAATTATTCAATTTTAGGGAAATGATCTTGAAAACCAAAAATGTTTTCCTAATGCCCTTATATCCGATGAATAAGACGGTACCCTAGATCATCACAAATTTATGGCATTGTGATTGTTGGATTTTTCATAGCCATGTTCTCTACCACTCTACATCAGAACATGATGGTCAGATTTCTCTTACATATCCATATTTTCACCCATGTTCTCCTATTTGGAAACCCAGTGATTAGTAAATTTGGGTGACCGTTACGTTTCATAATTTAGTTTTTAAAGCCAATTTTTGGTATTCCTTTTTATGATGTGGGTTTCTATTAAATAAAATTTCGAGTAATAAACCATTTATAACCCCGACGAATTTCGAGGGTGAAATTCATTTTAAGGGGGGTAGAATGTAACACCCAGAGATTTTATGAAAAATATTCTTTTTAATTTCATTAATGTCTTGTGTTGTACACTACACCAAAATCATCTTGCACAACACACATCCCTTACTTGGCATGCATTACATGCAATCACGACCTTCCACGATAGCCTGTGTTGTACGCAATACCGAGTTTTACTAAAAAACGATATATTATTATAATATTATTATGAACTATCCGTTATGAATAGTATTAAATAAATTTTGAATTTTATAACATTATTATTCATCTTATACATTTTCTAGAACATGGTATAAGAACAAAATAAATTTTTCGTGTAAAATAATTATTTTTCAAAAAATGCAGATTTCCCACCTTTTGATGGCGCACCCACTTTAAATCTAGTTTTTGACATGTTTATAAGTTCAATTTTAAAAAATAAAATTATTCTTTGGAATAAGAATATAAAATTTTACCTTGGATAAATTTTTCATATTATTCTGATAACTTTCATATTTTAATGAATAGTAAAAACACGCTATATTTTAATTAAAAACAACTTTTTTCATCGTAATAAATTATGTGGTTAAATTATAATATTGAATGGTTTTAAAGTATAAATATAATATATTTTTACCATTTAATATAATGTATGTCAGTATCATTGATTTTACATTGAATTCGTAGGTTAAATAAATTCAATCTTTTGCAATGTTTTAAACAAAAACCCGTTTTCTTTAGACAAAGGTATTAATTTTAATTTAATTTCTGAAACTTATGTGTATTGAATTTGGAAAAATGGATTCCATATTTGGAATCAGTGGTTCCAAATTATATTAATAGACTACTTTTTATTTTTGGGCTTTATGAATAGTAACAATGGTAAATTTTATTTACCATAGTAAAAGGTAAATTAAGTAATTAAGAGTAAATCTAACATTATAAAATTATACTAATACTTGTATTAATACAATTGGATGATTATAATTTTTCCTAAGTGATATTTGGGTCGAAATGGAATCCATTAGAACCCACTTGGAGGTGATTAAGACCTTTAGTTTATTTTATTTAAAGGAAAGTGAAATATGTCTCACTCAACTTTAATAATTAAAGTATTTTTAATATAAGTTTATACAGAATATAAATTAAGTTATAAATACTCATTTGAAAGATAAAATGTTTTTATTTATCATGGAAATTTATTTGTAACTTTTAATAGTTATTTAATTACCTTATTATCTTATACATTAATGATGCAGAAATTATTTATTTAGTGAAAAATCAAATATATAGTTTTTATTGAAATAGTAATACATATCAAAAGGCCCCAAAATCTGAAAAAACTTATTATTAGTGTATATATAAACCCTAATAATCCAATGGCCGAATTTTTGACCATTTGGATCCTTATTAAGGCGATTATGACACTTATATTATTTTATTTTAAATGATGCCAAAGTTGTCACCTTTATAATTTAATAAATATAACAATTTAAATATTGTGATTTTAAGATTATAAATTCAAGTAAAAGTATTATTGTGATAGGTAATAGATTTATCTTCATAATAGGATTTTATTTTTAATTTTTATGCAACAAATAAGTATATTAAATAATTATACAAAAATGTTGTAGTAATTATTTTATTAAGAGATAAACCAAATAAATGGTTTTAAAAATAATAAAATAAATAATATATGAACTATTTAATGTGCTCCATTAATTTTATAGATACATATGAACTTTTATGAATCTATTAAATCTTTTATTTTGAACATATATTCTGTATATATTTTATTTAAATTCAAATAAATGAATAGTGTCAAAATTGACACTATTGTTATTTTATAAAAAAAAATTATAAAATTTTTTAAAAATCATAAAAATATTTAAAAATTATAAATTTATATTTATATGGTCTAAAATGTTATAAAGTATCCAATTATGTACAATTAACAACAAATAAGTAATTATTTGTTATAATTTAAAATTTAGAATGTTATTACCACAAATAAAATTAAATTGATTAAATAAGGATAAATCAAGTTGATAATGTTTAAAATAAATTCATAACATGTCTAAATTTTATTGGTTTATGATATTACAACCCTATCTCATCTAATATTATAATATGAGTCATTTTTTGAGGTTTTAAAGTGGGGTTAGATTTATTATAAATTAATATTTTTAAGATTTCCAAAGGTGCCCCTCTCCTCCCTTATAAAAGGACACCTCCTCCCTCTCCTCCTCACACCAATTTGAGCCTTCAAGCTCATCCAACCCCTGCCAAATTCTCTTCTAAACTTTCCTAGAAACATACTAGAGGTCCTTTTCTTCTTTAAAAACCCAATTTTAGTTCCCTAAGAGATAGTTTAAAGGAGGCACTTCGAGAAAGAGGTAATACCTTCTACCGTTTTCTTCAAGTTCCATTCTTCTTCTACTCCCTATTCTTTAGTTTTTTTATTATGAAGTAATAATATCAGTATCCATCATATAATGATATGTCATTATAAATATTAAACAACCCTATTTCACCTTCTATCCATCCTACGGAAAACAAAATCATCGCGCGTGCCTACGTACGGAATGTCGTCTCCACGTCGTGGTGTAATTTGTTTTTCCACCAACACCTTACATGGATGAGTATAATGGTGTAAAGAATAACTATATATGGTTATTATAACATCATACTGATTCTGATATATTATACCATCAACTCCAATTCTATAATTATGGGAACGATATCATCGCTCGTGCGTACGTACGGACTACCGTCTCCACGACGAGATGAGATTTATTCTCCATGTTAACCATTTAAGAATGAATATAAAGTATATATAAGAAATAATAATTAAATATATGACATTATAAAGCCACTGGATTTATTTATATATATATATATGTTTTTCATCTACTTAATTCCATTCAACTCAATAAGGAAATGAAAACGGCGTTCATGCGTACGTACGGCCTACCGTCTCCATGAACGGTGTATTTCTTTCCATTTATCGATCTATTATATATATGTATATTCTGAATATATATTATATATAAATCATGTTTTATATTCTGGAATTAAGTAATCATGATCTAATTAATCATATGAATAATTACAAGTCAAAACATGGACAACATATGAACCGATTTTACCCAAAACACTCTTTAACATGGAATTTACAAAAGAACGGGTAATATAAAGTCATAAGTGAACCATATATGATATCATAACAATGAATATGATTCTGTAATAAGTCAATGATATTATTTAAATCATTATACAGGAGGTTCGGATACATATGAAGCATATCGGACATAAGGTAAGGGATAATTATTCCAATCTCATTCTTATCCGAGATTGTTTACTCGTAAGTATTTACTGGGGGATATGTTTATTATCCATGTCCATATGCTCTCAAAATGTTTTCATAAAAATTTTACTTTCCTTCCATGTATGTTTAAGAAATTTTTACCCTTTTCTTACTTTTACCACATCGTATTGAAGGAATCTTTCTTTTGTTTACCATACGAGGTACTTTTTGACTTTTCTGACAAAAGTACAAGGAGATTGTTATTTTTAGCTTATACGACGTGAACAGATTTTTACAATTTTATAAATCCTTATTTTTAGGAAGATTCCTCCAAAAAATTTCCCGACTATTTTCAACAAAATCTCTTTTATTTTAAAATTTCAAGGCATTTTGTGAAAAGAAAATGATTTTGAAGAAGTAAGGATATCTTCCTCAAGAATTCATTTCAAGTGTTTTATCAAAACCATTTTCCATATAAGATGACATTATTTCATATGTGTATGTTTCAAGTGTAATTTCTCTATGATTTACATGGTTTCACTTTTCTTATTATTAAATGATATCCATTTCTTTTATATGGATTATGTGATGATGGGATGATGTTTATGAAACCCTTTTTATTCGTTGGGTTATTATGAATGATGTATGTTTATTTTTTGGCACAAGTAAGAATGATTTCATTATGAGATGGGTGGGACCTATATCTCCCTCCAATGCATTGGGTAAATATTTATATCTCATGAGATATACATGGCTAGAAAGGTAAGTTAATACGGTTCAGTGTTATAGGACTGAAACGAGGAGTGAAGTCGATTCAGAAAGGGACTTTGTCCACTAAGATGGTCTTGGCAGCAATGCCTTGGCTACTATGGAAATCATGACATGTGCTGAATGGTTTCCACAATTAAATGTTTTACTCACATGCTATTTTATCATTCTTAATGTTTCTTTATGATCTATGCCTTACGTACTTCCATGTTTTATGTCATTGCTCAATCTTTTGATATTTAAACATTATGTTCATGTTTTTAAGTTAAAATGTATATGATTTGTTTTATTTTATCCATGCTTACCCTTACTAAGAATTTGAGCTCACCCATTATATGTTTTATTTTCCCCAGGATATAAAGAAAGGTTTTAGGTAAGAAAACAAAAGGGGAAGATCTTTATGGGAGATGTTGAAGATCTTTCACCACGATTAGAAGATTACGTTACAAGTTTCCAAAGACACTAAACTATTACGGTCCTTGTGTGTCTGTTTTTGTTATGTATTAAGTATTCCACAAAAGTAATGTAATGTCCATGTACGTCAAGCTTCGGGTCTCTACTGTTGGTATCAGAGGAAAGGTTTAGTCAACCTTTTGAAACTAGGATGCGAGAACTTTAGTGAGATCCCTAGAGATATTTCTAAGGAATGTCTAGGGATGTCCCTAAGGTTAAGTATATGTATAGGTTATAGTCCTAGAATTGTGTTAACGATATTAGAATTAAACCTAAGATGTTATATATTGAAGGTACTCCCCCTTTATTATGTTGTTTTCCTAGCATGATTTTTTCCTCTCACACTATTCTTTTTGGGTTTTAGAAGATGGATGGAACCTGAAGGAACTATGTTGATCAATGTAATGGACGATGCAATGATTGTCCTCCTGAACAAACCAACGTTATGGGAGATGGAGTGCAAAATCTTATTTCTATACTTACACAAGCTATGAATCATTCTGGACTTCCAAATGAGCAGAGATGGGAACAATATTCTATTGGGTCCTTCATGAGGCAACGTCCACCTTCTTTCAATGGGTCTTCTGATCCACTTGTTGCTGAACAATGAATCAGTAACATTGAAAAGATATTTTCCATACTTCGTTGTTCTGAACATGATAAAGTCATTCTAGTTGTTTACCATTTAGAAGGTGAAGCAGACCAGTGGTGGACTCTAATTAAGAATACAAGACGCCGATATGAAATTGAGTCCATGGAATGGGACGAGTTCAAGAACTTATTTTTCAATAAGTACTTCCCTCTTATTCTTCGAACAAAGATGGAGAAGGAGTTTCTTGAGCTTAAGCAGAAGGATGATGAATCTATTGGTATATACGAAGAGAATTTTACAAGGCTTGCAAGGTATGAATCTGGCTTTATCATCCAACCTGAAAGTAAAGTTGATCGATTTTTCAGTGGCTTAAAACCAAGTCTTCGAAGGGCATTAGATATAAGAGACTTCAAAAGCTATGAAGAAATTGTGCGTTTTTCTATCAAGGTAGAACTGGGATATGTAGCAAGACTCCCTAAGGTCCCAACCCAGCATAGGAAATTCAACCTAATATTCTCTGGTCCATATCCCTAGTAGGGTCACATCCAGTCTTCGATGTTCCATCCCTTCTATGTCCCTTAAACTGCTTTGGTGTAAGTTCCACAATATCCATTACTAGGAACCTTTCAATTATACATCCTTTTTATATGACATTAAACTAAATGATTTAGTCCTTGTTGCATGACATTGAAACATATGTTGTGTCCCATTAAGTGGAACTGAACTAAATGGGTTTTGATTCATTTCACAAGGATACATAGGAATCTTGTCTCATGGGCCCGATCCCTACGTCCAAGAAACTCTCATATGTTGAGTCAATAAGGTTTTCCTTATGACTTTTCCATTCCTTCTTGTTTTGAAAATCACAAACAACTTATCTTTAAGAAAATTTCTTTCTTAAGGAAAATATATTTTATAAGAAAAATTATCCTTATCATATTTTCATTCATATTTTTCTTAAGTATAAGATTCGGATTCATTTTCTCGGAATCGTTGAAACTTTGATATAAAGCATTCTGTTTTAGGATTCGGATTCTGGACAATAACTATAAGGAAGTTTCATTCCGAATTCCGGATATGAACTCTGACTAAGTTCTATTCCAGATTTAGGATATGAATTCTGAAGAAGAATTCCCATTACGAATTCTAATGAAGAAATCCCATTCTGAATTCTCATTACGAATTCCAATGAAGAATTCCCATTATGAATTCTAATGAAGAAACCTCATTCCGAATTCACATTACGAATTCTGATGAAGAATTCTCATTATGAATTCTGATGACTAATTCTCATTACGAATTCTGATGACGAATTCTCATTACTAATTCTGATGATGAATTCTCATTACGATTTCTGATGATGAATTCCTATTCCGAATTCTCATTCCGAATTCACCTATTAAACAGAATCTGATTATCTTTGTTTTATACACTCTGAATTTATTCATTCCTAACCTTCACTCCGATGTTTTCATTCCGAACTTTTATGTTAGAGTTTAAAACGATGTCGTACATTCTGTTACACTTGTTTTGTTATAAAATGATGTCGTCTGTTTTGTTTTAAACTAACCGTTGTCTAAGTAACACGTATACAGGTCCCTCCGATCTTTAAGGAAAATATGACCGTTGGAGAAGGATCCGACCTTACCTATAAATAGGAGATCATTTGAAAGAGCTCGGGGCTGATAGCTGATGAAAGTTCTAAAAGGCTGAAAAATTTGCTTGAAGTGATTTCTAGAGAGAGAGGCTCTTATTAACTCTCAAAGCTTCATGCGACTCCGGATGTTGGTGATTACATTCGAGGGCTTCCGGGGATAGGAAGACAGAGGTGTCGACTACCTTAAAGTTCGAGGGCTTCCTTACTGAGGAAGACAGAGGTTTCCAACTACCTTGAAGTTGAGGGCTTGCGGGGATAGCAAGACAGAGACTCCAATCTTCGTATCGAGGGCTTACCCTGGTGTGGGTAAGACAGACTTTCTTGAAAGTATAAATCAAGGGACCTTTATCCAAGGTTGTTGGATACCCTTCTCTTTGGGTTAAAAGACTTATATGTTGTTACTAGTAGTTCTACTACTTGTTTCTATTCCGCTGCATTTTGTAATATAAGGAAAGTATAACTTTCTTATACTTCCTTACTTGTACTCTGATTAATTTAGATTCTATACGCTTTAAGGTAGAATCTCATATTGTAACCTTTTGTTAAGTTTCAATTTCCGGAACCATATTTTCGGAACCTACTTTCGGAATCTCTTTCCAAGTTTGTATTCGGTGTTAGAGGTGTTGTGAATTTGCTTAAGTTTAACTTTGTTAAACTTAGCCTTTTTCCTTTGCTTAAGGAAAACATAGTTATTCTTAACTAACTTTAAAGGTTCCAAAGGAATTTTTAAAGTATACAATTCACCCCCCCCCCTCTTGTATATTGAGCATCTAAATTACTATTTCGATCCTACATCATATTCTTGGATGATGATAAATTCCATATTTCCCCCACTGTGTGGTTTAAAAATAACATCATGATAATAAAAGATATAAATATCTCTAATCTATTTTCAAATGGATACGATCGATGGAAAACCTTGGATAAATACAGATGTCTCCATCAATGAAGAATCTATGATATATATATAGATGATTCTAAAATCAATACATGTTAATAATTTATTTTTCATATAAGGGAATCATGTTTCATACTTGGGATTTAATAATTGATTCATGAATACATCTTAAATCTATAATAGAGTCCCATAGTAGACAATAATTAACCCTAAATGTTTTAATGATCTGACCTCCCATCCTATCTACTATTGTGTTTTCTAAGATCTCATTGTAAAATAAAAGTGATCACCTGCCTTTAGAAAGTAGGTCCACATTAACTGAAAATGATTGTGGACATGAAATCCATCATAAAAATTATCAATCCTAAAGTTATTCTAATATTTGAGGGAATCAACATTAACCTATTGAATAATTGGATGATGCACTACTTTTGATCCTTAGGAATGGATGTTTCTACAACTTCTATGCATGGGATATTGGTCAATATGTATTGGGAGACATTATTAGATATATATGAAATAGAACTATATGTTTATTCTAGATCAATTAATTATTTTGGGAGGCATTATCCTACACAATCTATATGAAGGTGATGTCTTGTAAATCCTAACTTTCCATATAGGAACATTTGATAAATACAAAGGAGTGGAATTAAAAAAGTTCTAGATGATATATTATATTTTTTATAGAACAAGTGTGAAGAGTTAAGGACACACCTTAACAAATCTATTAATTAATTACTTGATTGGTTGAATGTAATTGTGTATTACATGTTAGCCATGGAGAAACCCTTCTTGATGTGAATATTCTTAAGTGTATCATGAGAATATTTACACCCCTATTCAATATTAAATTCTATGTTCTTGATGATAATGAATGGAGTTTATGTTGGATTGTTTTCATAATATTTTTATCCCAAACAAGATGAGAAATGATTATAATGAGGTTGTGTAAAAGGGGATTTCTAAGGATGTGGAATTCAAGATGATGAAGAAAATCCCTATAGATGATGGTCAATAAGTACAATATATGGACGATGTCATATCATTACACTCCTAAACACTATATATAAGAAAAGGAATGTTTAAAGAGAATCTTCATCTCATATTCTTATGATGTGGAATAGCTAGGAACCTTATAGAAAAGTGTCCCAAGAACATTCAAAATGATAATTTTAATGATTCAATTCTCTTGAAAATGTATTTCTCTATAGTGAAAGGTAGGATAAGTACAAAGACTAATTTCTTAAAAAAGAATAACCTACTTTCACATTAAAATAAAATTTTAAAAGAAACTACGGTAGAAAAAATTGAAGACTATAAAGACCATAGAGAAAATGACACGGTGGAGGTTATGTAAAATTCCATGAAAATGTAAGACATCAATGATGATGAAGGATAGATAGAAGGAAGATATGATATCCATGTTGAATTATAAAATTCATGTGAAGAGATATATGAATAGTGTTCCAAAAAACTAAATAAAATAAGGAGGTACATGATTCCAAACTCTATGTATAATATCAATAAGAAGGGATGTCTAATTTAAAGGTAGAAATAGAAAAGATAAAATCTCCAAAGACAAAAAACTCAAAATATTTCTCTGATTATATTCTCAATGAAAATTAAAACACCAAAGCTATTGATGGATTAACATACATAGTGAATGACCAGTTGAAATTACTAATGATATTGATAAGGAAGTTTTAAATCTGTGAAAAAAGAAGAATATCAAGAGAGACTCCTTAATCCTGGTATGACAACAAGAAATAAAGTTACATAGGTGATAGAAAAAGTGAAAGTGGATCATGGTGGTCCAGGCAAAAAGTTAAAGTATTTTTATAAGAATAAAAGGACACATTAGAACCACGTAGATGGTTTGTAAATTAATCAATAAAATAAAGCATTAATGATTGATTCTAGACCACAAGAACCCACTCATATTTTAAATATTGATTTAGTTATGAATTAGAATCATAAGATTCAAGGAATCCAAGATAGAATTAGTGTTGTAAAATTTATATATAGGGATAGACATTAAATTAGTTGTTATTTTTTAAAAAACATATTATATTTGAAAAATAATAGCTCCATAGCCAAAATTTACTAAACTTCATAAGAGAAACAAATAAAGTTTAATAGAGTTTAGTATTCTAGTATTTTTTTGATGGTCAAAATTTCTTCTATGGATGATTTGGACATATGTATAGGTATTTCTCATCAACAATGTATAGGGATGTGTAGATAAATACCAAAGTAATTTTATGTCGCATCTCAAGGAATCATCCAGAAAACTAAAAATGAAAAATCAATTTGGAAATTTTTAAGATGATTTTAGTTTATCATACTCTAAATAGTATCAATTATGTCAACAAATACTAGGTATAAATCTAAAGATATGGATCAAAAACAAAATAAATGAGTTGGAAGTAGTTCTATTGATTTTCCTTAAAGCATCAGATCAAGACAATATTGGGATTATTAATTGTGGATTCACTTCCCACATGATTTGAAATAAGATTGTTTCAAAGGAATAAAGAATTACAAAGAAGGTATTTTAGGTTTGGAAATGATCAATACCTAAAGATTATTTCAACCAAGAAATCCAAATTTGGGAATAAATATATGAGACATGCATATGTCTTGGTAATTGATGGTCTTTGTCAAAACTAGCTAGTGTTAGTTAAATGTGTGACTCAATGCATGTTATATAGTTTACCAATAAGATATATGTCATTAAGGATAAAAACTATATAGTTTTTATTTTAGGGAATCACATAAAAGATAATATCAATCTTGTTAGTAGAGAATATGATATGATCTTTCAATCCAATAAAAAATAGGTTGTTTCATAGATGACTTGGATATTTGAGCCAGATATTCTTGTAAGTTATAGAGATTGAGATCTACCTAGTTTATCATGATATCATACACACATGTGTGATTCTTTTTAGAAATATAATATTACTCAAAAAGAAGGGCAAGGTGAAAGAGATAAGATCAATAAGAGTGCTTGAACTAGTGTATATTGATGTGTTTGGTACTATATCACCAAGATATATTGATGGGAAGAGATATTATGCACTTTTATTTATTTATTATATAATTATGGCATAAATTGTGGTTAACACACACATGTTTGCGTTGTTCAGTTTTATAACACAATATTATAGGGAAGTTAAAAGGATTCTTGGTAAGAAAATTCAAAAATTACAAACTGATAATGGAATGGATTTCATTAATGGACCTGTGAATTATTATCTTGAAAAAATGGGATATTTCTCTAAGTCTTAGAAATTATAACTCCTTAGTAAAAA
Organism: Viscum album; assembly: GCA_963277665.1. NCBI lineage: Eukaryota > Viridiplantae > Streptophyta > Magnoliopsida > Santalales > Viscaceae > Viscum > Viscum album. Next base: position 2,166,637 of record OY728123.1, on the reverse strand, counting down.
AAATTCTTTAGAGGTGAAACTAGATCACAAACAACTTGGTTAGAAAGATGCTCATTGAAAAAGACCTACTAGATATGTTTTAGAAGGAAGCAATCTTAACATCGTTATATATCTATGATAGATATTTTTTGTATATAGAAGAAGAAAATACTCTATAAGAACCATGGTATATAAAGAAGTATCCATTGAAGTACTTTCAAATCCTTAGAAGTAAGTTTTTTATTCTCAATAAGGAGAAACATAGGATGTTTGAATATCTTGGAGATAAAGGGATACTCCTTGGATAATCAAAAAAAATAATATAAATTCTTCAATAAGAATTTCAAAATGTTTTTTAAAATAATTAATTTCACTATAGTGGAAAATTAGTAGAATCCTTAAAAACATATGGAGATTTTTTTTGATGAGAGTGATGATCAGGTATGTAGCTTAGGGGGAGCACAAGTTGAAAAATAGTGATTTAAAAGAATAAATTGATGATGTGAAGATAATGTCAAACCATTATAGACACAAAATAAGAGGTTTCATTCTTAAATTTTAAGGTAGAAAATCATAAGTGACTAGATATTGCAATTGTAGACAAGATGAATGAATCATCTATAATAAATATCTTTCTTATATCTGGAAGATCCAAAGTGCTTCAAAGAAATAGTGGGGATGATAACTAGGTCCAAGGGATGAATGAAGAAATTGATGAAATAAAGAATAATCAAATGTGAGAGATTGTTTAAAGGTTTATTGACAAGAATGAAATTATGAACAAATTGGTTTTTGTAACAATATAAATAGAAACATCATAGTTATTTGAAATAAAGAATGACAGGTGTTCAAAGAGTACACCTAAATAGAGGGAATTGATGTATATGATAAATTTCCCATCATGGAAAGGATGGATATACTTTTATTATTCTTATCCATATAAGCACAAATATAATTCAAAGCCTTTCATATTGATATCAATTAAGCATTTATAAATATATTTTTGTAAGAAGAGGTGTGGATTGAAGAGCTGTATGGTTTTATTTTCCATGAAGATAATCAAAACAAATGATAGAATATGTCCTTATATGGGTCGAAGTAGGCACCAACATAATGGTATTCACAAATTGATCACTAATTGAAGAATATCAGTTTCCATCATTTGTAATTTTGTTACAGTATATATTTTAACAATAATAGTAATCAAACAATGATGGTTATAGTGTATATGACATAATATTTGGTGGGGTGAATGAGGTATAATGAAAATAGTTTTCAAAATTCAGTTTTTGTGTGTTTGAGATATCAATGATTGGTGAGATATAATTTTTCTTTAGTCTATAAGTGACATGGGGAAGGAATGGTATGTTAATTTCCCAATATAAATATTCTCTAGAGATTTTGATAATATTAGGAATGGAGGATTACATGGAAATGAAAACTCTAGTTTTTATCAAGATGAAATTTTCAAGGGATAACAATGTAAAATTGTTCAATGTCACAGACTAAAGGTAGATCATCAAAATTATGATGCACTTAATAGTGACATGACCTTATATTTATTTTTTTCATATTCTTGGTGGCACAGTATAAAATGTTTCCCAATAAGAGCCACATTCTTTCTTTAAAGAGAATAATATGGTACAACAAATGCATAGGGTATTCAACCTTGTTTTACAAAGAAACATTAAAACATGAGGTATTACATAAACAAATACAAATTTTATAGCTTATTAGAAGAAGAAAAATTCAACATCTGGTGGTGAATTCTATCTTGATGGATTGTGTATTTATTTGATGAGAAATAAACAAGATATAATTTCTCTGAGAACAATAGAATCTTAATATATTATGTACATTCAATTTTTCATGTAGTGATTTTGGATGAATAAGTTGATTGAATACATGGGGTTGAAGTAAATTCTTTGATCTAAATAGACTTTGATAATTTAAGTGTTATAAATATTAGTAAAAATCTTGTCAATCACTCAAAAATGAAGCGCATTGAAATCAAATATCATTTTATCATAGAAAATAGAGAACAAGGGTTGATAATATTAGATTATGTTCTAAATTAACATTATTTCACATGTATTTTTATATAATTACCCAAGGAATAATTTTAAAGGCATCTACTAGATCTCAGAGTCTATTTGAGCCCCTACAACTAACCATTGTAGATGTGAAAACCCAAACTACCTAAGATATGTTATGAATTTTTCTATGTGTTGATCTTTGTTCTTTTCCTTATTATAGACTATAAATGAGTTACCTTTGTGTTAATTGAAAATGTTGAGGTATTATTGGTCACAAAATGAGGAAAAATAATTTACATATATGATTTATTTTATAATGAATCAAAAGGAGAAAGTTACAGGGGGTTTTAAATTTGATGATGATGAAGAAATTCATTAAATTGAGACATATCATGAAAGTTATCTATGGTAAATTGGTTAAATTAGTTATGAAGTGTGGTTAAATAATTGGTTTTATTGATATATATACTCCCTATAACAATTTTCATTTTTTGGAATCGATCATCAATAATAATCAATATCATATTTCAAGTATAATTGGTATGCAGAAAGATTCAAAAAGTGTATCAAGAATGAAGTGTTTTATTGATGAAATTTTCATGTTACTCATGTTACTCAAACTAGTTTTGTCCCATGTGTGATTAGAGTATGTATTAAGTAAATAATTGATCTTCATTAATAATAACCTAGTTTGAATGGTGGTTGAAGAAGTGCATACACTAGTTTTGTCAATAATGCAGTTTCAATGGTTTATAAGTGGTTTCAATTAATTTTTAGCAAACATAAAGGGTGATTTTTTTATCCAAAAATGCCTAAAGAGTTTCTATGTTTTTGGGTTGACTGTGATTATTGATAATGTGGGTTGATAATGGTTCAACATTTTTATTACCCAAGAGGGGGTTTGGAAGGTGGTGATATTTCCCAATATTTTCCAAATTTATTTATATAAATCTCGGGGGAAATATATGTTTGGTGAATTCATTAAAAATTAAAACGGTATTTTTTACATGAGGTATCCATAAAGACTATATGGTAGGTTCATGAAGCCACATAGGAGGTGGGTCGTAGTTCATCAAACCACTCAGAATGTATGTCATTATAGAATAGTTTCACGGTTTGATATACAATGAAGGAATATTTTTAAAGGTAGTACATGATAGGGTATCTTTTGAAATGGAGGTTTGAAGAACCGTGTGATTAGTGTATGGTATTTAGGAGATAAAATATGGTAGATCATGAATGAGAAATCATGAAAATGGGACTAAATAATAATTTCATTATTAGTAGGTTTTCAATTTCATTTAATATATAAGGACCCCCTAATCACTTCATTTCATAGAGAAAATATTATTAAGTAGTATCATTTATAGATAATTATTCTAGTTCTAAAAGTATTTCATGTGGTAGATTCCATAGTGAAGGAAGACTATAAGTGGAGTATGAAGTAAAGGAATTTCACACAGGGTGTCTGTAATGAAGGGATGTTTTCTACATAATTAGTTCATGAAGGTAGCATGTTTCTTGGTTTGGGTATGGTATCTGTGTGACCATAATGTGTAGGATAATATTTCATAATATATTCCTCTAATTAGGTTCACATAAAATTGAGTTCCACCTAGGAGGTGTGTAGTTCTGGATTGGTGAGTGTTCTGTGGGTATTTTACAAAGAAAAACAGGTTTACCATAGTTTATTCTATGAGTCAAAAGGTACAAAATAATTTAAATTTAACTTCTCATGTAAAAAATGAATCTTCATGACATGATCACGTGAATATGAAACAGATATTATATCATTGAGAACAACATAATCATTTTTTTTACTTCATTATAGAGACGAATGAGCTTTCAATGTTTGATTGGTAGTGAACCAAGGGGAATAGGGAATCTAATCTGAGTATTGTAACAATGGTGAACTATAGTGTATTTTATCCCATTATCACATTAATTTTTTATTCTCTTTATAATTTAAATGATATGGTGAACCAAGTAAAATTGTTGTGTCATATTCATATTTCCATTTCTATGTATACATTGTTATGGTAAATGGAGAAAATAGTGTTTGTTTTAATGAAGAAATATGATCCAAAAAGGAGAATTGTTTTTATCTAAAATAAATAGATTTACCCCATCCCCTATCCCTATCAGGGTGCATAACCTTGTGTATCTAATAGAATAAGACTCATAGATGTATGATCAGTATCCAAAATTATTTTAACTTTTTTTCTCTATTGATGAGATTTTTTCCTTCTAGTGTTCTAAACAAAATGATTATTACTATATATTTTCTTGATTTATTAATACTAGTGATATTTCATAATTTTTTGTGGATCCATTATATTTTATAGGTATCTCTAAGGGGGATTTGGTCTTCAAAGATTGGGTTTTCATTTTTAGGTTTTGGTTTTAATTCTCAAGGATGGGAATTGTTTGAGTGGTATCTGATGTAATATTCTATACATTTACAGTCTATTACACTATTATATTTAGGTTCAGGGGTTGTTGGGAGATGTTTAGAGGAATATTTATCTTAATTTGAGATAAATTTTCATCTAGGAGTAGGAGGATGAGGTATAGCCTTTTGGGTCAAGGCTTAAGAGGGTTGGATGTTACGGAGTTTCAGGTTAGGTGCTGGGAGATTGATCATAGTGTCATGATGATACTTCATGGTGTGATGGATTTTTTGTATGTTTTTGATATTATTGTGAAATGGTCTTCAAATAGAGGCCTTGGATTTCATTGAACAGAGACCGAGGTGTATTTTTTTTGTTCTTCCTAGGGTTTTATAATGGAATGGTGATAATATTTGAGAATGAAACTTCCTCAATTATATTAGATTTAAAAATTTGAATGAATAATTAATGTGATATGATATATAGATTCAAAAACGTATTTTCTAGTGAAGTTCAATTCATCCTAATCATGGAGTGACTATAACTTTCCACATCACTACTCACAATTTTTTCATGCTGGTATAAATTTGATATTTTCATCGATTTTATCATATTTACTATAATTTCTATCATATCTAAATCTATAAAAAGTAATAATTTGTAATATGATGAGAAATAATTGAGTGGGTTTATCATTTGGTTTCTAGTGATAAAAGGATAGTGATCTAAGGTGATTTCTGCCGTTTTTCTCTTAGGTTTATCCCTATTCTTCATCTAGTAAGGATATGGAAGTATGTTTGGGGGTTTATTTTTATTTATTTAGGTTATGTATTGATGGTTTATTTTATGTTTTATATTTTTAGGGGTTTCTTTACATTATTTTAGCATGGTGATATTCTCTTCATTTTTTCATCAATATACATTGAATTATGAATCATTGATTGGGGTAGGGGATTCAAGAACTCTCTTCAGGTTTGTTTATAATATGGAACTAGAATGATTTTAATTTATATGTTTATATAATATTAATTTTACTAATGGAGATAATAAATTTGACTTAAATAAATCTCTAGGAAGGGGGTCTTTCACATTGTGTCTACTTGTCTCTATGATATTTACCATGATATTGATTCTTGTTTTTTACTATTTCTTATAATTATTGTTGATTTTAAGAATGTGTTCTATTTAGGTTAATATACTACTATAACCACTTCTAAAAAAATTTGATAGTGTAAATATTGTAAATACACCAGTCATGTGCAATTTGGTATTAAAGTTATGTTGTTTTTGAAAGGAAGGGAAGTATGGGTGTGTGTGATACTAAAATTATGTGTTGATTATTATTCGTTATTTTGTTATTTTATTTTTACTTATTTAGTTTTTATGGGTGTTATTGAATAGAAATAGTTATGGATTATTTTAGGATGTTTTAGTGTGTTGGGAAATAGAGTTGCAGCTATCGTACCACATTCAGAAAGAGAATGACGGTTCTGGGTGTAGTAGAAGTGCCTATTGGGATCATAGCTAACTCAAATATTATAATATTCAATAGATCATTCACAATGTACAATATGTGAACACCATGACTAATGGAAATTTTTCGACATAATATTAACATATAATTTTTCCAAAACCAAGATATAGGATCATTAACATTAATTTATAATTAATTTAAATTATAAGATGTAAAATTGCATTAGTCTTGAGATATTTCGTCATTGATGTTGTTGATCGTTCTTACTAGATAATTGTATCAATTTTTCATAGTGAGGACCCAAATTAGATCCCATATGGTGATGATCTATATATTCTCCATTGATCTCCAAACAAAACAGATGTATTATCAGGTAATAGCATAGTCGATTGATCATATCCCATTATTCTCCTTTATTGGTTCACATTTCATTGGCCTTGAACTATTTTTCTCTTATTCTTATAGATCGAGATAGGAATATATGAGGATGGAGATCTTGAGAGATAATTGGTGTGCACAACGATTGTCCTTTCTTCAATTTACATATAAGTCTATTTATAGACCTAGGGTTGGGGTTTAATATTTAATTAATTACACAAGTTCCCCTAATAAAATATTAAACACAAAAATGAACCCTATTACATGTAATAAAAGTATAATTTTATTTAATTTTATGGAATTCGCTAACCTGTGTAATGACGAATATTTATTTTACAATCTAGTAAATAAGCAATGATCACTAGAAAAAAAACTAGTCTTACAATACTCCAAACAATTTATTGAATAATTTAATAAAATTAAAATAAATATTATTTATTCAATAAATAAATGATTATTTTATTCAAGTTTATAAATAATATTTATTTAATATTCATGTAACTAAAAAAATTATTTTTTATATATAAAAACCTATTTAGTATAGTATGAATAATAAGAGATAAATAAACATTATATATTACATGACTAAACCATTACCTTATGAATAAATATTTATTTAATATTTTAAATTTTTTAATAAATTATCAATAAATATTATTTCTTGGTCTAGAGAATAATATTTATTCAAATTATTAAGCATAAATAATTTTTAACTAAGATCAAAAGAAACACTTTGTGTGGGACCCTCTAGGACTCCTGGTCAGTGGCATTTGGCGGGCTTGTCTAATATCAAGGATTACTATCTAGTAATGGGTCAAGGCACCCACAGAGTAATAAGATATATTGAAATGAAAATGCCAAATATGAACACCAATTGTGTAATATAATCTCTTATACATGATATCTCATCAGGTAGGTTTCACACCTATGTCGTCAACCTATATGTTTGATATGTCTTTCTTTGAATATGTGAAATGAAATATTCTATACACCATTTCCATAAAATTTTATGTGATATTTTAATCTCAATAAAAGCTCCAATATCTCAACTTATATAAATATGTAAGGGATAAATCCCTCAAATTTTAATTATCTACATATCATTCATGACGTACCCAATGTACCCTACTTCCCACGAACATATGGTGTCATGGTTTTGGTTGATATATCAAATTAAGTAATTCAGTAAATGAAATAATAATAATTTTAAAGTCTAAGGATCATCTCACACACTAATAGATAGGAAATTACAGTGACACACAAACATGTGCAATTCCTACTAGTGGGTATATTTTTATTATCTCTAGTCTTTAAAATTTCCAATTTTAAACTTCATGAGATAAAGTCTCATCTACTTATGAGTACTCACACCTAACCTTCAACATACTATGTGTCCCATTATAGAATATTTTCTGACTATAGAATAATTTTTAAGAATAATTTCATGGAATTTCAAGGTTCTCATCATAATAAGGAATTTTTATGCCTTTTTCAATGTGATAGGTACTCTGAGAAATTATTACATTAATGTAATGTATAAAACTTAAAAATATATAATAATATCTTCAATTAATAGTCACCTATTTTAATATACATGAAAAATAAATTATAATAAATTGGTTCTAGAACACTGAATCTAATAGAGGATATGTGATGGTTCGTGTGGAGTGATGATATAATAGAATTTATTAAAAGAAGAGTTGATATGTAGTTATTTCAATGGATCATATATAGTTATGAGTTCACATTATATTTTCCCAAAAGTAAATTAATATATTATAAAATGGTAAAACAGGTAAATGGAGTGGGGTGGAATTAAAAGAATATTGGGTAGAAAATGAAATTTTAATACATGAAATAATGTGTAAGGGTTGTAATTAACATGGAATATGGATAAGAATGGTTTTTCTTTAGAAATGGAATTTCATGGATTAATGAATGTAACATGGTTGGTCAAATGGTAAATTTGAAAATGAATGAAGGGTGTGATTAAATGAGTAATTATATTTTTTGTGGCTATTTTTCAAGGGAAGTGGGGTTTTATTGTTGGTTTATTAAGTTTCAATGATGGATAGTGTGTGGAAATGGTTTTTTGTGGAAAGTAATGGATTTATGTTGATTTTTTTGGGATATATTAGTGTATTTTTGGGGAACTTGCTCTATTGGGATTATGTGTGAAACAATATACATGTATTTTATTTTATTTTCTATATTCACACCACCCAAGTCAGATAAAATTACCAAAACCTCAATGTTTTAGGTTTCAATTTGTTTCCTAAAATCAAGGTTAGTAAGGGAATAGATGGGTGATAAATCCATCTTCCCCTCTCTCCCTTCTAACTATAGCATGGGCCATGATAACTTCTTATAGGTACAATCATACGAGTATAGTATGTGGTGTATTATTATAACTGTAAAGTTGTTATTGTGATGATAGGTATTATCACATGGTTATAGTATGTCACATAATCATAGGCACTTCAGGGTATTGGTATAATGACAAATTATTAGGGTCATTCATGTTGAGATGAGTCCATGAGGTTGATGTCCTTTAATTTCATGATGCCCTAATGTACCAGATTAGTGACCTGTATATGAAATTTGATATGTTAAAGAGTATATGGGATGATGAGAATAATATGGTTGTGTCATGTGGTATAGTTGTGATATGAGAGATGGAATATTGAGACATGTAAAAAGAAGGAATTGGGAGCACACAACGTTTAACATTGGGTGTGATAGGGATAATCCTCTGGGGAAGTGATTGAGGAGTACCTTCTAGTTTAATACTTTAATTTTATTTTTATTATACTTTGATATGATATTTTTGTTTCTTCCTTGGTGATTTTGAGTGATATATGAAATGATAGGGGTTTTTTGGTTTTATTATTTGTCAACTCAAGCATTAGTATACTTCTTCCACATTTTCATGAGAGGTTTTGAGTATGATAAAAATGATTATAAATGTTATTATAACTATTATATATATATATGTATGTATGTATTTTAGTAATACAGGTCATGTATAGTGATTGATATAAACATTACTAGCTCGGATCTTGGATCTTGGACTGAGTCACTACCTAGAAGTTTTATTTGGTGTTTTATTTGGAGACCTGTATTTTTATGACATATCATACATTATGGATTATTTTGGGTTTAATGTTATTTTATATTTTGTATTTGTTGTAAAATTCATTATTTTTTGTGGGTTATATGAGGGTGATGAATCCAATTTTCTTATTTTGGTTTCAGTCTCCAACCTAGGGCCCATTTGAAGCGAGCCTTAGGGGTCAATCTCATCTTCATTGCGAACCAAGGAGGGGTTCTTAATGGGGGTGGGTCATTACATATAAGATGACCCCTTTTCCCAATTTCAACATGTTTATTCAAAATTTAGACTCCATTTAATCAAATTAAATTTCAAGATATGGTAAAGTTAACTTTTAAATTAAAACATAATAAATATAGATAAAATTGTTTCTGTAGAAAATTGATTATTTAAAAGTGTTCTTATTTGTATTTTTTATAAATTTATATTTTAAATAAATGATAATATAATTAGGTATATATATAAACATTACATTTAAATCATCATTTAAAAGGGGAAAATTTAATTTATTTGGTTTAAAATGAAAAAAAATGAAAATAATTATTTTAAAAATAACCCTTTCACGTATACCATTGTAAATAAATTTTGCATTAGTAACTTATTTTTGCATATAAAAATAAAATTGATCTTATTTCCTAATTTGAACATGAAAATTACAAATATGAAATCCATTTTATTAAATCAAATTTTTAAATGTGATAAAAATTGATATTAATATAAAACATATAACTTGTATAAAAATAGAGAAATGTATTTTTAATCATAAAAATTATTTTAACAATAAATAATTGTTTCTAACTAATTAATAAAAAAATCATTAATTTTTATTTATTTGTTTATATACATATATATAATACATTAAATTTTATATCATACTAAAAATATGAAAAAAATATCTTTTGATTATATATATATATAATGATTCTTTTAAATAAAACATTTTTGTTTAGTCATGAATTACTAATTTAATATTCTATAAATATCGTTAAATATTTTATTAGATATTGGTAATTTATTTTATAAAAACTCATTTAATTTTATCAATACATTTTATTGATATAATTCTTGAAAAATAATATATTTAATAAAATTCATATTTAATAAAAATAATTTCATTAAAATAAAAGCTATTTGAATAAATGAAATAGTATGATTTAATTATATTATAAAAAAAATTATTTTATTTTATGTAAATAATTTATAATGTAAAAATGTATATTTAATATCTAATTAATGTTTATTATATCATCTATTTATTGGTAATTCACAACTAGTAAAATATTTTACTAGGATTATAATTAATGGTTATATTCCCTTTTAATTTATATTCATATCTTGTATAATTTATTCAATAATAAAGTTCAATTCATTCAAAAATAATTGAATAAAAACATGTTAATTATAGAAAAATGGTTTGAGGTATAATAATATATCCCAAAACCCGGGGTGTTAAAAATATGGCATGTCTTCCAACACTGAAAACACATCATTGCGAGCTCACTCTATGGTGGTTTCATCGCATCTCTAATATAATTTCCATACTGGGTCTCCTCATGTCCCTATATTTAGGTACCATAATCTATGCATACTATCTCACCTAACACCCTTTTTCGACTCTGAATTCTCTCATCTATAAGGTTTTCTTCTACTGTTCATGTCTGATTCCCTACCTATGAAAATAAAATTAAGATGATTATAATTACCTGCCCTTTCATCTGATAACAAAAACCATACTCTAATCACTAGAATTTGGTGGTCTTGTATCCAACCAACATTGGTGAATACCCTAGAAAACTTTTAATCCATCCATCATAATCTGAAACTAATAACTCTTCTTACACTGAGTTCATAAATCATGATCCCTGTCCACCTTCAATGTCTTGAGAAATAAGTTATTAAAAAATACATTCCCAGTGTCCTTCCACATCATCCCTTTGTGTGCAAAATTATACACATGTACATCCCACAATAAGTTTTTTTCCTCTAAGCATATTCATATCCAGCATCAACCTACGCCCTTGTGGGAACTCGATCTGGTCAAGAATATTTTTTATTATCTTAATAGAATGATCCACTACCAAGGGTCCACCCTCTCCCTATAATAAAAAGTGGATGTTTTGACTAAAACTCATATATCAAGTATTCCATAGAATTAAATGATACATTATATAATAGATCTATTCTCCAGATAAACCCCACCATACTCAACCTTAGTTTCTCAGAGAACCATTACCTTAGCTCACCAACCCATTTTTTTTGTCCTTCTAGCCTCAGAAACAATATCTCAAACTTATTCTCACCTCCACCCTTAGGGGCTTTATATGGTTTATTTCTCTATGAAACCATATTTTTTCCTTATAAAAATACAATAAATACCAACAAGGTGGAGTCTCACTATGAATAATACACCAAGATCAATATAGATATAATAGTCCAAATATCAAAAATTTGAAAAATTATTGCTGATAGTGTGGCCCAGTAACCCTTAAACAACCCAATCACAACCATTTAACCTAACATCTATCTTCATATCCCCACTTAACCATGTTAGGGTTGGGTAATACACACTATAAATAAGAAAAATCGCACACTTATTCTTATAAAGAATCACATACTATAGTTAGTTGGTTATAATTCCACTAAGAAGCTATATGGAAAAAACACCATATAGATTGTTGTTGAAACATTTAACCATTGAACACCCTTTTCCATTACTATTATAAATTACAATCACAAGAAGTATGATCATCTCATTTCTTACCTGTGAGTCACGAACTACCCCCACTAGAACCCATCCTAGGCCTATAGTGAAGATGAGAGAGACCCTTTAATCTTACCTCTAATAATCCTCAGGTTGGTAACTAGAGATAAGGGTATAAAACATGCAAATTGGATGAATTAACATCATATAACTCAATATTATAGGAATAAACCACCAATAAATACCATTATATAAATAAACCAAAATACATAATAATCCTACAATGCATGAATAATGTTAAACAATTACAAATTTAAAAAAACTATATAAACTCTTATACAGTGACTCCACATTCAAACCCAGGATTCAATCTTTAACTACATGACTCAGTCATAAAATATTCCCTAGAAACCTATTTATATATATATAGGGGTGAAGATGATATTTATACTTAGTAGGATCAAAATAAATACCTCATAGGAAAATATTTAAGGATCATAATAATGCATCAGTAAAAAATAGAATAACCAACAAGGACCTAATATTTCAAATACCACATAGCCTCACCAAGTCTCACTCATAAAATATTTCATCTAAACATAGTAAAATGGTATCAAAGAATATAATAGGATGGTATCATGTAACCACTTCCCCACTTGTTTGTTTCTCTCACATCCTAATTTTAAATATCATGTGCTCCAAATCCTTTCTGTTGTCACGCCGCAACACACTATATCTCATATCATAGTAATAATTCATACTAAAACCATATCATATTAATCATATAATATCCACTACAACTTGTATAATCTCATCCATCCAACACATATCTAGTATAGTAAGGTATCATGAACATGAAGGATATCAACCTCATTCATTCCTCTTATCATGCACAACCACTACATATATCCTCACATCAACATCCCCACATTTCTTATCATCAACACCCAATAAGGTTTTCTAGTGCACATATCCTATATTCTATTCTCAATACCTCATAGGTTATTATAGTTCACCATACCTATCATCAAACTTATACTCTATATGGACTTCTAGTATACCACATACTTTTTTATTATGATCATACCAATATCAAGCCATCACAGTTGATGCTACACCTAGAAGGGGGAGTGGGCAAGTGGGAGAAATCAGTCATTTATTACCTCTCCATCAAAGATGTAAGGGGAAACACCCATTACCTGAAGAATTTTGGGGTTGGTAAGGCTATCGAACTTGGGTTACTTGTGTGTAAAAAAATGGAAATACATGTATAGTTATAGCCACACCCAATCCAATCCTAGTACATTCACCCAAATAGTACTATTTCACTTACACTATCATCGCACCATCATTTTTTCATGTTTCATTGCTTTTATTCACTAAACCACTAAACTAACACCACATCCCACGAAAAATATCAACTACAATTCCCATTTAAGTGTATCATTTAACTATTCCCAGATTTACCACTTTTCTAATCATGTATCATTAATTGTGATTTCAATTTTATATTTAATGAAAAACCAACCAATCCATCAACCAAATTATTTCTAGTCATTAATCATTCATTTTAATCCTTAGTGTTTCATTTTTAACCATCGGTTATTTATTTCTAAAAAAACTATATCAAGTTCATTATTACTAATAATATTTCATTCCATTAGGAAGTTACCAAATAATCACATGTCAACCAACCATTCCATTTCCAATAATAACCCACTAATTCCCAATTTCAAATAATGATAAAGAAGCCTCATCCCCACTATGAAATCCACTAACTCAACTTTATCCCACTATTTTATACATGGAACATGCCATATCACCTACTGTGTAAGCCTCATGAACAACCCCACAATAACCAAACAAACATTATCACAATAACAAGCTTTACCACATTACACAATAAAAATTTCAACATTAGGCACTATCACACTCTTCCATATTCAATAATTTTTTCATATAAATTACTTTCTTCCATGAAAATATTTCATTTACATATTTAAGTGATTAACATTTTATGAAACATGAATCCAGAACAAAAATATAGCAGTAACACATAAGTACCATTAAACATAAATTATTTTTAATAATAGAAGTAAACTAGAACCAAGTGTGAGATAAATATCAACAAAGCTGGTAAATGCATGTGAATTTCCTATTTCACATCAATTTCATTAGTCCAGTTCATTATAATCATTAGGAAAATCCATAACACTTTCCCAACAGAGAAAAAGTCATGTTAATCTGAAAATTAAAATAAAAAATGGTAGAGTTCTCAAATCCTTTACCTAGATATGAATATTTAAAGGAATCATTACTCAATAATAGAGGAATCGAGGGTCAACCATAAATAAATATGAAGGGAACCACCCTGAAACCAAACTATAGAAACCCACCATTAAATAATTTTAGAACCTAAACCAAAAATAAAATAAACCTACCACAACAAACCTATGGAAATAGAAAATAATAATTGAGGAGGGATGAATAGGAAGAGAGGTACCTAAATCCAAGAAAGTTTGATCCCAACAAACCAAGGGGTTTGATCCGTAAAAAGAGATGGTTAGAGAGAAAATATAGTACTTATGGTATTCTATTGTTTATAGGAAGAGAATAAAAAACAAATAAATGAAGTTAGAAATTTTATTTATAGAGGAATATCGAATAGACCCCTCCAATGCATGGTGACATCCCACAAAACTATACTGTCTCCAATAAACATGAGATCAAGATTTATAGAAATTGTAACACTTTTCCCTCTAAATATCATGTTTTTTTTAAACCACATTTAAAAATTTGAATAAAACCACTCCATATTCTATGGTGTGAAGAATTCCATTTAATCCCCCCATAAGGGCACCACAACCCTCACCATAGCATTGAAAAATCTACCTTTCTATTTTATTTCACCATACCCAAGACCATAGAGTGGTAATCCCTACTCACCATTTCCTCAACACCTCACCCATATCGAATTTCTTAAAATTCAAGATTCCATGCCTAGAATACTAGTATTTTATGTTTCCCTATTTTACCCAAGTGGATATCTTCATGTTCCAAACATAGAAAAATAGATAAAACACTATGTGTTTTCCGCCATACATCAAAGAAAGAAACCATCTAATTACCATATAGAATTGTGCCTACTACTCTGGGAATGGAATTATCCTTATTTCCCATAGGGAAATTATTCTGGAAAAATTTCTTCTACCAAGAGTATTTTAGACCCACCCAAAATAAAATATATTTTTTTAGAATCACTTTTTAGGAAAAACTGGAAAACCAATGAAGTTCATAATAAAAAATGCCACACCTCATATGATATTATCAATCTATTCTAGAACAATTTAAATTTATTAGATTTATTTACCTTAAATATTAACCATTCAATGGAGGTAACCTCCCTTTAGGGGTTGTCCTTCATGAGATCCTCAAAATGGGATTCCATATTATCTCAAGTCTACACATGCTCCTCCATACTTTTTACCCACATTGAAACCATATAGCAGAATCCTGTTAGGTTTTTTAATCCGTGAGTTTTTTTTCATTCAAATCAATGTTCAAAGGTCTTTAAAATATTCTATGTGTTTCATCCTATGATATTTTGTTCAAGAAGGAATCCTCTAACATTTATTAATTATAAAGAATGAGGAGATCCTGGGTGTTGTCTAGTTCATCAGTCTCTTTATCGACATTCCCCAAAGTTGTGTCATTTAGTTCCTCTACTTTCATTTTAGTTGCCTCATTATCCATGTACTCCACATGCACAAAAAACCCCTTATACTTACTCTTATATTTTTCAGTAGATGCATTCAAACTCTTTTGGGTTGGTTTAAATTTTCTAGTGGACCTTTTAGTAGGAGGGATTAGAAAATTTGAGTAGTCCATTAATTTCCACAGCCTCCTTGTGTGTTGAATAAATCCATTTGAATCCATAAGGGTGTTCTTTTATTTCATTGAAGAGGATCGAAGATATTCTTATACATGTTCCATGTCCTTTGGCTCTGAGGATCACGATTCTGAGGCAAGATTTTTTTAAAATATTTTATTACATAACCTTAAAGGAATATTAACTTCTTGTCTAGACTCATAAGAATTTATTTCCTTGAAAGGGTCAAAAATTATTCTCCCAACACTGCAAAATAGTTCTGAGAACCAATACCATTATCCTTAGATTTACCTATTCTTGTAAGAAAGGGAGGTTTACTGGACTCACCATGAACCTATTCCACCCTTACAGAACATTCCATGTTCACTTTAGGGGTGAATATAGAATTGAAAACATCAAAAAATGAGGGGGGGTTCATTGAGCTACTCGAAATCTTGAACACCCTGTCAAACTCCTCTGGCCTGCCTTGAACCATCCTTAAAAATAAACTAACACCAAATTAACACCTAAAAAGAGAATAAAAATCCACAATACATGGCCCTAAATCCATATTATTTTCTTTCTTCTAGGTTACTACAAGGATCCCCAACCCCATAGTAATTTGAAACACTACAGGGTGGAGACATGTTAAACTATCATTTGAGTTTTTGTTGCCTTCCTGCTCATCTACCTTCATGAGATGATTCTCTTCAAAATATGCAAGGACCCCCTGGGAGTTTCCATCCTTTCCGAACAAGGCCTACTAAATATTTAAGAGTGGTTTGAGGGATCTAGAATCCCCTAGTATATATCCACACACCTCCTCAACCCCGCCTGGACTGTGCAGGCACCCTGAATAAATAGAATCATCCCGAGTGCTAAAATTCTAGTTCACTATGGGGTTCATAAGCCTCTATTCTGAATTCCAATATTTTAATAGGGTCTGATCCTTTTCTGTCCCTACATTTTCGAAGAAATTTTAAAAGAATATTCCCTAACTGTTTGTAGTATCAACAATAATCAGGCTAAGTCTCAAAACCCATATATTTTTTCCATCTGAATTATTCCCCAACTGTGATAAAAATCAATTCCATCAGGGGCTTTGATATATTGAACTCAAAACAAATTACAGGAGAAATATGAGGAAAAATAGTAGCAGTTTGACTATCATAACATAAATACCAGCCTTCCATGTTCCCTAACATATATATTATCAATGTATTTTGGAAAGGCAAAGGTAAATCTGGGAAACATACCCACATCATCGTAATAGGAACATCATGATTCATGTTGAACTGAAAATACCAACTAAATGGGTAGAAGTGGAACCCATTGAAGTATCATGGAGAATTGTACTAGGCATTAATCAAGTTGACCTCCAAAGGAAAGAGAATATTCAAATTTCACATGTCAAGAAGAACGAACACTGCTTGTTTGTGAAGACCCCAATAAATGGTCGGTAAACTTAATAGAGATATTACTACCCTACTAAGAAACTATTTCCTACTACTATAGGAAAATATCAAGAATGCATGAGCACCATCCTCAAACTCAATTGGTCTCCGCCAACAATCCCTATATGATATATAATGGTTATATAGAACTTTCATCTCCTCTTTCATCATTTAAATCTTCACTTTCATGCTCTACACCACATCTATACCAAGGAATTTAATCTCCCCAAATTCAATCCATTGGAAGGGGGAATGATAGGTCCACCCATATAATTCCTTGAAAAGGGAAATTCCAATAGAATATTGGTAGATTTTTTTACAATAAAACACAACCAAGGGAATGTTCCACACCTAATATCAACCAAAATCTAGAATTCAAGTCCATAACATATCCTCCATTTTCTGGATGGTCTACTCTATCCTCCCATCCAGATAAGGATGGTTAGGGGTTATAAAGACACTTACCCTAGTATCCCATATTTTGTGGTTACTTTATTAAATTGGAACCATATATAGGGGATCATATCCTGAAGGACCGAATAGTTTATTAGTCTTGGAATACTAGTTACATACTTGAATATCACATTACATTTGAGAAAATAAAATACAAAATAGTATTTTCTTAGATAATACCATTATTCTATTTATCATGTCAATTGATATCAATCATAATACATTTCATGTCATTGAGGGGAAAGGAAACATAATAAATGGGTGAGATCTGATGCTCAATGAGGGTTTTTGTATAGTGGAAGCAATCATGAATACATAATTCATTATCAATATGGAAAGGTAAATAACTGAAACACATTCCATTTAATCAGTATCTTAAACATGAATAATAATATTGAAGTAACAAATAATGATCAAAATAATTCCATATAAATAATCACAAGAGCATGAAATTTATCCATGGATATTCTAACTCATCTCATAATTATGGAATTCATACTTTCTTAAATCATAACCATACATGCAAGGATTTTTTTCCAAGACATATACATAAATAGGTAAGGTATTGGACAAAAACCCAAGTCATTGTTTATCATGAGACCTATTAATGCATTGAGGGGCTATATTAGGCCTCACCCATCATTTACTTTGTACAATATGTTCCTCATATGAAATGGGAGAAACATAATCAACATAAAAATTAATATTAAAAACTAGAATACCATATGTTAATAATTTCGCCAATAAATAAAAATAATAAACATAAATATTTTTATTTTAAAACTTTCATACGAATGTTAATACTTTCTGAAATCAATAAACTTAATCACAAACCATCTAGATTACTATGGAGAATGGTATCAAAATAGTATATCCCAGTCAAAATAGTGATAAACCATCTAGGGAAATAATAAGGATGGTATCTTTAAAACATTTCCCCAATGGATCATAAGGTAAAATGAAGTTTTTTGTTATTTATGTATATAAATACCATAAAAATTCCATTAAAAACATTCTTGAGGAAAATATCTTTTCAATTTCAAATTTACTTTAAAAAAAATCAAAAAAATTAAGAAAACATTATTTGAAATGAACCTCATAAAAATATAAAGGAATATTAGATGTTTTGATTGGTCATTATTAAATTAAATTTTCATTCATTCCAAGTATGTTAAAATAAATATTATATTCATGTTTTTTGTAAAAAAAGTTCAAAAAGTGACTCATTTGGAAACTTCCATGAAGATTACTTTTAAAACAATTTAAAAAAATTATATCATGGGTAAAAATGCATTTAATAATTAATTTTTTAAATTATAAAAACATTTTTTAAAACATTTTTAAAATACATGGATATTGAAGAAAAATTATTTTTCACCGAATAGAGAAATAAAGTCATACTTTCTTAAAAATATTTTCCCAATCACTTTAAGTAATAAAGAGTTGAAAATTTTAATATTATTTGAAAATCTATTTAATATATAGAGGATATGAAAATATATTGGTTTAAAGATATAAATATCAAAAATTTCCTACAAGGGATACTTAAACAAAAATAATCCCGAATAATGATGACATTGTAAAAAAATCCCTTACCCCTTGGTAACTTTTGAATCGTAAGCCATGTGAAAGAAATAAATTCAAATTGAAACCTTATATAACATTAATATAAATATATTAACGATAAAAAATAAAAAAAATAATTATTTAAACCACACAAAATAAATAAGTGGTGAATATGGCATATGTCTCATGGAAGTAAAAGTGAGACAAAAAACCATTACCTCGGGTCTGATTTCCTTCGTACATGTTCAAAAATCCTATATAATAAATATATATTTATTATAAATATTTTAAAGAGTCATAGAAATATATATAATACCATTTATTGTTTTATAATAACTTTTTATCATCCATTTATTAACAATTATTTATTAAGAACACTATTCTACGTGATAACTACTTTTTTTTCATGTAAGTTTTTATTTGGTAGTTCCAGCCCTTATACTATAATCATGGTCCCATAATCTCCATAATGTTAAACATAATATAAATATCATATATATTCATTTTTTAAGTTTTTATAATAGAAGTAAAATTTATATATATAAAACTGATTTACACCATTCATAGAGACGGTGGGCTATATGTAGGTGTGAACGTTGTTCTCATTCTGTTAACAGGTGGAAAGAAAGATATGTTAATAATATTTAAAATTTATATAGTTCATTATTATATCATATATATAATATATTTTCATTAAATAAAATTTTATTATGATTCATTTCAAAATAAAATGAAAAATATTTCACATCGCTTTGCAGAGGTAGTAGTCAACATATACGCATGAGCACTATTATAATTTTCAAATGGATTGAAAGGTAAGAAGTTAGACATATTATAATTAAATAAGAGTAATTATGACTTAAATATAATATATATCTATGTAAATTATATCCATCAATGAGATGTGGTTATATAAATTAAATTATATTAGTTCGTGAGGCGATAGTCCACTATACATACAATCGACGGTTTTGTTTCCCATTTGATTGAATACGATATGTATATAAGTTATACCAATAACATAAAAACATATAAGTATATTATATATTATGTTTTTATTATTTAATCATATTTTATGGATAATTTTGGTAGTTAAAGGAATAAATAAAATGAAAACACATGGTTAAGAACAATACCTCTACTTTGGACAACTTCTTTTGGTTTATACCTAAATCCTTACTAAATAGGTTTTTTAATCAAACCAAGGACTACAGGTCATGGGAATGGATGTAATATATTTATTCATGTAGTTTTTTGATAAATAAAAAAACTTATTAATTGTTAATATGATAGTAAAATGGGAGTCCATTTATAAGTTGCGAAGGGGACCTTCTTGGAAATTATTTGGAAATTTCGTAAAAGGATACAAAATGATAAAGTCATTCCCAAGTGAGATGATTTAAAATAACTTTATATTAAAATGTGAGATATGATAAGATCTATATATTTTCAAAATATATTATTTTTACAATTATAATTGGAAAATTTACCCTTATTTTTAGTTTAACCTCACCCCCCCACCACCCCTGGTAAACATGTTTTAACCTTAACTGTAGAAATTAATTTTTACTATTTTAGTTACTCATTATGGAAAAAATTAAGTTGAAATTATTACCTAAAATTAATTAATCTGATTCTAAATATGGAAAAAAATTCCAATTCAATTCACATAAGTATAAGAATTTAATTTAATGTTAAACATGTAGACGTGGTGAAAAAAAGATTTTGCAAAGGTAATTAATAAGTACAAAATGTTTTTATATTAAAATTAAATATATAACTTATTTAAATAAACTATATAGAATTTATTATAATATAATTAAATTAATTTCACTTTTAAAAATATTAAACAAAATTAAACTTGGTAAATTATTTAAATGAAAACACATTTTTCTACGAAAATCAATATTTTTTACAATTCATCAAATGAATAATATTTTCAGAAACCTCTCAAAAAATAACTCTATGATAATTGTGACATCATGATTCAAAAAATTAACTAAACTTTTTCAAATATTTTTTAATAAAATTTTAAAAAAATAACAAAAATTCACAAAACGCGACGAAGACATTTTTTTGGAAAAAATTATTTTTTAGAAAAAATTAATCTATCAAATGATTATTATTTTTATTTATAATAAATTGATAATAAATAAATTTATTTTATACAAGTGTATAAAATATAATTTTCAGAATTGATTTATTCTTATTTGTACTCACCAATTTAATGGTTAAGTTATAATAGTAAATTTTTTTATGGTTCTTTTAGACTCAAGGTTACATGTTTCACAAGATATCAAACTTAATGATAATATTTTAAAATATTTTGGTGTTATATTCTCCCTGTATTAAATAAATTGTTTCCTCTCAATTTGAACTTGATCATAGTAATCAAATTTTCATCATTTGAAAATATCTTTCTTAAAATCCCACATCGTAAGAAGGATTAATAAAACATCCTCTTGAAAAGAGGGATATGGAAGTGTGAAGGTGATATGAAATAACACATAACTAGGTTTCCATGTTGTAAAAAATTTGTGGGAAGTGAAAATAGGGATGGTGAATAAAAAAATAATTAAAGAGAGTGATAGAGATCATTGATCATAATAAATTGAATGATCAAGATAAATTTATCGACAACAAATTCATAAATCTTTGATGGGTGAAAATACCATCAGTTCATCCGAAACGAATGTAATAGGATGAAATTTTTATCTCAATATCATTTTCCTATAGTTGAGTAATTCATTTAGCATTTAGACTAAGAACATAAGTAAATATAATTTAGAAGTATAATTTCATCCTTTAATAAATCTATACAATAATATAATATTTCTATCCAAATAATGTGTATTCAAGATGAAGTTTTCATGATGGAAGCACTAACATTAAATTTTAACAGGTCATAAGTCCCATAAAATAATGAAAAGTCATTCCTCCTATCTCTGAATATTTTTTAGAATAAAAATGGTTAGCATAAGTTATTCAGTAATACAGTAATTTATAAAACCTCAAATATAACCCCAAAGTTAAAATTAATCCATTTCATAAATAGTTGACCTTGAGAATTATCCAAATTTTTTCTCACCAAATACAATGTTTAAAATTTAGAGGAAAGGTCACTAAATTTCCAAAATCAACTTAAAATTAGATTCCCAAAACAATACAAAGTATCTCTTAATGTAAAATAATAAATATGTTAATACCTTGGTCACCATAAAACCTTAATAAAAACATACATGATTCCAAAATAATATTTCACTAATTATTACTTAAATAAAATATTTGATTATCAAATATATTCCATAATTCTAGAAATGTAGTAAAGTCTAGAATAAACCATAAAATCCATAACCAATTTCAAATTCACAAATATTATCCTATGAATATCTATTAATCATTATTATCTCAACATTAATAACATATTAATGGTTAACTTACCTCAAAAATTTGTTTTCCAAAAAGATCAACTTTCCACTGAATCACTTTTCTTGGTCATCGATACCATTCAACATATATCTGAAAAAACTTATAGAAAAATTACTACAGTAAAATCCTTATATGTTTCATGATTCTTACAATTATGATATCATTAATAAAATATTTCTACAATATAATTCTTTAATCTAAATACAAAATCACTTTAATAATTCCACTTCCACTGTATTAATATCATAAGCTTGACCGTGATCCATTAGTTTTTTCTAAGTTATATTCCCTTAATACTTGGATAATTCATTTGTGTAGTTTCTCATATCCTTAAATTTGAAACACTAAACATTATAGGTTTATTTTTTACCATTTTATTCATATGATTTAGGGACTTTCTATACACACTTGAAAGTAAACTCAAATTACCTTTAATAAAGCACTAGAGTATTTCATTCTACAATTATCACATTTGGGAAAATTCTGTTTTCCATTATTCCCCTTGTCCATTTTTTACTCTTTCATCCCCTTATTCTCTTCATTTTCTTCAAATCAATAATTCTTGGAGAATTATTTCTATATCTTGATATCACATGATACTATACCCTTATACAATGAGAATGTTTGGGTGACAAGTGGCCTTATATGGATTAGATGAATCCCATCAAATAAATTTTCAATATTTCTCTTTAGACTACATACATATTTCATAGAATGACTTTTTAGCCTTTTAAAGTTAGCTTCTTAATTTGAAACATTTTCACATTCCTTTTTTCTTAGTCTCAGGAATTATCTCTCCATATTTTCTCATTGCTTATGAGGTCAATATTTTTCCAAGAAGTGTACCTTAAAATAATTACACTCCATTTTTTCTATTTATTCTTCACCCTTAGTGATTTGAATCAATGATTTCCATTGATATAAATCCTCAGAGAGAGAGTAAAATGAAAACCTTATCCCTTTCATTATTTCTAAAAGTGAGAACTATCTTCTTTGATGAAGTTATCCATTACTCAGCTACAAATAGATTTTCAGTCCCATTAAATGATAGGATTGTGAAAGATTAAGTGTTCTAACATTATTACATATTTTTTTATATTATTAGGTTTCTCCATACATGTATGGTTATTTTTCATAGCTTGATTCAGTTTCCCCAATATAGTTAAAATTTGTTCAGCTCTAGTTTCATTATCTTTACCAAGAGGGAAATCCCTACATTGATTTCATGACTTGATATAGTTTTTATTACTTCACATATTCTCCATTTCTAAAAAATTAATATACTAGATTATATCATAACATTATGAATCATAATGTTTAATTTCAAAACTAGCGACACACTCAACATAAACTGAAAAAAGTATTCATATATAATATCATAATAATAAAATGGGTGCCTTTCAGAATATTCTCCAGTAAAAAAAATATTTTAAAATACCTTATAATGTTTTGTAAAGAATGTTTTAATTATCCTAATAATATCCCCCAATAGGGTTAAACTAGGTGTACATGATGGATTGTTTTCATTCACCAAGTGATGATTGAGTCAATTCCTAATGCACCCTTTTCATAGTTATTACCTCTAGGTAAATCTAATTTGAAGACACATCTGCTTTTATTATCCATAAAAGAATATATTTCTAGTGAATCCACATAATATCTACCTTACCAAAACATTATTATGTTATCCTAAATGTAGACTTATCCTCAAAGTCATTCATAGGGTTATATTTCCTAATCTATGTTTTCATAAATCTTATTTCCAAGGTTTCTACTAAACATCCTCTAACACTAAATATAAATACCCTAACCATAGTATCCTAGAGTTAGATGTTACATTATTAAATTGGAACTATATAAAATAAATCACATCTCTAAGGAAAAAATCACTTAGTAGTCTTGGAAGAATATATTCATATTTGAATATCACATTATATTTGATAAATTGAAATACAATATATTATTTTCTTCTAAAACACAATTATTCTCTTTTGAATATCCCTTTATATCAAGAATGATACATTACCTGGAATCCTGGGGAAAGGAAACATAAGAAAGGGGTGAGATAATATGCTCAGTAATGGTATGAATACAGTGAAATATATCATGAATGCATAAGGTATAATCAATGTGTAAAGGTAAATAATTGAAACACATTTCATTTAATCCTTAACATGAACATAGAGAAAAATATGGAATAAATAAATTAGGATCAAAATAATTTGATATAAATAATCTCATGATCTTAAAACTTATCCAGGGATATTTTAACTAATTGAATAATCACATGGACATCAATAACCAATCTCATAATGATTGAATTCATAATGATGGACATTATAAAAATACCATCAAGGCCTCGTTCCAATACATACTACATAAAAGGGTAAATTCTTGGGAAAAACTCTAGCTAGTTTGTCTCATTATACCTACTAATACATCAAGGGGCTATACTAGGCCCCACCCATCACATACTAATTCCAATTCATTCCTCATATGAAAGGGGAGAAACATAATCTACATAAACATTTATAATGAATATTTTACATATGAAATGTTAATATTTACCCCCAATTAATAAAAATAATTAAAATAAAAATTTATTTTGGAAAACTAGAATATGAATTTTAATAATTTACCCAATAAATAAACATATTCCTAAACCATCCATAATACTATGGAAAATGGTATCAAAATTTTACATCCTAGTCAAACTGATCATAAACCATATATGAAAATAATAAATATGGTATGTTTACAACATATTAATACTGTATAATAACGTAAAATTATGGTTGTTTTCATTTATTAATATAAATACCATAAAAATTACACTAGGAACATTCTTGAAGAAAATATCCTTTTCACTTTAAAAAATACATTTAAAAACTAAAAATTTTCAGAATATTAGGTAAAATATTTTCATTAAAAGGAACCTTTAAATGTTGTAAAGTATGATTTAATGTAATAAGTGTTCGTGATTTTGATAATTTTCCTTTCTTACCAATTACTTTAAGACAAATATTCCTTTCATGTTTTTCATAAAAAGTTACAAAGTGCCTCATTTAGAAAATGAAAAGAATATTCCTTTTAAAAAAATTCTAAAAATTATATCAAGGGTAAAATTTATTTAATAAATAGTTTTATGAATTTTGATAATTTATTTAATGTTTTTAGAAAACATAGATATGGAAAAAAATTATTTTCAACCGAAGAAATAAATAATGTAAGATATTCTTAAAAACATTGTATCAATAATTTTGAGCACTAAAGAGAGTAAAATGATAGTATTACATGAAAATATCATGAATAACCAAATTATAATTAAATATATTGAGTTTAATATATAAATATAAAACTACTACCCCCATGGGAGACATAAATATAAATAATCTCAAATAATGATGTGATTTTGAAATAAATTCTGACCACTTTGGTAACTTTTAAAGCATAAGCCCCATGAAATAAGTAACATAAAATGAAAATTTAAATACTATTATGATAAATATATTCATGATATAACATATCAAAGGGGTAGTATATACACAAAATGAAATAAATAAGTGGTGAATATGGCATATGTGTCACAGAAGTAAAAGTGACATGAGAAACCCTTACCCCAACTCGGATTTCTATTGTACGTGTCTGAGCCTCCTATATAATAAATATAGATTTATTATAAATTTATTAAATATCCATAATAATATATATTATACCATATATTATTTATTATAAATTGTTTTCACCCATTTATTAATAATTATTTATTAAAAACATTATTCTCGGTGATAACTGCTTCATTTTTCACGTATGTTTGGCTTTGGTAGTTTTGATACTTATAATTTAATAATGGTTACATCAAATAAAGAATTTTATACCTGATATAAATATAATATATATTCATTATATAATTACTTATAATATCTTATAAATTTTATAGGTTATAAAATTAGTTACACCGTTCATAGAGATGGTAGGATGTACGTATCCATGAATACTCTTTCCATTTTTTGAAGGATGGAATGAAAAAAAGGTAAATAATATTTTATATTTAAATAATTAATTATTATATCATATATATCATATATATTCATTAAATATATCCTTATTATCATCCATGTAAAACTAAAATGAAAAATTTTTCTAATATCTTCGTGGAGGCAGTAGTCTACACGTACGCATAAGCGACATTATCGTTTTCCGACATATTAGAAGATAAGAATGTATATGTGATATTATAATTATAGAATTATAATTATTTCTCTAATATAATATATATATACAACAAATCCATCTTTATATATATCCATGATTAGTGGTGATGGAAGACAAATTATATCGGTTCATGAGGCGGTAGTCCACCATACACATGATCGACGACTTCATTTATCATTTTATGGAAGAGGAGATGGATATAGGTTATGATGTTAATATAATAACATATAAATATATGTGAGATATTGGTGGTTTTATTTCAACATAGTTTATTGATATTTAAATTATTTAAAGTAAAAAATGAAAATGCATGGTTAAGAACTATATCACGTCACCAGATAATCTCTTTAGGTTTATACCTAAATCCTTCCTATAATTTGTTTCTAATAAAATTGAATAATATAGGTAATTTTTAGATATTTCAGTGGTTTATTTGAGTAGGTATTGGCTAAAAAACTGATATTTTTAATTGTAATGGGGAGATAATATAGGGTTTCCTTTTATAAGTAGGGGAAAGGACCTTCTTGGAAATTTCCTGGAAATTTCCCAAAAGAATACAAATTGATAAAGTCATTCACAAGAAAAATGCTTAAAAATGTTCTTATATTTTATTTTAGGATATTATAATGTGTAAATATTTCCATAAAATAGGTTTTTTATTATTTTTATTGAAAAAATTATCATTATATTTTGGTTTCCCCCCCCCAGTAAACTCGTTATAACCTTAACTGCTGTAATTAACTTTTATTATTTTCGCTATTAATTATGTAACACTTAACATAAATTTGTTACTTGATATAAATTATTATGATTAAAAATATTGAATCCATTTTTATATGTTCAATTCATATAGTTTTCAAATTTAAATTTAAATTTAAACCCATAGATGTGACAAAAAACATTTTTCCAAAGGAAAAGTTTTCATAAGTATAAAAAAATTATATTAAAATTGCAAATATAATTGATTCCAATGACCTAAATTTTACTAATTATAATATAATTTTAATTATTTTACTTTTCAAACAATTTTAAAAAAAATTTACTTTCTAAATTATATAAATGAAAAGGCATTTTTCAATAAAAATCATTATTTTTTACTATTAATTGAAAAAATAATCTTTTTAGAGAATTCAAAAAAACAATCTAATTTAATTTTGAAATTATGATTTGAAAAATTAATTTCATTTAATAAAATAAGTTTTCTAAAAGTGGAAAAATTAATTTTAACATAAATATGAAAAACGTGATGAAACTATTTTTTTAGAAAAAAATACAGTTTTACGTAAAAAAAATTATTTTTCTTTAAAATTGTTGATATTTTTATTTATAATAAATTTAAAACCAATTAATTTATTTATAAATCTGTAAAAAATATAATTTTTATAATTTTTTATTCTTATTCATACCTACCAATTCAATGGCTATGTTATAATGGTATATTATCTTATAGTTTTTTTGAATCAGGGTTGCGTGTATCATAAGATATCAAACATAATGATCTTATTTTAAAATATTGGGGTGTTACATTAGTGATATAATGAAATTTGGAGCCAAAATCATGCTAAAATCTTCTCCATACTCATAATTTAAATTAGGATCTAAATCAAAGTTGGTGGCTTTTTGTACCCTATGAAGCTACACCCCCTAATCCACAAAACACATCACTAAAGACTCTAAAGAAACAAACTTCATAATAATTTATAAGTTGAAGAACTTCATAAAATGATACATGATCACTCATAAAACATCACATAATTCCTATTACTATTCTAGACTAGTGAATAAATACTTTTATATCTCCTCTCGTTTCCACTCAGGGACATCCAATGGCTACAAAATCACTAGAAATATGATGTCCCTTCTTCACTTATTTAAAGAATAAGAATGGGTATATGAACTTTGTTACTAATATACTAATTCCAAGAAACCAAATCTATGATCTTAATGAATGATGTATATTTCACATTCCATGATATACTACCACTATTTAATTATAAATCTCATGGAGAACATCCTCATGATGTATTGAATGAAAGAAAAACCTTCCCTAAAACATCATCTGATGTTAGTTATCCTATGACCATACCTTTAGAGAATCAATATGGATAACACAGTCCCGAATCACCACTTCCTTTGAGTATCCATATTGAGACTCCTATAACCACTAAAATAGTGATGACTTCAGTTTCATCTATAATGTGTAAACTCCACCATTGATCTCATGTGTATCAGGATGCATTTTACAAAGATTCTATATACCTATCTAGATATATCCTAATTAATGAACAATACCTCCTCATGAATTTATACTTAGAACATCTGGAACCATATTCACATTAATTGGGGCATGAGATATATCAAATTCATAATCCTATAGAAACTCCATCCACCACTTTTCCAGCAAATTCAGATCATTCTAATAGAAAACATACCCCAAGATCTTATGATCTTGGAAGAACAAAAGTGCTCACTGATGAGGTAATATCACCACATATTTAGACAAAATCCAACTAACAACAACATGAGATTATATATGTCTTAGTTAAACTCATGAGGATATAATATCCTATACCCATATAACATAAATAATCTCTGATAAATTAGTAAAAACCCTAAACTAAGATGGGATGAATCACATAACACCTCAAAAATCACCCACTCCTCAGGAAACTGAATCATTAAAGTACTAATCAACCTCTCCTTCAGGTAGTTGAAAGATTTATAACAATAATCAGTGCATAAAAATTCCTACAAATTCCAAGTCAAGTTTGTTAATGGGATAATGATTTGAGAAAATAAACATGAACCTTTTATAATATCCCATGAGACTAAGGAAACTATAGACTACTACATTTTATTTGGATGTTGCCTCAGAAAAAACTACTTCAATATTCATTAACTCCACTTCCACTCTCAACTGATGCACCACATTTCCATGTAAGTATACCTCACATGTCTAAAACATACACTCGGACATATTTACATAAGTTTTATGGTGTTTATGGACCTATATAACACCCTAAGATTATCATCATTCTCCTCCTTTCTCCTTGAGTATACGAGTTTTTCATCCATTAACATGACAATAAACTAGTTCATGAAATCATAGGAAAAAAGATAGCATGATTATAATGAACATGGATAGGGTATTCTTAATACTTAATGTAATGACCAAAAACTCATAGTTCCCATAATGGCACATGAAAATAGTTTTCAAGATGTCATCCCTCATAACACTCATCTTGTGATATCTAGAACAAAAATCAATATTCAAAAACCAACTAGATCCTATAAACTAGTTTAATAGATCACTGGTCCTTGGAATATGGTAACTGTTATTTACCATTGTTTGATTAAATTTCTATTTGTCTATATATAACTATAGACCACTTTCTTCCTTTTTGAAAAATAACATAGGAGCACCCCATGGTGACACATTAGGCTGGATGACTTCTCAACTCTCATAGATCAGATGGTTTCATTTGATGGGGATTCATATAAATTGAGGAATCATTGGGTAGAAACTAAATCCCAACATTATATCACATTGAGGGTGTAAATCTAAAATATCCTCAAGAGAAAAATTAGGAAACACCTTCATGACACTAGGAAACTCTACTACTTGTTCTTCTATTGAACATAATGATGAATCTAATATAATAATGAATACAAATTTGGGTGTATATATATATAATATCCAATTCTCCCCCTTTCCAAAGAAAAATTCATGTTGTCCCTCCTCATTACAGAACTTAATTCTACTCTAGAAGTAATAAATAACAATGCATATAAAGAACAATCGTTTGATGTTCAGGATGAAATTGTATGTAAATATATGAAGTAGAAATAAATCCACATATGACTAACATTTCCTCATCAATATCTCATAACTCTGGTAAGCATTAAGAATACTATTTTGACCTCTAACTAGTATAGTCAATAATATAGGCACTAGAAGCCTCTATACCTTGAGTTATAAGGAACATACCAAGGCGGGTGTACCAAATGAGTACGATGAACCATAATCAAACAATGAATAAAACAAGGTAGAAAATAAAAAAAATGTTACCTTGGAAAATTACTAGTCCCTCTCAGGGTAAAATTTCCAGAGCAAGAAGTTTCCCACATCCATTTCCTCTACCTCACTTCTAACAACCACATACATATCTATTCTTTTCCATGTGTCCCTATGGGTAAGGTATATCATAGTTTTGTCTTCTACTAGCTTCATCTCCCCTCAATGTATTTAAAACTCGATACCCATGATACTAATATGTTCTATGCATTAGCTAATGTTACTAGGTTTGATATTGAACTTAACTACCCATACCTCGATGATCCCTAAATATAGTTGTGTACTAAAAATTTTTATGGACACACATCTCATAGTTATAGAATACTGGTCTAAAGACTCTAGTAGATACATGGGAAATGTTGGCCTAGGGGAAATGATAAGGAACCCACAAATTTTAATGCCACGTTAGTAGAAACCATGATAATACGAATTCCTGAGATCCTCCACCAATAGTTACTCTCCTTGAGAAACCCTAATGGATCCCCTCTCTAGGAAAACCTAGTTGAGAATGCATACTCTAAATTACCACATCTTTCTTATGAACCCCAAAAGTATGTAGGAAACATAAATAGAGTTACCATATAGTGAATCATGAGATAAAAAACATCCTCTAATCATTGATATATAGACTCCCCATTTGGAAATAACTCTAGAGTGAAGTTAAAGATGTCATTATACCTGATACCAATATTCTTTACACTATGGATCCCCTTATAAAGTGATACCATCTCCCACATTTTCATTTACCTTACCATCAATGATAGGAACTTGTTGTTAAACTACCACAAAAAATCATTTGAGGAAACATTTTACACCATATATTTCCCCAAATATAGGATCCACCACTGCTACACTGCTCTTCATATCTGAATAATATACAATGGAACCTAATAATCATACCTAGATCATCATACTAAAATAGATCTCAAGATTATCTAGCTATTACTTTTTATCCTGATCATAGAAGATCCCCAATAAATCCCCTAATACTAGAACTCACACAGTGTCTTCCTATAAAGTTCATCCTCCTTTATTGGGTCAACCATTTTATGTTCAACTAGGATAACCTAATGAACCTCATCATCATGATACAAACATGGATGATGATCATCTGACATGTCTGCAAATAAAATAACAAAATCCTAAGCCTGATTTCATGGAATTTATTTAGTAAAATTAATTTAATTAGATTTTTTAATTCTAAAAAATTAATCCATTCAAACACAAGAACAAATAAGCATGATGTATGTACCTCTCCTAGGTGTATACCCTTCATGTAGCACCATTTCACTTGGTCATTCAGTAAACTTTGGTTCCTTGTGTTAGGGGGGATAAAATCCTATTCCTGAGTTAGTATCATAGGTCTATATCATGAAACAAGTTCTGTTGGTACGGTTTCCTTACCAACCAATACATTCTCTACCAATTCCTAACTCCAATATCTATCTTATAACTCAAACAAAATATTTTATTCCACTCTAACATAACCTAACCCCACTATAACCCTTCATAGTCCTAATTTGAAGGTGGTAGTGACTCATGAGGCCCACCTTCAATAGGTCTCAGGTTAGAGACTAGCACAAATTATATAAAACATATAATTTAAATTCATTGCCATCATATAACCTAGGATTATAGGAATTAACCACCGATCAACACCATGATATAAATAAACCAAAATACACAATAATCATACAATGCATGAATAATGTTAGGTAAAGAAAAATTCCAAAAACAAATTCCAAAAAATGTCCTATAAAGCAATTCCATGGTCAAATACACGCTCCAAGACATAATAGCCCATCATTTTCACTAAAATCACCCTCTATACCTAAAAATATTTTTTATATATATTTTTCATCATATAATTTATACTCAGTAGGATTTTACTTTAGAAATCTCATCAAAATGTGGAAGAAGTATAATAATTCATCATTGAACAAATATTATAACCAACAATCACCAAACATGTAAACAACCATCCAGCATCACCAAGGATCGCTCAAAAAATATCACATATAAGTATAATAAAATAGTATCAAATAATATTATAAGAAAGAACCCTATAACTAGTTTCCCATTGGTTTTTTTCTCTTATTCCTATATATGATACATTTTTTCTCCCAACTCCTTTCAAAGTCATGTCACATCACAAAATAACTCATATCACACCAATACCTTAAATCATAACTGTATCACTCTCATCATAAAATATTTAGTACTGAATGTCTCATATAATCCATCCACCACATATCTATAATAGTAAGGTGTCATGAACATGAAGGAAAACCATGTTCCCTCCTCCTAAAATGTATAACCCCCAACATATATCCTAAAATCAATATCAATGCATCACATATCATAAATTCCACATAGGTTTCTCCAATTCACCTTTCCCATATCCTTATCTCAATATCCCTCAAGGTCCATCGGTTCATTTATACCTATCATCACACTAATACCCTGTAGGGTATGGAAGTCCACCATATAATATAGTATTATGATTATACCTACCCAGATCCATGACAACCCATGCTACACCTATAAGGGAAAATGGGGAATAGGGACAATTGAACCATCTATTCCATCATCAACTTGGAAGTTAGGTTAGAACACCCAGTACCCAAATCATGTTAGGAATTAGTAATGGAATCTCACTCAAGTGGGTGCATATAGAAATACAAAGGTAAATATATGTATAGTTATATCCACATCAATTCCTAAATATATTATATTAAATTGGGTAACTACCAAATGATCCCATGTCAACCAACTAAACCATCACCCACAATAAGACACTCATTACCTCTTTCCAACAATGTAAAGGTACCCACAACCCCACTATATAATACACAACCTCAGTTATATCCCATTATTCCACCCATAGCATCTTCCACATCACCCCTACAAAATAATCATGAAAAAAAACCATAAAAATTATAAAAACAAAGTCACAGAAGTAATATTTACCATAATAAACAATAATAATTTCAATGTTGGGAACTATCACAATCTTCAATACTAAAACTTACTTTTATATAAATCCATTTCTTCCATGAAACCAGTTCATTACTATATTTAAATTATTAATCATTTATGAATGGGAATCCACAACACAATTATAGAAGTAACACCAAAGTCACAATCAGCATCAATGGATTTCATCAAAAGTGGAAAAAAAGAACAAATTCTAAGAGTAATATCATGAATACAAGTATATTAATGTGAATCACCCCTTTAATATGAATTTTATTAGTGTTTTTCATTATATTCATTAGTTTAATTTGTAGTACTTTACTAAATAAAAAATCATGTTAATACCATAATTTAAACAAAAAATGGAGAGTAATTGAATCCCCTAACATGGTATGATAATTTCAAGGAATCACAAACAGGATAATAGAGGAATCACGAATCAACCATCATTGAACTCAAAAGGGACCACTATGGAACCAAACTATATAAACCTGTCATCAAAGAACACTCAAACCTCAAACCCAAACTGAATAAATTCACCATGGTTGACCTTTAGAAAGATAAATTAATACGATAGGAGAAAAGATCATGGAGTGATTTTCCTCAACACAAGAAAGTTTTATCCTGATAAAACAAGAGTTTTAAACCCTTAAGAGAGATAAATAAATAGAAAAAAGAAGTCCCAAGTTTAAATATGCTTTCAAATAAGGTAATAAAAATTAACGATAGGATGTTTGGACCCTTTATTTATAGATGAATCCCAAAAAGACCCCTATATGGTGTTGTTACCTCCCAATACACTATGGTGTCTCTGGTCAACATGGGATCCAGATTTCTGGATGTTTAAAATTCCTTACCCTCTGAAATTTACATGGATTTTAAAAACCTGATGTAATTATTTGAGTGACGCAATGCCATGATCTACATAGTGAAGAATTTAATTTCAACCCCACATAAGGTTGTTGTAGCCCTCATCATGGTGTAAGAAGAACTCCCTTGTCATTTCACCACATTATTCATAAAAATATAGTGTGGTGACCCATACTAATTGTTTCCTCACCTCCTCATATAGATTTTCCACCCACAACTATATACTGCAATGCTTTTCACTCCATCATTTTAAGGGTCCAAATTTTATAAAATTGGACCTGTTAATGTACCAAACCTATAAAATTAGTTATATTACTAGGTTTGGTCATCCATACAGCAAAGGATGAACCCAACTAACCAATAATGTAGCACCCTGATATTTTTGGGAAATGTTTTTGATTTCAAATATATTTAATCTCTTTTATTTTTTACATTATATGAAACACGGTTTTTATATTTCATTACACACAACACTATGTTTGTATTTTATTACACATAATCCTGAGTTAATTTATCTTTTCACACAACACTGAGTTTAAAAGAAACATGACATACAATTAAAATATTATTATTTAATATGATAGTTATCACCTAGCTATTAGAATGGAGGGTATGAATTATATTAACTAAATTATGAAAATATGGTTACACATGTATATATAATGAATTATTTGGAAACCAATTAATTAGATATTGAAATAAAAACTATTTAAAAATAAAGGAAATCTCTTTCTGAAAAACTATTTTTTATACAAAAATATAAATATTCAGCCTCAATAAAATAAAATAAAACACTTTTGGTGAATGGAATTAAACAAATATTTGTATTATCTTTTTCAATAAAATATTTATAATTCATATAATGTGTTTTCTAGACAAGATATAACAATCAATCTAATTTTATGCTTAAAAAAGTATTTTCCTAACATGCAGTTGTTTCACCTTTTTATGGCGCATTTATTATAACACTATTTTTTGATACTTTTATAAAATTTATTTGAAAAAATAAGCATCATTCTTGAAATATTCATATCATAATTATCTTAGTGTGAATTTTATGGATTTTATTTTTTTGAAAAGTTTGATTTTTTGATGAATAGTGAAAATACTGAATTTTAATTGAAAACTATATTTTAATATTATTTATTTATAATGTTAAATTATATTTTAAATTAGTTTTAAATTAAAATTAGTTAAATAATAAATCAATTAATAAAATTTATGTCATTTTAATCAATTTCATATTGAATTTAAATTTAAAAACTTTATAAACTTTTGAACTTTTTCTCTTTAAAACCCAGCTTTCTCGTCATGTATTGGGATTAATTTTAAATTAAATTTTACCAAATATGTAATTTTAATTCATAAAAATGGATTGAATATTTTGAATTATAATAATATATATTATCTAACAAGGTCAACTTAATTTATTACAAAAAAATATTAGTGAATGCAAAAAAAATTAATTATCACGGTTAAGGTAAAAATGGGTTTACATGGGATTAAACTAAAAGGATAAGGGTAAAAATAACCTATAAACTTATCTAAAAACTATTTTTTTCCATATTTATACCATTAAATATATGATGTTTTATAATTTAGCATTTTTGACCCTTTTGACAGTTGAAAAACTTAGGATCACTCAATTCATTTGAAAAATACCAAGTGTGTCCTCTCCCCTACTTATAAAAGGACACCCCATCTCATCTCCACTTAAAGCCTTAAAACATTTTTGTTTTAGCCAATACCTAAAAACATAACTTATTAAATTACATTCTATCATCCTATAATACTTATTTTTTACATAAGTCCAACATAGAATGTTTTTGGTGTGAACCTAAGGAGGATACGTGAAGAAGAGGTAACGATCATCAACGAGCATTTTTGTTTTATTTATTCTTACACCTACTTCAATTATTATTATACCAGGATTATATAAAAACCTATGTATATTAAATATACTAAGATGGTTTTACATTAAGGTAATGACCTAGAACCAGCTCCACTTCAATCAAATGGGTTATGAAATCATTATTTGTGTGTATGGTAGACTACCTCCTCGTGAATCGATGTCATTCATTTCTCCATTACCACCTCTCGATGCTGGACATAGTGATGGATTTATTATTTATATATGATATTTATGATATTTGTTATCTTATTATGATTTATTAATTATTATATCACACATACCTTCATAATCTCCATTTTTTGGGAATATGATAACGTCGCTCATGTGTACAACGGACTACCACCTCACAAAGTGATGTCATTCATCCATGCTTTATATGGAAGGAAATAATAAAGTGTTTAATTTAAATATGTTATATATATGAAATAAAAATTATTTTGAAATGATAATATTAATAAAAAAATAATATTAAATAATAATATTATTAAAATATTATAAAATAATAATAAAATAATATTAAAAAATAATATTAATATTAATATTAATAATATAAATAATATTAATGTAATAATAATTATATTATATTATATTTATATTATTTATATTAGTGAAATAATAATATTAATATTAGTAAATAATAATATAATATTAATAACAATATTATTAATTATATTATTATTATAATAATAATATTATTATTATTATTAGTGAAATAATAATATTAATATTATTATTAGTGAAATAATAATATTAATATTAGTAAAATAATAAAAAATTATAAAATAATAAAAACCTTGATATTTCTAAAAATATAAAAAATTAATAAAAACCAAATAATAGTAAATAATAAATAATAAATAATAAAATAATAAAAATAAATAAATAAAGTAATAAAATTATAAAAAATTAAACAATAAAATAAAAAGTTAAATAAATAATCAAAAATAACATATTCGAAATAATATAAAAATGCACTATATAGAAATATAAATAGTTAATATTAAAAAAAATTGCATTCAAATATTTTATCATTAAAAAAATATCACTGAGGGGGGGTCCTCTGGAGGAGCTGGAAGAGATGGTGGAGAGAACTTCATCCCTAAATCACAAGTCAAACATCACATGTACTCCATCTACTTCTGCTGATGCTACTGCTGCTGCTGCCATCGACGCATCTCATGTTGCGGCTGCTGCTGCCATTGGAGCTCTTCCTACTGCTGCTACCGTTGGCGCATTTCATGTTGCTACCATTGATGAATCTCCTCATGATCCTTATGCATACTCTCTATGACCTCACTTTAAGTTCGCAGCTACTCCTGTTAATGTGTAGTAGGTGACAATGACTCTCCACAAGCTCCTCTTGAGTTGGAGGTCGACATCGCAGTGGTACCATAATAACTCCCATGAATCAATCTAGAGCTAATACCAATAACGCATCCTTTCTCAAAGGTATACTGGGTCACCTGCATCCATGATGCCTCATCAAATTGGTGGGAATTGGTCTGACCCTTGTTCTTGTTCGGGCTCTTAGTTTATGACTGAGATATTGCGGCCTCATATGACACATTCAATTACAATTTAAAATTAAAATAGTTGAAATATTATTGGCAGTAAATTTTAAAAATAAAAAATAAATTATACTAACCATAATATGATGTTGCCGATCACCATTAATATCTCCAGTGACAGGATTGTTGTACATCGTCCAATAAACATCGAACTCCGTAACATTGGGTTGTTCAACTGTCTATTTTAATATAAAATAAATCATTACATTTAATGTTATATAAATTATTTGAAAAAATTACTTA
Organism: Viscum album; assembly: GCA_963277665.1. NCBI lineage: Eukaryota > Viridiplantae > Streptophyta > Magnoliopsida > Santalales > Viscaceae > Viscum > Viscum album. The sequence goes on along the minus strand of OY728123.1, from coordinate 2,127,938 downwards.
CCTTATATTCTTTGTGCGTACTGAATGTATGACTACTGGCTTGATGTGCCAACTCCTATATCCCCCGGTTTTGTCGACCTATCGATGATCTCCTCAAAAAATGTCCACCTAGAAAATGTGAACATAATCCATCCCAAACCTGAGATGAAATGTAATCAGGTTTGTGGGCGCAAAAAAACTCATCAAACTCAATCACTCCTTTTTTCACTATTTTCTATCCCAAATTTTGCAAAAACTAATGGAAAGGCTCGTGCATAAACCACTATCATGCCTTCTAGATAGTGCCATGCATGATCTCATCTAGGAAATATCATAAACCCAACAAATAAATTATAATATAATTAAATAAATTTAAAAATAAATATTATTTATTTATGTACCATCTAATGATCAAACATGCGGTGATGAATATCAATGGGAATCTCATCCCATATGACTCATGCTTCAGAAAAATAATTTCACAATATAGTTCTCCCCTATCCAATAGTTATATGTGAAAAGCTGTAAAGAAAATAACAAATAATCAAACAATTATAATTTAAATAAATTAATGAAATCTAAATAAAAGAAACAGGTAAACATGCCCATACATACATGTATTGAAGTCAAGATGTGTACGTCGCTCCAGGATAGGGTCGGGAATCATCAATCGGGAAATACTGCACCCCATCCGAGTCCTCCCTAAACTACCAAAAGTCTGAGGGTCAGATAATCCAACATCATGTTTGTCTAAAGGTAGATCATACTATTGCAATTGAGGAAACAGATTCGGGTCCATCTAATACACGAAATTATTGTTGTTAGAAAACTATTAAAAACAACTATTATAAAGATATATATTATATATGATTATAACTAGTATTTATCCATGTCAATATTCATCTGCATCCTCATATTCATATCTAATTTTGTCAATGACTTCATATTCCTCAGCATTATCAATTTCCATATGAGTTTCAGTTTCATCAACACTTTTCAATTCAAATTCATTTGTAACATCATTAACATCATTGTCACCATTGACCCTTAACTACGGGGTTTTATCATCGATATTCATGTCTCTTCATGAAAATATGGATTTGGAGTAGTTTCTTGAAAATTTTAAATTTATTTCACTTTATTAGAACAATATTCACTTTGAGTAAATTGATTTTTCAAATATTTAATTTTTATTATGCTCCACCAATCACCCAACTATTTTGAAGATGCATAGTAATTAGCAAAATAAATTTTATGGGCCTAATGAGCCAATAAAAATGGTTAATTTACTCTAAGAATGCTTTTATATTTTATATCAAATATTCCATGGGTCATATGAACACACAATCCTCTCTTAGTATCCAACCACTGACATTTAAACATCATTATACAATTATTTCCCAGATAACACAATTCAATAATTTCTTCCAAAATTCCATAAAAGTCAACTTCAGTTTATTTATGATGAGATCCTCTTAGGAATACACCACTGTTTTTTTATTCCTCATTTTCACATGTAAGAAATCAAAAACAATTCAGGACATATACATTATAAGATTTAACCATTTTGGATGGTGTGTTACTCAAGACACACAATCAATTAACAATTTAATCATCATGTTGATATACCTGATAATTTTCAAACAATTATCAATATAACAAGTAATAAATTGATTTTATATATTAAACCATAAATATTTTTCGCTACCAGTTTTTGAAACTATTAGGAAAATTTATTTTTCTAATGTTCTTCAAGAGCAGTTGTTGTAATTTGTGGAAGTTTTTTCTTGATATTATTATCACACAACCTACAAATAAAATAATATTAATTTAATGTAATAAATATTATAGAATAAGTGACAGTTTCACTCACAGTATAAATGGTGTCATTTTTTCACTGTTGAGTAGAACATATGTATGAATTTAATAAAACTAGCATTCAATGAAACTTGCATTTTATAAAACTAGAATTAATTAAAACTATCATTCAATTCATGATCACCCCAAACATGCAATGAGTTACGCATTTAATAAAACTAGAATTCAATTCATTAATCATTCTTATTAAGATAAATTGTGCTCAAATAGATTAATTATTATCTTTACTTAATTAATCATTTTATCTTAATCCTTTTCTAAATTTCCTTGAGATTCACATCCTAGTACATAAATGCACCTTGGAGGTATCCTGTTGAATACCTGTTTGAATCAACCCAACATGTATTATATTCTCATATTATTTTACTCTTATGAAATATGGAATACAATATGTTTCAATTCATTAAGTAACAACATGTATTATGATTTATACATGATATTTAATTCTAAACATTACACAAACATTAAAGTTTTAACTTTGTGTAATTTGGTGAAGTACACAATGTGTAGTCCTGACTACACGACATGTACTACCTTCACCATATTTCCCGAATTACATGCCCAGGGACTCGACATGTGAAGCATACTTCAGAAATTTTAGAGTACATGGTGTGTAAAATGGGCTACATGATGTTTTGTCTCCACGTTAAAAGTTACCAGTCATCTTAGCTGTGTATGGGATACAGGGTTTTTCCCCTGACTCGAAGGGACTAAACATTGTGTGCAGTGGGCCACATGGCGTGTAATCTAGTAACCATGTGCCTATCTATCACAGTCAACGCATGGTGTAGAATTAACTACACTATGTGCAATAAATTCACATGTCTTGAGTAATTGCTGAATTAATCCCGATATGTTGAACAAGACTATACGGCGTATTGTTCAGATTACATGGCGTGTATTGCAGATAACATGGAATGTAAATATTAACATATAGTGTGTACTTTTTTGACACCTATGAAGAATCTTCAGCACCTCCTAATGAGTTATCCATTTTAATTTTAATCAAAATAACATTCATTTCTATGAAATCTATGAGAAACGAAAAGAGGGAGAAGAGATCTTGAAATCCATATTACAAAAATGATTAACCTTAAATTGAAAAACTAAATTATTAAATCTTAAATCATCAAAAAATTATTTAAGTAATTATAAACTATGATGACCTTGCTCTGATACCACTTGAAGGTTCCGAGCATGGTGGAAATGCTTTTAGGTTGGTGCCCAATTTTAATTTTTACCATGATCAATGATTATTCTGAGATCAATATGATGATAAACACCAATCTCCCTAGATTAAAATCAAGGATTTATATAAATAAATAAGAGTCATAAAACCTTTAGAGAGAATCTTTTACATCATGTTTATAATTAATTTAAATTTAATTTTTGATGAAATAAAATACCTGGTTCTTTGGTACTTTCTTTGTTGGTAGTGTTGATCATCTGGGATGAACCTTTTGGATTTTCTCATTGCACTTGGGATGATCCAAACCAGAATCCCTCTAGAGGTGATCTACATATGCTCTAATGTTTTCCGATTAACACTTCTAACTTTTCAGGTGCTATCATGACGAATCAAATTTCTTGTGTCGATCGAACTTGATCGCATGTTCTTAGATCTTGAAGAATTTCTATCATTCTTGAGAGGGAGAGAAGAGAGGAGTTGATAGAAAATTCCTAACTTGGAATTTCTCTAGCATCACAGGTTTCCTGTACCTGGCATAATGGACATACCTATTTATTTATTGACATGGTGATTCAACTGTAACATTTAATTGCATTACAACAATAAAATAAATTCATAATCTTAGAGAAAACTCATGCAACATAATAAAAATAGCAACATCATTATTTTTGGTGTTCCAACTTGTACAAAATGGAATCATAAATGAAATATCATGACACATAATTATAACATCGTTATTATTATTATTTTTTGTTCCAAGTAGTTAAATAATTATTTATCATCTTGTAAATGATTATTTTACTACTAGACCGACCATGGTCCGTTCGAACTCCACTTCCATTTATTGAACACCTGAATAAATAAATAAATAATTTATTCTCTTAAATAAATATTTTATTACAAATTAGTAAATAAATATTTATTAAATGTTCAATAAAATAAATATATATATTTTTATTCACAATCCCGTGAATAAATATTTATTTAATTTATGTAATCCTTTTAACTTGAATAAAATTATTCCAATGTCTTGAGAATAATATTAATTAATTAAATCCAAATAAAATTTATTCGAGACCACCAGAAAAACATAGTATGTGACCCTCTAGGATTCTTTCTCATTGTCAATAGGCAGTCTTGCCAAAATTATAAGAGTACTATCTAGAAAAGTGTCAAGGAACCCAAGAGAAATAACTTAAAGTCACAAAAATGACATCAACATACGAACACTTACTGTGTAATATAGTCCCTTTATCTCAATATATCATCATGATAGTTTCATAAACCATTATGCTTGATATGTCATTCTTTGACTACCTGGAATAAACTCGTCGTTACACCCTGGACATGGAATTTTGTGTAGCAGTTTTATTTCAATCAAATGGATGAGATAACAACTTCTATAAATGGAAGGGAAAAATCATTCCTTGACTTATCCATTAATAACATGTCATTCTTGACACACCTAATGTACCCTACTTCCTGCCAACTGTCAGCATAACAGTTTTCATCAGTAAATCAAAGTGCACAAGTCATGACATGTATTAATGATAATCTTAAAGTTAGAGGACCATTACAAATTCTCTCAGATAGGAATATCCAATGACACAAAAACATGATGAATTGTTTCTGGCGGGTCTGTTCTTATAATCTTTCATCGTGGAGATTACCAAGTGATAACTTCATGAGAATAAGTCTCATCTACATTTGAGTACTCGCACCTGATGGTTTTTATACTATGTGTCCCTTCATAGTATTTCATCAAACCGTAGAACTAAATTTAAGAATATTTTCATAGCACTTCAAGGTTCTCATCATAGCGGGGAACTACCATGACCTTTTCAATGTGAAAAAATATTCTCAAATTTTTTTACATATAGTCATTTATAACAATGAAATATATGAAATAATATGTTGAAAATTTAAATATATTAAATATTCTTGTAATAAAAGTACAAATAGCTTGTTCTAGGTCACCAACTCTTACAAACTCACACTTGGAATGGAGCCAACTTCCAATGACTTTTAGTCGGTTAGACCTCACATGAAGATATTCTTTCTGTTGAGTCAAGGCTTTAGACAAAGGTTCTTTCACATTGTCTTCTATGGAAATATTGATCACAAAAACTTCACCTCTCTGAAAAAAACCCTTAGGAAATATACTTATGAAGTACGTGCTTCGTTCGCTGATGTGACCTTGGCTCTTTTGCAATAGCCATCATTGAAATATTATCACAGTATAGTGTGATGGGATATTTACTTCTAGGTATCACATCCAGATCCTCAATAAATCTTTTCATCTAAACTACTTCTTTAGCTGCCTTAGAAGCTATGATATACTCAAAATATACGATAGAATCTCTGAATACACTCTTCTTTGAGCTCTTTTAGCTCACTGCACATCCATTCAAAGTGAAGATGTATCCCGTTTGTGACTTCATGTCATCTTGATCAGTCTAGAAACTATCATATGCATATCCTATGATGACTAGTTCCACATCTAATCCATAAAACAGAAACATATCCTTAGTATTCCTCAGATACTTTAGGATAATCTTGACTACCATCCAATGGTGATCACCTGGTTTAACTTGATATCTGCCTATAACACTCAATGTGTAGGCGACATCCTTCCTAGTACATAGCATGGCATACATGACTAAACCAGTTGCTGATGTATATGGAGGCCTTACCATTATCTTTATTTACTCATGTGTATAAAGACACGTTTTCTTGTAAATATGAATTCCATGTGATTCTAGAAACAATCCCCTATTTGATTTTTCTATACTGAATCTCTTCAGTATTTTTTCAATGTATGTACATTTACATAGGCCCAGAAATCTCTTGGATCTATCAAAATGTACCTTTATCCCAAGAATATATGATCCCTCACCCAATTCAATTATGGAAAAGCATTGATTCAGCCATGCCTTAACAGACTGTAAGCCTGGTATCTTTTTTCCAATAAGTAATATGTCATAAACATATACTATTAGTAAAATGACTACACTCCCACCAAACCATTCGTAGATTAAAGGCTCACATTCATTCTTGATAAAACTAAATTCCATTATGGCTTCATCAAAACTAATGTTCCATGACTTGGATGCTTACTTTAATCCATAAATCGATTTATGTAACTTGCATACCATATTGGAATCCTTTGGATTCATAAACCCATCAGGTTGTGTCATGTAAACATCTTCCTAAAGCTTCATGTTAAATAAGGATGTTTTGACATCCATTTTCCAAATATCATAGACAAGGTAAGAGGTAATGGATAATAGAATTATAATGGATTTTAACATTGAAACTAGTGAAATTTTTTTGTTATAGTCAATGCCTTGGAGTTTCTTGAACCCTTTTGAAACCAGTCGTTCCTTATAGGTACTAACTTGTCCTTCCATATCTATTTTATTCTTAAATACCCATTTGAAACAAATAGGCTTTACATCAACTGAATGATCTACCAAAATATAGACTTGGTTTTGGTACATGGAATCCATTTCACAATTCATGGCTTCTTTCCACTTTTCAATGTTTGTGACACTTGCTACTTCCTTGTAGGTTAGAGGATCCTTATTATCTACAAATAAAGGGTCAACATCCTCAATAACAAGAAAATAGTACCGTTCTAGTTCTCTAACCACCCTTGTACTCTTACGCAGTTCATCTGTCTCTGGAACACTTCTTTATTCCATAAGGATTTGTGGAATCTTTTCCTGTACCAACTCTTGTGTACCTTGAGCCTCGACTTTATTGAAGTCTATCTCACTCCCACTATCTCTTTTGTAGATTTTCTCCCTATCAAGTAATATAGCATGTATTTCCACTATAAACTTTTTTTGAGGGTTTTTATAGGTAATATCACCATGTTTCCTTGGGGTATCCTATAAAGGTACACTTTTCACCTCGGGGTACAAGTTTGTTACCGTAAGATGCCTTAAAAAACACTACACTTCCCCACACATTTAAATTCAATAACATAGATTTCATTAAACTCCATAACTCATATGGAATACCATTTATTTATTTTTTTGGTACTTGGTTTATTATGTGTGATGTTTCTTGTAACACATATCCCTAAAAGGATAATGGATGACTTGCATAACTCATCATTGATCACACCATGTCCAACAAGGTGTAGTTCCTCCTTTCGCCCACACCATTACACTAGGGAGTGTAAGGAGGAGTGAGTTGGGATAGGATCCCAAACTTCTGTAAGTAATCAATGAATTCTTGATTAATATATTCTCCACCTTGATCTGACCAGAGTTTCTTAATCTTCTTACCAAGATGGTTCTCGACTTCATTCTTGTATTCTTTGAACTTATTAAAATAATTTGACTTATACCTCATTAAGTAGATATATCCATATCTACTAAAATCATCAGTAAAAGTTATGAAGTATGAGTACCCACCCCTTACTTCAACTAGAAATAGTCCACACACATCGGCATGAACCAATTCAAGAAGCTCTTTAGCCCTATCACCTTTCCAACTAAATGGTGCTTTGGTCATTTTTCCTTATAAACATTTGTGACATATGCCAAGTGGTATTAGTTCGAAAGAATATAAATATACATCTTGATGTAACAATGTCAAGTGTTTCTTGTTTACATGACCTAACTGGTGATGCCAAAGTTGGGTGTGGTATGATTCATGCGAAGTATCTTTGTTATCAATTTCCATTACTTGGTTTGTGTAATCCAACACATAAATGTTGTTGTACAAATGTGCCTTACCAAAACAAATTCTATATTTGTAAAAGAAGCATCATTCATTTCCAAATTTGAAAATAAATTCATCTATACCTAATCTAGATACAGAAATAATTTTTTAGTAATAGACACATAATAACAACCCTCCAACGCCAAGATCATCTGAGTTTCCAACATGAGGTGGTAGTCCCCGATAGCTAAAGCATCAGGTCTAGATCTGTTTGTTGCTCATAGATCTACCTCCCCTCTTTCAATCTTCTTGAATCTACATGGTTCCTGTATTTGGGTACATATGTTAGCACCAAAAGTAGTATCTAATACCCAGTTTGTTGAAACAGATAGATATCATTCAATAACAAACACACCTAAAGCTTCCCCTTGCTTCTTTGGATGGGTGCAGTTCTTCCTCCAGTGGTCCTTCTTTCTACATGCGAAATAAACAGATTTATATTCCCTTACCTCCCATGTGATCTTCCTTTTCTTGTAAGGGTGTGAAGAATCTTTGGGCTTAAATCCATTAGCCTTCCCTTTCCTCTTATTCACCATAAGGTCATATGAATTTTTGCACTTCATATATTTTTCCACTTGGAGAATGAGGATAAGAAGATCATATAGAGACTTCTCAATTTTGTTCATATTGAAATTAAAAAAAAGATGGATAATCTATGAGGTAGTGATGAAATAATGAGATTGGTACCCAGTTCTTTGGGGAGTCTAAAACCTAGAACCTCTCGGCACTCAATGTAGCCAATCATATTACTATGTGAGGCCCAGCTGGGGAACCCACTCCAAGATTACTCTGAAAGAGTGTCTTGTAGATCTCAAACTATTATTATCTTTCTCTTTTCTAGTAAATACCACATATGTTCTCTATAATTCTAAAGGAATCCATGTTTTTTTGGGCCTTCGTGAGCTCACTAGACATTGATGATAGCATCAAACATTGAACTTTGACTGTATAATTTGTATATTTCTCATAGACCAAGAACTCTTTGTCACTCACCTATTGGGCTGGAAGATTGGGTAATGATGAATCCAGCACATAAGACTTCCATTCATGGTGTAGAATAACCAGAATGTGTCTAAACCATTTCGGGAAGTTACTTCCTGTGAGGATGTTGTCTTTATCTAGAATTGATCGTAGGGATAGTGTGGTTGATGAGCTTGTCATTTTATTCTATAATTAAAAGGGAAGACGATTAGTACTTTATTTTTTACATTTTATGAGAAATAATAAATTAATTTTATTATGTCTCCGGCTATTTTATCAAGTCTCAATGACCCTCACCATTGAAATTGAAATGTCCATGTGTCATGACATTCTAGTGGAAAGGATTAATATTCCCCTTAGCATAACCCCAATAAGGGTTAGTCAAGCAATTTTAAGGTATTTAGGTTGGTAGGTCTTTGAAAATTGTGGGCTTAAAGATCCTTTATTGTTCGGAGTAGAGTACTCAAGAGGGTGGTGAATTGAGTATCTATAACTATTTCTATTGAAAAATTATTATTAAAAAGGTTCCCAAATAAATTTTAATACAACCCAGTTAATCAATGTAATACAGTTATGAAATTTTGACTATTTAAATAACTTCTCAGAAGATTGATTAATTATCAATAATCTTAATATCAGTTATCAATATTACTTTTGAAGATGTTCTAACAAGACAAAACAATTATAACTTCTTTCTAAGATTAACTATCAAAGTAAATTTAGTGATTTCTAAATTATACAGTAAAACATAGAATACTAAATTAAACAACACAACGAATATAAAACAAGTCGTTCAGTCTCAAGAAAAGAACTAATCCACTTCACTTTGTGATGAAATTACACCAAGTAGTTTATATTAATAAACTTAATCCACACCATAGATTGGGGTAAACAATAGTACACAGGAGTTGCCAGGTGAAATGACCTCTTCCACAATTCTTTGTGGGTATGAACTGTTAGGTCACACAGGGACATCTTCCATACTTTCTATGGGAATACAAAAGTGTAAAAATATGTAAGAGAAAGGATATCTTTTATTCTTTAGTTTAGTACATGAGATAGTTTGTGTTTTTTTTACAAACACACACACTGCTCAAAAGATAAAGATAATTCACAACATAGAAAAAATGATGAGATAATTTTAGTAGTGATATGAGTGTTAGTCAATGAATCTCTGGACTTCTAGGATGAAGAAGATGCATGAATCAAGTCCTATTGTAGAAAATAGATAATCACAAGTCTACTAGATATGGCACGTGTTATTCAAGGATTTGATAGTGCAAAAATGTTCTCAACTATAGGATTCTAGTTTTCTTCATGTGTTCTTTAGAAGTTTTGAGTTGTATGTGTCGGTTATTCTTCCAAGAATGTTCATGCTTCTTCGTTATCACACACACACATGTTTATCTATCATGTATTTTTTTCACATTGTTCATTTTATTCTTGGATTGCATGTGTTGGAGCTGACAGGATGCATGTATTCTGCACCTCGTTCCTCGTTCTGTCAGGTGACATGACGGCAAAGAAATATTAATTATGTCAGTGCATTTAAAAGCTTCAAATATGAATGTTAGAAATTAAATTGAGAAATGAAAAAATAGATTAAAGAATGGTGTCATAGTCTGTCTGGAAACGGTGTCACTTTGAAGCAGTTTCTCCCTAAAACAGTGCATCCTTATTTGTCTTTGAGTGGTGAGATAGTTATGATGGAAAAATTGTATAGAGATCAGGAACCAGGAGCACAGATGCGATGTTAGGATCATGGTGTCTAGTCATGGTATCTGATTCACGGTGTTTGGTCACGGTGTCTGGGTCATGGTGTCTGAGTCACGGTGTTTGGATCACGGTGTCTGGGTCACAGTGTCTGGGACTCAGCCAAATATCTGTATGCACACTTAAATAGTGATATACTAAAAATGAATTAAACTTAATCATTCATAAAATAATTTCATTATAAACAACTTAAATATATTTTACAATAATTAATTAAGACATAAAAAAATAATCATTTGTACACATGATTTGAGATAGATTAAATAGTATTTGTAGGATATATAAGATTTTTGATTATTAAAACATGATTAGAACATGAGGATTCCAACAATCTCCCCATTTTTAATGATCACAAATCATGTGAATGAGATATCTAATATTAGGGAATGTTTCTCTCCCTTAGTGTGCATAGAATATCTCTTGATGTGCATATCTATCCCCCTTTTGGGATTATAAAAAAGAATAAATAACAAATAGAAAATAAGAGTTCATAGTTCATTAGATGGATAAAGAAGTGGAATTACAAACAGTAGGAATCAAAACAAATTCAACCAGGACCCTATCAAAAGATAATAGTCATTGTTCTTCAGCACTGGTTGTCTTCTCTTTTCCTTTGGTAGTAGCAGTAGTAGAATCCGCAGGAGAAGATATATAAGATGAAGAAGGAAGGGATCCAATGGACAGAGAAGGTAAAGTCAGTCCTTCAAAAATAGAAGGGGCCAAGGTTAGTATAGTGTAAAATAGAGGAAAATAATGATCAAGGATAACAAGTCTAATCTAACTCAGATCCTAAGAGACAGACATAGAGATAAAGGTAAGGTAAGAGGATGAGAAGGTAGGAAAACCAGGTCTCAAGGGTATAGCTGTAGGAGCTACAATAGCAGTACTTTGGACATGAAAATAAGCCCTCAAAATCATGATGAAGTCAGCAATAATATTTCCACCATACTTCATGGCTTTCTCAAAGTCATATTTGTTCTCAATAAACTTGTCCAACAGAGGAGTGAAATCTTTGAACTTTTGGACTTGAGTTTTGAAAGCTTGAGTGATAGGAGGGATTTTAATATTCTCCACTAAGAACTTGAAATGTTTGTTCATGTCGTGATTTGAGAAGATCCTATTGAAGTATAAGTCCACCTTTACAGTAATCTCTTGTTAAGCACAATTTTCAATTTTGGAATGAATTCTCACCAAATTAAGAACTCTGACACTATTACTGATAACTTCAGATAGAGACTCTTGGTTAAAACCACTAAGCACAGCCTGAAGTTTTTCTTTGACAATTGTTCTGAGCAGATCACTATCCAAAAAGGGTTGAGATGACTGTCCAGAAGTATTATAAGTTGTAATATCTGATGTAAGGGACCTCATTTGATTTAGAACTTTCTAGAGACTGCCCTTATACTCATCAGTCAACTTGTTAAGACTAATAACAAGTTCACGCATCTCTTGAACAATTTTCTTGTTTCTTTAAGCTACCATGTCAGCCAAAGAGGTTAGATTAGGTTGAATCAGGGAGGCAACATCCTGTGGAATCTGACTAACAACATCCTCAATAGGATGAGAAACAGGTTCTAGTCTTGATTTTATCACTCTCTGCATATCTTCAACCATACCTCGAAGAGACTTCACTTCAACACTTAACTGTTTGTCCTAAATTCTAGTCTCTTGAATATCATGAATCATCTTAGGTTTAATCTTTCATATAATCTTTTCTGACAATAGGAAATATATTTTCCACTCAAATTTGTTACAGGATTCGGTTGGGTATTCATGAGTTTTTCAACTCCAACCAATAGGGTAGCTCCAAAAGCATTCAAATAATCCTTACTTAACAAGGTAGAAGGTTCTTGAGAAGGTTCATGAATAGGATCTAAGACAAGATTAGGTTCTTTTGTAGCTATAACATAAAGAGGTGATAATGGTTTCAATTGAAACATAGTAGACATATTGATACCATTAATTGTGGCTTCCTGGGATTCATTCACATCAAAATAACTAGGGAATTTATACCATATATCCACTGAGCTTAGATCAACTAGATTATATACTTCAATATGTTCCAGATTCGGGTGTTTCTTCCCCTCAACAAGTGAATCTTTATCAGGACTAAGAGATTTAGATCATTGTTCTACGTCCAATATCTCAGCCCTAATATCCTCACCCATTTCCTTTCTATCCAACTAAAAGGGTAGATCCATTCTCTCTTCAGCAGATGGGATAAATTCAAGAACAAATTTTTCCTCCACATGTTCCTCATAAGTAGCTCCTTGAATAAGATAAATATCTTCTTCCATGTTCTCTTCTAAAATATCATTTTCACGTACAACAACAATATATTCTTCTTTAGATGTAGGTTGTTCTTTCAAATCGACAACTTCTTCAGGAGCAGGCACTTCCTTCTCAATTATTTCTTAGAGAACATGTTCACTATTCTTCTCATCTAGGACAGTTTTCCCTATAGGTGTAATAGATTCTTCCACTTATTCCTCATCATAATACTCCACAATCTCAACTGGTTCCAAACCAGGATTATAAATTTATTTTGGTCTTGAGGATTGCTCCACTGGATTTAAATTTTCATAAACCCTCTCATTATCTTCCACCCATGCTTTTCTCCATGGATTCCAACTTATTTTCTTTCTCTTTACTGTAAATTTTGAGAGACAAAATTCAGTTTCCTTAATGTTTTCTTCATCGAGTCCAACCAACCCTTTTGCATGAAGCATTGTTGAGATAAGCCTTGAATAGAACAATGAGGTTGACTTGGAGGTTTCTTTGATCAACTCACACATATGTATTATAACATATTTTCATAGGTTGATCATATGGAAATTTTTTAAGAGATGTATCAAAAATACATCATGATACTTGAGTGTAGAAAAATCACCTTTTCTAGGGATAATCAAATTATGAAAAAACTTAAACAGAATTCTGGTTTCACCATCTATCTCAGTAGCTATGGCTTTTCACTTTGTTTCATTCCTAGTTAAGATTCCCAATGCATCTTCCAAAACAAATATCTCACTTGGAGGTGGAGGACCTCTCTGGTAGTCCTCACAAATACCCTAATGAGGTATCCTAAGGCATGCAACCAATAACCTCGAAGAAAACGTGCATCTCTAGCCATTTATCTAGATTCTCACAATAAAATCATCTACTCTATCAAAAGATAATTTCACATGCTGATAGAACTGTGAAACTAATTTCAATTAAATTGGCTTATCCTCCTTTGTAAACCAATAAATCCATCCTTGATATCTAATTACTTTTAATAATTGAGACTTACATAACTGTAGCCACTCAGGGAAGATTTCCTTTTTAGGGATGACTACTCTGTTCACCATGTTCTGATTCAATGGACCTTCATGTGCTAACTTTGGTGCTATTTTCAAATTCTTCTTTGAACTGCGCTTCTCAGGGGTTGATGAGGATGGACGTTTCATTTTGGGCATTCAACGAAGGTTCGAGAGAGATAAAGGTTAAAAGAGGGTTTATAGTTTGAGAGAAGAGATCTTGGGTGATGAAAGGAGTGAAACTTATTTCATTTTATCATTTAGGGATATTAAGCATCGCAGGATCAAAAAAGCAGTAAATTAAAAGGCTAAAATAATTAATTACCATGATAAAAGTTATAATATGTAAATAAAACAACAAAGTGTTTTTACGGTGAGGCCATAAGAGACTTTCATGGTGAGACTGTAACTGGATTTCACGGTGTGACTGTAACTGCATTTCACGATAAGACCGTAACACGTTTTCATGGTGAGATTGTAAACATGATACATAAATTCTTAAGACAGTAAAACTATTGAACTATTAGATAGTGACTTGTGAAACTGTAAACTGTCAAACAGTAAGCTATGAAATAGTCCACTTACTACTTAAGATGTATCATTCCCAATTCATGTGTGATGTTATCTATTATTTTAAAATTTAATGGTTTGGTGAATATATCAGTGAGCTGATATTTGGTTCCAATGAATTCCAAAGTGATGTCCCCTTTTTTATAATGATCTCTCAAAAATTGATGTCTTACATCAATATGTTTTTTCCTAGTGTGTGAAACAGGATTTTTTGAGATGTTAATAGCATGTGTATTGTCACAATTTATAGGTACATTCCTGAATTGATATCCATAATCTAGTAATGTGTGTTTCATCCACAAAATTTGTGCACAACAGCTACCAGAAGCTATGTATTCATATTCTGTAGTAGATAATGAAAAAGAATTGTGTTTCTTACTACACCATGATACTAGTGACTTGCCTAAAAAGTGACATGTCTCAGAGGTGATTTTTCTATATAACTTGCAACCACCAAAGTCAGAATTAGAATTAATAACTAACTCAAATGATTTTCTACTGGGATAGAACAGTCCTAGATTGGGTGTATGTTTGAGGTATTTGAAAATTATTTTAACAGCATTTAAATGAGATTACTTAGGTTTTTCTTGAAAATGAGAACACATACATACACTAAACATAATATTAGGTTGGCTAGTATTTAGTTAGTTAATACTTCCAATCATTCATCTGTAAGTGGTTTGATCAACATAATTTCCATCTTCATCAATATCCAACTTACAAGTAGTACTCATTGGAGTGTCACTAGTTTTAGTGCTATCTAAAACCAAAACGTTTTAAAAGATCTTTATTATATTTTCTTTGGTTAAAAATAATTTCACCATTGTTTTGAAAGATTTGAAATCCAAGAAAGAAATTTAGTTCACCAATTAAGCACATTTCAATTTTGTTTTTCATCATTTTGGAAAATTCAATACAAAAAGAATTTTTTTAAGTTACAAAGATAATGTCATTTACATAAATCTAAACTTCTAGAACATCATTAGAAATTTGTTTTATAAAAAATTTAGAATCAGTTATTCATTTTGAAAACCTTTTTAAATAACAAAAGTACTTAATCTATCATATAGGCTCTTAGAGCATGTTTTAAATCGTATAAAGATTTTGATAATTTAAAAATATGATTTGGAAAACAAGGATTTGTAAAACTTGGGGGTTGCACAACAAAGAAATCCTCAGCAATATACCCATTTAGAAATACACTTTTAACATCCATTTGATATAGTTTTATATTTAGATGTGCAACATAAGAAAGAATAATTATTATTGCTTCAAGTCTAGCTACTGGTGCAAAGGTTTCTTCATAGTAAAGTCCTTCTTCTTGACTATAGCCTTGTACAACTAATATATCCTTGTTTCTAACTATATTACCAGCTTCATCTACCTTATTTCTAAACAGCCATTTAGTGCCTATGGTAAATGTGTCTTTGAGACTATCTACAAGTTTCAAAACTTTTTTCCTTTCAAACTTATTAAGTTATTCTTGCATAGACATCACCCAAAATTCATCATGGATTGCATCATTAATGTTTTTAGGTTCAAGTACATACAAGAAGACTTTATGTTCAACCAAATTTCTAAGAGAAGCTCTAGTTAGAGTTCCTTTATCTAAGTCTCCTACAATAACATCTAAAGTATGGTTCTTAAGAGTTATAACATATCTAGAAAAAGATGGACTAGGGATTTCAAGTTCTTCAACAGGGTCAGGTTCATTGTAACTTGAATCTAAGGAATTTATAGAACTGGAAGTTTTTACAGATTCCTTCATAGGATGGTTAGTGTATTTTGAATTAATGTCCAGATTTGATACATCATCCTCCAGGTTCTCTAGAGTGGTATTAAGTTCATGTGGATCTGTTTCATGAAATTTGACAAGGACAGATTATTCCACACATTTAGTTCTTTTATTAAACACTATATAGGATTTACTAGAGATTTAATATCCAAAAAATATTCCATCATCACTCTTTGATGCATTTTTTTAAAGATTGTCCTTAGTATTAAGGATATAGACTTTTCAACCAAAAAAATTGAATTAACTTACTTTGGTTTTTCTGTTGTTCCAAAACTCATATGGATTTCTTTTGAGAATAGGTCTAATCAACACTCTATTAATATTATATCATGTTGTATTTATAGTTTCAGCCCAAAAAAATAGGTAGTTTATATTCACTCAGCATGGTTATAAAAATAACTTTCAAGGTTCTATTTCTTATTTCCACAACTCCATTCTATTGAGGTGTTCTAGGGGAAAAGAAATTATGACTATAGACTTTTGTAAGAAAAAGGATTCAAAATCTTAATTTTCAAACTCACAGCCATGATCACTTCTTAATGATTTAATTCTAAGTCCACTAATATTTTCTACAGTTTTAGCATATTTGGTAAAATGAGAGAAGGATTAACTTTTGTGAGACAAAAATAAAGTCCAAGTATATCTAGAAAAATAATCTAAAAGAACATAAACATGGTTCTTCCCATTTAAACCAGAAACTCTAGATGGTCAAAAAAAATCCATGTGAACCAGTTCGAGAGGTTGAGAAGTTGAAAAATCATTCTTTTATTTGAAGGAAACTTTGTGTTTCTTTCCCTTTGAACTAGGATTACACACATTATCATTTGGAAACTCAAGTTTTGGTAGATCTTTGACTAATCTTTTTCTAGTTAACTTTATAAGAGAGTGAATATTACAGTGTCCTAGTATCCTTTGTCAAAGCTAAGATTCTTTATGAAATACACTTAAACATGAAGAATTTTGAGAGACTAAAGAATGTAAGTTAACAGAGTAAACATTTTCATTTCTTAATGTAGAAAACACTAATTCATTTTTAGAATTAAAAACATTTAAAGCATCATCTTCAAATTTAACATGAAATCCCTCATCACATAGTTGTGAAATAATAATCAGATTATATTTCAATCCATCAATGAAAAGTACTTTGGAAATCAAAAATGAGTTAAAATTACTGATTTTCCCAAGGCCAATAATCTTTCCTTTGGCATTGTCACCAAAGGTTACATGAACACCATAAATTTTTGGCAAGTTCTTGAAGCATGAATAGTCACATATCATGTGTCTTGAAAACACATTGTCCATGTACCATAAGATTTTGTAAGATCTCTTTAAGAAACTTTCCTATAGAATGATCAAATGAAAACAAATTTTGGTACCCTTACTTTTTTGGGTCCAGTAATAATAGTGACTAGTGCTTTAAGAACCCATATGTGCCTCATAGGTTTCTTATAATAAATATGTAAATTACTTAAAAAATAAACTCTATTTGGTCCGAAAAAGCTTGAAATAGTAGAGAGGGTATCATTATTTGAACTAACTGAATGTTTTCCAAAACTAGGAGTAAAGTTGTATTTCCTAGATTTAAAAACAAAATTAGTTCTTCCAAAATATCTTTTACTAGGTTGATAGCCAATTCCAGTAGTATATTTAAGAGCAATCTGTTTACCTAGAATTTATACCAAGGTATCGTTACCATTAGTAAACCTTTCAAGATCCTTTTTCAATTTCCCATTAGATAGTTTTAGTTCATTGTTTTCATTGAGTAATTGAGAATTTTTCTCCTTTTCTACACTAAGTTTAGTTTTAATAGTTTAGGTAAGAGCATTATGTTTTTTAAAGACCTATATTTATCTTTTAGTTCATTACATGTCTCTTCAAGAATATTACAGTACTCAAACATTTCTTCATTAGACATATTTTATGTAACACCTGAAATTTTATGAGAAATATTTTTTTTATGCATTATGTTATACGCAACACCAAAGGAATTTTCACTACACACAACATTGTCTTGTCTTGCATTGCACTCAAGATCAACCTTCCTCGATAGCTTGTGTTGTACGCAATACTGAGTTTCACTAAACAATGATATGTTATTAAAATATTATTAAAACTAGCCGTTATGACTAGTAATACCCAATTTTTGAAATTTTATTAATTTTATCTTTCAAAATGGACTTCATTTTTAGATTCAAAATATCAAAATTAGCGTAGGGTGAATTTTTGGTATTTTTCTGAAAACTTTTAATTTTTGATGAATAGTGAAACACACTGAGTTATAGTTTAAAACTGAATTTTTATTTAAATAATTATTTATTTTATTTAAATTTATTTTATGTCAAAATAAATACACAATACCTATATAATTTCATTGTAATTCATTGGAGTCAATTTATAATAATATAGATATATAAAAATTTTATTGAACTTTTTGACCGTTTTTTACCCACCTCCTAAGAGCATTTGTAATTGTACATAAAACTTAATTTTAACTCTTCTGTGAGTTGGATTTCAAAAATTCGAGAGACACAGTTAATATCTAGGAGTAAAATGTGGTTCAATAAGATAAAAATAATTTTTCGTGAATAGTAACTTTTTACTTTTATTTACCACGGTTAAAAGTAAATAGGGTAATTAAGGGTAAAAATGATATTATTATTACCCTAACACATGTCTTAATTCTATTGGATAAGTTTAATTCGACTAAAAACAACCTTAGGGATAACATATTACCCTTTAGGTCCACTTGGATTAGATTAGGACACTTATTATTATTTTATTTAAAGAAGAGTTAAAAGAGTTAAAATCAAAGTTTAATAACTAAAAAAAATTTAATATAGGGTTATACATAAGATAAATTAGAATATAAATATTCATTATAAATATAAAAAGATTTAATACATAACATTATTTTATTTATAATTTTTAGACATTAAATATGTTAATTTATTTATGACACAATGATGATGCAGTAATTACCTTATTAATGAAATATTAACATAATTGAAATTATAAATACCCAAATAAATGTAATTTAATACTTTTTATGAATTACACTAATTTGATAGGTTCATATTAAATGTTAGTATTCATTAAATTAACTTTTTTTGAACTAATCATGTTGTTATGATTTTCACAAAAATCAATTACCAAATAGTCTCAAAATTGACATAACATAGTTTTTAAAACAAATATTATATTATTAATTGTTATTTTATTCCTAAAAATCTAAGGTTCGTCCAAATGACTTATATAATCTTTTATATATTAATAATGAACCACTTGGGGTCTGTTTGTCTTGTTATAGTACGTTTATTAACCATATAGTGTAAGAAAACAAGAAGACACGGTAAAAGTTAAATTATTTAACTTAGAGTTAAATCTAAATGATAAGGTAAAAATAGTAACCTAAACTTGTCTAAAACATATTGGTTGAGATTATTTAGACCCATACCCACCTTATCTTTGAAATAAATCAATTTTGAGCTATAAAAAACCGAATATGACTCTATTATAAAATAATATTTTAAGTTTTTCCTAAGGTGCCCTTCTCCTCCCTTATAAAAGGGCACCTCCTCCCTCTCCTCCTCACACCCCTTGGAGCATTCAATATCAGCCAAACCCTGAAAATTTCTCTTCTACACTTCCCTAGAAAAATCCTAGAGGTCCTGGTCTTATTCGAAGACCATCTTTAGTTCCCTAAGAGGAAGTTAAGAAGAGGCACTTCAAAGAAGAGGTAATGTCCTTTACCGATTCTTTCCAATTTATTTCTTCTTCTACTTCTTCTTATTTATTTGTTTCATCATAAATTAATAACATAATTATCACTCATATACTAATATGTTATTATAAATATTAAACAAACCTATTTCACCTTCTATCCATCCTATGAAAAATGAAATCATCGCGCGTGCGTACGTATGGAATACCGTCTCCAAGCCATGGTGTAATCTGTTTTCCACCACCACATTACTTGGATGGGTATAATGGTGTAAATAATAACTATATATGATTATCTTAAAGTGATATTGATTCTTAAATATTATACATACACTTCAATACAATTCCATGATCATGGGAACGATATCATCACTCATGCGTACGTACGGCCTACCGTCTCCACGATGTGATGTGACTCGTTCTACATGATCTTTATTGAATAATGATTATATAAATAAATTTAATGAATAAATATGATATATATTACACTAATAACATTCTGGAAATGATTTATCTATAACCTAAAAATAATAATAAGAATTTATTCGACAAAACATTCATAAGAACATAAAGCAACGAACACCCGAATAACAAGTAGCAATGAAATATTACTAATAAGAAGAAAAGAATATGACAATATATGATATAATAACAATGAATATGATTCTTTAATAAGTCAATGACATTATTTAAATCATTATATAGGAGGTTCGGATACATAGGAAGCAAATCGGACCTAAGGTAAGGTAAAATCTCACAATCTCATTTTTATATGAGATTGTTTATACTTAAGAATTTACTGGGGAATATTTATCATCCACATACATGTTTCCTCAATATGTAATATTATTTCAATCCTACTACAATTGTTTAATTCCAATTTTACCCATTGGTGAGTTTTTAGTAAAATATATGAAATGAATCTTTTTTCGTTTTTAGTACGAGGTACTTTTTGACTTTTCCAGCCAAAGTACGAGAAGAATTTTTTTTTAACTTATACGGCATGAATGGATTTTTATGATTTCATAGAAAATTATTTCCATGAATCTTCCTTTACAAGTTTTCAAGTTTATTTTTAATCAACTTCTTTTAGTTTAAAATTTTATGACATGTTAAGAAAGGAAAAATGTTTTTGAAGTAGAAAGGATATTTTCCTCAAGAATGGAGTTCAAGCGTTTAATCAAAATTATTTTCCATCTAAGATAATATAGGGTTCTATTTATATGCCTATTTTTACATTAATTTGATTATGTTATGATGGAATTAATTTTATGATGTCCTTTTATCTTATATGAATTATGTTATGTTGGCATGATGTTTAAGAATCCCATTTTTATTACATGGGTTATGCTATGATTTATAATTTTGTGGAACACATAATAATGGTTTCATTATGAGATGGATGGGACTTATATCTCCCTCCAATGCATTGGGTAAAGATTTATATCTCATGAGATAGACATGGATGGAACGGAAAGTTATTCCAGTTCAGTAATACAAGACTAGAACAAGGAGTGAACTCGGTTCAGTAATAGACTTTGTCCGCTATGATGGTCTTGGCAATGAGCCTTGACTAATATGAAATGATTTTCTATGATTATGTTTGTATGCCACAAAGTTTCATGTTTTAAGTTATGATTATTGGGATTACATTTCACTACTATTATTTATCCAATGTTATGATATTATGATCTCTTTTGCAGGTTAAGATTTTCAAATTGTTATGTTCTTATGAATATGATATGATTGATATTTCTTTTGTTTACCCTTAATGAGAATTTGAACTCACCCTTTTGTATGTTTTCTTTTCCCCGGGTCAGGAATAAGGGTATTAAGTAGGATATAACAAAAGGTACTCTAGATATGATGAAATAAACGGGAGACAATGTAGATGATTTATGAACCAGTTGTTTATGTTTCCCAGTTTTTAAAGACACTATACCTATAAGATCCTATCATGTTTTTGTTATATGTTGTAATAATTATGCTTCAATTATGAATTAATAACCATGTATGTAACTTATGGGTCATTATAGTTGGTATTAGATGGAGGTTATAGTCAACCTTTGGAAACTAGGATGTGAAAGCCTTAGTAAGATCTCTAAGGATATGTCTAAACATAGAACACAATATTAGTGTTTTATAAATGGCCATGAACAACCTATGATAAGACCTAAAGTGTGAAATTTTATTATTGATTATGTTTTTTTCCTGTTATAATTAGTGTTGTTCACACTATTCTTCTTGGTTTTAGTCAATGGTTGGAACCTGAAGGAACCGTGTTAATGCAGAATGTGATGGGCAATGCAATGATTGTCCCCTTGAGCAACCAAACGTTATGGGAGATGGAATGAAAAATCTTGTAGCCATGCACACACAACTTTCTCAAACTATGAATCATGCAGGACTTCCAAACGAGAAAAGGAAGGAGCAACATTTTTTTGAATCCTTCATGAGGTAGCGTCCACCCTCATTCAGTGGGTCTACTGATCCATTAGTGGTTGAACTGTGGATCAGTACCACTAAAAAGATATTTTCAGTTCTAAAATGTTCTGAACGTGATAAATTCATCTTAGTAGTATATCGTTTGGAAGGTGAAACTGATCAATGGTGGAGTATTATTAAGAATACAAGGCAAAGGGATGAAATTGAGTCCATGGAATGGGATGAGTTAAAGAACTTATTTTTCAATAAGTACTTCCCTCGTATACTTCAAACAAAGATGGAGAAGGAGTTTCTTGAATTAAAGTAAAATGATGATGAATCTGTTGGTACCTACGAATCAAATTTAACAATACTTGTAAGGTACACTTCTGGAATTATTATCCAACCTAATAGTAAAATAAATTGATTATTTAGTGGCTTAAAACCAAGTCTTTGAAGGGAATTATCCATAAGGGACTTCAATATCTATGAGGAAATTGTTCGATTTTCTCTCAAGGTTGAGATGGATATTGGAGTAACCCATCAATCATATGGGTTTGATAATAAGAGGAAAATGGAATTCAAAGGAAAATTTAAAGACCATGCTGAAAAGAAGATGACTTTTCCCTTATGCTCAAAGTGTGGAAAGAAACATGGAGGTAATTGTCTTAAAGGGACAAGTAAATGTTTTAAGTGTGTAAAAGAAGTTCATCGGACAGTTGAATGTTGAAATAATGGTAAGAAGATTTATAGTGATGAGAACAAAGAAAGGGATACAAAGAATTCACCTCCTACACTTCAATGTTTCAAGTGCAAGGAAATGGGGCATTATTCCAATCAATGCCCTAATCCAAGGGTTTTTGATGATGGTCGACATCAAAAAACTCTTAAGGACAAAGACAAAGGAAAATCACATGCAATTTCTATCGGTGATGTGGGGTACGATTAAAAAGTGGTGAAAGGTACACTTACCATCCACTCTAAAGTACCAAATGTTTTATTTGATTATGGATCCACCCACTCTTTTATTTCTGAAGAATTTTCCAAGGGTATCACCATATTACATTAGCATTTAGATATTGATTTAGCTGTGACAACCCCTAATGGCACAACAGTCGCATCAAAAGTTTACAATTCTTCTCTGATTGAAGTTTGTGGGAAAGTGATTCCTTCAAATCTTTTGATCCTTCCTATAGTGAAATTTGATGTGATTCTTGGCATTTATTGGATTTCCTTATATGGAGCTCATATCAATTTCCAAATAAGGGAAGTCACATTTCATATTCCAGATCAATCTATGATCATCTATCGATGTAAGGATGAACATAACCTTCCAGTGGAGATTTCTTCCATATTATGGGTACTGATTCCACTAAATGAAGGTTATTTATCTCAAATGGTTGGAGATAAACTCATGATTAAGAATATGCCTATTGTACGGGAGTTTGATGATGTCTTTCGGGAGGAATTTCCAGGTCTTCCACCAAATCGTGAAGTTGAGTTTTCAATAGAACTCGTACTGGGTTCTTTACCTATTTCAAAGACACCATATAGAATGACCCCAATTGAGTTGCAGGAATTGAATAAGCAACTCCAAGAGAATCTTGATAAGGGATTCATATTCCCTAGTGCATCAACTTGGGGAGCACCTTTTCTATTTGTTAAGAAGAAATATTGATCAATGAGACTCTACATTGATTATTAAGAACTTAACAAGATCACTATCAAGAAAAAATATCCTCTCCCATGCATTGATGACTTATTTGACCAACTACGTGTAGCTCAATACTTTTCCAAGATTTATCTTCGTTCAGGTTATTATCAATTAAGGGTCAAAAGGGAGGATATACCAAAGACAGGTTTCCGTACAAGGTATGGACACTATGAATTTATAGTGATGCCATTTGGTCTTACTAATACCCCTACTATCTTCATGGATCTAATGAATAGAGTCTTTAGAGACTATCTTGATCAGTTTGTGGTAGTATTTATAGATGGAATTCTTGTCTATTCAAAGAGCAAGGAAGAACATGAAGATCACTTGAGAATTGTATTAAAGACCCTAAGAAAGGATAATCTTTATTCCAAATTTACCAAGTGTGAATTTTGGCTTCAAAAAGTTCCATTTTTGGGTCATATAATCTCAAAAGAGGGGATATATGTGGATCCAGCAAAAACAGAGGTTATCGAAAGATGGTCAAGACCAACAACAGTAATTGAGATCCGATGTTTTCCTAGTTTGGCTGGATATTATTGACGTTTTGTGAAATATTTTTCATGATTATCTAATCCACTCACCAGGTTGACTTGAAAAGGAGTTAAGTTCATTTGGACGGAAGAGTGTGAAGAGAATTTCAAGGAGTTAAAAAGAAGTTTATCCAGTGCACCTATTCTCACACTGCCTTGTAGTGGATAAAGTTTTGTGATCTGCAGTGATGCATCCAAGAAGGCATGGGGTGTGTTCTCATGAAAAATGATATGGTGATAGCTTATGCCTCACGACAGTTGAAAATCCATGAGAAAAACTACCCAACTAGTGATTTGGAGTTATCTGCGGTAATCTTTGCATTAAAGATTTAGATGCATTATATTTATGGTGAAAGGTGTGATATTTATACTGATCATAAAATTTTAAAGTACATTTTCACACAAAAGGAGCTGAATATGCACCAAAGAAGATGGTTGGAGTTGATTAAGGACTACGACTGCTCAATTCATTATCACCCTGGGAAAGCAAACAAGGTGGAAGATGTATTAAGTCGACAAGACCATGCTAGCTTATCCATGATGAGGATCACAAAAGATCCAATATTTATGGATTTACAAAGGATGGATCTTGGAATTATATTGGAAGGGGAAAAATATTATATTTATCAAATGAATGTTCAACCATCTATACATGTGATTATTAAATAGGCACAGAAAGAATATGTAGAGTTACAAAAGAAGGTGAGAAATGTTCCTGAATTCAACCTTGATTGTGATGGGATAATAAGGTTCAGGAATCGAGTTTTTGTTCCTACCATCCCAGAATTAAAGAAGGAGCTTCTGGATGAGGCTCATAGTTCTTCATTCTCTATTCATCCTGGAAGCACGAAGATGTATAGGGACCTGAAAGAGTACTTCTGGTGGGATGACATGAAAAGAGATGTTGTTGAATATGTCTCTCGATGCTTGGTATGTTAGTAAGTTAAATCTAGGAGACAGAAGTCTAAGGGGATGTTACAATCATTACCCATACTCGTATGGAAATGGGAAAACATCACTATGGACTTTTTCACTGAACTTCCTAAAACATCCAAAGGCAATAATGCTATCTGGGTCATAGTTGATCATCTTACAAAGTCGACACACTTCATTGCTATTAGAGAGGATTTCTATCTTGATCAGCTTGCCAGGATATATGTAAATGAAGTGGTAAGATTGCATGGAGTACCACTTTCCATTATATCTGATCGGGATCCGAGGTTTACCTTGAAGTTTTGGTGAAGTCTTCAGCATACTCTAGATATGAAGTTCATTTTCAGCACTGCTTATCATCCTCAGACAGACGGTCAGTTTGAGAGGAGAATTCAAACTCTAGAAGACATGTTGAGAGCTTCCTCTATGGATTTCAAAGGTGGTTGGTATCAACACCTATCTTTGGTGTAATTTTCTTATAATAATATCTTTCACTCCAGTATTCAAATGGATCCTTATGAATCTCTCTATGAAAATAAATGCGGGACTCCAACTTGTTGGGATGAAGTTGGGGAAAGAAATCTATTAGGACCTGTTCTTGTTGATGAGATGGCAGAAAAGGTCAGATCTATTCAACAACACATAAGAGCAGCTCAGAGTCGACAAAAAAGTTATGCCAACAACTGAAGAAAATACCTAGAGTTTGAAGTGGGTGATAAAGTGTTCTTATGAATATCTCCTTGGAAGAGAGTAATGAGATTTGGAAAGAAGGGAAAGTTGAGACCTAGGTATATTGGTCCTTTTGAAATACTGGATCGTGTTGGGAAGGTAGCTTACCGATTGGCGCTTCCACCGAATCTCTCTCAAGTTCATGATGTGTTCCATGTATCTCTCCTGAGAAAGTACATACCTGATTCATCACATGTACTAAGCTCAGAATTTGTACCACTGGAGCAAGATCTTTCTTATGAAGAACAGGTGATAGAGATTATGGATCATAGCGAAATAGTCCTACAGAACAAGACCACTTTCTTGGTGAAAGTTTTATGGAGGAACCACCAATTAGAAGAATCTACATGGGAAATTGAGGATATTATGATGGAGAGGTATCCTCATCTGTTTGTTACAAAGTGACAAATTTCGAAGGTGAAATTCATTTTAAGGGGGGTAGAATGTAACACCCTAGATTTTATGAGAAATATTTTGTTTTTATGTATTATTTTATACGCAACACTAAATGAATCTTTCACTACACACAACACTTTCTCGGCTTGCATTGCACGCAAGATCAACCTTCCTCGATAGCTTGCGTTGTACGTAATACCGAGTTTCACTAAACAATGATATGTTATTAAAATATTATTAAAACTAGATATTATGAATAGTAATACCCACTTTTTGAAATTTTATAAATTTTATCTTTCAAAATGGACTTCATTTTTGGATTCATAATATCGAAATTAGCCTAGGGTGAATTTTTTTTATTTTTCTAAAAGCTATCAATTTTTGATGAATAGTGAAAAACACTGAGCTATAGTTTAAAAATGAATTTTTATTTAAATAATTATTTATTTCATTTAAATTTATTTTTGGTCAAAATAGATACATAATACCTATATAAGTTCAATGTAATTCATTGGAGTCATTTTATAATAATATAGATATATATAAATTTTATTGAACTTTTTGATCGTCTTTTACCCACCTCCTAGGAGCATTTGTAATTGTACATAAAACTTAATTTTATCGCCTCTGTGAGTTGAATTTTGAAAATCCGAGAGACACGTTTAATATCAAGGAGTAAAATGTGGTTCAATAAGATAAAAATAATTTTTGGTGAATAGTAACTTTTTACTTTTATTTACCATGGTTAAAAGTAAATAGAGTAATTAAGGGTAGAAATGATATTATTATTACCCTAACACATGTCCTAATTCTATAGGATAAGTGTAATTCGACCAAAAAAACCTTAGGGATAAAATATTGCCCTTTAGGTCCACTTGAATTATATTAGGACACTTATTATTATTTTATTTAAAGAAGAGTTAAAAGAGTTAAAATCAAAGTTTAATAACTAAAACTTTTTTAATATAGGGTTATACATAAGATAAATTCGACTATAAATATTAATTAGAAAGATAAAAATATTTCCTACATTATTTTATTTTATTTATAATTTTTAGACATTATATAAGTTATTTTATTTATGACACAATGGTGATGCAGTAATTACCTTATTAATAAAATATTAACATAATTGATATTATAAATACTCAAATAAATGTAATTTGAGACTTTTTATGAATTAAAATAATTTTATAGGTCAATATGATAAGATATTATTAGTTAAATTAACTTTTTTCGAACTAATAATGCTGTTATGATTTTCAAAAAAATCGATTACCAAATAGTGTCAAAATTGACATAAAATAGTTTTTAAAACAAATATTATATTATTAATTGTTATTTTATTCCTAAAAATCTAAGGTTCTGCCAAATTACTTAGATAAGATTATATATAGTAATAATGAACCACTTGGGGTTCTTTTGGCTTGTTATATTAAGTTTATTAACCATATAGTGTAAGAAAACAAGAAGACACGGTAAAAATTAAATTATTTAACTTAGAGTTAAATCTAAATGATAAGGTTAAAATAATAATCTAAACTTGTCTAAAACCTATTGGTTGAGAGAATTTAAACCCATAACCACATTATATTCTAAATAAATCAATTTTGAGCTATTAAAAACCGAATATGACTTTATTATAGAATAATATTTTAATTTTCTCCTAAGGTGCCCCTCTCCTCCCTTATAAAAGAGCACCTCCTCCCTCTCCTTCTCAAACCACTTTGAGACTTAAATCTTGGCCAAACCCAGCCTAAATCTCTTCTAAACTTCCCTAGAAACATCCTAGATGTCATGGTATTCTTCAAAGACCATCTTTAGTTCCCTAAGATGAGGTTAATAAGAGGCACTTCAAAGAAGAGGTAATGTCCTTCACTGATTCTTTCCAATTTATTTCTTCTTATACTTCTTCTTATTTATTTGTTTCATCATAAATTAATAACATCAGTATCACTCATATAATGATATTTTATTATAAATATTAAACAAACCTATTTCTTCTTCTATCCATCCTACAGAAAACGAAATCGCCACGCGTGCGTACATACGAAATACCCTCTCCACGCCATGGTGTAATCTGTTTTCCACCACCACCTTACTTGGATGGGTATAATGGTGTAAATAATAACTATATATGATTATAGTAAATTGATATTGATTCTTAAATATTATACATACACTTAAATACAATTCCACGATCATGGGAACGATATCATCGCTCGTGTGTACGTACAGCATACCGTCTCCACGATGTGATGTGACTCATTCTACATGGTCTTTATTGAATAATGATTATATAAATGAATTGAATGAATAAATATGATATATATTATACTAATACCATTCTGGAAATGAGGTTTCTATAAACTAAAAAGAATAATAAGAATTTATTAGACAAAACATGCATAACAACATAAAGCAATGAACACCCGAATAACAAGTAGCAATTAAATATTACTAATAAGAAGACAAGAATATGACCATATATGATATCATAACAATGAATATGATTCTATAATAAGTCAACGACATTATTTAAATCATTATACGGGTGGTTCGGATAAGTACAAAGAAAATCGGACCTATGGTAAGGGAAAATCTCACAATCTCATTTTTATCTGAGATTCTTTATACTTCAGAATTTAATAGGGAATATTTATCATCCACATCCATGTTTCCTCAATATGTAATATTATTTCTATCCTCCTACAATTTTTTAATTCCAATTTTACCCATTGGTGATTTTTTAGTAAAATATATGAAAGGAATCTTTTGTCATTTTTAGTACGAGGTACTTTTTGACTTTTCCGACCAAAGTACGAGAAGAATGTTTTTTTAACTTATACGGCATGAATGGATTTTAATGATTTCATAGAACATTATTTCCATGAAGCTTCCTTTAAAATTTTTCAAGTTTATTTTTAATCAACTTCTTTTTGTTTAAAATTGTATGACATGTTAAGAAAGGAAAAATGTTTTTGAAGTAGAAAGGATATTTTCCTCAAGAATAGAGTTGAAGCGTTTTATCAAAATTATTTTCCATCTAAGATAATATATGGTTCTGTTTATATCCCTATTTTTACATTGATTTGATTATGTTATGTTGAATTAATTTTATTATTTCCTTTTATCTTATATGGATTATGTTATGATGGCATGATGTTTAAGAATCCCATTTTTATTACATGGGTTAAGCTATGATTTATGATTTTGTGGCACACATAATAATGGTTTCATTATGAGATGGGTGGGACCTATATCTCCCTCAAATGCATTGGGTAAAGATTTATATCTCATGTGATAGACATGGCTGGAACATCAAGTTAATCTGGTTCAATAATATAGGACTGGAACGAGGAGTGAACTCAGTTTAGTAATGGACTTTGTCCGCTATGATGGTCTGGGAAATGAGCCTTGACTAATATGAAATGATTTTCTATGATTATGTGTGTATTCCACAAAGTTTCATGTTTTAAGTTATAATTATTGGGATTACATTTCACTACTATTATTTATCCCATGTTATGATATTATGATCTCTTTTGCAGGTCTAGATTTTCAAAATGTTATGTTCTTATGAATATGATATGATTGATATTTCTTTTGTTTACCCTTACTGAGCATTTGAGCTCACCTTTTTGTATTTTTTCTTTTCCCCATGTCAGGAAGAAGGGTATTAAGTGGGATATGCCAAAAGGAACTCTAGATATGATGAAATAAACGGAAGACATTGTAGTTTATTTATGAACCAGTTGTTTATGTTTCCCAGTTTCTAAAGAAACTATACCTATACGGTCCTATCAGGGTTTTTTTATATGTTGTAATAAGTATGATTCAATTTTGAAGTAATTACCATGTATATAAAGTATGAGTCGTTATATTTTCAGAGTCACTCTCATCTCCAGAATAATAGGAATTGTGTACATGATATTCTAGTGTTACCTATGATGTGTTTGTCATAAAACACATATTGGATTTATAAACCTGTTCATCATGGGAATATTCTAAGTCACTTGAACTGTCCTCAAAAGCACTCCATGTTTCTTTCATTTCCATTTTATACTTTCTATCTTTGTCCTCATATTTCATCTTGTACTTGATATTGGTATAGTCAGACTTTATATATCCCTTTCACTTACATTCATAGCATAATATCTCATCAAACTTTTCACTTCTTTTCCAATATTTCTTCCAGATTCCTTTTTGATCATATCTTCCCTTAATGTTAGGATTTCTGAAAAAATTATTCTTCTTGTAAAATATCTTAAACCTTCTCACTAATTGAGTCATCTCCTCATCACTGTCAGGTGATGATTGTTCAGTACTAGACCTTTCTACATAGACTTTCAGTTTTCATTTCTCTTTGTGTATAGAGGTGTTGGTCTTAAACACAATTGATTTTCTTTTGGGTTCATCCTCCTCTTCCTTATTGACCTTCATCTCCACTTCATACATAATAAGTTTTCTAATGAGTTATTTTACATGTAACTTGATGATTTTACATGATTCTATAATAGAGATAAAGGTTCCTCTCCATCTGTCAGGTACGCATATGAGAATCCTCATGATCTTTTCTTTGGCAGTAACTTCTCTTCTAAGAGAAACCATTATATTAACAATTTCGTTGAACCTGAGATACATGACAGAAATAGGCACATCAAGTTTTATTTTAAATTTATCATATTTAATAGTATAATTATTAAGTATCATTTCATTCTCACTAGAAGTTTCTTCATTTAAAACAAACAATGTATCCCAAATTTCATGGGTAGTTTTACAAGTAGAAATTCTATTAAATTGCCCATATCCTAAAGAGGAATATAAATCATTCATGGCTTTAAAAATTTTATTGTAGGTAGTATTGGTAGGGTCATCCCATGTGATTCTATTTGTAGAAATAATCTTTTACTCATCTATAATTGAAGACAAAATTTCAAAACTCATACTTTCTAAATGCATTTTCATTTTAATTTTCCATTTGGTATAATTTGTTCCATTAAAGAATGGTGGTCATTTGTGGTAGCACCTTCCAATATATTATCCATGATAAATAATTACTTTGAAAGAGCTAAAAATTTAGCATTAACAAAAATTTATAGATCTTTAAAGTATAACTAAAATCACAATTGAATATGATCCAAAATAGATTCTTAATAGGAATAACAAACACCATGTTATACCAAATGTTGGTCAGAGTAGAGTACTCAATAAGGGCTTGAATTGACTATCTATAACAATTTCTATTTCATAAGTATTCTTATAAAGGTTCCCCAATAAATTTCAATACATCCCAGTTAATCAAAGTAATACGGTTGTGAAAGTTTTACTGTTTAAATAACTTCTCAGAAGATTAATTAATTCTCAGTAATCTTAATATCAGTTATCAATATTACTTTTGAAGCTATTATAATAATCCAAACAAATTATAACTTCTTTCCAAGATTAACTATCAAAGTAAATTAAGTGATTTCTGAATTATACAGTAAAATAGAGAAAAATAAATTAAACAACATAGCAGATATAAAACAAGTGGTTCAGTCTCAAACTGAGACATAATCCACTCCACTTGGTGATCACCTGGCACTAAGTAGTTTATATTAATAAACTTGATCCACACCCTTGATCGGGTTAAAAAATAGTACACAAGACTGTCTAGGTCACACGACCTCTTCCACAGTTCTTCATGGCTATGAACTGTCAGGTCACACAGGGACCTCTTTCACACTTATCTATGGAAATACATAGGTGTAAAATTATGTATGAGAAAGGATGTCTTGTATCATTCAGTTTAATGAAAATGATGGCGTGTGTTTTTTATAAAAACACACACACACTTCTCAAAAGCTAAAAACAATACACAATAGAGAAAAGATGATTAGATAAGG
Source organism: Viscum album (assembly GCA_963277665.1). NCBI lineage: Eukaryota > Viridiplantae > Streptophyta > Magnoliopsida > Santalales > Viscaceae > Viscum > Viscum album. Next base: position 2,095,406 of record OY728123.1, on the reverse strand, counting down.
TTAGAAGTGATCTGAGTATTAGTCTATGAAGTTCTGGACTTCTAGGATAAAGAAGATGCAGGAATCAAGTCCTCTTGTAGAAAATAGAGTATTGCAAGTCAGCTAGATCTGGCTCGTGTTCTTTATGGAGTTTATAGTGTGAAAATGTTCTTGACTATAGGATTTGAGTTTGCTTCATGTGTTCTTCATAACTGTCAAGTTTCATGTGTCAGTTTTTCTTTCAATAATGCTTGTGATTCTTCGTTATCATGCACACACTTGTTTCTATATCATATCTTTTTTGTTTATGGCCATGTTGTTCTTTTTATTCTTGGCATGCATGTGTTGGAGCTGATAGGATTCATGTATTCTACACCTCATACTGTCAGGTGGCATGTCTACAAAGAAACATTAATTATGTAAATGAATTTAAAATCATCAAATATGACTGTTAGAAATTAAATTAAGAAATGGAAAAATAGATTAAAGAACGGTGTCATAGTATATCTAGAAATGATGTCACTTAGAATCAGTGTCTCCATGAAACAATGTCTATTTATTTGTCTTTGAGCGGTGAGATAGTTATGATGGCACAGTTGTATAGAGATCAGGAACTGGTAGCATAGATGTGGTGTTTGGATCATGGTGTCTGATCACGGTATTTGATTCACGGTGTCTGGTCACGGGGTCTGGGTCACAGTGTCGAGTCATGGTGTCTGGGTCATGGTGTCTAGGACTTATCCATATATTTGTATGCAGACTTAAATAGTGATCTCCACGGAATGAATTAAACAAAATCATTCATAAAATAATTTCGTTATAAGTAAATTAAATATAGTTTACAATAATTATTTAAGACATAAAGAATATAATCATTAGTACACATTATTTGAGATATATTAAATAGGTTTTGTAGGATATATATGATTTGTGATTATTAAAACCTGATTAACACATGATGAGTTCAACATCCTTGATCTGTTTAGTGGACTCCTCAATCCTGAAATCTTGACTTGGATTTCCAAAACACTTGCCTCCATATTACACTAAGTCTAGAAAGGGCTAGTCCTCTTTATGCAGTGTGGTTAAGTCAACCCGAAACCTTTCATAAGGGCTTCTTTTATAAAATTAAATTTCCCAACAACGGATAGTCAAACACATTGTTTTATTGAGTCTTTCCCTTAACCAAGAAATGGAAGGCTTAGTCTAACTTAATATTTTGTTAAGGGATTTTTATCTCTTATGCGTAAATTTCCTTATTATCTTTATCACATGCTTGTTAATATTAAGTGGTACTTACTTAAGTGATTAACAATGTTTTGATAATATTTATGCACAAGCCTGGTTTATTTTAGATCCATCTTGCATGCATGTTAGTTCATTAATTATGTGATCACCACAACACATCCATAATGAAAAACCATGTAACTAACAGAAATAAAATAAAGTAAAGGGAATGATCATGATCTTTTTTCTAATTGTTAGTTAATATAGAGGATGATAAACTAACCCTGACCAAGGGGAGAAACACCATCATGTTTATAGCTTTCCACCTCCCCACCTTTATATCTCCTTGGTTTGGTTTCACCTTGGCTCCTGACTTGGACCGCCTCCACCATCTTGGGAGCTCTATCCATTACATATTCTTTTTAAACCCACATTCATGTTAGGGGTAAAAAGGGGTTTACATAAAAGAAACCATGGGAATACACGCCCTACATATTAATGGGGAGATATGGATAACAAGAAATAATTAATTTAATAAATAAATTAAAAGGAAAAAAATCACATACAAAGGTCTTGGTCTAGGTCATGATCACCCACAAACATGCAACAAATTACGCATTTAAAAAAACTTGAATTAAATTCTTTAATAGATATTATTAAGAAAAATTTTGCTCAAATCGATTAATTATTATATTTAATTAATAAATCATTTTATCGTAATCCTTTTCTGAATTTCCTTAAGATTATCATCCTAGTATATAAATTCACCTTGGAGATATCCTGGTGAATACCCATTTGAATCTACCCAACATGTATTATATATGCATACTGTTTTACTCTTATGACATATGGAATACAAGATGCTTCAATTCATATAGTAACAACATGTAGTATGATTTATACATGATATGTAGTTATGAGTATTACACAAACATTAAAGTTTTAACTTTGTGTAATTTGGTAAAGTACACGACATGTAGTTCCAACTACACGACGTGTAATACCTTCACCATATTTCATAAAGTACACACCTAGGGACTCGGTGTGTAAAGCGTACTTCAAAAATTTTGGAGTACATGGCGTGTACAGTGGGCTATACCCCGTGTTGTCTCTACATTAAATGGTTACCCATCAGCTTAGTTGTGTATGTGATACACAGTTTAGACCTTGACCGAAGGGACTACACACTGTGTGTAGTGGGTCACATAGTGTGTAATCCAGTAAGCATGTGCCTATATTTCCCAATCAACACAAAGTATAGAATTAACTACACTGTGTTCAATAAATGTACACAGCTTGATTAATTGCTGAATTACACTCAATGCGTTGTACATGAATACACAGCGTGTAGTTCGGATTAAATGGTGTGTGCGGAAGAGAACACAGTGTGTAAGTCCTAAAAATGGTGTGTACTTTCATGTCACCTTGGAATAATCTTCATCACCTCCTGATGAGTTCTCTATTTTAATTTTAATAAAAAAAATCATTCGCTTCTATGATATCTGTGAGAAACGAAAAGATGGAGAAGAAATCTTGAAATACATATTACAAGAATGATTAAATTTTAATTAAAGAACTAAATTATCACACCGTAAATCATTAATGAATTATTTAAATAATTATTAACTATGATGACCTCACTCTGATACCGCTTGAAGGTTCCGGGTGGAGCAGAAGCGTGGTTGGGCTGGTGTCCAACTATAATTTTTACCATGATCAATGATTATTTCAAGATCAATACGACGATGAATGCTAGTCTCCACAGAATAGAATCAAAGATTGAGATAAATAAATAAGAGTCCTAAAACCTTTAGATAGGATCTTACACATCATGTTTTTAATTAATTTAAATTTAATTTCTAAAGAAATAACATACCTAGTTCTTCAGAACTTTCTTCATTGATGATGTTGATCATTCAGGATAACCCTTTTGGATTGTCCCATTATACTTGCGAGTATCCAAACTAGAATCCCTATAGAGGTGATCCACACGTGATCCAATGGTCTCCAATTGACTCCACTCATGTTATGGGTGCTACTGCGATGAAGCAAATGTATTTCATCGACAAATATTGATCGCATGTTATTTGATCTTAAAGAACATCTCTCGTTCTTAAGAGGGAGAGAGGAGAGGAGTCGAGAGAAAAATCCTAACTTGGAATTGACCTTGCGTCACAGGATTCCCATACCTGGAATAATAGACGTACCTATCTATTTATTGACATGGGAATTCAGTTATAATATTTAAATGCATAAAATCAATTAAATACATTCATAATCTTAGAGAAAACCCATGGTACATAATAACAATAAAAACAGAATTATTTTGGGTGTGGAAACTTGTGCAAAACAGAATCATAAATGAAATCTTGTGCCACGTAATTAGAAAAATGTTATTATTATTATTTTTTTGTGCTAACTAGTTAAATAATTATTTATCATCTTTTAAATAAGTATTTTACTACTGGACCGACCATGGTATGTTCGAACTCTACTTACATTTATTGAACACCCGAATAAATAAATAAATAATTTATTCTCTTAAATAAATATTTTATTTACAAAATAGTAAATAAATTTTTATTAAATTTTTAATAAAATAAATAAATATATTTTTATTCATAATACCATGAATAAATATTTATTTAATTTATGCAATCATTTTAACCTGAATAAAATTATTCCACTTTATTGAGAATAATAATAATTAATTAAATTCAAATAAAATATAATTGAGACCACCAAGAACACTTAGTGTTTGACCCTCTAGGATTTTTTCTTGTTGGCATTAGGAAGGCTTGCCTAATATCTAAGAGTACTGTCTAGCAACGGGTCAAGTCATCCAAGAGAAAGAACATGAAGTTGCAACAATGACACCCACATATGAACGCTCACTATGTAATATAGACCCTTTATCTCAATATCTCATCAAGTTGGTTTCATGATAGTGTTATCAAAATTTATGCCTCATATGTCATTATTTGACTACCAAAAATAAACTCGTTGTTACACCATGGCCAAGGAATTTTGTGCGATGGTCTCATTTCAATCAAAGGTCCAAGACATCAACTTCCATAAATGGAAGGGAAAAATCCATCCTCGACTTATCTATTAATAACATGTCATTTGTGATGCACCCAATGTACCCTACTTCCCACCAACTATCTATATCATAGTTTTTGTTAGTAAATCAAAGTGTGTGAGTCCTAAAACATATTAATTATAATCTTAAAGTCTAAGGACCATTACACATGCTCATAAATAGGAATATATGATGACACCAAAATAGGAGGAATTCCAACTGGTGGGTCTGTTCTCATAATCTCCCATCATTGAGATTACCAAGTGAAAACCTCATGAGAAGAAGTCTCATATTCTTACAAGTACTTGCACCTAACTGTTTGAATATTATGTGTTCCATCATAGTATGCCATCCAACCATAGAACTAAGTTTAATAATATTTTCATATCACTTCAAGGTTCTCATCATAGCGGGAAACTGCTATTACCTTGTCAATGTGCCAAATACTCTAGGACATTATTAAAATATAGTCATGAAGGATAATTAACAATATATAAAAATATGTTTAATATTTAAATATATTAAATATTCATGTAATCAAAGTACAACTAGTTGGTTCTAGGACACCAACTCATACATATTTATTTTAACATTTTTTTTGATAATTTTATAAAATTTATTTGAAAAAATAATCTTTATTTTTGAAATTTTCATATCATAATTATCTTAGTGTGAATTTTATAGATATTTTGAAAATTTTCATTTTTGGATGAATAGTTAAAAACACTAAATTATAATTGAAAATTGTATTTTAATTTAATTTATTTATAAAATTAAATTAATTTTTAAATTAATTTTAAATTAAAATGAGTAAAATTATATATCAATTAATACAATTTATGTAATTGGAATCAATTTCTTATTGAATTTAGATATAAAAGTTTTATAAACTTTTGAACGTTTTCTATTTAAAACCTGACTTTCTCATCACATATTTGGGACTAATTTTAAATTAAATATTACCACATCTGTGATTTTAATTTGGAAAAATAGGTTAAATATTTTGAATTATACAAATATATATTATCTAACAAGGTCAAATCAATTTCTTACAATAATTAATAGTAGATGTAGAAAAAATTAATTACCACAGTTAAGGAAAAAATGGTTTTACCTGAGGTTAAACTAAAAGGATAAGGGTAAAAATTACCTATAAACTTGTCCAAAAACTATTTTTTGTATATATTTATACCATTAAAGATTTTATGTTTGATAATTTACCATTTTTTACCCTTTTGACAGTTGAAAAACACGATGTCACTCAATTCTTTTCAAAAATACAAAGTGTGTCCTCTCCCCTATTTATAAAAGGCCACCCCCTATCATCTCCTCTTAAAACCTTAAAACCTTTTTGTTTTAGCCAATAACTAACAAAATAACTTCTTAAATTACCTCATATCATCCTATAATTTTTATTTTGGACATAAATATAACATAGAATTCTTTTAGTGAAAACCAAAGAAGGATACCTAAAAAAGATGTAACATTCATCAACGAGCATTTTTATTTTATTTATTCTTCCACTTACTTTAATTATTATCATACCATGATGATATAAAAACATAAGTATATTAAATATGATGATATGTTTTTATGTTATGTTAATGACCTATGACCACCTCCACTTCAATCAAATGGGTTATGATATAATCATTCGTCTGTATAGCGGACTGCCTCCTTGTAAACCGATGTCATTCATTTTTCCATTACCACCTCTCAATGATAAACATAATGATGGATTTATTATTTATATATGATATTTATGATATTTATTATGTTATTATTGTTCTTTAATTATTATATCACACATATCTTTATAATCTCTATTTTTTGGGGAATACGATAACATCGCTCATGTGTACAGCAAACTACCACCTCGCAAAGTGATGTGATTCATCCACGCTTTACATGGATGGAATTGAGGAAGGGTTTAATTTAAATTTGTGATATGTATGAAATAAAAATTATTTTGGAATGATAATACATATCATTTACTTTTCTTTATTTAAATCTGATAAGAAAATTGAAACAATGTTCACGCGTACGTATGGCCTACTGTCTCCATGAACGGTCTGTTTCATTTTATATCACTAAATTTAATGGATTATTATAAATGAATATAAGATTAATATATATTATATTTATATCATGGTTTACATTCTTAAAATTATGAATCCATGATCAATGTAAGAGTACCAAGAAATAACAACTTAAATATACATAAAAAACATAGTAGTGATTACACGAAACATGACTTTAACATGAAATTATTGATAAATGGGTAATAAAATTACAAAATAAAATAATATATGGTATGATAAATATTAATATGGTTCTGTAATAGATGCATAATAAACTTATATTTATTATATAGGAGTTTTGAATGTAAATGAAGGAATTCAAGACCTAAGGTAAGGGATTTTTATCTCACTTTTTACTTACATACACTACTAGAAATTGAACTATTTGTGATGGGCTATTTGCGACAGGATACCATTGTAAATAGAATTTTATATAAAAAAGCATCATAAAAATCTTTTTTACAATAGGACGTGGCCCCGTTGCAAATATTTTCCCCGAGATTATTTAAAACGCATTTGTAATGGGCCGTCACAAATATATTAAAAAAATAAAAATAATAAAATTCAATAAAATAATATTATTAATAAATATAAAATAATATTAGAAAATAATAATAATAATATAAATAATATTAATATAATAATAATAATATTAATAAAAAAATTAATAATATTAATATTAATGAATTAATAATATTAGTATTAGTAAAATAATAAAATAATATTGTTAATAATATTATTAATAATATTATTAATATAATATTAATATTAATATTAATATAATAATAATATTTTTATTATTGTTAATTAAATAATAATATTAATATTAGTAAACTAATAAAAAAATATAAAATAATAAAAACCTCGATATTCGTAAAATTATAAAAAAATAATAAAAACAAAATAATAATGAATAAAGAATAATAAAACAAAATAAATAAATAAAATAAATAAATTAATAAAAAAATAAAAAATTAATTAAAAATTAAAAATTTAAATAAATAATAAAAAATGTCATATTCGCAACAATATAAAAAATGCACTATATTGAAATGTAAATAATTAATATTAATAAAAAATGAATTCAAAAGTTTTATCATAAAAAATATCATTAATGGGGTTCTCTAGAGGAGCTGGAGGAGATGGTGGATAGAGCTTCATCTCTAAACCCTAAGTCAGATGTCACATGTACTCCACCTGCTCCTATTGCTACTGTTACCATCAACGCATCTCCTGTTGCAGCTGTTGATTTTGTTGGAGCTCTTCCTACTGCTGCTGCCATTGAAGCATCTCATTATAATGCCATTGATACATCTCCTCCTTCTCCTTACGCATACTCTCAATGACCTCACTCTAAGATCCCAGCTACTCCTGATAAAGAGTAGTAGATGATGATGAATATATATGAGCTCCTCTCAAGCTGGATGTCGATATCACAGTAGTACGATAATAAATCTCAGACATCAATCGAGAGCTGATATAAATAACTCAGTATTTCTCAAAGGCATACCGGGTCGCCTGCATCCATGCTACCTCATCAAATCGGTGGGCACTAGTCTAACCCTTGGTCTCGATCTGACTCTCATTCTGTGACTGAGACCACACGGCCTTATTTGAGTCCTTAAATTACAATTTAAAATTAAAATAGTTAAAATATTATTTTTAGTTAATTTTAAAAATCAAAAATAAATTATAAAAACCACAATCTGACATCGGTGATCGCCTCTAATCTCCCTAATGACTGGATCGTTGTACATCCTCCTATAAACATCAAACTTTGTAACATCTAGTTGTTCAACTTCCTATTTGAATATAAAATAAATTGTTACATTTAAAGTTATATAAATTATTTAAAAAAAGTACTTACCATATGTTAACTCTGTGTACTGAATATACGACTATCGACTCGATGTGTCACCTCCTATCACCCACAATTTTGTTGACCTATCGATGATATCCTATGAAAATATCCATCCAACCAATGTGAACATAATCCCTCACAAACCAGAGATTAAATGTAATCTGGTCAGTGTGCGCAACAAGACTCATCAGACTCTATCACTCCTACTTTATTCATTGATTTCCTTCTCAAATTATGTAAAAAATGATGGAAATTCTCATGCATAAACCCCTCCCATGCCTTCCATATAGCTCCATTCATGCTCTCATTGATGGATTACCATAAACCCTATAAATAAATTGTAATATCAAGTTATAATTAAATAAATTTCAAAATAAATATTATTTATTTATGTACATGTCAATGATCAAATAGGTGGTGTTGAATATCAATGGGAATCTCATCCCATGTGACCCTTGCTTCGGAAAAATAATTTCACAATATTGTGCTCCCTTATCCAATAGATATTTTTGAGAAGCTGTGAAGAAAAGAAAAAATAATAAAACAATTAGTATGTAAATAAATTAACAAAAACTAATTAAAATACACAGGTAAACGTACCTATACATGCGTGGGTCAAAGTCAAGATGTGGATGTCGCTCCAAGATAGGGCTGGGAATCATCAATCGGGTAAGGCCACACCCCCCACTGAGTCCTCCCTAAACTTCCAATAGTCTAAGGGTCAGACGATCCAACATCCTGCACATCCAAAGGTAGATCAACCTCATGCAACTGAGGAAACAGATCTGGGTCCATCTAAAACACGAAATGACTATTGTTAGTAAACAGTTAAAAACAACTATTATATATAGATATATATTATATATGATATTAATCAAGATTTATCCATTTCAATCTTCATCTGCATCCTCTTATTCATATTTGACAGTGTCAATGTCTTCATATTCCCCCTCAACATCATCAATTTCTATATCAGTTTTAGTTTCATTATCTCTTGTCATTTCTAATTCATTTGTAACATCATTAACATCATCACCATCATCAACCCTTAACTGTGGGGTGTCATCATCAATATTCACATCTCTTGAAAATTTTTAATTATTTTCACTTTAGTTGAACCATACTCACTTTGAGTAAATTTATTCTCCTGAGATTTAATTTTTATTATGCTCCACCAATCACCCAACTCTTTTGAAGTAGCGTAGTAATTATCATAATAAATTTTATGTACTTGATGAGACAATAAAAACGATTCACTTACTGTAAGAACACTTTTATATTTATTATCAAATATTTCATGTGTCAGATGAACACACAAGCCTATCTTAGTATCCAACCACTAACATGTAAACATCATTATATAATTATGTCCCAAATAACACAATTCAACAGTTTCTTCTAGAATGTCGTAAAAGTCCACTTCAGTTTCTCTGTGATGAGATACTCTTAAGAAGACACAAATATTCTTTTTTTGATTCCTCGTATGCATGTGTATGAAATCTAGAACCATTCATGACATATTCATTATATGATTTAACAATTTTGGATGGTGGGTAACTCAAGACACACAATCTACTAATAATTTCATTAGAATGTTAAGATACCTGAAAATTTATAAAAAAATTATCAATATAACAAGTAATAAATATATTTTATATGTTAACCATAAATAATTTATCTTACCATTTTTTGAAACCAGTAGTATAAATTATTTTTTTAATATTCATCAAGATTAGTTGTTGTAATTTGTGGAACTTGCTTCTTGATATGATTATCACATAACCTAAAAAATAAAATAAGATTAATTTATTGAAACAAATATTATAGAATAAGTGACAATATCACTCACAGTATAAATGGTTTCATTGTTTCACAATTGATAAGTATTTACGTATGAGCTCTATGATGTTCAACATCTCAAATTGTTCATGAACTCAATCGAAGCTAAGATCAAGATGATTAAAAAATGATAATTGATTTCTCATTTCATCATCAACATTTCCATTGATACGATCCATGATGTTATGTTTTGAGGGATATCCATATTCAAAATAATGATAAAAGAAAAAATAAATTTCCTCTTATAAATAAGCTTTTAAAATTTATCTTTCAACTGATTCTTTGATACATACTTTTTTCTTCAATTTATGCAGACATCACTCAATTGGGTACATCCATCTGAACTGTATCGAACCTTTACATTTTTCTTCATGTGGAAAATTTAATATCAAATGTTCCAATGAATCAAAAAAATCTGGTAGAAATATTTTTTCCAGTTTACATAAAATTAAAACAACATCTTCTTACAGTACTCTTAGATCATTGTAATTTGTGGTCACCACACAAATGTCTCGAAAAAATATGATATGTATTTTATCGCATCTAAAATCATATAATTCAAAAAACCTCTTAATCAAATTACCACAAGTCTTTCCATTAGCACATGACAGACATGACTTTTTAATATAGTAATATGACCATTTCTAACACATCTACCCAAATTGGAAGCATAACCATTTTGAAGTCTCAAATCTACAATCCACTAAAAAAATAATCAATTTTCTTTAGACAGTGTATAATTTGTTTTTTGGCTTCATTAACTTCTGTGATTTGACATTTTCAAATAGTTCACATTCTGGTCACCTACTAATTTGGGAAAGATCAAATCATTCCTTTACATTATCTTTGGTCTTACCTAGTGTACCCAATACTATATGAAATAAATTATCAAAACATTTCCTCTCAATATGCATGACATACAACATGTGAAGGGCCAAAAAATCAGACCAATATGGCAGATCCTAAAATATGATCTATTTTATCCAATTGTGTTCTTTTCCAAAGCCATCAATTCTCTATTGGTTTTTTATTGGTCCAAATGTTATAAGAGGTAATTAAGGGGAAATTTATTTTACCTATGTACCTAAGATCATTTTTTTAGGTTCATCTCTTTCAATTTTATCTTTACAAAAATGATATTTGTTCCTTTGAAAAGGATTATTGGTTGAAAGGAATATGCGATGACACTAAAAAAACACAAGGTTTTTTTCTATTGATCATCATAAATGGTTTTTTTTCTCTCATACCATATGTACATGATTTTGGACCTTGTTTACTCCATCCAGATAACATGACATATGTTGGGAAGTCACTAATTGTCCACATCAATGCAACTTTTAGTAGGAAATTCTGTTTCGTAGCAACAACATATGTACTAACACCATTACTCTATAATGAATTTAACTCATTAATCAATGGTTTCAAATAAACATCAATATTCTTTTTTTATGTCCTAGATTTCATAAGGTCAAAAATATGTATGGCTCTTCACCAACATCCAAGGAGGTAAATTATAGAGTTATAAAGATAGGACAACATGAATACTGACTACTGTATGAACCAAATGGACAGAAATTGTCAGTTGAAAGACCCAATCGCATGTTTTTTTATTCTAAAGAAAAATACATATTTACTTGGTCAAACAATTTCCATGAATCATCATCATAGGGATGATTTTATCTTTTACTAGTTGAAATATTAGTTTTGTGTCATGACATCAATCTCGTTGTGTTCTAAGACATAAATAAATGCCGAAATCTAGGTGTGATTAGGAAATATCTGAACTATTTTATAAGAAACAATCCATATTTTCCAATTTGATCATCTTTATACCTTGATTTTACGCATGTGGCACAACTTTCTGGTAACTCATTTTCACCATAATCTAAGATAAAATCATTTGAACAAGCAGGAATATTCTGATAACCAAGGCCCATATTACGAACCAGCCTCTTGATCTCATAAATATTCTTGGAATCACATTTCCTTTAGGTAAGAGTGTTTTAACTAAATAGAATATTTGATCAAAACAGCTATTTAACATTCCGTTATCTAATTTAATACCCATAAATTTTACAACCAATCCTAATTTTCTTATCTTGCATCCAGTATATATGGATTCCTTAGCAGACCTTAACAAATCCTAAAACTAAGATGGTTCCAAGTCATGAGTTAAATCAATACCATCCTGACTTTCATATTGTTGAAAAGAAGCATATGCCACATCATGTACTATATTTTGAAACTTTGATGGCTCTGAAACCAAATTATTAGTACCGTATCTGGAACTGGTTGACTATACTGATACCAAAAAACATAATCTCATTGAAAACCAAAATGAAATAGATGGAATCTAACATTGTCAATTATGTCAAATTTCCCCAAAGCACATTTTTTACAAGGACGTTAATTGTCCCTTCGGAAAAAAAATTCTGGTTTTGATGATTCAAATGATAATAAAGCTTAAATACCCATAATATATATAGGATTTAAACCAGAACTATTTGGATTCTTATGCTGATTTATCCAAGCGTGATCATCTAATAATGATTGTTGTCAACTTCCTTATTCTATATTTCTCTAAAAATATAAAATAATAAGTTTTTTTAAATAATTTGATATTAGACAAACACTATCTAAAAAATAAAAGAAATTTAAATTCACTTTTCTAGAAATTTATAATAATTTCTATTATTCCATAGTTATTTATAGTATTTTTTTTAAAATTTATAATAATTTACACTAATTTATATTAATTTATAAAAATTACCTATAATTATTAGTAATTTCATATAATTTATAATAATTACTGCTAATTATGAGCAGTATAATTTCCAATGAATTCGCGGAAACTCTTTTTCCTGACGGCTCATCTCCTTAAAAATTTCTCCGACGAAAATCACTATGAAAATTCTGCTCTAATATATGAATATTCATTTTTTATGCACAATAATGGAGAGCAGGGAGGCCTCACCTTGCTGCTCTATATTCTCATGAAAACAAAAAAAGATATTTGAACATCGAAGAAGTTTTTTCATAGTGATTTCAGTCAGAGAAAGTTGTAAGAAGATGAGTCATCATGGGAAAGAGCCTCTTTTTCTACACTGCTCATCTCCTTGAAATGTTTTCTCACTAAAATCAGAATGAAAAATCTGGTCCAACAAATTCATACCAAATCTCAAGAATATGAAAATGGATATCCATAAGTTAGATCAGATTTTTTATAGTGATTTCAGTGAGAGAAAGTTACAAGGAGATGATCTGTCAATCAAAAAGAATTTTGCCAATCCACTGGAAATTATGCCAATTTATTGAGGATTATTTTGAATTGTTGCTAATTATTTCTAATGATTCTAAATTATTATTATTTACTACTAATTAACCCTAATTATTACTAATTGATTTTAATAATTACTATTTATTACTATTTATTCCTAATTATTACTAATTATTCTTAATTATTACTATTTATTACTATTTACTATTAATTATTACTAATTATTTCTAATTAATTCTAATTACTCTTAATTATTACTATTTACTCATAATTGCTCCTAATTATTACTAATTATTACTAATTAGTACTAATTATTACTAATTACTACTAATTATTACTAATTATTCCATATTATTACTATTTATTCTTAATTATTACTAATTTATTCCAAATTATTACTATTTATTCCTATTTATTATAAATTATTGCTAACTATTACAAATTATTCCTAATTATTACTAATTATCACTAATTATTCCTAATTATTCCTAATTATTACTAATTATTCCTAATTATTACTAATTATTCTTAATTATTATTAATTATTACTGATTATTCCTAATTAATACTAATTATTCCAAATTAATACTAATTATTCCTAATTATTCCTAATTATTCAAAATTATTCCAAATTATTCCTAATTATTCATAATTGTTCTTAATTATGCTTAATGATTCCCAATTATAACTAATTATTCTTAATTATTCCTAATTAGTACTAATTAATCCAAATTATTCCAAGTTAATCCTAATTATTCCTAATAATTTTTATTTATATCTATTTATTAATAATTATAACTATTTATTACCAATTATTCTTATTTATTACTATTTATTTCTATTTAGTACTATGTATTACTATTTATTACTATTTATTACTATTTATTACTAATTACTATTAATTATTTCTTTTTGTTACTAATTATTACTAATTATTTCTAATTATTACTAATTATTCCTAATTATTACTGATTATTATTAACTATTGATAATTTCTTCTAATTATTGGTAATTATTCCTAATTATTACTAATTATTTCTTATTATTCCTAATTATTCATAATTATTCCTAATAATTAATAATTATTACTAATTATTCCTAATTATTCCGAATTATTCCTAATTAGTTATAATTATTACTAATTAACCCTAATTATTACTAATTAATCCTAATTATTACTAATTAATCCTAATTATTACTAATTAATACTAACTAATCCTAATTATAACTAATTAATACTAATTAATATTAATTAATCCTAATTATTACTAATTATTTCTAATTGTTACTAATTATTACTAATTATTCCTAATTATTACTAATTAATCCTAATTATTACTAATTATTACTAATTATTCCAAATTATTACTAAATAATCCTAATTATTACTAATTAATCCTAATTATTACTAATCATTAAAAATTATTACTAAGTATTACTAATTATTACTAATTATTATGAGTTATTGCTAATTATTCCTAATTATTATTATTTAATCCTAATTATTGCTAATTATTCCTAATTATTCCTAATTATTGCTAATTATTCCTAATTATTGCTAATTATTACTAATTGTATCTAATTAATCCTAATTATTACTAATCATTCTTAATTATTAATAATTGTTCCTAATTATTACAAATTTTTACTAATTAATCCAAATTATTCCCAATTATTACTAATTAATCCAAATTATTACTAATTAGTCCTTATTATAACTAATTAATACTAATTATTCCCAATTAAAACTAATTAATCCTAATTATTACTAATTTATCCTAATTAATCCTAATTATTACTAATTAATACTAATTGATACTAATTAATCTTGATTATTACTAATTATTACTAATTATTACTAATTATTACTAATTAATCCTAATTATTACTAATTATTTCTAATTATTACTAATTATTATTAATTATTGATAATTATTCCTTGTTATTACTAATTAATCCGAATTATTACTAATTATTAATAATTATTAATAATTATTACTGTTTATTACTAATTAATCCTAATTATTACTAATTACTACTAATCATTTCTAATTATTATTAATTATTTCTAATTATTACTATCGTATTACTATTTATTTCTAATTATTACTATTTATTACAAATTATTACTAATTAATACTATTTATTATTAATTATTACTAATTATTACAAGTTATTACTATTTATTACTATTTATTACTATTTATTACTATTTATTACTATTTATTGCTAATTATTGCTAACTATTAGTAATTATTACTAATTATTCCTAATTATTAATATTTATTCTTAATTATTACTATTTATTCCTAATTATTCATATTTATTCCTATTTATTCTTATTTATTCTTAATTATTCCTATTTATTCCTAATTATTACTAATTATTACTAATTTTTCCTAGTTTTTTCCTAATTATTCCTAATTACTCCTAACTAATCCTAATTATTATTTATTAATCCTAATTATTACTAATTAATCCTAATTATTACTAATTATAACTAATTATTACTAATTATTGCTATTTACTATTAATTATTACTATTTACTTCTAATTATTACTTTTTACTTCTAATTTTTACTATTTATTATTATTTAAAAAAATTTATTTCAATTTACTACTTATTAAAGCTAATTTTTGGTAATTATTGCTAATTATTACTAATTATGACTAATTATTAATAATTATTAATAATTTTTCTAATTAATACTAATGACTATTAATTAATAATAATTAATATGACTATTAATTAATACTAATTAATACGAATCACACGTATTTGTAAAAAAATGAAAAATAGAATGATATAATTTTAATTTAATTTAATTGTAGCTAATTAAAAATATTTATAACTAATATAAAATAAAATGAATTAACTAAAAAATAAAAGAAATAGATAAATAACTTAAAACTGAATATTTCGGGGGATTTACTCTGCAAATATTGCTCCAATTTCAAAATTTTAACTTAGAAGAAACTTGATGGAAAAATGTATGTAGAGAGTGAGACAGGAGTATACAAAGGAGTAAAATGAGAAGAAAAACGGATGGGGGTATATATATGTTTGATTAGTTGTGACAGGTTTATTTGTGTTGGGATTTCTGTCGCAAATATTAACCCCCTATTAATTAGCGGTGATTGTTAAAAAGGAATTTGTGATAGGACCCATCGCAAATACCAACCTGCCGACATGCTATTTGTGACGGGGGATAAATCTCATCGCAAATACTAAAAAATGTCGTCGAGTATTTGCGACAGGCATAAAATCCCATCAAAAATACCATTCTCGTGGTTTGGCGCGCAATTCACACCAAACCTTTTGCGACGGGAAGAGGGTCTCATCACAAATAGTCCATCCTGACATACTATTTGCGACGAGACTCCTCCTCATTGCAAATAACCAGTCGCAAATATTCATTTTTTTCATAGTAATGAGACAAATGCCATATTCATCATCTATTTCTTTTATGTTGTGTATATATTGTCCATGAATGTATATTATAATGCTTCTCCTAAAAAATATTCCAGTTTACATATCCATTTGAGGATTTCTCTTTCATGGAGTTGTCTGTTCAAAAGTTGACAAATTGGTAAGGGTTTTTTGTCTCAATTTGTCTTCTTTGAGACGTATGTTATGTTATGAACCTACATTCTTTCACGACGTGTATATACAGTTCCTTTGATAAGTAATGTCATAAATTTATTTATCCTCATGAAATTTTAAGTTCCATTATCTGTTATTTCTCCATAGGGATAATGATTCAATGTTGCCAATGTGGTAATAATTTTATGTTACAATCTCATCATTTGTCAAGATTCTTTATGATTATGTTTCTGATGAGAATATCTTATGATCATTCTCCCAAGAAAGTCATGAATTTTCTTATACTCTAGTTATTCATAACAGATTCATGCAATAGTACCATTTTTGCACTCTTTGTCACTTAAAATAATTGAGAAAATGTTTTTAATAAAACCCGACATTATTTCTCTCTTCGGCTAGAGATCTGTTTTCTTCCAAAACCATGTTTTCAAAAACAAATGTTATTGAAAATATTTTATTATTATCCTATGATTATTAATAGACATTTTTACCCATGTTTTACTTTTTATGAAAAAAATTATATAAATATTCATTTCGTTTTCAAAATAAACAATGTTTGTTTCGATTTTACCGAAAATGTGAATTGAAAATTTGTTTTAAACATATACAACATGAAGAGTATTTCCTACTATCATAATTTCTCAATGATTTCAAAATTCTCTTACAATTTTTCAAAATTCTTTTCAAATAAAACGTTTTCCTTATTTTTTGGTAATTTTTTATATTTTTAACAAATTATTTCAGAGTTAAAAGGATTTTGAAATTACTTTATGTTTTAAAAAGCATTTTTCAAAGTGGAAATGTTATCTTTCGCAAGAAATTTTTTAAATAATTTTTAATTCTTCCATTATAAGTTTTCATGGATATTTTGAAGGAGAAGGATTTTTAAAATGTTTTATGTTTTAAAAGTTTCAAATAGGAAAGGATATTTTCCTCAATAAATTCTTTAAACAATCATTCAAAATCATTTTCCATCTAAGATAAAATTTGTTGATAATAGCTATACCTTACTAGGGATATGATCCAAGGATACCATTCTTATTATTTCTCTCAATGTTTTATGTTAATGATGGCATGAAGTTTATGACATGTATTTCTCTTCCAGGGGTTATACCATGAAAAACTTCTTATGAAACCCACTACTTTTTCCATGGGTTATGCTATTTATGATATGATTATGAAAAATGTCTCTTTTCCTCAGGTTATGAGATGATGGTATGTTTTTTAAAGATATTTTATTTTATGTGTAATGATATGAGGAATTTTTTATGGTCTTTTGGCACAAATGAATATGTTTTTCATTATGAGATGGTTGGGACCTATATCACCCTCCAATGCATTGGTTAAATATTTATATTTCATTAGATATACAGGATAGAAGCGGGGAGTCAACTCAGTTTAATAAGGGACTTTTTCCGATATGATTGTATTAGGAGTGGAACTTTACTACTATGATATTTTGGGGAGTGAACTCATTCCAATATGATATCCTTGGAAATGAGCCTTGACTAATATGGATATTATTTTCTATGCTTATGTGTATGCCAAAAATTTTGTGTCGTGTGACAATGTTATGCTCTCATGGACCATATTCCTTTATTTCTTTATGATTCATGTCTTATGAACTGCCGATCTTTATGTCGGGACTCAAGATTCGAATATTTTATATATAGGGTATGGTTTTAAAATGTTATGGTCATGTTCTCATACCCTTATGTTCATGATATTCTTACGTATCACCCTTTATTATCCTTATTGATCATTTGAGATCACCCTTACTTATGTTTCCTTTCCCTGGGTAGTGAAGATATGTATTATGTATAATTTTTCTAACAAGAGTGCTAGATATGAATATATTAGTGTGAGATGATATAGCTCACCAATAAACCAGTTATTTATGTTTCCATGTTTTCAAAGGCGCTAAACTATTATAGTCTTCAAACATGTGTTTGTGTAACATATTGAATATTCATTTAAAAGATATAATATCTATGTATGATAATTCTAGGTCACTATAGTTTGTATCAAAGGAAAGGTTAGTTAAAATGGGGAAACTATGATGAGAAAAAATTAGTGAGATCCATAGGGATATTATAATGATATGTCTAGGTATGTCTCTAAGGATAAGTTTAAGGATGAGTCAAAGAATAAAAAAATGTCCTATAATTTTTGTAAATGATATAGTAAGTGGTTTTCAAGTAATTAAATCCTAGTCTAGATACTATATTTCGATGTGGCTCTAGAAGATAGGTACTTTGGTTTAATAACTCTAAAAAGGGTGGATTGAGATAGACTTAGTCATCACCTTGTGCACAACAATGGGATTTTCATCACATCAGGTTTGGTACTCCTAGGGGATATTCTTAAGAAGTTTAAAAACATATTATAAACCTTCTTGAAGGATTTAAATAGAAGATAACTATAAATGAAATAGGATAAAACTAAGGTGTCATAGATTTAAAATAAGGTTTCTTTATTTATACCACCTAAATGATTTTTAATACAATGTGGTTTTCCAGTATAGTTAGTGTTTCTCACACTATACTTTTTCTTTTAGTTGATGCCTGGAACATGAAGGAATCATGTTAATATTGAGTGTGATGGACAATGAAATGATTTTATTATTACTCAACCAAATGTTATGGGGAGGGAATGAAAAATCTTTTTTCTAGGTTCACACAACTTTCTCAATCTATGAATCATATTGGAATTCCAAACAATAAAAGGAGGAAACAAAATTCTATTGAGTCGTTAATGGTGAAATGTCTACCTTCTTCTAGTGGGTCTTCTGATCCATTAATTTCTAAGAAATGGATCAGCACCACAAAAAATATATTTTCCTTCCTCCAATGTTCAAAGCATGAAAAATATATTTTGTCTGTCTTCCATTTAGAAGGTTAAGTTGATTAATATTAGACCCTTATCAAGAATATGAGGCAATATGATGAAATTAAATCCATGGATTGGGATAAGTTCAAGAACTTATTTTTTAAATAAGTACTTTCATTTAATTCTTCATACAAATATAGATAATGATATCATTGATCTTAAGAGCAATGATGATAAATATGTTGGTTCCTATGAGAAATATTTTACAAGACTTATGAGGTGCACTTATGGTATTATCATCCACCCTAAAAGTAAGGTTTATCAATTATTAAATGGCATAAAACCAAGTCTCTAAATGGTGTTATCCATAAGAGACTTTGGTATTTATGAATTTATTGTTCAATGTGATATCAAGTTGGAAATAGAGGTTGGTTTTATGAATCAATCTCATGGTTTTGATAAGAAAATTAATATTGGGTTCAAAAGAAAATATAAAAACCATTGAGAGAAGAATATGAGATTTACTTTATGCTCAGAGTGTGGAAAGAAACATGGAGAAAATTGTCTTAAGGTAACTAGTAAATGTTTTATATGTGCAAGGGAAGGTCATCGATTATTGATTTCTGAATTGATGAGAAGAAGGTTAACAAACAATACAAATAAATATAAAGTTATGTAGAATGAACCACCCATACTCCAGTGTTTCAAATTCTCGGAGTATGGGATTCATGCGAATCAACTCCCTAATCCAAGGAATAATGTGGATGAAGGGCCAAAACAACTCCTAAAAAAAGTAAAAAGGTAAAGCTTATTTAATCATAATGGATAAAGTGAATAATGATAATTAAGGTCACACTTATCCTCCCCTCCTTAGTTGGGAATTTCATGTTTGATTTTGTATGAATGAGCCCAATGAAAATATTATTATTCATCTTTTAGTGCAGTTTCATGTGATTATCTCCCTCTACATGAATTCTAGAATAATGAAATCACATTTGATATTCTATCAGTACAAGGATGAACCCAGGATTCCAATGAAAATTTTTGTGTATAAGACAAGATCATATATAAGGAATAAAGGGTGATTTAACATTTGAAAGTGTATATCTCTCCTTATAATATTAACTGAAGAGTTATACCATCATGGGTTTATGATTTTAAGGTTGAACAAAATTTCAAATTCATTGAATGACCTTTTAAGGTTTTATTTGATGGGATTTTATTAGATTAATGACATTTTAAGATACATTTATTGCAATGCAACCCTTTGGTTTTGTATATAGTGAAACTTTTATTTGAGTAGTAATGCATTTACACTTTATAAACATATGATTAAAGGTAATATTAACCTTTAGGGTTTATCTTATCATATATGTTGATATAATTATGGGTTATAATTTATTTCCTTGTAAAGTCAGCACACTTCATTTCCATCATAGAATATTTATTTTTGTATTTTCTTTCTAGAATATATATTAAGGAATTGGTGAGGTTTCATGGATTACCACATTCAACTATATTTAATCAAATTCTACAGTTTACCTCAATGTTTTGGGAAAGTCTTCAGCAAGAACATTATATATAGTTGAGTTTCATCACATTTTATCATTCTCGAATAGATGTTTCGTTTGAGAGAATAATTTATACTCTAGAGGATATGCTAAGATCTTGTTTTGTGAATTTTAAATGTGGATAATATAAACACCTTCCTTGAGTTGATTTTTTTCAACAATAACTTTCACTCAATCATTTAGATGGATCTTTATATATCCATTTATGGAATGAAGTGTATAACTCAAACATACTAGAATGAAGTCATAGAAAGTTGGTTATTGGGACCTGAGAAAGTTGATGACAGGGAAGACAAGGTTAGTGTAGCACCCCAGGTTTAAAAGTAAGTTTTGTGTATTTTCAATATTCCAAAATGTAAAAAAATACATAAATTTCTAAACACAGAGATATAATTATTAAGAATTTTATTTATAGAAATATCATAATACATTGTTGACATACAATAACTAACCCATTAAACCCACTACTATTGATAATAAAACAACTGGAATTCCTCCAAGAAACACAATGATGTTGATTGGGTAGTTCACATATCTTAGATTTTTTATAAGCACATAGGTTATAGAAATCGCTATAGTAATGAAACTAAGAATAATAGGAACATATAAAACCATTTCTAAAAGCAGTGATGTGAGCATTGAGGTATTTTTTCTGTGTGTTTGAATTCCCTTAGATACTGATATTTATAAATTTTTTCTCTGGCTGTTATAAAAAATGTTTGTTAGAACTTTTAAATTAAAGTTGAACCATTGATATATAAATAAAATAAATATATAAATATACATATATAGAAACAATATTGATTTGAATATTATTATTTAATTTTTAATTTTTATGCAATAGTCAAACTTTATTTATTCAATAAATTATTCTTAGAATAAATAATGTTTTAATCATTAAAATACATATATTAAAAAAATTGGAATTTATGGGAATATTACTATTATGAAATATTTTATTAAAATTAAGATATTAATATGAGTATTATATAAATATATAAGAGTAATATTTTAACTTATAAAATTAATTAATTATATTATAATATGCGAAAAATTATTAATTATCATATTAATATTATTATAAAATAATATAGGATAAATATATTAAAACATTATACAATGTTATAAAAAAGAAAAAAATGAAAGAAATTGAAGAAGAATCGGGTGAGGGTTTGTGAGTTGGGAGACGAGGTCAATGCAAAGAGGAAATCCTGATGCAATAGGGCTTCGAGTGGATGGAGATTCGTTTTCGGGTGTCGAGGACGATGTAGGTTCGAAACGAGATCACAGGTTGGATGGAGGTGGATCGAACTCTAGTTTATCTTCAGATCTGAGGTCTATGTTGTTTAATGAGTCACATACCGATGGAAAACTCGATCTATATTGTGATTATGGTTTCAATCTACATGAGGTATGATGAATCTTGTTTCTAATGTCCATATCTGCATGTATGATTACGATTAATGAATAAATCAACAGAAAATCATGTCAATAGCAATGTATGTTGAAAATCTCTTTGTTTTTATTCTTGATATTGACTTCCTCCGATTCTGAGATCTACAATTAGGATTATTTTATACCCGACCCTTATCTGGTATCATTGTGTTAATGTTGTCACGTTATCATTTGTGTATATCCACAAATTTTTTATATATCGGAATCTTGTTATTAAATGCATGTTTGTCTTGTTTATTGAATTTCTCTCTTGTGATCCATGGATTTTTCTCTTCATCATTTCCAATATAAAAACATCATAATTAAAGGCAATCACCTATACCCAAATTCACTATTTTTTATGGAATATAAAATACATTGCGGTTGCAGATATCTATTATTTGTGAACCCACTTGCCCTGAAGTCTATTCACTATTTGAAATAAACTATATTTTTATCTCACTGAGTGCATATAAATGGAGTGGGTAAGTAAGTAAGAGGTCCATTTTCCTCTATGTGTTGTGTTGTGTTGTTTTTGGTTCTGAGAGTATGAGAAACAAGTAAAAAATTTGAGTAAATGGGTTTTCATATTTCGTAAGGGAAACTTCAATCTATTTCTTTTATTATTTAATTTTCAAGTAAATATAATTTGTATAAATGAAATTGAAGGGGGTGAATTTTTCAGAATTTAATTCATAATTTTAATGGGTTTTATTAAGGGATTATCATTATCTATATATTGTTTATTTATCTCCAAATTTTTATTTTAGTGTTATGGATTTGTGTAAGGGACTCTCGGTTTCATAGTATCTATTTTTCTAATTTTCATCCATTAATTACAAGGGATAGTTTAATTTTATTTTCAAATATTTATTATCTTTAAAGTCAAATTTCAAGGGATTGACTATTTTAGGATACCTTTATGTTCTATTTTATTTGAGGTAAGGGATATTTTTCTATTATGGTGTTGTTATATTTATTTTTCAGATTTGATTTTTGAATTATTTATTTTTATTCTATTTTATTAGTCTATGTTTGAATTCTATAAGATATATACATGTATGTGTATAATTACATTGGAACTAATGATGTAATGGTGTATATTGACATTTTCAAAATTTAATTTATTTTTTCAATTTAATTCTGATTTTAAAATCACTATTTCACCTGGTAATATGTATTTAAAAAGTTTTTGTTTTAATTTAATTTCATCCTTCCAAGTTATATTTAAATTTATTGAAGTTTTGATTTAAAATTATAGATTTCATTTCATATATATATAACAGTTGTCTATCGACATTTATATAATTATATTTTCATTAATCAAATATAATTAAGCATGTTTTTATGTTATATAAAGGACATCACAATTTCATTTATCCATGGCCATGTGTTATGCATAATATCGACATTCCTTACTTTCTTATTTCATTCATGTATTTCAATTTAATTTTATGGTTTACTATCTGATATTATTATAAACATGGATTTCTTTATGCTTTGAATTGTTTTAGAACTTTATGTGCAAGATATTAAAATTTATTATGAAAAATTATCTATAAGAATAATATATGTATTTTGTGAAAGAAAATTTTGAATACATTGCATGAAAAGTTTTATGGAATGAGGTTTGATAGTAACCAATATCACATGAATGTTTATATATTTATATATATTCTTATATATAAATTTAATTTTGTCTTAATTCATTGACATGTTTTCAACAATCAAAAACTATAGGGAACGTTTATATATGTAAAGTAAGCCTAAAATGTTTTCATAAAATTCGAAAACTTAAACATTGTAAATATGGAATGTTAATGGGGAGTGAACTCATCATTCTCTAAGTGGGTAGTCCCATACAACCTTCAATGTTTAAGAATCCCTAATGTTTTTTCAGAGGATTTCTTAGTATTTTCTAAATAAGAACTAGTTTATTTTAATGTACTCTCAAGCATAAGTATTTTCAAAAGAATAACTAATTTCATAGGGTTTATAGCATATTCAAAATCATATCTATCTTAAAAAGATTTATTTATATGTTCCAAAGTGGTAAGTATTTATCGAAGGTATTTTCAAAGCTCTTTACCAAAAATATATTTCAAAGGTATTTCCATAATATTTCATTTCAAAACGTAAAATTATTTTTCAAAAATATTTTTCACTAACCCCTTACTGGGAAATTGAATGCTCACCCCTTTGTTTTTAAATGTTTTTCCTAGGAATCATTGAAGTTCTAATTTCGACTTTGACGCTTTTGGTGTTAGCATGAAAGGAAGCATAGTAGGAAATTGTTTCATTTTTTTTCAACTCTCATAAATGTAAGGTTTTTTAAAATCCTCCAAAACCTAGACCAGTAGAAGGTCCTCTTGTATTGAAGTGTTGTGTAATTGTTTATTAATTTTTATAAAAAAACATTACACATAATTTTTTAATCATTGATTTTGGAAGAGCGGGATCGGGGTGTTATAATTGGTATCAAAGGAACGGTCTAGACAAATTTAGAGATTAGGTGTGGTCAAGTCTAGAAGTTTAACTATCTTAATGGATTTTCTTAATTTTTAAGACATAAAATAAGAATTCTTTTTAGTCCGACAAAATGAATTGTGAGGGCGTAATTACTTTAAGGGGGAGAATGCAACACCCCTGTTTTAAAAGTAAGTTTTATGTATTTTCAAAGTTCCAAAATACAATAAAATACATAAATTTCTAAACATAGATATATATAAGTAGTAAGAATTTTATTTATACAAAGACCATAATACATCTTTGAAAAACAATAATAAGCCCATTAAACCCATTGATATTGATAATAAAACAACTATAATTCTTTTTAGAAACACAATAATATTGACTGGGTAGTTCACATCTCTTGGATCTATTATAAGTACAAAGGTTATAGAAAGAACTATAGCAACAAAACTAAGAATAAGAGGAACATATAAAACCATTTCAAAAAGTAGTGGTGTGAGCATCGAGGTATTTTTTATGTGTGTTTGAATTCCCTTAGATATTTATATTTATAAAGTTTTTATTTGACTGTTATAAAAAAATGTATGTTAGAACTTTTAAATTAAATTTTAACCATTAGTATTTAAATAAAAAATAAATATACATATATAGAAACAATATTTATTTGAATATTATTATTAAATTTTTAATTGTTATGCAATGAACAAACTTTGTGTATTCAATAAATTATTCTAAAAATAAATAATGTTTTATGCATTAAAATAAATATATTAAAAAAATTAAATTTATGTGAATAATACTATTATGAAATATTTTATTAAAATTAATATATTAATATGAGTATTATATAAATATATAAGAGTATTCTTTTAACTTATAAAATTAATGAAGTATATTATAATATGTGAAAATTATTAATTAGCATATTAATATTATTATAAAATGATGTAAGATAAATATATTAAAACAATATACAATGTTATAAGAAAGAAAAAAAAAGAAAATAAATAGAAGATGAATTGGGGGAGGGTTCATGAATTTTGGAGCCGAGGTCAATAAAAAGAGGAAATCCTGATGAAGTAGGGCTTCAAGAAGAGGAGGATTCATTTTTAGGTGTTGAGGACGATGTAGGTCTGAAGCGAGGTCGCGAGTTAGATGGAGGTGGATCGAACTCTGGTCCGTCTTCAGATATGATGTCGACGTCGTTCGAGGAGTTGTGGACTGAAGGAAAACCTGATCTATATTGAGACTAGGGTTTCGATCTATGTGAGGTAGGATGAATCTTGTTTATAATGTCCAAATCCACATGTATGAGTATTATTAATGACTAAATCCTCAGAAAATTGGGTCAATAGTTATGTATGTTAACAATATCTTTGTTTTTCTTCTTAATATCGACGTCCATCAATTCTGATATCTAAAATTAGGATTATTTTATACTCAAACCTTATCTGGTATCATTGTGTTGATGTCTTCACCTTATCATTTGTGTGTATCTAGAAATTTTATATATCCAAGTATTTTTCTCTTCGTCATTTCCAATTTGAAAACATCCCAATTAAATTCAATCATCTATCCCCATAATTCATTGTTTTTATAGAATATAAAATACGTTGTGGTTGTAGATATCTCTTATATGTGAACCCACTTGTGTTGAAGTCAATTCGCTATTTGAAATAAATTATATTTTTTAGCTCACTGAGTGTACATAAATGGATTGTAGAATGAAGTGAGAGGTCCATTTTTTGTGTGTGTTGTGTTGTTTTGTTTTTGGTTTTGAGAGTAGGAGAAACGAGTAGCAAATTAGAGTAAAGGGATTTTCATATTTGATAAAGGAAACTTCAATCCATTTCTTTTACTATATAATTTTCAAGTAAATATAACTTGTATAAATGAAATTAAAGGGAGTGATGTTTTCAAAATTTAATTCTTAATTTGAATGGGTTTTAGTAAGGGATTATCATTATCTATAGATTTTTTATTTATCTCAAAATTTTGATTTTAGTTTTATGGATTTGTCCAAGGGACTCTCTATTTCATAGTATCTATTTTTCTGATTTACTTCCATTAATTGCAAGGGATAGTTTAATTTTATTTTTAAATATTTCTCTTCTTTAAAGTCCAATTGAAAGGAATTAACAATTTTAGGATACCTTGATTTCCATTTTATTTGAGGTAAGGGATATTTTTCTATTAGGGTGTTATTAATTTTGTTTTTCAAATTTGATTCTTAAGTTGTTTATTTTTATTCTATTTTATTAGTCAATGTTTTAATTCTAAAAGATATATACATGTATGTTTATAATTACATTGGAACAAATTATATAATGGTTTTTATTGACTTTGTCAAAATTTAATTTATTTTTTCAATTTAAGTTTGATTATAAAACCACTATTTCACCTGGGCATATGTATTTAATAAAGTTTGTGTTTTAATCTAATTCCATTCTGCCAAGTGATATTTACATTTATCAGTGTTTTGATTTAAAATTATTTATTTGATGTCATATATATATATATATATATATATAATTTTTATCGATGTTTCTATAAGTATATTTTCATTGCGCAAAGATAATTAAGTATGCTTGTATGTTATATTAAGGATGTCGCAATTGTATTTAGCCATGGTCATGTGTTATGCATAATATCGACATTCCTTGATTTATTATCTCATTAATGTAATTAAATTAAATTTTATGGTTTACTATCTGATATTATTATAAGCATGGATTTCTTCATGATTTGAAATGTTTTAAAACTTTATGTGTAAGATATAAACATTTATTATGATAAATTATCTAAAAGAATAATAAATGTATTCCATGAAAGAAAAGTTTGAATACATTGCATGAAAAGTATTATGGAATTAGATTTGGTTGTAACCAAGATAACATGAATGTTTATATATTTATATATATATTCTTATATATAAATGTAAGGGTATATAAATGCAATTACATTTTTTTAGAAATCAAAAACTCCAGGGAAAGTATATATAAGTAAATCAATCCTAAATTGTTTTCAGAAAATATGACAACTTAAACATTATAAATATGGAAGGTTAATGGGGAGTGAACCCATTCTTTACTAAGTGGGTAGGCCTAAATAGACTTCAATGTTTATGAATCCCAAACATTTTGTTTTTAGAGGCTTGCTTAGTATTTTCTAAAGAAGCACTAGTTTATTTTAATGTTCTCTCAAGTGTAAGTATTTTCATAAGTGTAACTAATTTCACAGGATTTATAGAATATTAAAAATCATATCTATCCTCAAAATATTTATTTATATACTTCAAAGCAGTAAGTATTTATCAAATGTATTTTCAAATCTCTTTACCAAAAATATATTTCAAAGGTACTTCCAAAATCTTTCTTTTCAAATCATAAAAGTTTTTTTCAAAAAGATTTTTCACTAACCCCTTACTGGGAAATTGAATACTCACTCCTTTGATTTTAATGTTTTTCACAGGAATCATATAAGTTTTAAATTGGAATTTGATTCTTTTGATGTTAGCACACGTGAAAGAATAATAAAAAATTGTTTTATTTTTTTCAACTCTGATAAATGTAAGGTTTTGTCTAATTCTAAAGTTCCTAGACTAGTAAAACTTCATATTTTGTGTTAAATTTCTATGTAATTGTTTATTCATTTTTATAAAAAAAAATTACACATCATTTTTTAATCACTGAGTCTGGAAGAGCAGGCTTGGGGAGTCGTATTTTGAACCATTCATAAACATGTAAGGATGGAAGAAATTTGATAGAAATGTCCTGATGATAATTGTTAAATAATATCTATTAATTAAAGTTGTTGATAAGGTCTTTAGATGAATTTATAAGTGGAAGAAATAAGGTAAAAATGAAAAATTATCCCTAGGTATATCAGTCTCTTTGAAATACTTGATCATATCATGATAGTAGCTTACAATTTCCAATAAAACTATCTCAAGTTCATGATGTGTCCCATGAATCACTCCTAGGTAAGTACATAGTTAATCCATAACATGTACTAAACTCAGAGGTCATACCGCTAGAGCATTATATTTATTATGAGTAGTGACTGGTAGAGATTCTAGATCAAATAGAGAAGGTTCTACAAAACAAGACCACTCACCTCATCAATGTTTTTTAACGAAACTAACAGCCTGATGAATCTAAGTGGGAATGTGAGGTTTTAATTAGGTATAATAATCCTTATTTTTTGTACCAAAGTGACAAATTTTTAGGGTGAAATTCATTTTAAGGGAGGTAGAATATAACACCCTGAGATTTTGTGAAATATATTTTTTCCAATTATATTTAATATTTTCAAAAATTTACATTACACGCTACGCTGATTTTTTATTATGTTTAATGTGACATTTTGTTTTTATTTTTTAATAAAATTTCTCAAGTTTAGCTTGTGTTACACGCAACACCGAGTTTAAATGAAATGTGACATATAATTAAAATATTATTATTTAATATGATAGTTATCACCAAGCCATTGGAATGGTGGATATGAATAGGATTGAATAAATTATAAAAATATTTTTTACACATGTATATATAATGAAATAGTTGGTGAATAATTAATTAAAAATGAAAATAAACAAACTCTTTGAAAATAAAGGAAATCTCTTTATGAAAAAATACATCTTTTACAAAAAAAAATTTGTTCTACCTCAATAAAATAAATTAACCACTTTTTGTGAATAATTATAATTAAATTTATAAATTATATATTCAATCAACTATTTAAAATTTATTTTTTGTGTTTTCTAGATAGTATTTTTGAATAAATATAATTTTTACAATTAAAAATAGTATTTTTCTAAAAAATAGTTTTTTCGTATTTTTATTGCATAATTATTTTAAAACCGATTTTAGAAAGAAATTATAAAATATATTTGAAAAAATAAAGTTCTTTTTTTAAATTTTCATATAAAAATTATCTTAGGGTTAATTTTTGGTATTTTTCTAAAAAGTTTCATTTTTTGATGAATGGTGAAATATACTGAATTTTAATTCAAAAATTCATTTTTTGTTTAATTTATTTATAAAGTTAAATTATATTTAAAATGGGTTTTAAATTGAAATTATTTCAATTATACATCCATTAATCCAATTTAGTTTGTCGTAATTAATTTCATATTCAATTTATATATAAAAAAGTTGTAACCATTTGAACATTTTCTCTATAAATTCGCTTTCTTATCATTTATGTGGGAGTAATTTTAAATTAAATTTCTCAACTTATGTAATTTTAATTGAGAAAAATATATTCAAATTATTTAATCATAATAATTTATATTATCTAATAAGTTCAACTTAATTTTTTACTTCAATGAATAGTGAATGTAGTAAAAATTAATTACTATGGTTGAGGTAAAAATGGTTTACCGGAGGGTCAATCTAAAAGGATAATGGTAAAAATGATCGATAGAGTTTTCTAAAAATAATTGAATGGAAATATTTAGACCATTTATCCTCTAATATTTTCATATGGTCCATTTTTTACCCTTTTGAAAAATGAAAAATGTGGGATCAATCAATTCTTTTCAAAAATACCAAGTGTGTCATCTCCCCACTTATAAAAGGCAACCCCCTCTCCTATCCTCTTCACACATTAAAACCCTTTTATTTCCAAAAATTCCTACCCAAATAACTTATAAAATTCCCTAATATCATCCTATAATATTTATTTTTTATATAAATCTAACATATAAGGATTTTGGTGTAATCCTAAGGAGGATACCTGAAGAAGAGGTAATGTTCATCAATAAGTGTTTTTGTATTATTTATTCCTCCACCACATTAAGTTATTATTTTACCATGATGATATAATAACCCCATTATATTATATATAATTATTTTTTATGTTAATTTAATTACCTATAACCACCACCACTTTCATCAAATGGGTTATAAATTCATCATTAGTGCCTACATCGGACTACCGTCTCGCAAACCGATGTCATTCGTCTCACCATTACCACCTATCGGTGATAGAAGTAATAATGTATTTATTTTTATATATGATATATATTATATTTATTATTTTATTATGTTTATGTTATTATTATATCACACGTAGATTTATACTCTCCATTTTGTGGGAATAGGATAACATTGCTCTTATGTACGACGAACTACCATTTCACGAAGCAATGTGATTCATTCATGATTTAAATAGAAGGTACAGAGGATTATTTTAATGAAAATATGTAATATATATGACATAAAAATGGTTCTAGAATTACCATAAAATAGAAACAACATTCATGCACACGTATGGCATACCATCTCCTAGAATGGTGTATTTGATTTTCTATCACTAAAATTTTTAGATTACTATAAATAAATATATAGTAAATATATATGATATTTATATAATGGTTTAAATTATTTATATTATTAATCCATGATCCATGTAATAGGACCAAGAAATAAAAATTTAAAACATATGTGAAAAATAGAGTTATTTCCCGAATCGTGATTTTAACATTAAATTGTAAATAAATGGGTAATAAAAGGTCATAAATAAAAATAGATGGTATGATATATATGAATATTGTTATTTAAAATATGTATCATAAAATTATATTTATTATACATGAGTTTTGAATGTGAATGAAGGAAGTTAAGACTGAAGGTATGAGATTTCCATATAACTTTTTTACTTTCATGAGAGACATTCCATATTCACCACATATTTATTTTATGTGATGTATATAATCCCCATGAATTTATATTATTCCTATTATCCTGAAAAATATTTAGGTTTACATATCCATTTTAGGATCTCTCTTTAATGGGGTTTATAGTTCAAAAGTTAACAAATCGATAAGGGGTTTTTTGTCTCAATTTTTCTTCTTTGAGACATACATTATGTTATGCACCTATATTATTTCATGAGATGTATATACAACCCCTCTGACATGTAATATCATGAACTTATTTATCCTATTTATATTTTAATTTCCATTCTATTTTATTCCTTCATGTATATTATGATTCAATGTTACCAAATTGGTAATGATTTTATGTTACAATCTCATCGATTATCGGGATTATTTATGATTTTTTTTTCGATGATAAAATATTATGATCCATCTATAATGAAACATAATATTTTTATTATCCTATAATTATTAATAATATTTTCATGTAATAATTCAATTTTTTCAAACTTTTGTAATTAATATAATTGAGAATTTTTTTTTTAAGAAAACCAAAATTTATTTCTCTCTGTGGTTGGAAATCCATTTTTTTCTAAAACCATGTTTAAAAAAAAATTGAACAAGTTTCACTATTATAATATTATTATTAAATTAATTTTTTACCCATTATTGGCTTCTTATAAAATTTATTTAAGTAAATAATAATTTCATTTTCAAAAAAACAATGCTCTTTCGGCTTTTACCAAAAATGTGAAAGGAAAATTTGTTTTAAACATACATGGTATGCACAGTTTGTCCCACTCTAATAGTCACTCAATGATATCAAGATTACCTTATAATTTTTTAAATGTATTTTCAAAAAGAATCATTATTATTTGGGAAATTTTTATATTTTTAGAGAAATTATTTCAAAGTGAAAAGGTTTTTGAAATTGTTTTATGTTTTAAAAAGAACTTTTAAAAGATGAAAGGATATTTTTCTGAAGAATGTTTTTAAATATTTTTAAAGCTTTCTTGATAAGTTTTCAAGGATATTTTCAAAGATAAGGATTTTCAAAATGATTTTTTTTAGAAGTTTTTTTTCAAATAGGAAATTATTTTTTCCTCAAGACATGTTTTAAATGATCGTTCAAAATTATTTTCCATTTATGATGACGCCTATTGATATTAATTATTCCTTACTAGGGATGTGATCCCAAGATATAATTCTTATTCTATTTATGAATGGTAAATGTTTATTATGGAATTATTTTTATGAAACACATTTCTCTTCCACATGTTATACCATGATAAAATTTTATGAAACCTCTTTCTTTTCCTTGGGTTATGCTATTATGAAATTATGAAATGATTATAAAACCTGTCTATTTTACACAGGTTATTAGATGATGGTATATTTATGAAACATATCTCATTTCATGGGTCATGATATAATGAATGTTTTATGATCTTATAGAACATATAAATATTTTTTTCCTTATGAGATAATATGGACCTATATCACCCTCCAATTAATTAGGTAAAGACTTATATATCTTATGATAGATAGTACTATAACAGGGAGTGAACTAGGTTTAGTAAGGGACACTATCTACTATGATGGTCTTAGGAGTGAACCTTAACTACTATGATGTTGTGGAGAGTGAACCCATTCCAATATGAAATCCTTGAAAATGATCCTACACTAATGTGGAAATGATTTTCGATTCTTATGTGTATGACACAAATTACATGTCTTATGAAAATGTTATGATCTCATGGCCCATGTTCTATGATTTAATTATGATTTATATCTTACGAAATACCAATATTTATGAAATGAATCAAGATTTTAATATTTGATATGTAGGGTATGGTTTTCATATGTTGTGATCCTATTCCTATACACTTATGTTCATGTTATGCTTACGTATCTCCCATGTTTATCCTTATTAAGCATCAAAGATCACCCTTTCTAATGTTTCATTTCATCATGTTATAAAGATATATTTTATGTATTTTTTTATAATATGGGTGTTATATATAAATAATGTATTAGGGAATGATGTAGTTCACCTATGAACCAGTTGTTTATGTTTCAATGTTTCCAAATATATTATACTATTATGTTCCTCAAGTGTGTGTTTGTGTAATGTATTGAATATTCATCTAGAAAGATTTAATATCTATGTATGATAATATTGGGTCACTATATTTGGTAACAAAGAAAATTTTTAGTTAAATTTTGGAAATTAGGATGATAAAACATTAGTGAGATCCCTAGGTATATTTCTAAGGATATTTTTTGGATTTTCTCTAAGGATAAGTCTAAGTATGAGTAAAAGTATAGGAAAATTTCCTAGAATCTTGTTAAAGGATAAAGAAATTGGTTTCTAAGCAATTAATTCCATGTATGGACACATAAAGTGAATGTGGATATCACATAGAGGTACCTAGGTTTAATAACTCCATAAAGGGTTCATTGATCTAGACTCAATCGTCACTTAGTGTTTAAAAATGGGCTTTTCTACACACCTATTTTGACACTCATGGTAAATATTCTTTGGAAATTCACAAACTATTTATGAACCATCATAAAGGATTTAAGTAGAAGATAACTATGAATGACCTAGGATAAACCTAAGGTGTTATATATTTAAAACAATATTTCTTGATTTAGACCTCCTAAATTATTTTTTAGACTATTTGGTTTTCGACAATGATTTTTGTTTCTCTCATTATGATGTTGGTTTTAGTTGATGGTTGGAACCCAAAGGAACCATGTAAATGTTGATTGTGAAGGGAAATGAAATGATTGTACTCTTGGTAAACTAAACATTATGATATATAGAATGAAAAAACATGTTTTTATTCTCACACAAATATCTCTAGCTATGAATCATGCTAGAATTCCAAATAATAAAAGTATGAAATAATATTATATTTAGTCCTTCATGAGGAAAAATACACCTTATTCTAGTGGGATTTATTATCCACTAATTTATGAGAAATGGATCATCAACACTTAAAAGATATATTCCATCCTCTAGTGGTAGAAGCATGAGAAAGTAATTTTGGTTGTCTACCATTTAGAAGGTGAATAAAATCAATGGTGGAACCTTTCCAAGAATTAGAGGAAATAAGATAAAATTGACTCCATATATTGCAATGAGTTCAAGAAATTATTTTTTTAATTAGTAATTTCCACATATTATTTTTACAAATATGGTAAATGAGTTTCTTGAGATTAATAAAAATGATGATAAATATATATCTACTTATGAGGAAACATTTATAAGTATTTCAAGGTAATCTTGTGGTATTATCATCCAACCTAAACGTAATTTTGATGAATTATTTGGTGGATTAAAAACAAGTATCTAAAAATCATTATCTAAAAGAGACTTTAGTATTAATGAACATATTGTTCTATGTGCTATTAAGGTGGAAATGTAGGTTGTACTTACATATCAATCATATGGTTTTTCCAAGAAAAGGAAGATAGATTTAAAGCGGAAATCTAAAAAACATAGAGAGAAGAAGATGAGATTTCCTTTATTATCAATGTTTGGAAAGAAACATGGAGGAAATTTTATGTGTAGTAGGTAAGGTCATCAGGCAATTGATTACTAAAGTGATGGGAAGAAGTTAGCTAACAATATGAATAGATAGAAAATTATATAGAATGCACCACACACACTCAAGTGTTTCAAATTATATAAGTATGGGATTATGAGAAAAAATCTTTAATCCAAGGGATAATGTGATTGATGTGCCACAAAAACATATGAAAAAAATGGAAAATGGAATTCTTAGGCAATTATATTGGATGAATTGAATCATGATAATTAAGGGAACACTTATCCTCCCCTCCTTAGCTGGGAATTTCATGTTTTATTTTGTATGAATGAGCCCAATGAAAATATTATTCTTCATCCTTTAGTGATGTTTCATGTGATTATATTCCTATAAATGTATTCTAAATTAATGAAATCACATATGATATTCTATCAGTACAAGGATGAACCCAAGATTCCAATGATTTTTTTTATATAAGATAATATATTTTATAAGGAATAAAGGGTGATTTAATATTTGAATGTGTATATGTATCTATATACCATTAAATTAATATTTATACCATCATAGGTTTATGAGTTTAATATTGATAATTATTTCAAATTCATTGATACCACTTTTGAGGATTTATGTGATTGGATTTTATCAAGATTAATGATATTTTAAGAGATATTTATGGAAATGAAACCCTTTGGTTTTGTATAAAGTTAAAATGTTATTTGATAAGGAATTTATTTTCACTTTTTTTACATATGATCAAAGTTATTTTTGACCTTTAGGGTTTATCTTATATTTGATGTTAAGATAATTATGGGTTGTAGTTGATCTCCTTAAAAAGTTATCACACATCATTTCCATTATAGAAGATTTCTCATTGGTTTTTCTTGACAAATTAGACATTAAGGAAGTGGTAAGGTTGTAAGTATTTCCAATTTCAACTATATTTTATCAGAATATGTGGTTTAAATCAATGTTTTGTAAAATTATTCAACAATATATTGATACAAAGTAGAGTTTCAGCATTGCATATCATTCTCGGACAGATGGTCAATTTTATAGAACAATTAAAACCCTAGAGGATATACTGATATCTTTTTATATGGATTTCAAAGTTGTTTGGGATAAAAATATTCATAAAGTTTACTTTTTTCAATAATATCTTTCACTCAAGCATTCATATTTCTCTTTATAAGTCCCTTAATGGAATGAACTGTAGAACTCTAATGTACTGAAATGAAGTTGTAGAAAGAAAGATATTGGGACCTGAATAATCTCATGATATGGTAGAGAAGGTTAAAACCATTTAATAACACATCATGATAGAATAAATTTGATATAAATTTTATGCTAATAATATTCAATGTGATATAGATATTTAATTTTCTGATAGGGTCTTTCTATGAATTTCTTTTTGGAAAAAAGAAGGTAAAATATGCCCTAGGTATATTTTTCCCATTGAAATACCATATCATATCATGAAAGTATCTTATAATTTCCACCAAAACTCTATCGATTTCATGATGTGTTCCATGTATCACTCAAGTATAATTACATACATGATCTATCACAAGTACTGAACTTAGGTTTTGTACTGCCAGAGCATGTATTTCTTATGAGAAATGACTCGTAGAGATTCTATATCAAATAGAAAAGGTTCTATGAAATAAGTACATTCACCTCATAAATGTTTTTTGGATAAAACACCATATTTAAAAAGCTACATGGGAACCTGAGGATATAATGAGTCAAAATTATCCTTAGTTTTTTATACCAACGAGATGAATTTCAAGGGAAAAAATCATTTCAAGGGGGTAGAATATAACACCCCGAGATTCTGTGAAATATTTTCCTTTGAATATATTTTATGTTACACAAACTCTAATTTTAGTTTTTTTTCACACGACACTAAATTTTTCTTATGTTACACGGAATCCTAATTTTATATCGTGTAACATATAACATCAAGTTTAAAATAAACATGACATACAATTAAAATATTATTATTTAATATGATAGTTATCAACTAACAGTTAGAATAAAGGGTGTGAATAGGATTAACTAAATTATGAAAATATTATTTACACATGTATACATATTTAATTATTTTCCAAATAATTAATGATAAATGAAAATAAAAAAACTATATGAAAAAAAAAGGAAATTTATTTCTAGAAAACTATTTTTTTATGAAAACAAATGTGTTCCACCGTAATAAAATAATAAAATCACTTTTGGTGAAAAATTTTAATGAAATTTTTATATTATATATTAAATAAAATATTTAACATTCATATTAAATTTTTTATAAAAAATATATTAGAATAAATCAAATTGTACGCTTAGAAATAGTATTTTTCTAAAAAACAGTTTCGTTGCTTTTTTATGGCACACTTATTTTAAAACTAGTTTTGAAATTTAAGTAATATTTATTTTTAAAATAAAAAAAACCATTTTTGAAATTTTAATATCAAAATTATCTTAGGTTGAATTTGTTTGGATTTTTTTTAAATTTTCATTTTTTGATGAATAGTGAAAAATACTGAATTTTAATTGAAAACTGTCTTTTCGTTTAATTTATTAGTAAAGTTAAATTATATTTTAAATTGGTTTTAAAGTAAAATTAGTTAAATTATACATTAATTAATCCAATTTAGGTCATTTTAATCTATTTAATATTTAATTTAGATATTAAAACTTTGTAAACTTTTGAACTTTTTCTCTTTAAAAACTTGTTTTCTTATCACGTCTACAGGATTAATTATAAATTAAATTCTTTAAATTTTGTGATTTTAATTGAAAAAAATGGATTCTATATTTGTGATATTAATAATTTATATTATCTAATAATTTTAACTTAATATTTTACCAAAAGTATTAGTGAATGTAATAAAATTAATTACTGTGGTTAAGGTAAAAAATTGTTTTTAGGGAGGTTAAACTATAAATAAAAGGGTAAAAATGACCTATAAACTTGTATAAAAACTATTTTATAGAACTAGTTTTACTATGAAAACTATAATTTTAATTAATTACCCATTTATAACCATTTTTACATATGAAAAATGTGGGATCACGCAATTCTTTTTAAAAATACCAAGTGTGTCCTCTCCGCCAAAAATAAAAGACCACCCCCTATCCTCTCTTATTCAAACAAAAAAAATGATTTTGGTTCAGTCAATACATAAAAAAATGAATTATAAACTTCCCTCATATCATATTACAAGCCTTATTTTGTACATAAATCTAACATAGAAGGATTTTGGTGGAAACCTAAGGAGGATACCCAAAGAAGAGGTAATGTTCATCAATAAGCATTTTTGTTTTATTTATTCCTACACCTAATCAAATTATTATTATAAAAATATTTTATAATAACCTAATAATATTAAATATACTTCTATTTTTTATTTTAAGGTCATCAATATCCACTTCCATCAAATGGGTTATGAAATCATTGTTTATGTGTACGGTGGACTACCGCCTCACAAACTTAAGTCATTTGTTTCTCCATTACCACCTCTCAATGTTATAAATAATGATGTATTTATTTTTTATATGTTATATATATGATGATATTATGATTATTTAATTATTATATCACTCATACCTTTATACTATCCATTTTTTTAGAATACGATAATGTCGCTTGTGTGTATGGAGGATTACCACCTCATGAAGAGATGTGATTCATTCACACTTTACATGAAAGGTATTAAGAATGGTTTTAATGAAAATAATTTATATATATATATATATTACATGAAAATTATTTTATAATGATTATATACATCACATACATTTTTTTTCCTTCAGTCTGACAAGAAAATGGAAACATCGTGCATGCGTTCGTATAAACTATTGTTTCCATAAATGGTGTAATTTGTTTTTTATCACTAAATTTTAGAGATTAACCAATATAAAAATTAATGAATATATATGATATTTATATAATGGTTTAAATTATTTATATTATTAATCCATTATATAATTAGTATAACCATGAAATAATAAGTTAAAACATATATGAAAAACAAAGCAGTTATTGCTCGAAATGTGACTTTTACATGAAAGTGTTAATAAAAGTATAATAAAAGGTCATAAGAAAATAATATATGGTATGATATTTATTAATATGGTTAGTTAATATATTTATAATAATATTATATTTGTTATACAATATTTTTTAATGTGAATAACGGACGTCAAGACTTAAGGTAAGGGATTTTTTTCTCACTTTTTACTTCTGTGAGGCACATGAAATATTTAGAACCTATTTTTTATATGGTGTATATACTACACATAAATTTTTATTATTATGATTATTATAAAAAAATATTTGGGTTTAAATATCCATTTTATGATCTCCCTGTCATGTTGTTTACTATCCAAAATTTAACAAATCGGTAAAGAGTTTTTACTTAAATTTTACTTTCCTTGAAACATATATTATGTTATGAACATATATTCCTTCATGATGTGTATATACAGACCCTTTGAAATTTATTATCATGAATTTATTTATCCTTATGATATTTTAATTTTCATTCTATGTTATTACTTTATGGGGATTATGATTCAATTTTACCAAAGTGGTGATGATTTTATGTTACAATCTCATCATTTATCAGGATTGTTTATTATTATGTTTCCGATGATAAAATATTATAATCCATCTAGCAATAAAATCATTAATTTTATTATACTATGTTTATTAATAATATTTTCAAGTAATATTACCATTTTCCACTCTTTGGTACTTAAAATAATTGAGGAAATGGTTATGAGAAAACACGAATTTATTTCTCTATTTAATTTGAAATCAGTTTTCTTACAAAAAACATGATTTTAAAAAAAATGTTTTTGAAAATGTTTTAATATCCTCTTATGATTATTAAAATAAATTTTTACCCATTTTTTAATCTTTACAAAAACAATTCAAGGAAATATTCATTTCATTTTAAAAAAACAATGCATGATTGGCTTTTACTAAAAATGTGAAAGGAATATTTGTTTTAAATATGCACAACATGAACAATATTTATTATTGTCATGATCTCACAATTATTTCAAGTTTACCTTATAATATTTTAAATTTATCTTCAAATAAAATATTTTCCATAATATTTGGGAAATTTTTATATTTTAAATAAATTATTTCAATATGAAAAGGATTTTTAAAGTGCCTTATGTTTTAAAAGGTGTTTTTAAAATAAAAAAGGATAT
Source organism: Viscum album (assembly GCA_963277665.1). Taxonomy (NCBI): domain Eukaryota; kingdom Viridiplantae; phylum Streptophyta; class Magnoliopsida; order Santalales; family Viscaceae; genus Viscum; species Viscum album. Next base: position 2,054,706 of record OY728123.1, on the reverse strand, counting down.
TTTACTCAATAAATATTTTAAATGATTTTTAAATATTCCTTTATAACTTTTCAAGGATATTTTAAAAGAAAATTATTTTCAAAAAAATTATGTTTTAAAATATTATTCAATGTGTAAATGATATTTTCCTGAATAAATGTTATAAATGACCATTAAAAATTATTTTGCATCTAAGATTACATTTTTTTTTGTCACCTATGCCTTACTCAGGATATGATCCAAGGATACAATTATTATTCTTTCTCTAAATGGTTTATTTTTATGATGACATGATATTTATGAAACACATTTCTCTTCTATGGGTTATACCATGATAAAATTATTATGAAACCTTCTTATTTTTTCCATGGGTTCTACTATGATGAAATAATGAAATGATTATAAAAGAAGTATCTTTCCCATTGGTTATGAGCTAATTATATTCTTATAAAACCCATTTCATTTCATAGTTCAAGATATGATGAATGTTTTATGATCTTATGGAACACATAAATATGGTTTACATTATTATATGGTTAGGACCTTTATCTATCTCTAATTAATTGCGTAAATATTTATATATCATGAGATAGACTGGATTGGAATAGGGAGTGAACTTGGTTCAGGAACAGATTTTTTCCACTATTGTGGTCTTGGGATTGAACCTTGAATACTATGATGGTTTGGGCATAAAACCCATTAAAATATTATATACATGGTAATGATCCTTGACTAATAAGGAAATAATTTTATATGCTTATGTGTATGCCACAAATTCCATGTCTTATACCAATGTTATGCTCTCATGGCTCATGTTATTTTATTTACTTACGATTTATGTCTTATGAAATTCTAATATTTATTACATAACATGATATTTTGATCTTTAATATTCAAGTTATGTCTTTCATATGTTATGATAATGTTTCATACCATTATGTTCATGTTATACTTATATATCTCCCATGTTTATCATTAATGAGTATCTGAGCTCACTTTTTCTAATTTTTCCATTCCCTAGGTTATGAAGATATGTATTATGTATGATTTTTATAATAAGGGTGATATATATGAAGAACTTTGTGGGAGATGATATAGCTAATCTATGAACTAGTTATTTATGTTTATAAGTTTCAAAAGGCACTAAACTATTATGGTCTTTAGGCATTTGTTTGTTTAATGTATTGAATATTCATTTAAAAAGATGTAATATCTATTTATGATAATTCATGGTCACTATAACCATGTAACACCATTCCTACTATTGTGGGTGTGGAGTTTTCCCTATTTCTCATAGGGAAAAACTTCAAACATAATTCCTTTAATTTCAAGACCTATGGTTTTCCATTCAATAAGAATGGCTAGCCTCCATGATGGTGGACCCAAAATTCCCAAAAACCATAGCATACATATCCAAAATGGGACTGTTCATTCCTTCCATCATGGTATGGTAGACCCGTAGAAGACTGAAACATTTCTATTTCCCCTGGAACACCTCCAACATCTAAAAAATAGAAAGCGATGGGCCCAAAAGGTCCAGACCATTACAATTCATGCTTATAATGATGCATCAGTATAATCCCATGACTCTATGGGAAAATATTTTGAACCAAAAATCAATAACATAATATACTAATTTATCCTAATCATATATCTCAATTGTAACAATGGTAACAAAAAAATGATCCCAATTCCCCTAGAATTATAGACTTTTGTCTGAATATGTGCTTTATTTATACACATAATGACCTCCATGCCATAATTTTTTTCTTAATTTGTTAGAAAACTTTTACTAAGACATCAATCTATTATATCTCAAATAAAAAAGAATAATCATTCTAGTATGACTTTGTAGTAATATTTCTTTGATACTTATTTATTATATCCCAACCCATATAATTCCATAGTTACCATATAAATGTGTTAGTAGACCTAAAGAATTCCTATTAGAATGTCGATGCTTTTTAACTAGCAATGAGGTTTATATTTAGTAGTCTCCCCATTATCACCTATTAAACCCTTTTTACTATTCAAAACCCTTTTTCATACTGATAGTTTTACCAAAGTTCCAAGGGTTCTTTGATCGGGATATCATAAAGTGAGATGGGTCGGTACGTTACATGTTACATCCAATAAACCACTTAAAATCAAGAAAACCTAGTTTACACAGGCACTAGTTACTTTTCCCAATTTCAAACTCAACCATGAAAACACCTACAAGCCTGATATGTCTAATTAAAAACAACCATGGAACACATTCCTAGAAATCCATTCAAACATTCAAGTTACCTCAAGTTAGACACTAAATTGAAAATTGCCCAATTTACATTGTTAAATGTTTCTTATTCCAAAAGCTTATTAAATCATTTTACACAAACCAAAATTATCATCAGTTTTCAAATCACCCCTTAGTATCCATGATTTCTTTTTAGAAAATAAAACCCAAAACCTTTTGAGTTTTAAGTCATTTATATTCCCAAAAAACAATATAGTTTTTAAAATCCACTTGGAATATTAGTTTCAAAATCATTTTCCTAAAATTTTATCATAATAAAAAAATATAAAACTATTTCAAAATAATTATATTTAATAACAATTTCAAAAAAACTTTTAAAACCATTTAATATAAACGTCATGACATGGAACATATTTTGTTTTTAAAAAATGGTTTTCTCATAAAAAAATTCTTAAAAATCATTAATTTATAGAATTAAAACAATAAAAAAACAAATAGAAAATTTCCTCAAATCCATATTAATGTAATCACCCATTATAAATTATTTATAAGTAATCAAATATATTATATGATTCTTAAATTTATTGTGGATTTTAATGAGAAAAAATGTTAAAAAACATGCCCATTGGAATGAATATCATGTCCTAATCATGCCACAATCATGATTCATGAACAACTCAATAGAACCCAAAAAAGATCTATTTATCATCCCAAATAACATACCGTATTGGGATTCTTTATCCAACACCTCACTAATCCTGGAGTTTCTATTCTCAACACTATTCATCCTAAACAAACATGGGTTTTAATCGATTCTATATAGTCCATGCATGCTACTAATTTACCTCTTGAGTCCTAAAAACCTAACTCCACATCTAACTAATACTCTACAGACCCAAAAAAATATTATGATTCCATTTTAAAATTCCCCAACCTAAATCACCCAAAAAACACTTGGTCGTGTGAGTTTTAAGACCCTAAACACACCTCTATATACTCTAGAGGCTACTGACAAATGGTGATATCCTAAAACAATCATCTGGAGACTATTCCATCAATAGTAAATCCTTAGGTTCATGCCTGATTATACCAAAAATTAAATATGAACTGTCTATATAAGAGACATTATAAAAAACTATAGAAAAAATAGTTAGCAAATAGGGCCTCAAAAATCTAGAATAGAAAACTAGTAAATAGTTTATATGATGCTCTAAATAAAAAAGATCATTTGAAAAAAATGCAAAACATGTATCATTTTATAAATAAAACTGTGACACGTAGGATGGTATATATGAAGAACAATAATTATAAAATAAAAAATAATTTCCTTTAAAAAAATATATAATATTACCTTTAGAATCCCCAACCTCAAAAACCTGCAATACCTAATCAATGTGTCCAAATATATATGATACCTATTCATGAAAGTAAATATAATGGTTTATCCATGTACATTGAAACTAATGTTGTGTATGCAGGTTGGTGGTGACTCCAAAAATCTAGTAGGATTCCCCTACATGCCTTAACACACTAATTACTAATGTGGTCAAGTGGATTTTTAGGAAATATATAAAAGGATTTAAATTCATTCTCATGCAATAAACCCATCGAAGAAAATAATAAATAATATATATATAGGAAAATGCATCAGGTCATCATTTTCCCATCAAGATAAAATGACACTCAACCCCTCCTACTTAGGATAATACAAGGAAGGAGAGAGTCAATTCTTGTTATAATACTTATTGATACATTAAATATACCTTATCAATAAATGTACATCCCACATAATATATGAAGTCATATCCTATATCATAAACTAGAACATCCCTTCCCTATCAAGGGAGGCTACCTAACAAAATCCATGCTAAATCCCCATACAAAACATATCACTCAAGGATGGCCATAAATCAATTCTAAAAAATGTATCTAACCAAAACATCTCACTCAAGGTTGGACACACTTCAATTCCACATAAAGTACCCAACCACACCTCCACAATCAAAGTTTTTCACATGTGAATTCAATCTCAAGTCCCTAAATAGACTTTATCACTCAAGTTTGGATACACATCAATTCCATATATTTTCCCTAATCACACCTTAAGTTTGGTTAACATATCAATTCTACAAAAAGTACCAGGCCTCGTATTCTCACTCATGGTTGGCTACATATCAATTCCACATCATATCTCCCAAAACACCTTATCATTTGAGTTTTGTTACACATCATATCTAAGACAATAATTTCCCAATAAAGGTATTTAAAATATCAATATATTATATTATTCCTTATCACTCAAGGGAGGTCACACATAATAATCTCATATCATCCCTTTTCACTCATGGGAGGCCACACATCAACATCCTATAACATCCATTATAACTCAAGGGAGGCCCCAATATTCATGATCCCATGCCATTAAATCACAAAAAAACCTTCCTCTCAAAAATGAAGTGGTAACAAGCATTGGTTCTAGAAAATTTTAAATAAAGTAGAATGAATAGTTTATAAAATAATATAAATAAAGAAACACTAACCCAGCAATACATTCTAAGCACCAAAGTACTATAAGGACATCCCTTAATATCCTTCTGTATCAATAATTTAAGGATAATAATACCAAATGTGGCCATAAATTTGATACCATCATAAAAGACTGATTCATTATTCAAATCCATATGCCAATCAATGAGGACACTTAATCCTAAACGCATCTCAAACTTCTCATTCAAGGCATCATTTACCTATGAGAATATCCATGAATCTCTTTATGAAACTAGACATTTTTTTATCAAACCAAATCCATTTCAACCATATCTACCCATTGAGGGGTCAATTACATAAATTAAAACCCAAAAGACCACTTTGATACTAAAAGAAGAATGTTACTAAATCGACTCATGCACCCACATACAATCCAGGTCATACACCTACATAAAACTTATGTAACACAGTAAATACATCTCAATAAATCATGAATTATATTTTAATGGGAATAATATACTATAAAATCCTAATCATGAAGCACATTTGAGGGAAACCATTCCATATAATACTATTCATTTTTTTCACACTAGGTTAAACATACCTAATCAAATATTAAATCATGACCTTCCATATTTTCCACAAAACCCAAATAAAAATCATCATTATAAACCATTTATAAAATTTATCTCATATAGTATTATTCATTTTGTTCCCTCATCTAAAACTCCACTAAAGCATTCTTCAAAAACCCCCACACTTGTTTTGAAATACCATGTCAAAACCATCACTTGAAATCATCTCATTTACCTTGAAATCCCATTTAAATCTATTTACTTTAGAAATTTGTTTTTAATAAAAAATACCCTTTTTACATCCAAATTTACAAAGGAAGACCCATTTATAATGATAATACAAATCACACAAACAAATATTCAATAAAGATTTCCACTATAAATCATTCGAGCAAAGAGAAATTAATGAACCATTTTTCATTCTATGTGGTCATTGTTGACTATTAGGCTGATGTGAGCTCATACTAATTTATGGGGTGACATCATAAATATTATGAAATCATGATATACACTAAAATAATTATTTTACATGAATATAAAATTAGTAGATAAGCAATATAAATAGAAATTTAAATGCTAGTTATGTCAATCGATGATATGTAAATCAATAAAAATATAGTACTAAACCTATTCATGTCTATGATCCCCTATATCATTAATAAACTCAATAAATTTCATCTATAATTTATAACTAGAATGTAATTTTTATTCCAAAACTCAATGGGAAGCATAAAATCACTAAAACAATGACTAATGGGGTGTATTACACTCCTTACATGAACCCAGATCGATTCCATACAAGGTACTCAATTTATATACACAAATTAATAACCAATTAACCAAAAAAAATTAGAAACATTAATAAACTTTTAAGGGAAAACCCAAAATTATAAAAAAATAATCTCATTTCATTCATATTCTTATTATCCCCTTTATCCATGAAAATCAAAATCCATATATTATCTACCAATTTCCACTATACTCTGGTGGAATCCGCATCAAACCCTATATAGAACCAATGAAATTAAAGAGGGGAAATAAAAGGAATGAGAAGAAGAAAATGAATTAAATATTTTACCTAGTTTTAGATGAATTAAAATAACTCTTAATCAATCTCAAACCAAGGGGAAACTAAGGGGTATAAGGGGAATATATAAAGGGATACAATACAACTAAAATGCATCCCTCAAGCTCCCATTTGGATGAAGAAGATAAGGGTCTGACCTGAACCCCAAAACACAACATGAATACTTCCCTTATATAATTACCCAACACATCATAGAGTGACCCTCTCCTTTAGGTTTATCTATATTGGGTGGCCCTTCTAGCCACAGTGTGTCTCCCTACCTCTAATAAGAACCATAACTCTCATGATAAGGGCTACAGAGTGTGGCCTCCACTTCTATATCATGAATTTCCCTGTAAACCTACTCCCACAATATATCCCTCAGGCTTAATACTATGATTCCTCCCCTTATAAAATCATTAAATTATTTCCTAGGGTTCAGGGAATTCTCAATATCCCTTGAGTAATATTTTTTAAATTCATTCATAATTATTCATCACAACATAACAGCCTTCACTATAACATGTTCTTATACATATAAGTTTCTCATGGAGTTACATTTATTTAACATTTATTGGTGGTCCCTACTTATCTCTCTTCCTGATGAGATCCTCACACATCATGGGATAATGATATAGTTATAAAAAAATCTCCACCCTTCGTCACGTCTAACTCCTCTGTCTTCTACTCCACACCCCTAGGTATAAAAAATTCAAGTTTTAATTGGTCGTCACCAACCCATAATGATGTAAGTCATTACAATTTACATTATTTCATATAAAATATTTTATATTTATTTATATAATTGATCATATCCCATAAAATATTAAGGTATTCTTTTAATAAATTTCTAAAAAAATCATTAAAGGTAATATTTCATTTTATGATTTGTAACTTTTTTTATGAAATAATATAAAAAATCCATATTTTATTTATTTTATAATTTATAAATTATTTATAAATTATTTTTTAGATTTTACATAAACAATTTATATCAAAGTCATTAATTTAATTCTATATAAATTAATCCATTTTAATAATAACATGTGATTTTTAAATTTTACTTATAAAATATTTTATAATTATTTATTAATTAGTCATAAAAAATTAATATTTACACATTTGAATTATGAATCCGTCATAAATTTAATCATATTATTTAATTACATTTTATTATTTATAAAAATTTCTAAATTATAAAATCATTTCATAAATTAAATAAAATTAAATATTAAAAAACACTTTATATAATGGTTAGTGATGTTGTGAGAGGCATACTAAAATATCCCATATCATAAAATCTCTTTTTTCTATATAATGTTATGAAATATCAGATATGACATATTGAAATTAAAAGAAAAATGATTATCTCATATTAGTTATAATGATATTACTCCTCTCATTTTGAATCAAAAGTGATTGTATCCCTGTATTGTACCTAAAAATTCAATGAGTAAAAAAATTAAATAACTTGGAAGAAGATATCTAATATCTTAGATGTTATATAATGATTTAGTTTAGTATGAATTAGAGTAAGTTATCACAAACATTGATATTGCATATCACAACCCATGAAATAGTTATTAATGGCTATAATTATTTCATAAAGGCTTAGTGATTATCATGTACAATGATATTGATATATTAAATTTTTTCATATCTTTATTATTCAAAAACATATGAATTATAAAAAATAATAATTTCTTTTAAACTTCATGATGTTTCTTTGATACCAATAAAGGGTTGTTCTAGGTAACTCAATTTACCTAACATAATGGAAAAATGAAGATCCAAATGAATTATGATAAGGGGAGTTGTATTTTTTATCAATAAGTAATTATGTAAATATATGTTGAGTTATGGTAATGAACCCAGTGAATGGGAAGATAGAAGAACCAAACATATTGGTGATATTTGAGATTTATCTTGGATTTTGTGTTGTCAAAATATTATTTGGAATGAATAAAATAGATGAAGAGATGCATGATTCTTGGAATAGTCATTTTATTCGTGGTTTATTCATATATTAAAGATTAGAAAAGGTGGTAATTTTGTTTCTGTTGTCACTTTATAATACTATAATATCAAAATAATAACCTAATATAATGATGTTTTTATAAAATATGATAATCTCTTGAAAATTTTGTGTCACTTCTCCTTAAATTAATATATATAGAATTAAATTTACCAAATTGATGAGTTAATGGGGATTAGAATATTATTTTATATTTATGTGATAAAGGTATTTCATTTATTGATTTTTGATTGAAGTACTTTAAAATAATGGAACATGATGAACATCAGGTTGAGTTATTGAGATAATGGGTGATTCATAGAAAATTTTAAATTATTTCATATATGTTGTATAATACTTAAGAATAATTTTGATATGATTTATAGTTGTTTAATGATATAAAATATTTTTTTGATTTTTCTTGAGATTATTTGAATTTATTGAATAAGGTTTAAATAACTTTTGAGTTATTTAGAGTTTCTTATGTAGTTATACAAGAGTAAGAAAGTTTTTCTATTATTTACAAAAAAAATAACATCAATATTTTTAAGTTTGTTTATAAATGATGGAAAAAAATTATATCTAAATATAAATATCTAAATTATTTGTAAACCTTGTGATTTAATGATAAATATTTCCTAAGTATACATATAGAAAAATAAAAATAATATGAAGGAAAATTATGAGTAACACTGAGATTTCAAATGCTGCATAAGAGTAATTTTTCTATCAAGTAATATTAATTAAGAGTTCATTAATTAGTATTTTTAAGGTATCAATTCTCATGTATGAGTAAATATGATATTGCATAATAATAATAAAAAGTATCAAGAGGCCTTGTATGAGTATTGTGGATCATGCATAACGTTTTCTAATGTAATTAAATTCTTATGTATGATTAGTCAAATATATTTAAAATAGCTTATTGTATTCAAAACATAGTATATTTTGAGTTAAATTAAAATTAGTTTTTTAGGGATAATTGATTGAAAAAATTAATGAAAACTTATGAATATATTTTCAAAAATATTTATGGATATTTTAAATATGATATTTGTTTCTAAATTTTGAGAATAAAATATAGATTTTTTATCAGATATATTTTTGAATATTTTTGATAATTTAGGATTATACTAAAAAATACCATGGTAATTTTCCATACTTAAATATAAAAAATATTTAAACAGACATGTTTTGTTTATAAAATAATATGAATAAAATAGTGAAGAAGATTAGAAGCATTGAAAATTTTGATATCAACAAGAAACTATTACTGGAATATATTGAATTGAAATGGGATGGTTCTTTTATTATATATTAAAAATCCCTGATTTATTAAGAATAAAAAACATGGATTTTCCTCCTCCATCATTGCCCTAATTTTTCTAAATAATTAAGCATGTTCAGATATAGGGTACTTAAAGTTCGTTGAGTGAGAAATGTTGATTTGAATTTAATTTTTTCTAATTACATGATATATAAAAGTTCATTTTTGAGGAATAATATTTATCAGCTGATGTTATGAAACCCTAGAGAAATTTTTCCAGTAAGGAGGTTGGAGAACTATTTATAAATAGGATGAATCCTGTATAAATAACCTATTAGAAAATTTTAACTATTGGGACATGTTTTTTGGGTTATAGATAATACCTTCCCATTATGTATTTATATTGTCATATTAATAAAGAACATGTGTTTGAGTTTCATTGAACATATATATAGAATATTCATCCACATTGAGGGGAACCTTCTAAAAAATGCATGTGTTTATATCCTTTTATTTATTTCTCCTTCATGAAGTGTGATTGTGTTTATAAATATGTATGTGATCAATTAATCCAAATAGGTATAGTAATTTTAGAATTATTATGAAGAGATTCTATAAAAATATCCCCATAATGATTTATGATACCACTCAGTGTGGCTATACTAGTTTACTGAGAAATGGTCCTTCCTCTAATTAGATCTTTTGGATTATAGTTTGTTTTATAGTATCTATATTTTGGTTTTTTGTCTTTCCTAAAACAATATAGTTGTAATCTTAAAAAACCATGAAGAACAAGAATATAAATCCAATAAGTTGATAATGATATCATCAATGATGATGTAAATAGAGTATTAACCACTAATTATAGGCATTCAAAGTTGATAAACTTCTTTTATGTCTATTGATAACTAACCACTTGAAGAATATATTTCATGTTGTGATGTATATGTGTATATAGAAACACGTGGTATTTTTTATCTTTAAAATGATCAATTAAAAAATATTCCTATTAATTTTTTCACTATATTAATTGAGTAAATTAAGGATCTAAAAAATGAGAATACACTATTAAGGATAATAACTAATGATTTTGAATGAGTTTTGACTAATATTATGATGATGTATAACAAAATCATAAAATAGGTTTAATTCTCAAATAAATTTTCATTATTTTATAAATTAATATAAACACTTGATGAATGTGAATTATAAAAATAAATTGATGATGAAGATGAAACTAGATAACTGTTTGGGGAGAGGATCCATGCCTTGATAGAAACTCTAAATTTCATAATTTCATTCAAGAATTCTCAGTTTGATTTAAGTTAAAAGATTTCAAGGAACATAAAAAAATTTATAAGGGCCATGAAATACATATAGAGTGTATTAGAGAGTGTGATCATATAATTAAGTCATTGAGAGATGATAAAATCACTCTGATTATAAAATGAATTCATTTTCATGTAATGTTGAGAAATTTGGATGATTTTCAAGATACATTATCACTGAATATTTATAGAAGAGTAACTTCTATGAATATTTATTATGAAATTATTGATACTAGAAAGGAATAAAATTATCCAATGATATAACTACTATAGGATACATGAAAATTGAGGTGTCATTTTATAACATTTGTTTCCCAGATCACTCTAGGAACTATAACGAGACTATTTCACCACATGACCTCAGGCATGCCTCCCTAAATTCTAGAGGCTACCAACTAGCAGTGGGGATATAATTAGGGACCATGGAGAGGATATACCCCATGTATTATAGTGAAAAGTAATAGATAAAATAACTAGGTTTCATACATCATAAAATAATAAAAGTGGAAGGTGTAAATATAAACAGGGAGATAAAAATGAAATGAAGTAAAGGAAAATACATCCATTCCATAAATTCAACTTATTTACCACTGGTCTGGTTACAAATAATTTCTTGTACAAAAAGGAAATAAATATGTTGGATCCTTGAAATCCCTGATCCATATCACACCCCATGCTCCAGATATCATCTAAGATATCCAACTAAACATCTCGTATCTAAGATAAGGGTCTCATCACAACCTATATAGGTTACCAAGTGAATGTATTCTCAGGTATCTATGTGTAGTGGTGGACTAAGTATGGTGTGAGTACAAAACTCTATATGACACTACCAATGTATTCTCCTACAAAGTGGAATATGATGTGACATATGCATGTGACATGCTAAAATCAAATAAAAAATAATGGTAGGAATAAAATAAATAAAACAAAAAACATCAACCCTTAGTTCCATGACCCTTATTGACCATATATACTTTAACTAATTATAGGGTGTCTCTGAGCACACCATGATGGCCATTCATCCCAAGTAACATACATACTCCAAATCAATGGTAGCACTAACCACATCTTCATGACTCGAGGGACCCATACCATGACAGAACAACCATCTGAGCTCTAATTCTATGAAAGATCAACCTTGAATACATCTCTAAATCATGGATGTTATAACCATATCCTCACAACTTTAGGGAAACTTCCCATGTAACTCTAATTCTATGGGATCTAAAACCATGGTAACTCTAACAATGAGCTTCAACTTAGTGGAAACTCCAAACATTAAGCTTTATGTCCAAGGAAACTCTCATCCATATACCGACTTCAATCCATGGAATCCCAACACTAATCTCCAACTATATCGTATCTCCAAAAATCAATATACAAGTCCATGGAATCCTGTATATTTATCATATATACCCTGAGGATGAATTCTATAAATCTCAATAATAAAAGAAACAACATGGGTTGGCCTAACACCCACAATCAACACCATTGTCCATAGTCCCTCATGCTTACATGTTCGGTACAGGATTTAAGGTGATACCCACCACCATATCGCATACACCTATTCAGGGTTTTTTAGTCAATAGGAATTCAATGAGGTCCCCTCAGTCAACACAAGAATATGTACCCCACTTGGTTCCTTGGTATTAGAAGACACATGGGTCACCACTCGATGCCCATAGGGTATTAGTTATTTTAGCATCATCCTCAATGTATAAAATCCTTGTTGAATAATTAGGCATGATTCTTGGAAAAAATTAAGAGATATCCCATGGCCCCTTTAGGTTCCTCAAGTATTACTAGGGCGTCCATTCACCCAACTCGATCCCAATATACCTATGTTCTATCCACCTAGGACTAGGCATGAGCTAAAAAATCACATTAGGTTTGGCCTCACCTCTCAAGAGGTTTGGAAGCCACCAGGTGTCTTATATGAATCATATGTTTCTCTTAGGTTGGTCATCTCAAGTCCCAGTACACCTCTTTCAAGAGGTGGAAAAGGTCCCTACCCTAGGAATACTTTGTCTCATAAGTCTCGATCACCCTATTCAAGGGGTCTGTAGGTCATAGTATCTTAGTGTCCAATGCCTCTACCACTAGAGATAAAGGCTTAATTTCAATGACCATTATGGTCTAGGAACTTTGATCTACTTTTCTTAGGGATTCGATCTAATTCACCCATTTACATTAATTGAAACATTCAATTTAAATTAAATAAACAATTTAATAAAAAAATGAATTGACTAAATTGGAGATCTCTCACAAAATATTCTATATAAATAAATTATAAATCCATACGGATAGTAAGAAAGACGACCTACCTTGTTTTATAGCTTTCCACTTTTATTTTCCAAGGGTCAATAGTAGCTCCCAAGGCCTACTCAATCTCATCAAAACTTTCCCATGCTCAGCCAAGATTTCGTCAATGACCCAAGATCCTAACTCATGCTTAAAAAAATAATAAATTAATTATTATGTTTATAATTAATTAATTAATTTAATTCCATCTTAGTATAATTTTGTAAAAATCATGAGGCTTTAGTCATCCATCAAAACTAAATCCAACTTCCCATGATAGGTCTATAGGGGACTCATGACACCATTCCTGATCAAGTCCCTAAGAATCAGAACTATTTCTATAAATTAAAATAATTATTTTTTAATGAAAATCAGAGAAAACTTCATGGCATGATGTACCATTTATGAAATAAAAATCATCAGTGTGCGAACATCGTCTTGGGATGTCCTCTTAATAGGAAATATGAAGGGCTCACCGAAATCAAGTGATTTCACCATTCACTGGTGAAATATCTATTTCCAACCTAAATCAAAACAATAATGAATCAAGGATAAGATTTATAAGAAGAGATATGAGAAATTATAAGATATTGAACATTGTGTCAATGATAAAAACACCTAAGAACATCTCCCTAATCTAAGGGAGAAGATGTTATGAGGTGGGAGGGGGTGCTCCGACTATGAGAGAGAATCAAAAGGAAATACAAGGGTTGCCCCTATAAAAACCCAACGGTAGAATGGGAATCTTACCTATATTTAAATCGGTCAGCTAACTAATATGGGTCCATCAGTTAGGTGGTGGAACCCCTGTATATAGGGGTAATACTATCCATCCATTGGCTATCTGGTGACTACTGTAGTTTTTTTCAATAGCCCAAACAACCCCCAGACAATCACTCTACCCACCCAATCCTCCATAACCATCTTCCAAAACCTAATATATTTCTAAATATAGATTTTTAAGGGGAACATGATTTCATAATTTGATTCCAAATCTTAGTGTAAAATTCATTCGACCCTCTAAATGAAAATTTAAACTATTATTAAATTTTAAAATCCCCAACAACCATGAGGCATTAAAAACTTCCTACCATATAACTTCTTATCCCTAAGAAGTCACAGTGGTCATCCAAAAAAACCCAACATACCTTTATCCCCAAATCCTATGAAAATGGAAGCATTCCATATTTGAATACCCATAATTCCCCCATAGTAATACATTAAACAAAAGTAATTTTATTTCCAAATGCTTGATCCAACACTCACATCATCCTAAAGAATCACAACAACACTCCATGGTTCTTATCTATCTCGAGACAATCAAGTTTTCTCTTTCCATCATTCAACTGGACAAAGGTTCTCCCCACCATTGGAATTAACTTATAACAACTACTTCTAAACCACAACATTTCCCATATTTGGAACCATTTACAAAAACACTCACTTTTCATTCTAATTAAATGCATTTCATGGTCTTCAACTCGCTGAACCTATTCACACATGATAATTCCACTCATAGTTCTCAATATGAATAAAAGGTGTTCAAATTATAATCAACCAAGATCAAAACCTAGCTGTGACAGATTTTCATTGAAAATATCTAGAAAATCCTTGATAAAATCTTGTTTTATCCCATATGAAATTTCAGATATAGTTCCTAACTGATTATATAAAATTACATGTGAAAATGCAAGCTAAACCACCTTTATCCAACCTTCCTCAAAAAAGTTCAACTCCCACCATCTATGCATCACTAAAACACAGTCACAATGACTTTACCCTAATAGATTCTCATAATAATTCAAGTATGATCACTGAATTTGTACCTAAAATATAGTGAAATTTCATAGCTTAGTCCTCATCCAACTAAATTCATTTCCATACTCTTTCATACCATGATCACTAAATCACCTCTAATCCAATACATTTATATCATCACAAGCCATCATGAGCCCAACACCTACACTCAGACTCCACCTAATACCATATCTAAATTATACCATGAATTAACCAGGGGATATAGTGGTACTCAATTCCATTCATTAATCTACATAAGAATTCCAAAATGACCATCCAATGACTAGTCTCATACTCCTATGACCCTTCTCACAAGAGGGTCACATGCTCATAGATGACATGCTGCTTCCAACTATAGGATCATCCTTGTAATCGCACCACCAAAAAAAGTTCCCAATTACCATGGACCTTTCCCTATATATCACTAGAAATAAATATTATCATGACCAAACCTACTCATTCTAGATATCACACCCACAAAAATTTTCATCACTTATTCTTAGCCTTAGGGAATTTTTCCCACAACTTCCACTAAAACTAATTCCATAGTGAGGTTCACCACCCTCAACAATCCACTATAACACTTTCCATCACATGTCTTCGCATACCCTACTCCTTTAGAACATTATTATTTGGTTCTACTATCGACACATATATTTCTCTTTCCAATCTATTCTTATCAGGTTCTTGGGAAACTAGACCCTTAAGAAACTTATATGGTTTCCATTGATCACCATACCACTTATAGTCATCATCAATTACAATTCCAATAGGTTTCAGACATGAATATTGTGTGATATTTTATTCACCCTTAATATAATTGGTGTATGCTCCAATGCCACTAAACCCATCATGCCTCCATGAAATAATATTTTCATTATAGTCTAATCAAAACCAATAGTTTAAAATCACAAAACCAATCTAACCGTGATGCCACTACAAGTCAACCTCATCAGTCCAAAATCCCATGGAACTCCTTTTCAAAATCACAAACCTTACCCATGCCATGATTCATCACACACTAATTTCATCATGACATCATTATAAAACCACAGGTTCCCATCCTTGGTCCAAGGTTTTTTAGTATCATTAACATTCATAACCACCACCTAGTATCATTCTAGTCATGAGTGTCCACTCATTCTATAACCACACAGCTAAGCGATCATCCAAAATATATAGGCCCAGACATTACCCTATTCCTACCCCTGAAACCACATCTTGATACTTGAGGCACTAGAACACAAGTTCCTCATCACCGCAAAACCCTAAGGCATCAACAGGCCTAGGTAACATACCTGGTAGCATCTCACATGCATCGTTTCCACCTCAATGCACTAGCCTAATCTTCTCACCACTAAATAAAACATTACTTTGGGATAACCCCCCACATAAGTTTCCCCTTAAAATCATTAACATATATCCCACTATGGTCATATTAAAAACTAAGGGCCTCTAGGTCTCCTACCTAACCAAACAAGTTAGGTCTCACATCATGGTCACTAAGTTTAACCAACTAGCCCAAGAAAAAAAATCACAGAAACAAAAGTTTCAAAAAACATAGTATATGCCCCCATATTAGAAACCCATGGAATAAACATGCCAAAACACCCATATCTAGGGCCTAAATGCATTTCATGCATCACATGCAAACTCCCCAACACAAAAGGGAACTAATTCTCTCAAGCATCCCCACATGTGACTGCCCATGGAGAATCAAAACACACCCATCCTAAGGTTCATGACCAACAGCATCACTGCAGATGAACCATGTCAAGAAACTATATCCATATGGTTTAGTTAAGTATAATTATATTCCAATATATATGGAAAAACATCATATAGTATGTTACTAGAAGTGTAAATAACTAAATTTAAAGGAAAAAAACACTTAAGGGTCCAATTCTTAGGCGCCATGTTCCTATCAAAACCCACTAGGGTCTTCAGACACCTCCCACTAGAGGGTTCGCTCTAATATTATCTCCATTAATGATCATGTTTATATATAATACACAGGACCTAACATTAGAAGTAAATACATATAAAAGTTTTCCTAGTGGAGTAGAATACCACTAAGCACTTATATAATAAAATGTTGAATGATTGGTAGTTGAAACATTAAACAACCAAGCCTCGATCATCAGTGAAATTACATACTAACGGGACTATATTTCAAGGTAATCCAACATACCTGATATGATGCATGATATTCCTCTTACCTCTACAAGCCAAGAGCTAAAATCCAGTAACATACCAAGAACCTCAAACATCTATTTTAGTCACTAGAGGTGAAAATCATATACAAATATAACATCAAACACTAATAACATCAATACAAGCCCTTGTAACCTAGAATTATTACCAGAACAAGTTTTCTCGATGAACTAGTCTAATATCCATTAGAGGCTCTGACACATTCTTAAATCTCTAGTCTACCGAATCCTAAAATAGTAAGTAAAGATAAAAAACAATCCTCTGATACCAAAATCTCAGCTCAACTTACTCTATGAATAGTAACCATACCGGTTCACCACATGACCTCCAACATGTCTCCTAGAACACCATAGGTTTATTAATAACATTAGGGTTCTAAGGGGGTACAGTGGAGAGGTTATACATCAAGTATCAGAGTGCATAGTAATAGATAAAATAACTGAGTATCATACATCAATAAACATTGAAAGTAGAATTTGATAAATATACATTGTTAAATAACAAATTAAATGCAGTAAAGGCCCATAAATCCATGCCATATATACAACTAACAAACCATTAGGCTAGTTACAAATACATACCAGTACAAAAATGAAATAAAGATGTTGGATTCATAATAAACCCAATCCATATCACACCCCATGCCTCTGACATCATCCAAGATATCTAACTAAAAATCCTGAATCTAATCCATAGTCTTCATCCCAGCCTATACCTTTAACCAAGTGAACATCTTCTCAGGTACCCATGTGAAGTGGTGGACTGAGCAGGGTGTGACTAAAAAAATCAATCAGGCACCACCAACACAATATTATACTAACTAGAAGAGTCTTTGATATGTGCATGTGACATTCCCAATTGAAATAAGAAAATAAATGAATAAATAAAATAAATAAAACAATAATCATTGATCCTTAGGTCTATGACCTTGATCAACTATACATGCTCCGACCAGTACCAAGATGCCTTTGAGCTTGTCATGATGATCGTGCCTCCTAAGAAACATGCAAGCTCTAACTCCATAGTATCCCCAACCACATCCTCATGACTCTAGGGACCCTTCCCATGGAATTCCATGTGTTTGATATCTAATTATATATTAAGTAAATTATGAGTCCAAATACAAATCATGGTATCCATTACCATATCCTCATGACTCTGGGGACTTGTACAATGGTAGTCCAAATATCCAAGTTCACCAAGATATAAATCCATGGAACCTCTAAACATTGAGATCCAAGTCCATGGAAGTTATCATCCATATATTGGATCCAATATGTGGTATCCCAACACCAAGATCGAACTTTTTGGCATCTAAAAACATCGAGCTTCAAGTTTATGGAAGCTTTCATCTCTGTCACATCTTCCCCAAGGGCACATTCCATAACCTGCTATAAATAAAATAAACTATAAAAGTTAGCTAAATTATCACACCCAACACAACTTTCCTTGGACCCTTGGGATTACATGTTCATTATGGATTCTTAAGGTGAAACCTACTACCATCTCACATACACCCACTCTGGGTCATTCAGTCAATAGGAACCCATTGTGCTCCTCTCAGTAAACACAAGTAAAGGCACAACACTTGGTTACTAGATTTAAAAATCTGCATGGGTTAACATCCAATTCCCAAAGGGTAATAGGTCTCTCTGTATCATCATCAAGGTATATCGACCTCTCTGGTTACTTAGGTATTACACATAGAAATAGTCAAGAGATGTCTCATTACCCTTATCACTTCCCCAAGTCATACTAGGTTATTTTCTCACCCAACCTGATCCTATTCTATCTATGGTATGTAGACCTAGGATTGTTCATGGGTCGATAAGTAACATTATGTCTGGAATCACCTCTAAAGAGGTCTAGAAGCCACCAGGAATCTCATAGGTCCCATATATCCTTCTTGGGTGGGATGTGTCAAGTCCCAACACACCCTTTTCAAGGGTTCTAGAGGGAAAAACATCTCAGTAGTTAATGTTTAAACCCTCAGAGTTCATAGAATAATGTTAGTACACTAGGACCATCATGTCCTAGGTAATTTGGTCTATTCATCTAAGGTATTTGATCTAATTCACCCATTTAATTTAATTTAAGCATTCAATTTAAATTAAATATACCATTTAACCAAAAAATAGAATTCCTACAGTAGTGATCCCATATAATGCATGCTACATACGTCGAAGAATAAATCCATTAAGATAGTATGAAAGACCACCTACCTCATTTTGGGGATTAATATAATTATTTCCAAGGAACAAAAGTAGCTTTCAAGTCCTACCCAAGCCTATCCAGCCTCATCCATTCTTAAAGGATCTCTCCTCAATAACCTGATATCCTAAGTCAAGATAAAAAAGAAATAATTAATAAATTATAACATTTATAATTAATTAATTAAATTACATCCCAAAATTGTTCCATATAACTTACCATACCTTATTCATCCATTTAAATTGAAGCCAAGTACCCATGGGAGGTCCACAGGGGACTCCCAACACCATTTTTAAGCAAATCCCAAAGTGCCAGAACCATTTCTGTAATTAAAAAATAATAATTTTTAATTAAAACCAATTAAAAATTCATGGTACAGATTACCTTTGATTCAGAGATTAATGGCGGTAGGTAAATTTCCTCTTTGTATTTCATCTTCCTAGTTCATATGAAAGCACAATCTAAATCAGTTAATTTCACCATTCTCTAATGAAATTTCCATTTCTGACCTAAATTGAAACAATGTCGAATTAGTGAGAAGAATAATAAGAATAAGAATAAGAATAAGAAGAATAATAAGGGGAATATATGGGAGGGGATAGGATCTCATACCTTTATTCATCTCAAAAAACTCTTAAGAACATCTCTGCAAGCCAAGGGAGGAGGAGTGAGGATATTTGATGGGGTGCTTCAGTCGTGCAAGAGAAACAAAAGTAAAGAAGGGGTTTCAACCTCTGAAAACCTAAGGAGAAATGGGAATTTGTACACCATTTAAGTTCACGAGATAGCTGGTATGGGTCCACTGGATAGCCGGTAACCCTTTTATATATGGTTGTTACTATCAATCCATCTTCTAGCTAGTGACTGCAGTAGTTTTTAAAATAGCCCAATCAAGCCCCCAATCAGTCCCACTACTCACCTAAGACTCTCAATCCCTATTTCAAACACCAATACATGTTTAAATACACACTATTTATGCTTCTACACTTTCAGAATTCTATTTTGAATCCTAATAAAATAATTTCTTTCCCACAAAACAAAAATTAAAATAATTTTGGAATTTCAAAATCCCAAATGGACATGAGGCATTACACATTTTTTATAAAAAAAATTATAAAAAAGAAAATTTACTATAATAGCACACTATTTAAATAAAATTATAGATAAATATGGGTTGTGAATTTTTTTTAGAAATATAACTCTATATAAAGGGTTAATGAGTTTAACAATAAAATTGAAGTTCCATCAAATATGCTCAATTATAGGGTTTTTTAGTATAAAAATAACAAAGTGTTGATGCTACCTAGATTATGTTTCAAAGGATAAAATCATGATTTATAAAATATTGTTGGTGTTGTCTGATATTTTGGAAAAAATTTATTTATTCTTTCAATAATATATTAATCCATGGAAGACACATTTTAATGGTATGAATATAAAATTATAAATAGTTTTAGATGTTTTGAATATTTAATTTTGATTTAAAATCATATTATTAATTGTGATGAAGAAGGTTGGTTCCTATATACCAAGCACAATTAATTTACTATTGATTAATAATGAAAACAATGAGAAAAAATAGGGGGAAAAGGTGAAGATGAGTTCACCTTCAGTAATTTTGAAAAATAATATGTCAAAAAAATACACCCAAAATATTTTTTATACTACTATAAACATTAAAATATAATTATATTGTTAGTGGATAGGAAACACCATGTAATTTTAAAAACAATCCATGATTTTTTTGACTGATTCATGATAGAGAGATAAAGAGGATAATCAATCCAAGAAAGAAAGAAAATTATTGTTTTAGTGAAAAAATATATATGAAAATAAATATGAATTTTAATTTATTAAGATGTTTCAAAATTAGGGTTGCCCAAGTTTTCTTCATAAGTTTTTTGAAATATGAAAGTACTCTAGAATTTTTTTTGTGAGAATTCATGATAATTTTAGAAGAACAAAAGGAGATGTTCATGAATAAAAAATTATAATATGGGGATTCAAATACTATTCTAAAATTTTAATGATGGAATTTATATATAGGGATAATATTTAAATTTATAAAAAGACCATTCCATCTAAAGAGGATGGTGTCTAGAAAATACATGGAGTAAGCATGAAATGTTATCATAAAATTAGATCTAATATGAATGGAATTTTTTTCATGAATAAACTCTCAAAATTGTTGGTATAACTAAAAAGATAGAGTATAATCCACCTTATCCTTTTATATTTCTATTTTTATATATATATAATTAAAGGTTATGTATTCAAAGGTAGAACTAAAGTGTTGTAAATATTTCATAGTAGGAGGAAATATCTATCATTTGTTTCTATATTTCTAGTGATATCAATTCATAAATGAAATTTATAAATAAAATTGTTATAGTTCATCTAAATATAATATTATCTATGATAAATAGATGTTAGAGTATACCCATAAGTGGGAGTTAAGTTGATAAGATTCCTAATATTTATATGAAGATAGAAAATATGTTAAGTGTTGTAAATATTGAATGTGATAAAAAAATTACATTTTAATGTATGCCTATCATATTTTCTCATATTCCCTATTTGGGTGACTTATGGACCATTTATCATTGATGGTGTAGCTGCTGACGTAGGAAATGATGCAATCGATGACATAAGCAGGGGTGAAAACATAGGTATACACAGGTACAACACAGGAGATAAGTAGGGGTGTTTGGCCCAAGATAATAGGTCCTTCGGGCCATGTAATTTCTTTAATACATAGGGACTTCAGGCCATAAAATTTTAATGGGGAAGCTATGGAATGGGTCAACCCTTAGAGGGGGTGTGGCCTATCCTTGCTATCCTAGGGGTCTATGTGTATTTTATTTAACTTTTAACCTACAATAACTTAATAAATATCATATTTCACCATATATATTTTAAAAAAAAATATTTAATGGGGAAATATTAGAAGCCTCAATGACATGAAATGAGAGAATATGTTAAGAAACACATTACTGATTGAAAAGACTGATGGGATATTATTAGGTAAATCTTTTTTTCTACACATAGAATTTCCCAAGTAGATTTTTTGGTGGTTATATATAATTATAAATTGGTATTAGACATTATATTTATTATCAATAATGTGGTGAGAAAATGAAGATATTTAATAATATATTAATATATACTTCTTATGGGTATTAACAATAAATCTAAAGTGGGAGATTGAATATAATAATGAATTGAAATAAAGATTTTTTTTCTTAATGATTAATAATTTCAATATGTTTAGTGAAGATGATGAACCTAATGAATTATAATATTAAATTATCTAATATATTATGGGTAATTGAGATATATCTTGGATTTTTTTGTTAATATATTTCTTAGTAAAATAATAGTAAATATAAAGAGATTTGAGATACTTTCATATCATTCAGAAAAAATAAGAGGATTTTAATGTGGAATGGAATGCTAGAAATTTCCATCTCAAATGAGGTTTCTTCAGGATTTCTGATGGGTACGCAAATTTTGATTCCTTCATATAGAAACAGTATCTTGCGTAGGTGTGGACCAAGATTCATGGACTTCCATGGGTCTACAAGCACCCTAAGATTCTCAATGATTTGGAATTAAGAATGGGTTCTCCTATAAAAATTGATCAACGTACCATTGATGGGGACCTTGATTTATATACGAGGGTGATAATAGAAATTTATATGGACACACCTCCTCCAGGAAAAATCTCACTAGCTATGGATGATCATCATATAGATATTAGCTTTGATTTTGAAAATCTTCCTTACTATTGTGAACATTGCAAGATGGTGGGTCACATAGTTCACAATTACATAGTGCTAAAGAAGCCGGTAAATACATATCCTAGAAAAAATTCTTGGAAAGAAGTTTCACAAAGCAAGAAGGGTAACCACTAGGTCTATAAGAAAAAAAGTAATCATATGATGCTCTGAAAGGAGTGGAAGTTAACCCCTCTATGTCCACGACATCCTTGTGGGTTGATCTTGCGGAGGAGTAGGAAAAGCAGGTTGAGGTTCCTATGATTTTAGAAAATACGACATATAGAATGTGCCATGGGGGATACTACTGATAATTTCTGGTTAATTATAGTTTGGATCTGGGTCATTTTTTATATTTCGGGTTTCCCACTTTTTCCTCAAAAGTGATTTTGAAATAAAATTTTAATTTCCAGTCAGTCTGGTTACATGATTTATTTAGCAGATATGGAAACCCTTGATTTCTATACTCAACTAAATGACTTCCTTCTTGACATCATATCTATATATATTAATGCTAACATAAAAGGGGAGGATTCCTTAGATATTTCAGTGGAAAAGTATGATGTGTTAGATAAAGAAACTTCCAAAGGAACTGATGTCATTCATAGAAGTGAATCCCTTATACAACCTTCAATGCAAAAGGATGTCAATGATTCTAAATAGGTCTAGATAATTGATGGCTCAAATGTGAGAAAACCTTTCACACTCCCTGAAAAAGTTGAGATATTCAGGAAATCAAAAAGGAAAATGAAAAATAAAGGGGGATCCACCCCCAAATAAAAACCCAAATGAGGATACTTTTTAGGAACTATCGGGGAATAGCCAACCCTAGAACAGAATGCTCCCTTAGGCTCCTTGCATGTATTTACAAACCTAAAATCATCGGCATTTCTGAACCAAAGGTTACTTCTTCAAATCATCCAACCTTATTCAACAATAGGGGATTCTCAGTGCTGGTAAATGCTAGAAGTGACCAAGGTCTAGAAAGAATCTATATTTTGGTTCACTGTAGGTTTAAAAATCCTAGAATTATTTGTGAGGATAGTCAAAGTATTACCTGAAGTTTTGAAATTTCTAGATATAATTCCTACTACTCGATCGTTTATGCTTTTAATAGTTCTATAGATATGAGGATTCTTTGGTTGAAAATAAAGGATCTATCCAATAGAATCACCAATATTTGGACTATAATTAGTGATTTCAATGCAATTATTCATGCTGATGAAAATCTGGGGCTGGTTCACAGCTTGATCTCTATGCGATATTTTAGACCTTGTATTGAAGATATAGATCTAATTGAAATCAACATGGTTAGAGCCAAATTTACCTGGTATAGGAGATAGCTAAATGGAATGAGGGAGAGTAAAATAGATGGAGCTTTTGTCAATAAAACATTTCTTGAGAACTAGAAATAAATTTAATGTGTCACCTTAGTAAGACACAACTCTGAACATCACCCAATTCTGACCAGTTTTGATGAAAATGAGAGAAGGAATTCACTTCCCTTTAGGTTCAACAATGCTTGGGCTACCCTCCTTGAGTGTTCAAAAATTGTGCAAGAATCCTGGTCTTTGAACGAGAGAAATGATGACCCTTTAGTTTACATAACCAAGCTCAAATATCTAAAGTAAAAGATGAATTAATGGAGTAAAACAAAATTCAGATCACTTGACTAAAAAATTAATTCCATTGAGTGCTCCATACATGAGATGTAAGAAGAAATGACCAAGAACAAATTCAATGGGGACTCTGCCCATGAAGTTGAACTAAACTATAGGCATCAAAGTCTTCTCATTCTTCAATAAAACATTAATAAAGATCTTTTCAAGGTCAATTTTCTAGGATTAAAAAAAATTAAATTCTTTTAAAAGAACATGGAGTGAAATCAAGCCCCTCTCTTTGCTGAAGGATGGGGATTTCATTATTGAAGATCAAAAGGAGCTTGAAAATCACATTGTTTCCTATTATAAAAATATGTTCAATGGAATACCAAAGAGTGCGATTATAAAGGAGAAAATTATTCTTGAACTAATAAATAAAGAAGATAATTCCTTTCCCACATCCTTACCTCTAGACATTGAAATCTAGGAGGCCATTTTTGGTCTCAAGAAAGACAGCTCACCTAGGCTGGATGGATTCACTAATTCCTTCTTCCAATATTTTTGGGACATTATTAAGAATGATGTGTGTAAACTTGTTAAGAATTTTTTCAATGTAGGATCCTTCATGTAAGGCTTTAATGCTCAATTTATTTCTTTAATTCCTAAATCTAAGAATTCCAGTGATATTAGTCAATTTAGACCAGTGGAACTTTTCAACACAATCCATAAAGTCATCAAAAATATACTTTCTAAAAAACTTTCTGTGTCACATACCGGATTATATCCTGGAATCAATTTTTTATTTGTTAAAGGGAGAAGTATTCAAGATTGTCTTATCACTGCCTCAGAGTGTGTCAACCTTCTTCAAAAATCCACCCGGGGTGGAAATATTTCTCTCATTCTTGACATAAGAAATGCATTTGATACAATGGATTGGAATTTTATTATTAATGTTCTACATAGTTTTGGCTTCAATAAAAGGTTCACTCACTAGATTACAGCTCTCCTTGGATCGTATCACATTTAAATATGTATTAATGGATCCCTGTAAGGGTATTTTAAATGATCAAGAGGGGTTAGGCAGTGAGACCCTCTTTCAAAAATAATTTTTTTCTATTTCTGAGGATTACCTTAATAGATTGTTTCTTCACATGGTTGGCATGGGTAAAATGGAAACCATCAGAGCATCAAGAGGTATTTCTTCTCCCTCCTACTTATTTTTTTATTATGATATTATAATCTTCACTTAGGGGAGAAGGAGGAATATAAGAAACATAAAAAATTATGTCTTGAATTATGAGAGTTTTTTAGGTCAGGAAATTAATTGGAATAAGACATTTATCTACTTTGGGAAAAACTTTCCATTCATAATAAAGAGAAGCATTATCAATGATCTGGGAATAAGGGAAGGCTCACTCCCATTTATCTACCTCAGAGACTCAATGTTTTGGGGTAAGCTCTGTGATTATCATTTTTATAATGAAGTGAGTCAAGTTAGAAGGACCCTTGAATTATGGAAATTCAAGTTACTTTCAATGGTTGGTCGAATATTTCTGGTTAATCTTGTGGTGGTAACAATGTTGGTTTAATCCTTCATGGTTTACATTTAGCCTCATTCAATTATTAGTGTCATAAAATCAATGATGAGAAATTTTTTATGGAGTGGAAATGTGTAGGAAACGAAAATTTTAATAGAATCTTGGAAGCTCTGTTATATGCTCCAAGCTCTTGGTTTCCTTGGCCTCAAGAACCTGAAGCTATTCAACTAGACTTTATAGGATCAATTCATCTGGAGAATAATTAACAAGAAATTAAACCCCTTGAATTTCTTAGATCAACATTCATTGTTAATCTTATTGAAGGAAAACAGACTTATATAGAATCCTCTATTTGGGAAAGATTGTGAACTATTTCTCAACAAATACACATGAACTCTCATTGGTTGGTCAGGAGGAATTCTTATCTCAAATTTTGGAATGTCAACTAGGCTTGAGAGACACTTATAAACTAGGTTATCTCCTCGGACATCAATCAAAGAATGTCTATCGAGGAGAAATTGTATGTAATAGATTCGATACTGAAGAATATTTCTATTTCTGTAGCAGATCATGATTTTACTAAATAGGAGGACATATTAATATGGGAACAATCCTTAAATGTTAAAAGTGAATCTAAGGTATTATATAAAAACATGTGATAAGGAGAAAACCACTGGATCGACCTCTTCAAAAAAAAATTGATTTATCCCTCAAGATTCACTTTGATTTGGAGGATTTCCCTTAATAATATCCAATTTGATTGAAACTTACAATGTGTAAGTATCTCCCTATTCTCTAAATGCATGCTTTGTAATCAACACCGAGAGGATTTTAGCCACTTATTATTATCTTGTAAAACTATTGCATCATTATGGAGGGTTGTCTTTGAAATATTTGAGACCAGCATGCCTCACACTATTTCAATTCACTATTTTCTATTTGAAATTCTGTAGATTCCATTATATTTGTAGATCTTATTTCTGTACAAAACTTCCTATGCTAAATTGGTTCACACCATCTGGAAGGGAATAAATCGAGAAATGCATCACCATAGCTGCTTCAACATAGGACATGACATGTCCAAGGTTATTACAATAGTTTAAGGGGAAAATTCACTTCATCTTGAATGTTGTAACAACTCAGTCAAGGTCTTTACCATTATCAAGTGTTTAAATATAGAAGGAAAATTTCCCAAACTATCTAGAACCTTGGAAGTTTTTTGGTTACCTCCATTTTCAAGCTGGTTGAAGTGAAACAATGATGGTGCCTCGAGGGGAAATCCAGGACCCTCAGGATATGGGATCATTTTCCATGATCATTGAAGTGATATTGTGGAGTTTCTATATAGCTGTTGTGTCCATGTCACCACCTCGGAAGTGGAAATGTTGGGACTAATCAGAGCAGATGACATTTTCTACTAAAGGGTTTGGATCAACATATGGTTTGAATTTTACTATACTACCATCGTTTAGGCCATTAGAAATAGAAAGAAGAACCTTTCTTGGAAGATGGGCACCAAGTGGGTGAATTTTCTTGAAAATCATTCTTTAATGAATTATTTAATCACCCACACATTCCGGGAAGTAAACTACCTTGCTGATAGCCTTGAAAACAAAGGTGTAACTACAAAGGGATTCATATGTTTTTCTACACTACCTAGGGATATGTTTCATATTTTTCAAAGATAAAAATATAAAATGCCTTCTTTTAGGATCTTGTAATCCTTTTTCATCAATAAAGAGCATATGAGCTCATTTTTCTAAAAAAACTATCAACTAAAGTAATGTGATGGATATGTAGTTGGGTTTTGTAATGGAGGGGAGATTTATTTAAATACTAAAATGAGTTCTTAATTATTTTATAATACTCAAGAATCATTTTGATACAATTGATGATTTTTTTAAGATGTCTTGAAGTGTTTTGAGTTGTTTTGAGATGGTATAAAGTGGCTGAAGAAGGATTAGATAAGTCATTAGTTGTTTAGAGAATTTTGTAAAGATATGTAGGAGTAAATATATTTTTATATTGACCATGTATGATTAATGTCAGCATTCTAAAGGTTTTGTATTATTAATCTAGAAGATTCTTATATGTAACAATTGATATTTCTCAATTATAATGACCCATGATGTATAATTATATTATATGTTACATTATAATATACCATATAGTGATATAGCTACATTGTATCCTATGATATTTTTTAGTGAAAAAATTATCATTCAAATGTAGCCTCCACACCTTACCCCAATGGATGAGAAAACATACTCATAAACCCATGATCTGTAAACATCATCACCTTATGGTCTTAAGACTCTAAAATTTTGTATTTATCTATTTCAAAAAAACAATAATAAATTTTTTTAAATATAACATCAAAGAAAATAAATAGTAAACATGGATTATATATATACATGTATATGTTATTTTAGTGATCAAATTTTATTCATGATAAAATCAACATGTTATCAATTTTATTTCATACAATGAAATAGATATTCTATTATATCCAATAAAAACATTTAATTTGTGATAAAAGTAACCTTTTAATAACTCACTCAAAATGATATTTTTCTAATTTTATTCCACAAATGAAATATTTTCACAAATTATAAAATTTATTTCATTTTCTTTATCAATATATAAAATCACTATAGGGATTATATTAAATCATTTATAGATTTCTATTTAATTCAAAGCACTATAACTCCACATTTTTTACCTGCACTTGTTTCTTATAATTTGACATGTGCATTCACAATTTAAACCCAAAAAATAATTGAGATGGGATAGAGGACACCTAATTTTTATAATATATAGATAATTCCTTTTGAAATTTCCTATTTGGTTTTACTAATGATAGAGAGAAAATAATAATATAAATATAGTACTTTCATTAATGGTTGTAGACTCCATTTTTTAACAGTGTTGAATCATAAGACAAAAGTAGGGATTTCCTTTTAATCATCCAAATGATCCTAGTGAATCTTGTGGATAATAATTTTGATTAGATATTATGGATATTAGTGGAGTGAAAAGTTTTGTGAAATGTGATAAATAAAGGTGAAATGGGTTGATAATCATGATAATGAAAGAGAAAGGGGCTAAGATGAGTTTTAAAAAAAATTAAAATAAAATAAAATAATTTTACTTTTAAAAGTACATACTTTTTAATAATTTTATTGTTTTAATGGATATATATCATAGTTGTAGTAGTAATATTTTCTTTGCATACAAAAAAAGTCAAATTCATCTTTTTTAAAACACATTTGTTGCCTCTTATGACAAAAAATTATCCTAAATTTTAACTTAAACAATATTTAATAGATTGATAAAGATCACAAAAAAAGAGAAAAAAATCATTTAATATAAAAAATTTATATTCATGTGATGTTATGAAATTACTCAATCCATGTGTCACTACTCAACTACCAAAATTTTATAATTCTAAACAACTAATCAGAAGGATTAAAAAAATTATAAATTCACAAAAAATAGCATGATCACCCATGGAAAGTTCAAATACATGACCACTAAAGTCATGTAGTGGTTGTAAAAATGGGATCTCTAATTTCATAAAGCAATATAAAGATTTTATTATTTACATAACATGCACAAACATTATTCTAGAAAATCATAATGAACAAATTATATTTTTACCAACAAAAACATATTAAAACCTTATGAAGTTGAATATACTCAAGTCACATTAGTGATATATTTTTTTAGTTTTTTTATTAAAAATTTTATTTTCTAAAAAAAGTAAAAAATATTCACTGAGTCAAAATTATAAAGGGAAAAATATTTTTCATTATGACATCATTGATACCAAATCCCTAATTCATTGCCTATTTGACCACTACATGACATTTATATATGTTTGTGTGTTCATATAAAATTTAAGGTCTTTATAACACTTATTTTTGTATAAAATTATAATTAATGGATTTAGATTCATTGATTAATAATTAGTAATTCACATAAAAAAAATTTATAATTTTAAAAATATTGATACAATCAAATTAGATGAATTTTTTAAAAACTCATTACTTACAGAAAAATAATGTTCCTCATCTAAATCATTTTTACTCAAAAGGATAGTCTTGAGAAAAATAGAAAAATGGTATTAGTGAATAGAAAATATTATTTTTTAATTCTTGAGAATAATATTGAGATCAAATATATTAAATAGATTATAAAAAATTATATTGGTTTTATATTTTTATAAAATTATTTAATAGGTTTTGGATTAAAGTCTACCTAATGACCTAAAAATTCACTATCTTAGGTTGTCATTAAATCAACACATTATATGAAACCCATATATTTAAAAAAATGGTCAAGAAAAATTTTAATTTTTGGATTCATCCCTAGGGTCATAAA
This sequence comes from Viscum album, assembly GCA_963277665.1. NCBI lineage: Eukaryota > Viridiplantae > Streptophyta > Magnoliopsida > Santalales > Viscaceae > Viscum > Viscum album. The sequence goes on along the minus strand of OY728123.1, from coordinate 2,023,930 downwards.
TAGTACTTCTAAATTCAAGTATAATATGTCAATTTTCCCATTTATGTTTACAAATATATATCATGAATATTTTGGATAATAAATAAATTTTTATATTATTACATAAATAAATATATATTTTTAGTAAATATGTGATTATTTTCATTTATTACAATAAATTTATAACACATTTTACCAAAAGAATATAAGAGTATTATTATGAGAAGTGCCCCAACCATAATGTCATTTCTAGTGGGAATTATTTATTTATTGGATTTTATCTTTATTCTATATATTTAAGGTATTTTCCTTTGAAAAATTAGGAATTTTCAATAATTGGATATTTCAAATGGTTGGTGCATGATTAGGGAAAACCATACAATAACCATGCATCAGGTATACAGTTTTTAGAAAAGGCACTTTTCCAAGTTGGTGTATAGTTTACATAACCATGTGGAAAACTATGTGAATACCCAAGTTATCTAGTGCTTACTCACAAGGTTGAAGAATGGTTTGTCAAACCATGCAGATAAATCATGTGTTCTGCCCATGTTTTTTAAAATAAAAAATTATCTAACTTCTCTATATTGAATTAAACCCTCTCACCCCAATTGACTCTATCTCTATCTCCCTCACGTGAGTCACTCCCCCCCTTCTCCTAAGGATTTTTTCTTATGGATTTTCTTCAAGATTATTCAAGGGAAACACATGGTAAGTGAATATTATTAGTTATTTTTATTTTATTCCTTTCTTTTTCATGGATTTCATTTGACCCTAAGGCCATGGAGGTCTAGGTTTTATTCTACTCAAAATTTATGGCATGGGAAGTTTTTTCTTGCCTCTTAAGGATATTTCTTCTTATTTTCATGTTAATTTGTCTTATTTTATTATGTCTTCATCATTAAATATAGTTTATTACATATCCTCTCTTTGTTGGTTAATATTTTTGTGATTAGTTTTTTAAATACCATTTTTAAAATGATATGGAAATTACATATGCTAGTTTTTTAGGAGTTAATTAAATGAAAAGGGTTGGATTTAGTGTTCCCTTGGAGTAGATGATGTAAATGGTTTTGAAGAATGTTTTAAATTATGAACATGAATTTTTTTATTCACTAAATAATGAAATACATTATATGAATGGATAGTTATATAAATTAAACTTCATTGGAAACCCTTGATTCTTGGGTAGGAAATCCAAGATAAGGAAAAGGTCTCATTTCACTATTTATTATATTTCCCTAAATAGTTATGTAATTTCATGTGAATACAACTATCCCAGTAAATTAGTTATTGTTTCATTACACTAATTGAGGTTCTTCTTAATTAGTGAGAGAGAACATCTAGGTGACCATTTACCTAGTGAACTTAGCATGTTCTCCCATGTTTCTTTTTTTTTAAATATATATTATATGTCCTATTATATAATTTTTTCTAACTTATACTACACTTTTGATAAAATTATTATTTTATTACAGAATGTTTAAAGGTTATTTTGTATATTTATGTTCAAAATAGTGTGCTTTATTTTTTCTAAAAAAAGTAGTATATGGAACACTTTTTGGGATCCTACTAGGAATGATATGCTCACACCTTGCATATACACACTGGGTGTATGTGTACCTAGTTTATATTGATGCACGTACGGGTTGGTAACCACTTGGAGATAGTATATCTTTTTCATATCTTTTTCTTGGATAGTGGAGGTGAAATGGTGGGATAATCCCTCATGTCACATGGTGATTAGTTGTTGTATATTTTCTTTATTATTATTTAGTTTGTAGTATGTATTTTCATGATGATGTATCACCTTACTATTTTCACATCCCATCCTTTTTGTATTTTGAAAAACTCATTTGTATCTTTTATTTTAGTTTGCCTTTGTTATGATGTTTTTTATGGTGATATTTTCATGGATATTATGTTATATTGTGATAGTAATTATTATTGTTACTCATGAAGAGACATGATTCACCAATATATGGTGGGGTCATGTTGATTTCTTGGATAGTACCTATTGATTAACTTACTGGGGGAAACCATTCCCAAAGATTATTCTTTATTCCTAGGCACTAGTTTCCAGCCCATGCGGATCAGGAACACCCTTAATTCCTTTCCACATACTAGCTCATGTGCCCAGGTCAGGGGAATCCCATGTTTGTTCATAAAAAATATTTAGAGACACTTTTTTGGTTTATGATATTTGAGATGTTTCGGTAGATAGGAGATAGGACTGTCCGGGCTTAGAGTAAGTATGAAGGATTATATAGCTAATATTTTTCATATTGAATGTTATTTTACCAAGGATTTTGGTATTTTAAGGTTTTTGTATGTTTGGTTTATTACACTACTGGAAATTCGGGCTATAGCCATGGTTTAAAATCGTGGTTATAGGTCCTCAAACCGTGGCTATAGGTAATAGCCATAGTTTGAGAAACCATGGCTATAGGCCTAGAATTATAGCCACTGTTTGGAACCATGTCTATAGGTCTAGAGCCACGGTTGAAACTGCGGCTATAGGTATACAGTCACGGTTCAAACCATGGTAATATCACTATAGCCACAGTTTAGAACCGTGGCTATACTAGAGGAGGGACATAATTTATTGCCACAGTTAGAAACAGTGGCATTAGACCTATAGCCACAATAAAAAACCGTGGCAATAGACCTATATCCATGGATAAAAACTATGGATATAGGGTTTGAAAAACCATAAAAAAATATCCCCCCATCCCCTACACATCTCCCCCCCCTCCAGTATCCCACCCCCCCTACAGCCCCTCCTTCCTGGACACCCCCACCCTATTTAAACCCCCCCTCCCCTGGATAACCCCCTTCCCCCTACAAAGCCCCCCTGGACAACCCCCTATAAATCCCCCCTCCTAGACAGACCCTGGACCCCCCCCCCAGACAGACCCTGGACACCCCTCAAACAGACCCTAGACACCCCCCCCCCCCCCATACCCAATACACCCCCCCCCCCCAGATAGACCCAGGACAGACGCCACCCCCCTCCCCCCCCCCCCCCCCGGACCCTAGATACCCCCTGGATAGACACTAGACACCCCCCCCCCCCAGACCCTGGACACCCCCTAGACCCTAGAAAGATCCCCCTAGATAGCCCAGACCTCCACTCCCCTGGACAGCACCCCCCCACCCTCCTGGACAGACCCTGGACACCCACTAGACCCCCCACTCCCCTAGAAAGACCCCCCCTCCCACCCTCCTGGACAGACCCTGGAACCCCCCCCCCCCCCCCCAGAACCTGGACACCCCCCAAACCCTGGACAGATCCACCTGGACACCCCCCAGAACCTGGACACCCCACCCCTTGCACTGCCCCTTCCAGTTACCCCCTCCCCCCTGCCAGTCCCCCTACCAGTCCCCTCCCCCTGCTAGTTTCCCCCCTCCCCCTTCCAGTTCCCCCCTCCCCCCTACCAGTCCTTCCCCTCCCCCCAAACCTAGACACCTCCCAGAACCCCTAGACAGACCCCCCCCCCCCCCAGATAGACACTGAACAAACCCCCCAGGATAGACCCCCCCCCCCAGACCCTGGATACCCCCCTGGACAGACCCTGGATACCCCCCCCAGAACCTGGACACCCCCCAGACCCTGGACAAATCCACCTGGACCCCCCCCCCCCCAGAACCTGGACACCCCACCCCTTGCACCCCCCTACCAGCTACCCCCTCCCCCTCCCAGTCCCCCCTACCAGTCCCCTTTCTGCCATTCCCCTCCCCCCTGCCAGTCCCCCCTGCTAGTTTCCCCCCCTCCCCCTGCCAGTTCCCCCCTCCCCCTACTAGTCCTGACCCTCCCCCCTGTCACATACATAGCTTATTTTAAATGTATTTTTATTTTAATTTCCATTAATTCTTTGTTTTGGGGGGTTTCCAATGTTTTTATGGAGAATAGGTGAGTTTTCATGAATTGGGCCAAACCGTGAGCCCAATTCCAGATTTAAAAATAAATTTTGTTTCTTTTATAACTTATTAATTTTTTAATATTTTTCACTCATTACAAATCCTAAATGTCCTCCCCTGATATATTAACACCACAATTAAAATTTGGAGCCTTTTTAAATCCATAACCAAGGTGTATATGGGTTTTTATTTAAGGGATTGGTCCTGCCCGAAAGCTCAATTCCAGTTTTAAAAATAAAATTTTATTAATTAATAACTTATTCATTTTTAAGTGTTGTAGGGTGATTCCAAGCCCCAAACACGCCCCATGAACCCAGCCGCGCGTCCAATATCCTCCCACACTCTTTGAAGCTCATATGAATCTCGTTTTAGGACGAAACTTCTGAAGAACTCAAATTTCGGGAAGATTTATAAAGGTAATTTGTTTCCTTCATAACTCCTTTGATTCTTACTCTTTTTACCCCATTCAAATTCCTAAATGATCTACCTAACCTTGTTTGAACCTCAATTGAAGGTTTTAGTATTTTTAAAATCAGATACTGGTATTTTTGGGGGCGATTTCTACAAGATATTTTAAGTAAGTTGTTCTCCTCCTTTCTTCTTTCAATTTGTTTAGGGTTACAACCAATGTACTTAGGGTTTCTTCCATTATCATTGAGGTTCCTAATGTCCAGAAAGTAGGGTTTAAAAATTATGGTTTTATCTTGTGTTTCATGGTCTGAAATTCTGGTTTTAGGTCTGGTTTACCTTCCTTGAGGTGCGGCGGTGGTGCGTTTGGGTTTTCGCACAAAGGATTCAAGGGTTTCCTTGGTTTTGGTAGGTGATTCCATTGTGTATGAAATCTTTGTGAATTTTCTACTGTTTTAATGGTATTTTAATGCTTCTTAAATTTTATTATTTCTGAAAAATATAGTTTTAGTGGTGTTTGTATTTAAAATGAATCCTAAATGCCAATTTCATGTGAAATTGGGGGTTTTTCATAGAAATGTTTTATTAGTTTAATTGGGGCTACCCTATAAGTAACTAGTTGATTTTATTGAACTATAATTGGGATAAAAATACTGTTTTTAATGATTTTCCCTTGTGTTTGTTGCTGAAAAATCTGGTTTTAATAGTGTTTGTGAACCACATGAAATTCTAAGAGTTGTGTTGTGTAAAAATGGAGACTTAGCAATGATGTCGTTTCTTGAACCATATGGGGTTTCCCTAAAAATGATTTTGTGTTTTCACTGAAATTTAGTAGGATTCCCTTTATGTTTTGGAAACTTAAATATGTGCACATATTATGAAAGTGAGGTTTATAAGGAGTTTTGTGTCCGAAACACTACGAGATTTTGAGGAATTGTTTTATGAAAAATCTAAGAGTTTTGTTGCGTGTTTTAAGTGGTATAAAATGTGATAGATACTGTATTGGTTGTGTTTGACCATTAATGGTGTTTTATATGAAAATTTATTTATGTTTCATGCTGAAATTGATTGAGCAGAAAAGGGGAAGCCCGGGTACCTAGGTGGGGCGGATTTGTACTAGTACGGCTAGTGGACCGGATGGGTTTTGTCCATGTTTCACTTAGCATTTGGATAACGACAACTCTAAATAAACTATGTGGATGATTATTTGGGACCACTAGGTTATGGGTATGTTCTCTAATAGTATCTCGTGCACGAGAAAGGATTTTTCTATGGTTACTTTACACCGAGGTACGAGGTACATAGGGCCCAAGACAACCTAGTGCCTAGGGGTGTTCCCAATGTTGTTGCTCATTGGATTTGTAATATTTACCCATGTATTAGGGTGTGTTTGGAAGTAAATTACAGTATCTAAAATTTCTATTTTAATTTTTTGATATTCTGAAAATTTTGGATTGAAAACTATTTTCAATTAGAGGTTTCATTTCTTGAAATTTTAACACTACTTTTCCTTGCATTTGAAAACTGCTTGCTTTTTCACATTGTATTTCTTACTCTTTGGAATCATTGGGTGGTATCCTACTGGGCTTAGGCTCACACCCTAATTACACCCATTGGGTGTAAGTAGACTTGGTTATGTTTGATTCAGTTAAAGGAGAGGCTAAGGGTGATGGCGGTCCATGGTGTTAGTTCCCATCCTTGGTGCGGAGTTGTGGAGATAGCTTGGGGGCGTTGACCCCTAGTCGTGTGGAGTCCTTGGGGCTATCTTGATGCTATAATTATTTTTATTTGGACCACTTGTATTATATTTAAACCAATGTACTCAGTTCTGGTTTTTACTTAAGTCTTGTTTGGCTCAAAAATTTCATATTTATATTATGGATTGTTTTTAAAGTTTTATGCTTTCATACTCGGGTAAATCATTCCCAAACCTAAATTAATGATACCCGGGCACTTGTTCCAGCCCGTGGGGATAGGGAACGCCCTTCGGATCATGTCACGGGCTGGGTTTGGTGCCAGTTTTGGTGGTGACCAGATTCGGTTCGTGACAAAATGGTATCAGAGGAGGTTCGCTCCTTGGGTCATGTTATTTGGGGAAGAGTCAGCATAGTTTGGAGCTAGGATTTTTGGGACTTGAAATTTCAGTCATGGGTAGTGTGCCCGGCCAGCACACCTCATGACGGGATTCAAGTCACCATGGGAAGTATGGATTTATCTGAGTCCTTTGGTTTTCTTGGTTTAATGATGACTATGGGAAATGAAAAGAGAGTTGGGCGAATAATCTCAGTGATCTCGCAGGGCCTGGCAAGCCATGTGGAGCCATGGATATTTCCCTAGAATACTCTCTGTGACTGAGAAGTGATTGGAATATGTCTTCCAACCATATGTCCAAGTCACCCACCGAAACTAGTTTCCTCTCACATTGTCTTGTGTCTCTTTGTTTTGGAATCTTGGAAACTTGGTTTTTTTAAGCAAAAAAATGACTTCACTTTAAGGAGTGTGAATTTTTGTGACGTTTTTTTTAAAAGTGAAAATGGTTTGTTTATGCCTATAAATGAAATTTCAGAATTATTTCAAAATGGTAAATTATGTGTTTACACCTCTTTTGAAAGTATGAACTATGTTAATTGGGGTTTTGAAAATATGTTTCTAGTGTAATTTTTTTTAAACCATGGAAAAGTGTTTTGGATTGAATTAAGTGTTCTAGATTTTTTGTGTGGGGGTTGAAGATGGATTTTGGGTTTGGTGACTACTGAACAAAAAAAATTATGAACTTTTAGAACCTTGTCTTGAAATGAGAAGAGTTGAGTTCTTAATTAAATGGAGATTTATGAAATGGTGTTTTTCATGAAATTAGAAGTGTTTTTAAATGGGTTAAAATGTTTTGAAATGATTGTGAAAGGCATGAATATGTGATTTTATTGAATTATGGATTCTTTTCTAAATGGTTGTGTCCTTATGAAATGTTTTGTAAGATGTGAATTGGGATTTTGATCTCATTGTTAGCAGTTTTGAGAAAAATGTTGGGTTGGTTGACCATTTTGTTTTTGAAATGTGAAAGGAATTTTTGTTTTACCCTTTGGTATTTCCATGAGTGACCACATGCATGGGGTTATATGGGATGATGGATGGTTGATGGAATGACTGGATGAGTTCTAGGATGGATATGAGGAGGGTGCCCGGTGTGGCACAAAAACATGCATGTGTGAGGCCCATGGGGTACCATTGGTGGATACGCTTACTGCTAAACCGTTTGTTTTCAAAGAATTGGTTTTAAAGAAAAACATGATGTCTTGATGAATAGTTTGGTATGGTTTGTATTATGGGTTTTTGAAAATGTTGATGTTGTGGGATGTTTTGAGTTCAAGAACCCCTTCTGTTTGAACTGTGTTTTGGGTTTGTGTTTGGTCGGTAAGCTGTGTTGTAGGGACGGTTAGTGGTCTCTTTTGAAAATGTTTTTTGGGATGCCTTTACAGTGGTTCCCTTCATGTGTTTGGATCTGGTTTGTGGCATGTTTTGACCAATGGACCAGCTTGGTTGGGTCCTTGGGTTCTCTCATTGGATAAGGTATGCCCCCATTAAGGGTTAATGCACAACTGAAGTGCAACCCATTTTGTTTTTCCATTGGAAAATCCTCCAGTTGATCAATATAAAGAATATTTTATCGAACATTTTTTTATTGAGTCTACACCCATTCATTTCTCTGATTTGTGGATCCTGTTGTAGTGGGATAGTGCTTATGGAAGGTTGAAAGAGACCTTAGTTTCTTAAGTTTCCTGATTCATCAAAGGTGGGAGTGTTCTTTCATTGTTAGTACGGATGAGTGTCTTGATGGTGTCTAAGAGGGCCTCTGGGTTCTTTACAGTTTCTTTAAAGAAAGAGTTATTATTAAACCACCAATTTTGAGATTTTGGTCATGATAGGATATTGTGTGCACTTTTTGGACTTACCTGTTGTTTAGGGACTTTGAATATGGTCCCGTTCCATGTATTGTTTCTATCAATCGCAAGGGTCATGTTCAGTGATGCATTTTGATGTTGTGTGCTCTTTTGACCATAAAGGTGAAGGTCACACAATCCTCTAAGGTTCTATGTTATGTTGGGATTATGTCTCCCTTGGTAAAAACATCAAATCCTCTATCTTAGAGGAAGGTGTTTATACATGTCTTTACCTTCTGTTGTTTCTCACCCAAAGAAACAAGGTGCGATGTGTGTGCATATTCTGATCCCTTGTTTCAGTGAAATGTCTATTTTTGGTAAAGTGGGTTATGAAGTGTGTTATGTATTGATGAACCCATCGGGGTATGAGGTGTAGTTTTTTGTGGCACAGAAAGAAGAAGTTCCACATAGGGGTTTCAACAGCCTAACTGCGTGGCCGAAGATGCTTTAATATTTTGAGCTCTAGCCATAGGTCCCGGAGAGAAGCTGGCGCGTAGTCATGGGAAACACCAGTGTTGTTTAAACCCTTGTACAATTTCATATCCTCAGTGTGAAATATAGAAAGTGTTTAAACCTATGGTTTCATCATCTTCCTTCTGTTTTTCTCATTCGGTAGAAATAGGTAGAGGGCCTTGTACCCATGTCATCGCCTAATGTCTTTCCCTCCCACATTGGTTTCCATTGAGTCATTGGAGAATGATTGGAAATTTGTCTAGAAAGTTTGAGCACACATTTTGTGCACGATTAGTAGTTAAAGTGTGATAGGAATCCACTTGTAAAGAATGATCATCATAGTTAGTGCACGGTTTCCCAAACCGTGCGGACTGACCCTGCACCCTTCCCAAATCTTAAAAAAAATGGGTCTTTTTGTGTCGGCCCATGCTGGTCAGTTAAGATGGTTGGTTCTTATGGTGGGAAGACCCATTGTGGGTATCATGTATATTATTTTGTAAATTTCTAATTTATGTATACCCCTTGTAATAGGGAGTCTGTTTGGGCCTCCCCTATTAGTGTCTTGATTCTGTCTCGGGAAAAAAAATTAAGTTGTCTCTTACGGTGGGGAGCCCATTTGTGTCTCTTCATACGAGTAACTCATATTTTTCCTTGGTTTTGTATGGGAAGTAGGTATTATAATTTGGAGATATCTAACTACCTACATCTTACTTTGGTAAACATTGATATTGGAGAGTAACCAATGGTTTAGTTATAGTAGGGCAAGTGTAACCTTGTTCGATGTTGTTGTTTATTTGGGTAAATTGATTGAGTATTGTTTAGATTGTGTTTGAGGAGTTTTCATTTGGGATAAATCCTGAATGTGCTTTATTCTTTAAGGAAATTGGTGTAAGTTAGGTTTTTGAGAGTATTCCTTCCATCATTGATCACTGGAGGTGTTATGGCCTTTGGGGGAGAAACCTGGCAAGAGAGTACCTCTTGGTTTCTCAGTTGGGATTGGTTGTTACTTTGGCCTTACTGTGACTTTCCAGGGTGGAAAGTTTTCAGGGTGGGGAGAATTTTCACATACATAGCTTATTTTAAATGTATTTTTATTTTAATTTCCATTAATTCTTTGTTTTGGGGTGTTTCCAAAGTTTTTATGGAGAATAGGTGAGTTTTCATGAATTGGGACAAACCGTGAGCCCAATTCCAGATTTAAAAATAAATTTTGTTTCTTTTATAACTTATTCATTTTTTAATATTTTTCACTCATTCCAACTCCTAAATGTCCACCCCTGATATATTAGCACCACAATTAAAATTTGGAGCCTTTTGAAATCCATAACCAAGGTGTATATGGGTTTTTATTTAAGGTATTGGGCCTGCCCGAAAGCCCAATTCCAGTTTTAAAAATTAAATTTGATTAATTAATAACTTATTCATTTTTTATATGTTTTAGGGTGATTCCAAGCCCCCAACACGCCCCGTGAACCCAGTCGGCGTCCAATATACTCACACACTCTTTTCAGCTCATTTGAATCGCGTTTTAGGTCGAATCTTCTAAAGAACTCAAATTTCGGGCAGATTTATAAAGGTAATTTTTTCCTTCATAAATCCTTCGATTCTTACTCTTTTTACCCCATTAAAATTCCTAAATGATCTACCTATCCTTGTTATAACCTCCCTTGAAGGTTTGAGTATTTTTAAAATCATATACTGGTATTTGTGGGGGTGATTTCTACAAGATATTTTAAGTAAGTTGTTCTCCTCCTTTCTTCTTTCAATTTGTTTCGGGTTACATCCAATGTACTTAGGGTTTCTTCCATTATCATTGAGGTTCCTAATGTCCATGAAGTAGGGTTTAAAAATTAGGGTTTTATCTTGTGTTTCATGGTCTAAAATTCTGGTTTTAGGTCTGGTTTACCTTCCTTGAGGTGCGGCGGTGGTGCGTTTGGGTTTTCGCACAAAGGATTCAAGGGTTTCCTTGGTTTTGGTAGGTGATTCCATTGTGTATGAAATCTTTGTGAATTGGCTACTGTTTTAATGGTATTTTCATGCTTATTCAATTTTATTATTTCTAAAAAATATAGTTTTAGTGGTGTTTGTATTTAAAATGAATCCTAAATGCCAATTTCATGTGAAATTGGGGGTTTTTCATAGAAATGTTTTATTAGATTAATTGGGGCTACCCTATAAGTAACTAGTTGATTTTATTGAACTATAATTGGGATAAAAATACTGTTGTTAATGATTGTCCCTTGTGTTTGTTGCTGAAAAATCTGGTTTTAATAGTGTTTGTGAACCACATGAAATTCTAAGAGTTGTGTTGTGTAAAAATGGAGACTTAGCAATGATGTCGTTTCTTGAACCATATGGGGTTTCCCTAAAAATAATTTTGTGTTTTCACTGAAATTTAGTAGGATTCCATTTATGTTTTGGAAACTTAAATATGTTCACATATTATGAAAGTGAGTTTTATAAGGAGTTTTGTGTCTGAAACACTACGAGATTTTGAGGAATTGTTTTATGAAAAATCTATGTGTTTTGTTGCGTGTTTTAAGTGGTATAAAATATGATAGATAATGTATTGGTTGTGTTTTACCAGTAATGGTGTTTTATATGAAAATTTATTTATGTTTCATGCTGAAATTGATTGAGCAAAAAAGGGGAAGCCCGGGTACCTAGGTGGGGCGGATTTGTACTAGTACGGCTAGTGGACCGGATGGGTTTTGTCCCTATTTCACTTAGCATTTGGATAATGAAAAATCTAACTAAACTATGTGGATGATTATTGGGGAAAACTAGGTTATGGGTATGTTCCCTACTAGTAGCTCATGCACGAGAAAGGATTTTTCTATGGTTACTTTACACCGAGGTACGAGGTACATAGGGCCCAAGACAACCTAGTGCCTAGGGGTGTTCCCAATGTTGTTGCTCATTGGATTTGTAGTATTTACCCATGTATTAGGGTGTGTTTGGAAGTAAATTACAGTATCTAACATTTCTATTTTAATGTGTTGATATTCTGAAAATTTTGTATTGAAAACTATTTTCAATTAGAGGTTTCATTTCATGAAATTTTAACACTACTTTTCCTTGCGTTTGAAAACTGCTTGCTTTTTCACATTGTATTTATTACTCTTTGGAATCATTGGGTGGTATCCTACTGGGCTTAGGATCACACCCTACTTACACCCATTGGGTGTAAGTAGACTTGGTTATGTTTGATTCAGGTAAAGGAAAGGCTAAGGGTGATGGTGGTTCATGGTGTTAGTTCCCATCCTTGGTGCGGAGTTGTGGAGATAGATTGGGGGTGATGACCCCTAGTCATGTGGAGTCCTTGGGGATATCTTGATGCTATAATTATTTTTATTTGGACCACTTGTATTATCTTTAAACCAATGTACTCAGTTCTGGTTTTTACTTAAGTCTTGTTTGGCTCAAAAATTTCAGATTTATATTATGGATTGTTTTTAAAGTTTTATGCTTTTATACTCGGGTAAATCGTTCCCAAACCTAAATTAATGATACCCGGGCACTTGTGCCAGCCCATGGGGATAGGGAAAGCCCTTCAGGTCATGTCACGGGCTGGGTTTGGTGCCAGTTTTGGCGGTGACCTGATTCGGTTCAAGACACCCCCAAACCTGGACATCTCCCAGACCCTCTAGACAGACCCCCCCCCCCAGATAGACACTGAACAAACCCCCCAGGATAGACCCCCCCCCCCCCAAACCCTGGACACACCCCCTGGACAGACCCTGGACACCCCCCCCCCCAGAACCTGGACACCCCACCCCTTTCACCCCCCTGCCAGCTACCCCCCTCCCCCTGCCAGTCCCCCTACCAGTCCCCTCCCCCCTGCCAGTCCCCCCTACTAGTTTCCCCCCCTCCCCCTACTAGTTCCCCCCTCCCCCCTACCAGTCCTACCCTCACCCCCCCCCCCACCCTGCCCGTTTCCCCTTCCCCAACCAGCCCTCCCCCCCCCCCACCCACCCACCCTGCCTTTTTCCCCTCCCCTTATCCCTACAAGCCCCCACTTGCACCCCCCTTCCAGTTTCCCCCCTTCCCCCCTGGACAGCAGCCCCAGCCCCCTGGACAGTACCCCCCCCTACTGGACCCCCTGGACAACAGCCCCCCTGCTGGACAGCAGCCCCCCCCTGCTGGACCGCCCTAGATAGAAGCCCCCCTACTGGACCCCCTTGGATAGCCCCCCTGCTGGACAGCACCCCCCCTACACATCCCTTGCATATATCCTAAGGTATCCTTAGTTAAGCAGATTGACCAAGCAGGTGAGCTTCAGGCTTTTCCCTTAGATGTACCTACCAAATCATAGCCTATAGAGGCTTCTTTACCTAGTGTTGAGAGAGTTGATTCCCTAGTACCTTCAGATTTTGTATCCATAGTATATTTATAATATTTCAGAGAAAGAATTCTTTTAGATTTCAGTGGAATTTTGATTTTTCAGGAACCTCCTATTGTTGCATCTATATCTAGTGCTCCACATCCCTCAGCTTTAGTTGATGTTAATTAGATCTAGTCTATATTAAAATAGTATCTCCATGTTGTTATAGGTTATGTACATTCATCTCATCAGGATTAATTGAGGCAGATTCTGTAGAATGGGTTTTCGAGGAATACGTTGACCAGTTGAAAGTGATGACAACTCTACTCAATCTATTCATGGAGGAGAATATTTCTTTAGTAGTATGGAGAGATGATGAAATATTATTATATACTTTTTCAATCTTATGAATCATTTCCTATATGTATCCAATACTATAGTGGCTGCTAGCTAGAAGTCAAAATCGCAACAGTAAATTGGACTCCAAAGTCTGCACTGCTATAGTGGTCAAAGTGGTATTCTTACTTTAGATTCTTCATCTCCCTCTTTATGTATCTCTATTATTTATATTTTTGGAAATATCAAGTGATCCAATACTATTTGTTCAATATTTTTATACATTTTTTAACTACTATCCCTACTATTAGGTTTGTTACCTAACATTTGGATACTCCACTAGGTAAATCGCTTGAGGTTGAAAGAAGATCTGAGCTTACCGGTTGGTGGAGAGAGAGTACGCATTTAGGAAATGCAACACAGCTGGGGAAGATAGAGGTGGCATCTTACATTGAGGAACTGGTTTCTATGACTAGTTTTTGTTTGGCGTGATCATGATCGGCAGGTACGTGCGACTATTTTGTGGCGGTGTTGTTGGTTGAAAAAGAAGAAGAAATAAACAAAGTCCTTGTAGATTATTTCTCTCTACCACCTATTTTTATATTGTACACAACTTCTGGTAAAATAACTGGTGAGAAATCAATCTCTGATGGAGGTTTGAATGTTGGGAAGTTGCGACTACTGGTGAAGAAACATCGAAAAGGCTAGAGGAAATGCACGAGCTGTGTTATCTTGTGTACAGTTTAGGATGGAGTCGGAATTTTCTACAATGGTACGATTTATGAAAGCTCAGATGGTTTTGATTCAAGAACTAATAAACACTATAAATTAATAGCTGTATTTTTTGTGAGAATAAGCATGGGAACTGGATATGCAAGAGACTCATTGATTAGATTCTATAAATAGAGGTAACGAAGTTACCGTATGTACATTTGGTAGAGGCTATGCCAAGGAGCAACAACTTGAAAACAAACCAGTATATCCTGAAGAGGTAGTATATAATTTTTATTTTAGAATGGAAGTGGATAAAATGGAAGTTAATAGAGTGGAAGAAATCTTGAGGATTTTTCAGTCCTAATAGAAAGGTATCAATAGTGAAGAGCTAGAGGAGAAGCTTGAATTCTGTCTTGAATGGCCTAACATGGTAGATTTTGATCAAATTTCTTTAGAGGATAAACGTGGAATGAATATTGAGTAGGGGAAGCATTTTCTAGTTCTAATGGAACCTATAGCTGAGGGAAAAAAAGAGTTTTCAGAGTTCTTCCCCAAACAATCATGGTGAAATACAAATTAGAACAACAAAATAGTATTTTTTATGTTGCTAATATAGCAGGTCTTTTCTGGTGGTTTTTGAGTTTTATGTATTCCATGAGGACACATTTCCATGAATAAGTTTTTGAAATAACTAGATACATGTTATTTAACTTCGATTAAGTTGATGAATTTCAACAGATTATAATGTGGAAAACACAAGTCCAACTGGAATTGTCAAGGATGCTGAAGAAAAAATTAGAAAGGAAACAAACATGCAAAATTGCTTCCGTTCTAGAGGAAGCCATTGAAATTTCAATATTTTTGAATTACAGTGCTAGTACATGCAATTATTTATCTATTTGGACACCTGAAATCATATATTACAATTTCAATAAAGTAGTGTTGTGAAATAATTTTCAGAAGAAAGGTTCGGGTGTTGTGCTTGTATTTAGGTCTGGTCGGGAAAATGTATATTGCTTTATGGGAAAAATTTAGAGTTCATCCACTTCTGGGAGATCCCAATAGGATGTTGTTACTAATTTCATGTTATGATTCTTTGGCTACATAAGAATTGAAACTTGTATTTTGGAAGACATCTTCTATTGCTTGAAAAATTATGCTCGTTATAAATGCATCAAAGGATAGAATTACTACTAAAGAAGTTGGTTTTGTTGTTGATTGTGTAAAGGAAAGAGAGATAACCTTTGAAGTGTTGAATATTTCTCCTTATATGTTACCAGCACTGGGTACTTATGGGTTTTTTAAATTATCCAATAATGTTTCTCAAGATTTCATACCCACTACAGGATACACTTTTTCTACTGACCAGAAGATTGAGGTTGGTTTGATGAGTTACGAGACAAGGGGATACGGTATTGTTAGAGTACACACACTTCGTGTGAGTGGCCATATTGAAGGATTCTTGTGGGATAAAGTAGAACATTCTTTTATGACTCACTTGAAACTTTTCTTTCTGGAATCCATGGGGGACAAAGGAAAGAAGGCTACATTCTAGTTTTTTCTTTTGTCATGGAAAGTGGTACCCGCACTAGAGGCTAGAAGTACAACAGTTTTGAAGCCTACTAAAAGGGAATCGTTCACTTAGAGCCTTTTTGAGAGAGTAAAGGATTTTTTTTATACCTTCTGGAGGTTTTTGTATGTTTACATCCTTCTGGTTGAGAATAATTCAGAATGCTTTGTGAATAAAATCATATTTTTCTATGGTTGTTTCTGCTTCTAAAAAAGCACGCTAAGAGCCACCGGTGACTGTGCTTATGATTAAAGCTTCCAAAATTTGGTATGAAGAGAAAATTATTGATTCCCAACCTGTGTTTTTGGTACAAGAGGAGATATTTTAAGTTCTTATTTGGGGGCATGAAGCTCTATTATTTAAACTGGGCTTTCCATGTGTTTGGTTTATTTGTGATGGGATACTAAAAATAGTCCAACAAAGTAAGGTCAGTGAGCTTCAAAAGACTTATTCTCTAAGGAAAACACTGGAAAAAGTTACATTAACGCTTAGGCTTCCCCTAAAGCCGCCTCTAGGGGTTTCCATTATAGTGCTTGAGAATAGGTTTTCATTCCAGTACTTAAGCAGTTGGGAAAAGCTATTTGTAGTCCACCTAGAGGATAGTCTGAGTTCTTAATGGGTATGAAATGTTAGTAATATATGGGGGTTAGTTTGTTGTGGGGATGGTTGGGGTGTGTATGGGAAGTAGTGAATAATTAGGGGCGATGTTTTCTTTCTCGATACTTTTCTATTTTGGCCAGCTATAGTAGTTAGGGAGTTGTTGGATGGGTTGTTGGCATTTGTTTCAGATATTAAATAGGGGATAGAATAGCGGGAAGGGGTACAAATTAATTGGCTTGGTTCAGTTAGTTAATGTTGAAAGGTAGGGGCCTTGGAAGGTGCCGACCTTATCTCTCAGAGAGGTGGTCTTCTTCCTTGAGATTATTCTCCTCCCTCCTTATGTATATCCATTTCTTCTCATCCTAGAAATCTCAAGTGATACATGTCTATTTTTTCAATGCTTTTCTACCTATTTTCAACTGCTCTCATTACTGTTAGATTTGTTACCTAACTTTTGAATACTCCAATGGGGAAACCACTCGAGGAGGGAAGTTGATCCAAGATTTTCGAGAGCTAGAGAGAGAGTAAGGATTTGGGAAATGCAACACAAGGTGGGGAAAATTGAAGATGCATCTCACACTGAGGAAATGGTTTATGCGACTAGTTTCTGTTAGTCATGATTATGATCGGAAGGTATGTGTGAATATTTCATGGAGGCATTTTTCATTGAAAAAAAGATTAAATAAATGAATTAATTGTATTTTATTTCTCTCTCTAACATTTGTTTTTATGTTGGACACAACCTTTGGGAAAATTGATGCTAAAAACTTGACTCTGATGGAGGCATGAACATTGGGAAGTTGTCACTATTTCTGAAGACATGCTGCAGAAGCTGGAGGAAGTTCATGAGCTTTGTTAGCTTGATTGTTGTTTATGATGGAATTCAAATTTTCTATAGAGGTGAGACTTATTCAAGCTCATATTATTGTGATTCAAGAACTAATAACAAATATAAAAAAATAGCTTTAGTTCTTGCAAGCAGAATCATGAGAGTTGGAGATGCAAGAGTCTCGTTTCTTAGATTCTAGAAATTGAGGTGACAAATCCGTTGTATGTACATTTAGTAGACGCAATGCCAAGGAGTAGCACCTTGCAACCAAACCAGTATGTCCTGAAGAGGTAATATAGTATTTTTATTTTTTCATGGAAGTGGATCAAATGGAATTGAATAGAGAGGTAGAAAGCTTGTGGACTTTTCAGTCCAGACAAAATGGGATAAACAATGAAGAGATTGAGGAGAAGTTTGAATCCTGTCTCGAATGGTCGAACGTGGTACATTATGATCTGATTTCTTCATAGGATAAGCATTAAAGTCATATTCAGAAGGGGAAACATGTTTATGTTCTAATGGAACCACTAACTAAGAGAAAATGTGTTTGAATGTTCTATCAGAACAAATCACGATTAAGTGAAAATTAGAAACAATAGATGAGTATTTTTATTTTTTTGAAGTAGAACACATAGAAACAGAATTGATTGATGTTGGAACTACCATGGAAATTGTAATGGAGGCTGGTAGAGTTTATATGAGACAACAATGTATTGCCTCTGTAGATACTTGGATTGGCTGTGAGCATTGTTTTTCTTCCAGTGGTAGAAAGAGTCAAGCTGGTCTAGTGACAACTACAGCAACCAATGTGGAGGATTCTTACACACTTGTTCAAAGATTCCTAAAGGAAAAAAAGTCCGACCAAGAAAGGTCGGGGCCTCTTCCTCAGGATAAGAGGGTTCTGGACGGGAATTCATTGGTTACTACAAGGGATTCAGAAGGATACTGTAACGGATACTTTTAACAATGATTTTCAAAGTAGTATGGATTACCTATTGGATTATTTTTCAACATGCACAACCACTATAATAATTTTATAAACATGGCATAATATTCCTCAAGATCTAATTCTTGTCCTAGGAGGTCATTTTTTTTTCAGTAAGTTGCACACTCCATTTGTGATAGATCTATTTTATGTTGCTGATGTGGAAGGTCGTTTCCAGTGGTTTTTGAGTTTTTTCTTATTCCATGATGATGCAGATCCTTGAATAATTATTAGAAATAACTGGATGAAAGTTATTTCACTTCTATGAAGTTGATTAATTTTAATATATTATAATGTGGAAAACACAAGTCCAACGGGAATTTTCAGGGACACTGAAGAAAAAATTGGAAAGGAAGAAAACATTCCAAATTATTGTTGTTCTTGAGGATTCCATTGAGAATTAAATCTTTGTGAATTATAGCACTAGGACACATGATTCTTTATCTATTTTGACTCCTGAATTCATAGATTCCAATTTCATTGAAGCATTTTTGTGCAACAATTGTTAGAAAAAAGGGTCAACTATTGTGTCTGTATTTAGTTCGGGTAGGGAAAATGTTTGTTGCTTTAAGGGAAATATTTAGAGTTCATACACTTTTGGGAGATCCCAATAGGATGTTACTACATTCATGTTATTCTTTAGCTACATCATAACGGAAACTCATATTTGGGAAGCCATCCTGCATGAAAAATTATGAACGTTATAAATGCATCAAAGGCTAGCATTACTATTAAATAAGTTGGTTTTGTTGTTGATTTTGGAAAGGTAAGAGATACGACCAATGGATTTTTTAATATTCCTCCTTATATGTTACCAGCACGGGATATATACTGGTTTTCTAAATAAACTAATAATGTTTCTCCAAATTTCATACCCACTATGGGAAACATTTTTTCTACTAACAAAGAGATTGAGGTTGGTTTAATGAATTACAAGATAAGGGGAGCTGGCATTGTTAGAGTAAACACAATTAGTGTGAGTGTTCATGTTGACGAATTATTGCGGGAGAAAATAGAAATTTTTTGTGACTCACTTGAAAATTTGATTTTTGGAATCCATGGGGGACAAAGGAAAGCCGGATGCATTCTGATTTTTTCGTTTAGCATGGAAAGGAGTATATCTAATGGCTTCTTGGAGTACAACAATTTTGAAGCCTACTGAAAGGGAGTCAATCACTTACTTGGAGTCGGCTTGGGAGAGTTGATAGTTTGGTCTACCTATTGGAGGTTTCATTCAGTTTACATCCTTATAGTTGATAATAATTCAGAAAGTTCTACAAATGAAATCAGATTTTTCATGGTTTTTCCTCCTTCCTAACAAGCATGACAAGACTCACTACTGTCTGTTTTTATGATTAAAGCTTCCAGCATTTGGTCTGAAGAGAAAAATATTGGTTCTCATCCTATGTTGTTTGTAGAAGAGGAGTTGTTTTAATTTATTATTGTTGTGGAATTGCTGGGAGTCATAATGACATAAATGAGAAATGGAAGAAGAATGCAGAAGAAATAAAAACAACAAGAACACAACGATTTACATGGTTCGGGAAAATCCCTACATCCACGGAGAGGAAGAACTTCACTAATTTGGGAGAAAAAAATTTCTGAGTTTTTCAAGTAATAACCCTAGCCTGAAAATGGGATATAAAATGAAGAAGACTATCACTGTTCCAAAAGTAAGTTTATGCCGCTATAGTGAAAGGCGGCCAGCTTTGTCAAAAGTGCTACAGTACAGTTCACCCCAAAGTATGCACTACTACAGTGCATGTCGGTGTCCCTCGGACAGCCCTTAGACACCCCCCTGGGAAACCCCTCCTAGACACCCCACCTCCACCCTCCCCCCTTCCCTACAGACCCCCCCAGACAGCCCTTGGACACCCCACCTGGATAGCCCCTCCTAGAAAATTCTATAGTCATTAGTACTTTCACTTCATTATGAAAAAATGCTAAATGAAAAATTCCTTGAAACTTTTCCAAGAATAGTCTTTGTCTGGATTAGTTTGAATAATAGACTTCCACCACTTATAACACGGACCCTCTAGTAGGATGGTTACAAAAATAACCTTAAGAGACTCATAAATCTAAAGCTGGATATAAATATCTTCAATATTCAGTACCAAAACTAATTCATCCTAAGAATATTGTTACCCAAGAATTATTGTGGGGCTACCATCTTGATTCTGGGGTTCCTAAGTGTGCCTTCAAGATCGATTTATTCAAGGCTTTTGATTCGATTAGGTTTGACTTCTTATGGGTTGCTTTGGATATGCTCTACTTTCTGGCTAGGTTCTCATCTTGGGTTAAAAGATGCGTCTCTACCCCAATGTTCTCAATGAACATTAATGGTAGATTACATGGCTACATTTTGAGGAAAAGAGGGCTCATGAAAGGGGATCCTATTTTTCCTTTCCTTTTTGTGATTTTCATGGAGTTTTTCTCGTGAATCCTGGAATGCAGGAGGTTGGGGCTAGTTTGGTGGCTGGTGCAGGCTAGAGTGGCGGGTGCGGGCAGGAAGGCAGGCGGCAGGGGGATAGAAGGGGGCTGGTGCAGGCTGGAATAGGTGGTAGGGGGCTGGTGTAGGATGGATTGTAGGTGGCTGGGGGCTATTGGGCATGTGAAAGGGGCTAGTGTGGGCTGGGATGTAGGAGGTCGGGGGCTGGTGAGGGCTGGAACTGGTGGCTGGGGCTGTTTTGCAGGTGGCAGAGGGCTGGCATGAGTGTTTTTCAGGAGGCTGGGGGTGGTGGCTGGTGTGGTGGATGGTGAAGGCTGGATTGCAGGTGGCTGGGGGTTGGTTCAGGCTCGAATGCAGGTGGAAGGGGGCTGGAATGCTGGTGGAATGGGGTTGGTTGCAGGTGATGGGGGCATAGTGCGAGCTGATTCGAAGGTGGCAGAGGGGGCTGTTGCGGGATGAAATTCTGGTGGCAGTGGGCTGAAATGAATGTGGAAGTGGGCTGGTGTGGGCTAGATGTGGCTGGAGCATGGCCTAATCACGGAATTTCTGTGGCGTGACTGCGGCATGATAGCGGCGTGTTGGTCTGGCCCAGCAACATCCGTGGGGCAGCATTTTCTGGCCAGGAGCGAAGGGAGCGGGAGGAGGTGGGGCAACATTTAGGTCGTCGCCCCACTGATAGAAATTGTGATTAGTCAGTCTCAACATTGATCATAAGACTCATGGAATACTATCAATGCGAACCACCATGGGGTTTCATCCTAGAGCCGGACCAAATCACGACATTACCATGGTATGACCACGGCGTGACCTCGGTGTGACCACGACGTGTTGGCCTAGTCCAGCGACATCTGCGGGGAAGAAACTTCCAGCTAGGAGTGAAGGGAGTGGGAGGAGGCGAGGAAACATTTCGATTGTCGCCCCACTAGAAACAATTATGATTAGTCAGTCTCAACATTGATCACAAGACTCATGGAATACTATCACTGTGAAATGTCGTGGGGTGTCGTCCTGGAGCAGGGCCAAATCACGGCGTGACCACGGCGTGACTGTGGCGTGTTGGCCTGGTCCAGCGACATCTGCAAGGTAGCATCTTCTATCCAGGAGTGAAGGGAGTGGGAGGAGGCGGGGCAACATTCTGGTCATCGCTCCACCAGCAAAAAGTGTGATTAGTCAGTCTCAACATTGATCATAAGACTCATGGAATACAATCACTATGAACCACTGCGGGGTTTCGTCCTAGAGCAGGTCCAAATCACGGCATTACCGCAGCGTGACCGCGACTTGACCGCGGCATGACCTCGGTATGACCGTGGCGTGTGGGCTCGGTCCAGCGACATCTGCAGGGCAGCATCTTCTCATCAGGAGTGAAGGGAGCGGGAGGAGGTGGGGCAACATTCTGATCGTCACCCCGCCGGCAGATGATAGAACAGATCAACTATTTAATATGCTATAACAAGGGATCTCCAAAGAAGGTTGTAGAGAGCAGAACAATCATGCAACGTCTAAAGGGAAACAAAATGATGGAAAAGAATCATACACCCTACACAAACCATTTACAAATTCATTCACTTTTCCTAAACATGGAAATTATATTTATAATATTCTAAGCGTGAAAAGGAAAGTGTCATGGTCAAGGCATATGCCTACTTGGGCAATGTTATTTGAGTTAAACGAGTATGATAAGCCAATTTATATTATTCAAAGAAAACAAAAACTAACTATCCACAAAATAAACACCAACAAGAGGCATAAGAAAGACTCAAACCAAATCTAAACATGATACAAATAACTATCACTACTCTTTGGTTTAGTAGACATCGCACCTCCGTTGGAGGGGTTTTATTATAAAATCATGGCATTGCTTTATCACACAATTCATTTAATTATATTTAACATCTATTCTAAAACTCATTCAGCACAAATAAAATGTAATAATTTAATCAATTAGATCAACATAACTATCACTGTGAGTTTTCATAGACAGCGCACCTCCATTGGAGGGGTTTTATTATAAAAACATGACTTTATTTATCAAATGAAACAATTATATTAAAGAACACTTATTCAAGATATGCAATTCAATATAATTAAGCAGAATTAAGAAAGAATATAAATTCAATTAAAATCATTCTTGAATTAAAGAGGCTAGAAGAGGGATCCTGCCTCAAGGTGGAACCAAACCGTTCACTTCGGCTCTTGGAGCTTTCTAACTAAAAGTTGATTCTCCCCCACTGGGTATACACACCTTCACACACATGCAAGGACACCTAGCCCCTATGCACACACCTGCAGGGCCATGAGAATGTGCAAGGGGATCCTTGCACATATGCTTATATGTATATACCAGTCTCCACTCACCTGCGTATGCATTTATATATATATATATATAAATGGGCACACATAGCCTCATACGTGCATAATCACTACCATGGTTGACAATACACATAACGGGGGAACCCAAATACATATAATTTCTTACCTATGCACATGCTGGCAAGTCGCCCTTAACTTGGTTACTCGAAACCAACGAGCAGGGATCAACGCACTACACAAAGGATATTAGGAACATTAAAACACATAAAGGATGCTACATAACCAGTGAGAAACCAACCAATGACATTAAAGACTTACCTTGATTGGGAGAACCAAATCCACCCGAACCAACATGAAATGATCCAAAGCCCTACTGAAAACATAATATGGAGTCAAAAACATTGAAATCCCAAAATACATGACGTGAAAGACAAGTAGTAACCATATAATCTTACCACAGATCAAAGCCGGTAGACTGAATCAATCTGAACCCCATTTTCCCCCCTTCGCAGAATATAATTACCCTTTGTCCACAGAAAGAAGTAAAAGGCCAAAGTGGCCAATGCAATAAAGAAAATAAAATAAAAACTAAACTAAAACATAACTGTCTCATGTGACTATACACGTCACTGCCCAACATATAAGAACCATAATGCCCCATGGGTCAAATCATGTTCCTACAAGCAAGGGGAAATAGATCCATGTTTCAAAATGATACTATCAAATAGTAAATTCCTATTAATTAATAATTATTCTTTCTATTAATGGTATATCATTAGTTTGGCTCAAGTTTTAGCTTAATTTGGTTTTGTTCGATACAAGTTTTTATCCCACCCGATAATAAAAGTTTACTAGAGGACATAATTTCTAATAAAATAGAATATATCATAACAAAAAATGGATCCACACCTATGAAGAAGGTTAAACATGATAAGAAATAATGTTTGATTATATAGTCTGATGAGTTATAAAAGGATAAACCAAAAAATGAAAAACATTAATATTTCTCTAATTTCTTAAGTGAATATGCAATTTTTAAACAATAATAAACATGTGAAAGAAGAGAAAACCGTGTTTCCTCAACATAAATGTTTAGAATGTGAGAAATAAGAAAGCTCAAAGAAAATCAAACACTTTTGAGCTACAAAGAAAAGTACTTCAGTGTTGAGAAAAAAGCCTAATAACTTAGAAGTTGATAAACCAACCTTATTACCATACTTGTTGATATAAAACAACACTCTAATGGAAATTTCACATAACACGCACATCACATATATATATTTTTTTAAGGAAAATAATTTTTCAAAATGAATACTTCATATAGTGTTGTTATTCCATTGAAAAAATCAACATGAAGAAAATACGAAAATACATTCTTGTTAATCACATCTCTAAAAAAGTTTCAACACCTTTCCCATGATTTAATGCCATATTTATAGGGAACTTTTCATCTAGATAACACTTTATAATTTAATAAAATATGGTTACCCATTCAACTGTATGTGAATCCAAAAAGAACAACACATTTATCCATAAACCAATTTCCCTTCACATGCATCATGAACATATTAAAATAGTATGCATTAGATAACATTTTCATTTGAAAATTATAACACTCCATTCACATGACAATTGCATCCACAAAGCATCAATGGTATGAATAATTCTACACATAAAATGTCCATAACATTTTTATGAGCTCAAAATGATTTCACATAGAATATGATATTCTTTATGAAACTAGAAACACATCATATATTGTTTACCTAAATCGCAAAGAAATAATGTTCTTGTGGTATCTTCTATGTGAAATTCCAATGATTTATATCTACAAACACTACAATGATATCTATTTTTATGTTTTGAGAAAACCAAAATCAATCATATATCATAGTATGATATTGATTTTCATGAATTCATTAATTAAATGTTGAGCATCAAATTATCCTGCCAACACTCGAGCTCTAGGTTGACACTCGGGGTATGCCAAACTTGATTCAATAGAGTTACATATATATCTATCCATGCCTACCATTATCCAGGATGATTTCCTTGACAAGGAACCATGACAAGGTACATTACCCATTCCATAGACCACTAACCTAACACACATTACCAATTCTAGGGATATCTCTCATCTTCCATGGGTTAATGAACTTTCTGTGAATTCTTATTTTAGAGAAGATTACATTCCCAAGGAGAATAAAAAATTCTAAGTGTTGAGTAACCATTCCAGGTATTATATAACCATGCGTTAAGAACATCCAAGAGAAAAAAAACCCTAACAAAACACCAAAACATGACAAATATTTTTACATATGACGCATTTTTTAATTCATTAAAATAACAAATTCTCATTCCTCATATTCCATTATGTCAAATATCAGTTCTTGTCAATATAACATTGTGTCTTTTCAAATTTCATACCAATTATACAGTTACATGCTACATTATCAATTCACATTTCAATTGTGTCAATTCCAATTCACATACTGATAATTAAACATTCTAATTCACATGTCATGAGAAGAAAAAATTCAATTCACAATTCTATTCATTCCTTAATCAATTTCTCATTCTAGGTATAAGGAACTAGACTCATACCATCCATGCTCTAACCCAAGGTTATAGATAATAACACCTCTTTGGTGGCCAAAGGATCATGGTCTTCATCACCAATGGACCCAACATGATATGTGGAAGGTCTAAAAGTGAGGATTTGAGAAATTTCCATGGATTCTAAATAGAAGAGGTCACACGCATGACATGATGACACTATCATACATGATGCAGATACTATAAAACTAATGAATACATTAGGGAGATTTTTCAAATCACCCACCTCAATACAAATAATATTAATCCAAAAACATAAAATTTTGATGAATGTAATCCACCATAATCCCATATGGAAACTAATAAATACACCACATATTTTTTAATTGAAAAATGGATTGAGAGATCTATGATTCAAGGTATCTTACAAATGAGGTTGACATGAATTAGGGTTGAAAGACTGGAGAGATTTGTTCCGAAGAAAGTGAGATCGCGACGGAGGAAGTGAGCTCACCAAGTAGGGTTCATGCTCGGGAGGTATGGTTGGAGGAGAGATCTCGTTGGAGGAGGAGATCTCATTTAGTGGAGAGATATATTCTAGGAGAGATTCTTTTCGATAGATTAAGTGAGCTTATGGGTTTGTGTTCGGGAATTTGGGTTCGACGGAGGAGAGATCTGTTCAACGATGTGCGGAGAGATCTGTTCGTGGGTTAGCTATGATTATTTAGGGGGGTTTTCCCAACAGTTTCTAAAACTATAGAGAAATATTATTTGGGGGTGGTGTTTCCCTACAGTTTCTAAAAACCATAGGAAAATAATTTCTAATGTAATCTATTCCCAACAGTTTAATGAAACCATTGGGAAAACACATCAAATTATTACTTAGACCAACGGTTTTTTCAAACTGTTGGTATGTAGGTGTTGGTATAAGTGGGATTTCCACTAGTGAATGTAATTTAAAATATCATATTGAATCTATCTATGTATAGGTAAATTCATGCAATGTGGTAGTGGAATCAACCCACAAAAAGGAGGACAGATTGGAGGATCCAAATCTATTTTTATAAGCTATGAATAAAAAAAAGTGGACATAATGGCATGGATTTTTAAAAGAAAGGGTGTTAAAGCCATACCAATAACAACTAGTGATATCATAAAAAATATTCTTTGTTTCAACTAATATCAATCCATGATTTATTGAAAGCAATCTGTTGTAAATAGGAGGGCATATTTGGAGAAATGGGGGAGTTAGAGATGGATTTTAATGGTTATTCAACCTTATCTAAGATTAAATAAACCTATAGAGACTAACTACACCCCCTGCCCCACCCCCCTTGCCCCACTGCCCCGCTGCCCCATCCCCCTCCCCCCTGCCCTGTAGACCCCCTACAGACCACCCCCTCCCCCCTGCCCTGCAGACCCCCCCACTCCACACTGCCCTCTCCACCCACCCCCTCCCCCCTCCCCCTACCTTATGGACCTCCCCCCTGCCCCCCTCCACCCTACCCCCCTCCACCCTGCCCACTGCCCCCTCCACCCTTCCCCCTGTCCCCTGCCCCCTTCCCCCCTCCACCCTGCCCCCTGCCCTCGACCCCCTGCCCTCTTCCCCCTGCTCTGCAGACCTCCCCCCTGCCCCTACCCCCTTCCCCCTGCCCCCCTCCACCTGCCCCCCTCCCCCTACCCCTACCCCCTGTCCCATGCCCCCTGCCCCCTGCCCCATGCCCCCCTCCACCCAGCCCCCTATCCTACACAACCCCCCCTACACCCCCCATCCCCCCTAGCCTACACCAGCCCCCCTTGCCTGCACACCCCCCCTGTGAGTCAAAAAAAACTTTGGAGATGCTTGTGGTGTCTCAAATGATAGGAGTACGGATTAAAATGGAAAACATAAATACAATAATGTCAAACAAGCTATATAAGCATAAACTACCACAATAGGATCCTTATATATATGCTCGCATGCATAAGCATGGGTTATGATGCCTCAAGCAATATTTAGTTAAATTTTCCCATTTCTACCTTTGTTCTTCATAATGTCAATACATTTTGAGGAAGTGAATAGGTAATTTTGGATTCTTCTTCCAGTTATAAATCCAAATTGGTTTGATTATATGATGCCTCAAGCAATAGATCATAGCCTCAAATAAATGACTTTGCTAATAATTTTTTGAATTGTGTTCCCAATGGAAATAGGATTGAAGTCTTTAATATCCGCTAAATTATCCTTTTTTTGAATCAAAGTAATAAAATTAGAATTGATTCCATAAGGTATAGAATCATGATTAAATAATTATCTCATAGAATTATGTAAATAAACATGCACAATAACCAAGTAAACCATAAAAAAAATATGTGAACCCATCAGGACCGACCACACTCTCAAATAAGGAGAAGAGTGAAGTATTTAGCTCCTTATCATCACAAGATTTAGTTAAAGATTTTTTTGGATTATTATCAACAACACAAGTAATTTTATCCATCATCTGGAAGGTAAAATATTCTCCTTTATTTGAGAACAGTCTTCCAAAATAGTCAACCATAACATTAGAAAATTGATTTTTGAGTTCTATAAAGACCCATCAATTCTATGGTTAGATACTCCTCTTCCAATTCACTTTTCCTTGTGTAGATAATGAAAAAATACAGTTTTTCTATCTCCCTCCTACATCCATATTATATTATACTAGTTTTAGACTAGCCTTTCTTTCATAAATGTGTTTTCATAAAGCTGAGACAGGGTTTTAATCTCATCATTTGAAGGATCATTCTTATTCTGATTAATATTATGAAATTGTAGTAAGGATTTCTCAGGATATTTGATATCATTACCCATATTATAGAAATATACCTTGTTCCATAAAATAATCATCCTTTTATCATTCTTCAACTTTTTTTCCATGATTTGAAGAGGGCTTCCATAAATTTCCATGTTCCAAGTAATGATGATAATCTCCCTACAACCAGGAAAAAAATGTCAGGCATTGTTGAATTCAAATGGAAGGGGAGATGATGTCAATTTATTTTTGGAAATATCCACCATAAAAGGATTGTGATCATAGTGATACTTTTGGGAGATCCAGACCCGATACATCAATAACATAATTATTTTCATCAATATGAACAAAAAATCTATCAAATTTTCTAGCTTTTAATACATTGATGGTGTATCTACACCAGGTTTAGTAACCACCCACAATTGTAACTTCAACCATGCTATATTTATCAAAATAGGATGAAAATTCAGAATCTTCCATCATATTGATGTGTGGACCAGTGTTTTCCTCATGCCTTAGAATAGTGTTAAAACCCCTCAGAATCACCCAATTATATGAACACTAACAAATTACCCCTTCATGATTATCCAAAATATCTATTGTTTTCGTGTAAGAGTTAGAGGAATAAACAAAATACAGGGAGATTACAATTCCTTGGATACCAATATCAACTAAAAAGTCTTGCTGATTTTCTGTACATGAATGCAGGTTGATACTGTCATACTTTAAAATACAGAGATTCTCAGAGTCATTATCACTTTATTTTTTTGATACGTAGGAATATCCAAGGGAGGACCATTTAAAGTCACTCCATTTTTCAAACTCCATATTAGGTTTAGCTAAACTAATCATGGGTTTTTTTTGCTGTAATAAAGTATCTTGAGGATGTGATTGTGGGAGAGTTCCCAAGACATTGAAAATTAAAAAAGAGAATATTCATTTATTAAGGGATTTCATAGATCTTGTTTTGAAAAATGCAAGGAAACAAGAGAAATCAAATAAATTTCAAAACCTATTTTTAATTCCCATATCCAATTGAGCAAGATGAGTCAGCTCAGCCTGGGCACTCATGTTCAAAATTTCCCCTAAAATATGATGCTCGGCATTGAAATCCCTTTAAAATTTCCTGAAAATTTCACATATTCATGAGAAACCAAGAGTTCGGGAAAGGAAAAAACTAAAATTAAAATCAACTTATAGGATAGAATCAATGACCATTCAGTCTCTGGAGGAATGGTGAGGGAGGAGGAATTGCGAGGGAGGAGTATTCACCAGGAGAGAGGGTCGAGTGTTGGAGGAGAAAGTCAAGCGCGAGGGTGGGGAGGCCGTCGTGAAACACCAATGGTCGGGAAGTGTAGCAGCGAAGTCGGGGAGGAGTGCACGGAGAGTAGGTCCAGGTCGAGGGTTCGAGGAGTCATGGAAAGTGGGGAGGAGGAGCTCGCGGATTGGGGGAGGAGAGGAGTCGCGAACTGGGGAGGAGGAGCCCGATAGATAGTAAAAAAACATTTCTACAGATTTTTTTAATCCATGGATATAAATTATGATATAGCCACAGTTTTAATAGAACTGTGGGTATAAACTAAGCTATAGCCACGAACTTATAAAACCATGTCTATAGGTCCGTGGTTATAGCCCTATTTTCTAGTGGTGTTATTTCCTCTATAGAATGGGTGTGTAGGTTGCAGACCATGCATATAGACTGTATATTATGAAAGTATATAATTTTTTTTACTCCTAAATAATTTATATTGTTGATTTGTGAGTGTTTTATATTTGAGGATTTATAAGTGATATGATAGTTTCATCTCTTTTATTTGATTTCCATGTAGTATCATTCCACCTCAATGGCCCCCAATGAACCTTAAAGAAGGAATCATATATAATTTTTCATGAATGAACCCTCCCATTGATAGAAACCTCATTGAGGTTATAGTAAGAATAGTTTGAGCCATAGATCAGGGAGTGGTTGTAGTTCTAGTTCATCCCCAAGTAGTAGGTCTTAGCTCTAGTTAAGAGAGGTAATGGGATTAGATGATTCTCTAATATAATTCAATAGTGTTCTGAGGTACCAATGACCCTTAGGAAGTGGAGGACTGGTTAGAGAAAATAATTCAAATTTTCAAATTTCTTGAGACTTCTAAGGAATTTAAAGTTATGTACACCTATTTCATGTTAAAGGGTCCTTGTTGGATGTGGTGGGAATCTGTGGTCCTGGTGAAACTACATGAGAATATTGATTTTAAAGACTTTAAAGTGATTTTATCCAAAAATATTATCCATATATAATGGATATTAATATTTCATATGAGTTTATAACCCTTTAAAAGGGTGAACAAAACATGATGGAGTATGAAAATTGATCATGAATCACATTCTCTTTTATTCATAGCTGATATCAAATGATGGGATAAAGGTTCATTAGTTTTTGAATGGGTATTCTTACATACATTCAATCACAAATTTTCCTATTAAATATTAAAACCTTAGTGGGTGTGGTAGTTAGAACTCTTATGGTGGGCATTGACAAAACTAGGATGTCTGGTTTTCTTGACACCTCTAACAAGTTTAGTGGTAATGAGGGTGGAGTCCCAGAAAGAAATAGAAAATGTTAAGTGTTTAAAATAGGTAGTGGTAATAGTTTACAACCTCTTTCTTAGCAGGAATATTTATTCCATATGGGGGTAGGGCTCAAATTTTCCACCATTATGGTAGGCTAGTCACTTAAATACCTCTTTATCAAGATTCCAAAAGTGTGTCATGTTTATGGTAAATTGGAACACCTATAGAGACTTGGAAAAAGAATAATCCTCCATTAAGGAGTGTCCTTAGTTATTCTACTTTGAGAGGGACTCAAGAATCATTATATGCATCAAAATTCATAAGGTTTGACCCTTTTAGTAAGGGGGAATGAGATCATCTTATGGGAAATTCCAGATGAGGATTGAACCTCAGGCTAGTGGTAGGCCCCATAATTAGGTTAAGACTAGATAGTTTCATGGTATAGAACAATATCCCATGGAATCTGAAATGGGGCTAGTGACAGTTAGAGGTACCATGTTTATTGAAGCATCTATGGTTGTTTCTTTATTTGATATTGGTTATTATCAATAATTTTACTCTACTCGTGTTGTGAATTTATTAAATATTTCTTCTTAGATCATTACTTATGTGATGGAGATATCAAATCCTCTTGGTAAAAAGGAGTATATCCTTTAGTTCCTATCTTATGTTATTTTTATATCTAAGGTGGATCTTTCTTGGTATTTCCTTATCATTGATATGGATCTCTTTGATGTAATTTGCTGAATGGGATAGATGAATGCTTTCAAATCTCATATCGATTATTATCACTAGAAGGTACATTTAACTACCCCTGATGGGAGTGTTCACATATTCCATGGGGAATGAGATCCCCATTTGATCTAATAAGGGACTCTTATTCATAAAGTTGGTTAGATTTTATACCAGATAGGTTCTATTCTCTTATACTCGAATAAAGAGATCCTAGAGAGTGAGTTAACTCTTTTGGTTAAAGAGTTTCTTCATGTGTTTATTGAAGACTTATCAGGGATTCCCCCAAGTGGGAAGTCAAGTTCCCGATCAATCTGATTCCATATATATTTGATATCCTTACCTTTATATCACATAGATCTAGTTGAGCTAAAATAGTTAAAGACCCTACTTCATGATCTAAAGTCTAATGGATATATCCACCCCAGTGTGTCCCAATGGGATACTCCACTACTCTTTGATAAAAATAATGATGGGAATATATGATTATATATCGATTATCAGAAGCTAAAATGGGTCACTATTAATAATAATTACTCATTTACCCATATCGATGAATTTTTTGATTAGTTAAAGGTTGCAATGTGGTTCTCAAAAATTGATCTCTGGTCGAGTTACCACCAAGTTTTGGTGAAGGAATCTGGTATTTCCAAGATTTCATTTTGAAAAAGATATGGGAATTATGAGTATATCATGTTTCCTTTTGGATTAACCAATTATCTTGAAGTATTTATGGATTTTATGTATTGGATATTTCATTGAAACTCGGAAACTTTTATCATGGTGTTTTTGGATTATATCATAATATAATATAAGACCAAGGAGGATCATGCATGAAATTTTAGAATCATCCTTAGGACACTTATCGAGAATTGTATCTATGAAAATATATCTAAATAGGGATTTTGAATACATGAAATTAATTTATTGGGAAATTTAGTGTCTTAAAATGATATTATGGTCAATCTTGAAAAGGTGAAGGTTGTTTTGTCTTGGGAAGAGCCATGAGATGTCTTTGAGA
Source organism: Viscum album (assembly GCA_963277665.1). Lineage (NCBI taxonomy): Eukaryota > Viridiplantae > Streptophyta > Magnoliopsida > Santalales > Viscaceae > Viscum > Viscum album. Next base: position 1,991,469 of record OY728123.1, on the reverse strand, counting down.
TACAAATATTCTTAAGATTAACTGGTTATTAATGTTATTTCATCAGAAAAAATTCAAATATTTCATCTCCTTTTATTATGCTCACATGGAAGGTGATGAAGTTTTTTTGGATCCTAGAATGTCAAGCTTCCTTTGAAGAGTTAAAGAAATTTTTAACATCATCCCTTGTCCTAATTTTTTCATAAGCCAATTGGGGATATGAGGATTTTTATGATCTTTCAAGTATGGGATTGTGGTGTCTCCTAGCTCAGGATGATCATGTGGTGGCATATGGGTCCTGAATGATTCAACCCCATGATAGGAATTATCCCACCCATGACTTAGAGCTGGAATCCATGATGCACGTTCTTAAGTGTGGGAGACATTATCTATTTGGAAAAAAATTCATGATATACCCCAACTAAAAAATCTTGATCTATTTATTCTCTCAAAAATATATAAACCTCAAATAATGATAGTGAGTATATTTCACTACTAAAAATTTAGGCTATAGCCACGGTTCTAAACCGTGGATATAGGCCCAAAAACCGTGGCTATAGGTTATAGCCACGGTTTCATAAACTGTGGCTGGTATTGGCGTGGCTATAGGACTCATCCTATAGCCACGGTTTGAAACCGTGGCTATAGCCCTATAGCCACAGTTGAAACTGTGGCTATAGGGTCAGCCCTATAGATGCCAATAAAGGCCACCTGAACTGTGGATATAGACCTTTAGCCTGCATAAAAAAAATACAGCAAGGTGAACCATGCTAGTTGTTGGGAGGATTGCACCAGCACCCCCCACCCCCTGCTCCTGCACACCTCCCCTGCCCCACCCCCTACACCTTGCACCCCACCCCCCTACCCCCTCCTCACTGCACACCCCCCCTCCCCCTAGACCGCCCTCACCCTACACCAGCACCCCCCATACAAGGTAATCCAAATACAATGGAACTACCACCTTCTTCGAAAATAGTCGAACCAACACAATTGAGTCAGATTCTACTTCATCAATCTCCTCAATGAAAATATTACACAACATAAGGCATGTATTCATCGCACTCACCTTTTCCCCAATGGAGGTACCCATTCAGTAAAAGGAATTGAAACACAGAATCACCAAGCCCCTATTGTTCTGAACCAACCCGCCTCCCCTCGTCTCCCCTGCAATACACAATCCATCCACATTCAATTTTAATGTTAAGCCCCTATTGTTCTGAACCAACCCGCTTTCCCTTATCTCCCCTGCAATACATGATCCATCCACATTCAATTATAATCCCATAGCAAGAGGCTTCCATTGAAGCCTCCTTTCCTTGACTACCTTGGAAAGAATCACTATTCATATAAATCCTTGGATGAAATCTTATCAGGGTAGTAGAAAAAATTTCTCCCTTGATAATCACTCCTAACTCTGCCCCAATCATTTTCACTTGAACCTGAAAATAGATTGAGGAATTCCTCTTGCCTTCTCTTACATTATTCCTACTATCCCAAATAGTCCCACACACATCCAAGAAAAAACATAAATCAATCATAACATCCACCCCTAGCTCTCCCCTTGGAACAAGGCCTCAATAATCTCCTACATGGAGTTCCCACTGCTGTTGATATTCAAAAAAATTCCCATAAACCTCCAGATCCCCCTCACCCAATCACTCTGAAAAAATAAGTTCCAAGAAGATTCATAGTGTGGCCTTTGTACAATAGTGACATCCAGAGGCCAGACCACCCCCTAATTCTAAATATTCTCCTCCGTTGGAAGCGCTTGATGTCTCATTCAACAAACAAGAAAAATCATCTGGTTTGGGATATCCTTGTACCAAATTTTCAAAGCCCATTTGTTCATCCCGCATCTTGCATGAACCAAATTTCTGAACTCCCTACTCCTGCACACCTCCCCTGCCCCACCCCATGCACCTTTCACCCCACCCCCTACCCCCTCCTCACTACACACCCCCCTCCCCCTAGACCCCCCCCCCCCCCACCCTACACTAGCACCCCCCAATGGAGGTTAATATAAAGTAAAAAAATATAAGACCTGTAAAATTAATAAAATAGCAACAATCTGTATACATGTGTGAGAAATGAGCATAAAATTAAGTTATTCACTAATATTAATTAATTTAATATATCCCTTAATATGTTGGGTTAGTGAATATAAAGTAAAATAAATAAAATAGTAACAATCTATATACAGATAACAAGGGTGGTCCACCAAGTGCTAACAATGTCACAACGATACACAAATAAGCTCCAATAAATTGGTTGTTTGAAACATTCTTGATATAATCAGTAAAATCGAGAAAAGATTAAAGACTTTGCACTAAGGATTCTTAGAATTCATACAAACTAAAGCAGTGAAATCTGATTAATTACATGGTAACAAAAACTATCTAAACTACAAAGATGTCAATTCAAGTAAGTGTCGTTTAAACATACCATCAACTTACAAATCATCAAGGGGAATGCCAGCAAGGGCATCAATTAGACCAGTGAATTGATTGATCTGTAAATACCTGAATAAAGCCATAAATACATTAAAAAATGATAATTATCTTAACTAAAGTCTCAATTTCTTACAGTGTACCAAGGCTTGAAAGAAACCCAAAACTGTGAGGTAAGTTACCCGTCATTGAGTTGTATGAGAGATCCCTGTATGTGAAACAGATCATTATAAAATAATATTCAATTGAACAAGAACCTTATAACATAATAGATTAAGAAAAGATAAAAGTGGACTCAATAAATTAAAATAAAATTATGAAAGAACTCTAAAAGGATTATTTACAGAAGCCCCCCTGCTGGACCCCCCTGGACAGCAGCCCCCCCCCCCCCCACCCCCTGGTGGACCCCCCCTAGATAGCCCCCCTGGATAGAAGCCCCCCCTGGACAGCAGCCCCCCCACCCCCCTGCTGCACCCCCCCTAGATAGCAGCCCCCCCGGACAGCCCCTGGACAGAAGCCCCCCCCCCCCCCCGGACAGACTCCCTCTGTTGGCGCTCCCTGGATGCCCCCCTACTGGACCCCCCTGGACAACCCCCCTGTTGGACAGCACCCCCCCCCCCCGGATAGCACCCCCCCTGCATATTAGGATGATCTCCTTGATGTATTTTTGAAACATATTGAATGTTGGGTCGGTTGGGACTGGCTAGTTTGTTGTGGTATTCCGTACATAAATAGAAGAAATTGGAAAGGTTCCATGAAATTTTAGGCATGAAGGTAAGCATTTAATGGGTTTCATTACCATTTGAATACGTTAGAGGGTCATGACACATGAACTAGGCTTTAAAAATAATGACATAGTGGCTTCCAAAATAAAAAGGAATGATTGAAAATAGAATATGGGGAGGGTGAGGTTTTCCTAGTATTGTGCTAAAGGTCCCTATGAATAAGGATAGTAAACATATTTCCTATAATCATCATCAAAATTTGATGATCCCATATTTATTATTTACTTTACATGGGCTACATTCAAATTATAATTCTTTTATCCCAAACTACACATGCTATAATTTTGTAGTATATTGATAGTGTGGGATCGAACCCATGGAGAATGTTTAGTAGAATAGAAAATTGGACTCTAAACATTTTTTTAGGAGTCATCAAAATTTGTATTGGTTTTGGGATATGATTGATTCTATTGAGTTTTGTTTAACATTTAGTAAGAAATAGGGATCACGGTCTATTTCGGGATTGAGGTAAAAAGGATAACATTGGTCCTAACATGGAATAATCCTAGGGATTAGGCTTCGAAGTGGATTTTAAAACACAATTTTGTCATGTAAAACCCAAAATAGATCTATATAAGAGTTAAATATTCCTTATTTTTGATATAGCTAAAAACGATGATTCTTTAATCCTAGTTGTAATGGAAAAAAGTGGCAAATGTTAATAGTCATAGCCAACTCAACTCTAATCAGGCCAAGTTAAATCATATAAATATAATATGGTAAAGGATTCATAAAATAATTTAATACATAGAATTTATTTTACATTATTACTATCGTTTGGGTATGATGGTTCTGATTTAGAAATTCAATAAGATCATAAGACTCATACACTCAACCCTTCCCCTTAGTGGTTTTTCCACTCCAGACTGTGATAATTAAGATCGAAGAAAAAAACAATTGTTTAGATTTGATTTGGGAGAGAATGAGAATTTCTCCCTGCCCCCCCACCTGCACACCCCCCTCCCCCTGCCCCCCCACCTGCCCCCCCCCCACCTGCACACACCCTCCCCCTGCCCCAGCACACCCCCCTGCCCCCTCTCCCTGCCCCCTGCCCCCCACCTGCACACCCCCTCCCCCTGCCCCCCACCTGCCCCCCCCCCCACCTGCACACATTGTAACGACCCAAACTTTTTAAATAGTATATTAACTTACTCTTAATGATTTAATAGAGATGTTAATGGTTAATGCAGAAAGAGGAGTCGATGGCTTCATCCGGTAGACTCGAACCATATGAAGCCCACTTATCAGAGCTTGGGAAGGAGGTGGCATCTTTGGGCTTCGCTTTGGACCAAGCCCAAGCCAAACTCCAGTGTGTCAAGCTTGAACGGAAACGCCTACGGAAGAAGTTCAAGTTAGTAGAGATTACTACTAGGGAAATGTTATCTGAGCCTCCCTCAGATTCTCTCACCATAGCACAGCGTACACTTAGGTCATATGCTGGTGTTATAAGGGGCTATGTGACGAGACCCTAGCTTCTTTGTGTAATCCTTTGGGATGAATAAATTGATATTTCTTCCTTTAGTGATGTTTGTGAAATTTCAAATGTCCGGATAATTTTAGGATATATTTTATTGATGAATTTTGATAAAGGGATATTTTAAAATATTTATGTAAACCCTAAATAATTAATGATGTGTAATGATTTTCAAAAAATGGTCTTCTGCAAAAGTGTTCAGTAAGGAATTTGGAGTCTAATAAGATCAACTTAATTTTTGATGAATAGTAAATTATGAATAGTGATTTTACGCTTAAGATTAGTAATGTGACCAAATGGATTAGTAATTTAACTAAAAGAAAGTTTTAATATAATTTAGACACTTTTATTAAGTAATGAGATTCAATAAAATGGGTAAATAACGGTTTCATAAATTATTAGTCAAGTATTAGTTTTTTCGGGTGAATAGTGTTTTTTAATTAAAAATTTAATTAAAAATAATTAGAAAATTATTTTTATAAAATGGACTTTATTTTTGAACTCAGAGCATCGATATTATGTTATGGTAATTTTTGGGGATTTTTCTGAAAAAATGAATTTTCGGTGAATAGTGTATTTATTTAAAATTAAAATTAAAATTATTTAGAAAATTATTTTTATAAAATGGAGTTCATTTTTGAAATCAGAGCCTTGATATTTGGTTAATGTCAAATTTTGGGATTTTTCTGAGAAAGTTGAATTTTCAGTGAATAGTAAAAATACAGTTTTAGGGTTTCGGTATGTTTAATGACATCATAACTGTGTCATGATGATTTCATGAGATATTTTAAGGGTTGGCCGGCCAAGGGTGATGAATTATTGTTTTGGGGGACCCATGTGGCCTAACTCCATGGTAAATGCCAAGGGAGAGCACATGGTTTTGAGAAAAGCACTTGTGAGGTGTCCCTTGGCCATTAATGCCTTGTCCCCTCACTTTCCCTATAAATACCCACCCTTTCCTCCTTTAGTTTTCACTCCCAACTCTCCCCCAATGAAGTTCTGGTATCCTTACCTCCCATGGAGTCCTCCCAAGGTGCCCCCAAGCCCTCAAGGTCCAAACCTTTGAGTTTTAAGAGTTACGTTTTAAGGTAAGGGATCCGACCTCTCTCTTTCTTTTCATGTCATCTCTTTTATGTCATTCCTTTTATGCTCCATGTTCTTATGTGAGAGTATTTCCTTTTATATTCCTCTTACTGCCCTTTTCATTTTTATATTATGATAGATCCCCTCTTACTCTCATCATTTCGTTTTATGAAAGTTTAAGTGACGCCGTTAGGCTGCCGAATTTTTAAGGGATTCTTTCACCCTTCTCATTTTTCAAGTTCGACTTTCATGTCAAGTCTTTCAAGTTCCTTTTTAATTATGTTGGGGTATTATCTCTATATCTATCATACTGAAATCTTATTTTCATATGATGAGGGGCCCTATTTGATCTTTTCAATTCATTTTTTTTGAAGTTTAAGTGACGCCATTAGGCTGCCGAATTTTCATAAGAGAAATCTAATTTTTGTCTTCCTTCCATGTTTTTCATTTCAAATAGTATTTCCTTCAAATTTCATTACCATGTTAATATATCCTTATTATTCTGTCCCTCTACTGCTTTAGGGGTCATTTATGAATGTTTTACCCATGTCCCCTCTCTTTTCAATGTTTTCTAAAACCCCGAAACATAGCTGTTATGCTGCAGAATTTTCGTCTCAAAATGCCTCTCTCTCTTTTCTCAAAATTATTTTTGTTGTAAATTGAATACTCAAAGCTCTTATTTATACAGGGGTATTCACATATATATCAAAATGTTCTATTTTAAATTCTGGTATTTACATACATGAAACCCGCTTTCCCTTTCCGTGGGTTTAAAGTGACATAAAGATCATGTTTTTAAAGCAGTTTTTAAAACGTTATGATTACGAAATGAAACACATTTCTTTTATGATATATGGGTTGTTTATGAAATGATTTATGATGATATATGTGGCTCACATGATAATAAAGGCATGTCAACGGTGTGCCCAGATAGCGCTCCAATGCATTGGGTAAAGACTTAATCTCTAGAGATGACCATTTTTAACGACGCCTTGGTGAATAACCTTGGTAATTTTTAACGACACCTTGGGGATGGTCCTTGGTGAAACGAAACTATTGTCAATATTAAATGTTGTAGCCACATATTCAAGTTATGAAAAAATTTATTTTTATTATGATATGCTTCATGGTTTCATGTTCATTCCTTAAAGTTCTTTTCACGACCTTATTGAAGTATCTCTAGTTCACATGTTAAATGTTTCTCTTGTTTCCCTTACTGGGCCTTCTGTTCACCCTTTCTTTTGATGTCCGTCCCCAGGTTATGAGATGCAGTAATGAACCTAGGATGAACTTAAGGAGAATCCTTTCAAGTGTTTAAGAAGAATGTTTTATGTTGTTTTCATGTATTATGTTCCTTGTTTCCAAGACACTAAACCTTAAAGATCCTCAGTTCTGTGTAATGAAATGAAAGTTATGTTATAAAAAGACGGGATTCTATAGTTGGTATCAAAGGATGGTTTAGTTATTTGTGGAAATTAGGATATAAAAACTTTAGGAAGAACCCTATAGAAAATTTTAAATATAGGAAAACTTCCCGGTATTTTGGTAAGTATTGAGTGAGTGGTTTATCAAAAAAATACATCCCTGTCTGGATATGAGGAGGTAGAGGCGGCTCTGGCACAGATGTACATAGGGGTAAAACCCGAAAACACCACTTTGAGCTAGACTCGAACGGGAACTAGTGCACGATAACGGGACTTGCTGCACTCTTGGTTATGACACTCCCAGGGGATATGTTTGGTTAATCACAAGATTTTTATGAATCATTATGAAGGAATTATAGAGAAGTGTAATTGTTTAAGAATGAAGTCTTAGTTAAAATATTCATAAATGAAATAAGTTTCTTACTAAGGTTTTATTCTTTTAGAAAATGGTGGTAAATAGGAGGAACTGTGCCAATGGTGACCGCAATGCACCATGTGCTGACGGCCCTCTGATGGAAGCCGGAATGGAAACATTCATGCGAATGATGAACCAACTGACTCAAGTTATGAGTAATAACTTGAATCAAGCTGAGAGGCCGATCTCACCACAAAGGGAACAACATTCTGTTGAGTCCTTCATGCGGAAATGACCACCATCATTCAGTGGATCTACGGACCCTTTGGTTGTGGAACAATGGATAAGCTCCATTGAAAAGATCTTTTCTGTACTCCTTTGTTCAGAACAAGAAAAATTCACCCTTGTTGTTTATCGCCTAGAGGGAGAAGCTGATCAGTGGTGGTCACTGGTCAAAAACACAAAGCCTAGAGGAGAGATGGAAGCTATGGAGTGGGAAGAATTCCAGGGAATATTCTTTAACAAGTATTTCCCTCGTTCCATGAGAAAGAGAATGGAGAAAGAGTTTCTCGAGCTGAAGAAGAAGGATAATGAATCTGTCGGAAGATATGAGATGAACTTCACCCGACTTTCACGATATACCTCTAGCTTTGTCATGGATCCAAGTGGGAAGGTTGATAGATTTTTCGGTGGACTGAGACCTCATCTGCGGAAGAATTTAGCCAACCGGGACTACGATAACTACGAGGAGATCGTGCGGAGTGAAATGAAGGTCGAGCTAGAGTTTGGTGAGACACAGTGGTCCCATAAATCAAATGAAAAGAAGAGATCTTTGGAGCCCAATTTAGGGAAGACTTTTGACCATGGAAGAGGTGGAAAGCAAATGCAACTTACCACATGCAATAAATGTGGGAAGAAGCATCTGGGGAACTGCTTGAACGGAAGTGGAAAGTGCTACAAGTGTGGAAGAGGAGGCCATATTGCTCGGAATTGTCGTAGTGAGGAGAAGCCTCAACTCCCCAACACTAACGAAATAGGAAAGATGGTTCTGACCTTACCCGAAGTCCATTGCTTCAAGTGTGGATAGCTTGGGCACTATGATAATCTCTATCCAAATCCAAGGGCAGTGGGGGGAAATCACCATCAACCTCAGCAAAGGCTAGGGGAGCAAGGTCACACTTTTGATATCACAACAACTGAAGTTGAAGCACCGAATGACGTGGTAGTAGGTACTCTTGTTGTCCTCTCAAAACTAGCAACTACTTTGTTTGATTCTGGTTCTACGCATTCCTTTATTTCTTCAAAGTTTGCAAAGAATATAGAATCAATCCCGGAATTTCTTGAGGTAGAGTTGTCAATCAAGACTCCAAGTGGGATTATCCATGCATCAACAGTGTTTAGAGACTCTAGTGTTTACTTTAGTGAGCACAATCTTATCGCAAATCTAGTAGTCATTCCCATGTTGGAATTCGACGTTATACTAGGGATGGACTGGCTCTCAAAGTATAATGCTATGATCAAATGCAGAAGTAAGGAAATCTCAGTAATCTTTAATAAACAACCTATAGTTATCTTCCATGGAGAGATATCCTGAACTGATCCCTATCTAGAAGCACCTCCTATAGCTTTCTTTATGGAGTTAATCGGTGATGATGAAGAAGGAAAAGGGAGCATACCAATAGAAGATGTTCCAATTGTTCAGGAATACATGGATGTATTTCCTGAGGAGTTACCTGGACCTCCCCCCGAAAGAGAGGTAGAGTTCTCCATTGAACTCGTACCTAGGTCTCAACCGATATCAAAGACTCCGTATAGAATGGAAAATGTGGAGCTAGAATAGTTAAAGAAACAACTCCAAGACTTGTTGGAGAAGGGGTTTATCCGACCGAGTGTGTCTCCATGGGGAGCACCAGTTCTCTTTGTAAAGAAGAAGGGTGGATCAATGCGGCTATGCATTGATTATAGAGAACTGAACGAGATCACAGTGAAGAATAGATATCCTCTTCCAAGAATTGATGATTTATTTGACCAACTTCGTGGGGCTCAATTCTTCTCTAAGATTGACCTTCGATCTGGTTATCATCAACTGAGGGTGAAGAAGGAAGATATTCCAAAGACTGCCTTCCGATCAAGATATGGGCATTATGAGTTTACTGTTATGCCCTTCGGCTTGACTAATGCTCCTGCTATTTTCATGGATTTGATGAATAGAGTCTTTAAGGACTACCTTGATAACTTTGTGGTAGTTTTTATTGATGATATTTTGATATATTCAAAAAGTCGTGAGGAGCATGAAGATCATCTGGGGGTTATTTTGAAAACTCTACGGAAGGAGAGGATCTTTGGAAAGTTCAGCAAGTGTGAGTTTTGGTTACAACAGGTGGCTTTATTGGGGCACATCGTAACCAATGAAGGAATCTCGGTTGACCCTGCAAAGACAATGGTTGTGGAGGAGTGGCCTCAACCCACAACAGTAACTGAGATTCGTAGTTTCCTTGGTTTAGCAGGATATTATAGGAGGTTTGTGAAAAACATTTCACGGCTTTCTAATCCACATACCAAGTTGACTCAAAAAGGGGTTAAGTTCATCTGGACAAGGGAATGCGAGGAAATTTTCCAAGAGCTAAAGAAGAGATTGGTTACAGCACCTGTGTTAACACTACCCTCTATCGGAGAAGGATTCGTTATTTTTAGTGATGCATCTCTGAAAGGGCTTGGGTTCTTCCTCATGCAAAATGAAAAGGTAATTGCTTATGCATCTCGACAGTTGAAGATTCATGAGCAGAATTATCCTACGCATGATCTAGAGCTGGCGGCAGTTGTTTTTGCTCTAAAGATATGGAGGCACTATCTTTATGGGGAGAAATGTGATATATACACTGACCACCAAAGTCTAAAGTATATTTTCACACAGAAAGAATTGAACATGAGACAAAGGAGATGGTTGGAGCTTATTAAAGACTATGATTGTTCAATTCATTATCACCCTGGAAGAGAAAATAAAGTCGCGGATGCGTTAAGCAGGAAATATCATGTTGTTCTGGAAACAATGAGGATCCTAGGAGATCCCTTGATTAAAGATCTAGTAAAACTAGACATGGTAATTATAAGGAAAGGGACATCATCAACCCTATCCCAAATGATTTCTCAACCTTCATTACTAGAGAAGATCAAGAAGGCTCAAAAAGAAGATCCTTTGCTGCAGGAGAAGTTGGAGGCTGTAAAAGATGGGAAGTTCCCTGATTTCAATATTAATCAAGAAGGTGTATTGAAATTTCGTACAATACTATGTGTTCCATCTATTTCGGAGATAAAGAAAGAACTGATGGATGAAGCTCATAGCTCTACTTTCTCTATACATCCGGGAAGCACTAAGATGTATAGAGACCTTCGTGATCATTATTGGTGGGATAACATGAAGAGGGAGATTGCTGATTACACTACAAGGTGCCTGGTGTGTCAGCAAGTAAAAGCATAAAGACAACTTCCTAAGGGGGTATTACAACCGCTACCCATACCAGTATGGAAGTGGGATAATATCACTATGGACTTTGTAACTGGTCTCCCAAAAACATCCAAAGGAAATAATGCGATATGGGTTATTGTGGACCATCTCACCAAGACATCCCATTTTATCTCTATTCGGGAAGATTTCTCTCTGGATCAACTTGCCAAGATTTACGTAAAGGAAGTGGTGAGGCTGCATGGGGTACCACTATCCATCGTGTCTGATCGTGACCCAAGATTCACATCAAAATTCTGGAGAAGTCTTCAACATGCTCTAAATACTGAATTGAATTTTAGTACGGCCTATCATCCTCAAACTGATGGCCAATCTGAAAGGACTATTCAGACACTCGAAGACATGCTAAGATTATGCTCAATGGAATTTAAAGGCAGATAGGATCAACACCTCCCATTAGATGAGTTCTCCTATAACAACAGCTTCCATTCGAGTATTCAGATGGAACCCTATGAAGCTCTGTATGGAAAGCGATGTATAACTCCTACTTGTTGGGATAAAACTGGTGAGAGAAAGCTTCTTGGGCCAGATCTTGTGAAAGAGATGACAGAACAGGTTTATTCCATCCAACAACACATAAGGGATGCTCAGAGTCGGCAGAAGAGCTATGTTGACAGTCGTCGAAGGGACTTGGAGTTTGGTGTTGGCGACAAAGTCTTCCTTCTAATTTCTCCATGGAAGAGAATCATGCGGTTTGGGAAGAAAGGGAAGCTCATCCCTAGGTACATTGGCCCCTATGAAATCCTTGATCGCATAGGAGCAGTGGCCTATCGTCTAACACTTCCACCGAACCTAGCTCAAGTTCATGATGTCTTCCATGTATCTCTCTTGAGGAAGTACATACCCGACCCTTCGCGTGTACTGAACCTAGAGGTGGTATAACTGGAACATGACCTCTCTTATGAGGAGCAGCCAGTGGAGATCTTAGACTATAGAGACAAGGTTCTGCGAAACAAGACTACCCACCTTGTGAAAGTGTTGTGGAGGAATCATAAATATGAAGAAGCGACTTGGGAGCCTGAGGAAACAATGAAGCAAAAGTACCCTCACCTTTTCGACTAGGCCTCAAGTATAAATTTCAGGGACGAAATTTCTTAAGGGGGGAAGAATGTAACGACCCGAACTTTTTAAATAGTATATTAACTTACTCTTAACGATTTAATAGAGATGTTAATGGTTAATGCAGAAAGAGGAGTCGATGGCTTCATACGGTAGACTCGAACCTTATGAAGCCCACTTATCAGAGCTTGGGAAGGAGGTGGCATCTTTGATCTTCGCTTTGGACCAAGCCCAAGCCGAACTCCAGCATGTCAAGCTTGAACGGAAACGCCTACAGGAGAAGTTCAAGTTAGTAGAGATTACTACTAGGTCAATGTTATTTGAGCCTCCCTCAGATTATCTCACCATAGCACACCTTACACTTAGGTCATATGCTGGTGTTATAAGGGGATATGTGACGAGACACTAGCTTCCTTGTGTAATCCTTTGGGATGAATAAATTGAGATTTCTTCCTTTAGTGATGTTTGTGAAATTTCAAATGTCTGGATAATTTTAGGATATATTTTATTGATGAATTTTGATAAAGGGATATTTTAAAATATTTATGTAAACCCTAAATAATTAATGATGTGTAATGATTTTCAAAAAATGGTCTTCTGCAAAAGTGTTCAGTAAGGAGTTTGGAGTCTAATAAGATCAACTTAATTTTTGATGAATAGTAAATTATGAATAGTGATTTTACACTTAAGATTATTAATGTGACCAAATGGATTAGTGCTTTAACTCAAAGAAAGTTTTAATATAATTTAGACACTTTGATTAAGTAATGAGATTCAATAAAATGGGTAAATAACGGTTTCATAAATTATTAGTCAAGTATTAGTTTTTTCGAGTGAATAGTGTTTTTAATTAAAAATTTAATTAAAAATAATTAGAAAATTATTTTTATAAAATGGACTTTATTTTTGAACTCAGAGCATCGATATTATGTTATGGTATTTTTTGGGGATTTTTCTGAAAAAATGAATTTTCGGTGAATAGTGTATTTATTTAAAAATAAAAATAAAAATATTTAGAAAATTATTTTTATAAAATGGAGTTCATTTTTGAAATCAGAGCCTTGATATTTGGTTAATGTGAAATTTTGGGATTTTTCTGAGAAAGTTGAATTTTCAGTGAATAGTAAAAATACAGTTTTAGGGTTTCGGTATGTTTAATGACATCATAACTGTGTCATGATGATTTCATGAGATATGTTAAGGTTTGGCCGGCCAAGGGTGATGAATTATTGTTTTGGGGGCCTCATGTGGCCCAACTCCATGGTAAATGCCAAGGGAGAGCACATGGTTTTGAGAAAAGCACTTGTGAGGTGTCCCTTGGCCATTAATGTCTTGTCCCCTCACTTTCCCTATAAATATCCACCCTTTCCTCCTTTAGTTTTCACTCCCAACTCTCCCCCAACGAAGTTCTGGTCTCCTTACCTCCCAAGGAGTCCTCCCAAGGTGCCCCCAATCCCTCAAGTTCCAAACCTTTGAGTTTTAAGAGTTACGTTTTAAGGTAAGGGATCCGACCGCTCTCTTTCTTTTCATGTCATCTCTTTTATGTCATTCCTTTTATGCTCCATGTTCTTATGTGAGAGTATTTTCTTTTATATTCCTCTTACTTCCCTTTTCATTTTTATATGATGATATATCCCCTCTTACTCTCATCATTTCGTTTTATGAAAGTTTAAGTGACGTTGTTAGGCTGCCGAATTTTTAAGGGATTCTTTCACCCTTCTCATTTTTCAAGTTCGACTTTCATGTCATGTCTTTCAAGTTCCTTTTTAATTATTTTGGGGTATTATCTATATATCTATCATACTTAACTCTTATTTTCATATGATGAGGGACCCTATTTGATCTTTTCAATTCATTTTTGTTCAAGTTTAAGTGACGTTGTTAGGCTGCCGAATTTTCATAAGAGAAATTTAATTTTTGTCTTCCTTCCATGTTTTTCATTTCAAATGGTATGCCCTTCAAATTTCATTACCATGTTCATATATCCTTATTATTCTGTCCCTCTACTGTTTTATGAGTCATTTATGAATGTTTTACCCATGTCCCCTCTCTTTTCAATGTTTTCTAAAACCCCGAAACATAGCCGTTATGCTGCAGAATTTTCGTCTCAAAATGCCTCTCTCTCTTTTCTCAAAATTATTTTTGTTATAAAGTGAATACTCAAAGCTATTATTTCTACAGGGGTATTTACATATATATCAAAATGTTCTATTTTAAACTCTGGTATTTACATACATGAAACCCGCTTTCCCTTTCTGTGGGTTTAAAGTGACATAAAGATCATGTCTTTAAAGCAGTTTTTAAAACGTTATGATTGCGAAATGAAACCCATTTCTTTTATGATATATGGGTTGTTTATGAAATGATTGATGATGATATATGTGGATCACATGATAATAAATACATGTCAAGGGTGCGCCCAGATAGCGCTCCAATGCATTGGGTAAAGACTTAATCTCTAGAGATGACCATTTTTAACGACGCCTTGGTGAATAAGCTTGGTAATTTTTAACGACACCTTGGGGATGGACCTTGGTGAAACAAAACGATTGTCAATATTAAATATTTTATCCACATCTTCAAGTTATGAAAAATGTTATTTTTATTATGATATGCTTCATGGTTTCATTTTCATGCCTTAAAGTTCTTTTCACGACCTTATTGAAGTATCTCTAGTTCACATGTAAAATGTTTCTCTTGTTTCCCTTACTAGGCCTTCTGCTCACCCTTTATTTTGATGTATGTCCCCAGGTTATGAGATGCAGTAATGAACCTAGGATGAACTTAAGGAGAAGCCTTTCAAGTGTTTAAGAAGAATTTTTTATGTTGTTTTCATGTATTATGTTCCTTGTTTCCAAGACACTAAACCTTAAAGATTCGCAGTTCTGTGTAATGAAATGAAAGTTATGTTATAAAAAGACGAGATGCTATACACATCCCTACCCCTGCCCCAGCACACCCCCTACCCCCCACCTGCACACCCCCTACCCCCTCTCCCTACCCCCTGCCCCCCACCTGTACACCCCCCTCCCCCCTACCCCCCACCTGCCCCCCCCCCACATGCACACACCCCTCCCCCTACCCCATCACACCCCCCTAAATGAGATCCTTGCAAATATAACAAGGTGTCATTGATTTACTCTATGGGCCTATGAAATCCATTATGACTATTAATGAAACTGACCAGACCATTGATGAATACCAAGAATTTCCCCCAGGTATACTTGTTATGCCACCTTGCTGCCTATTACTTTACGTTGTTGATAAGGCCCTTATAGAAGTTTCTTAAGATTCTACCACTAAGGGAGTTTGGCTTAAACATGAAAAATTATAAATGATTGCCTCATTTGTAGGAAAAATTTACAAGAAAAACTATATATTTACATTAAAAATGAATCCTAATATATCTATAAAAAACCATTTAGATGAGGTTAATAAATTCATGTTAGATTTAGACAATATTAATGTTTATGTAGATGATGAGGATCCATAAATGATCATATTAATCACTTTTGAAAATAGATATAGAACACCTGTTACGACCATGATGTATGGTTGAGTCTATTTAACATTATAAGATATCAAATCAGCCCATCTGTTTAAGGAATTGCATTCTAGAACAAAAATAAAAGGTGAGGATAAGAGTTTTTCACAAGGGGGAGACCTTAAACTAAAGGTAAGAAAAAACAATTCAGTAGGGACAAAAATAAGATTAATAAATAACCCAAATCTTGGACAAGCTCTATGGATAGAAAAGTAATATGTTTTCACTATGGTAAACCTGGTCACATTAAGCCCAAGCGTAGGAAACTCATGCGTGAGTTAGAATCCAAACAGCCCACTAACCTGTATTTTCTGGTTGATTCAGGCTATGAAATTTGTTTAAATCTTGAATGTGTCCATTTATACACTCAATAAAGAGTGGGTCCTAGACTCTAGTTGTTCTTTTCATATTTTCCAACAGAGAGAGTCATTTTTAGAGCTGGTCAAAAAGAGAGAAGTAGATGTATTCTTAGGAAAAAATAATAAGTGCAAGGTTGAGGGAATATGATCCATTATTATAGAGTTAGATAATCAATCCATCATCACCTTACTTAATATATGGTGGGTCCTCATCCTTTAATGAAACATAATCTCCTTAGCAGTCCTAGATCAAAATGGATTTACCTCTAGACCAAATATCAATATCTCTAAAGGATCAATAATTATCATAAAAGGATCTCTAAACAGTGTGTTATATGTTTTGAATGGGAAGTCCCATTTATGGAAATTAGGCAGTGTTTACAATACAAGCACTAAAAATAATATACTATAGCATATAAGATAGGGAATTTCATCTCCAAAGTCTTAGAGGAACACAACAACTAAGGGCTATTGAGTAACATCACACCTATAAATCTTTCATTTTCCAGAGATTGTGTGATGGGAAAATCCAAGAGGGTGAGTTTCAATAGGTCTTATTTCAATGCTTCCAGCCCACTTGAATACATACACTCAGATTTTTGGGGGATATCCAGGACTAGTTCTTGTGTTGGAGGATCCAATTTCATCATCTTCATATAGAGCAGTTAGTTGTTAAAACTGATTTCCAGCTTGGTGATTTGAATGAAAAGATTTATATGATACCTCTTGATGATTATCCTACTGAGTTCAAACCAAAGAAAGTATTCCATTTAAATAAATCTTGTTCTGGCCTGAAACAGTACTCATGGAAGTGGTGCTTCAATTTTGATTCATTTTTTCTAGGTAACAAATTCATTAGCATTCATTATAATGCCTTCTTTTAATTAAACTCAACTAAAACCTACATCATTTACCTACTATTGTATATTGATGACATGATCATAATTTTAAAAGACATAAATATGATCTCTATTGTTAAATCCCAATTTAAAATTAAGTTTTAAATGAATGACTTAGGTGTAGATAAGAAAATCCTAGTTGTTTAAATCATTAGGGATAGAATGCATAAACTACTTTATCTATCTTAGCATGCTTATATTTTAAAATTTATAAATAGGTAAATGTTGGAATCTCTCATTCCTGTTAATTTCTTTCTTGAACAACATTTTAAATTGTCCTTGAATCAATCACCTACTGCTGAAGTTGATGTTGAATTTATGTCTAGAATTCCTTATTCTAACATTATTGGTTTCAAAGCGTATTCTATGACTTTCTCTAGAACTGATTTTTCAGTTTCTATCTGCACTCTATGATGGTTCATGGGCACTCCAGGGAAGCTATAATGGTATTACCTTAAGTGGATCATGAGGTATCTTTCTTTTACTTCTAATATTTCATTATTCTGTGGTACAAATGTGGATACTACTTAAATTATTTATGGTTTGGTTGATGCTAACTATACTATTAATGTTGACAATTTTAAATCCTTAATTATTAAAGTGTTTACTGAATTTGGAGGTTTCATTTCCTAGAATTGAAATATGTAATCTATTGTTTCACTTTCAGCTACTGAATTTGAATACATATCTTTAACTGAGGTAGTTAAAGAAACTTATCAATTGAGAAGTCATGGCGGTAGGGCTATATCTAATACTATACATATTTAGCTTAAGGTAGATCTATAGGTTAGTAGTCATTCTCATTCCCAATAAGATATGGTAAATATTAATGATATTGATCAAAAAAGCAGTGTAATCAGATGCATGGAACTAGTCAAACATTACCAATCCAAAAATAAAATTTACATCAAAAGTGAGTCTCAAAATCAGTATCATCAGAATAATGATAACCCTCATCCACACCTCCTACAGAAACACCATCACCACCTCTCACACCACCAACATCATCATCAGCATCTGCATCCGAACTGGCACCAGCAGCGGGTCCAGCACTAAGTCTGGCTCCAGCTCCGACAGAAGAATCTATATTAGAAGAACGCATCGACATCAAAAAGGCATCAACCATTGCAGCTGATTCTATTGGAAATTTAGAAGAAAGGGCAGACATAAATTTCATCATATTTGCAGTTATCGCCTGTTCTGATTTTTGACTTGCTTCTTTGATTGCGGCATTCATTTGTTCCACTATGACAAAACCAGAACCGGTACTCGAAGAAACATTAGTAGACCAGTATCAAGATGGTTCAATCTTCTTCCTAGGTCGACAACGCACTCTACCCTGATGTTCATCTCCTAATACCTGATGTAGATGATTGTTTGGGCCCAAACTGTTAGGTTCTTTTTCTGCCAATGCCTCTAAAGCATTCTGTTGATTGATATATAACAGAAATTAAAATGACAAAATAATATAAGGAATTAAATTCCGTAAAAATCAAAGAAATTGAAATATAATTACAATCGCCTTCTCGGTGTCGGTATTTGGCACAGTACCATCTTTCTTTTTCCGGCTTGTACAAAACAAAGTTGAGCGAGGAACACGACCCTCGAAATTCGATGCCTTTTTCTGGAAAAAAACAAAGAAATAAATCAAAATTAGAAGTTAAAAAAATTACACTAAACAAAGCTAAATATTTTGAATGTTAAATTACCTGTGTCTGCTCATGATCTGGTAATGAAGTGTGTCCGCGAGTATAAATGTGTTTCATTTCACTCTTGTTTGTTTTATTTCTATTTGATTTCTCATATAAACAAATAATTATATAAATTCATTAACATAAATAAAACAATTAATTTAAAATCGTTTTCAAATAAATAAATGAATATATATATATAAATTTACCAAACACCTTAAACGCTAGACTCTTCCAATAGCTGATCATCTCTTTATATTGTGATATTGGGCAATCTTGAATCACCGGTACTTCTTCAAGCTCTGTACCAACTCTCTTTTTCCAACCAAGATATAAATCATACTTCTAGGCTCGCCACATTTCACCTAAATCCATTATCCTTGCAGCCTTTTCATTTTTTCCATCAGGAAGATTATATCGAAGCTGCAATGGAAATAATATTTGTTAAGAAAATATTATAAATTTATATATATATAAGGTGATTAACATTACTTACCCAAATCTCTTCCCAGGCTTTGTCCTTTATTTGTTGTCCAACTGCCTTCCAACTTATCGGTTGAACCGGAATGATATTGCTGTGTCTAGCAAGTGTTCCCATAAAACTTTTACATTCTGTGCCATTTTTATTACTTATAGCATTGTCCTAATTGTAATCAACTATGATTTGCGTGTGCCGATTCCAAACCTTGTGCATTTTTGTGCGGCCTCGTCGTCTGGTAGAGGCTGGAGCTAATCATGAAACCAAAAATAAAAGAAAATAATATATATGAATTTATCATTAATCAGTAACAGTAATGTTTAAACAAATACCAGTAGATGGGGGATTTACTGACCCCTAAAGTGCTGCGTCTGGAGGGGGGGCAGCCTCCATGGTAGGTGAGATATCTACAGGAGTACTATGTATAGTAGATGCAAAGTGTACTGATGGAGGCAGAAAACCCGATGGATAACCCTGTACAGATGAGGGTGGATATGGATATGGATATGGCGGTGGGATATATGGGGGTACAGTACCCTGTACAGTGGATGGTGGGAATGGAAAATGAGGGATGGGAGTCTGATAACTACCATCCGATGTGGGTGCGGGAAAAAAGGGATACAGAAAGGTGGGTATAGATAATATGGAGGTGGCATAATGGGAGGATGGCCTCCTGGTGTCTCCAGCGGCATAGTAGTAGGCTGACCTATAGAATCAGTACCCCCCTCCACAATATCATCCTCAGTGGCATAATCCAAGCATCTCCTCGATGATGCAGCCTAAAATAACATAGATGATAAAATAAAACGAACGATAACAAGATAAATAATATGAAAGACCATAATATTCAAACATAATTTGTACTTACATTGTTTCCAAGAGGAGACCTACGTTGTTCGTTTCTCAGTATTCTTCTACTCCTTCTAGTATCATCATAATCAGACATTTTGACCTGGAAATTTAAAATAATATTCTCAAATAAATAGAAATAACACAAAATGTTAAATAATACAATTGTATCATAAAACAATGAGATACATTTTCATGTGTGATATGTATATTGATAAAATATCAAGACTTTTCTATGTTCAAGATTTACTAGAGAAGTGGTTAAACATAAATTGGTGGGGCTATGAATAGTTTTATATTCGATAATGGTATAAAATATACTAGTTATTTTGATATCATGTATGGAATTTAAACAAACACATACAATATTGCGATAATATAATGTAAATACTTACAAATGTTTCAACGCTATGTGGGGTCTATGACAATTTCCGGTTCACAATCTGTTCTAACAATTGCATCATCTGTATCATCAAATGAAACATTCAAATAAATACTGATAGGTTCATCCACAACATTATTTCCATCCATGCCTTTTTCAAAAATATGTCTAGGAATAACATCAACAATAACACCAAATTTTGGTTGTAACGGGTCACTTACATAAAACACCTGTTTAGATTGTGATGCAAGAATAAAAGGTTCATCGGTACGAAGCTGGAAGTTCATATCAATCACTCTAAATCCATAGTTATCAATATGAATTACTTGTCGTGTCATTGAATCAAACAACTTTCATTTCATCATTGCGACACAACCATGTGCATAGTAATCTAATAAAATGATTCTTTCAACAACACCGTAATATGATATATTTTCCGATCGAGGCTCCATGTCTGATGCACTTGCATAACAATCTGTTGTGGCGCTTATCGTGACACCGTCATGCTGTGTTGCCATTTTTTTGCACAACTATTTATAACAAATTTAAATCCATTGACAACCATTGACTTACAATCACGTACCACATCGTTTGGACCAAAGGACAATGCTTTTATTTCATCTGATACTTCAATCATTAGTAGAGTTAAAACCTAAAAGATACTAACATAGAATATTAAATAGAGACATGTGATTATGTTATGAGAAGAAGAAAAAGAAATCTATTACCTTTGACTTTAAGCAGGCAGAAAATTATTTATTGTGCAACAGTTCCTTCCTCTTAATAGATAGAGAGCGATGTCTCTTTTTCATAATTTCTAAATGTTCTCTACATATATGAAAGCATTAAAATGTCAGAAGATATAAAGAAATCACACAATGAAAAAAATACATATTTATTAGTTTACTTACTTGATATAATCACCAAGCACGCCACAATTGAATAATACTGTGTGATGTGTCATTTCCCACTCTTCCCTGCTTAAAGTACACAACAAGTACGATCCAGATATCCCCCCTATTTCGGGCAGTGAAGGAAATGCAGGCTCAATGGGATCATATTGCTCATCTTCAGTTCTCATTATTAGATTATACCTCGTAGTGAAGTTAGCAAAGTACGATGAACAGAAATCCATGCATTCTTGTGCTAAATAGCATTTCACAATAGAGGTTTCAGGATGATATTTATTTCTCACATAAGATTTCAATTTAAACATCATTCTTTTGGTAGGATACATCCACCGACTCAAAACAGGACCACCAAAGAGAACTTCCATGGGAAGATGCATAGTCAAATGTAACATACATGTGAAAAAAGACGGTGGGATAATTTTCTCCAAGTCGCAAAGAATAATCAGTGAATCTCTCTGCAATTTCTGAAAAACACTTCTGCTCAATATTTTGGCACAAAGATATCGATAAAATTGACATAACTTAATCACCGCAACTCTAACATTATGTGAAAGTAAATGGCGAATGGAAATGGGAATCAACTCATGTAACAAGACGTGGTAATCATGGGTTTTAAGAGATTTGAGTTTCACATCTTGTGTATTCACCCTTTTCTAAATATTACTTGAATAACCATCCGGAACCTTCAAACTTTCCAAGACCTAAAGAAATTGTTTTTTCTCCACATTTGTCATTGAATAACTAGAAACAGGGACTTTTCAATTATTTTGTCCAATTAACTCAGGATGAAGCCTTGCTCTTATACCCCAATCCATCAAATCACGAAGACACTGCAAATCATCTTTTGTTTTGCCTTTGAAATTTAAAATAGTATCAAGTAACATCTCACAAATGTTTTTCTCGATATGCATTAAATCCAAAAATGACGTAATAAATTCGATGACCAATATGGAAACTCAAAGAATATGATTTTCTTTCTCCAATTTCTATTGGAATTCGAATTAGCATGCTTTCGCTTTCTGATATTTGATTGACTTTTTCCAAGAACATAATTCAAATCATCAAGTTCTTTAACAATATCAGTCCCTGACATTCGTTGAGGTGTCTCATCTATCTCGATGGCATTATCGAACTGTCTCCGATTTTTCCTGTATGGATGATCCATTAGTAGAAAACATCGATGCCCTATGAAGCTGAAAGTTCGTCGAAACTTTAATCTTTGGAAATGTGTATTTTTCATACAAATAGGACAGGATAATTTCCCTTTAGTACTCCAACCAGACATCATTCTGTTGGTAAGGAAATCATTTATCATCCATAATAAAGCTGCACGAAACATAAAGTACTCCTTTCTGAATGCATCATACGCTTGTGCACCAACAATCCAAAGCTCATTTAACTCCTCTATTAATGGATGCAAGTATATATAAATATCATTTCCAGGATCACTGGGTCCAGATATCAATATACTCAGGATAGTGAACAGATTCTTCATACACATCCATGAAGGAAAGTTATAAATGTGAATGAAAACAGGCCAAGTACTGTGTGCAGTATGCATTTGGAGAAATGGGTTGAAACCATCACAGGATAATCCCAATCTAACATTTCGTGGGTCGACTGCAAAATCAGGATGTAACCTATCAAATTTCTTCCAAGCCAACCCATCTGCAGGATGCACTATTTCATCATTATCCTTATTTCTTTCATCTGCATATCATCTCATATTCTTTGCCATTTTTTATGACATAAAAAAATTTTGAAGCCTGGGAATTAAAGGGAAGTGCCACATCACTTTCTGTGGTATGAAAGATTGAGATCCGTCTTTATTAGTCTTCCACCTTGATGCGCCACACTTTTTGCACTGACTCAAGTCTGCATTCTCCTTCCAGAACAAACAACAGTCTTGGAGACAAGAATGAATCTTACTAGATGAAATTCCAAATTTGTCAACCAGCTTTGATGCCATGTAATCATTTTCTAGAATTCATGCATCATCAGGCAGTAAATACTTAATAAATGTAAGGAGATAGTCGACCGTAGTATTACTAAATCCATACATTGTTTTCCCATGATATAATCACATTAAAAACTCAAGTTTGCTCATTTTTTCACATGCTTGATATACTGGGGTATTTGCATCTTCCATCAGCTTTCTAACACTCTCAACGTCATCATCCTGATTAATAGATGAGAACTGTGTTCTAGTATTCATTTCCTCTTGCACTGGTCTACATGAGAAGCTAGCTTCAGAAACAAAAGGAAACCGATCAGAAATTAGATTTTTCATACCAATATTTTCCACTGAATTGATGTCATTCAACACTTGAGCTTTTTCTCCATTGTGATACCACACATGATAATTTTTCTGGAAACCACTTTTAGTGATATGGTAACTCAGTTCCTCATGAGTTAACCAAGGTCTTCCAATATAATCAAAACACGGGCATCGAATCAATCCGCCATCTGAATCATTAGTGAATGCAAAGTCCAAAAAATATTGTAACTCCTTTTGAAATTCATCAGTGATCCGATCAATGTTGTACATATAGTATCTATCCATTCTAAGGCAGATAAACATACATTAAATAAATAATCTAGAAAATGACTTAACATTATATATATTGTTTCATAAGATATTAAGTAATCATCAATAACAAGTTAATAAAAAATCATAACAAATATATTAAAATTATGGTTTAGGGAATTCATAAATTTTTTAAATTATAAAAATTCATGAATAGTCATACAGAAGTTCCAAGAATGAGGATTGATTATAGTAAAAAGAGTTTATATGAAATCTAAGAGATAATAATAATCAATTCCAAAAAGTGTTTGGGTTAATTCATAATGAGTTGTGATGTTTTGTATTAAATCTATAAAGATTTATTGAAATTTAGAGACATTTTGAAAATATAAACCATATCATATACCAAGCATTAATATTAAATAATTGGATGACAATTACAATGGTAAGAAGATGAGAATAATAACTAGTGTCTCGATCTATACTTTAATGATCGTGGTCACCTTAGAAAAGGGATATCCCATCAACTTGGTTGTTCCCAACCTTGCTCGTATCTATGAACTATTGGGTCAAATACAGGAATGAAGATCCCCACATCACCTCAGTGGTCCATTTCAATTATTGTATGGATGGGTGGTGAAGTGTTATCAATGTTATGAGTACTGGTATACTGCAATAGTCCCCCACTCTAACTTTCATCCTACCCTACTCTACGTTGTTGTCATTCTACTAAAATCCTTGGGAATTTCTAGTGTGGTTGAGTTGTTTAGTGATTTTTCTCAGTTTTCTTTTATGCCTTACCCCGCACCCCATTGAGTAGTGGTAGATGACGGAAAATATAAACCATATCATATACCATAGTGTAAGGACGCGACGTCATTCCATTGTTGACTTTTAATCATGGAGTATAACACCACATCATGGTGAAGGAGATTGAAAACTTTTTATAATCTTCTTTTATCATACCCAACAACCAAAACAAACCAACTTACCTTTTTCACACTTGAAGGCACAACCCAAACACGTACATTTTTTTAGGGATAAAGTAGAACCTATGAACTAATTTTTTCCTAGGTTAGCATAACCAATACACTACCTTTTGATAGAGGCACATCCATGTGTGAGTTGAGTGATTACAACTCGATAAAACTTTACACCCCAAAGTAAATTCATTATAATGAATATAGAATAATTAAACCAATCAAAGATGTTGAGAATTATTACTAGTGTAGAATAACTGGATTTAAACCTTCACACGGTAGATATAGAACAATTTAGCTTGGGCATTCTTGCAAGAGCAATGAGTAGATAAGAATCATTAAAACCCATTGGTAAAATGCATTTAAACTTGATTATCTAAATAACTGTCATTAATTTTTTTTATGTCAATTATAAAATAACTATCATCTAAATGCCAATATGAAATCCTATTTTTGTATTTGTGTTGGTACTTAAAAGAATGTTCCTCCAAATATCCAATCTCTAAGAGGGTATAGCTTTCAATCAACCCAAGACTAGTCAATTCCCAAAACATCCATTGTTAAAAAGGCACTTGAAGTATAAGGCATAAAGTTTCATGCTCAGTAAGGTTTTAATGTAGGGTATAAGAATTTATATACTCAATAGGGAACCAATGACATACCTCAAATCACAAGTGAATAACCAAGTGTAAGTGTGAACATGTATACTAATTAGCATGTTTAAATAAAAAACATTTATAGTAAAATAACCAAAATAATATTAAAATAATTGTAAATAGGTAGTTGAAAGACAAATACAAGTTATATCAAGTAACTCTCTATACTAGGAAAATTCATATTAGAACTTACCTAAGTTTATATTCTTTAATGGGGATCGTTATCGATGTCAATCTAGAGATATAGAAATATTGTAAGACATCTTGTCTAGGTTTGGTGTAGGGAAATCTTATAGGCCATCCCACCCAAGTGCACTTCTGGAGTCAGGTCCTAAGCCCATCCCATGGAATGGGGAAGGATTATACAAAGTGGAGGCCTCATCCCATCCCATGGAATAATTAAAGGGGTATACTCATTTATAACTCAAAATCATATCCCATGTAATTTACATGTACATAAATGGACAGAAAACATGCTTAACAATATATAATAAAAAGGAAAAATATAAACATACCCTTTATAGCATGATCATAATCATATAAAAGGGTATTCTATGAATATGGTTGATATAAAAAGTTAAAAATTGGATAAGTAAGGTTCTTTACATAGTGAAAATCCTAACTTTTGGAATTTATGACTAAAATATCCAACTTTTGAATTCTGTAAATTTCAGAAATACAAAGTCTATTACACAAAACACTTAGAAACAGATTAATAATTACATAATAGTAAATAGAAACATAATAATTCTAGAATAGTAAATAGATGACAGAATAGTAAACAGATTAAACCATGAATACCGGAATACTAGATTAATTATGAGAGTTAGAATAAAATATAAACCATGAAATACCAGTGAATAACAGTCGACGGAATACCAGTCAACACACAAGAGCCACAAAACAGGAAATAAACACAAACCCCTCCTTGAACTCCTCCTGCAAACTGAAAACTTCCTAAACATAATAAATACTGCAAACAATATTCAAAGAACCCACAAAACAGGAGCCACAAAATAGAAAACGCACCGAAAGAGTGTGGAGGAGGGGAGGAACCCTTCGGCCGATGCTGCACCGAATGGATGAGGAACACCCAAATAAGGGTATGGAGGAGGGGAGTACCACGCGAGGGATGGAGCAACCCCGAATGGAGAAGCTGAGCCATGATTGGAGAATCTGCGTTGTGGATGAAGGAACTGCGATGAGGGATGGAGGAACCGAAGCTGGCGAGGACAACGGGAGAGGACAGCAGCGAGTGCAAGAGATGACAGCCGCGAGGGAAGAGAGGAGGGTGTGGTGAGAGCGGTCGTCGGGAGGAGGAGGGTGTCGTGATGAGGGTTTCAAATCGGGGAAGGAGGAGCCCGACGGGAATCGGGAAAACAAATGAAACGCAAATGTGTAGCCACGATGGAAATTAAACCGTGGGTATAACCAAGCTATAGCCACGGATTTATAAAACCGTGGCTATAGGTTCGTGGCTATAGCTTAAATTTCCAGTAGTGTTACCTTCAAAAAATTTAATTTGATCTTTCTTACACACCCAGTAAAGGTAATGTTATTTTTGATTCCCTAAGAAGAAATTTATCATCTCAGGCTCTATAATAATCAAGTGGAGAATGGGACCTTATGGGTCTCTTAGCTAAATTACACTTGGATGTGAAAGGGTAAGAGATGGTTGTGTTTCTTGCTAATGTGATATTGACTCATTACCTCTTAGAGATTTTCTCATAAGAGTAATTAAAGGACAAAGAATGTTATCACATGTAGATAATTATGAAAGGTGAAAAAATCTCCCCCGAGTGGTCTATATCCTAGAAAATCATTTTTTCTTCAGTAACAAGTGTGTGGTTCCTTCATATATGAGGAAAGTAGTTATGGAGAACTACCATTGGTATCAGTAGTTCATCTATCCTAATGCCAACAAAATGTACTATGATATGGGAAGATGATACTAGTGGACAGGTACATGGTAGGATGTGGCTAATTTTGTATCTCGGTGTTTTACCTACCAATAGGTAAAATGTGAGTATTAGAGACCTTCAGGATTTTTGCATCCCCTTCCCACCCCCACATGGAAGTTGGATGAGGTGTCCATGAATTTCATTATCATACTACCTCATACACCTTGAGGAAATAAAAATATTTGGGTCATTTTTTATCAACTAATGAAGTATCTTATTTTATATGGATCATAGACACCATAAATGTAGAGGATTTCAAGATGTTCTATGTGTAGGATATCGTAAGGCTATGTGGAAATCCCTAAACCATTGTATCTAACAAGAATCATTGGTTTTATTTTCAAATTTGGAAAAACCTCCAGCAGGTGATAGGATCTTCATTTAAACTAATCATGGCATACCGTCCCCAAATGAATGGCCATACAAAGCAAGAAAATAAGATTCTGGGAGATATGATCTAAACTTTGGTCTTAGATTTTAGCGGTTCATGGGATTCCCATATCACACAGGTTGAATTTTCCTATAATAATAGTTATCAGCTCTTATTCAAATGTCCCCTTTTTAAGATCAAAATGGTTTGTTATGCTGCTCTCCCTTAGGTGAGACGGAGGTAGGTGAAACATCCCTCATCGGACTAACCTCATCCTAAAAATGACTGAGAATATTCATGTTATCCAAAAGTGTATATAAATGGATCAAAGGTATTATAAGTTTTACACCAATCATTATCATCATCCCTCGGAGTTCTCAGTCGGTGTCTGAGTGTTTCTTAGGGTATCACCCTAACTCAGTCAACAATGGTTGTAAAAGCAAGGGATGTTCACACCAATATTCATGGGATCCTTTAAGATCATAGAAAGAGTCGATAAGGTTATTATTTATTGGAATTTCCAACTTGGTTGGAAATTCATGATGTATTCCATTTCTCTCAATCAAAGAAGTAATATCTTGATCCTTCTCCTCCAAATCTCTTTTTTTTTAATAAACCCACTTTGATGTAGAACACTTAAAAATCACAAAAGTAGAAAAAATAAACTAGTCCGAGAAGAATTCAAAAACTACTAACCATCAGGATTCGAAATTCAATATTCAAAAACCCATTCAGCCCTGAACAGAGACCAACAAAACAGACATCACCATCACCAAAACTGGATCCACGATCTCATAAAACTGCAGAAAGGGCCTCAACATCGGGCCACAACCTTTGAGAGAATCATCAACCTCGTCTGGAAAACCCCATCATAGAACCTTCGTTGTAGAATCAAAGACCACAACACTGTTGGTAGAAGATGGCTTTACAAAGCCGAGACAAATAATTCACGGGAGAAAAAAAAAGAAGCGGAGGAGAAAAACTTCACACAAAGAAGCAACCTTTTTGTATTGCACACAACTCTTCCAACAGATTACATATGCACCCATATTTATAGGGTATGAAAAATACACTAAAAATGGACAGCCCATGCATTTAATAAAAGGAACAAAAAACAAGGCAATAATTAATGCTTTCTTGGAATTAAACAAATGCATGGATAAATGAAGAGGCACATAGAAAATAGGGGTTGCATGGGGAAGATCCGGAACTCAACGGACAGCTTTTAATTTTGGTTTGCAATTTCCAACACTCCCCTTCAAACCAAAACTGACTTCATTCCGAGCATCATTCTAAGCCGTTTGAATACATCTGTTGGTAGTGCCTTTGTGAAAATATCTGCCACCTGTTCCGTAGTATGGCAATATTCCAATTTAATAGTTTTTTGTTTCACACGATCCCTGAGGAAATGAAAACGAGTATCAATGTGTTTTCTTCTCCCATGCTGCACCGGATTTTTGGCTAGTTAAATAGCCGACTTGTTATCCACATATATCACCGTAGATCCATCCTGTGGATGATTCATTTCCTTCAAAAAAATTCTCAGCCATATTCCCTCACAAACAGTAGAGGATGCTGCCACATACTCTGCTTCACATGTGGATAAAGCAACCACACTTTGCTTTCTTGAATTCCATGTAAAAGCAGTCGATCCAAGAAAAAATACGTACCCAGTAGTGCTTTTTCTTTCATCTTGGTCACCTCCCCAATCACTGTCTGAGTATCCATACAGCTCTGCTTCTTCGTTGTATGGATAAAAGAGACCAAAATCTACTGTTCCTTTAATGTACCTGAGGATACGTTTTGCAGCTAGCCAGTGTGACTCCTTCGGTGTCTCCATATACCTGCTTAGAAGTCCAACACAATAGACAATATCTGGCCTTGTGATTGTGAGATATCTCAGGCTTCCAATCAGACTCTTGAACAGAGTCGAGTCAACGCTTCTTCCTTCTCCATCTTTTGTCAGTTTCAAGCTCGTTGCAACCGGTGTGTTTACAGCATTACAATCGGCCATCTTGAATTTTTCAAGCAACTCCTTGGCATATCTCTTCTGAGATATATAAATGCCGCCATGTTGTTGCTTCACTTCTATGCCCAGAAAGAAGGACATGAGACCCCCATCGGTCATCTCGAACTCTTTGAACATGGCCTCCTTGAAATCATCGAACATTGGTCGACAATTCCCTGTAAACAACAAATCATCAACATACAAGCATGCAATAAGAATATCGCCACGATCATTCTGCTTGATGTAAACCGCATGCTCATATGGACATTGGGCGAAGCCATTCTCTCGGAGATAACTGTCAATGCGTGCATTCCATGCGCGAGGAGCCTGCTTCAACCCATAAAGTGCTTTATTTAATCGATACACTTTGTCTTCCTCCCCTTGCATGACAAAGCCTTCAGGCTGGTCAACATAGACCTCTTCTTCCAAAAATCCATTTAAGAACGCAGACTTCACATCCAGTTGGTAGATCATCCAACTGTGATGGACAGCAAGGGATATAATCATTCTTACAGTGTCAAGGCGAGCAACAGGAGCAAAGACTTCTTCGTAGTCCACCCCGTATTTCTGTTTGTACCCCTTTGCTACAAGCCTTGCCTTGTATCGATCGATCTCGCCATCAGCATTTCTCTTTATTTTGTACACCCATTTGACACTAATGCTCTTCTGTCTTTTTGGGAGTGTAGTCAACTCCCACGTGTCATTTCTCTCTATGGCACGAATTTCTTCTTCCATAGCCATTCTCCAGCTTTCTTCCCTCATGGCTTCCTGAAAGGTCAAAGGCTCATGATCTGCATACAAGCAAAAAAGATTTACCTCTTCAGTCTGCTCATAAATGTCACTCAAATTTTTCATCTTCATAGGAGCCATAGGCGAGGATGAGCTGGCCAAATTTTGATTTGATGGAGTGCTTTGAGGAGTGAGGAAATGTACTCCTGGACTTCTTCCAACTGATGATGCACCCGAGGAAGGTGTTGTGGGCGTCTGCTCCTGATGATCATGTCTTTCTTCAAAATCTTCAGTTTCGACTACAACATCCTTGTTTGGTTCTTCATCATCCCATTTCCACGCTTCTTCCTCACTAAAGACCACATCTCTACTAACCACTAATTTATTGGTTAGTGGATTGTAAAGCTTGTAGGCTTTAGAGGCTTCACAATAGCCGATGAAAATGCATTTCTCGCCACGATCATCCAGCTTCCTTCTTCTTGCTTCTGGAACTTGAGCATAGGCGACACACCCGAAGATTCTTAAGTGCGCCACGCTCGGTTTGTAGCCGCTCCACGCCTCTTGTGGTGTAAAGTTCTTGACACTCTTCGTTGGACACCGATTGAGCAAGTAGGCAGTACACGCCACAGCCTCTGCCCAAAAACTCTTTGGCAGCCCTTTCTCCTTCAGCATGGTCCTCGTCATGTCGAGGATGGTACGGTTCTTCCTTTCTGCAATGCCGTTCTGCTGTGGGGTGTAAGCAGCAGTGTATTGCTGCTTGATGCCATGCTCCCTGCAAAATTCTTGAAATGCATTTGAGGTGTATTCTCCACCTCTATCAGATCTCAGCACTTTGATTTTGTGACCACTCTCAGCTTCAACACGAGCTTTGAAAATTTTAAAGATAGAAAAGGCGGAAGATTTCTCCTTGATGCAATACACCCAGAGTCTTCTACTGAAATCATCAATAAGGGTAATGAAGTACCTATTACCTCCAAGTGAGGGTGTTTCAAGTGGTCCGCAGATGTCGGTGTGAACCAACTGAAGTGGTTCTGTTGCTCTTCTGGACACTCCACTTGGGAAGGAGTTCCTTTGTTGTTTGCCGAGTGTGCATGCCTCACACACATGATTTGTTGATTCAATCGTCGGCAAACCACGCACCATTCTTGAGGAGGATAGAAGTTTAAGCCCGCTAAAATGGAGATGCCCAAAACGCAGATGCCATCTCCACGAATCATTCTTCATGAGCCCAAATAGGCACTCCTCGGCCTTTGTTTTGATGTGCAGTGGAAACATGCGATTCTTCGCCATTTGGACTTGAGCAATCAACCTCCTGTGAGCATCTCTTACTGACAAAGAAGAATTCTCTAAGTGTATAACATACCCCTTTTCAAGGAGTTGGCCGAGACTTATGATGTTGTTTTTCATACTTGGTACGTAATACACATTGGAAATGTAATTCGACTCACCATTCTTCAGATAGATTTTGATTTTACCTTTGCCAATCACTGGTACCTTTGATGAGTCGCCGAAGGTCACGTCGCCACGAACTTCTTCAGTAAGTTCTTCAAAAAGTTCTTTGTTACCACTCATGTGGTTGCTCGCACCCGTGTCAAGATACCATACATCGGGGTGTTCAGATGCTTTTTCTTGTGCGAGGAGGAGTGTCGTACCTTCTTCTTCATGGCGTGACGCTTCGGCATAGTTGGATCGTTCATCATGATTCACCTTGCTCCAACAATCAGAGGCATAGTGGCCGAATTTTTTACAGTTATGGCATTGAATATTTTTTGCATTTCCACGACCACGCGTGAATCGGCCTCCACCATATCCTCTTCCACGGAAGCTACTGAAGTTTTGTTGCTTTTGCGGATAGATTGGATGGTATCCACGTCCTCTACCTCTTGCACGATAACCGCCTCGTTGTGCTTGGTCATTCTTGGGTTCTTGCAGAGTCAGCTTGGACTCTAAGGCATGCTCTATTGTTGAACCCGCATTTTTCTGCATTCGCTGCTCATGTACTTGCAACGACCCCATCAACTCTTCAATAGATAATTTTTCTAAATCTTTCGATTCTTCGATTGCCACAACCACATGCTCGAACTTGGTTGTGAGCGATCGAAGTGCTTTCTCAATAACTCGAATATCCTCTATTTTTTCACCATTTCTTTTCAAATTGTTAATAATGAGAATTAAGCGTGAGAAGTAATCCGAGATACTCTCACCTTCCTTCATTCGTGTCGCTTCGAACTCCGCTCGTAATGTTTGAAGACGGACCCGCTTCACACGATCAACTCCTTTGAAAATGGTGGCAAGTGTATCCCAAGCTTGCTTGCTCGATGTTGCTTCGGCAATTTTTTCGAACGTCGATTCATCCAACCCTTGATAGAGAAGGAACAACGCCTTGTTGTCTTTCTTCCTTTGATTTTTGACGGTCGTCTTTTCTTCATTCGTGAAGGCCGCTTCTTCCTCCGCAGTGGGTACTACATACCCGTCGGTGATGATCTCCCATAATTCTTGTGACCCGAACAATGCCTTCATTTGAATGCACCACCTCTCATAGTTGTCCTTAGACAAGGTCGGAACTTGCGGCTGGATCGCGGTGGCCATCTTTGGAATTTGGAGGATGCCTTCGAACCGGCTCTGATACCAGTTTGTTGGTAGAAGATGGCTTTACAAAGCCGAGACAAATAATTCACGGGAGAAAAAAAAAGAAGCGGAGGAGAAAAACTTCACACAAAGAAGCAACCTTTTTGTATTGCACACAACTCTTCCAACGGATTACATATGCACCCATATTTATAGGGTATGAAAAATACACTAAAAATGGACAGCCCATGCATTTAATAAAAGGAACAAAAAACAAGGCAATAATTAATGCTTTCTTGGAATTAAACAAATGCATGGATAAATGAAGAGGCACATAGAAAATAGGGGTTGCATGGGGAAGATCCGGAACTCAACGGACAGCTTTTAATTTTGGTTTGCAATTTCCAACAAACACTGCCTGAACCCACTTTCAACAAATATGATTCATCATCAGAAAGTGAGACGCCATCAAAATCATCGACGAAGAGGACCAGCGCCACTCACCACCAACGACCATCGAAAAAAACCACTGTTCAACAACACACCAAAGCTCCATCTCCAGTCGTTGAGCAAGCCTCTTCCACTTCCCTCCACGAAAGTCACCGTCGTTCATCATGACACCCTCCTGCTCTGTCTTCCATGATCGAGTGATTCTGAAGACCCGTAAAGACGCCAGATCGTGGGAAGACGGAAGGATGACACCACAAACTGAGTCGCCAAAGACAACAAAAGACGCCAATCCATGAGCCCTTGATAGGACACTGCCATTAGATAGGCAGATCAGAATAACCCTTGGAAAAAAAGAGTCGTCCTAGGTACAACTGCTACTCGCAAGCTCCCGATCGAACGAGATCCATCATCGCCGCTCCTGGATCTGTGTAGACAGAAGCGCGATGCCCGCCGCTAAATAAGGAGGGCGTAGAAGCGGGGAAACCCCTAAATCTAGTACCATGGGGACTCCTAATGAAAGGACCACACCAGATCAAACAAGTCATGGCTTCCTGTCAAGAAGGATAGGCCGAACTCGGCCGGGAGCTCCCGTGAAGAAGATCCCCGATCCATCTTGATCCTTCCCACTTGCCAAATTGGGAGGAACTTGAGTTGGAAGCACATGTTTTGGTGATTGGGCGCTCAGTTCGAATAGTTTATTAAAGTTGAGGTGATTCTTGGGATGTCAATCTCATTGGTTCAAGTTTCAGGGCATCACAGGAGTGACTCCCAAGAGATGTGGTAGTGGGAGTCTAGTGGCCTGATTTATTTAACAACCAATCATTGGGTTGACTTCCTAGAGAGCACCCTTTGGGCCTTTCTATGAACCGGTTTGGGTGTCCCGGTCATGGGTAGTACGGCTTGGTTTGTGATAAGATGTTTCATCATTATCATTTAAAATTTTATCGTACTTAAAATATAAAATAGATAATGAAATTAATTTATGGTAATACCAAAATGAATTTGTGGGGTTATAAAAGAATCAAAAAATGCATAGATTGACAATGGAATATAAATAATCAGATATACATAGGCATGACCTTTGAGTGAAATGTTTATGGTTAGATAATTATTGTCATGAAACAACCAAACCAGCCCAAATAGGACACCCAAACCAGCCCATGGAAACAACCAAAGGGTGTTTCCAATCCCCATGGGGTGAAGATAAGCACCTGGGCATCGAAGAATCACCTTTGGGAATGATTTTTTCCACATGTACATAAAAAAGGATTTTTCAAGAATAAGGTTAATAAACAATATTTAAACACATAAAATAAATAAAAGAAACTCTAAACAAGTACGTATCATAAACAAGATAGATCCAGATATAAATAAAGAAATAATAAAAGTGCCAAGGTGGAAATATAAGAACTAGTCTATAGGGATAAATCAAATAACACAAAAGACTACAACACATCTCCATGTGACATGTGGATCAACATCCCACCATGCCATCACTATAACATGAACTCAACTAGAATGAAAATTCACCACCTCCAAGTAGTGTCTTTCCCTTTTTTATTTTATACATACCAACATCTATAGACGCATATTAGGTATACGTAGGGTGTGAGCTCAAAATCCCAGTATGGTCCCACTAAGTGTTCCCTAAGTAGACTTTATTAAATAAATAAATTATGCTCAGTTTAAAGGAATAAAATAGTATGAGATAATACATTCATAATCTTGCATAAAACAAGAAAAATGTCCAATTTGTAATAGTTTTGAAAAAAGTCTTGAGATCATATTTTCACAATTTCAAAAAAACATGGAAATCCGGAATTCTATAACAGTATTAAAGGAACATATATATAAACCATTTTTCAAACATGAATCAATAGT
The DNA here is from genome assembly GCA_963277665.1 of Viscum album. Classification (NCBI taxonomy): domain Eukaryota; kingdom Viridiplantae; phylum Streptophyta; class Magnoliopsida; order Santalales; family Viscaceae; genus Viscum; species Viscum album. Next base: position 1,956,097 of record OY728123.1, on the reverse strand, counting down.
CAATTCTGATAATAAAACAATTTATCACCATTTTTATGATTCCTAGAGTATATTAGGTTAGGGCTAGCTAGGATCCTCACACCTCAAATGACCAAGGTAAAATAACTAGGTTGGCACTCACATCCCTAGAAATCAGGCCTGGGGGTTAGAGATCACCATTATGTGTCTCCCTGCCTTACCAATTTTTAGTTAGTTTTGTCATATATATAAAATTCTAGGGAGGATAACCATACCTATTCATGCTTTTCCAAGACTACCCACCTCATATTCAGGCTCCCATGGGTTTTCCAACTCTCTAGGAGGCACTATTTTCATAATTAAAATCATTTCAATGCGAAGTTTCATCAATAAAAATCTAGATTCATTAAATAAAAAAAACAACCCCAAAACCAGGCATAAACATTCCTATAAATCATTTTCATCATCAATTCATTTTCCACTTTCAAAAACAATTTCAAGAATTAAAAACAATTCATTTAAAAAATATATAACCAATTTTGAAAATAAGAAAAAAAAACAATATTCATATAATGAATCATTTTTACGAAACCACCTACCTCATGGCACTTAAAACTTCCAAAAACCGGATAAAAAACAAGCTGATGGGAGAGGAGGGTCTTAAGAGATGATAAAAATACCTGAATTATAAATTCCTATCAAGAAATTTGGATCCAACAAACCCTAGGATACCATATCTTTATGGTGAATTGAAAACCCAAGAATGGAGGAAACATCAAAAGAAGATGAATAGTGTAAGAACTCGGACCTTCTTTTCAGGTATGTTTTTCCTTTTATGGTCATTTTTTGAGAAAAATGGGAAAACCTGGAAATTTTCAGAGTACACGCCGTGTACTTTATAAGTACATACCGTGTACTTTGACATCGCGTGAGGCTGTGTGTTGGCCGTGTCCGGGCCACACACACAGTCGTGTGGGGTGACGTGGAGATTGCTTAAAGCGGAGTACGGAAAACCAAAGTACACATCATGTACTCTAAAATTACACGCCGTGTACTTTTCTTTTTATTTCATTAATCAGACCGGGGTCGCGTCTTAACCCTATTTTCGTCTTCTTCTTCACCTAATTCCATACAGGGCGTCTGAGGAGGCCGAATCTTTTCCAAGCCACCGATCCGTCACCAATTCTCTGAATCAAACACCGTCGGTTGCAATAGAATCGAAGCGGTGAGTTCTTGGTTCTTCTTTGGCCTCATTTCGTTTTTCTTCCTCTCGTGTGAGTTATCTGAGGTTGGATGTTTTAGACGTTTTTTTAGATTTACTCCGTTCTAGGCCGATTCACAGGCTGAGGTTCAAGTATATCAATCTACGAGGATCGAGGTAGGTGGTTTGATGCCCTACATTGAATGTCCTTGATGTTTTGTGCAAAAGTGCCGGATATCCATGTATCAGGTATCTCAGGTTAGGGTTTTGAACCTATTTTATTTATCTTCCTTTGATTTCTTGTGTGCTTGAGGCTATTAGATTTATAATGTTTGCTTGTTAGTATGTTCAAGGATCACCCCATGGGTGTTTTCCTTCGTTTTGGATGTTTACCGCTATTTGTCTTAGGTTGCCTATGAGGCAAACCTTGTTGCATTAATTGTTTGGCTTGGTATGAATGATTGCATGTGTTGTCTGCTGTTTAAATTCTTTTGTTGCATTATAGCTATTAGCCAAGTAGTTGCTGAACATACTTAGGGCTGCTACGAATCTTTTAAGTATGATTGCTTTTACTCAAGGCTATGGGAACCTGGTGTAGTTAGACCATAGGGGGAATTGACATTGAGTGCTTCCTCAAAGGGCCTGTTTAATTATTACCATTACGAGACCATAAGGGGGATTGAATTTGTTCTCTCTCAGAGGGTTTGATAATTATCAAATCGAGACTAAAGGGGGAATTAGACGTAAGTGCTTCCTTAGAGAGTTTGTAGTATCGCTGCAAGACCATAGGGGGAATTGACATTGAGTGCTTCCTCAAAGTGTCTTTCCCTTTGTTCGAATGCTTGACCATAAGGGCCTGCCCACGTGATCCACCCAGAGGGTTAGTGTAATAAATATTGTTGGTTGGTTGTGATGAGTCCACCAAGCCAAAGAACAATCTTGGGTTTGTACTGCTTATAGTTTAGGTAGTCTATTGAGATACCTGTTGTGTTACTTGCTATGCCTTTGGACAATAGAGCTTTTGCTAGATTCTTTGGTTGATGATTAAATGATTGAATTAAATTAATAAACAAATGTGAATGGAGAATTGTAGGATTGTTCACTTTAGTGTGCCCTGTTTCTCTACTGCATTTATTTCTATTACTTTTTCTATATTTCTCACTAACAGTAGGGCACAGATCTTTTGGTGGTTGCCTATTGGGATTAGTATCACACCCTGTTTGGGTCCTTCTTTTCATCCCAAACAGGTTATATGGTTGCAGGTGTGGACAGGGATTGTGGCCCTTATACCTTAGGTGCTTGATTGCTAGTTAGAGCTGGAGAGCATGGGACCGAGCTTAGGCTTGCGATGCTGCTGGAGTTCACTGTTTACTTTTGCTACTTGGGTTTCAGTTGTGTTTCAGCATGTTGTTTTGTTTACTGCTTTCCATAGAAAAATGTGTCATGTCAAATCATTATTATATTATACATTGCTTCCGCTGTTTAGTTCAGTTATCGTGTGTTGTTTACTGCTTCCGATATTCTTTATTATTTCCTTCCACTATATACTTTACCAAATGAGGGAATAGTTTCCCCACTGACTCATCAAGGCCCTCGCTGCTAGTCGGAAGCCTCTGGCATTTGAGGAAACGCGCTTGAGGTCATGTGGCGAACCGGGTACGGGTTGCCAGTTGAGTGGCTCCGGATTCGGGTCGTTACAAAGTGGTATCAGATGAGTCTTCCTTCTTTTCTCTTTTCCTTACTGTTTGGCGACAATAGACAGAGATAGGAAGAGATGGGTAGTTGGTACTTAACTGTGCCCAGGAGTAATTAACCTGTGTACTAGGAAAAGCTATATTACCTCGTAATTGCAATTTTTAGTTTTTGCAAGTGTCACAATTGATTATATTTCACCATTAGGTGATGCACTTGTTTTGTGTTGTTACATTTTATATGATTGTGGTTCTATTTTTTTGCAACCCGATGAGATGAGGGTATTCCATTTCATAAATCATATAGGCACTGGTTAGAAAATCAAATGTCATGCATTTTACCATGCCATCTAGGGTGCATTAGAAATTTCATGATGTTGTGATAGATGTCGTGATAGATTATGCATGATGTAGTGATAGTTGTTGTGATATAAATACATGCTGTGTTGATAGGGCGTTGTTTATTTTATAGCTTATTTAGCATGGACACCAAGCTTTGGTCTTAGAGGTGTTATGGGCCCTCGAGGATCAGAATTTGGCGGCTCATGGGATTATCATACGGTTTACTTGTTATATGCATTGTTATGATGTCAAGCTTTGATTCGTGGGGAGTATGGGCCCCCACATATCGGAATTTGACACATAGGTGCTGGTTTTTAGTGTTTTCAGTGGTTTTGGGGAGTTTTTTATGCCTATTGCCCAAAAACCCAGATAACACGACGTGTGGCCTTATGGACACACGCCATGTGTTCTTCTATTTGGGAAGAACTACTTTTCACGGTTACACGCCGTGTACCTTGAAGTACACGCCGTGTACTCTTCTTTCGTGTGATCCAGCCGTGTAGTTGAATACATGGGCTGGAAAATCTCAGGAACAACATGTCGTGTACCAGGTTGACACACCATGTAGTAATGGTCCGTATGACCCATCCGTGTAGTTTAATACATGGGTTGGAAAATCTTAGGGATAACGCGCCGTGTACATTGTTGACATGCCGTGTAGTTGTGGCCCGTGTACCAGTCCGTGTGACTAACGACGCGGTCAGTGGAAAAACCTTAAGGACACACCATGTAGTGGACATACATGCCATGTAGTCTTCGGATTGGATAGTCCGTGTTACTTAGTAGTGTAGGAGTAACCCGGCAGGAGGAAAACGGACGGTACACATCGTGTATATTAAAAGAACTCGCTGTGTAGTTGGGGTTTACATAGCCAGGTTGGCCAGTGTACACACCCAAGTAAAATCTTTCTGGAACATGCCGTGTGTGGGAACTACACGCCGTGTAACTATGTTTTTCCAGTTTTAAAAGTTTTCCTCTTCTATTCCGTTTTTTCTCCTTTGTTTTTTCAATTGTTCTCATTGTTAATAAAGGTGTGCTTTTGAACTTGAAGAGTCATGCCGCCAAGACGTCCTCCCATTGCACGTCAGGGATCTGATGATGATCGTATGCCGGATATAGAACAAGCAGTTATCCCGGATACTGGTGAAGACAAATAGTTTTTTGAGGGATTCATGAGGTTCATAAGGACCTTTCAGGGAGCTTAGCAACCTGCCCAGTCTATGGTAGAGATTACGTGAGTCTTCCAGCAGCAGCATCCTCCCACGTTCTCTGGGGATGGAGGACCTCAGGCTGCTGAATCTTGGTTCGAAGTGATGGTTTCTATCTTTGATCATCTCGAGACACCCCCAGACAGAAGGGTGAAGCTCGCGACTTACATGATACGAGATTCTGCCAAGAGATGGTGGGATGTAGTTTCTCAAGCAGGGCGCCAGCAGATAGTTGCTTGGGATGAGTTTCAGCGTACGTTCTACGACTACTTCTACCCGGCAACACTGAGGGATAATAGAGCCAGAGATTTCATGAACCTGCAGTAGGGTACTCTATCAGTTATGGAGTATTCCTCCCGTTTCACTGAGTTACAGTGTTTCACTCCCGTTCTGGGGAATGACGAGTTGTTTTTGGTGAGGAAGTTTGAGGAGGGCCTCAGACCAGAGATCAGATCATAGGTGAACGTCTTCTAGTTGACCTATATTTCTTTGATATTCAACTAGGCGTTGATCACGGAGAGGAATCTGAGAGATACTGGAGCAGTAATCCAGGGCGGTTCGACATCCAGAGTCAGTACTCATTCTACTGACAATAGGAAGCGCCACCGAGAGTCTACATGAGGTGACTCAAGGAGGAGAGATGTTCCTTTAGGTAGCAAGGTTGTGTGCAACCAGTGTGGGAAGGACGGGCATAAAAATCCCCAGTGCCCGAGGGACCCAATAGAGTGCCGATCTTGAGGTAAGATGGGTCATCTTCAGCGGTTTTGCAGTGTTCTTCTTCCAGCGGCTAGCGAAGGAGGATCAGTTTCGACTCCACGTACATGAGCAGGTTTACCAGTTCCGAAGCAGACTGGGGTCTGGAGTTCCACAGGCCGTTCAGGCCAGGGTAGAGGCTGTGGACACAGTGGTCAGGCTCAGGGAGGATTAGCTCAGGGATCTCAGGCTACTGCATAGGGATTCGGTACTGGCTAGACGTTTTCGGTGGAGCATATTCATCAGGAGTAGGATCCTGGACCTTCCACAGTGCGAGGTACGATCTTGGTAGCCTTAGTTTTATCTTCTGCACTTTTCGATATAGGAGCTTCTCATAGCTTTATTTCGGTGCACACTGTGGAGATCCTTAGACTTACTATCTTTACTTCTGAGGATATGATGACACTAGACACTCCCTTGGTACTTAGAACTGCTAGTGTGCGTCAGTGCAAGGAGTCCCCCTTGAGGTTGGTGGGTGTCACTTCTTGTGGGGTCTTTATGTCCTAGAGATGATAGGTTATGATTTCATTCTCGAAATGGACTGGCTAGTTCCTTTTCAGGCCCTTGTCAATTGCTATCGCCACAGGGTGAGTTTCACGTCACCAGAGAGAAGATCTTTTCTTCACAAGGGATAATGGGACGTCCAGGCAAGCAGAGTTGGACCAGAGCTTCATGGGTTGGGCAGTGTTATAGCCCATATTTCTAGTTTATATCTGGACGATCAGGGGAATTCTCAAATAGTTTATCCTCCAGTTTTTGATCATTTTTCGGATGTCTTTCCAGAAGACTTTTTAGGGTTTCCTCCAGAGCGTGAGGTATACTTCTCTATTGAGATTGTGCCAGGAGTATCACCGATATCCATACCTTCTTATAGGATGGATATGCCTGAGTTGCAAGAGCTCAAGAAGTAGTTGGAGGAGTTGCAGGCAAAGGGTTTTATCCGAACCAGTACTTCCCATTGGGGTTCGCCTGTTTTGTTTGCGAAGAAGTCGGGTGGTACTTTACAACTTTTTGTGGATTATCAGAAGCTGAAGCAGTTAACGGTTAAGAACCAGTGTCCCTTGCTGAGGATTGATGATATTTTTTATCAGTTTTGAGGATCCAGGGTGTTCTCGAAGATCGAATTAAGATCTGGCAATCATCAGTTGCGCGTCAGACCATCGGATATACCTCTTACAGCCTTCTGGAGCAGGTATGGTCTGTACAAGTATTTGGTTATGCCGTTCGGTCTCACGAACACGCCAACAGCCTTCATGGAACTGATGAACAGAGTTTTCCATCCTTACATAGATTCCTTTGTGGTGGTTTTCATGGATGATATCTTGGTGTACTCTCACACTCGACACGACCATGCTACCCATCTTGAGATCATATTGAGTACACTGAGAGAGCATCAGTTATATGATAAGATCTCTAAGTGCCACTTCTGGATGGATGAGATTCACTTCCTGGGTCATGTCATCAGAGACAAGAGTATCAGTAGACCCGGAGAAGGTGAGAGCGGTAGTCACCTGGGAGAAACCGAATAATGTCTTCTAGGTACGGAGTTTCTTAGGACTGGCTGGATACTATAGGAGGTTTATACCGGACTTCTCGCACTTGGAAGTACCGTTGAAGGGCTTGACTAAGAATGGTGTGAAGTAAGTTTGGTCAGAAGACTGTGATTCATCCTTTCAGGAGATGAAGGGGAGATTGACTTCAGCACCGATTCTAGTTTTACCAGAGCCGGGAAAGAGTTACACAATTTTCTGTGATGCATATGGCATCGGGCTTGGAGCAGTTCTTATGTAGGAGGATCGTGTTGTTGCATATGGATCTCAGTAGTTGAGGCAACATGAGAAGAACTATCCTATGCATGACCTGGAGTTGGTTGTTGTTGTTCATGCTTTGCGTTGTTAGAGACACTATCTTTTGGGAGAGAATTTCATGGTATATACTGACCATAAGAGCCACAAGTATATCTTCACACAGCGTGACATAAATTTGTGACAGCAGAGGTGGGTCGAGTACCTACAGTCTTTCGACTTTGATCTTTCTTATACGCCTAGGAAGGGCAATGTTGTGGCGGACGCACTGAGCAGGAGAACTCAGTTATAGGCAGTTCAGGAGGCTAGCAGCGAGTGGCAGATTATGGCTCTGTTCTATGAGATGCATTTGGAGGTGCATGATAGACAAGGATATATGGTTATTTCTTTTATAGTTGTTACCTCCACTCTTCTAGATCGAGTTCGAATGAGGCAGCTATCAGACCCAGAAGACCTAGTCCTGCGGGAGGGTGTGTCAGATGGAGACCCTACTCCAGGGTGGACAGTGGGAAATGATGAGGTGTTACTTTTTCATGGCCACATATGGGTTTCAACAAACATACGTGAGGATCTGATGTGGGAGTTTCATGATTCAGATTGGGCAGTTCATCCTAGTGTCACAGAGATGTATCAAGACTTACATCTTCAGTATTAGTGGCCAGGTATGAAGAAGGATGTGGCTGGTTTTGTTATGCGGTGCTCCACCTGTCCGCAGGTGAAGGCAGAGCATCAGCGACCAGCAGGTCTTCTACAGCAATTACCCATTCATGAGTGGAAATGGAATGATGTCGGGATGGACTTCGTGACAAGGTTACCGAGAACACCTCGAGGTAATGATGCGGTTTGGGTTGTAGTGGACAGGCTCACGAAGGTTTCACATTTCTTACCGATCAAGGAGACCTTTGGTGTGGATAAGATTGGGAGGTTTTACATCCGGGAGATTATAAGATTGCATGGGGTTCTGAGTTATATCATTTCTGATAGGGACACCTTCTTTACTTCGCTTTTTTGGCAGGGGCTACAGAGGGATTTGGGTACACAGGTACTTCTGAGTACAGCTTAACATCCCCAGACAGATGGCCAGTCAGAGTGCACGATTTAGGTGTTGGAGGACATGCTACGAGCATGAGTCCTTGATTTTGGAGTTTCATGGGAGAAACATATACCTCTAGTGGAGTTTGCCTATAACAATATTTTTCAAGAAACTATTCAAATGGAACCTTACGAGGCTTTGTACGGTAGGTCGTTCCGATCACCCTTGTGTTGGATGGAGGCGGGAGAGGTAGCTGTGCTGGGACCTCATCTTTTGAGGAGACCACAGAGCAGGTGGAGTTGATTCAGAATAGGATTGCTACTACACAATCTTGGCAAAAATATTATGTTGATCAGTGGAGACAACCTTTAGAGTTCAAGGTCGGAGATCAGGTTTTCTTGCGTGTTACCCCGAGGTTGGGACATAAGAGGATTAGGAGACATGTAAATCTTTCACCGAGAGACATCGGGCCATTTGAGGTTCTAGATAGAGTCAGGCTGGTTGCTTACAGGTTGAAGTTTCCTTGGAGGTATCAATCTATGCACGACATCTTCCATGTTTCTCAACTTCAGCGGTATTTCTCAGACCTGTCTCATGTTTTTCAACCCAAGGAGGTTGAGCTGGAGCAGGATACATCGTTCAAGGAGCATCCTATCAGGATTTTTTATCATAGTGCAAAGGTAATCTGTGGCCGGTCTGTCCCTCTGGTACGTGTGTTATGGCAGCACATCCATGTACAGGACAAGACTTGGGAAAAGTAGGCCGACATGCGATCACAATGGGTGGAGTTGTTCGAGGGTTCTTCTTCTACACCTCGTTAGGAAATTCAGGGACAAATTTCTTTAAGGGGGGAAGTTTTTAAGAACCCGGACCTTCTTTTCAGGTATGTTTTTCCTTTTCTGGTCGTTTTTTACAAAAAGGGGAAAACCTGGAAATTTTTAGAGTATACGTCATATACTTTATAAGTACACACCGTGTACTTAGACGCTGCGTGAGGCCGTGTGCTGGCCGTGTCCGGGCCACATACACGGTCGTGTGGGGTGACATGGAGACCGCTTAAAGTGGAGTATGGAAAACCAAATTGCACATCGTGTACTCTAAAAGCACATGTCGTGTACTTTTATTTTTATTTCATTAATCAGACTGGGGTCGGGTCTTAACCCTATTTTCGTCTTCTTCTCCGCCAAATTCCGTACAGGGGGTCTAATGAGGCCGAATCTTCTCCAAGCCACTGATCCGTCACCGATTCTCCGAATCGAACACCATCGATTGCAATAGAATCACAGTGGTGAGTTCTTGGTTCTTCTTCGGCCTTGTTTCCTTTTTCTTCCTCTCGTGTGAGTTATCTGAGGTTGAACGTTTTACACGTTCTTGCAGATTTACTCCGTTCTAAGCCGATTCACAGGCTGAGGTTCAAGTATATCAATCTAAGAGGATCGAGGTAGGTGGTTTGATGCCCTATGTTGAATGTCCTTGAGTTTTTGGGAAAAAGTACTGGATATCCATGTATCAGGTATCTCGGGTTAAGGTTTTGAACCTGTTTTATTTATCTGCCTTAGATTTCTTATATTCTTGAGGCTATTAGATTAATAATGTTTTCTTGTTAGCATGTTCAAGGATCACCCCATGGGTGTTATCCTCCGTTTTGGATATTTACCACCATTTGGATTAGGTTGCCTATGAGGCAAACCTTGTTTCATTAATTTTTTTCCTTGGTATGAATGATTGTATGTGTTGTCTGCTGTTTAAATTCTTTTGTTTCATTGTAGCTATTAGCCAAGTAGTTTCTAAACATACTTAGGGATGCTACGAATAGTTTACGTATGATTTCTTTTACTCAGGGATGCAGGAACCTGGTGTAGTTAGACCATAGGGGGAATTGATGTTGACTGCTTCTTCAGAGGGCCTGTTTAATTATTACCATTATGATACCATAAGGGGGATTGACTTTGTGTTCTCTTAGAGGGTATGATAATTATCGAATCGAGACTAAATGGGGAATTAGACGTAAGTGCTTCCTCATAGAGTCTATAGTATCACTGCAAGACCACAGGGGGAATTGATGTTGAGTGCTTCCTCAGAGTGTCTTTTCCTTTGTTCGAATTCTTGACCATAAGGGTCTGACCAAGTGATCCACCCAGAGGGTTAGTGTAATAAATATTGTTGGTTGGTTGTGACTAGTTCACCAAGCTAAAGAACAAGCTTGGGTTTGTACTGCTTGTAGTTTAGGTAGTCTGTCGAGATACCTATTATGTTACTTGCTTTACATTTGGACTATAGAGATTTGGCTAGATTCTTTGGTTGATGATTAAATTATTGAATTAAATTAATAAATAAATGTGAATGGAGAATTTTAGGATTGTTTACTTTAGTGTGCCATGTTTCTCTGCCGCATTTATTTCTATTAATTTTGATATATTTCTCACTGACAGTAGGGTACAGATCTTTTGGTGGTTGCTAACTCGGATTAGTCTCACACCCTGTTTGGGTCCTGTTTTTTAGCCCAAACAGATTATACGGTTACATGTGTGGATAGGGATTGTGGCCCTTCTACCTCAGGTGCTTGATTTATGGTTAATCTGGAGAGCATGGGACCGATCTTAGGCTTGCGATGCTGCTGGAGTTTACTGTTTACTTTTTCTACTTGGGTTTCAGTCAGGTTTCAGAATGTTTTTTTTACTGATTTCCATAGAAACATGTGTCATGCTGCGTCATTATTATATTATACATTGCTTCTACTGTTTATTTCAGTTGTTGTGTGATGTTTACTACTTTCGTTATTGTTTATTATTTCCTTCTACTGCATACTTTACCAAATGAGAGCATAGTTTCCCCACTGACTCATCAAGGCCCTGGCTGCTAGTCATCAGATTCTGGCATTTGGGGAAACACTCTTGAGGTCATGAGGTGAACCCGGTATGGGGTTCCAGTTGAGTGGCTCTAGATTCGGGTCGTTACAAATAGAACCACTTATCATGATGATCCCTGAATATCTAAGGTGAAATCTTACAAAAACAACACCAAATATCGAGGGAGGGAGGATTCCATATGAGAGGGGAATATTGGTTTCATGAATAGAAAACTAAAGGTAACAATAGAGTTAAATTGAACCAAGGGAAAATGGGGAAACCAAAATTTTTAAGTCTAGACTGAGAAGTTCACAGTATAAAATAGGATTCACACCAAGAATACATTCAATCTGACTGGTTCACAACTAGAACATGTATTTCTTTTTGTTAACCATAGTTATATAAACTCAGCCTCACCATTGTGACTATTCATGATGTGAATAATGTTATGAACCACTATAACAATAGTTACGAATCTCTTTTAAAGGGATAAAACAACCAAACAATATATATAATCCAAAAAAGGTATAAAAACAAAGATAAAAAAATTGTACCTGAAAGCAACATTGGGATATGAAAATTCTCCCCACCATATCACTTTTTGTCCCCAAAATATTATTCTGGTGAAGTTTGATCCAAAAAAGAGGTAATACCACTTCTCCCTCTCATTAAATTCCTACTCCAACATTTCATGAGAATCTTCCTCATACTTCCATAGAACTCGGAAAAACAGAATATATTTTTTATATAGTATATTTTATTGAGAATAAAATATCTGTATGGTTAGCTTGACCATTGACTCATTTGGATTTAATGAAGGTCCCCTCATCTAGAATATAATAAGCGTCAAGATTATACATCTTAAGATGAGATACAGAAAAAAAATCATGTATTATAGTCAAAAAAGGTGCTAATTCCAAATGATATTCCACCTTTGCAACCCACTCGATGATCTCAAAAGGACCCACATATCTCAGAGCTAATTTCCCTTGATTCTCAATCCACCGATGACCTAATGGAGTTGAAACTTTCAAGGATATATAGTCACCTATTTTAAACTCTGAAAGATGGTTCCAATGATCCATATAAGATTTATTCTGACTCTAAGTTGTCACCAACCATTGATTAATAGTTTGGATCTTACTTGTCATTTACTAAACAATACTTGACCCAACCAAAGAAGTTGTACCAACCTCAAACCAACATAGGGTTCATCTTTAATGATGATCATACCAGGATCAAAATGGATCAATTTTAATGAAAAATCGGTAACTATTTTTATAATCAAATCCAAAAAGTCCTAAATTACAATCCTAAGAAACTTCAACGTATAGTACACATGCATGGAGAATGCCCTTTGAAATATGATTCTCTCACTCGGTTTGACCATCTTTATAAGGTTGTTAGGCCATGATCAGCCTAACTTGAGCTCTCATTTCCTATTATAAGCCTTTCTAAAACTGAGAAGTAAATCATGGGCATCTATCTAAAACGATAGGTGATATAACCCTATAAAACCACACAATATCTTCATGTACAGATTTCTTAACTATTAAACCTTGGTGGTATTCCATATTGGGATAAAATGATCTGACTTGGTTAATCATTCAATCACCACCCATATATAATTATTCCCTAGGGGAGTCTCTGATATCCCGCTGATGAAATCCATGGACACCTCATCCCACTTCCATACTAGAATAGGTAGTTGTTGAAGTAAATCGAAATAATTTTGGTGATAGTTATTAATCTGTTGACACATATAGAAATAGTATACAAAATCATTTATGTCCTATTTCAAATAGATCCATAGAAACCAATGCTTTATGTTGTAATATATCTTAGTAGTTCCTGAGTGAACGACTCGCTGAGAGTATGACACAGCTTAATCACAACTTTTATCATGGGATAAGGAACAAAAAAACTATACCCAAAATAAATAACACCATCCATGGAGAGAGACCACTCAGTAATAGTCACCCCACCATATCAAAAATCCCTAAAACTCTGAGATTCAACATCCCACTACTGTTATTTTAGAAAACCAACTCAATAAGAGATGATGAAGACTATATTATTTCCATATAAATATTAGTTCCTTCTATATTTTCATCTTGATGCATCCTAGTGAGGAGTCTCATGAAGTTCCATTCATCCTTGGACTCTATCACGGTCTAATAAGGAAACTTCCTACTAAGTTCATCAGTAATAAAATTCACCTTTCTTAGGGTCTTGGCGACATCAAAGCCAAAAAAAATTAGGGTACTCTACCCACCACCTATGTATGAGGTTTAGGACATTCGAATAAAATATATAGCACAAAATTTTATAGTTATAAAATATGGTTAATATTTCCCCAAACAGGTAATGTCATGAACTTTTAATGGTGTGCATGGTTGTAGTAAGCTCTAGGTCATGGGTGGGGTAGTTTTTCTCATGCGGTCAAAGATGATGAGAGATATACTCCACCATGTGATCCCCTTATAAAATAAAATATCCCCAACCTATGCTTAAAGAATCACAAAACACAATGTAACCCTATCCAGCTTCTATAAAGGTAATTATAACATCTGAGGTCAAATTTTGTTTCAATTCATCAATGGAAACCTTGCATATTGAATCCTAATATAATTTCACTCCCTTTATAGTGATTGGAGTCAATAGTAGTTCTATTATTGAGAAATCCTTTAAAACCCACTGGTAATACCCTACCAAACCCAAAAGGAACTGAATCTAGAAAATATTTATTTAATTTTCCCATGACATGAAATCTTTTATTTTTTAATGGTCAAATAAGATTCCATATTTTGAGACCATATATCCTATGAATTTAAATTTTTATATCAAGATGTGACACTTTGATAACTTATTATAAAGTTTATGATCTCTGAAGTTTCTAAAAGAATTTTCTAGGTGAATCTCATTTTATTCCCCATTTCTTGAATAATTCAATATATAATACATGAATACCAAAATGAATTAATCCAAGTATTGGTGAAATATCTAGTTCATCAGTTCCATAAAAACCAAAGGAGTTTTAGTAATGAAAATTTGCATTATGGGATATTCAAAGTGACCATGATTTATCCTAAAGGCATACTTTGGAACATCCAAATTCTTAATCCTGAGTTATTGGTATCTAAACATAATATCAATAATTTATAACCAAGATTATCTCTTTAATTGTTCAAAAATATAATCAATATAGGTAAAGGGATATGTATTCTTAATATTCACTCAGTTGAGATTTCGATAATCAATGCATAAATGAAAATTTTCATCAACCTTATTGGAAAAAAGAACTGGGGATACCTATGGTGATACATGATGGATAAAGTCCTTGGATTTTAAATTATCATACAAAATATACATACATTTCAATATTATCAGTTTCATATGTTAAGAAGGTATAGATATCGATTGGATCCCCAATATCAAATAAATCAAGAATTCTACTTCTCCCTCTGAAGTTAGATCAGTAATTTCAATTGGAAAAACATTTTGAAACTCCATAACCACTAGGGGAAGTTAAAAACTCAAGTTTTCCTCATTAATATAAAATGAAAATGAGGATATCAATTTACTAATATCTAGTAGAGAATGTATTATTTGACTGTACTATAGATCCCATTCTCCATGAAACACCTAGGAGTCTCCATAGAGGTAGTAAAATAAACCCACTAATTATAAAAAGTAATATGAGTTTTATCAGTAACCATCGAGTCTATATCAATAATGATATCAAAGAGATTTATATCAAGAACTAATAAATCCCATGCTAACTCATCTTTAGATATATAAAATGTTTCTGAGGGGTATCATAAAACCTACCCCTTTTTATTTATGAAAGGTTTCACTATCTCCAAAGAATATGGAATGAGTTCCATGGGGATATTTAATAGATTCACAATATGGGTTGATATAAAAGAGAAAGTGGAACCAATAAAAATAGAGCATTCACTATAAAAAAAGAAATGAAAATAGTACCTCTCATGGTCACAAGGCCTTCCTAGATCAGAAAAAGGAAACTATTAAACTACATAAAACTACTTCACCCTAGAATTTAATTCATTCTTCCCCTTTATAATATTGTGACTATAAACATAATACCTTAGAATAAGCTAAATGCACCACTATCCCACTTGGTTCTGAATAACTTGAACCACTTCACTGGAAGAGAAATCCTAAAAAAACAATGTATATGACCCATACATTTACAAAAGAGGAAATATTTTTGTTCATATTAACAATAATAAATCATATGCCCTATATTTCTACACTGGTATCAAGTTAGAGGGAATTTATTAACTATTTTATAGGGAATAGGATGAGTCAGTAGCTAAGATCCACTAATACTTCCTCTTCATCCCTCATTCTACTTCCTCTTCCTTCCGTAAGGGCCACTATAACTATCACAAAATGTGGGAGGAATCCTATCCAATCCTAACTTACCTTCCTGATTAATCTCTACCATAAACATCCAATCCAAAACCATATCATAGGTTTCAATTTTTAGTGTGAACACCTAATAATGGTTATCTAGTTATAATCCCACATTAAACCTTTGATCATTTAGCTTTTCATTTGATAGAAAATCTAGAGAGAAATGGGTAATCTCAAAAAAAAATATTTGGTATACACCATTATATTCTTTTATCCTTGTTAAAGAGTGAAAAATACATGGAATTATCTATAGATATATTTTCTAGGTAAAAATTCTAGGTAAATATAGCGTTAAATACTTTCTATTCCAAAATCCTCTGTTGTTTTTCCAGAACCACATAATCCCACCGTTTTAGTTATGGACTTCAAGATTAAAGCCAACAAACATCACCTTAATGAATTATAATGTCTCTAAGAAGTAAAGTATTATTTTAAATTTCCCTAACAAGTCTTCCACTTATTGAGGATCATTCATATCCTTGATGTATTGAGGAATATATTAGATAAACTCTTGGAAATTATTTATATATTAATTCTTCTCTGGATCCACATAAATATCTTGAACAGGAACTAAAGATGCACCTTGGTCCATAGTGTGGGACACATTAACTATAACCCCAACAAGATCCTAATAAAACTAGGATTTTTACACTAAATGTTATCCATAACACCCTCCTTGGGATACACTGGAAATCTTCTTAGAGGCATGGTATTGCACAATGCCAGAGAAAGGGTAGAAATCATTAAACACGGAAAATTATTTAATAAAATACAAAATATAATGAAAACATGACTCAAGAAAAAACATTCTTAGATATCCCATAAAATATTTAGGTTCTCTGTGATGAGAGATATCTAGAAACTCACTCACAACCTACCCCTTAAGTCCTAATAATATTGACTCTTGTTTGATAAGACATATCAAATCACATAGACCAAAAACCATAATCTAATACTAATTTTCCATGAACCAACTTAGGTTTTCCTCAAATAGGAAACATGATCCAGCCCACGGTGTGGTCTGAAAGATTTTATCAATCCTCACAGTATAGAAAAAAGAACCTAGGTATTGAAGAGTAACCTTCAGGAATGATTTCTCCCAAAAGGACATAAAACCCCAAATATTTCAAAAAGAAAGGAAATCAAAAACATCCCAACACATAACATTAAAAAATAAACTCTAAAAAAGTGTAAATCATATTCATATAGATCAATATATATAAATAATTAATTGATATAAGGTCTATAATGGAAATACAGAAACTGGTCCATGGATAAATCAAGTAAGACAGAAGATTACAACACATATCCACATGACATGTGGGTCAACATCCCACCATTCCCCCACCATAACTCAAAATAAAAAAAATATAATAATCCAAAACCTATAAGTGATGCATTTATATTTCATTTATCATACATAATAACATCTACTTACTCCCATTGGGTGTATGTTGGGTGTGAGATTGAAAGCTAAGTAGGGTCCTACTAAGTGTTCCATAAGAATAATTAATTAGTTAAATCAATTATGATTAATTTAAAGGAACAAAAAAGTATGAAATTATATTTTCATAATTTTACATAAAATGGGAAGAATGGATATTTTTAAATAATTTTATAAGAAAGGCATGAGATCATCTTTTCATAGTTTAAAACAAAACATAAAAATCAACCATTCTATAACAGTCAGAAAATCACATATGTATAAACCATTTTGAAAACATGAATCAATAACAAATGTTTAAAATAAAAAAATTTAGTACCCTGGTAATGATTCAAAAAGTATATCTTGTCAGGGATATCTAGGATCCTCACACCTCGAATGGACAATAAAAGATAACAAGGTGCACACTCACATCCCGAGATCTCATGGCTAGGGATTGGAGATCACCATAATTTGTCTCCCTACCTAAACAATATTTAGTTATTGATTTAATATATATCCAATTATATGGAGGCTGACCATACCTATTAATTATTTTCCAAGACTACAAACCTTATACCTAGGTTCCCATGGGTTTTCTCCCTCTAATGGTTGCACTATTTTCACAATTTAAATCATTTCAAAGGAGAGTTTCATATATCAAAATCTATCTTTATTAAAGAAATATAAACAAAAAAACCAAAAATAAAAATTTCATCAAAAATTTTTCAATATCAATTAATGTTTTACTTTCAAAACACATTTCAAGAAATTAAAAACATTCCTTTAAACAATTCAAAACCTCCTTTGAAAACAACAAAGCACGAATGATTCACATGAAAAATCTTTTTTATGAAATCACCTACCTCAAAAAACTTGAAATTTCCAATAACCGGATGGAACCCACATGATGACAGGAGATTAGGCTCATACGAGATGATATAAATCCCTAAACTAAAAATCCCTATTAATAAATTCGGATAAAAAAACCCTTGGAATCCATAGCCTTTGGATGAAGTGGAACCCCAATAAAGGATGAAACATCAACGAAAGATGAATAAAACCACATATCATTATGATCCATGAATATTTAGGGTGAAATACCACCAAAATCAAACAAAATATAGAGGGAGGGATGATTCTCTACAAGATATAGACCCTTGGGTTTGAGGCTAGAAAAACCAAGGGAATAATAGGGTTAAATTGAACCAAGGGAAAATGGGGAAACCAAAATTTTAACAGCTATCCTGACAGATTCAAAAGGTGAAATAAGATTCACTCCATGAATCCATTTAAATTTATTGGTTCATGGAAAGAACAGGTGGTTCATTTTATGAACCATAGTTACATAAACTTGGGATCACCGTAATGACTATTCATGACATGAATGACACGTTCACATCATAAACCACTGTAGAAATAGTTTTGTAGTTCCTTAAAAGGGATGAGGCGCCCAAATCATGGATATAACCCATAATAAATATAAAAATAAATATAAAAAAATATTTTTTATTGGAAAGAAACACTGATCTGTGACAATGATGGAACAAAGTGACCATGACAAAGGGAATCTAATGATATTATTTCCTACTAACAAGGTATATGTTGATATAGTTCACATTGGATAATAATAATATATTTATTACTTTATTGGTATTTTACTATAGACTTGAATCATGTTTTTGGGAAACATGTTAAAGTGTTATGTTTTTCTTCTTATGACATCTATTAATTTGGTCACACTTACATTCATT
Organism: Viscum album; assembly: GCA_963277665.1. Classification (NCBI taxonomy): domain Eukaryota; kingdom Viridiplantae; phylum Streptophyta; class Magnoliopsida; order Santalales; family Viscaceae; genus Viscum; species Viscum album. Next base: position 1,937,637 of record OY728123.1, on the reverse strand, counting down.
AAATACATGTCACAAATATTATTATATTTTATAGACTTATCTTCAAATAATATTGGGACATAGATTAGGTTTATGTGTATACATATTGACTCAATTTTGAGATGTTTAATTAACACTCTATTGTATTTATCCATACTCTAACATCGAGTATAATTATTAATTGGACAATAATAATAAAAGAAATTTTAATTTTTTTATAAATGAAATTCTATAAACACTTATCAAGGGATTTATATTAATATCTTTTTATAGGTATGTCTACATATCTTAAGTGTCTTGAAGAGTATCTTTTTGATGTTAAGGCCTTATTGATTAATATCAAAAAAAAAAATCTATAATATAATGTCTTATAAATTTAAATTGAACTTGGTTGTTATTGTGATTTAATTAATGTTGAATTAGAACATTGATTATTATTTTAATGTTATTCCATTTATAAATTGATAATTAATAATATTGAAAATTTATTTAATGATGAATTTTTTATTTTTATTTTATTCAATTTTACTAAGATATTTATAGGTAAAAATGAATCTAATTTTATAAAATTTTCCATATAAAATTAATAAAAAAATTATTTGATGAAATTCTTTTAAATTTTATTGAAAATTTCTTTAAAATATGTTTAAAGATAAACAAAAATGTTTTTAAAATAAAAATGTAATAGAAACTATTTTTATTATTGATATTATAGTTAATATTATATGTTAATATTTCATTAATAATATTACCATAATAATTTGTAAATTATTATTAATTTATTAATCTAATATAAAAATGAAATTTAATTTCAACAAATTGTTCTCTTTAAGAGTTCACCATATTATTATTTTTTTATTCTCTCTTAATAAATTTTTTGTAAATATAATTTTAAAATTTATTTCTTAAAAAAACTATTTCTAATAAAATCATTAAAATGGTATTTGATAAAATTAAATTAAAATCAACTATAAATGTTAAATTTCATAGAAATAAGTAAAAAGTGTTTTAAATTTTTTTTAATTACATATATATATATATGAACTTATTACTATTATTTTATAAAATTTGACTTATTATTCATTTTTAAGAAAATAATACCTTATATGATTAATTGAACATGAAATTGGTGTGCTACCTATATGGATGTGGATATTGGTAAAGGAAAATTTGATCATTGAACTAAGATCGCTACATAAGTCAAACAATGTTTTTTTAAGTTACGTTAAGATTTGATCAGACTTAGGGATTTAAATTCAAAGTATTCATTCTAAATTTAACTCTATTAAAATAATAAATAAATTTTATTTATTTATATGATATTTTATGAAATTATTATCTTATAATTAATTTCATATTTGTAAACAATTATTTTCATAATGTCTAAGGATTTTATAAAAGTGCTATCTTTGGTGGCTATAAAAAGTGCTCACTGAATAGATTTTAAGACTATAGAATAATGGACACTTTAACCACATCAATAAATTAAAAAGAACACTAAACCCAATATCCTAGATTTGGTGTCTACTTTATTGAATTGGAATAAGATACAAGGAATATCATCCCCAAGGACCAAATATTTTATGAGTCTTGGTAAACTAGATATGTACTTCAAATTCACATTAAAATTTAAAACATAAAATAAATAAATAAATTACTTTGAAAATTTCATTATTACCCTTAGTGTATCCCATTATATCAATTACAAAATACATCCTCATATCATTGGGAACATAAAACTTAAGAAAGGGGCGATCTCAAATGGCCATTAAGGGTAAGCGTACAACATAATCTATGAATAAATAAGGAATAATAAATATATAAAGGTAAATAAATGAAACACATTCAATTTAATCAATAAAATTATCATAATATTTAATTAATAAATGATGATCACATAATTCCATATAAATAATCACACAACCTTGAACATTTAAACATGGATATTCTAACTAATCGAATGATCACATGGAATATCAAACAATAAATTCATAATGATGGAATACATAATGTTGGATATATAAACATACTATTTAGGACTTATTCAAAGACATCTAACACCTTTTATTCCTTGTTCCAATACATCTATATAAATGGGTAAGGCCTCGGCCAAAACCAAATCTAGTTTGTCTCATGAGACCTATCGATACATCGAGGGGCTATATCAGGCCACAAACATCACTAACTAAGTCCAATGAATTTCTCATATGAAATGGTTGAAACATAATCAACCTAAAAAATTGTATTTAAAAAAAACAAATGAAATGTTAATATTTTCCCCAATCAATGAATATAATCATAAGCCATACAGAGTAAAATGGTGAATGGTAATAATACCATGCATCCCCAGTCAAACATATCATAAACTATCTGAATAAATAATTAGGACGGTATTCAACATAACATATCCTTAGTGTATCATAAGTAAAATAGATATTTGATTTGATTGATTAATATACATACCATGAAAAATATCCCTAATTTTTTTAGAAAAACAACCTTTGTATTTTTTAAATTACCTTTAAAAAAAATTCAAAAAACATTATACAAATACATTTCATTGAAAATGAACTTTTAAAACTTTTAAAATAATAATTAAAACATTGATTGGTCATGAATGTGGAAAATTATGTTCATGCCGTACACATTAAAACAAAGATTCCCTTCAAATTTTTAGTAAAATCCAAATGGGAATTATTTTGAAAATTACATGAAGATTGATTTTAAAAAGTAAAAATGGGTAAAATTTTCTTTAATAAATCATTTTTAAATGTTAAAAAATTTGAAAATATTTTTAGAAAATATGGGTTTTTATGAAAAAGGATTTCCAACCAAAGAGGGAAATAAAATCGTATTTTATTAAAAACACTTCCTTAGTCATTTTAAGTACCAAAGAGTTTAAAATTTGTAATATTACTTGAAAAATAATTAATAACATGAGTTTAATAGAATTTATTTATTTTAAGATATAAATATAAAATAATTCCACAAATCAAGATGTAAACATAAACAATCCTCAATAATGGTGAGTCTGTGAAGTAGACCCTTACCACTTTGGTGACTTATGAATCATAATACCCATAAGAGAAATGGAATAAAATGAAACTTTAAATACCATGAAGATAAATATATTCATGATAAAACATATAAAATGGTCATTATATACACTACACAAAGGAAATAATTGGTGAATATGACATATGTCTCACAAAAGTAAAAGTAAGACGATAAACCCTTACCTTGAGTCTGACTCATCATTTATGTTATTTATATTTCTAAATAATAAAATTATTTCAATTATTTACTTTACTAAGAAAATTTTTAAATTTTATTATTCTTTTTATTTCAATTATTACCATGTTATATATGATTACTTAATTAATTAATTTTTCATTTATGTTTTGACTATATTTGGCTTATGTGTCAAAAATGACCTTGATAGGTTGAATATGGTCAAATAGGACATTATTTAAACATATCCATAATAATAATAATGAAATGATTATAATAGTTGTATATAAATTATAATTTTAAAACCAATCATGAAAAATGGTTATGAAAAATGAACTATGTTACAATCATGGAGACTATAGGTCATACGTACGCATGAGTAACGTTTCCATTTTTCAATGATCATTATGGTAATAAGTTAAGTAATATTTTATATTTAAATAATGATAATAATATCATATAAACCATATTATTTCTTTAACTATACTTATATATATCATCCATCTGGTGTGGTGATGAAATTCGCATTCGTGAAGGTGGTAGTCCACTTATACACGAATGATATTATCATTTTTTAATGTAAGAAGTAAAAAGATATATTATCATTTCATAATGATATATATTTCATTAATATAATAATTATTTTATTAACATTACATATATTCATTAACATTATCCTTATTACCTTCCATGTAAATTTTTAGTAAAAAATGAATCACATTGCTTCATGAGGCGGTAGTCCGTTGTACCCACGAGTGACATTATCGTATCCCCTATGGAATGGAAAGTAAATATATATATATATATATATATATATTATATAGTGAACCTAAAGGTATAATTATGTCATAAATATCATAAAAATAATTTATATCCATCATCATACCCAACCATGAGAGGTTTTAATGGAAAAATGAATGACATTGGTTCGTGAGGCGGTACTCTTCCATACACACAAATAATGATTTTGTAACCCATTTGATGGAAGTGAAGTTGGTTTTAGGTCATTACTATAACATAAAAATATATCATTATATGTAATATAATTATTTTATTATATCATAATTTTTTTATAATAATTTTAGGAAGTGGGAGAAGAAATAAAATAAAAATACTCATCGAAGGATGTTACATCTTCTTCGGGTATCCTCCTTAGGTTAGCACTAAAATCCTTCTTAGGTCTGCTTTATCCAAAAAATAATGCTTCTATGATGAGATTATGGAATTTGGGATGTTATTTGGTCAGGCCTTGTCTAAAAAATAGTTTTAAGGTGTAAATAAGAGATGATAGGGGTGGCCTTTTATAAGTGAGATGAGTGGAACACTTGTATTTTTTGAAAAGAAAAAACATTTACCCATGTTAGTCACATGACAAAAAGATCCAAAATGAATTATTATAGATAATTAGGAATTATAAGTTCTAAATATGGCCATAAAGTATATTTTAGAAAAGTATTTAGGTTATTTTAACCCTTATATTTTTAGTTTAACCCCCGATAAACCAATTTTTACCTTAACTACGATAATTAATTTTTTACTATTTTCACTGTTAATTGTGGTAAAAAATTAAGTTTACCTAATTATATAATAAAAATTATTTTTATTCCAAATATGTAGTCCATTTTTATAAATTACATTCACATAAGTGGAAAATTTTAATTTAAAATTAATCCTACAAATGCTATAACAAAGAGGGTTTTCAAAGAGAAAATGTTCAAAAGTTTACAAGGTTTTTATATCAAAATTAAATATGAAAATTATTAAAATAAACTAAATTGGATTAGTATATAAGTATATAATTAAAATAATTTTACTTTATAAATATTTTAAATTAAAAGGTAGTTTTCAATTAAAATTCAGTATTTTTCACTATTCATAAAGAAATAGAACTTTTCATAAAATTTAAAAAAATTATCAATAAGATAATTTTGATATGAGGATTTAAGAAATAAATTTTATATTTTAAAATAATTTTTTTAAAAGTGATAAAAATTAATTATAAATTATGTGTAAAAAATCATGACTAAACCGCCTTTTAGAAAAATAAAGTTTTCAGAAAACATTTATTTTTCATTAAAGTGATTATTATTTTATTTATAATCAATATTTCACTAATTAATTTATTTTATAAATTTATAAACCATAAAATTTTCATAATTTAGTTATTACTATTCATAACAACCATCTTAATGAGGAGGTTATAATCATCGTGTTTAAATAATAATATTTTTATTGGGTATCGTGTTTCGTTCAAACCTGGTGTTGTGTGAATTAAAAGATATAAAAGATATTGAATTAAAAATAAATATATTATAAAGTATTTGGTTATAATATTATATTATAATTTTTGTTTTTCTTGTCATAAAAGCTATCGAATATGATGTTTCTTTTTTAAAATATCAGGGTGTTGTATTTTACCCCCTTATATAAATTGCATCCCCACAATATAATATTGATCTTGGTAATCAGGGGTTTGAATTTTGAAAATACCATTATTTAAATCCAAAATCATGATAAGGATTAATAAAATATCCCTTTTATAAGAGAAAAATGTTAGTATAAAGTTCAATTAGAATAATGCGTAACTTGGTTTCCAAGTAGGAGAACATTTTTGGTAAATTAAAACATGGACATGGAAGAGAATAGTAATGCCCAAGGATTAATTGAGAGTGATTGAGGTCATTGATCAAAATAAATTGAATTATGTTCAAAATATAATGACTACAAATCCATAAATCTATGATGGATGAAAAGACCATTTGTTCAATAGAAATGAAGGTATTAGGATAACATTTCTATTTCCAGAACCTTTTACTAAAGTTGAGTAATTATTCTACTATATGGAATATGAATATATGGAAATATAATTACTTGAAATATTTTTATTTTATAGGAAAAAATTCATATTTTAGTTGTGATTAGATCATTTTCCACTTCATTTATTACTATAAGAAATTGATATCTAATGTAAAACAAATTATACCCAAAACACTGAAATTACTTTTTAACAGATTGTAAAATACATAAAAGAGTAACAAGATATTTCTTCTATTTTTTTTAAAACCAAAATGGTTTTAAAAAGTTATCACATAACACCCAAATTTTAACTTAATCTATTCCATGTATAGTTAACCATAATAATCATCCAAAATATCTCTTTAGAAATTCAAAGTCAAAAAAATGTAAAGAACGTCACTAAATAAACATTATATTCCAAAGAAAATATAAATTTATTATTAATGTCACATTAAAAATATTTGAATTACTTGATCATTATAAAAAAATAACGAAAACAAGCATTTTTTCTAAATATAAAATCTCGGGTTGTCAAATATATTCCATAAATCAATACTTATAGTAAACTCCAATAAATATAATATAAGTCATCAAATCACAAAAACATTTCATGGTCACCAACACTATATCATAAACATCTCATTATTATATCATAATTGGGAATATTTTATGTTTTATCCTCCCTTAATCATGTTTTTTACAAGAGGTTAAACATGTCACTGAATAAATTTTCATCTTCGTTGATATCATTCAATATATGCTCTCAAAAATTTTAAGAAAAAGTGATACAAAACAATCCTTATATATTTCATAATTCTTATAATTGGAATATAGTTTATTAAATACTAATATAAAATTATTCATAAATCCAAAAACAAGAACATTAATCATTCCACTTCATTTTTAGTGATAAAATAATCTTGACCTTTATCCCTTATCTTATTTTGAGGTATATTCCCTTAACTCTTAGGGAATTCATTTGCATGGTTCCCTATATCCTTATAGTGGAATCATTACACATTATAATATTCTATCTTTCCCTTTAAATCATGAGAATATTTTCCTTTTTTCTCCACACTTTCAGAAAACTCATATTCCTTTTAATCATTCACCAAGGTGTTTCCTTCCACTAGTATCACATATTAGAAAATCCTTCTTTCCCTTATTCCCTTTATCTGTCATTTTCTATCCCATCCTATTTTTATCTTGCTTCCCTTTAAAGTCATATTAGTTGGAGAATTATTCCTCTATCTTGATATCACATGATATTGTATCCTCATACGATTAGAATTTTAAGGAGACTAGATCCCTTCATGGGATTTCTTTAACCCTATAAAAGAAATAGTAAATATTTATCTTTGGATTAGGTATGCAGTATATATCATGCCTTTATAACCTTGTAAATTTGGCTTCATAATTAGAAACAGTTTTCTCTTATTTCTATATTATACTCAAGAATTTTCTTTCCATAATTTCTCATTTTTTATGAGGAAAATATTTTCCAGAAAATAGTACCTTGAAATCCTTACACTCTATGCTTGTTATTTTATACTCACCCTTATTTTTTGAATTAATGATGACCATGGATCAGAATATGTAAATAGATAGTAAACTTCCATGAAAAATTTCTCCCTTTCACTACTTCCCAGAGTGAGAAACGTCTTCTTCAAGGAAATTATTCATTGCTCAGTTAAAATGGATTTGTAGTCCCACTGAATGATGGTGTTTTCTGATGCATGTATCGATCTAACATTGTTATCCCATATGGTATATCAACTATATACTCCATACGAGAAAGGTTATTACTCATAACCTGAGTCAACTACCCTAATATGGTTATAATTTGATCAGTTCCAGCTGCATCTCCAAATCTAGATTCATTATCTTTCCTATGAGGTAAATCCCTACATGGAGTATTTGTATTGATACAATTATCATTCCTTCCATTAAGCACCATTTCAAGATAATGGTGTACACTAGATTAAATCATAACATTATAAAACATAATGTATAATCATAAAACTAGTGAAACCATTGAAATAAATTTTAAAAAATATGTATAGATAATCTCATAATCATAAACATGGTTTATTTGGGGATGTATTTATTTTTAAATCATTCATAATGTTTTTTAGAGAAAATGTGAATTATCCTAAGAATATCCCCCATGAGTGTCAAACTAGGTGCATGGTAAGGCACATTTTCATGATCTAGGTGACAATCGGTTTAATCCCAATGTTCCATTTTTAGAGTTATTACCCCTAGGTACATATATGGTAGAACCATATCCTATTTTAGTATCCTAATAGGGTTTTATTGTAATGAAAAACTACTTAGTCTCTTACTTATAAAAACATTAGGATTTTCTTCTATACACATCCTCAATGTTTATCATAGGGTAATGTTACCTAATATATCTTTTCCTAAATCTAGTTCCTAAGGTTTCTACTAAACAGCATATGATACCAACTATAGAAACCCCAACCCCATTATCTTGGATCCAGTATCTACTTTATTACATTGAAATAAGATACAATGAATTGCATCCTGAATGAATGAATAGTTTAGTCATCTTGGTAAACTAGATACATACTTGAAATTCACATTAAAATTTAAAACATATAATACACAAATAATTTTCTTTGAGAATTAAATTATTCCATTAAGAGTATCCCTATATATAAATCACAAAAAAACATCCTTGTATCCCGGTGAAAATAAAACATAATAAAGGGGTGAAATCATATGCTCAGAAAGGGTAAGTGTGTAGTGGAATCTATGAATATATAAGGCATAATAAATATAGAAATTTAATTAAATGAAATATATTATTTAATTAATAACTTGAGCATAATATGTCAATAATAAATAATTATCAAATAATTCCATATTAATAATCACATGAGCTTGAAAACTGAACCATAGATATTAAAACTAATCGAATAATCACATGGAATATCAATAACTAAATTAATAATAATGGAATGTATAATGTATGGCATTTAAAACATATCATCAATCCCTTATGACAAGACATCTAATACCATCAGCACCTTGTGATAAGATATCTATATAAATGGGTAAGGGCTCATCCAAAACCTAATCTAGTTTGTCTCAAGTAACCTATAAACACATCTAGGGACTATAGAGGTCCTTGACCATCACTTACTAAGTAAAATTAATTCTTCATATGAAAGTATTGAAACATAATAAACATAAACATTCTTATTGAAAAAATACCATATGAAATTTTAATACTTACTATAATCAATAAACATAATCATAAACAATCTAGAGTAAAATGGATAATGGTAATAATATTATACATCCCAAGTCAAACTAACCATAAACCATCTAGAGAAATAATAATTATGGTATTCAATACAATTCATCCTCAATGTATCATAAGTAAAATAGAGGTTTTATTCCATTTATTAATAGAAATAAAATTAAAAGATTCTTAAAACTTATGAAATAATCATTAAAACATTGATTTTTCATGATGGTGGAAACTATATTCATTTTGTACACATTAAAACAAAAATTCCTTTCAAATTTTCAGTAAAATTCAAATGGGAATTGTTTTGAAAATGAAATGAAGATTCATTCTAAAACATTTTTTAAAAGGTAAAAGTGGGATAAAAACGTCTTTAATATATCATTTTTTAAATTTTAAAAACATTTTTGAATAAAAATTATAAAACATGGGTTTTGAAGAAAATTGATTTTTCACCGAAGAGGGAAATAAAGTCATATTTTCTTAAAAACATTTCTTCAATCATTTTAAGTACCAAAGAGAGGAAAATGGTACTATTGCTTGAAAAAATTCATGAATAACCAATTCTGAAGAAAATGGTTTTATTTTAGGATAGAAATATCAAATAATTCTCCCAAGGGAGACATAAACATAAAAAATCCCAAATAATGATGAAATTGTGAAATAAACCCTTACCACTTTGGTAACATTTTGGATCATAATACTCATAAGAGAAATGAAATAAAATGAAACTTCATATACCATGATGATAAATATATTCATGATATAACATATCATGGGAGAAATATATACACCACACAAAATAAATAAGTGGTGAATATGGAATATGTCTCACGGATGTAAAAGTGAGACGAGAAACCCTTACCTTGAGTCTGACTCATCACCTACGTTATTTATCTTCCTGAATAATAAACTTTTTTCAATTATTTAATTGATTAATAAACTTTTTAAGGTTTATTATTCCATCTATTTCACTTATTTTCATGTTATATATGGTTACTTAATCAATTAATTTTACATCAGATGTTTCAATGATATTGGGATTCTGTGTAAAAAATGACCTTGGTAGGTTGAATCCGGTCAAAAAGGTCATTATTTAAATATATCCAAAATAATAATCTTGAAATAATTATAATATTTTTACATCAATTATTTTTTTTAAACCAATCATGAAATATGGTTATGAAAAATTAACTACATTATAATAATAGAGATGGTAAGTCATACGTACGCATGAGTAATGTTTCCATTTTTCAATGATAATTATGGAAAGAAGTTATGTAATATTTTATATTTCAAGAATGGTTAAAATATCATATGTAAAATATCATTTATTTAAATATACTTATATATACCATCCATTTTTTGTGGTGATTAAATGAGATTCACATCGCTTCATGAAGGTGGTAGTCCACACATACACGAACAACATTATAATGTTTCAGTGTAAGAAAGAAAATGATATATTATCATTTAATAATGATATATATTTCATTAATATCATAATTATTTCATTTATATCACATATATTCATTAAAATTATACTTATTACCTTCCATGTAAATCGTTAGTGAAAAATGAATCGCAATGCTTCACAAGGGGGTAGTCCACCATACACACGAGTGATGTTATCGTACCCCTATGGAATGGAAATAAAAAAGTTATATATGATATTATGAATCCATATGTATAATTATGTTATAAATACCATACATATACTTTATATCCATCATGATACCCAACCATGTGAGTTGGTAATGGAAAAACTAATGACATCGGTTCGTGAGACGGTAGTTTGCCGTAAACACAAAGGATGATTTCATAACCCATATGATGGAAGTGAAGATGGTTGTAGGTAATGAACTTAACATAAAAACATATCAGTATATTTAATATAATTATTTTATTATATAATAATTTTTTAATAATAATTAAGGAGTTTTAAGAATAAATAAAATAAAAACACTCGTTGAAGGACGTTACCTCTTCTTTGGGTATCCACCTTAGGTTAGAACCAAAATCCTTAATAGGATGGATTTATGACCAAAATAAGTGTTATTGGATGATAGGAGGTATGTTGGGAGTTTATTTGGGTATTTATTTTCTAAATAAAAAGGTTATTAAGTTGTGAATAATATATTAGAGTGGGTATCCTTCTATAAGTGAGTTGAGTGGCGCACTTGTAATTTTTTAACAGAAAAAGGTGTACCCATGTTTTTCACATTCCATAAGGTTAGAAAATTATGTATTATGGATAATTAGAAATTATAAGTTATAAATATTTTTATAAAATATATTTTAGATATGTTTTCAGGTTATTTTAACCCTTGAATGTTTAGTTTAACCCCCAATAACCTCATTTTTATGTTAATCGCGGTAATTAATTTTTTACTATTTTAACTATTAATTATGGTAAGAAATTAAGTTTACAATATTATATAATATAAATTATTATGATTCAAAATATGGAATCCATTTTTCCTAATTCCATTCACAAAAGTTTAAAATTTTAATTTAAAATTAATCTCACAGACACGATGAGAAAGTGGGTTTTCAAAGAAAAAATATTCAAAAAATTATAAGATTTTTATATCAAAATTCAATATGAAAATGATTTCCATGACCTAAATTGGATTAATATAAATATAAATAAAATTATTTTACTTTAATAATAATTTAAAAATATAATTTATCTTGATAAATAATTTGAACGAAAAGGCAGTTTTCAATTAAAATTCAGTATTTTTCATTATTCATAAAAAAAAGAAACATTTTATAAAATTAAAAAAAAATAAATGTAAGATAATTTTGATATGATGATTTAAAAAATTAATTTTATTTTTTAAAATAAATTTTCTAAAATTGGAAAAAACTAATCATAAATTATGTGTTCAAAGTGTGACTAAACCGCCTTTTAGAAAATTACATTTTTTTCAGAAAACATTTTTTTTATTTTAAATGATTATTATTTTATTTATAATCAATATATATCTATTGAATTTATTTTACACATATTTAAACCATAAAATTTTAATAATTTAGTTATTAATATTCATACTTGTCATCTTAACGAGTTGCTTATAATCACCATGTTTAAATAATAATATTTTTATAAAGTATAGTGTTTCATTCAAACCCGATGTTGCATGCATTGAAAGTTATAGAATATATTGAATTAAAAAGAAATATATCATTAATTCTTGGGATGTTATATTCTCTTATAATCTTGGTGTTTCATGTCATACACACTACCGAATATGATGTTCCTCTTTTAAAATATATGGGTGTTTCATTTAATAAAAAATATTAGAAATTGTTAAATGATCTAATAAATGTTTTTTCCATATATAAATATTTATAATGGTGGTATTATGAGTATAAATGGTAACCATTATTTTCAATTCAATACATCTAATATATCAAAAAATTAAAACCATATTGAAATTATAATTCTTTGACCAATAATTCTATATTTTTTAGCATATTTATAAAATATTATGGTCACTTATATATGAGGAAAAAACAAAAAAACTTCAATTATAACTATAAATATAACACATCCAAATATTTATATGTTAAATTAATTTCAAATAAAATATAATATATTTGAAAATATATGAATAACTATGATTGAAAAATGTTTCAATTTTTCTATAACTGATATCACATATTTTCAAATACAGTTATAATGAAAGGTTAAATACTTTATAATAAAAAAAATAAAATTTCACAAATTTTAAATATATAATTGGGAACCCTTTTGGATTTTTTATGATAAAAAAATAACATACATTTTTAAATTTAAAGTGTATTATCAAAAAACAAACTTTTGATTATTTTGGGAAGATAAAATGTTAGATTCATATTATGATTACTTATTTAGGTAAAAAATAAATTTAAGATAATTATCATAACATTTAAATAAGATCAATAATTAAATTAATATTTCTGAACATTATATATATTTCCAAGATAAAAATTAATTTTATTTTTCAAAATGCACCGTTAATTATATCAACCATACGAGACATCTAATTATTAAAGAAACAGTGGAATTTTTTTTCTTTACTAATATATGAATGTCATGGTTTTATCCCATAACTGAATCACATGTTTAAATATATGGTGCAATATGTTTCTATGATAGTTAAATAAGTGTTTTGAGGGGAATTTAGTGATGGGTAAATAAATAGAAGAATAGGAAGTTAAAGTGTGGTGTTTGATGTATTTTGGAGTGAAACAAGCTAAACTTGTCAAACTGTTAACCAAAACACACCATGGTATATGCCTCTCACTACATACAAGTACTTTATATTACTCTATGTGATCAAGTGTTTATCTAACTGCATATAATTACTTTATCTTATGATAATCAAATAACATATTAAGTTGCTTGAAATTATAAAGTATAACGTAAGACTTTATCTTACGATGTTCGATTAAGTCAAGAAAGATCTTTCAGTTAGAATGATAATATGAAAGAACTTTTTAGAAGAATTTTCATAGACATAATAAGTTAAAGAAAATTGAAACTTTATCTTATGATGGAAAATATTATTATGCTTTGTTGATTATTAAATATCTTACATGGACAAGTCACATTGTATTACGGAAGACATTCTGTGATGAATAGTACATTTAGCTGATATCGTATGAAGATCAGATATTGTAGATCCTCATGATTACATTTATAATATCATGATAATTCATTTCGTAACTTTTTATTATATTATAATATGATTACATTTCTTAGGAAATATTGTACTATGTAAGACTTACCATAAAATAAGAAAATTCAGAGAACGAGAAAATCTATAATGTTGAGATTACAAAAGAAATTCAATATTTAGAAAGCATGCACATATACTCTCTATTTCCTATCTTATCAGAATCACTACATGGATTATTCGACCATCATAGTTATCCTTTTATTAAGTATGAAACAACATATAAAATTAATAGTTAGTTTCAACTCAAATAGAGATGAGAGCAAAAAGAAAAAAGCAAGGTTGTTTTCCATACCCTTATTAAATGTCAAAGATCTATACAAATCAAGAATCAGTTTACCTAGTGATAAGATTATCATCTATATCTATTTCACTAAAGATCATCCCAAGATACACTTAAAGATTATATTTACTCAAGATGAATCTTTATCTACTATCAGTTGATTCTTGCAAATATATGTCACAAATGTTTTCTCAAATCTTGTATCTATTATTTACTATATTTTCAATATGTGTATAAGTGTGGTTAAGACCATGTATATGCATTGTAAAGGGATATCCAAGTTGAAATATCTTGGACCTTTTTATTAATTGATAGCTTCTTGTACTCATCTTGGAGGCCCTATTAAAAGGGTTGTTTAGTGAAAATCACTAAGCTCAAGGAGTAAAGCATTAGTGGAGTGGAATATGGAATTTTTATTCCCCAAACCAATCTAAATATCTATGATCAATCCCCTATCTACATATTTTATTTTCCTCTTCATATAATCTTAAGTAATAATGTTTAACATACATATCATCAAGAGGGTGGTTATATTTTCTTGAAGAAATTTTTAAGAACTCAATTCACCCCCCCCCCCTCTTGAGCTATTCAGTTAGTCATTATCTGGAATAAAAATTGGTATCAGATCAAGTGACTCTTGAGTTCACAATTTTCAAAAGTTGAAGTCGAGAGATCTATCTTCTAATGGATGTAATTTCTGATAACGGATAAGGTTTGTTAATGTTTATAGATTCATACTTCAATGTTGATAACTATGGTTTTTGGAAATCTTGCATGATCATTTATCTAAAGAATCTTGGTTTGAAAGTATATATCAATGAATTTAATCCCTATGAAACTCTCAATTCATAACCTAAAATATGGGATCCTACAACTAAAGAAAATTATGATTTAAACTCTAGAAATTTGAATGCCATAATTTGCGGGTTAAGACCGGATGAATTCAATAGAATATCATAATTTCAGAATGTACATGAAATGTGGAATAATATAGTTGTAGAATATAAAGTCACTAACAACGTAAAATATATTAGATATTATACAACCAAGATTAAGTTATATACTTTCAAAATGTTAGATTTGGTTCCCTAGAACCAATATTTGTGTACTTTATGATAACATGTGTTCATATTTTTTAATATTAACATACTTATTATCAAATTATGATTGTTCTTATGTGTAACATAGTATGTGATAATATCCCAAGAGTAGATGTCGCACTAAAATTTCATAGCAGTTCCTTGCTATGATAAGAACCTAGAAGTGCTACGACACTATTCTTTAATATATATTTTATAGCTGGATGATATCATTTGATGAATATAAATGATATAGGCTATTACTAGTAGAGAATTATAGGACTTTAAGGAACCTTCTCATGGTGTGTGCCCTTGGTAATATCCAGTAGGATATTATGAGAACGATACCCACTAGTAGGAAATACATATTTATATGTTCCATTGTATGTTTCTATCTACAGACATGTGTATTGGTCCTTTGAATTTAATATTATTATTAATGAGTATTATGAGCCATGTACTTTGATGTATTGATGAAAACCGAAACAATAGATGTTCGCGGTGAGGTAAGATACATTGGGTGTGTCATGATTAATATTTCATTAATGAATAATGTCAGAAAATATTTTTACCTTATATTCTTTAATAGAAGTTTATATCTTAGTCCCTGTGATGGAAATGATATAGCCTAAATTAATCCATGTCCATGGTGTTCTATAGGCAATTTCAATTTATGATAAGTCAAAGAAAGAGACATTGAGCCCATAGGTTGATGGTACCAGCATGAAAACTTCTTGATTTGAGATATTGTGATAAAGGGATTATATTACACCGTAAGAATTAATATGAGGAATTATTTAATTTCATAATTAAATTCTTTCTCTATGGGTTTCTTGTCATGTTTCTAGACGCAAACCTTATACTTTAGGCTACTTCGCCTAATGCCACTAAGAAAGAGGCCTAGAAGGAAACACACTAAGTGTGTCCAAAATATCAATTAAATAATATAATATTATTTATTATTTAACAAATTAAATAAATATTATTCTTATGTGTTTTTTAAAAATTATTCATGTTTTTATTGATCACTTATATTACATCATCAGTTATTCAAGAGAATATAATGTGAGTGGAATATTTAATAAATATTTATTTTCTATTTAGTGAATAAAATATTTATTTATTTATTAAAGAATAATGATGTGATATTTATTTAATAAATAAATAGTCATTATTCATGGACCAATAAATATTGAGGATGAATGATGGACTGAGTTTAAATGGTCTAGTGAGAAATAACAAATATTGAAAATTATTTGATAAAATAATATTTAATTAAATTTTCAAGTTAATAAAATGACCCGAAATGATAATAATATTATTATTATTTTACATGGGGTTCTTTAGGGATTAAATAAATATTAAATGGTACTTTTTCAATTATTTTATTTTAACCTTAGAAATATATGAACCCAATTATATTATTTTCTCAATAATACAATTTAGTTGTTTGGTTGTGCACAACGGATTTGGAGAATCCTCTCAATATATAGAGATACCTTCTCCAAGAATGCTCCCAAGAATGGAGGGTGATATTCATCCACATCTCACTCTCAAGTCAAGAGAGATCCAATAGAACTCTTTGGAAGTGGTTCTTAAGGTGATCAAAGGCGGATGATGCAAGTGATATGATCTATTATGATAGGATCTGTAGATTCCTATGGTGACATTTGGAGATTTTTGGAACAAATGTGGATCACTGGTAGAGGGAATGTACCCTTAATTCCTACAACACAATGATGGAACAACACAGATCTGTTATCAGATCCATCAATTAAGAAATAATTCCAACAAGGTAATTATTTAATTAATTAAATTGATTATAAATAATATTTAATGATACTCTCTCTAGTTCTAGAATTATATACCTTATCTATATTATTTAATTCAATTCCATATATCAAGAAAATTATCATTGTGTAAATATCTGATTGATCATCGATCATGGAAAAAAGAAAAGTTTGGCATGACCCATCACATGTTTCTACTGTTCCCATAACTTACAAGTGGAATCAGAGTGGTCACATAATTATTTATAATTATTTAAAGATCATTAATGATTTATGGATTTTTTATTTAGTATTTCAATTCAATTTTAATCGTGCTTTTAATCCAAATTGTGAGATATGCTTCTTCCTCCTTCATTTATCGTAGATTTAATCAATGTAATTAATTTTATAAATGAAAAAAATCAAAGAAATCATCCAAAGGTACTAAGGATTTTGTTCAAATGAAACAAGAGTACATGCTATGTAACCAGAGTTACATGTCTTTTAATCATAGTTACACTTCGTGTACTTGTGTTCAATGCATCAAGAATTAATTTGGTAATTAATTCAATGTGTATGCGTTGATGACACATGGTGTAGTTAATTCTTACACCACATGTTGAATAGGAAAACCTGGAGTGTGGTCATCCTGAGTACACATCATGTATCCCACGTACATGGTGCATAGTCCCTTTAAGTCACAGATGGTCTATGTGTTTTATACATTACCTACCTGACTGGTGACCATGTAACTCAAATTTCACACATCATGTAGTCCCTTTTACATGTCGTGAACTCCATTTTTTGAGGTATGATGTACATGATGAGTCCCTAGGTGTGTACCTCAGATAGATGGTGAGAGATGTACACATTGTAAATAGTTCTTATACAAATCTTGTACTTATACCAGATTACATAGATTTAAATTTTTTTTATTATACTATGTAAAACATGAGATATGTTATTGCCTGTGGTCATTAAGATGATAGGATGCACCATGTGATGAGTTTTTAAAAAATATATATATATATATATAACATCTGTGTAGTGTTCATATCTTCATATCATTTATGATTTTTATTACTGTTGTTACTATATGTGCATTGAAGCATAACACATAACCGAAAATCATATAATTCGTGTAATCATTAAGTTGATAGTATACATCATGAAAGTACATGATAATTAATGTATACTATATGTCCCAAAAGTAAAATTTTCTATGATTATAATACATGTTGGGTGGATTTGGATGGGTATTCACCGTGTTTCCTATATAGTATATTTAATGTACACATTTAATTTTAAATAAATTTATTAAATTTTTTTAAAATTATGATGTATGATAATCTCAAGAAAATTTGGATGAGAATTAATATAAAATAATTGATTAATTAAATATAATAATTAACTAATTTCAGCACGATTTATCTTAAATAATAATAATTAAGAATTGAATGTTAGTTTTATTAAATGCATAACTAGTTTCATGCATATGGATAATCGTGACCATAGACCAAAATTTTCTGTGATTGGTTTCATATAATTTATTATTAAATTAAATTGATATCATGTGTTTCTTCTCTCCTCTTATTATGTAGGGTCTATGTTGTTGGACGGAGAAAAATGGAATGATGGAAAGAGGGGGGGGGGGTGAATTGCCTTTTAAAAAAAGATTAACAATTTAAAATCAAAGTGAAATCAAAGTATGTGCAGCGGAAAATAAAAGAGGCAAGACACGCAATTGATAACGGAGTTCGGCCAAAAACCCGGCCTACGTCTCCGCTCCCAACTCAACCGTTGAGAGATTCCTACCGCTTGCTTTTCAATGGTTTTAGCAAGAAACCCACTAGGCTTTGAGGTAGCACTAGGACCTATTACATCTTGCTTTTATTGGTTGACCAAGAACCCACTTACTTTTAATGGTTGAGTAAGAACCCACTAGCCTTTTTAACGGGTGAAGGCTAGCTCACCTATGACACAAGCCTTTTAAAAGGAAAGGCTTGAAGAAACCTCTTCACACCTTAATGGTGATGTGAAACCCAAAAGAAAGAGGGATGAAGAAAGAGTTTGGGGTTTGTAGGCACAAACCCAATTTTAAGCTCAAAATATATAAAGCAAGAAAAACCGTAATTGAGGAAGACTTGGGCGCCAAAGTATGATGGAGTTGATGTAGCGTGCTCTCCCAAGCTTCTTGAGGTGCTCCTTGGATTGGGAATTGGTTGGAGCACTTGAGGATCCTTGAAGGTGGAGCGCCAGAGGTTCGCCAAATGTTCAACAATATGTCCGAGCGCTTGGTATATGATCCGGTTAGTGTCTGGGGCTTCCTTGGCCTTTATTTATAGGCATGGAACCCTTGGGGAGTCTTCGGAGCCGTTGTAGAGGCTTAAAGAGCCGTTGGGAGCCAAAAGAGGGTTGACTGGTCAAAGCCAACGGCTAGTTTGACTGGGCTACCGGCTGGCCGGTGCAGGGCCACCGGCTGGCCGGTGCCTTGGATGTTGAGAAGCCCTTCTGCCCAGGCAGCACCGGCTGACCGGTGCCAGAGCCACCGGCTGGCCGGTGGGCAAACAGTATCTCACACTATTCATCTGGGTGCCACCGGCTGGCCGGTGACAGAGCCACCGGCTGACCGGTGGAACCTGGCAGTGGGCAATGCCTCTGCCAGGTCCACCGGCTGGCCGGTGCTATCACACCGGTTGGCCGGTGGACTGAATTTCAGTCCACTTCTTGTCCATTCTTGGGCCAATCCTTTGACAATCTTTTGCCTATCATCCACAACACTTAAAAACAATGTTAGACAAAAAATAAGGTGATTGTGATCATGAAAATCAAACAACGAGGGGAACGAGATGTACAACAATCTCCCCCTATTTTGATGATCACAATCACCAAAACAATTAAAGTAAAAACAAAAATTAAAGGCATGCTTTTAATGAATAAATTGAAAATAAATGCTAAGCATGATCAAAAGGTTTCTCCCCCAATCAATCAAGAAATTTCTCCCCCTTTGTGATTATCAAAATAGAATGGGGCATAAAACTTGATTGAGGGAAAGGGTTTGAAAAACTAGAAATGAGAATTGAAAGATCAATTGAGATTTTTGAAATTGAAATGAAAATTTGAATAACAGTTTGAATTGAAAGTTTTGAATCAAAAATGAATAACAGTTTGAATTGAAAGTTTTGAATCAAAAAATGAATAACAGTTTGAATTGAAAGTTTTGAATCAAAAACCAATTGAAATTTGAAATTTGAAACCAAATGAAATTTTTGAAATTGAGAGTTTTTTAAAAAAATGAATTGAAAGAGATTTTTGATTTTAAGAAAATTTCTCCCCCTAAATAAAACAAAAGATCATCGGGGAAACGAAACTATTTTTGGCCCGGAGAGACTCGCAAGAAGGGATTTTTCAATCCAAACTTGTCTCATAGCGGGTCTTCTCCTATAGAACTCATCGGAATAGAAAATAGACTTGGGTTGGCCGTACCGGGCATTTTTGCAATCACACTCGTAAATGAGGTGCCCGGGTTTTTTACAATAATTGCAAAATTTATAACTAGAGCTCCCCCTTACAAAAACAGTGGGTGCATGGGAGGAGGAAGCTTGGATGGTGTAGCCAAGTCCATTGGTGGTTCTAGATACTCGTTGAGAGCCTAAGAGTTTGGACAAATTTTTTTCACCTTGGGTGAACTTGGCTAGAGATTCCCTTAGATCTTTGATGGTTGATTCCATGGAATCAACATCGGGAAGATTTTGGATTTTAAGGGTCAACTCTTCCTTCTCTTTAAGAAGTTGTTCTTTTTCGGAAGAGAGTTTTTTGAAATTCTTTTTCAAAGAAACAAATTTAGAAGAAAGTTCATGAAAACCATTTTCTAATTGGTCTCTAGCATGTTGGAGTTCTTCATAAGACAAATGATTGAAAGAATTTGAAGAACTAGAGGATGAGGAAGAAGAGTCGGAAGAAGTTACCTCATGAAATTCCATTAGGCATTTTGTACCTTGGTCGCTCGAGGAGGAGGAGGAGGAGGATGATGAGGAGGTGTCACTCCATACCGCCTTGAGGACCTTTTTCTTTCCTTTTTCCTTAGCCCGTTTCTTGTTGAGTGGGCAATCGGGCTTGTAATGGCCCTTTTCGCCGCACCCGTAGCATTTCACCTTGGGCTCGGATCTTGCGGTGGGTTCTTGCTTTCGCGCCTTGCGAGATTTCTTCTTCTTGTGCTTCTTCATAAACTTGTGCATTTGGCGGGCGAGATTCTCCATTTCCGAGTCGCCGCTTGATGATGAAGAAGATGAAGATGATGATGAGGAGGAGGAGCTTACTTCTTTTTGTACCTTGAGGGTGATGTTCTTTGGTGTCTTGATTGGTGTGCCCTCCTTTTGAGCTTGCCTCCTCATTGTGATCTCATATGTCATGAGGGATCCGATGAGCTCTTCGACCGGCATGTTCTTTACATCCTTAGCTTCTTGGATAGCCGTCACCTTAGGTGCCCATGAGCTCGGAAGGACCCATAGAATCTTCTTGACCATTGCTTCAGCTGAAACATCGTCACCAAGAGATTTTCTACCATTGCACACATCAGTAAAGCGAGTAAACATATCGGAAATAGATTCATGTGAATGCATGGAAAAAGACTCGAAATCTTGACGATACATGTCCAATCGAGTATCCTTGACTTTGTTGGTCCCCTCATGGGTAACCTCCAAAAGTTTCCAGATTTCATGTGAGGAGGTGCATGTGGACACTCGATTGAATTCATTTCGGTCAAGGCCGCAATGTAGAGCATTCATGGCTTTTCCATCAAGCTCAAAATTCTTAATATCGGCGGGGGTCCATTTGGATTCGTCGGGGGTGGACAAAGAATAACCTTGCATGACAATTTTGTAAATAGGATATCCTATGCTTCTTAAAAAAGTGGTCATGCGGGTTTTCCAATAATTATAGTCGGTCCCATCAAAAAATGGAGCACGACCCAAAGAAAAGCCTTCGGGGGCGAAAGAGGTTGAATCCATCAAAAAAGATCTTGAATTTGAAGCCGGTTAGGGTATTACTCAAAATTTCCCTCTGATACCAATTGTTGGACGGAGAAAAACGGAATGATGGCAAGAGGGGGGGGGGGTGAATTGCCTTTTAAAAAAAGATTAACAATTTAAAATCAAAGTGAAATCAAAGTATGTGCAGCGGAAAATAAAAGAGGCAAGACACGCAATTGATAACGGAGTTCGGCCAAAAACCCGGCCTACGTCTCCGCTCCCAACTCAACCGTTGAGAGATTCCTACCGCTTGCTTTTCAATGGTTTTAGCAAGAAACCCACTAGGCTTTGAGGTAGCACTAGGACCTATTACAGCTTGCTTTTATTGGTTGAGCAAGAACCCACTTACTTTTAATGGTTGAGTAAGAACCCACTAGCCTTTTTAATGGGTGAAGGCTAGCTCACCTATGACACAAGCCTTTTAAAAGGAAAGTCTTGAAGAAACCTCTTCACACCTTAATGGTGATGTGAAACCCAAAAGAAAGAGGGATGAAGAAAGAGTTTGGGGTTTGTAGGCACAAACCCAATTTTAAGCTCAAAATATATAAAGCAACAAAAACCGTAATTGAGGAAGACTTGGGCGCCAAAGTATGATGGAGTTGATGTAGCGTGCTCTCCCAAGCTTCTTGAGGTGCTCCTTGGATTGGGAATTGGTTGGAGCACTTGAGGATCCTTGAAGGTGGAGCGCCGGAGGTTCGCCAAATGTTCAACAATATGTCTGAGCGCTTGGTATATGATCCGGTTAGTGTCCGGGGCTTCCTTGGCCTTTATTTATAGGCATGGAACCCTTGGGGAGTCTTCGGAGCCGTTGGAGAGGCTTAAAGAGCCGTTGGGAGCCAAAAGAGGGTTGACTGGTCAAAGCCAACGGCTAGTTTGACTGGGCTACCGGCTGGCCGGTGCAGGGCCACCGGCTGGCCGGTGCCTTGGATGTTGAGAAGCCCTTCTGCCCAGGCAGCACCGGCTGACCGGTGCCAGAGCCACCGGCTGGCCGGTGGGCAGACAGTAGCTCACACTATTCATCTGGGTGCCACCGGCTGGCCGGTGACAGAGCCACCGGCTGACCGATGGAACCTGGCAGTGGGCAATGCCTCTGCCAGGTCCACCGGCTGGCCGGTGCTATCACACCGGTTGGCCGGTGGACTGAATTTCAGTCCACTTCTTGTCCATTCTTGGGCCAATCCTTTGACAATCTTTTGCCTATCATCCACAACACTTAAAAACAATGTTAGACAAAAAATAAGGTGATTGTGATCATGAAAATCAAACAACGAGGGGAACGAGATGTACAACATATGTGCTCATTGTTTCTTTTATGTGAACCCTTTTCCATCACATGTGTGTGATTAAAAGCATATGTAATGGATAGAGTTCCCATGCTAGTGGAGGCAGTTCAAGTTTGGAGTTGAGATGAAACTAATCCAAGAGAGATAAATTTGTGGAAAGGTGGAAAGATACAACATAGACCTTAATTGGTTCAAGGTGTTTTTCCCCTAGGTGAGTGGTTATTTTACAAATCTCTAGATAAACTAACCATTAGTAAACGTTCATGGTCAAACCACTTTATTTTTTTTAAAGTTTCATGGTTATTTCATTATGGATGTTTTGTCACAATCATAAAATTTAATGAAATTAATAAGAACACAATATAGAACTAAAATAAATTTTATTATGTGTAAATATTAACTAAGACACGGTTAATCACTCAAGTAAATCCACTTAAAATTTACAATCATGTAATAAAGATAATAATTGTAAATTTAAGCATAAAAGTATACAATTCCACAATAATATATATTAATTTAGTATTCCTTCCCACTACCTCAGTTAAAATCAAACCATAGTTCAAAGTGATTGACTAGAAAAATTTGGGGTTCTTTCAATTATAGGGGAATTCTAACTTGAAGTTTTGGGTTGACTTAACTTAGTTCTAATCAAGTGTTGACTACCAAAGAAGGAATTGGTGTAATAAAGAGGCAAAGGTTAAGGAAATCCAATTTAATGATTTTAGTATTGGGGATTCCACTCAATAGATCAAGGAGTTGTGAGTTAATGTAGTTGGAATTTAGAATGCCTACCTAAAACCATTCAAGTTTCTCAACAAACCAAAATTTAGGGTAATAAGAAGGGGAATATAGATCATGATACATGAATATCCAAGAAACCCTATATTTTAAATCCAATGGTGAGGGGTATTGAGTTTTGATAAAATAGTGGGAGATTAATAAATATATTATTTATTTATTTGTCTAATTTTATCAAATAAAGTACTAAAATAATTCATATCTTATTTTTTATAAATAACATTAAAATTAAATCAAACATATCATTGTGATCCATACTTGAGAAGGATAACCTTCTCACCAAAACAAATTTCCAAGAATAGAAAAGGCGCCTATGAGTCATCCTTCACCATGAAAGAAAATTAAATGTGCTGGAAAACCCTTTTCCTAAAGTTGGTGGAAATGAGGCTAGTGATGAAGAGTTAAAACTCTATGAATAAATTTTGAATGATTCCACATATGTTTAATGTTTCATGCTATCATCTATGTCTAATGATATTTTAATGCAACGTGAGGACATGGATGCATATATAATGATGTCTCACCTTTGGGATCTCTATCAAGAGAAGGTGATACAAGAGAGGTATGAGATCTCCAATGCTTTGTTTACAACTAATCTTTGAGAGTCTATGATATTTGGGACTCAAGTAGTTAATATTATTAGATACATTTAATTCTTATACATCTTAGGGATTAAATTCCCAAATGAGTTATGTATAGATCTTATAATTTTGTCACTTCCTAAGACCTTATCCAGTTTTATTATTAATTACAACATGATCAATAATGATAATATTCTTTTTGAACTTCATACTTTTATTCACCATGTAGATAATGACATGGGACATAATAAACCTATAGTCCTTATGGTGAATAAGAAATGGAAGATCAAAGAAAAGGGGCCCAAAACCTATAAATAGTCTAAATCTCTCAAGCACTACCCTTTTAAGAAGAGAAAGATCCAGAGGAAAGGAAAGGAAAAGTAGGCAGTATGTTTTGTGTGTGAAAAGATAGGCCACTAGAAGAGGAACTACACCCAGAATCTAGGGGAATATAAAGGTGAATTTGTTATTTATTTTAATCTTTATATATCTATGTATTGGGTGTTATATACAACTTGTGGTTATCACATATGTATCCAAATACAGGAACCAAGTATATTCCAAAAGATTTCTAGAGGAGGGGTGGATTTGAGAGATATTAATGGTTCAAGGTAGGATACTCTATACATTGGTTACTACTACCTTTCATTGACAATGGTAATGATTTTGGTTTTAAAATATTATTATTATGTACCTATGGTTACTAATAACATAATTTATGTATCATTCCTAGATTCAAATGGGTTTATTTTCAAGTTTGGAAATAAAAGTTGACTCTTTCATACGGAAAAAATATTTTATGGTATGAAACATTTAAATAATAGTAGTTCTCTATTAAATTATGAAAACCAACTATTGGAAATTGATAATGAATCATGTTCACATGGCTCATATAACACCCAGATTTGGCATCACCATCTTGATCATGTAAATGAGAATATTTTGACAAAGCTATATCAATATGGTTATTTAGACTCATATGAGAAAAACCCACTTGAAATATGTCATACTTGTTTATAAGGTAAAATGAACAAACCACCATTTATTGGATAGGGTGAAAGGGCCACCTAGATTCTAGGATTTTTACACACTAATGTGTGTGGACTATTTCTAGTAGAATCTAAGGGTGGATATTTTTACTTCAAAAATTTTACTGATGAATTGAGTAGATATGGATATATCAACTTGATGATACATAAGTATGATTCCTTTAATAAATTCAAGGAATTAAAGAATGAAGTATAGAATCATCATGGAAATAATATAAAGAAGCTTTGATTGGATCGAGGTGGTGAATATCCTTACAAAGAGTTCATCGAATTTATAAGAGAGTTTGGGATTCTATCTCAAC
Organism: Viscum album; assembly: GCA_963277665.1. Lineage (NCBI taxonomy): Eukaryota > Viridiplantae > Streptophyta > Magnoliopsida > Santalales > Viscaceae > Viscum > Viscum album. The sequence continues at coordinate 1,911,453 of OY728123.1, read as the reverse complement.
TCACTCCACCTTACACACCACAGTATAATGGTGTAATTGAAAAGAGGAATTGTACCTTGTTATACATGGTAATATCGATGATGATTCATATAGATCTTACATTATCCTTTTAGGGATATACATCATAAATTGCAGAATACACATTATACTGAGTACCAACTAAAGCGGAAAATGAAATTCCCTTCAAGCTATGGAGTGGAAAAAATCCATTTTTTCGCACACATTTGTATAGGGCTGTGTGAAATTTTTTAGGGCCTTATCAGGAAATGGAGTATCACCCTAGGGAAAAAATTATATTTATAGGATATCCCGTGGAAATAAAGGGATATTTCCTATACATCCCCTTGAATAAGAAAGTGACTATCACCATACAATAAATCTTTCTTTAGAGGGAGAATAAACTCAAAAAGGATAATGGGAGAATGATTAACTTTGATGAAGTTAATGCTCAAAATATACAGGATTTGGTATAGGAAAAAATTCCATAACTCCCCAAGGAAGAAGTAGTTCCTGAAACACATGTACTATATAAAAGTATAAGAGAGGTAAGAGAACCATAGAGATATGGTTTTCTAGTCACCAAATATGGTTATTTGTTATTTTTTGACAATGATGAACATCTCTTCTAAAAGGAGGCGGTAGAGATATCAGAAGCTATAAGATGGAAAACAACCATGAATTCTGAAATGGATTCCATGTATCAAAACAAATTTTGGGTTCTGGATGATGCGCTAGTTGATGTAAATATCATTGGATGAAAATGGTTATTCCAAAGGAAAATGGACACGGAAGTTAAATTAAATACCTATAAAGAAAGGCTAGTTGATAAAGGGTTTGAAAAAAAATTAAGGAATTGTATATGATGAAACATTTTCACCAGTTTCAATGTTTAAATCCATCATAATTCTAATCATTATAGTGGCTTACCATGACTATGAGATTTGGAAAATGGATTTCAAAACTAAATTCCTTAATGGGAACCTTCGAGAAGATGTCTATATGACACAACCATAAGGGTTTGTGGCTCCAAGTGATTCCAAGAATATTTTCAAGTTGCAAAGATCCATTTATGAATTAAAGCAAGCATCCAAGTCATGGAACATTTGATTTGATGAATCTATAAAAGAATTTTGTTTCATTAAGAATGAATGTGATTTGTTTGTTTATAATAGTTTTAGTGGAAATGTAGTCTTTATCCTAGTAGTATATGTTGTGAAATATTACTTATTAAAAATGACATACCAGTATTACAGACTGTTAAGGACTGGTTAAACGAGTGTTTATCCATGAAGTAATTAGGTGAATTAGCCTATATTCTAGAGATCAATATCATTTGCGATAGATCCAAGAGGATTCTTGGACTAAGTAAAAGTACATATGTTGACCAGATACTAAATGGATTTAGTATGAAATAATCCAAGAGGGTATTTGTTCTAATGTCACATAGTTTACATATTTCTAAGAAAATGTGTCCCCAGACACAATAAGAGAAAGAGAGAATGAGAAAGAGCTCATACGCTTCAGCGATAGGATCAATCATGTATTCCATGTTATGTACTAGACTTGATGTTGCCTATGCATTGAGAATGGTAGGTAGATATCAAGAATATATAGGAGAAAAAAATTGGAATTCTATTAAGGTTATCCATAAGTATCGGAGAAGAACAGATGATGTGTTCCTAGTGTATAGAGGAGATGAGGAGCTAGTCATCGAGGGTTATACTGATGCTAATTTTCAGACAGATTAAAATTATCCAAATTCAAAATAAAGATATGTTTTATTTATCAATAGAGGAGTTAAGATCTGGAGGAGTTCAAAGCATCCAGTTATCACTGATTGTACAATGAAGTTCAAGTACATATTGGCTTCTAATTCATCCAAGTAAGATGTTTGAATTCATAATTTTTGTCTTGGAGATTGATGTGGTACCTATAAGTAAAGAAACTATCACATTTTATTGTGAAAATACTACAATAGTGGCTCTTTCAAAAGAGTCAAGGTCACACCAATGGAAAAAGTACATACTTTATAAGTATCACTTCTTGAGGGATTTTCATCACAGGGGTAAATTTGTACTAATCAAAGTACCCATATAAGAGAAATTATGTTGAAGAACCATTGACTAAAGAACTATATTTGTATAATCATGAGTATCATGTGAGAGCTAGTAGGTTGAAAGTTGTTAGTAGTTGGCTCTAGTGCAAGTGGGAGTCTATTGGAGTTGGTGCCCTAAAACCAACTTTTATGTACTTTATGATAACTTTTATTCATACATTTGAATATTAACAAAATTCTTATCACATCATGATTGTTCTTATATGTAACATAATATGAGATAATTTCTTAAGAGTATTTATCGCACTAAAAGGTCATAGTAGTTCTCTGCTATGACGAGAACCCATAAGTTCTACGATTCTATTCTTAAATATATGTTCTATAAACAGATGATATTATTTTATGAACACAAATGATATAGGATATAAGGGGTAAAGACTCATAGGAATTTGAGGCACCTTTTCATGTTGTACACCCTTAGTAATATCCAAAAGGATATTATGAGAATGAGACCCACCAGTAAACAATCCACATTTATATGTGTCATTGTATGTTCCTATATGCAGACATGTGTATTGGTCCTTATACTTTAAGATTATTATTAATAAGTATTATGATTCACATACTTTGATGTATTGATGAAAACAATGACGATATATTTTTGCGGTGAGGTAGGATATATTTGGTGTGTCACGGTTAATATTGTATTAATGAATAATCCGATAAAGGATATATTCCTTCTATTCTTTAAAAGAATTTGATATCTCAGGACCTTTTATTGAAATGATATATCCTAAATAAATCCATGGCCACGATTTTTTATAGGCAAGTTCAATTTCTGAGAAGTCAAAGAAAGAGACATCGACCACATAGGTTGATGGAACCAGCATGAAACCTTCTTGAATTGAGATATCATGACAAATGGATTATATTAAATAGTAAGAATTCATATGAGGTATCATGTCATTGCAGCATTAAATTCTTTCTCTATCAGTACCTTGGCATGTTTCCAGATGATAACTATGGACTTTAGGCTATTTTGTTCATTACCGCTGAGAAAGAGGCCTAGACGGTCACACAATAAGTGTATCCAGAATCTCAATTAAATAATATAATATTATTTATTATTTAAAATGTCAAATAAATATGATTTCCACGCATATTTTATTAATTATTAAAGTTTTACTTGATCTCAAATATTCTATCACTAGTTATTCGAGAGAATATAATGTGAGTGGAATATTTAATAAATATTTATTTTCTATTTATTGAATATAATATTTATTTATTTATTGGATAATAATGGAGTGATATTTATTTAATAAATAAATAGTCATTTTTCAAGGATTAATAAATATTATTCAGGATTGATGGATCGAGTTTAAATGGTGTGGCGAGAAATAATAAATATTGAATATTATTTTATTAAATAATATTTAATTTAATTCGCAAGTTAAGAGCATGTAGAGAAATAATAATATTATTGTTTTTATTTGATATGAGGTTCTATAGAGATTAAAAAAAATAAAGGGAACTTTTGAAATTATTTTATTTTAACCCTAGTGATATATAAACCCAATTATATTATTTTCTCAATAAGCCAATTAATTTATTTAGTTGTACACAATATATTTGGACAATCCTCTCATGACCTAGAGAGCTCCCTTCTCTAAGAACTCTCCTAATAACGGAGAGATATCTTTCTCCATCTCACACTCTCAAGTCAAGAGAGATCTAGGATAACTCTTTGGAAGTGGTTCTCAAGAAGATCAAATATAGATGACGCAAGTGATAGGATCTATTGTTCTAGCACCTAGAGACTCATGAGGAAACATTTAGAGATTTTTGGAACATATGTAGATCACCATTAGAGGTAATCTACCATTTATTCCAACAATTAAATGAAGGTAAAACACAGATCTCTTTTCAGATCCATCAACGAAGAAAGAATTCCAACAAGGTAATTATTTAATTAATTAAATTTATTATAAATAATATGTGATTATCCTCTCTCTAGTTATGGAAATCTATCCCTTGTCTATATTCTTTAATTCAATTCCATAGATTACAATTTTTATCATTGTGTAAATCTTGTATTTATCATTAGTTAAGGAAAAAATCAAAGTTGGGACACTTCCACTACACCCAGAACCTACACAAAATGGATGAAGGAGATAGTATTACTCAACTGAATCGAAGAATCACTAATATCATGAACAATATTGTTGTTATAGGAATGATTATACCTAATCTTGAACAAGAATTGAAAGTCCTAAAAGTGATACCACCTAAATGGAGTGGAATCTCAGCTGTTATTAGACAATCTACAGAAGTCAATAACTTCAAAATAAAATATCATTTTATAACTCTCATGATTTATGAAGCAGAAATAGAAACTACTAATGAGAAGCTCAACATGATCAAAAACTAAAATGTTTCCTTGAAAGTGTCTAACTCTAAATATGATAGAAATTGAATAAGTAAACATGTTTCTAAAGCATCTAAAGAAAGATATCCCTCAAGAAATTTTAAATCAAATGATGATATTGTTCAATTTTCTAATTTTTTTTAAAAAAAATATATAACAAGAGACGAGGATTCAGTAGACCCTTTAACAACCATAGAAAGAATAATAAAAAATATAAATATTTTAGATGATATGAATGAATAAATATAGGACATATCAAACCTGGTTGTCTGAAAATAAAGGATGAATGGAAGATAGACAATAACACTAATAGAAAACTACCCTATACCCACAGTTTTAAATCGTGGTTATAGCCCCTAAAACCATGGGTATAGGATATACCCACGGTTTTAGGAAATGTGGTAGTGGGAGGCATTGATATAGCTCTGATTTATACCCAATATTTAAAAAATTCTATACCCATGGTTATGAACCATGGGAATAGGTGTGTGGGAAATTTTCCACCCACTCAACAACCCTATACCCACAGTTTTGAAACTGTGGCTATAGGAATTAAAAAAAATCCTCCATCTAGATTCAAACACTGGAATGCCTCTTCACAAACAAAACACTTAACCACTTCTCTACATATGTTTATGCTTATATAAATATATATTTACTTATATATATTTTTAAAAATCATATCTATAGAAGGAAAACTATTGGTAAAGGTTTTCCCACCAAAATATTTTTGTTCCTGTGAATTTTTTTTCTTATTCTTAAATGGGAAAGCTATACACATGGTTCTTGAGAACCGTGGATATAGATTTTTAACCAACACCTATACCCACAATTTTCTTTGAGAACCATGGGTATATGTCTTAAACTGAACCATATACCCATAGTTTTAGAAGAACTATGTGTATAGGTTTGAATTTTTAACTTATACCCATAGTTTACCAAAACCATAGGTATAGGTTATAAAACAAACCCTATACCCATGGTTTTGGGAAAAACATGGGTATAGTGGTGACCTATACCCACAATTTTATCCAAAAATTGTAGGTACACGGTCATTTTTCAATAGTTGGAAGTACTTCAAAAAGACTGGATATAAGAAGTCTAAGAAATCTATGAATGCCACCTAGATTTCTTCTAAAGATTTTAGAAAATTCATGCCATCAGAATCTAAAGCTGAAGCAACAAATAAAAATTCCAACATATGCTTTATAGAAAAATCAAATAAGGTAAACTCTTATTATTTTTCACATGAATGTGAATCGAAAAATGAAAATTTCTCATACAAAGAGTTTAATGAATATTACACAATGTTGTAAATTAAGTATGAATTTTTAAAGAAGAAAAATAAATCCTTTAAAATTTCCTATATTAAAATCGTTAAAGGGAAAAAAATATGAACAATAAGATTCAAAATATAAACAATCAGATGGAAAAATATACTATCTTCAATGTTGAACAAGTAAAGACAATTGAAAACTAAAAGAAGGAATTTCAAAATTTTAAATATGATGAAATATTTTTTACAAAAGGATAAGACAATTTAAACAAAATTCTTGGGAAGAATCATCCTAGGAAAGAAAATTTTGGAATTGGAATCCAAAGTGAAAATCTTAGCTTCACAAAAAAAAATCACCCTTCTAAAAAAATATCTTACTAAAGATAATTATTTTAATTGTGGTGAAATAGAACATTTTTCAAATATTTTTTATTTGAAAAATACTCAAATTGGTAGAATTAAAAAAAAATTTAAAACAACCTAAAGTGTTTTGTGGAAAAATTGATAAATATTGGATAGACATATATTTTATAGATACAATTTTCAGACCCAAAAGAATTTGCGTACCAAAAAAAATCTATTGTTTGATTTGGCATTGTAGGAAACTTTCCATATGAACAGAAATGAAAAATGTTTCATGGATAGTGGTTTTTCAAGGAATGTGAGTAGAGATTAATATAAAATTCTATCTCTATCTAAATTAGATAGAGGATATGTCACATTTGGAGATAATGAAAAGGTAAATATAGTTGGCATTGGATTAGTTAGAAATCTGTATTCTATCCTTATCAACAAAGTACTTTACATTGAAGTATTGAAGCACAAACTAATAAGTATTTCTAAACTTTGTGATGATGGTTATTCTATTGATTTTTCAAATAATTCCTGCTTATTTTTTAAAGATAAATGTCTCGTGTTTAAAGAAATCAGAATAGAAAATGTTTACACATCAGATCTTAAATCATTGTGAATAAAAAATGTAAATTTCTTAAATGCTTAAATTGAGGAATTATGGATTTTTAGTAGAGGGATTGGACACTACAATGTTCATTCCTTGAGAAAAATTTCCAAAAATAATTTTATTTATGACTTTCCTGATCTTAAATTGAAAAGAAATAAATTGTGTGATATATGAAAAATAGGCAATAAACACAATTCATAATTTAAACCTATTAAAGAAGTTGATGCTTCTAGGCCTCTTAAGATTATCCATATGGATTTTTTGAACCAACTAGAACTGCAAGTCTTGCTAGTAAGTTGTTTTTTTATGTGTTAGTTGATGGCTATTTGATATTTACATGGGTTTAGTTTTTAAGACTTAAAAGTGAATCCTTTTCTATGTTTATTTTTTTTAAACTTGTGAAAAAAGAAAAGGATGTCAAAATTATGTATTTGAGAAGTGATCATGGATGTGAGTTTTAGAATTTTGAATTTAATTCTTACTATTCTAATAAAATGAATAAACACATATTCTCTTCTCCCAAGACACCTCAACATAATGATGTTGTAAAAAGGAGAAATAATACTTTTCAAGAAATTTCCAGGGCTATGTTATATGAACATAATATTACCACTCAATTCTGGGATGAAGCTATTAACAGAGAATGTTATATCATTAATAGAGTACTGATAAGACCTATTTTTTAAGAAAACACTCTATGATTTTTGTAACAATATAAAACCCAAATTAGGATGCTTTAAAAAATTTAGATGTAAAGTTTATATCATTAACACCAAGGATAATCTTGTAAAGTTTGATCTTAAGGATGATAAATGTATCTTCTAAAGATACTATACTAATTCCAAAGCATATAGAGTTTTCAACAAAATGTAGAGGATTTTTTAAGAACCATATCATGTGAAATTTGATGGAAGTGGTCCTTTCAATCACAAGATGACTCAAATTAATGATCCAAATGATTTAGTAAAAAATATGAGACCTAAAAGTTTATTTTATGAGAACAAGGATGCTGATTTGGAACTTTATTACTTTAAATCAAATCCAGTAAGTGAAGACACTATAGAACCATAAAGTGTATTTCCTAGAACACCCAAAAACCTTAAAGACCATACTTTAGAAACTAATATAGGAAACCTAGATGAAGGAGTAAAAACTATAATAAATATAGTAAATTTAGTAGAATTATCTATCTTTTTATTCAAATTAGAACCTAGATATATAGAATAAGCCTTATCAGATGAATTTTAGATCTTAGAAATGCAATAATAACTAAACCAATTTAAAATAAATAAAGTGTGGTAATTAGTTGAAATACCCTAAAACTATCCTATAATTGGAACTAAATGGGTTTTTAGAAACAATAAAGATGACCACAGTGTAATAAAAATAAATAAAGCTAGACTTTTTTCCAAAGGATATAATCAAGAAGAAGAAATATATTATGAAGAAACTGTTTCTCATGTATCTAGATTAGAAGCTATTAGAATACTTATAGCATATGCATCCTGTATTAATTTTAAATTATATAATATGGATGTAAAATCTACCTTTTTAAATGTGTTTTTAATAGAGAAATTATATGTAGAACAACCTCCTAGTTTTGAAGATCCCTATTTTGAAAATTTTATTTTCAAACTTAAAAAGACTCTATATAGACTTAAACAAGCTCTAAGGGTTTGGTATGAAATATTAAGTTATTTTCTTCTATAAAATGGTTTTTACAACAAGAATAGTATATTCTGCATTATTTAAGAAAACTACTCTTTCTGATAATTTACTGGTACAAATATATGTATTTGATGTTATTTTCTAATAAAAAAAATAAAAAATTATGAAATGAATTTTTGATACTTATGAAAAATGAATTTAAAATGAGTATGATGGGTGAAATATACTATTTTATAGGATTTCAAGTTTAGAAAAAGGATTTCAGAAATATTTTAAATCAAAACAATACATACTTGAATTAATTAATAAGTTTGTACATGAAAATAGTAAGACCTACTCAACTCCTATGAGTTCTAATATCAAAATTGACTCAGATAAAACTAGAAAACAAGTTGATAACAATATGCATAGAGGAATCATTGGATATTTTTTTACCTTACTAAAATTAGACCATACATTATGTTCTTAGTATTTATTTTCTCACAATTTCAATCTAATATAAAATAATTTCATTGAAGTTCCACAAAAATAATTTGAAGATATTTAAAAGGAACCGTAACTCTTTCTATTATTTTTTCAAAAACCTATAATATAATTTTATTTAATACTCAGATGATGATTTTTTGGACATATATTAGATTATAAGAATGCCTCAGAAATCTATCATTTTCTTGGTAAATATCTCATGTCTTGGTCAAGTAAAAAACAAAATTATGTAGAACTATTAACAATCAAAGATGAATATATTGTTTCGGGGAGTTTTTTTGAACATGTACTATGGATGAAACACACCTTAATGGATTTTGGATTTTACTTCAATCATGTACCAATTACGCGTGATGACACTAGTTCTATCAACATCTCAAATAATACAATAAATAATTCACGAAAAAATAAAATTGATTTAAGACATAATTTCCAATGAGATTATGCACAAAAAAATGATATCTCTTTAGAATTTGATTTCACATAAAAACAATTAGCATAAATCTTTATTGAACCTCTTATAATAGATTTGATTTTATGAAATCATAATTATGAATTTTTAATTTTATAAAGTAATATTTTATTTTACATTTCTCGTATATATATTAAGCACATTATATTTTTTATTGAAATATTTGTTTTCATCATTTCGAGTAATGATCACATACAATAGGTTACATCATTTATATTTAGCTATAATTGCTCAGAAATTAATGTGTGACCCCTCAATTACAGTGAACAAAAAATATTGAGTATCAACTCTACGTGTGAAATGGATCACAACCCCTTTTAACCCTATTTCTCTCTACTCTACCTCTTATTACCCTAGCCTCTCGACATTCCAATCATTCAACCTCAACAAAAATGGAGAAAGTGAAAGGATTTGACAATACTTCATCAAGTAAAATGAAACGTCAAAGGATATCCATAAAATATTTAAGTGGAAGATCCATTTATTTATAATTGATTGACAAAACTAATATGTTGTTAAAGAAGGTTTTTAATCATCAAGGATGGGAATACATCTATGATGCATCACAAACCTCATAAATGTTCAAGAAATAAGTTCTTGAGTTCTATGAATATATTGTGCTTTAATTTTATAGAAATGAAGACATCATTACAGCAAATGTCAATAATAAATAGTTATCACTAACTTCCATCAAGCTTTCTAAAATGTTGGATGTTTAACATGAATGATACCCCTTCTTAACACCTCTTTATCTTCCATGGATGACATCACTCCTCCAAATATTAGGAAATCACTTTTTGTAATTCCTATTATCAAGAAAAGGCGATTATAGAACATGGATCCAGAATAATTTTTTTTGTCAAGTTCATTCAATCCAAAATCACTCAAAGAAACAGTGAGTTTGAGAAAATCCTTTTTCATAATGTTTATTTTCTTTATTTTCTTATTCTTGAAAAAACTGATAAACTTATCATGATATATCATGAGATATATTTTCCATTTGAAAAATGAGTCTCTCAATTTATAACCATGTGGAATAATCTTAACTATAGTATTTTTGGGTGACAAAGTTGTTTTGGATATCAATGATGCAACACCATGTCATGGTTTGACAATTTTGAATCCAAGTGTTTTAGGAAAAAGTGGGTTGCAGTAGGATTTTTCTTTGAAAAAGTTTATGCCTTATTGTTCAATGCCCGAAATGTACCCTACTTAAATTCCTGGGGGCATTCCATTTTATATAAGGGACTAATAGTGGCAAAAGAATTATATCATTGGTCTGAGACCAGAAAAAGGTAGTGATGAATAAGAAAAAGATCTAAATTTAATAAGAAAAGTTAGAATTACTATTTATATAATTCCTAAAGCTATTTTTCAGGAGACTCCTACTCCTACCTCTCTACCCATGTAAGATCCACATGAAAAGATAGAAACAAATATCACACAAATGTTCTCAATTGGTCATAAAAAGACAATATCTATAAGGTTGAGACCATCTCTACTTCTAGTTCAGTCTCACTCTCAAGAAATAGAGATAATGGTTGAAGAATGAATATGAATAATGGTTTCCCAAGAATCAGGTCATGAGGATGAAGTACCCAATGTTACTAAAAATCACCCAGTTCAAGAAAAGAGTACCTAATTTAAATTGTAAAGGATTTCTCATATTCCCTATGAAACTAAAAATGAGGAAAGCATGGAAGGTGAAAGGACTATTTTTGAAAGGCCTCATCAGATTCTCTCAATATTATCCTCTGAATTCGAGACACTAAGGTCCCAAGTCTCTAAATCACATCATGTAGTATGAACTCTATGCAGACAGATAGCCTCCAAAGTTGACGTTCAAGAATTAAGACTATTGGTACAATCTGTTGTGGAAATTTTTTCAGAATTACTTCCTACTGGTAATTTTCATAGTTAATATGTTTAGTTAAGAATAATGGAGTAATCTCAATAAGTAGACTCTGTAAATTCACTTATTTATTTTCTTCAAGGTGAATTTTTGACAAGAGAACTATGTCAAAACATCCGTATAATGGTTGTTGATGAATTCAAAAGGTTTACAGTAACAACGAAGGAAATAGTTGAAAATTATGAAAAATATATTTGTTCTACACTTGAAAATAAGATTGAAGAAACTCATGAAAATACTCTATATGTTAAGAAGGATGAAAGTTTCATTATTAATCTCTTATAGAGGTTATCTGGTACACTGTCAAACAATTGTGGGGATATAGAAAATAATCTTGAAGGCCTTCATGAAGCAATAGTGATCAGTCTCAGGAAGAATGTATCAGATGATGATGAAGTTGAAATTGATGCATTTATAGAATCCTAAAAAAGGCCTAAACCCTCTAAGGAAAATGAAATTTTGTTTTTCATGGGGGTGATATAAAATCAATTTGAAGTTTTAAGGAACTTGACAGTTATTTTCACTAAAAAATGAGACCTCCATAATTTCATTGGAAAATTTTCTCAAAGGATTTGGAATGGTTTCACAAATAACCTAGATTACTGCAAGAATGACATGGTCAAGAGGATTGACACTTGTTCAAAAGTTATTTTTCAAATTTGTGGAATAAGGAAACCTAGATATAAAATGTATGATTGTTACCCGCATATATCTCAGTATATCATAGAAACCTTTGATCCATTAGAGGATCACCAAAGGGAACCTCAAAGGTTTGATAAAGATAAATCTTCTTTCATACCTGAACCACTTTTTAAACTTCCATTTACTCATGTAGATAACTATGATTTGGCGATATCACAACAAGAGGATCACAAAATTTAGTCGACACCAGTTAGGTTTTCTCCTGAAGATCGTATTGGTCTTGGAGCATCCTCACTAATGTTAGGAAATGTTGTTGGAATAACAACTGACACTCCTCTTCCATTATCATAGTTACCTCATAACCAACCCTTCTTATTCAAGAATCCAACTAGAATTTTTTTTCAGCATAATGGTTGATACACATCATTTTTCTGGTTTATGAGGTTATTTTAATAGTGGTTGGGAATTTAAAAAACATTTGAATTATGCCACATCTTATAGAATTTAAACATCTACATCAGTTTACACTAACATTTAATTTTGATGTTTATGACATCTTACCTTATGTTCTTATTTGAATAATGTTACTGAAATTACCTTTTTATGCTTCTTTGTGATGTTACTCATTGATAACCCTTTATCTTTACATATTTTATGTTTATTGGTCATAATTTTTTATCAATATTTATTTTTATTGTCTTTTTATATTGATACTTCATTATGAAATCACCTTACTACTAAAAATATATTTTCTTAACTGATATATTTGAGCAATATAATTTTTTCCCTTATTACACTTATCTTTTATATTATAAAAATTGGCAGAAGAAAAGAAAAATACAAAATTTCACCTCTATTTCAAAATTTCTTTTTATTTCTAAAAAGGGGGAAAGAAAAAAAATTATAAGAAAGAAAATGAAAATATATTATGTTCTAAAATTTTTAATCTATTATAGAAACTTTTGATTTTCCTTTGCATGGGTTTTTTTATCATCAAAATGGGGGAGATTGTTGTAAAGTGTATAGTGTTCCAATTTATCTCTACTTTATTTATTTTGATGATTCAAGAAATCCCTACATTTATTATATTAACTTTGTTAAGTGTTTCAGATTTTTATTATCATACAATATGTGATAAAATGTTTATCTCACTGTATACAAGTACTTTATCTTATGAGATTCAAAGAACATATTTAGTTGCTCAAAATTAGCAAGTATTACGTAAGACTTTATCTTGCGATGATCGATTAATTCAATAAAGATCTTTCAGTGAAAATGATAATATTAAAGAAATTTTGAGAAGAATATTAATCGATATAAGAAGTTAAAAAAGTCAAACTTTATCTTATGATGGGGAAACTTCTTATGCTTCATTGAAGACTAAATATCTTATGAATACAAGTCACATTATCTTACAGAATACATTCTGTGATGAATAGTATGTTCAGCTGATATCCTATGAAGATATAATATTGAAGATCATCATGATTGAATTTATAATATCATGATAATTCATTTCATAACTTCTAAGTATATCACAAGATTATTATCCTTTTGAGGAATGATCGGATTGTTCAAGACTTTCCATAAATAGGAAAATTCAGAGAATGAGAAAATATTTGACGTTGCGATTACAAAATAAATTAAATATTTGGGAAGTGTGGAAACATACTCTCTATTTCCTATCTAAAAAAAATTAATTTCTTATTTGACCATTAGAGTTAAACTTTTCTTAAGTTTTAAATAGAATATTAAAGGAACATTCAGTTACGACTTAAATAGAGATGAGAAAAAAAAGAAAAAAATGATGTTTTATTTTCCCTTGTCAAACGTTGAAAATCTATACATATTGAGAATCAGTTTTTATAGTGCTAAGATTATCAGATCTATCTATTTCATTGAATATCCTTTTGGTCAACACATTAAGATTATCTTTTCTCAGGACGAATCTTCATCTACTGTTAGTTGCCGCTTGCAACTATATACTGCAAACATTTTCTCAAATATTGTATATCTTATTTACTATATTTTCACTCTATGTATGAGTGTGTTTAAGACCATGGATAGTTCTTGTAAAGGGAGATCCTAGTTGAAATCTCAATGACCTTTTTACTAAATGACAACTGCTTGTACTTAATTGGGAGCCCCCGACAAAAGGGTTTTTTAGTGAAAATCACCAAGCTCAAGGAGTAAAGTGTTGTTGGAGTGTACTATGGGATTTATATTCCCCGAACAACTATAAATATCTATGTTAAATTCCATTTATGTATATTTTATTTTCTTCTACATATACTCTTAAGGAAGAAAGTTGATCATACATACTATGAAGAGGGTGGTTATATTTTCTCAAATAATTTTTTAAGAACTCAATTCACCCCCCCCCCCTCTGGAGTTATTCAATCAGTCATTATCTAAGACAACATTATATAAGTTCATATGAAATATAAGGTCTATATAAAAATTATTTTTACATAAAATTTGGATTAATGAATTTAGATTCATGGATTTATCCATGATAACTCATATAATAAACATTTTAAAAAAATTATAAAATTTCATATAGTAAAATGTGATTATTTTATGAAAACTTCTTTAATCCAAAAACTTGATTCCTTTAAATAAATAATATATATTTAAATAATAAGTTTAGGAGATATAGAAAAATGACATTAGAAAACACCAAATATTATATTATAATTCCATAAATAATACCGAGATTGAAGAACTGTACCAATGATTTGTCTCATGATGAATAAATTTCATTTTATCAAGATGATTGAATCCACTATAGCTCATTTAAGGAGATTAAATAGACTATAAATGAATTAATGAGTTTTAATATGATTGTAAAATGATTTGGTAGGGTTGGGTTCCAAATTAACTTGATATCCCAAAATTTCACTATCATTGGTTGTCATAAGATTAACACCTTATAAGAAACCCAAAATATTAATAAGAATAGTTGAATAAAAAAATAATTTTAGATTCATTTCATATATTGAAATTAGTACTTCTACCTTCATGTCTAAAATAAAAATTTTCCTCCTTTATGTTTAGAAAGTCCTTATTATGAATTTTTTTATAACTATATAGATTTTTATATTCATAGTTAAAATTATTTTAATTTTTTAGATACAAGAGATTAATTTAATTATTTATAACAAACTTATATCTTTGGTTATAACACAATTATGATATGTCTATTATGAGAAGACAGGGAATTAAAATTAATAAATTTATTATAACAAAAAAAATTGTGATTATTATAGAGTATTACCTTAATGAATTTGGGCAGACTAGAAAAAAACTAAATACATAGATATAATTTTGAAAATGGAAATCTAATTTCAATAGACACTGGGTTTGGGTATAATGTTTATGATTAGAGCTTGATGATTCAAGGAGGCCTTATAGGAGGGAATTAAATGATATTAGTTCCTATCCCTAGGGTATGTGTTTATATGATACTCATTAACTAATAACTATAAATGTGTTTGTTATACTGGTATTGCACTATGGAATGCAAATATATTTTAGGTCATTCATATAACATCCTATTATCATCTTTCAGGTATTTCCCATCACTTTATTTTTTTTACTCTTCAATTGGGTGTCTCATGGGACTCTCGAGGATAGAGAGAATTTGTTCAAGAAAATGGCCAAAATTTTAGTGACGTATGTCTGTTTGAATTAAGGGAGTCGAGGTATAAATGTGTATTGTATTTTCAAAGATCTCCTCGAGTTCAGATAATGTCATAGGTGTTTTGGATTTTTCTTCTAAAAGATGTTATTTTAATTTTCTGATAGGAAATTACATTCCATGTAAAGTTATTACACTCTGTGTATTGTTCTATGGGTATAATACATGATATTGTTACATATCATGAAATTAGTACATGTCATGTAAACTTTACACATCATGTAATAGTTAATAATTGATTTTAAATAAACAATTGATGGGTCTTTTGGCATATATGGACCACATGGATTACATGGTGTGTAATGGGATTATACGCTATGTAATCATAAAAATTTGGGATTTTATGGCCTTGAATGAATGATTTCTATTTCATTCATCTGTATTCTCTTTTTCTATCAATCTAGAGATCTTCCCTGGTGATTTTAAAAATGTCTCTCCTTTTGGATCGATTCGTTCAGCATTTGATCATCAGGGTTGTGTGGAGTATCTATTTAGGTGATTGATACTTTATAATTATTTTTTTACTTCGATCATGGTAGTGTCTTTACATTGTGATATTGGATCTATTGACCTAAGATGATGATCCTTCTTATTTCTTACTAGATCTATTGTGTGGTCTTCCTCTGCAGGCTAACCCTTATATTGGTTGTGGTGTGGCATGCAGTTTTCTTGATGTATGGGTTTTTTCTTCCTCTTCCCCAAACCTTTTGATAAAAGGAATAAATTATGAGTTTTGTATATTGATTCTAGGGCCTTTGTTTTCGTTTTTGTGTTCTTCTTGTTGGTGGATCCCTTTGCAGGCATGTGTGACCTATGTTTTGTGGTAGGTGGATCTATGTCTATCATGTGTTTATGATTTTCATTAATCTGGTTTTGATAATTGTTTTATAAATTAAATGTAATGATTTAATTATTTTATTTATGTGTGTGGATTTTTTTGATAAAAGGTGGTTTTCCCCAGGTTTTTGGTAAATGAAAAGTTTTTTTCAAAGCATTGTGAAATTGTTTTATGAAATGGTTTTCAAAGAATTGTTTAATAAATTGGTTTGGAAATTAGAACACATGGGAATCCTTGGGTACTAGGTGTAAGGTGTAGTAATATGCCTCATCCAATATCAAGGGGTTCACTCATGGGGTGTTCCTCTGCTCCCCATGATTGTTGTTCTAGGTACTTGTTCGAAATGTTGGGGGGTTAACTTTATAGGTTATTACTATACTTTCTAGATTCGATGAATATGTCTACAGTCTAGATGCACATGAGATTTTTTATGTTAGGTACAAATGTACTAGTTATCCTGACCTAGTGTGATCCTTGGCATGATGTTACCTATTCTTTGGTTTGTATTGTTTTGGTTGTACTTCCATGGATTTCATATGATATGTGATACCTACTTTATTTTGATATATCTTCTTTGATATATGTATATGAAATTTTATGAAACTGGTTTATTTTCTTTATTTGTTAATGTGGAAAAGGGGGAAATTAAATTTTTCCCATGATTTTGACATTAAACTATTAAACTATATATCATGCCTTATTCTCTTCTACTGTATCTCTCTCTGTTTTATATATATGTGTGTGTGTGTGTGTGTGTGTGATTTTTTTTGCTTTAGGTTGGAAGAAATCATTCTCTCTGGTTCTTGTTTGATGTCTAGGTGATATTCAATAACCCATGAGGATCATAAATTCCCTTCAGGTATGTGGAAATTTGAGTCGAGTATTGATTTAAGAGGGTATTCAGGTTGGGTTAAGTGTAGTTTTGTATTAGAGGGTAGGTTAACCTTATTTTTTAGAAGTTTTATAGACCGAAGATAGGATTTTTAGGACTTGATAGGTAGGTTGTGTTGATTTCCTGGCCATATATTTTTATGATGATACTCAAGATACCATGGGATATTGGGATGTGTGTCTCCTATCTTGAGTTCTTGGTCTTAATCTCAGTTTTTTTCTTATGGTTTTCTAGTATGAACTGAGATTATCTTGTTGTCTTATTTTTTATTTTTTTTCAGTGTGTAGTAGTATACCTCTAAGATGTCTCCCATGGGTTCCCTAGGAAGGTGAATTTGATGATCCTCAAGGTAATTCTCCCCTCAATCATATTTTTATCAAGAAAATCATGTTGGTAGTTTGTTCCATAGACTAGAATGTAATGTAAGTCCAGAGTGCAGTTGTTCAAGTATATCCAAGAGTTGTGGTAGATATAGATCGATCAAATGAGTTCTTGAATAATAATCCTGCATCCTTTAATGGTATGAGTTAACCTTAATAGGAATAGTAATGGTTAGATATGATCAATCGTATCTTCAAATTTATGGATACACCGTAGAGTATCAAGGTGAAGTACACCACATTTCAACTTGAGGGTACAAGAAAGTGATGGTGGGATTCCATGGTACTGGCGGATAGGAATGTGGTCCTATACTGGAATTTTTGAAAGAATATCTTCTTCTAACAATATTTTCTATAGTAACTAATGATGTATAATAATCTAGAGTTCCTCTATTTGTAGAAGTGGGAGTGTTTGGTGTTGGCGTACACCAATCAATTTACTAAGCTAGTTCATTTTTCACCAGAGGTTGTAAAGAATGACCAGAAAAAAGATTAGAATTACCTATAGGGTTTGGTACTAGATATTAGATATTAAGTATTTATACTAAATCTTTTATCCTGTATATAGATAGTGGATAGGACTATGATGGAATAAATGGACATGGAAGGTAAGGTAGGATATTGTTTCCCTTATCTCCCACCTAGTTGAAACTTTAGTGTAATTTTAGGGAAAAAGAGAAGTGGAAAGTTCATCCCAGGAGTGGTGGAGATGTTTCTTAGTAGTATTCCTCTTCAGTAAAATTATTTACTTCTAGTAGTGTGACTCTAACTTACTACCGATGTGGAAAGTTCAGACACACCATAAATTATTATCCTTCATCTGCAAAGATGTGTAATGGTTTTGGGCACTATGGTTATTTGCATCATTTCTGTTAGGATATGTCTACACCTCGATATGGTCAGAAATTGTCTACTCCAAAATCTACTGTGGGGTATTCATATGCTTCAAAGGATACATGGATCTAGTCATGGGACTTAATGGAGAAGAACCTTCACGAATTAGATGAGTTTCCAATATAGGTAAATGTAAGTCCAATTAGGATGAGAGGTACCATATTTATTGATTCTTCATTAGAAATTTCACTTTTTTATAATAGTTCTTCCCACCCATTTATATTTGGTCAGTTTTCTGATATTCTTAAACTTCCAATAGATATCATGTACTTTGTTGTAGAGTTAGTGACACCTATGGGGAAGAGGAAAGAGTAAGGGTTTTGGTGTCCTTCTTGTGAACTATCGAAGTTAATGTAGGAATAGTATGGGATTTTCTTATTCTCATTCTAGATCTATTTGAAATCATCATTAGGATGTACTATATTATAACTCATCATGATGAGTTTGATTGTTTTCATTTTCATTTCTCATTTCTTATAGTTGATGGGAGATCAATGGTGTTTTAGGGAGAGTTTGATCTGAGGTATGTTTATATAGGACCATCCCTCCTAGATCTCAAGGGTTGGTTGTTCATTGTAGTAGTTGGGCCTGATGAAATTTATTCTATTGTTGGCCATCCCCCTATTTTTTCAGATTTTCTGAATTTTTCCAGAATATTTTTCTAGGATTCCTATAGAGAAGGAGGTAGAGTTTATTATTGACCTGGTTACAGGTATGCAACTGATTTTGATACCTTCTTATCATATGGAACCAATAGATCTAAAAGAGATCAAGATTCAGTTGGATAACCTATAAGTGGAAGGTTTTGTTTTCCCTAGTTTTTTGCCTTGAGAAGCCCCAGTACTATTTCCTAAGAATATATATTGTTCACTATGACTGTGTGTGGACTATTAGAAGTTAAACTAAGTGATTGTTAAGAAAAATTATCCTTTTCCCCATTTGGATGATTTTTTATCACTTAAATAGAGAAAAGTGGTTTTTGAAAATTGATCTTTAGTCAGGTTAACATCAGTTCCGATTTCATGAGTCGGATATATCTAAGAAAA
The DNA here is from genome assembly GCA_963277665.1 of Viscum album. Taxonomy (NCBI): domain Eukaryota; kingdom Viridiplantae; phylum Streptophyta; class Magnoliopsida; order Santalales; family Viscaceae; genus Viscum; species Viscum album. The sequence continues at coordinate 1,891,802 of OY728123.1, read as the reverse complement.
CATTTAGTATCATTTATATCCATTAAGAATATCTTTTTATGTTGTTTAGTTTGAAAAATGCTCCGGAAATTTTTATGCATTTGTTGAATCTGATATTTCATCAGTATCTTGACACTTTTGTGGTAGTGTTCATGGATGGTATTTTGGTTCTTTTGAGATCAGAGTGTGAGAATGATCACCATCTGAGTTTGGTTCTAGAAATCCTGAGGATTCACTGTTTGTATGGAAATATTTTGAAATGAAACTTTTGGATTAAAGAAGTGAAGTTATTGGGGAACATGATTTTTGATCATGGATTATCAGTATATCCTAAGAAGTTGAAGGTTATTTTTTCTTGGTAAGAATCATAGAATTTCTTTAATATTTATAGATTTCTTAGTCTTTCTATATACTATCGATGGTTCATCAAGGATTTCTCAAAGGTGGTATCACCTTTGACTTATCTTACTAGGAAATGAGTGAAATTCATGGGAGATAAAAATTGTTAGTATTATTTCAATGATTTGAAATGACTTATAACATCAGTGCTTATTTTAATGTTACCTAATCTAGGTAATGGGTATATGGTTTTCTGTGATGATTCTGGAATTTGTTTGGGTTGCGTACTTATACAGGATTATCATGTGGTATCTTATGGCTCTCATCAGCTTTGACCACATGAGAATAATTATCCTACTTGTGATTTAGATCTTTCCATATTTATGCATGCACTTAAATTTTGTAAATATAATATATTTGGGGATAGGTTCATAGTATTTTATTTCCATAAGATTTTGAGCTATATATTTTCTTAGAAATACTTGAATCTCATATAGAGGTGGTGGGTGGAATAACTTCATATGTTTGACTTTGATATCTCCTACACCCCAGGAATGGGGAATTTCATTATAGATACTTTTAGTAGAAAAGTTCCATTTTAGGTTATTATGGAATTGAAAGTTTAGTATAACCTTATGGGTATTTTTTCTCATTTGCATCTGTATTCTCAGGAGGATGTTTCGGGTATGTTTATGACCAGTTTTCAGTTATCATCTTCTCTCCTTGACTTGGTTCTATAGAGTCGGTAGAAGGATGATTAGTTTAGAGGAATTTGAGAAACCCTATATAGTGGGGAGAACCTTTTTGGTTGGTCTATCTCTTCATATGGTATTCTCTGTTTTAGGGATATATTTTTCATCCCCTCATCTATAAGGAGCTTGGTTTTTTTTATATTCATAGTTCTTCATGGTTTGTTCATCTGAGAACTATGAATATGTATTATAACATGAGATGGTAATTCTGATGGCTGGGTATGAAGTGTAAAATCGATGATTATGTGTCATGCTATTACATCTACAAATAGATAAAGTTAAGTTAAATCATATGAAACCTTCATGTTTACTTTATCCTCTTCCAATGTTGGTTTGGAAATGTGATGTGGTATCCATAGATTTTTTTAGATTACCATTGACTCCCCAATAGAGGAATTCTATCTGGGTGGTGATTGATCAGTTAAAAAAAATTATCACTTCATTCCAATAAGGGACACCATAAAATTTTAAGATATGGGTAAGTTGTACGTGTAGGATATTTTGAGGTTACATGATATTCCTTCCACCATTATTTTAGATGGGTATCCTAGGTTTACTTTTTGATTCTAGAGGATTATCCAAGAGGTGATGGGGACATAATTAAGGTTGAGTACAACTTATCATCTACAAACAGATGGTCAGATAGAGCGTGTTATTTAGATCATGGAGGATATGATCCATGCCTATGTATTAGATTTTGGTGGATCCTAGGATAGTAATATGGGACTGATTGATTTTTTTATAAAAATAGTTATCATACACCGACGGGAATGGATCCTTTCGAGGATTTTTATGGTCTCCCATGCAGATAACCTCTTTTTTTGGAAGAGGTGGTTGAAGATTATTTTATGGCCCTGAGTTCGGTTCAGGAGACGTCAATGAGGATTTAGGTTATAAATCAGTTTCTGGTTATATCTCATAATCAACAAAAATATTATGCAAATCAGTAGTATCGTCCTTTGTATTTTTCTATAGGTGAATGGGTTTTCTTTAAAATTTATCCTGAGTTGGTTCATCGTCGGATTAGAAAACATGGAAATTTGTCTCTGAGATATATTGGACATTTTGAGTTAACTAAGAGGATTAGTAAATTTTTCTATTGATTGGAATTTTTGGTTCAGTTGATAGGAATTCATGATGTTTTACACATATCATAGCTCAAGAAATACTATCCTAGTCCTTCTCACATTATGAGTTGGTAACAGATTGAGTTAGATCTATATGTTTTTATTGTGGAGAAACCAGTAGAGATCATTGACTCTCAAATAAAAGTCATACATGGGAGTTTGATTCCATTGGTCATAGTTTTGTGACAGAATGGATCAAATTATCATGATACTTGGGGGAAAGAGTCGTTAATGAGGGAGTAGTGGAATCACCTCTTTTTTAGACTTCATTCTTCCACATTACTTCTTGGGGATGGAAAGTCTTATCGTGGGATATTATAACATCTTTTTTCCATATTTTAGGCATTTCTTATCTCTTTAATTGTTTTCCTCTTCAATTTTGTGCATATTAGGACTCCTAGGGATGGAGATAATTTATTAGGGGGAAATGACCTAATGTACAGGGATGTATGTTTGTTTGAATTAAAGGATTCCAGATATCTGAAGTTTTATCCCCAATTTTAGATAAGACTGAAGTTGTTTTGGAGTTTTCTACAGAAATATACTTTCTTTTTTGAAATTACATGTTGTGTAAAGTGATTACATTCCATGTATTGTTCGGTAGAAAAAATATATGATATTGGTACACAATGTGAAAGTAATACACACTGTGTAATACTTAATGATCAGTTTTTAATAAAAAGGCAATAATTTTTTTTCATATATGCCCCCCATGGATTATTGGATGTGTAAATGGATTACATGTCATGTAATCATTTCAATTTGGGATTTTAGGGTTTTTCATAGCTGATTTCTATTTCATTCATCTTCAGTATCTTATATTCTTAACCCAGATCTCTTCCATAGTGATTTTGGGAACCTCTGTTCCTTTCAAAATTGATTAGTTCAGTGTTTAATCATCAGTTTTTTCATGGTTTCTCTCCTAGTGAGTACTCTTTTTTTTGTTTCTTTTGATCTTGGTAGCACCATTTTATTGTTCTATTAGATCTATTGATCTGAGATGATGATCTATCTTGTTTCTTACATGATTTTTCATGTGATCTTCCTCTAGAGGATAAACCTTGTGTTGGTTATGGTGTGGTGTATGGGTTTCTTTAGGTATGAGTTATTTCTTCCTCTTTTCCAACCCTTTTTCTAAATAGAATCAATTCTGAGTTGTATAGATTTATTCTAGGGACTCCATTATTTTTACTGTGTTATTATTATTGGTGAATCCATTTTTGGGCATATGTGCACTAAGTTTTGAGTTAAGTGGTTATATCTCTATACTTTTTGGGTGAAATTAATTGATCCATTTTTTTATCAATTATTTTATAAATGAAATGGTATGATTGAATAATTTTATTTTTGTGTGTGAAAATGGGTTTATTGATAAAAGATGGTTTACCCTAGTTTTTGGTAAATGAAAATTCATTTTTAAAGCATTATAAAATGGTTTTATGATATGGTTTTAAAATAATTTTTTAATGAATTGGTTTTTAAAATATATATCATGGGAATAATTGGGTACTTAGGTGAAAGGTTTAGTAATAGGCCCCATCCACTATAAGGGGGTTCACTCATGGGGTGTTCCTCTGCTCTATAGACCTATTGTTCTAGTGACTTGTTAGACCTATTGGGGGGGTACACTTACTAGGGTGTTCCTATGATCTCTATATTTTATGAATATGTTAAGATGTTTGATTTGTTCGTGATTGGATATGTTTGATATGACTGTTATAGATATCTTGAACAAGTGTGATCCTTGGCATGATGTTACATGTGCTTTTTTTTATAATTTTTTTGTTATACTGACATGGATTTGATTTGATATGTAATACCTTCATTATTTTGATATATATTCTATGATATATGTATAATAAATGTTATTATATTGACTTACTTTATTTGTAAATATTGAAAAATAGAAAATTAAAAAAATCCATGCTTTTGACATAACATTGTTAAACTTTATATCATGATTTGTTTTATTTAAATTTGAGAATTCTTGGATTGTTGTACAGATACTTTTTATGGAATGCATGGGTGGGATCCCAATGAGCCTATTAGATGATACCTTTTTCACCCCTTCAACGATGTGTAAACCTTGTTATGTATTTTGATGCAGGGAAATTCATGGAATTATAGTGAGGCAGATATGGTTTTTATCAGCTGGGTTTGGGTAGTTGTATGGTGATATGGTTGGAATTTTCCCACACTATTACATGGAGATAGTTGGTGTGGATGTTTAGTTTTTTCATTTTTTATAGTTAGAATTGTCTCTTGGAGATTATTTTTCTACCATTTCAGTTGTATTGCTTTTGTTCTTCTCTATCTATTATGAAATATATATATATATATATATTCATGTTCTATTCTTCTTCCTCTCTCTGTTATATATATATATATATATATTATTCTTTAGTTTGGGTGAAATAATTCCCTCTGGTTGTTGTTTGATGCTTGAGCGTTATTCGTCAGTCTGTGGGGATCAGGAACACTCTTTAGGTATGTGTAAATTTGGGTTTGGTACCAGTTTGAGAGGGTATTTGTGTCATTTTTTGTCATAATTACCATATTGATCTAATACCTTTCATGTATCTTAATAGGTTTGGGAGGTATGTGCACACCTGAAATTGGGGTCTAAAGAATATTTGGGTGTAAACCTACAGATTTAAGGTAATGTTATAAATTTCAAAATATGTGTGATTAGTCCATGCTTTCACTTACTAGGTGAATTTTAAATTGACTAAGATAAATTAAAAAAAAATATTTTTATTACTCTCTATAGTATAATAACTTTTCACGGGTCTTAAGTAGATGTTTTCTTATAAAAATGTTTTTGTAATCCATTTAACACAATGTTGTAAAAATATTATATTAATGGATATTGGAATTTAAAAAACAATCAACCTAACCTTATTTTTAAAATATATTTTTTTATCATGTTTTCATAAAAATTTCATTTTTCATTTCAATTATAAAATATCTATTTAATATTAAATTTCTTAATGAACCTCATTTTGATTTTAGTATATTTTTAATTAATTTCATAAATTATGTTATATGATATCTTATATTCCAGGTATATATTAATATTGGTTTCTATTAAGAGTTAATTAATATTCAATTCTAAAATAACTATTAATATTGATTGGTTCTAAAAAATTATGTTTTTAATAAAAACATGTTTGGAACTATGTTAAAACCTCATAATCTTGTTGTCCTTTTCATATTATTCAATTACTAAAATGGAAAACTAAATTAAAAATCTATATAATGATGAATTTTTTATATTTTATATAAACATGTGATTATACAATAAAAAAATTTATTTTAATTACATTTTAATGGTATTAAATGTTCATTTTTTATCTTATGGGCCTGAGTTAGTGCATTTTCATTATGAACATTCATTCTCATCATTTGTGCACTTCATGCCTAATATACACCAATTTAGGCCCAATGAGTCATCTGATTATAAGGAATGTAATTATCAATTTTTTTTAATTTTATATTTTGGTAACTTTATCTACACTTAAATGTGAACATTTTTCATTCAGGGATCAATGGAGAATTCATGGAAGAAGATGGAGATATTTTGTGATGAAAGGAAGCAATTCTAGAGAAGACAGATTGGACACCATCCCACTGATGAGACTGTGGGGCCCAACATACAGGCCCAATAAATACAAAATTTTGTGGGATGCTATAATACGTTCAGAGGAACAAATAACTCTTCATGAGCCAATGCTAATTCGGCATCTATGGTGGTCATTAAAGCGTCCCAATTTAGAGATACAATTCTGGGCCAGATTCTGCGGCCCAGAAAAACAGCCCACTAATTTGATCATATCTCGGAATCCACAACTCAAAATGGGCCCAAATTTTACAGGCGGTTATAAGACATCCGGATCTCCATTTTAGTCTTGTATGGCCCACCCTGATTATTCCGTCTAGAAGGTCTTCCAGACGAGTCCGTTCGGTGAAGGAAAGCTGGCTGCCACCTCGGGTCTAATGTGGAAAAGTTCAAATTCCACAAGCTTTCCACCACCTATGGCCTACCAAAATTAATTGAGATTCTTTTTACTGTTGGAGGATCGACCCAAGGCTCCCAAAATTCCTATTTAAGGCAGTGGTGGTGAAGGAGTTAAGATCTTGGATGATTTGTTCAATTGAAGTGTTATGCTGCATTTTTGTTGCCTCAATTTTGTCTTTCACATGTAAGTTGTTCAATTCACTTTAGTTTATTAATAAAAGTTCTTATTCTACTCTTATTCTGTTGTTCTTAATATCACTTTGATACTGTTGGATCAAGGTGTGAATTTATTCACACCAACCCTTGTGAAATTATTCACACAACGGTGGAGTGATCATTTTATTTTTGTTGTTTTCTTTACTTCTCCATTTCCTCCCTCATGAGTCTACTTTACGCTTCCATTGAAACCATGGGATCAATGGAGGGCTAACCCACTTATGGTTTGATACAAGGGATTAGAAAGGGGATGGATTGGATGTTATTTATCACCTAATTAATGTATAATCACTTCTTTAATTGGGATTTTTATTTGATGATTTTTAAACTCCATCATCCTTGTTGAATTTAAAGCCACACACATCAAGTACTAATACGATCCTTTACCTTGAAGTGCTCAAAACTTTGATCCTTCAAGTGTATAAGTGATTAGTATTAGAGGGTGTAGGCATTAAACCAGCAATTGATGATTTTTTTTATCTCCTTAAATGAACCCATCTCAAATTTAAGAAATTGAAATCATTAAAAAGAAAATACGTCCAATCCACCCCGAGCGATAACCTAGGATCAACTCATTCTTTTAAATTGAATCCACTTAAATCTATTAGATATCTTTAAAACCCATCCAAAATCAATCCACTTTGGCCACTTCATAGCCAAAAATCCATTCCTTAGGTTGTGTATCTTAGGTATCTTCTTAGGTCTCTGTGGAATCAACAACCCAAGCTACACTACAAGGACTGTTCTACCCTTCTTCTCTTGGGTAAATTTGGGCATGAACCAAATTCTGGCGCCGTTTCCGGGGACCAATTAAGTACCTTAGATCAAAAAAAACCTTCTTTCCTCACCTCCATTCTTCTACTCTCACCCAAGATCTCTTATCTTGTCCCTTTCTCGCTTTTTTTTGGCGCATGTCCGCCTACACCCGCGATTTCTCAAACAGACTAGTTAGGGTGGAAAGTCCTAGGATAGGGGAGTAAAGTGCACCTAAGGGATTGTTTAAATCAGATTCAAATTTTCTTGAAACCCCAAATTCAGAACTTGAAACAAGTCCAATGGAGGGTCATCCACAAAATCAAATTGTAAACCCTGGGGGGAATCAAATGGGAAACCAAAACCAAGAAGCTCCAAACTTAGGGAATGTAGTTGATCAAACCATGAACGACTACCTCACTCCAGCTTGGACCAATGCCCCCTCATGCATTAGACATAATTCCATAGGAGACACCAACTATATATTCAAACCCCATGTCCTAAACCACCTTCCAACCTTTCATGGGATGGAGTTAGAAATGCCATACCTTCATGTCAAAGAGTTCAACGACATTGTTGAAACCATGTGTCCCCCACATCAACTAGAATCCACTAATATGAGGCTATTTCATTTTTCATTAAAGGATAGATCTAAAAATTGGATAAACAACTTGAGACCTGCATCAATCCACTCTTGGGACCAACTGCAAAGAGAATTCTACAAAAAATACTTCCCTCATCCCAAAACAATTGCACTTAAAAAGAGCATCCAAAACTTTTTTGAAAAAGAGGGAGAGTCATTTTATGAAAAATGGGAGAGGTTCAAAGACACCCTAAACATGGTTCCACACCATGGGTTTTCCATACCTAAACAAGTGAGAATTTTCTATGAAGGGTTGGGTCCGGGTAATAAACAATTCATTGACATGATGTGTAATGGAACTTTTAAAAACAAGGCCCCAAATGATGCTTACGAGTATCTGGAAAGTCTGGCTGAACAAAACCAAACTTGGGGAACTTCACCTTATTCTGAAAAGCCACAAAGAACCACTGGAATTCATACACTTAGAGAAGAGTAAAGCCTTAGGGCTAAACTCACAGCACTCTCTAGGAAGGTTGAAGAGATAGACCTTAGGAAAGTCCATGAAATCCAAAATGTAGACCTTGTTTGCACAATTTGTGACAAACATGACCATAAAACAGACAACTGCCCAACCATTCCATCCATCAAGGATGTTCTTCTAGGAGGACCCCCAGCGGAAGTCAATGCCCTAAACTTTCAAAAGCCCCAATACCAAAACACCTTCAATCTAAGGTACAATGACCACCCAGGCTTCCGATGGAAGGATAACCAACAACATAGCCAACCACAAGGGAAAAATCCTTACCCTCAACAGAACTACCAAACCCATAACCAGTTCCAAACCCAACCTATCCAATACCAACAGCCACCGGTCCATTTTCAACAAACCATCCCACCTCCAAAATATCCCCCTGGGATAAACCAACCTACTCAAGCACCAACCCAAACTGTTCCACAAAGCCTACTAGAACAACTATGCAAACAAATGGAGAGGATGAACTCAAAAGTCTCTTCCCTAAAACAAGAACTTCAAACCATAAAAACAGGAAAGGCACCCATGCCTACTCAGGCGGTGCCATCCTCAACTTCAAGGGGAGAGTCAAGTTATGCTCAAACAATTCATGAACAACTAAAGGCTGTGGCTATTTTAAGAAGTGGGAAATCAATTGAGAAACCTGAACATCTAATTCAGAACCCACCTGAAGATTCAAACTTGGATGAAAATTCAAATGAACCACAAGATCAAACTGAGGAAACTGATAACAATGTGAAATAAACAACTCTTCAACAAACAACCCCACAACCTGCACCATTTCCCCAACGCAAGAGGGGGAAATCCAAGCCTGAACTGAGTGAAACGTTGAGGGAAATATTTTCACAAGTCAAGTTGAACATACCCCTTCTCGATATCATCCAAACTATACCTGCCTACTCAAAGTACCTTAAGGAATTGTGCACTTTTAAAAGAAAATTTTCACATAAAAACCAAGTCCTTTTGGCTGCTAATGTGAGTACCACCATTCAAGGGACCATTCCTCCTAAGTTGAAAGACCCAGGTTGCCCTTACATCAATGTTGAACTAGGAGAAAGCAAAGTTGTCAAGGCCTTGTGTGACCTAGGTGCTAGTGTCAATCTCATACCATATGCTGTGTACTACCAGTTAGGCCTAGAAGAGCTCCAACCCACATCTGTCACACTTCATCTTGCTGATCGTAGCATTAGGGTTCCAAAGGAGATTTTAAAGGACGTTCTGGTAAAGGTTGAAAACTTCATCTACCCTGCTGATTTAATTGTCCTTGACAACCATCCAAATTTAGGAAATAAGGAACAAACCCCAATCATCCTTGGTCTTCCTTTACTTGCAACAATAAACTCTGTTATCCGAGTCCGAAATGGGAACATGACCATCACCTTTGGGAACATGAGTCTAGACTTGAACATCTATAATGCAAGCTCACAAATAGGGGATGACGAGGATATTCATGAAGTAAACATGATAGGAAGCATTGATAATTAATCCATGGAACATCAAGGAATATTTGATGAATGTTTAAGTCAGAATGAGATTGATTTCCTTTGTTCATATGAAGTAAGTTTATCTCCTTGGCTTGAATCATTTTCAAATTGCTCTTATGATGAAGTCTTAGGTCCAACAATCAGTGAAACCTTTCAAGAAACCAATTTCATAGAGACCCCTCTAAATTAATTCCCTAAATTTGATCAAGCCAATCTAGTAGCTGAAACTTCTACATGTGAGGAATCAATCCAATCTGAACCTCTAAAAAAAGAAATTGATCTTGATCCAATGTCCCAATCTTCTGCTGAAATTCTGAACCAACCTGATCTTGAATTGAAGGAACTTCCTGATGCACTAAAGTATGCCTTCCTAGGGGAAAATCAAACTCATCCTATTGTCATTTCTTCTTCTCTTGAAGCCAATCATGAGAGGATGCTTCTAGATGTCCTTAGGAAGCATAAGAAAGCCATTGGTTGGACCCTTTCTGATATTCCTGTGATTAGCCCACTTATCGGGACTCATAGGATTGTTCTGGAATCTGATTCAAAGCCATGTCGTCAACCTCAACAGCGACTCAATCCTAATATCATGGAGGTAGTAAGGAAGGAACTTCTGAAATTGTTGAAAGCTGGTATCATATATCCCATAGCTGAGAGTGAATGGGTGAGCCCAATCCAAGTGGTTCCAAAAAAGGCTGGAATCACAGTGATAACCAATGAGGATGGAGAGATTTTTCCAACAAGGGTGAGTAGTGGATGGAGGGTCTGCATTGACTATAGGAAACTAAACTCATTCACCAAGAAGGACCATTTCCCCTTACCATTCATTGACCAAGTCCTTGAGAGAGTGGCAGGTCATGCCTTCTACTGTTTCTTAGATGGGTACTCGGGGTACAATCAAATTGAGGTCTCCCTAGAGGATCAAGGGAAGACTACATTCACATGTCCTTTCGGTACCTTTTCCTTCAAACGCATGCCCTTCGTGTTATGCAATGCCCCTGGAACCTTCCAGCGGTGCATGATGGGAATATTCTCAGACATGGTAGGGGATTTTCTTGAGGTCTTAATGGATGACTTCTCTATGTTTGGGGATACTTTTGAGGGATTTCTGCAGAATGTGGAGAGAGTCTTGTTAAGATGTGAAGAAAAAAATCTGGTCCTAAACTGGGAAAAATTTCATTTCATGGTTAAAGAGGGACTTGTTCTAGGCCATCTGGTCTCGAGTAGGGGGATTGAAGTTGATAAAGCAAAGGTTGACATGATTCGTCACCTTCCATCACCCAAAACTGTCAAGGAAGTGAGGTCTTTCTTAGGACATGCTGGTTTCTATAGAAGATTCATCAAGGACTTTAGTTCAATATCCCGTCCCCTTTGTGCTCTCTTAGTAAAGGATGCTCCATTTGTTTGGACAGAAAGCTGTGAGGGTTCATTCTCAACCCACAAATCCTCTCTCACCTCTCCTCCCATTATGAAATCTCCAAATTGGAACCTTCCTTTTGAACTTATGTGTGATGCCAGTGACTTTGCTGTTGGAGTTGTGTTAGGACAACGTTGTGATAAAACTCCTTATGTCATTGCTTATGCAATCAAATCCTTAAATGATGCCCAAATCAACTACACCACCACTGAAAAGGAGTTACTTGCTATTGTGTTTGACTTAGAGAAGTTTAGGTCCTACCTCTTAGGATCACCCATCACTGTGTTCACTGACCATTCTGCACTAAAATACCTCTTCCAAAAACAAGATGCTAAGGCTATACTGATTAGGTGGGTCCTTCTCTTACAATAATTTGACCTCACAATCAAGGATAAAAAGGGAGTTGAAAATGTTGTAGCTGATCACCTCTCTAGGATGGAATTCAAAGACAACTCAAATGACTTTTCTTTGTCTGATTCGTTTCCTGATGAACACTTATACTCTGTGAGTGACTGCCCTTGGTATGCTGACATAGCAAGTTTCTTAGTGACAGGAGTAATTCCAAAATTCTTAGGGACTCAAGCTCGAAGGAAATTCCTTTCTGATGTTAGACACTATGTGTTTGATGATCCATACCTCTATAAGTTCTTCCCTGACCAAGTCATTAGGAGGTGTGTTCCAGAATCTGAACAAGAGTCCATCCTTAAATTCTGTCATAGTGAGGCATGTTGAGGTCACTTTTCCTCTAAGAAAACATCTGCTAAGATTCTTCAATGTGGTCTTTTCTGGCCCACCCTCTCAAGGGACTCCTACACATTTTGTCAAAGTTGTCCTAGGTTTCAACAAGTAGGGTCCATCACAAAAAGGAATCAAATGCCACTCACTCCCATCTTAGTGGTTGAAATCTTTGACTGTTGGGGAATTGATTTCATGGGTCCCTTCCCAAACTCTCGGGGATACCTCTACATACTCTTAGCTGTTGATTATGTCTCAAAATGGGTTGAGGCCATTCCCACAAAATCCAATGATCATCAAACTGTGATTATATTCCTAAAAGAAAACATATTCTCTAGATTTGGAATTCCTAGGGCTATCATAAGTGATCGTGGAACTCATTTTTGCAATCGTCCATTCTCATCACTCATGGAAAAATATGGAATTTCTCACAAAGTGTCCACTGCTTACCACCCACAGACCAATGGTCAAGCTGAGTTAGCCAATCGTGAAATTAAGCAAATTCTTGAAAAAACTGTCAACCGCTCTAGGAAAGATTGGTCTGAGAAACTCTGAGATGCTCTTTGGGCCTATAGAACCGCATATAAAACCATTTTAGGAATGTCCCCATATAGGTTGGTTTATGGTAAAACATGCCATTTTCCAGTGGAGATTGAACATAAGGCATTTTGGGCAATTAAGAAAATGGATTATGATCTCTCATTGGCCGGAACAAAAAGGAAATTAGATCTCAATGAACTGGAGGAACTAAGGATGGAGGCTTATGAAAATTCAAGGATCAATAAAGATAGAGTTCAAGCCTACCAATCTAGGAATATCAAGGTAGAACATTTTGAACCAGGAAAACTTGTGCTTTTGTATAGTTCAAAACTTCATTTACATCCAGGAAAGTTAAGGTCTAGATGGTCAGGACCTTTCATAGTGCATCATGTATTCCCCCATGGGGCAGTAGAGATTCAAGATCTCACAAGTGGTTACATTTTCAAGGTCAATGGTCAAAGGTTAAAACCATTCATTGAATCATTCAATAAACAGGAAATAGAGGTTGAGTTAACTGAGCCAACCTATGAACAAGGAACAAATTAATAGATTTAGGGTCCATGTCGGGCAAACGACGTTAAACAAAGCGCTGAATGGGAGGCAACCCATGGTTTTCAAGTTTCCAATAATTTCGTTGTTTTAATCAACTTTATATTTTAAATAGGGTTAATGAGACATTTTGATATTTGTAAAAAAAAAATAAATTGTTGACATGTTCTTCTATAATGAGTATGGATGGGTATGAAAGGGGAGCACCATATTCTTCCGTGTCACGTGGTGTGATCCTTGAGTAATACCTTACCCAGAAATTTAAAAAGAATACAATGTATCATCAGTTTATTTTGTTTTATTTTTATTATTTTATAGGTTAAGATAAAAAAAAAAAAAAAGTCCACGCCATAGGCCATGGGGCAAACCCCGTCACAACCGGCAAAGCTGCGGGGACTCGAACCCGGGACCGAAGGGAGATAGGGGCGCGCTCTTACCACTGACCTACGGCTTCTTGTGCTTTATTATTCTATAATTTTTATATATATTCTTATATTTTACTTCCTTTATTATATAAATATATATATATATATATATATATTGTTTGTTTTTTTTTTGTTTTGTTTGTTTTGTTTTTCCTTTTTCCACTAGGGAACTTTGAAAGCGACATGGATATCAAAGGAATAAATTCAAGCGACAAGAACTTCAAACTTCAACCACCAGGTGACTTCATTCCATGATCCTCATATTTCAATTTCCTTATTGAACTCCCCTTTTTATTCCTCTACCCCATTCTAAATTTTGTTTTTATGAAACTAGGGACAGTTTCATTCTAAGTTGGGGGGTGTGGAAACAAAATGTTTGTTAAAAAAAACAATGATAACAAAAAGAAGTAAAATTCCTTTATCATTCATATAATAACATCTTTTCTCACATAAAAACTACATATCAAATAATTATTATTTCCTTGACTCTTAATTTAATTCATGATTAAGTTTAAAAGCATAGATTTTGGAAAGTGTGGCTGTCCAATGTGATATTTCATCGTTTATATTTTCATCCAAATAAAAAAAATCCACAATGCACGTCCTCTAGACTGTGGGGTACTAATTTGAATTTTTGGGGTCCCATAATAAATAGCATAGGCTGGTTTTATTTTTATGAATAATATGAGTATTCAAAAAAAACTAAAAAAAATTATTAAAAAAAATCGCGTGTAGAGCAATGGATTGATAAAATGCGAGGCTTTCGACACTTGGGGATCGTGACTCCAGAGTTTTCTAGCCCTGAGTTTTTCAATATATCTCTATTTATGATAATATGACTTTGTTTTTGATTAAGTTAACTCGAGACGATGCCAGAGTATGTGGGCTTCACTTGGTGCCCTAAGGCCTTTGAGTCTGGGAGTCATCGACAAAGTCTTTCTACATGGGTTAATTTGATTAACTGCAATCTCAATTAATATGGAAATATTGCAAAAAAAATCAAAAAAAAAATGAATGAAGAATACTCATATTAGGATTAAATGTGATTCCACCTAGCGCTTCCATGATTTCCCCCTTGAATGAAAATGAACCCCCATATCTATTGTGATACACAACACATCATTACACCTAATTGAGTTAGATGAAGTATGATGATGGATTTGATCAAAGGAATGGGCTTGGGATTGGGATCTGCTTTTAAATTCATATTGTTTTAAATTATCTTGATAGGTTATAAAAATATATTTGTGTGCAGTTTACATTGTGAGCATTGTTTGTTATAATGTGTTTGAAGAAAGGAATTCAAATAAAATCATTGAATTATTTGCTCGGGACTAGAAAATCTAAAGTTGGGGGGTGTGATTATCCAATAAAAACATTTATTTTAATTACTTTTTAATGTTACTAAATGTTCATTTTTGATCTTATGGGCCTGAGTTAGTGCATTTTCATTATGAACATTCATTCTCATCATTTGTGCACTTCATGCCTAATATACACCAATTTAGGCCCAATGAGTCATCTGATTATAAGGAATGTAATTATCAATTTTTTTAATTTGATATTTTGGGACCTTTATCTACACTTAAATGTGAACATTTTTCATTCAGGGATCAATGGAGAATTCATGGAAGAAGATGGAGATATTTTGTGATGAAAGGAAGCAATTCTAGAGAAGACAGATTTGACACCAGCCCACTGATGAGACAGTGGGGCCCAACATACAGGCCCAATAAATCCCAAATTTTGTGTGATGATATAAGACATTCAGGGGAACAAATAACTCTACATTAGCCAATGCTAATTCGGTCTATATGGTGGTCATTAAAGCGTCCCCATTTAGAGATACAATTCTGGTCTAGATTCTGCGGCCCAGAAAAACAGCCCACTAATTTGATCATATCTCGGAATCAAAAACTCAAAATTGGCCCCAAATTTAAAGGCGGTTATAAGACATCCGGAGCTCCATTTCCATCTTCTATGTCCCACCCTGATTCAGCCGTCTAGAAGGTCTTCCAGACGCGTCTGTTCGGTGAAGGAAAGATGGATGCCACCTCGGGTCAAATGTGGAAAAGTTCAAATTCCACAAGCTTTCCACCACCTATGGCCTACCAAAATTAATTTAGATGCTTTTTACTGTTGGAGGCTCGACCCAAGGCTCCCAAAATTCCTATTTAAGGCAGTGGTGGTGAAGGAGTTAAGATCTTGGATGCTTTGTTCAATTGTAATGTTATGCTGCATTTTTGTTGCCTCAATTTTGTCTTTCACGTGTAAGTTGTTCAATTCACTTTAGTTTCTTAATAAAAGTTCTTCTTCTACTATTATTTTGTTGTTCTTAATATCACTTTGATACTATTGGATCAAGGTGTGAATTTATTCACGCCAACCCTTGTGAAATTATTCACACAACGGTGGAGTGATCATTTTATTTTTGTTGTTTTCTTTACTTCTTCATTTCCTCCCTCATGAGTCTACTTTCCGCTTCCATTGAAACCATGGGATCAATGGAGGGATAACCCACTTATGGGTTGATCCAAGGGAGTAGCAAGGGGATGTATTGGATGTTATTTATCACCTAATTAATTTATAATCACTTCTTTAATTGGGATTTTTATTTGATGATTTTTAAACTCCATCGTCCTTGTTGAATTTAAAGCCACACACATCAAGTACTAATACGATCCTTTACCTTGAAGTGCTCAAAACTTTGATCCTTCAAGTGTATAGGTGATTAGTATTAGAGGGTGTAGGCATTAAACCAGCAAGTGATGATATTTTTTTATCTCCTTAAATGAACCCATCTCAAATTTAAGAAATTGAAATCATTAAAAAGAAAATATGTCCAATCCACCCCGAGCGATAACCTAGGATCAACTCATTCTTTTAAATTGAATCCACTTAAATATATTAGATATCTTTAAAACTCATACAAAATAAATCCAAGTTGGCCACTTCATA
Organism: Viscum album; assembly: GCA_963277665.1. Classification (NCBI taxonomy): domain Eukaryota; kingdom Viridiplantae; phylum Streptophyta; class Magnoliopsida; order Santalales; family Viscaceae; genus Viscum; species Viscum album. Next base: position 1,875,395 of record OY728123.1, on the reverse strand, counting down.
GCCAAAAATCCATCCCTTAGGTTGTGTATCTTAGGTATCTTCTTAGGTCTCTGTGGAATCGACAACCCAAGCTACACTACAAGGACCGTTCTACCCTTCTTCTCTTGGGTAAATTTGGGCATGAACCAACATGTTTCATGTGAGATTTATGTGTATTAAATTCCCTTAATTTTGAATAGTATGCTTGGGAAAATTTATAAAAAAGTTTATTGGATGATTTTCTTTTACTTCATTGAATATATTTTAAAAATTGGTTTAATGGTAAAAATGGTGTTTTTTGTATAAAAAAAACTAGAAAAATTCATTTTGATTGATGATATTATAATTAATATCATATATAGGGATTTCAATAATAATATTAATCTAAATATTTTCAAAAATAATATTATTATATTAGTATTTAATAAATATAAAATTTATTTTTGACAAAATCACTCACATTAATGATTTTATCCTTATATTCTTACCATTTTCTCTTATAAAATATTGAATAAATGAAATATTTTAAAAAAATTATAAATGTTTTGATTTTAAATATAAGTTATAGAAAAATTTATTTGATACCACTAACTTAAAACAAAATTTAAATATTAAAAGTCAAATTAAATCATTAAACTTGTTCTGAATTTTTTTAATTACATATACACATACATACATACATATAAACATATATATATATATTTGAATTTTTAACATTTTTTAATTTTTTAAAATAGATTTATTTATTAAATTAAAAAAATATTTCATTATATATTTAACCAAATTTGAAATATGTTTGTTACTTACAAGGTTGTGGATATTAGCTACAGAAAAGGTGATCATTGGATTGATCTCACTACCTGAGTCAAATCTATGTTTTTTATGATCGGTCAAGAATGGTCCTAAGTTAGATATTTTGGTTCAAGAGATCCAATCCAAATATAATTGAATTCAAGCATCAAATTTATTTTATTTATTTTTATGATATTTTGTTACATGTTAGTTTTATAAATAATTTTATTTTATTTTAATTACTATTTTTATTTTTTTAGGATGTATAAGAAATATTATCTTTAGAGGCTATTAAAAGTGGTCACTAAAGAGTTTTAATGACTATTAAATAGTTGTTTCATTATCCATGTTAGTATATGTAATATTTAACTTCAATTGGTGCTCACTATTATTGTCTTTAGAAACCACTATTGATGTTCAATAAATGGGTTGATAATTTTTTTCTCCATCTATAAAGACCGATAATGGTGGTCACAAAAGAATTAATTAATTCAATCAAATTCCACTATAAATAGTTAATATATTATAAAATAATATATTTATCAACCACCACTTGAAGATTTTAAATTATATAATTTTTAAATTAAATATAAAATATATTAAAATTACTTCTCAAGGGAATAAAATACTATATAAAACCTATAAATTCAGAATATCAAAATATTTATATATAATTATAGTTTAAAATAAAAAATAATATAACTATAAATATATAAATCACTATGATTGATAAATTTAACCATATATTTGCAGAATCAGTCACATATTCTGATATATAATTATATATATAGTTTAAATCTCATAAAATATAAAAAAAATTATTATAAATTTAAATTAAAAAACTAAAAACTCATTCGATCTCATTACAAAGTATACTTTAATTTAATTATGAATGTAACACATTATAATGATAAATAATACATTTTTTTGGAACATCACATGTCATGTTCCTATGTTCCTCATTCATAAATTTTTTAAATTAATTGGTTATCATTATTTGACATTTCATAAAAAACAATGATTTCTTTCTTTGTTTTGAACACTGAATATTTTTTCCATGTTGAAAATTAATTTTACTTATAAAATCACACATTCAATCATTTCAAGCATGCTCTACATCTTATCCATGTCCGGTTTGTTTCTATATGTCACAAATGGATAAAGGATAAATATATGAAATTTTCATGTGAAAAAAACTGATTTTTCCACTTTTTACCATTTAACACACATTCAACACATATAGAAAATTTATTTTTAAAAATAATAATAAATCATTTCAAATACATAGTATATCATATTGAAGTGAAATTATTTAATTAAATTTAAAATTTAATACCATTTTATTTTAAAAAAATTAAACTGATACTAATCTCATATTATTAATTTTGAATAATGTATACTCTTTTCTATTTTCCAAGGAATTTTAATTGATGAAATAGAATTATAATAGTTACAAAAATATCACTTCTTTTATTCATGTGGGGTTTTGTTTTCAAATTCCCGAATATCATGGGAATCATTTTTCTAAATTCTAAAAATAATAAAATTCACCATTATGATTTTCACCACGTGATGTGACATGATACTTCAAAAACAATTTTATTTATAAATTACAATTTTGATAATTTTATTTACACAAAACATAAAATTCATGAAATGATTATTCCTAGAAATTGAAAATAAATAAATAGTCATTTTCAAAAATAAAATAAAATAATAAGGGATCATTTTATAATCTTTAAATTTTTTATACTAATTTCTATACTAGAAATAAATTTTGATTACTGAAATGGACTTTGATCATTGTGAGAATGTTAAATACGCAATTTATTTATAGTTTCATCTTATTTTTCAAAAATAACATTTGGATTTATTTTTTAAATTTTAATGACTTGATGAGATTATTTTCTCATTTTTTTTGTTTTACACATGTTAAAATCTCAAAAAAATGAGAAATTATATTTTGATAATTATGTGTATTATGTGATAGGTCTAAAGATAAATAAAGGGAGGATTGAATTAGTGTATAAACTTCATTCCATGACTTATCTCCTATTGATAGATAAAGTTTAGTTATTGTAGTAAATACTTTAGTGTATCGCCTCTCATGTAGGGTTTATTTACATTGTGTTATATATAAATAAGAAAAAAATGAAAGAAAATGCTTGTTTTTTTACATGCATATACTTTTACTTAGCCACATATTCTGGTTGAGATAGATTAGATATTATAGGATATGATTAGAGATGATTATTTCCTCTAATATCTTTGGTGAATGATTGATAGAGATTGGTAAATCATATAGTACCTTTGATGTGGGAAAATGATGAAGGGAATAGGTAGATATGAGAAATTAATTTAGTATCCCTAATATGAGAATATGATGGATTGTAATTCACCCAAGAGGTGAAACCCATTCCCACCCATAGTAGGGATCATGGTGGCTGATGGTTCGTTGTATATTATCTCTACTCCTTTAACATTATATAGGATTGGGAGTACCTTATATACAATTGAAACCCTAGATATATGTATTTCTTATTTTATTTTTATATAGAGATATATCCCTAGAAATGAATATTTTCTATAGTGTTTGTACATGTTTACATTAGTAGGATTAGATGTGTTTTTTCCTCCAACTAAATATGTGTATTTCATTCAACACATTAGAGATGGTTGGAGATGTGTATTTCCACCATTTCTTCTAATAGATGTGTAAATGTATATTTCCCCTAGCATATAATGAATAGTGTAATTAAGATGAATTATTAGGTTGGAAATATCTAATGGGTTTTGAGATATTACTACTGTTTCTTTTTTGAGATACATTTTTATTTGGTGACTATGGTAAATGTGAGTTATGGGATGATTGATCAGGATGGAACATGGTTATGCTTATCAATGATATTAGGTGATATTAGATCACTTCCACTTTATTCCCTATTAATACATATATACACTATATTTTTATAGGTTATATTCATTTCTTGGGATTACTATATTAGGTATTGCTAAACTCACCACTACAATCAAACTTGTGCACTTCTGTTCATGCAAGTTAGCTGGTCGTGAAATATGGATGGTCAAAAATCCTAGATCTGGTAGTAGATAACGATAGTTACTGTAGTGGATAGCATTATGGAAACCTTCCATGGAAAATAATATTTTAGTACATAATATTCTTGGGTTATGTCAAAAATGATTGAAAAATGGGGGATTATACATCATATAAATCTAGGTTATGATTTTTTGATTTTATAATTGATTTGGTTTCATATGTGAATAGTCTATGTGATCCAAAATAGAGGTCGAGTTCTCAATGACCCATAAAATTCTATGAGTTTGATGTCAAGATACCTTCTAGGAGAAAGTGGGAATGGATTTTTGGAATTATGACACCAATTAATTAGTAATAATAATGATGGTTTGAGATAGAGATAAATGATGATGCACTATGGCATAACTCTAGATAACTGATTTTAGAGAGCATGAGTATACTTTGATGGTAGTATTAGTGCATAGTGGTATATATTACCTATTTAATGGAAAGTAAATTCATCAAAAAATCAAATTTATATCTCTTTTGTTCTTATTTTATTGAGATTTTGAATTTATTCTTATGAAATATTTGAGACTCTATAGACTTCTATATTCATATGAGATCTATAATACTAAGTTTTCACTGATTAGAGTGTCACTAGAGGGTATTTTTATGTTTATGGATATTTTAGATTCTTTTAGCATAAAAAATAACAGTGTAATTTGGGAGATCTAGTGTTGAAAAATGAACTTTAGAGGAATTTATTCTATAATGATAATTTATATGGATAACGGATATTTAGAATTCTCTAAAAGGAAGAAAACAATGTATTTTATCTTAGTTCTAGATAAGGGGACTCCATATGTGAATTTCCTAAAAATATTCTCCATTAAGATAAAATTTTATATTATTTTTGGGTCTAAGAAATTATAGGAATGTATATTAATATTAGTCCTGGGGTGGAAATTTTTTTTTGAGACTTTTGATAGGATCATCAAGGTTTCTCTACACTAGTTATGATTTATAATAGAGTAGGGAACAAACTTTTTCTTCAGGTATTGATAAATTACCAATTGACCTGTATTTGTAGTGAATAAATTATATAAAATTTTATAAAGAAATATGTGATATCATGATGGTGGACATCTCATGTTAGAGTAATGATAGGTAAGATAATGAGTGGTTTATGTATTTCTTTCTATTTTACATTTGGAGTTGTGTTCAATCATTATGCATACTAGGATTATATTTATGAGTTGTTAAATGGGATTATTTTTATGTATAGAGTGGTGAATAGGAAATATAACATTGGTAGGCAATTATAGATTGTAATGATTATCAAAAATTTCACCTTTTAAAACCCCTTCTATCCCTACAGTGAATGAGAGAGTGGCCCTCGAAGATCACCACCAATAAGACCTGAAATGGAAACTAACACATAGGGAATAAAATAAATTAATGGATGGAATTACCCTCATGAAATCCAAAGAATAATAAAAAAACCCTAAATTAACATCAATTAATTTCCATTCCACAAGATAAATCAACATAACCCAAATGTTACTTATATTTCAAACAATCACCATAAAAGAATATGCAAGAAAATATCTCAAGGCATTATCCATGAATAAAACTCCATCCATGATATATAAATATAATCTCCCATCTCACTTGTATTATACTTCAAAAACATAGAAATCATTAGAGGGGAGATCACTTGGAAGTACAGAGTAGGATCATCTTTCTGAACAAATCATCATCCACGTGAAATAAATATTCAAGAGTAAGAAACAGTGTTATCGGCTAACCAACCATGGATATAAGTAGAAGTAACGATGATAAATAAAATCATCAAACCCCATGTTCCACATCATTTACCACCATTTCATTTTTTCTTTGCATCATTCACAACCATTTTCATAACTAAGTAACCAATCCAATTTCCAGAATCAATAACCTATAAATATAATTAACTCCACCACTATTATCAAAATAAATAAAAGAAAAGGACTTTCAAATTCACCATTGCTCCCACCAATTAGTTTAGAGACTTATGGTAGTGAACCAACCTAGTTTTACCTAACACATCACCCTATCTATTCCACTATATAGACCGAGGAACATTCCCAATCACCCTAGTAAGTAGACAAGAACCAAGGTATCAAAATTGAGAATGTGGGAATGATTTAACCCTCATCAAAACCAAGATAAATAATGGCTCCAATCAGTAACCTAACTTGAGGTATCCTTACAATGGACAAATATTCAAAAAATAAACAATTTGAAACTAAAAAAAGGATATCTAAACAAATTTTAAAGCCAAAGACAAATAAAACTATTATACAAAAAAAATTCCACATAATTGAAACCATTTAATAAAAATATTTTTACATTTCCCAAAATAAAGAAATATAATAAATAAAAAATAAATTAGTTAGCCTATGAGGATGATACATCAAATGAACTGAAACTAGTCGAACCAAACTAGGAAATAAACCCTAGAATATCTATGTGACTCTAAAGTCCCCAATACAACCTAAACAACACGCACTTCATAATTAAGAGTGATAACAAACCCAAATGTAATCCATAACTTGAGAACCTATAGAAAACATGAAGACTGCATACCCACTAATGTGAATGTGAAGGGTGTGAGACAAAGGCAAGTAAGATAACACCATGATCTTATTTCATTCCTTTTTTAAAATAAACAAAAACTTATACTTTGAAAATAATATAGATAAATAGGTTTTCATTTCATTTACAAGATATAAGTATAACCAAAATATGAAACTTGTACTTTCTCAAAGCACACAATTTATAAAAAATGCCTCAAAGATCACTTTCTAGGGTAATGTCATTTCAAAAACCAACCATTACCCTTTTTAATGTATCTTACATTTTAAAAATAAATAAGATAAACTTTATCTTTTATCTTAAAATATCCCTTTTGAAAGAAAACCCTTACATGGTTTTAAAAAAAATGAGACAAACATTTTACCATGATTGAATTTAAATATAATGTTACTTTTCCCTTTTAAAAACTCAACACACACTCACACACTCTACATGAGTATAATCAAGTGAAAACATAATAAAATTCAGGTTTATAAAGATTCATTTAAAAAATATAATAATGAAAAAAAGCCTTACAAAAATATTGTTCAAGATTAAATATCTAATATATCAAAATAGGATCAAGAAAAAGATATCAATTCACATGCTGATGGATAACAAAAATGAATAACATAGGATACGTAGCATGAAGAAAAAATCTAGGGACTAATTGCATGAGTACTATAAATTAAAAAATGGAACCCACTAATAAAAGGTTAACGGTCACATATCACATATTTTGAATTACTTTCTACTTGTCCATTAGTGACAACCCCTATCCATGCAATAATATTAAAATATGAGGTACGAGATAGTTTTTAAATCTCAACTAGCATAGCCAATGTTCCATGAATCCCTGCTTAGTAGCATATTTCTCCTCATATCATTGATAATGTAGGTGGACCACTATAAAACAAATACTAATCGTATGAAAACATAAATCCTAAATAAAATACAATATATCAATCATATACTTTCCACCTCCCATACACCACCTCTAGTAACAATCTCCAATCCAAACCACATAACCATGAATCTATATTCATATAGCTTTGTCACATGTACATAAGTATAACAAAGGATAACAAGGTTAAAAATATGGTGTAATAATTAATCATTAAACCACCTCCCCCCAAGGTACCAAACAAGCCTTCTATTTATACATAGAAAATACATGCTTTGAAAATCCATTTTTAAAAAATTATATTTAACACAAATTAAATTCCAAGGGAAATCACACATAACACCAAATCACAATCAAAATGCCACTTTGAAAATCCCATTTTAAAATTACCTTCAAAATAAAGTAAATCTCAGAAAACACAAACCAATGTCAAATAACAACATGATCAACCCATTAAATACTCCATCCCAAAACAAACAGCTCAAGAGGATGCACACACATCTTTTCAAAACTCAAAAATCCTTGAAAATGAACACACCCATTTCATAAAAGAAATAAATCTCTTTATAAATGAGTAAATCTATTTTTAGAATATGGGATCCTCTTAAAATAAGGTAAACAATTTTATAATAAAGAAAATATCACTTTATAAAACCAAATAGGTTTGAAACACCATGAACCACTTGTTTTTATTATTCAAAAATATAAATGTAATTTTATCAAATGCCTTGAATGCATAAAATACTATATAAACCCAAATTCTAATTGGACTAAACAATTTAAACATTTTTTCCAAAGTAAAACCAAAAAAACATCGAGAACCTTTTATAACATAAAGCTAGGTATTATAAACATCATTAGTTTAGTTAAAAAACACTTTTAAAACATCAATAAACCAAGGAACTCTTTAATAAAATGAAATTTAATGGAAATTACGACTTCAAGTGGTGAAATCATATCTCCTAAGATGAAAATAATCAGAATAGGTCTCCTAGGTATTTATAACTAAGTGCAGCACAGAGGCTGACCTGGGTCGTTCTCTTGAAGAGCTTTTGTGGTCAATCAATCACTACTTATAATTCATATATTATTATATTTTTTTATTTATGAAATAAAACTAAAATAAGTTGATGATTGAGAAATTAGTAATCATGATAATGAAAATTAAATATGCAATCCATAATGCAGACAAAATAATGTCAGAAAGAAATGAGATATTCCCAAGAGAATCACCTAGATTTAACCTTCATTGTCTAATTATTAGTTTCAAATTTAATTAATAAACACACTCCATAATATGTGTTAATATCCTATTTTATACATGGTTTTGAATATATATTACACTCAACGATCACCGAGAGACCACACATCCACCTCCTCGATCGAGGGAAAATGTTATAGAAAAGAAAGTTAAGTCTCGCTTGGTAATTGGAGACACAAAGGTGAATTAACCACTAATATCCCCCTTTACCTAACTCTAATAAAATAAGAAACAATAAACTTAAATGTTCAATGACTTGGGTTCAACACTGGATTCATCCCCCAGGAAGTCCCTCGGGTTAGTTACTCATGATCATGAGTATAAGAGATCGTAGTGGAGAAGAATGGGGTGGAAAGACAAAAGATAAAAAAATTAGAATGAGATGAAGAAGAATAAAAAATATATATTAATAATTCATAATAATATTAAAATGAAAAGAAACTACAAAAAACTTGAAAATGGTTACATAGAAGTTTCAATGCTTTGAGAAGGGGTGAGGATACATATTTATAGGGAGAGGAGGTGAAAGAATTATCTATAAAATCATCCTCCAAATGTTTCCATGTGGATGTCCCATTAAATTGAAGAATTGGTAACATGTTTCTTCATGAAATATATTCCATAATGTATCCTACATTCACCCTAAATATTTTATCTTTATTGTCCATCAGATGTAGGATATATGGCTGATTTAATCTGAGACATTTAATTTATCCATTTGACTGGCCAAATTCCAATTCTTCAACTTCCCTAGCATTATGACCCTCCAAACTATCGTTTCACATGTTTGAGCCTTAATAAAAGTTGTTCCAAACTTGATTTCACATCTCTATAGGAAATTTTGGACACTTTCTACATATTTTATGAATTATTTCTCAATGTATTGTTTCTTCCTGGTGAGTTGTTTCATCATGCACATTTTTTAACCATTCACGTAACGCCTTAATGATAGTATTTTGACTTAAAACTTATAAAGGACACTAATTATTGAATAATATTTCATTTATAGATGTAATAAATTAATTTTTAAATGTTTTCACCAAGTTATGATTTCGTTACATTAGTGGGGCTCATTCTATATTCCCGGCAAATTTCCCAAATGAAATGATTTTTTTTTCAGGCCTTTAAATTCTCGAATCAGCCTATACTTATGAAGAAAAATTTGTATAAAATAAATCAGGGATTTCAAATAAAAATATTCATAGAATTTTGAATAATAATGTAAATTTTATTCCCAAACTACCCCTAAAATAAAAATATGTCAAAATTCCAGATTTAACCAATTTTTACATTTAAGCTCAAATTACCACTAAAACCTAAAAAGGTGAAAATTACCCATAAAATAAAACTATGATGGGATTATAAACAATGATTTACAGTATAAAATGTATGAAAATATTAGCTTCATCACTCCCCCATACTTAAACATTTCACTCATGGGCAATCATGTTACATTCAAATCAAAATCCACACAACAATCAAAAATGAGAAAATATCAATGATCTTATCAAAAATAGAATTTCATAATGCATCATATATGAAAAAAAATTCTCTATCATCTTCATTTCAATCATTAAAATTTTTTCAACCTCATAAATCAATCCATGTCCCAATCAGAACTAACCTCACATTGAATTTTATGTCACTCTTCACTCAAAGGAAATTGAATCAAGAGTTATGCTCATACTTGGAAATCACATGTATCACCATAAGCATGAGAAAATTATCATTTCTGTATAGTGTGAAAAATGAAAATTAATTAAATCATGAGGTATTTAATTAAAGGTTCAAATGTTTCTATGGCTTTGGGTTGGTGAGAAAATGATTGAAACATTTTATGTTTGAAAAGAGGAGGTTGGACTCTTAAGTACAAAGCATTAATAATCAAGTGAAAACACAGGATGAACCTCACTCAAATCCCCTTGATAATGTATAACACAACACCAACCACTTTATTTATAACATGGAACATGATCCAATTAGTGATTATAATTTATGATGTCATCTAAGTTCTCCCCTTTTTTGTAAAGCTCTAGAAAGGCACAACTTTATTTTCTTTTTTATTGAATTTTTTTCATTGAGAATGAGCTGAAAATTGAATACAATGAATTAATGAAAATTCATGACCTTGATTTTTGAGAGGGAAATGAGTCCTAAAATAATTTACAATGAATAATTCAAGATCATCTCCATTTTTTCATTTTTTGAAGGAGAAATGGATGAAACAAATAAAGCACAATGAAATGACAACACATGCCTAATTCTACTATTATACACTATCCAAAAAATTTACACACACATTTATCCACCCATAAATGATACACATCCCAATGAAAACACACTAAAGGCCCTTCCCCCATACTCAAACTTGAAACATCCATGAAAAAATACTAAAAGTACGAGTAGGTAAGGAAAAATAATCTTGTAATGTGGATTAAACCTATAAGGAAATTCATGGATTATAAGGGCTAATGAAGGATAGATGTAAGGGTATGTATCAAGTTAATATGTGGTTATCCAAATATATACCTCAATCATATTAGATAAATTCATGAAATCTAATCATTTAAAAGATAAAAGTTACAAATTATGGTTCTCAAAAAAAATCCAAGTTTCTCTCAAGAAAGTGTGGGTATTAGGAATAATATGTCAAATTAGTTTAGAATATCTCATAGGACTAAAAAATATTTTGAGTCAGTGTTTCATGGGAATGGATTTCAAAACTCAGTCAAACTCATAAAAATTCATGACAATCCAATTCAAGGAAAAATTATTCACATCAAGAATCATTTAAGATCCATTCTTTCAAAAATCATTTAAACTCTTTAAAAATCAATTGATGTATGAAAAGTGATAAGAATATTCATTAAATCTCAAAAATCCTAAAAATATGATAAAATGAAAACCAAACAAGAAGAAATAATTAGGTTGACACTCCCCCCACACTTAAATTTTACTACCCCACATTTCAAGTCATCAAAATATAAATATAAATGCAGAAAATCCAAGGGAAGAAAAGATACAACCTGATATTATTTTTGAAGTGGATTCCTTGATTTAATCTCTTAGCTACTTCCATTAGACCTAGAAATCATGAAATAAAATAAAGCATAAGAAAAATAAAAAAAAAGATAAAGATAAATGAGGATATAACATGGTTTCGACCCTCATGTGGGTGCTAAGATTTCACTTCCCCTAGTCAAGAAATTGCAGTGGATTATCCCCAATCAGATGGTGGGTGTGGCTTCTTTGAGATGAACCACCACATGTGAGTTTGCCTGATGTACATGAGTAAACACTTAAAGTAGAGAACCCCAAAGAAGATAAGACAGTTCCCATCCCCCAAGATATAATAATAATGAAATTTGAGGTTTGAAGTGGGAGGAAATAGAATATGGGGGTGCTCCCTATTGAATTTTGTGGTTTCCTACTCCATATGGTGTGAAAAATATTGTTGAGGAAGTATTCGCACCACCGCTTGTTTGTCCAATTTTTTTTCTTCAATCATCACTACTTGGGTAGTCTCATTTTTAACATCCACGGTCTAATCTATTTGTGATGTATCATAAATTTCAAAGAAAGAGAATTTAGAAAACAATTTAGCTTGAGTAATATTAAAACATGGAGAATTAAGAAAGAAATATTCTCTTTCAAGTAATTCAGCTTGGTAATTGATCTCTTCAGTCATGACCATTGGAAACTCAATCTCAGCAGGTACATCTTATTAATTATCTTCTAATGAAATAGGGAGATAGAATTTTTTTTATGTTTCCTTATTAATAATGGGAAGATCATGTTTCAATTTATCTTCAACAAAACTAGTCCAGGATTATTCCAAAAATATTTGATCTCCCATCTGTGCATTATCTGGAATATGTACCTCTGATACATCCTCAAGCAATGGTTGAGTGCGGTATGATGTGATCAGTTCCTTTAGAATTAATTTCTCACCCACCTCATGTTCTTTAACATAAAAAATGATTGGTGAAATCTCTTCCACCACTTATTCTAGTTCAGGTTCTAGCTCAGGTTCGATTTACTCCTGGGATGTGCGTACATATTTAGAAATCCATTCTATTTGTCTATATAGGTTTTGAACTTTATCACTAATCCTAGGAAAATGAGCATCATGTTCATTGTAAACATTTTCTTTCACTTGATATTGGTTATCCCATTCATAATAATCACAATTTAAATGCATCGTGAACAAAAAAGATTTTTTTAGTTCTTTTTAATTTATGATTTTTTTGTTTTTTTCAATGAAAGGAAAATTATTTACACAATGTGAATAAAAATATTGAATGAAAAACACTTGGATCCCTGAAAACTACACCAATTTGATGAAGCTTCACCGTGCGCACTCTCAAAAATATTTATAAATAAGTGTAGCACTGGGGATAACCTTGTTCATTCTCTTGAGAATATTTTGTGGTCAATCAATCACTACTTATAATTCATATATTTTTATATTTTTTTATTTATAAAATAAAACTAAAATAAGTTGATGTTTGAGAAATTAATATTCAAGATAATGAAAATTAAATATGCAATGTATAATGGAGACATAATGAATGCAGACAAAATGATGTCAGAAAGAAAGGAGATATTCCTAGGGGAATCATAGAAATTAAACCTTCATCATATCATCATTAGTTTCAAATTTAATTAATAAACAAACTCTATAGTATGTGTGAATATCCTCTTCTATATATGGTTTTTAATATATAATACACTCAATGATCGTAGACAGACCACACATCCACCTCCTTGATCGAGGGAAAATGTAATAGAAGAGAAAGTTAAGTCTCGGGTGGCAAGTAGAGACACAAAGGCACCTTACCCACTAAGATACCCCTTTACCTAACTATAAAAAAATAATAAAAAATAAACTTTAATGTGAAATGACTTGGTTTCAACATTGGATTGATCCCCCGGTAAGTTTCTCAGGTTAGTTACTCATGATCACGAGTATAAGAGATCGTAGTGGACAAGAATGGGGTATAAAGACAAAAGATAAAAAAATGATAATGATATGAATAAGAATAGAAAAATATATTAATAATTAATAATACTATTAAAATGGAATGAAACTAAAAAAAAAATTGAAAATGGATACACAGAAGTGCCAATGCTTTGAGAAGGGGTTAGGATACATATTTATAGGGAGAGGAGGTGAAAGAATTATCTACAAAATCATCCTCCAAATGTTTCTGCATGGATATCCCATTAAATGGATTAATTGGTAATAGTTTTATTCATAAAATATGTTCCATAATGTATCCTCAATTCACCATAAAATTTTTAGTTTTATTGGCCATAGGATGTAGGAGTTATGGTCAATTTAATCTGTGACATTTAATCTGTCCATTTGACTGGCAAAATTCCAATTCTTCAACTTCCTTGGCCATTATTACCCTTCAACCTATCAGTTCACACATTTGAGCCTTAATAAAAGTTATTCCCCGCCTCATTTTTCATCCCTATAGACATTTTTTATGCATTCTAAAGATGTTATGAATTAATTTCTCAATGGAATTGTTTCCTCCTAGTGAGTTGTTTCATCATCCACATCTTTCAACCATTCACATAATTCCTTAATGATAGTATTTTTACTTGAAAATCAACAAGGAAAAAAATTATTGAATAATATTTCATTTCTAGCTCGAGTAAATTCATTTTTATGTGTTTTCACTAATTTATGCTTCTGTTACATCAGTGGGGCCCATTCTATCTGCCCGATAAACTTCCCAAATGAAATGATTTTTTCAGGCCTTTAAATGCTCGAATCATCCTTTACTTCTGCAGAAAAAGTTGTATAAAATAAATCACGGATTTCAACACAAAAATATTCACAGAATTTAGAATAATAATGTAAATTTTATTCCCAAAATACCCTTACGATAAAAATCTATTAAAATTAAATATTTTTCCACTTTTTGCATTTAAGATCAAATTACCACTAAAACCTAAAAAGGTGAAAATTACCCATAAAATAACACTATGGTGGGATTATAAACAATTATTTATAGTATAAAATATATGAAAATGTGAGCTTCATCACTCCCCCACACTTAAACATTGCACTCCTGGTAAATCATCTTACAATCAAAATCTACACAACAATCAAAAATGAAAAAATATCAATGATCTTCTCAGAAATAGAATTAAATCAAGTATAATATATGAAAAACAATTATATATAATTTTCATTTCAATCATTAAATTTTTTTCAAACTCATAAATCAATCCATGTCCCAATCACAACTTACCTCACATTGAATTTTATGTCACTTTTCACTTAAAGGAAATTGAATCTAGAGTTATGCTCATACTTAGAAATCACAGGTATATCCATAGGCTTGTGAAAATTATCATTTATCCACAGCATGAAACATGAAAATTAATTCAATCATGAGGTAATTAATTAAAGGTTCAAATGATTATGTGTCTTAGGGTTAGTGACAAAATGATTGAAAAATTTTACGGTTGAAAATAAAAGGTTGGACTCTTAAGTACAATGCATTAATAATCAAGTGAAAACATAGGGTGAACCTCACTCAAATCACCATGAGAATTTAAAACACAACACCACCCAATTTATTTGTGACATGGAACATGATCAAATTAGTGATTATAATTTATGATATCATATAAGTTCTATCCTTTTTTGTAAAGTTCCAGAAATGAATAACTTTATTTTCTTTTTTTTGAATTTTTTTCATGGATAATGAGTTGAAAATTGAATACAATGAATTAATGAAAATTCATTCCATTGATTTTTGAGAGGTACATGATTCATAAAATAATTTACAATGAGTAATTCAAGCTCATCTCCATTTTTTCATTTTTTTTGGAGGAGAAATCGATGAAGTATGTAAACCACAATGAAATGATGACACATTCAAAATTATCTTATTATCCACTACCCAAAATATTTACACACACCTTAAAACACCCATAAATAATACAAATCCCAATGAACACACAATAAATGCCCTTCTCCCACACTCAAACTTGAAATATCCATGTAAAAATACTAAAAGTGCGGGTAGGTAAGGAAAAATCAGCTTGTAATGTGGCTTAAACCTATAAGAAAGTTCTTGGATTCTAAGGGATAACGAAGGATAGCTGTAAGGGTAGGTATTAGGTTACTATGTGGCTATCCAAAGTGATTCCTCAATAATATTAAAAACATTTCATGAAATCCAAATCTTTGAAAGAGAAAATTCATAAATTCTGGTTCTCAAACAAAATCCAAGTTTCTCTCAAGAAACTATAGGTATTAGGTATAATATGTCAAAGTAGTTTAGAATACCTCATAGGAATAGAAAAATATTTTGAGTTATAATTTTAGGGGAATGGATTTCAAAAATCAGTCAAACTCATAAAAATTCATGGCAATCCAATTCAAGGAAAAATTATTCACATCAACAATAATTTAAGATCTATTCTTTCAAAAATCATTTCAACTCTTTCAAAATCAATTGATGTGTGAAAAGTGAAAATAATATTCATTAAATCTAAAAAATAATAAAAATATGATACACAAAAATGAAAACCACACAAGAATAACTAATTTGTTTGACACTCCCCCCACACTTAAATTTTACTACCCCTCATTTCAAGTCAACAAAATATAAATATAAAGGTAAAAAAATTAAGGGAAGTAAATATATAACCTAAAATTATTTTTGATTTGGATGCCTTGACTTAAGATCTAAGATACTTCCATTAGACCTAGAAATAATGAAATAAAATAAATCATAAAAAAATAAAAAAAATATAAATATAAAATAGGATAGAACATAGTTTAGACCCCCATGTGGGTGCTAGGATTTCACTGTACCTCGTCAGGTAGTTGCAGTGGATTATCCCCAATCATATGGTGGGTGTGGTTTCTTTGAGATGAACCACCACATGTGAGTTTTCCCAATTTCCATGAGTAAACACTCAAAGTAGAGAACCCCAAAGAAGATAAAAAATTTCCCAACCCCCAAGATATAATAATTATGAAATTTGAGGTTTGAAGTGGGAGGGAATAGAATATGGGGGTGCTCCCTGTTGACTTCTGTAGTGTCCTCCTCCATATGGTATGAAAAATATTGTTGAGGAAGTAGTCACACCACCACATTTTTTTACAAATTTTCTTCTTCAATCATCACTACTTGGTTAGTATCATTTTTAACATCCATAGTCTGCTCCATTTATATTGTATCGTAAATTTCAAAGAAAGAGAAGTTAGAAAACAATTTATCTTGAATAATATTAAAACATGAATTATTAGTAAATAAATATACTCTTTCAAGTAATTCATCTTGGTAATTGATCTA
Source organism: Viscum album (assembly GCA_963277665.1). Taxonomy (NCBI): domain Eukaryota; kingdom Viridiplantae; phylum Streptophyta; class Magnoliopsida; order Santalales; family Viscaceae; genus Viscum; species Viscum album. The sequence continues at coordinate 1,858,473 of OY728123.1, read as the reverse complement.
TTTAGGCATGACCATTGGAAACTAAATATCAGAAGGTGGATATTCTTCATTATCTTCCAAAGCAAGAGAGAGATAAAATTTTTCTAATGTTTCCTTATTAATAATAGAAAGATCATGTTTCAAGTTATATTCAACAAAGCTAGTCCATGATTCTTCCAAAAAATGTTAATCTACAATCCGTGAATCAGATCGAATATGTACCTCTGAGACCTACTCAAGCAATATTGAGTGAGGTATGATGTGATTAGTTACTTTATAAGTTCTTTATCACCCACCTCATGTTATTTAACCTAAAAATTATTGGTGAAATCTCTTCCACCACTCATTTCGGTTCAGGTTCCGACTCAGGTTTGGGTTGCTCCTAGGATGTGCGTACATATTCAGCAATCCATTATATTATCCTCTCTATTTTTTGAACTTTATCACTAATACTATGAAACTGAGAATCAATTTCATTGTAAAAATTTTCTTGCAATTGAGATTGGTCAGTCCATGCATAATAATAATAATTTAAATACATCATAAACAAAGAATATTTTTATATTTTTTTTTAATTTATGATTTTTTTATTTTTTTTCAATGAAAGGAAAATTATTTACACAATGTGACTAAAAATAGTGAATTAAAACGACTTATTTCACCGAAAAAAAATTCCAATTTGATGAAAAAAATTCATGTGCACTCTCAAAAATATTTTTAACTAAGTGCAGTATAGGGGCTGACCTAGGTCATTCTCTTGAGGAGCTTTTGTGGTCAATCAATCACTACTTATAATTAATATATTATTATATTTTCTATTTATGAAATAAAACTAAAAAAATTTGATATTTGATAAATGAGTATTCAAGATAATGAAAAGTAAATATGCAATGTATAATGCAGACAGAATGAATACTGACAAAATGATGTCAGGAAGAAAGAAGATATTCCTAGGATAATCACCTAGAGTAAACATTCATCATATCATTATTAGTTTCAAATTTAATTAATAAACACACTCCATAGTATGTGTAAATATCATCTTCCTTATATTGTTTTGAATATATTGTACACTCAATGATCGCTGAGAGAATACACATCCACCTCATCGATTGAGGGAAAATGTCATAGAAAAGAAAGTTACGTCTTAGGTGGCAAGTGGAGACACAAAGGCGCCTTACCCACTAAGATCCCCCTTGACATAAATCTAATAAAATAAAAAAAACTTTAATTTTCAATGACTTGGGTCCAAAACTAGATTGATCCCCTGGGAAGTTCCTTGGGTTAGTTACTCATGGTCACAAGTATAAGAGATCGCAGTGGAGAAGAATGGGGTGGAAAGACAAAAGATAAATAAAATGAGAATGAGATGAATAATAATAGAAAAATAAATTCATAATTCATAATACTATTAAAATAAAAATAAACTACAAAAAAATTGAAAATGTCCACACAGAAGTGCCAATTCTTTGAGAAGCGGTGATGATATATATTTATAAGGAGAGAAGGTGAAAGAATTATCTAAAAATTCATCCTCTAAATGTTTATGTGTGGATGTCCCAATAATGACCGATTTGGTAATAGGTATATTCATAAAAGATGTTCCATAATTTATCCTAAATTCACCCTCAAAATTTTAGATTTATTAGATTTTGGATGTTGTAGTTATGGATGATTTAATCCGAGACATTTAATCTGTCCATTTGACTGGCCAAATTCCAATTCTTCATCTTCCTTGGCCATTATGACCCTCCAACCTGTCGGTTCACATGTTTGAGACTTTATAAAAGTTGTTACCCACTTCATTTTATGTCCCTAAAAGACATTTTGGACATGTTCTACAAATTTTATGAATTAATTTCTCAATGGAACTGTTTCTTCCTGGTGAGTTGTTTCATCATCCACATCTTTCAACTGTTCACATAATGCCTTAATGATAGTATTTTGACTTGAAACTAAATAATTAAGTGAATTATTAAATTTTATTTCATTTACAGCTGTATTCACTTAATTTGGAGGTGTTTTCACTGATTTATTCTTCTGTTACATTGGTGGGCCCATTCTATCCACCCGAAAAATTTCCCAAATGAAATATTTTTTTCGAGCCTTTAAATGCTCGAATAAGCCTTTACTTTTGAAGACAAAGTTGTAGAAAATAAATAAGTAATTTCAGAAAAAATATATTGATAGAATTTGGAATAATAATTTAAATTTTATTCCCAAAATACCCTTATGATAAAAATCTGTCAAAATTTTAGATTTAACCTCTTTTTGCATTTAAGCTCAAATTACCACTAAAACCTAAAAAGGTGACAATTACCCATAAAATAACACTATGGTGGGATTATAAAAAATTATTTACAATATAAATTGTATTAAAATGTGAGCTTCATCACTCCCCACACTTAAACATTTCACTCCTAGTAAATCATCTTACATTCAAATCAAAATCCACACAACAATAAAGAATGAGAAAATATCAAGGATCGTATCAAAAATAGAATTCCATCATGTATAATATATGAAAAACAATTATCTCTAATTTTCATTTCAATCATTCAAATTTTTTCAACATCATAAATCAATCCATGGCCCAATCACAACCTACCTAAAATTGAATTTTTTTTCACTCTTCACTCAAAGGAAATTGAATCTAGAGTTATGCTCATACTTGGAAGTCACATGTATCACCATAGGCTTGTAAAAATTCTCATTTCTCCATAGCATTAAAAATGAAAATTAATTCAATAGTGATGTATTTAATTAAAGGTTAAAATGATTATGTGTCTTAGGTTGGTGATAAAATGATTGATAAAGTTTAAGGTTGAAAAGAGGAGGTTGGACTCTTAAGTACAATTCATTAATAATCAAGTGAAAACACAGGATGAAACTCACTCAAATACCCTTGATAATGTAAAACACAACACCACCCAATTTATTTGTGACATGGAACATTATCCAATCAGTTATTATAATGTATGATATCATCTATGTTCTCCCCTTTTTTGTAGATCTTCAGAAAGGCACAACTTTATTTTCTTCTTTTTTTGATTTTTTTTTCATGGAGAATTATCTGAAAATTGAATACAATTAATTAATGAAAATTCATGCCCTTGATTTCTAAGAGGTACATTATTCATAAAATAATGTATAATGAGGAATTGAAGCTCATCTCCATTTTTTCATTTTTTTAAGGAGAAATGGATGAAACAAATAAAGCACAATGAAATGACGACACATGCCCAATTATATAATTATCTACTACCCAAAATATTTATAAATTCCTTTAACGACCCATAAATGATACACATCCCAAGGAACACACACAAAAGGTCCTTCCACCACACTAAAACTTGAAATATCCATGAAAAAATACTAAAAGTGCGGGTAGGTAAGGAAAAATTGTCTTGTAATGTGGCTTAAACCTATAAGTAAATTCATGGATTCAAAGGGATAAAAAAGGATAGATGTAAGGGTAGGTCTCAGGTTACTATGTGGCTATCCAAAGAGATACCTCAATCATATAAAAAACATTTCATGAAATCCAAATATTTTAAAGAGAAAAGTCACAAATTCTGGTTCACACACAAAATACTAGTTTCTCTCAAGAAAGTGTGGGTGTTAGGAAGAATATGTCAAAGTAGTTTAGAATACCTTATAGGACTAGAAAAATATTTTGAGTCAGTGTATCATGGGAATGGATTTCAAAAATCATTCAAACTCATAAAAATACATGACAATCCAATTCAAGGAAACTTTCTTCACATCCGCAATAATTTAATCTCTATTCTTTCATAAATCATTTCAAATCTTTAAAAATAAATTGATGTAGGAAAAGTGATAATAATATTAATTAAATATAAAAAATCATAAAAATATGATAAACAAAAATGAAAACCACACAAGAAGAACTGAGCAGGTTGAAACTCCCCTCACACTTAAATTTTAATACCCCTCATTTCAAGTCAAAAAAATATAAATATAAAGGTAGAAAAGCCAAGGGAAGAAAAGATACAACCTGATATTATTTTTGAAGTGGATGCCTTGAGTTAATATCTTAGATACATCCATTAGACCTAGAAATCATGAAATAAAATAAATCATAAGAAAAATAAATAAATAAATAAGGAGAAAGAGAAAATTGGATAGAACACGGTTTAGACCCCCATGTGGGTGCTAGGATTTCACTTCCCCTTGGCAGGAAGTTGTAGTGGATTATATCCAATCAGATGGTGGGTGTGGTTTCTTTGAGATGATCCACCAAATGTGAGTTTTCCCAATGTCCACAAGTAAACACTCAAAGTAGAGAACCCCAAAGAATATAAGAAATTTCCCAACCCCTAAGATATAATAATGATGAAAGTTTAGGTTTTAAGTGGGAGGGAATAGAATATTGGTGTGCTCCATATTGACTTATGTGGAGTCATCCTCCATATGGTATGAAAAATATTGTTGAGTAAGTAGTTGCACCACCACCTGTTTGTCTAAATTTTCTTCATTAATCATTGCTACTTGGGTAGTCCCATTTTTAACATCCACGGTCTCCTCCATTTGTGTTGTATTAGAAATTTCAAAGAAAGAGAAGTCAGAAAATAATTTAGCTTGAATAATATTAAAACATGAATAATTAATAAAGAAATCTTCTTTTTCAAGTAATTTAGCATGGTAATTGATCTCTTCAGGAATGACCATTGGAAACTCAATCTCAACTGGTGCATCTTCTTCATTATCTTCCAAAGAAAAAGGGAGATATAATGTTTATAATGTTTCTTTATTGAGAATGGGAAGATCATGTTTCAAGTTATCTTAAAAAAATATAGTGCAGGATTCTTCCAAAAAATGTTGATCTCCCATCTGTGCATTAGCTGGAATATTTACCTATGAGACCTCCTTGAGCAATGGTTGAGTGTGGGATGATGTCATTATTTTATTTAGAAGTTATTTCTCACCGACCTTGGGTTATTTAACATAAAAAATGATTGGTAAAATATCTTCCACCACTCATTCTAGTTCAGGTTCCGACACAGGTTCGAGTTTCTCTTGGGATGTGCATACATATTCAGAAGTCCATTCTATTTATCTCTCTGGGTTTTGAACTTTATCAATAATCCTATGAAATTGATCATCAAGTTCGTTGTAAAATTTTTCTTACACTTGAGATTGGCCAGTCCATGCATAATAATCAAAATTTAAATACATCATGAACAAAGAATATTTTTTGTATTTTTTTTTAATTTTTGATTTTTTGGGTTTTTCTTTTCAATGAAAGGAAAATTATTTACACAATGTGAATAAAAATAGAGAATTAAAACCACTTGGATCCCTATAAATGGCTCCAATTTGATGAATCATTGTCGTGTGTGCTCTTAAAAATATTTATAACTAAGTGCATCATAGGGGTCGACCTAGGTCATTCTCTTGAGGAGCTTTTGTGGTCAATAAATAACTACTTATAATTCATATATTATTATATTTTTTTATTTATAAAATAAAATTAAAATAAGTTAATGTTTGATAAATGAGTATTCAATATAATAAAAATTAAATACACAATGCATAATGCAGATAGAATGAATGCACAAAAAATGATGTTATAAATAAAGGAGATATTCCCTAGAGAATCACCTAGATTAAACCTTCATCGTCTCATTATTAGTTTCAAATTTAATTAATAAACACACTCCATATTATGTGTGAATATCCTATTATATATGTGGTTTTGAATATATAGTACACTCAATGATCACTGAGAGACCACACATCCACCTCCACAATTGATGAAAAATGTTATATAAGAGAAAGTTAAGTCTCGTGTGGAAAGTGTAGACACAAAGGTGACTTACCCACTAAGATCCTCCTTGAACTAACCCTAATAAAATAAGAAATAATAAAAATTAATTTTCAATTACTTGGGTTCAACATTGGATTGATCCCCCTGGAAGTTCCTCGGGTTAGTTACTCATGATAACGAGTATAAGAGATCATAATGGAGAAGAATGGGGTGGAACGACAAAAGATAAAAAATGAGAATGAGATGATGAAGAATAGAAAACTATATTAACAATTCATAATAATATTAAAATGGAAATAAACTATAAAATAATTGAAAAAGGCCACACATAAGTTCCAATGCTTTGAGAAGGGGTGAGGATACATATTTATAGTGAGTGGAGGTGAACGAATTCTCTAAAAAATCATCCTCTAAATATTTCTGTGTGGATGTCCCATTAAATTTACAAATTGGTAATAGGTTTCTTCATAAAAGATGTTTCATAATGTCTACTAAATTCACCCACAAAATTTTAACTTTATTTTCCATTGGATGTAGGAGTTATGTTGGATTTAATCTGAGACATTCAATCTATCCATTTGAATGGCCAAATTCCAATTTTTCAACTTCCCTGGCCATTATGACCCTCCAACCTGTCAGTTCATGCATTTGAGCCTTAATAAAAGATGTTCCAAACTTGATTTCACATCCCTATAGGATATTTTGGATTATTTCTACATATTTTATGAATTAATTTCTCAATGGAACTATTTCTGCCTGGTGATCTGTTTCATCATCCACATCTTTCAACCATTCAAATAATGCCTTAATGAAATTATTTTGACTTGAAACTCAGTAAGGACGTGAATTATTGAATAATATTTCATTTACATCTAGAATAAATGAATTTGGATGTATGTTCACCAAGTTATTATTTTGTTACATCGATGGGGCTCATTCTGTCCACCCGAAAAATTTACCAAATGAAATGATTTTTTCGGGCCTTTAAATACTACAATTAACCTTTACTTATGAATACAAAGTTATATAAAATAAATCAGGGATTTTAAAAAAAGGATTCATATAATTTGGAATAATAATATAAATTTTATGCCCAAAATACCCCCTACAATAAAAATCTATCAAAATTCTACATTTAACCACTTTTCAGATTTAAGCTCAAATTTCCACTAAAACCTAAAAAGGTGAAAATTACCCATAAAATAACACTATTGTGGAATTATAAACAATAATTTATAGTATAAAATGTATGAAAATGTTATCTTCATCAATGGCTAATAACCTTTAGAAACCAAAACTCCAATTTTATAAAAAATATAACCATTAAAATCGGCCCATATAACTATTACAATTATAGGAAAGGAGAGGAAGGGTAATAAACTTGAAATATAAGTAATGATGAGTCCTTATCCATCAATTTGAGGAATAAAATACCAAGAAAACACAAAGAAACCACCTTAAATGATCTTGGAGGAGGGAGAGAGCCCCTTTGGAGGCACCTAGATTAGGAAAATTTAAATGGGGGAGCATGGGTAGGAATAACCAATTAAAAATAATCCAAAATGAAAAAAATACATCAACTTTAGCTGGTCACACGATTGTCACACATGGTTTTCCAAAAATGTGCATAGAATGTGTAAGATCCACTACCCTGAAACCTCATAGGCTGCATAGTTATCTTGAATAGTGTACCAAACCATGTGTAGATCATGCGATCACCTCTATCAAAAACTACATATGGTACATGGTTTCCACTATATGGTTTCGCAAACCATGTTCTTAACCATGAAACTTTGGAAAAGCCTTATAAATTCAAAATTTTAACCCCAGGACACCCCAAAATCAAGGGGTAAACTAACTGCATAAACAAAATCAACAAAGCTACATTTTGGGGGTGTCATAATTCTCCCCACCATGGAACTTTCTTCCCCCATAAATTCCACTCCTAGAATTCCATTAACAACTTGATCCAAAGAAAATGTTGATATTAACTCACCAAAGAGAAGGACATAACCAAAGCACCAACTCCCATACTTCAAACTAGAAAAATGGGACCTGAACAACCATATCTTCATGGAAAACCACTTAACAACAAGTGTTTTCCCAACCAATGAAGCATCACAAATCCTAAAAAAAATGTTCTTAATAAAATTAAATTCTAGGATGACCAATTTCATTGTAGAACTTGAATTTGGGAACTCCACCAAAGGCACAAACCAAAACCCACATGTTCTTTCTGAGTTATGAACTAAACAAAATATAGAAAAACACCAAAACCTTAGTAATATATAAGGTCAAAATAGCTATACACAATGGAAAGTTCCAACCCAAATAATCTAGAATAAAAATCCCACAAGATAAAGGGAGAACATAGATACTGAAAAAGGTCTCACCACCATACATAATTAATCTAAAATGGTGAAATGTGAGATATCCACAAAAAAATGATGAACATATTTAAAAAAATAGAACCACTATTAATGAAGTGTTTTCATTCTCTCTCTCAAAAAAAATTATAACTATGTGCAGCACAGTGGATGACCTAGATCATTCTCTTTAAGAGTTATTGTGGTCAATCACTCACTAATTATAATTCACTTTTTTTATATTTTCTATATATATGAAATAAAATGACCAGAAAAGGGGATTTATAATTGAAAATTAAAAACTAAAATTAAATATTCAAATGAAATGAAAATAGAATGTATGAAAATAAAATGATGTTAGAAAGAAAGGAGAAATTCCTGATAGAATCACCCCGAGTGAACTTATGTCGTCTCTTAATTAGTTTCAAATTTACTTAATGAACACACTCCATAGTATGTGTGAACATACTCCTTTACATATAGTTTTTAATATAAGGTGCTCTCAATAATCATCAAGAGACCACACAACCACTTCCTCGATTGAGGTAAAATATTTCAGAAGTGAAAGCTAAATCCCGAGTGGCAAGTGGAGAAACAAAGGTGTATTTACCACTAAGATCCCCTTGGTATAACTTTAAGAAAATAAGAAACAATAAAAAATAAATGTTAAAATACTTGGTTTCATCACTTTATTACTACTCCAATAATTTCTTCGGGTTAGCTACTCATCATCCCAATCATATGAGTTCACAGTGATGAAGAAAATAGGGGAAGAAAACAAAAGAAAGAAAGAATATGAGAGAAAGGATACCACTTAAATTAAAACATTAAATTACATTAAATAATGAAATTAAAATAAAATAAAATAATAAATTACATAGAATGACCAACAAAGTCTACCCCTACATTATCAACAACTTGAAATGAAAAAGAAAGACTCTTTTATAGGAAAAAGAGGTGAAATTTTTGGCTCCAAAAAGTTATTCTAAAATATGACGCATGTATGACCCAATAAATGATAGAATATTGAAAAAATTTCTTCTTAGAAGTTTTTATAATATCTCTCCTCTGTCATCCCACAACATTTGAGCTTTATTGGAAAATAAATGAAGGAATTAAGGCTCATTTACTCGGGATATTTAATCTGACTAAGATAACTGTTCATATTCCAATTCACCATGTTCCAACTCATTTATGTACTTAAAAATAGAGTAATAACTCTTTTACAAAATAAGTAAAAAAATTCCATAGTATTTCCTCTTTCTCCATGTTGAATTTTATCTCATTTGGTTTGTTCATTTGTGATATATGGGGATAATAAAGAAAATATCCATATCTATGCGAAAATTTAGAGGCCCTCCTTATGAGATGGATTTGGGCCTTCAAATTATGGATTGAGCTTTTGCTCCAGAAGAATAAAATGAATTCTAAAAAACATAGAAACCTATAAAAGAAAAAAATCAGTTTAAATAATTTAATAAAAAGTTTTTTCCTAAACATTGAAATAAATTACAACTGTTAAAATGAAAAATAAGCCATTTTTGAAATTAAGCTCAAAAATGCATCAAAAACTATAAAATGTGACAATTTACCTTGAAATAACACATTTATGGGATTAAAAATACTTAAATTAATAATAAAATAATTTTAAATATTTTTTCTATTAGTTACTCCACAATTAAACATTTTACTTGTGGGAAATCATCTTATACCATGGTTAAACCAAACTTCTCATAGCATAAATGAAAATACGCCTCAATTATTATATCAAGGAAAATATCATGCCTTCTACATGGATAAAATTCACTAACTCTTCAAATATCATATGAATCCATTAAATTTCACATTTATCCTCACGTGCTTATCGTATTTGCCTCCCTGGAAAAATATTTCTCTCTTCACTCAAGGATATTTTTTGTGGAGTTTTTCTCATTCCTAAGAACATCAGTGATCTCCATAGGCTTTCTATCCTCCTAGAATTTCCACTTAAAAGAGTAAAAAATGTGTGAGGGTTGGTGTAACACCCCATGGTTTTGAAAATAAATATTGAATGCAATTTTATAATCTATCCATTAAACACAACTTTGCCTCTTCTATGCTTTGAATTTCAAGAAATAGTCATCTAGAGTTGTGTTCAGTAAGTCATTTGGAGTTTGATAGAACAAACTTGATTTTTGGTGAATAGTAACATACCCTTATGAATATTAATATGAATAGTAATATGACCCTTGAATAGTAAATAATGATATTATTTTATTTTCTTAAGGTAATAATATAATGGGATCATAATTGATTTTTCAATGTCACATAAAACTAATTGCACTTCAAGATTGTTATTTTTTGAATTAACTATGACCTTAATTAAAAATTAAATTAATAATATTTAGAAAATTATTTTTGAAAAATGGATTTCACTTTTTAATTATACATTTCAAAAAATGGTAGGGGTGAATTTTTGGGACTTTTCTGAAATTCTTGAATTTTTGATGAATAGTGAAATACCGTAAAATACCGTATATTCAATTTATCAGTTAAATACACTATTTATGACATCATAAATGATGTAATGCCACTTTATTCAAACTAACATGATCTTATTACTATTAGGGGTCACATGAAACAATATTATTGGTTTTCTTGATGGAAATAATAAAATAATGAAATTAAATATTCAAAAATTACCTCTCTCCTCCACTATAAAAACCCCCCACTACTACCTCTTCTATTCACTTCTATAAGCCTTAAAGATCCTCAAATTTCTGCCCAATTACCCTTCCCTAGTCACTCCCCACTACCAGGAATTTCTTAGTCTTTCTAGAAGACCAAAACCCCTTCCATTAAGGAGTTTCTCAAGAAGGTTATTTCAAGAGGTAAAGCACCCTTCTTTCTCATTTGGTTTTATTTCAATTTATCTACTTTTGTTATCCTCTACTCACCTCCTCTGTCCAAATGACCATGATAACTCCATTAACATCTATATACTGGATTTATATCATGTTAATGGAATAACCATCATAAATATTCTTACTCCCTCCCTTTTATTTTTATAAATGAAATCAACGTCCATGAGGTACCGATTTATAACCTTCGTGGATGACAAAGTTTTGTTATTAAATTTATTCTTCATTAATGGTCATGACACCATATTCATGGTTAAAACAGACTATAATATATGTATTATAACCTAATAAATATTTAGGAACCAGAATATGTACATATAAATAAGTTATATCACAAAACTAGTTCATAATAATCCAAATACCGGCAAATAATCGAAGTGGTCGTCATCTAATAATTTAACCTCATTCCATGTAACCAAATGAAATAAATAACCATTATCAATTCTATATGTTCATAAATAGTGTGTAATTTAAATCCTGGATATTTATAACCATTCCACATGAACTCCGAATACTTAAAAACAAGTGAAATGATTATGAAAATAAAGAAAATGAACACCCTGGAACAACGAAATTCAATACAACAACTTATCAATAAGGATATAAATGAACTAAAAATAATTATGATAATAAAAATACATGTATAATAGGTTCTTAAATAATTTATTAATAAGTATAATTTCATATTCCAGGAGCTTAAGTTCAAGAGAGGAACACGTTCAGAGTTAAGGTAAGGGGTTTCTCATCTCACTTTCATTTCTGTGAGTTTTTCATTATTCGCCGCTTATTTCTTGTATGTGGTATATGTGTACTGAAATTTGATATATAATAACATGATTAACTTTATATTCATGTTATTCAATGATTCATTTGAGGGTTATATGTTCGGGTTATATGATTCAACCAATTACATTGTGGTAAGGGCCTTTGTCTCAACTACCATTGTGTTGTGACTAACTTTGTATTGTGCAACTAATAAATCCTTATGTGGTGTACCTACTTTCCATTTGAGATCAATTTTAATTTGAAATTATATTTATAATAAATATCCATAATCTCATATCATGTATATTTTTTTTCTAAATTGTATACCATTTTACATACGGTGTTTATTTGGAAAGTTATTTTAATTACGGAAATATTGATGAATCCGTATACTCTACTCTATACAGATATTGAAATGACATATTGATCTTGTATTGAATCAATGAATAAAGAATTATTTGGACATGCAGTGGAAAGTGGGGCCCATTATAGCCCCTCTATGCATCGGTAGGTCTCATGAGACAAAACAGTTTGGCGACAAACCCTTCGAGTTTGTTTCCAAAAATTAGACGGGTTTCTACCCATAGAACTAAACCATTTTTACGGTATTATGGTTTCATGTGCCAGATACATGACGTCCAATTAATAAGAATTATCTTTATTCATTATCAATTATTATTATTATCCATGAGGTTTTCACTATGACAAAATCTATGGATGCAGTTTCATTTTCATTTTATTAATGGCATTAGTTAATCATTTATTCACTATGCCATATTGATTATGTCAGATTGATTGTGATTCACTTATTATTGTACTCATGATTCTGCTATTTTTAACCCTTACTGAGCATTTGATCTCACCCCTTTCATTGTTTAACTTCAACAGGTGATGAAGAGAAGGTCTTTTATTGAGTTCGTGTGGTTGCAGTTTTAGTTTTGTTATGTTTTGTATATTGTAACCTTTTACAATGTAATTTGTGTTACATATATGTATCTAGTTTCTTCAAGAATACTAAATTGTTCGTTCCTCCAGGATTTTCATTCCTTATAACCATGACAATATAACAAGTAATGCACCGGCTCTGGTCTAGAGGGTTCGGGGTGTTACAGTTGGTAGGTTTTAAATGTAAAAACATTAAAGGAAGAATGAGGAGGGTTATGCTCTAAAGTGAAGTAAATGTATGAAATTTTTTTTTCTCAAGAATAGTGTTCTCCTAAATCAGCTCGAAAATAATTAACCTCCAAACACCTCTCTCTTTAGGAAGTTCAAACTTATAATTTATGCATCAATTAATTTTATCCCTCTTTTCCCCAATTTGGAGCATTGTTTTAGCTTTAATATAGATATGGATTTCTCTTCAAAATCATGTTTTTGAGGAAAAGAGAGGTATATTTTGATCATAAAAAATTAGTGAAATCCCATACCAAATGTGTAATGAAATTTGGGATACCTATAAATATTTAAATCCTGAAATTTCTTCCACCCAAGAATAAATAAATATGGTAACACTTTAAATTCATCTCAAACATATTCTTCAAGAAAGAAAAATATAGCTCATCTTCTCCCTCCCCCACAATTGAGTTCAATAATAATCATGCATTTAACTTGTGGAGCTAGTTGGAAAGCGATAAATTCCTTGTAATGTGGATGACTAACAAGGTATTTCATGGATACTAGGGTCTTAAGGAATCTTAGATGAAAAGGTATGCCAAAATAAGAGTTCAATGCAAAAGGTATTTTAAAGTGATGTCTCAATCATACTTGACACATTCCATGAAATATAAAACCTATGAAAAAGGGAAAAATAACAAGTTGTGCATCAAAAAACATATCTCAAGACTCTCAAGAAAAATATAATTGTAATAATATGTCAAATAGGTTTAGAAACCTCTCAGGTTGGGTAATATATTCAATTTGGATAGTACTAATGTATATGAGTTTCACAATAAATCAAACTTCATTAAATGAAAATATTATAAATCAAGAAGCATAATTCATTTAGCTATAATTTAAATCCTCTAATACTCAAATCAATAAATTCACCAAAAATGCAAAAATTGTTTAAATTTTTTGAAGTATTCAATTCAACTAAAGATTCTTAAAAACACAAAAAAAAATGAAAGCATGAAAAATTCAAAAAAATGAAAAATAAAATTAAAGAACACGCAAAATTACTAAAACAAGTTGAAATACCTCCCCCAAAATTATTCAATTTACTACCCTCTTTTTACCTAAAATTATAAAAATAGACATTTTCACATATAATTTATATTGGGAATAAAATAAAATAAAGAATAGGAAAGGAACAACCTGATTTATTTTTCCATGGAAGCCTTAAGTTAAGACCCTAGATGATACCGCTTTAAAACTACAAGAAATAAATGAAAAGACATAATAAAAAATAAATAAAAATAAATTTAAATGGGATAGAAAAGGGATAATTATTTTTTTATCCCTCAGGATAGTGATAGGTTTTTACTTCCCCTAGTCAGGCAGTTACAATGTATTATCCCCAATCTGATGGTGGGTGTGGTTTCTTTAAGATAAACCACCACATGTGACTTTTCCCAATGTCCCTAAGTAAACATTGAAAGAAAATAAAACCAAATAAGATAATAAAAATCACAAATCCAAATAAATAAGAAATATTGAATCCTAGTTCAAGAGTGTGAGGGAATAGAATATAGGGGTGATCCCTAATAACTTATTTGGTGTCCTCCTCCATAAGATATGAAAATTGTTGTAAAGGAGGCAGTCACACCACCACTAACTTTTCCAACTCTTCTTCTTAAATCACCACCACATTGGAGGTATATTACTTAACATTCAATGCCTACTCTATTTTTGATGTATTATAATTTTTATAATAGTGTAATTTAGAAAAAACAATTATCTTGAATAAGATTAAAACATGATGAATCGATAAAGAAATATTCCCTTTCTATTATGTCATGTTGGAAATTAATATCTTTGGGAAAAACAATTGGAAACTCTATCTCAGTAGTTAAATATTCATCATTATATTAAAAATAAATATAGAGGTGGAAAGGTGATGATTTTTAAATATCAATGATGGGAAGATCAATTTTCAGGTTATCTTTAACAATGTGATTCCAGGATTCTTCCCAATTTTTTTGATCTTCTATATGTGCATCAGCCGCCATGTTTTCTTCAAGGACCTCATCGATCAATGGTTGATTGTGGGATGGTATAATTAACTCATTTATTATCTCCTTATCACCCACCTTAGTTTATTTAACATAAAAAATTATTGGTGAAATCTCTTTCATCACTTTTTTTTTGTTCAAGTTTCGGCTCAGTTTCGGGCTCTTGTTTCTCTTTACATGCATGTACATATCCAGATATCAACTCTATATTCTCTCCAAGTTTTCCAATACATCACTAATACTTGGAATATTATCATCAAGATAACTATAAAATTATTCTGTCACCTAATATTTATCAGTCCATGTAGAATAATTTGAATTGAAATTCATAATTAATTAATAAATTTTTTTTAAAAAAAATTATGATTTTTTATTTTTTTAAATGAAATGAAAATTATTTAAAAAATTCGAATAAATATAGTGAGTGAAGACCACTTGGTTCCCTCAATAGTACTAATTTAATGAATCATTTTCATGTGGGCTCTCAAAAATATTTATAACTAAGTGCAGCACAGTGACTGACCTAGATCATTCTCTTAAGGAGTTGTTGTAGTCAATCACTCACTACTTATAATTCACTTTTTTTATTTTCTATATACATGAAATAAAATAATCATAAAATGGGATTTATAATTTAAAATGAAAAGATAAAATTAAAAATGAAAATTCAATGAAAATATAATGAATGCAAATGAAATGATGTTAGGAAGAAAGGAGACATTCTTGAGAGAATAACCTCGAGTGAACTTTCATCATCTCTTAATTATTTTAGAATTTACTTAATGAACACACTAAATAATATATATTAATATCATAATCTACATATGGTTGTGAATATATGATTCTATCAATGATCGGTGAGAGATCACACATCCACCTCTGTGATCGAGGGAAAATATTGCAGAAGTGAAAGTTAAACCTTTGGTGGAAAGTGGAGACACAAAGGCATCTTTTCTACTAATATCCCCCTTAGTCTAACTCTAATAAAATAAAAATATTAAAAATAAGTTTTCAAATTCTTGTTTTAGTTACTTTATTACTCCCCTGGGAACTTCTTTGGGTTAGCTACTCATGATCACGAGCATAAGAGTTCACAGTGATGAAGAAAACAGGGGAAGAAAACAGAATAGAGAAAGAATATGAGAGAAAGGATAAAACTTAAATTAAAACATGAAATTACTTTAAATAATTAAATTAAAAGAAAATAAAATACTAAAATACATATAATTACCAACAAATGATACCCCTAAGTTTTCAATAACTTGAAATGAAGAAGAAAGACTCTTTTATAGGAAAAAGAGGTGAAACTTTTTTCTCCAAAACGTTATTCTGAAATATGACGTTTGGATGACCTAATAATGACCGAATTTTGAAAAGTTTTCTTCTTAAAAGTTGTTCTAATATTTCTTTTCTATCGTAACACAAACTTTCACCTTTATTGGACAAGAAATGAAGGATTTTTGGCCGATTTACTTAGGGTATTTAATCTCACCAGGCTGATTGTTTATATTCGAATTCACTGAGTTTTAACACATTTATGACCTTTAAAATATAGGAATCATGGTCTTCCACCTTAATTAATGTTGTTAATTTTGATGTCTTATTTATCAATGTTTAATTTTGGATCATTTTTTTTCATTTATGAGATATGGTCCTAAAAATAAAATTATCCAAATCCGTGCACTGATTTTGAGGCCCTCATTGTGAGCTAGATTTGGGACTTTATATAATGTATTGAGATTTTGGTATAGAAGAATAAAATGGATCCAATATAACATAGGAACCTATATAAGAATAATTTTTCATTTTATATAATTGAATAAAAAATTATTCCCAAATCATTGAAATAAATTAAAACTATTAAAATGAAAAATAATTATTTTTTGCAATTAAACTCAAAAATACTTCAAAAACTATAAAATGTGAAAATTTAGATTAAAATAACACATTTTAGGGATTAAAAACAATTAAATTCAGAATAAAATAATTTAAAATATTTTTTCTATCAATTCCCCCACACTTAAACATTTCACTTCTAGACAATCATCTTATACCATGGTCAAAATAATCTTCTTAAAGCATAAATGAAAACATAACTCAATTATCATATCAAGGAAAAAACCATGACTCCTACATGGATAAAAATTTCCTAAATCCTAAGAAATAATATGAATCCATTCAATTTCATGTTAATTATCACATTCATGTCTTACAAACCTCCTTGAAAAAATATTTCTCTCCTCACTCAAGGATATTTTTTGTGGAGTTGTTATCATTCCAAAGAACATGTGTGATCTACATAGGCTTGTTATCCTACTAGAATCTCCACTTCAAAGAGTCACAAATATTTAAATGAAGAGGTATTTTTCATGGTTTGTTATTATGCTGGGTCTTGGAATTTTTTAAATTTAAAAACATCATAGGCATAATGGGGAGTGTTATGCTCTAAAGTGAATTAAATGCATGAAAAGTGTTTTTCTCAAGAATGGTGTGCTCCTTAATCAGATCGAAAATGATTCACTTATAAAAACCTCTTTATTTGGGAATTTCACAAATTTAATTTAAGCATCAATGAATTTCATCCCTCTTTTACCCAATTTGGAGCATTGTTTCAGTTTGAATTTAGATCTAGATTTCACTTCAGAATCATGTTTTTGAGGAAAAGAGAGGTAACTTTTGATCCTAAAAAATTAGTGAACCACCATAACAAATGTGTAATAAAATTTGGGATAACCTTACATTTCTTCATTATGAAATTTATTCCACCAAATAATTAATAAATATTGAAACACTTTCAATTCATCTCAAACAGATTTTTCAAGAAAGAAAAATATAGTCCATCTTCTCACTCCCCTGAACTTGAGTTCAACAATAATCATGAATTTAACTTCTAGAGCTAGTTGGAAACGGATAAATTTCTTGTAATATGGATTCCTAACAAGGTATTTCATTGATACTATGGGATTAAAGAAGGTAAGATGAAAAGGTAGGCCAAAATAAGATTTCAATGCAAAAGGGATTTCAAAGTGATGCCTCAATAATATTTGACGCATTCCATGAAATCTAACAGCTCTGAAAAAGAGAAAAATTACAAGTTCAAGATCACACAACATGTCTAAAAAATCTCAAGAAAAATATAAATGTAAGAATATTTCAAACAGGCTTAGAAACCTCTCAGGTTAGTCCAGATATACAATTTGGATAGTACTAATGCATATGAGTTTCACAATTAATCAAACTTCATCAAATTAAAAATTGGAAATAAAGAAACAAAATCCATTTATCAATAATTTAAATTCTCAAATAATCAAATAAATAAATGCACCATAAACACCAAGATGGTTTGAATTCTTATAAGTATTCAATTCATCTCAAGATTCCTAAAAACACAAAAAAAAATGAAATCATGAAAAATTTAGAAAAAAACATAAAAAATAAAAATGAAAGCATGTGAAAAATTACTACAAACAAGTTGAAATCCCTCCCCCACACTTATTATATTTACTAACCTATTTTTATCTCAAATTTGATAAATACACATTTTCACACAAAATTTATATAGGGTAACAAATAAAATAAAGAAAATGAAAGACCCACCCATATTTATTTTTAAATGGAAACCTTGAGTTAAGCTCGTAACTGCTACCACTTTGAAACTACATGAAATAAATTAAAAGACATAAAAAAAATAAAAAAAATTGAAAGGGGATAGGAAAAGGATAATTCTTGGTTTAACCCCCAAGTTGGTGCTAGGTTTTTACTTCCCCTAGTCAGGAAGTTGTAGTGGATTATCCCCAATCCGAAGGTGGTTGTGGTTTCTTTGAGATGAACCACCACATGTAACTTTTCCCAATGTCCATAAGTAAAAACTAAAATTAAAGAAACAAAAATAAGATAAGAAAACTCCCAACTCCCAAAAAATAAGAAATATAGAATCTAAGTTCAAGAGTGAGATGGAATATAATACAGGGGTTCTCCCTGATGACTTTGGTGGTGTCCTCTTCCATAAGGTATGAAATTTGTTGAAAATGAGGCAGTCACACCACCACCAACTTTTCCAACTCTTATTCTTAAATCACCACCACATGGGAGGTATCTTCCTTAACATACAAGGCCCAATCTATTCGTGATATATCATAAATTTTAGAATATTTGAAGTCAGAAATCAATTCATCTTGAATAATATTAAAACATGATGAATTGATAAAGAAATCTTCTCTTTCTAGTATGTCATCTTGGAAATTGATCTCTTCGGGAAAGACCATTGGAAAATATATCTCAGCAGTTACATCTTCATATTTGTCTTCTAAAGAAATATAGAGGTGGAAAGGTGCTTATTTTTAAATACCAATGATGGGAAGATCAATTTTCAGTTTATCTTTAACAAAGTGATTCCAAGATTATTCCAAAAAAAATTGATCTTCCATAAGTGCATCAGCTTCCATGTTTTCTTCAAGGACCTCCTTGAGCGATGGTTGAGTGTGGGATTCTGTAACTAACTCCATTATAATATCATTCACACCCAAATTAGGTTCATTAATGTAAAAATGATTTTTGAAATATCTTCTACCACTTGTTTTGGTTCAGGTTCTGGCTCAGGTTCGGGTTATGGTTGCTCTTGACATGCATGTACATATTCAGTTATCAACACTATTTTCTCCCCAAGTTTTCCACTACATCACTAATATTTTGAAACTTATCATCAAGATAATTGTAAACTTCTTCTAGTACTTGAGATTCATTAGTCCATGTAGAATAATTTGAATTGAAATACATAATAAACTAAGATATTTTTTTGTTTTTAAAATTTATGATTTTTTTAAATGAAAGGAAAATTATTTAAAAAATGTGAATAAAAATAGTTAGTGAATACCACTTATATACCTTTAAATGGTTCCAATTTTATGAAATGTGGTCGTGTGAGCTCTCAAAAATATTTATAACTAAGTGAAGCATAGTGTCTAACCAAGATCATTCTCTTGAGGAGTTGTTGTGGTCAATCACTCACTAATTCTAATTCAATTTTTTTATATTTTATATATATATGAAATAAAATGAACAAAAAATGGGATTGATAATATAAAATTAAAAACCAAAATTAAACATGAAAATGCTATGAAAATATAATGAATGCAAACAAAATGATGTTAGGAAGAAAGGAGACATTCCTGGGAGAATCACCCCAAGTGAACCTTCATCGTCTCTTAATTAGTTTCGAGTTTACTTAATGAACACACTCCATAGTATGTTTGAACACCCAAATATTAATATGGTTGTGAATATATGGTGATCTCAATGATCACCGAGATAACACACATCTACCTCCTCGATCAAGGGAAAATATTGTAGAATTAAAGCTAAATCTCAAGTGGCAAGTGGAGACACAAAGGATATTTTCCCACTATGACCCCCCTTGATATAACTCTAATAAAATAAGAAACATTAAAAATAAATGTTCAAAGACTTGAGTTTACCACTTGATTACTCCCTCGGGATAGCTACTCATTATCAGGGGCATAAGAGTTCACAGTGATGAAGAAAATGAGGGAAGAAAACAAAAGAGAGAAACAATACGAGAGAAAGGATAACACTTAAATTAAAATATAAAATTCCATTAAATAAAAAAATTAAAATAAAATAAAAGACTAAAATAAATATAATTACCAAAAAAGGATACCCTAAGTTTTCAACAACTTGAAATCAAGAAGAAATATTCTTTTATAGGCAAAAGAGGTGAAACTTTTGACTTCAAAAAGTTATTCTGGATTATGATGTGTGGATAACCCGTTAAATGAAATAATTTTAAAAAGTGTTCTTATTAAAAGTAGTTATAATATCTCTCCTATATAGGAACACAAAATTTTAACTTCATTGGCCAATAAATGAAGGATTTATGATCTATTTACTCAAGATATTTAATCTGATCGGGTTGACTGTTCTTATTCTAATTCACTGGGTTCCAATGCATTTACAGCCTTGAAAATATAGTAATCACTCTCATACAAATTAATGAAATTTTTTACATATAATTTCCTATTTCTACATGTGTAATTAGATCTAATTTTTTTAATTTATGAGATATGGTCTAGAAAATAAAATTATCTAGATCGATGTGAAGATTTTGAGGCCCTCCTTATGAGATGGATTTGGGCCTTCAAATGGTAGATTGGGATTTTGGTCCAAAATAATAAAATTAATACCATAAAACATAGTAACCTATAAAAGAATAATTTTTCAGTTTATATAAATTAATTAAATTTTATGTCCAAAACAATGAAATAAATTAAAATTGTTAAAATGGAAAATAACCCATTTTTGCAATTAAGCTCAAAAATACTTCAAAAATATAAAATGTGACAATTCCCCTTGAAATAAAAAATTGTTGGGATTGAAACACTTAAATTAAGAATAAAATAACTAAAAATATTTGTTCTCTCACACTTAAACATTTCACTCCTAGGAAATCATCTTATACCATGGTCAAAACATACTTCTCAAAGAATAAATGAAAACACAACTCAATTATCATATCAAGAAAAATAGCATGCATCCTACAAGGATAAAAATTCCTTAAATCCTCATAAATAATCTGAATCCATTAAATTTATTATTAATAATCACATTCATGTCAAACCAACCTCCCTGGAAAAATATTTCTCTCTTCACTCAAGGATATTTTTTGTGGAGTTTTTCTTATTCCCAAGAACATGTGTGATCTCTAAAGGATTACTATCTTCCTATAATATCCACTTCAAGGAGTCACAAATAAGTCAATCATGAGTTATTTTTCATGGGTTTTTCTGAGGCTGAGGGTTGGCAGGTTTTATATGTTAAAACATCAGAGGTAGAATGAGGAGGGTTATGCTCTAAAGTGAAGTAAATGCATGAAAACTATTTTTCCCAATAAAGGTGTTCTCCTCAATAAGCTCGAAAATGATTCACCTCTAAACACATCTTTATTTGAGAATTTTACATTTTTAATTTCATCATCAATGAATTTCATCCTTCTTTTACCTAATTTGGTGCACTGTTTCATCTTGAATTTAGATTTGGATTTCTCTTCAGAATCATGTTTTTTAGGAAAATAGAGGTAGCTTTTGATATTCAAAAATTAGGGAACCCCCTTCCAAAATTTGTGATGAAATTTGTTCTACCCATCCATATTTTTATAATTATATTTATTCTATCCTATAAAAAAATATGGCAACACTTTCAATTCATCTCAAACAGATTCTTCAAGACAGCAAAATATAGCCCATCTTCTCCCTCCCCCACACTTGAGCTTCACAATAATCATGAATTTAACTTCTAGAGCTAGTTGGAAAGTGATAATTGTCTTGTAATGTGGTTTCCTAACAAGTTATTTCAGGGATACTAGAGGATTAAAGAAGGTCAAATGAAAAGGTAGTCTGAAAATAAGAGTTCAATGAAAAAGGGATTTCAAAGTGATGCCTCAATTCTA
Source organism: Viscum album (assembly GCA_963277665.1). NCBI lineage: Eukaryota > Viridiplantae > Streptophyta > Magnoliopsida > Santalales > Viscaceae > Viscum > Viscum album. The sequence goes on along the minus strand of OY728123.1, from coordinate 1,836,040 downwards.
CATGACACATTCTATGAAATCTAACAGCTTTGAAAAAGAGAAAAATAAAAAGTTCTGGATCACACAAAATGTATCGAGACTCTCAAGAAAAAGCAAAATGTAAGAAGATGTTAAATTGGTTCAGAAACCTCTCTAATTAGTCTAGATAGTCAATTGGGATAGTACTAATGTATATGATTTTCACAATCAATCAAACTTCATCAAATGAAATGATTAAAAATCAAGAAACAAAATCCATTCATCAATCATTTAAATCCTTGAATACTCCAATCAAGTAATGCACAAAAAACACCAAGATGGTTTGAATTTTCCAAAGTATTCAATTCAGATTAAGATTCCTAAAAACACACAAAAAAATGAAAGCATGAAAAATTCATAAAAAAACATGAAAAATAAAATAAAATCACATGAAAAAATACTACAAAAAAGTTAAAATCCACCCCCCACACTTATTCCATTTACTATCTTATTTTATCTCAAATTTGATCAAGATACATTTTCAAATAGAATTTATATTGGATAGATAATAGAATAAAGGAAAGACACAACCTGATTTATTTCTCAATGGCAGTTTTGAGTTAAGCTAGTATCTACTACCATAATAAAACTATAAGAAAGAAATGAAAATACATAATAAAAATAAATAAAAAGAAATTTAAAGGGTATAGAAAATAGATAATTCTTAATTTAAGCCCCAATTGGGTGCTAGGTTTTTATTACCCCTAGTTAAGCAGTTTAAGTGGATTATCACCAATCTGAAGGTGGGTGTGGTTTCTTTGAGATGAACCCCCACATGTTACTTTTACCAAAGTCCATGAGTAAACACTAAAATTAAAGAAACCCAAATAATATAAGAAAAATCAAAATTCCAAAGAAATAAGAAATATAGAATCTGAGTTCAAGAGTGCATGGGAATAGAATATTGGGGTGCTCCCTGATGACTTATGTGGTGTCCTTCTCAATAAGGTATGAATGTTATTCTAAAGGAGGTAGTTGCACCACCACCAACTTGTCCAGCTCTTCTTCTTAAATCACCACCACATGGGAGGTATCTTACTTAACATCCAAGGCCTACTCCTTTTATGATATATCATAAATTTCAGAATAGTGGAAGTCAGAAAACAATTCTTCTTGAATAAGATTAAAACGTGATGAATCGATAAAGAAATATCCCATTTCTAGTATTTAAGCTTGGAAATTGATATCTTTTAGAAATAACATTGGAAACAATATATCAGCAGGTGTATCTTCATCATTGTCTTCCAAAGAAAGAGAGAGTTAGAAAGGTGCTTATTTTTTAATATCAATGACGAGAAGATAAATTTTTAGGTTATCTTCAACAAAGTGATTCCAGGATTCTTCAAAGATTGTTGATCTTCCATAACTGCATCAGCTTACATGTTTTCTTCAAGGACCTACTAGAGAAATGGTTGTGTGTGAGATGATGTAATTAACTACTTCAGTATCTCCTTATTGACCACCTCAGGTTCTTTAACATAAAAAATGACTGGTGAAATCTCTTCCACCACTTTTTTTGGTTCAGGTTCGTGCTCTGGTTCGGGCTCTGGTTTCTCTTTACAAGCATGTACCTCCTCCTCCAATGTCCTGAAGGCCTTAGATTTTTTTTATTTTAAAATAAAACCCCCTTTTAAGGTAATAATGGGAACCCGAACATACTTCATGGACTTAAAACATTACATAAACCAAGGTAAGAAAATAAAACCCAGACTGACAACTTGGAGCTACCTCTCCCCAGCAATTAAAACATGGTAAAGTTATCCACCATTGCAAGAATGTATGGAAAACATGTTTCCTATGTCAAAGAACATGCCCGATCTGATGGCCGATGTCATACCCTCTCAAACATCCAATTCCGTGAAGCCTACAAATGTGAACTGCCAACTCTGAATCCTCCTGTGAGACATGTTCTTTGAGGTCAAGTCTGGATGAATCTTTATAACCTGAGTCTCAAAAACCAACCCACCATAAAACTAAAGAAAATACCAGCATACATGAGTCCAAACAACACCATTAATCGCCATCCTAGATAGACTCTGATGCACTCAACGAGATGTCCCTACCACCATAGCCGTAGAAGCCTGAAATACAATCCAAGAGACGTGATTCCAAGCCGTCATCACCTAAGACTAGATGGGCCAAACCCACGCCAAGGGAAATCCACCAATGAGGGTATCTTGGTCATCCTGCAATAGAAACGCCACTATGGTCATGGATCTACTCTGATCAGAACTACAAATGCATCCACACTAGGTTCTAAATAAATTTGGTCATGGTGGCAAGAGAACATCGGGGAGGGGCATATGTGAACCAGCAACGACAAACCAGGACAACCAATGAATCACCAAATACCGAGAGAAATGAACAAAACCACTGAAACCAAACCATAAAACCAATAAAACACATAGTTGTGCCTCGATCAAGATCGTCCCCACTCCATGCTACTATAGATATGATGCATGCCACACCAATAACCCATCGGACAACACCTAGCCACGCCGGACGAATAGAGAAACCAGAACCTAACCTTAGACGCCAGATAGACCGAGCCACACCGAACTGAACCAATATTGGAGCCATGCTATTCCATTCCGTTGTCGGGAGTCATGAATCTAATATTTATTTTTCCATATAGAATAATTTTAATTGAAATATATAATTAACTAAGAGATTTTGTTTTTAAATTTTATGATTTTTTTATTTTTTTTAAAAGAAAGGGAAATTATTTACAAAATGTGAATAATCATATTGAGTTAATTCCACTTGTATCCTCAGAAATGATTCCAATTTGATGAAGCATTGTCCTGAGCACTCTCAAAAAAATTTATAACTAAGTGCAGCACAGTGGCTATCAAAGATCGTTCTCTTGAGGATCTCTTGCGGTCAATCACTCACTACTTCTAATTCAATTTTTTATATTTTCTATATATATGAAATAAAATGACCAAAAGAAGGGATTTATAATTGAAAATTCAAAATTAAAATTAAACATGAAAATTCAATGTGAATAGAGTGGATGCAAAAAAAATGTTAGGAATAAAGGAGACATTCCCAAGAGAATCACCCGGAGTAAACCTTCATCGTCACTTAATTAGTTTCTAATTTACTTAATTAACACACTCCATAATATCTCTGAACATCATAATATGTATATGGTTTTGAATATATGATTCTCTCAATGATCACTGAGATACCACACATCCACCTCCTCGGTCGAGGGAAAATATTGCAGAAGTGAATGTTAAACCTCATGTGGAAAGTGAAGACACAAAGACGCATTTCCCACCAAAATCAACCTTTTTATAACTCTAACAAAATACTAAATATTAAAAATAAATTTTCAAAGACTTGGGTTCATCACTTTATTACTCCTCTGGGAAATTACTCAGGTTAGCTACTCATGATCATGAGCATAAGAGTTCACACTAGTGAAGAAAATGGGGAAAGAAAACAAAAGAGAGAAAGAATATGAGAGAAAGGATAACACTTAAATTAAAACATAAAATTCCATTAATTAATGAAATTAAAAAAAAATACTAAAATACATATATTTTCCAAAAAACACTACCCCTAAGTTTTCAACAACTTTAAATGAAGAAGAAAGAATCTTTTATAGGAAAAAGAGGTGAAAAGTTTGGATCCAAAAAGTTATTCATACATATGATGCATGTATAACCCACTAAATGACCTAATTTTGAAAAAAATCTTAAAAGTTTTTATAGTATTTCTATTCTTTCAACCCAAAAAATTTGAGCTTGATTGGACAAGAAATGAGGGATTTATATCTGATTTACTCAGGATATTTAATCTGACAAGGCTGATTGTCCATAATCCAATTCACCATGTTCCAAAAAATTTATGGCCTTAAAAATATAGAAATCATGCTAATAAAACATAATGAAATTTATTAATTTTGATGTTATATTTATCCATGTTTAATTTGAGATATTTTTTTGGTAATTTATGATATATTTTCCCAATAATAAAATCATCTAGATCTGTGTGCAGATTTTGAGGCCCTCCATTTGATTTGGATTTAGGCCTTCAAATGATGGATTGAACTTTTGATCTAAAAGAATAAAATAAATATCATCGAACATAGGAACCTATAAAAGAATAATTTTTCAGTTTAGATAAGTTAATAATAAGTTATGGCCGAAAAAATTAAATAAATTAAAAGTGTTAAAAAACAAAATAATCCATTTTTGCAATTAATCTAAAAAATACTTGAAAAAATATAAAATGTGAAAATTTACCATGAAATAACACATTATTGGGATCAAAAACACTGAAATTGAGAATAAAATAATGAAAAATATTTGTTCTATCAATTACCCCATACGTAAACATTACACTCCTTGGCAATCATCTTATACCATGGTCAAAACAAATTTCTCAGAGCATAAATGAGAACAAAACTCTATTATCATATCAAGGAAAATATCACACCTCCTACATGGATAAAAATTACCTAACTCCTAATAAATAATTTGAATCCATTTAATTTAATGTTAACCTTCACATGCATGTCATACCTACCTCCCCAGAAAAATATTTCTCTTTTCACTCAAGGATATTTTTTGTGGATTTTTTCTCATTACCAAGAACATGTGTGATCTCCATAGGATTATTATCCTCTTAGAATCTCCACTTTAAAGAGTAAAAAATGTGTCAAACATGAATTATTTTTCATGGTTTGTTCTGATGCGGTGGGTTATTAGGTTTTACATGTAAAAAATCAAAGGAAGAATGGGGAGGGTTATGCTCTAAAGTAAAGTAAATGCATGAAAATAGTTTTTCACAAGAATGGTTTACTCTTAAATCAGCTTGAAAATGATTCCTATCCAAAAACCTATTTCTTTATGAAGTTCGCACTTATAATTTCAACATAAATGAATTTTGACCCTCTTTTACCCAATTTGGAGCATTGTTTCATCTTGAATTTAGATTTGGATTTCTGTTCAAAATCATGTTTTTGAGGAAAAGAGAGATAGATTTTGATCTTTAAAAATTAGTGAACCCCCATCCCAAATGTGTAATAAAATTTGGGCTACCCATCCATATTTACATCATGAAATTTATTCCACCCAATAATCAATATATATGGCAACAATATCAATTCAACTCAAGAAGATTCTTTAAGAAAGAAAAATATTGACCATCTTCTCCATCCTCCACACTTGAGTTCAATAATAATCATGCATTTAAATTCTAGAAAAGGTTGGAAAGGGATAAATGTCTTGTAATGTGTATTCCTAAAAATTTATTTCATGGATACTAAGGGATTAAATAAGGTTAGATGAAAAGTTAGTCCAAAATAAGTGTTTAATGAAAAAGGTATTTTAAAGTGATGCCTCAATCATACTTGACACATTCCATTAAATCTAACATCTTTGAAAAAAATAAAAACAGAAATTTTTAGATCATATAACATTTCTCGAGACTCTAAAGAAGAATAGAAATGTAAGAAGATTTTAAAGAGGTTTAGAAACCTATCATTTTGGGAAAGATGTTCAATTTGAATAGTACTAATGCATATGAGTTTCACAATCAATCAAACTTCATCAAATGTAATAATTGGAAACAAAGAAACAAAATTCATTCAGAAATAATTTAAATACTCAAATACTAAAATCAATTAATGTATAAAAAACCCAAGATGTTTTGAAGTTTCTGAAGTATTCAATTCATCTCAATATTCCATAAAACAAACAAAAAAATGAAATCATGAAAAAATTAGAAAAAAAACATGAAAAATAAAATAAAAGCACACATAAAATTACTAAAAACAAGTTTAAATTCTTCCCCCAAACTTATTCCATTTACTACAATCTTTTTATCTCAAATAATATCATGAGACATTTTCACGCATAATTTATATTGGGTAGAAAATAAAATAAATAAAAGGAAAGACACAACCTGATTTATTTTTCAATTGTATCCTTGAGTTAAGATCTTAGCTACTACCACTTTAAAACTACAAGAAAGAAATGAAAAGACATAATAAAAATAAATAAAAATAAATTTAAAGGGGATAGAAAAGGTATAATTCTTGGTTTAACTCCCAAGCGGGTGATAGGTCTTTACTACCCCTAGTCAAGTAGTTGCATTGGATTATCCTCAATCCAAATGTGGATGTGGTTTCTTTGAGATGAACCACCACATGTGACTTTTCCCAATATACATGAGTAAACACTGAAAGTAAATAAATCCAAATAAGATAAGAAAACTCCCAACTCCCAAGAAATATGAAATATAGAATATGAGTTCAATAGTGCAAGGTAATAGAATATAGTTGTGATTCTTAATGACTTTTGTGGTGTCCTCCTCCATAACATATGAAAGTTTTTGTAAAGGAGGTAGTCGCACCACCACCAACTTGTACACCTATTCTTCTTCAATCCCCACCACATGGTAGGTATCTTCCTTAAAATCCAAGGTCTTATCCATTTGTTATGTATCAGAAATTATAGAATAGTGGATGTCAGAAAACAATTTATCTTGAATAATATTAAAACATGATGAATTGATAAAGAAACCTTCCATTTATAGTATGTCATATTAAAAAATGATCTCTTCAGGAAAGATCATTGGAAAATATATCTTATTATTTGCATCTTCATAATTGTATTCCAAAGTAAAAGAGAGGTGTAAATGTGCTAATTTATAAATATCAATGATGGGAAGATCAATTTTCCGATTATCTTCAACAAATTGATTCAAGGATTCTTCCAAAAATTGTTGATCTTCCATAAGTGCATTAGCTGCCTTGTTTTCTTCAAGGACCTCCTTGAGAAATTTTTTAGTGTGGATGATTTAATTAACTCCTTTAGTATATCCCCATCACCCACATCAGGTTATTTAACATAAAAAATTATTGGTAAAATCTCTTCCACCACTTGTTCTGGTTCTGGTTCTAACTCAGGTTCGGTCTCTGGTTTCTCTTGACATGTATGTAAATATTTAATTGTAAACTCTATTTTTCCCTCCAATTTTTACACTATATCGCTAATAATTTTAAACTTATAATCAATATAATATTAAACTTCTTCTAGAACCTAAGATTCATAAGTCCATCTAGAATAATTTGAATTGAAATACATAAGGAACTAAGTGATTTTATTTTGTTTTTAAAATTTATGATTTTTTTGATTTTTTTTAAATTAAAGGAAACTTATTTACAAAATATGAATAAAATAAATGAGTGAATAACACATTAATCCTCATAAATAGTGCCAATTTGATGAATTGTTATCTTGTGTACTTTCAAAAAATATTTATAACAAAGTGCATCACAATGGTTGACCTAAATAGTTCTTTTGAGGAGTTATTGTAGTCAATCACTCACTACTTCTAATTAATTTTTTTTTATATTTTCTATATATATGAAATAAAATTACCAGAAAAGGGGATTGATAATTGAAAATTAAAAACTAAAATTATACATTCAAATTCAATGAAAACATAATGAATACAAACAAAATGATGTTAGGAAGAAAGGAGAAAATCTCGAGAGAATCACCCAGAGTGAACATTCATTGTCTCTTAATTAGTTTTTAATTTACTTAATAAAAACGCTCCATAGTATGTGTGAAAATACTCTTATCCATATATTTATTAATATATGGTTCTGTCAATGATCGCTAAGAGAACAAACATCCTCCTCATCGATCGAGGGAAAATATTGCATAAGTGAAAGCTAAACCTTGGGTGGCAAGTGGAGACACAAAGGCATATTTCCCACGAACATCCCCCTCAGTATAACTCTAGTAAAATAATAAACATTAAAAATAAATGATCAGATATTTGGGTTCATCACTTTATTACTTCCATGGGAACTTTCTTGGGTTAGCTACTCATGATCACAAGCAAAAGAGTTCACAGTGATGAAGAAAATGGCAGAAGAAAACAAAAGAGAGAGAATATGAGAGAAAGGATAACACTTAAATTAAAACATGAAATGTCATTAAATAATTATATGAAAAAAATACTAAACTACATATAATTACCAACAAAGGCTACCCCTAAGTAGTCAACAACTTTAAATGAAGAAGAAAGACTCTTTTATAGGAAAACGAGGTGAAAATTTTGGCTCAAAAAAGTTCTTCTTAAAGCTGACACATGGATGACAGAATAAATGACCTAATTTTGGAATGTGTTATTATGGAAAGTTTTTATAATATATTTCTTATTTTGGTCCACAAAATATGAAATTTATTAGCCAATAAATAAAGGAGTTATGTCCGATTTACTTAGGATATTTAATCTGACCAGGCTGACTATTTTTATTTCAATTCACTGAGTTCCAATGCATTTATGGAGTTGGAAATATATGAATCATGCTCATAACCATTAATTAAAATTGTTAATTTGGATTTAATCTTACTCCTTGTTTAATTTTAGCTCATTCTATTTGGAAATTTGTGATATATGGTCCCAATAATAAAATTATCCATATATGTGCGTAGATTTCTAACCCCTCATTGTGAGCTGGATTTGGGACTTCAAATGGTGGACTGAGATTTTAGTCCAGAAGAATAAAATGAATCCCATAAAACATAGTAACCCATAAAAGAATATTTTTTAATTTTATATAATAGAATAAAAATTTATGTTTGAAACATTGAAATAAATTAAAACTGTTCAAATTCAAAATAATCCATTTTTGCAATTAAGCTCAAAAATACATAAAAAACAATAAAATGTGACAATTACCCTTTAAATAAAACATTGATGGGATTAAAAGCACTAAAATTAAGAATAAAATAATTAAAAATATTTTTTCTATCAATTCCCCCACACTTAAACATTGTACTCCTAGGCAATCATCTTATAACATGTTCAAAACAAATTTCTCAAAGCATAAATGACAACACAACTAAATTATCATATCAAGGAATATATAATGCCTCTTAAATCGATAAAAATTCCATAAATCCTATGAAATCATATGAATCCATTCAATTTCATGTTAATACTCACATGAAAGTCTAACCTACCTCCACAGAAAAATATTTCTCTCTTCACTCAAGAATATATTTTGTGGAGTTTTTCTCATTTCCAAGAACATGTGTGATCTCCATAGACTTGATATCCTCCTAGAATATCCACTTAAAAGAGTCAAAAATGTGTCAATCATGATGTATTTTTCATGGTTTGTTCTGAGGCTGAGGGTTGTTAGGTTCTAAATGTAAAAACATCAGATGTAGAATGAGGAGGTTTATGCTCTAATGTAAAGTAAATACATGAAAAAAGTTTTTCTAAAAAATGGTGTGCTCCTAAATCAGATAAAAAATGATTCACCTATAAAAACATATTTATTTAGGAATTTTACACTTTTAATTTCATAATAAATTAATTTCATCCACTTTTTCCCAACTTGGATCATTGTTTCGGCTTGAATTTAGATCTAGATTTCACTTCAGAATCATGTTTTTGAGGAAAAGAGAGGTAGATTTTGATCTTAAACAATTAGTGAACCCCCATACCAAATTGTGATTAAATTTTGGATACCAATCCATATTTAAATAATGAAATTACTTCCACACAATAAGGAATAAATATGGAAACACTTTCAATTCAACTCAAACAGATTCTTCAAGAAAGAAAAATGTAGTTTATCTTCTCCCTCCCCCACACTTAAGTTCAACAATAATCATGAATTTAAATTCTAGTTTTGGTTGGAAAGTTATAAATGTATTTTAATGTGTATTCTTAACAAGGTATTTCATGGATACTAGGGGATTAAAGAAGTTTATATGAAAATGTGGGCCAAAATAAGAGTTTAACGCAAAAGGGCTTTCAAAGTGATGTCTCAATCATACTTGACATATTCCATGAAATATAACAGCTTTTAAAAAGAGAAAAATAGAAAGTTATGGATCAAAAAACATGTCTCTAGACTCTCAAGAAAAATATAAATGTAAGAAGATGTTAAACAGGTTTAGAAACCTCTCCCGTTGGGAAAGATATTCAATTTGGGCAGTACTAATGCATATGAGTTTCATAATAAATCAAACTTCATCAAATGAAATAATTGGAAATAAAGAAACAAAATCAATTCATAAATCATTTAAATCCTCAAATACTAAAATCAAGTAATGCACTAAAAACACTAAGATGGTTTGAATTTTCTGAAGTATTCAATTCAGCTCAAGATTCCTAAAAACAAAAAAAATGAAAGCATGAAAAATTTAGAAAAAAACATGAAAAATAAAATGAAAGCACATGAAAAATTACTAAAAACAAGTTAAAATACCTCCCCCACACTTATTCCATTTACTACCCTCTTTTTAGCTCAAACTACAACAAGAAAAGTTTTCACACAGAATTTATATTGGGAAGAAAATAAAATAAAGAAAAGGAAAGACACAACCGATTTTTTTTTAATGGAAATATTGAGTTAATATCCTAGCTGCTACCACTTTAAAACTACAAGAATTAAATTAAAAGAAAAAATAAAAATAAACAAAAAGGAATTTAAAGGGGATAGAAAATAGATAATACTTGGTTTAACCCCCAAGTGGGTGTTAGGTTTTTACTACCCTTAGTCTGGAAGTTGTAGTGGATTATCCCCAATCTGAAGGTGGGTGTGGTTCCTTTAAGATGAAACACCACATGTGAATTTTACCAATGTCCATGAGTAAACATTGAAAGTAAATAAACCCAAATAAGATAATAAAACTCCCAACTACCAAGAAATAAGAAAGGTAGAATCTTGGTTCAAGATTGTGAGTGTCATGAATTGAATTCGGTCACCACTATTATTGGCCCCAAACCTAGCCCATGGTAAGTCCAGAAGGGTGTTCCCTATCCCCATGTTTTGGCATAAGTTATTGGGTATCGTTTATCTTGGTTTTGGAATGATTTACCTGAATATGTATACATAAAACATCAAAAAATTGATAAACTAAATCTGAAAAATTCATACCAAACAAGGTTTATAAAAAAATCTAGAACTGAATAAATAAGTTCAAATACACTAAAAAATGTCAAAATACACAAAGAAACAACAGAAAAATAGACCCAAGGACTCCACACAACATGGGGTCATCACCCACAATCCGTCTCCATAACTTCTCACCAAGGATGAGAACAAACACCCTGAACCGCCATCACCCATAGCCTTACCTTTACCTGAGTCAAGCATAATAAAGTATAATTAAACCCAAGTTGTGTAATTAGGGTGTGATACTAATACCAATATTATACCACCCAATTATTCCAAAGAGAATGTAGTACACTGTGAAAAATCAAGCAGTTTTAATACGTAATGAAAAGCGGCGACAAATTCTAAGAAATGAAACTTTCAATTGAAAATAGTTTTCAAGATAAAACATTCAGAATGTTAACACATTTAAATGGTAATTTTAGATACTGTAATATACTATCAAAAAACCGAAATACAAGGGAAAATACCACAAATCTAATGAGATACAAAATCGGGAACACCCCTAGGCACTAGATAGTCTCGGGCCCCATGTACCTCATACCTCGGTGTAAAGTAACCATAGTAAAATATGTTCTCATGAACGACCCACTAGTAGGGAAAATACCCATAACCTAGGGGTCCCCAATCATCATCCATATAGTTTAGTTAGATTTTTTTATCCAAATTCTAAGTGAAACAGGAATAAAACCCATCTGGTCTACTAGCCGTACTAGTACATATCTACCCCACCTAGGTACCCGGGCTTCCCCCTTTGTGCTCAAAAAATTTCAGCATGATAAATAAATAAATTTTCATATAAACCACCACTACTGGTCACATACAAACATTACAGTAGATATACATATTTTAAACCACTTAAAACACACAAAAAAACATTTTGATTTTTAAATAAAACAATTTCTCAAAATTCTGTGTTGTTTTTCACCCAAAACTCCTTGAAAACTCCACTTTGTACACTATGTGCACACTTGTAAGTTACCAAAACAGAAAAGGCATCCCAATAAATTTCAATGAAACCAACAAATCAATTTTAGGATAGCCCCATGTGAACCAAGAAATGATAACTTTGTAAAACCTCTATTTACAGACAAACATAGAACTTAATGTTCACATGTTCCACAAATACCATTAAACCCCATTTTTGAATAAAAACCAAAGGTTATAAACATTAAAAATAGTATTTTAATCCCTATTATAGTTCAATAAAAAAACTAAGTGTTTATAGGGCATCTCCAAATAAACCAATAAAACATTTCTTTGGAAAACCCCCAATTTCACAACAAATTGGTATTTAAAATTCAATTGCAATAAAAAAAACACTAAAACTAATTTTTTAAGAAATAATAAAATGATATAAACCTAAAAATATGATAAATACATCATGATAATACAAAAATGTTGCATAAACATTGAAATCACCTACCAAATCAAAGGTAACCCTTGAATCACCGTGTGAAAATAAAGTCGCACCCCCACTGCACTAAGAGGGACTTAGATCGAACCTAAAACCACAATAATTGACCAAGAAAACACAAGGTTAAACACTATGTTCGAAACCATACCCCCTGGTCATTCGTAAATTCAAATAAATTGAAAGAAAATTTATGGAAAGGGGAGGAACTAAGGAGGAGAGACGCTTACTTGAGATTCTTTGAAGTTACTCCACAAAATCCCCCTAAAAATGGGGTTCCAAAGAGGTTTTGGGAGACTTTTAGGGATTAAATGGATGTTAGGTTTGATGTGGAGGAGTAAGGGTAGAATTATAAATTTTAATGGAGGAAAAAGAGTAAGAATTTAGAGAGTTATGAAGGAAAGAAGTTACCTCTTAAAATAGGGACGATTTGAGAAACCCTATGAAGTTATGTACTAAATTGAAATGAATAAAAGCTCTAAAGAGGGTGGTAGGATAATGGGTGTGTGAATGGGTTCAGTGTTCTTGGGTGAGACTTTTAATCACTAAAAAATCCTTAAAATTTAATAATTTATTAATTAAAAAATTTGTTTTATAAAACTGGAAATGGGATTTCGGGCTGGCCCAATTCCTTAAATAAAAACCCAAATCCACCATTATTATTTATTTATAAAGGTTCCAAATTGAAATGGTGATGTTAATAGGTCAAGTAAGTCCATTGAGGAATTATAATGGGTGAAAAATATTAAAAAATGAAATAGTTATAAAAGAAAAAAATTGGTTTTTTAAATCTAGAAATGGGATCACAGTTTGGCCCAAATCATGAAAACTCACCATTTCCTCCCAAAAATCATGGGAAACCCCCAAAAAAGCATGAATTTAAATTAAATGAAATTTAAATTTAAAATAATTCATATATGTGACAATTCTCCCCACCGTGAAATATTGTTTTCCCTATAAATTCAACCTGAATCTTGATTGGAAAACAAGAACGGGTACTCTTCCTCGACCCATGACTTCCGCTCCCATGTCTGATGTGTATCATTCTCATGTTGCCAAAGAACCCGTAAAAACATAATGGACTTCCCTCGAAGTAACTTCTCTTGGTAGTTCACTATTTTCACCAGCTTCTCAACAACAAACAAGTCAGGCTCTATCTCCAGTTCTTCCCAACTAAGTACATGTGACGGATCCGAGTTGTATTTCTTCAACTGGAAGATGTGTAAGACATCATGGATGGATGTAAATTGAGAAGTTAAATACAACCTATATTCCACCTTTCCAATATTCTCATTGATCTCAAAGGTCCTGACATACCATGGCTTCAGCTTCCCGTGCTTCCTCAATCGACGATGGCCCAGACGAGGGGCCACCTTCAAGAATACCCTGTCACCCATAGAAAACTCGAGGTCTCGAAACCTCTGGTCAACATATGATTTATGATGAATCTAAGATATCAAAAATCAATACCTGACCAATTTTACCTTCTTAGACATCTCTTTCACCAGATTCGGCCCCAATAGTGAGGTCTCACCTACCTCATCCCAACACGGGGGGATCGACAAGGCCGACCATAGAGCGCCTCAAAAGGATACATTCAAATCAAGGATTGGTAACTGTTATTATAAGAAAAATCAACCAACCCCAAATGGTTATCCCAAAAACTTCCAAATTCTAGGACACATGCATGGATCATGTCCTCCAAAATCTGATTCTCCCACTCTGTCTGACCATCTGTCTGAGGATGGTATGTCATGCTCATATTAATCTAAGACCCTAAGACTTTCTAAATCCATTCCTATAATCAAGAAGTGAAATGGGGGTCTCTATCTAAGACAACTACTAATGGAACGCCATGGAGTCTCAACTCCTCCTGAAGATACAAATGGCCCAACTCATCCACTTTAGTTGTATCTCTAATTGGAATGAAGTGGGATAATTTGGTTAGACAATCAATCACCAACCAAATGGAATTATTACCCTGAGGTGTACAAGGTAAGCCAACAATGAAGTCCATGGAAATTTCATCCCACTTCTAGGTAGGAAAGGGTAATGGATGGAACAAACCTGAGCGAATTTGATGCTCTATTTTCACCCGTTGGCATGCATAGCATCTCGACACAATTTATGCTATGTCTCATCTCATACCATGCCACCAGAACTACCGATGGACATCATAATACATCTTGTTGGAACCTGTATGGACAGACCACTGAGACTGGTGGTTGTCCTCTATTACCACCTTCCATAGAGATAACGACACTACTAAACGTCCCTTGAAGAACAATATACCCCCGGGAGACGATGACCAATCAGAGGATGTATCCCCACCATGAAGAAACTTCTTTGACCGATAATGAAGCTCATAACTGGGTTGTTCCCACTGAATCAACTCCAACAGATAAGGATTCAAATGGACGCTTTCCAAGAATGCACCTCCATTGTGCTCCCTGGTCTCCACATGCATTTGAGAAAAGAGCCCCATCAAAGTCCACTCATCACTAGACTTCCTCAAAACCTTCACTAGAACTCTTCTGCTCAAAGATTCGGCCACCACATTACCCTTGACTAGGGTATAGACAATTTCAAATTCGAACCCCTGTATGTACTCAATCCAACGATACTACCTCAAGTTGAGGTCCTTTTGCGAGAAGATATAGGCCAAGATTTTGTGATTAGAGTAGACCACAAAATTCTCCCCAAAGAGGTAGTGATGCCAAGTCTTCAAAGCATGCATCACCACTTCTAACTCCAAGTCATGGGTTGGGAAGTTCTTTTCGTGTGGTTGAAGTTGGAGAGATCCATAAACCACCACATGATCATCCTATATAAGCATGCACCCAAGACCCATACCTGAAGCATCACAATAGAACACATACCCCTTTCCATCATTTGGAAAAATCATCATGGGGGCGGTATTAAACCACCTCTTTATCTCCTAAAATGATGCCTGACATTATAGGGCCCATAAAAACATCACCCCTTTCCAAGTGAGCGCAAACATTGGTGAAGAAAGCTGAGAGAAATCCTGAATGAATCGCCTATAATAACCATCCAGGCCAAGGAAACTCCTAATCTCGAACAAATTCTTTGAATGATCCCATGAAACAACTGCACTAATCTTCTCAGGGTCCACTAAAACCCCCTGCTCAGATATCACATGCCCCAGAAATATCACTTCCCTAATCCAGAAAGTTCACTTTGACAACTTTTCATAGAGGTCGTGATCCCACAATGTGCCCAAGATGATCCTCAAGTGATGTTCTTGTTCCTCCTTAGAGACAGAGTATACTAGAATGTCATCCACGAACACCACAACGAAGGAATCGAGATACTGATAGAACACCCTATTCATGAGTTCCATAAAGACCGCTGAAGCATTAGTCAATCCGAAGGGCATGACCAAATACTCTAAGTGGTTGTACCTACTTCAGAAGGTTGTCTTTGGGATATCTGACTCCTTCACACTGAGCTGATGATAGCCTGAATGAAAGTCTATTTTTGAGAACCACTTTTACCCCTTCAAATGAATGAACAAATCACCTATTCTTGGAAAATGGTATTTGTTCTTAATTATTACCTTATTTAGCTTCTGGTAGTCAATGCACAGCCGGAGGAATCCGTAATCCTTTTTTGTGAACAACACAGGAGCGATGCAAGGAGAGACACTCAGGAGAATGAATCCTTTGGATTATAAGTCATCTAGTTGTATCTTTAATTCCATCAACACATTGGGGCCATGCGATAAGAGGGAAGAGAAATCAGTTGTGTTTCTGGTGCCAGATCAATCGAAAACTCCACATCCCACTCTGGGGGAAAACTTGAGAAATCATCCGGGAATACATCCAGAAACTCATTCACTACATGAGTTAGTACACATTCAAGGGAAAGACCATCATACTATAGCATGAGTTAAGATAACTAGAAGATAATACTGCCCAACTCTAGGAGTGGAGTCCCTGTACGACCTGACCTAGGATCCCATTCTCCACGAAAAACCTGAAGACTCCCATCAGGTGTCGTGAAACTCACTCACTGCCTGTAGCAATAAATGTGTTCCTGGAAGTGTATTAGCCAATCCATGCCAAGTATTATGTAAAATAGTTTCATAACTAGGACGAAGAGGTCCCACTCCATCTCATCTCCTGACACAGGAAGCGCACACGAGGGGCACCTGAGACCTTGCTCATTCTTCTTTCCCAGCAGCGTCACGAACTCCATCGCAAAAGACAACAACTCAGTTGGTAAATTCATAATTTCCACAAAATGGGAAGAAATGAATGAAACAGAGGCACCAGTATCAAAAAGAATATCAACAATATAAGATACAACCATAACGGTACCTCGAACTATCAACGGTCCCGCCTCTGATCATGCTGGTGCCTAATCCACCACATAGAGATGTCCGGTCTCTGTCTGAGTATGATCACTAGTCTCTGGATGTGACCTGAACTAAATCTTCCTATAATATGACCCATCCCTACCACCATGGCATCCAAATTTATATCCCCCAATCCTTACTGTCTCGGACTGTGCTGACACTCCTCTTGAAGCCACTGACCCTGCCCCACTTGGAAGTGGATGGGCCACCCCGTAAAAGTGTTTCAAATGCCCCAAACCTCCAAACTAGTAAAAAGTCTTTGTAGGAAGTGGGAATGATGATCTGATGTGCCCCGTATTCCCACACTGGTGGCACACGACCGATCTCGCATCAGAATCCATATATGAAAACTGCCTAGAAGAGTGGCTTGAACTACCACCTCCCTTCTTCACATGTTCCTCCCGCTTCCTTTTCTTTTCTAAAGATCTGCCACTGCCCACTAAGGATACTGACCCAAAGAAACCAGTCTTACCTTTATGTTCAATCTCCACCATGCATGCATGTTCAATGACCTCAGCATAGGTCCTCAACTTAAACAAGAACACCTAAGAGTATATCTATGGTCGCAAGCCTTTCTCGAACCTCTGGGCCTTCAATTGTTCATTTGAGACAATTTCAAGGGAATACCGAACCAACTCAGTGAAATGGTTGTAGTACTCCATCACATAAAGATTCCCCTGAACAAGGTCCCTGAACTCATGGGACTTGGCATATTCCAAGACCTCTGGGCAATATTGTTCATTGAAGATGACCTTGAAATCTCCCAAGTGAATTTTCTCATTCTTCCCAATCTGAATCACTGACTCCCACCACTTACGTTCAAGACCCTCCAATAGAAATAAGTCACACTTCACCCTAAGATCCTTGGGTGTTTCTAGGAACTCAAACATACACTCGATCTTCTTGATCCATTCCTCTGCTTCCTGGGGTTCTGAGATTCCTCAGAAGGTAGGAAGATTTTTTTTAGAAACTCCTATAATTTATCTTTTCTAGGACCCATCTATTCTACCCTAAAAGAAATAGAATTAGGATTTGGTCCCTATCCCGAATCTTAGACAGCTCGGACCATAGCATTGACTAGCCTTTGATCAATCGGTGTGGGAGAACTCTCTTCGGCTTCCTCTCATGGGTGTGTGGGAGCTTTCTGGGGAGGCATGTTGCTACAAAATGTAACAGTAATAAAACAATAATAAATACCACAATTCTGAAAATTTTAATAAAATACATCAAATATAAATAATCTAAAAACGTTTTAGTAATAAAATAAATAAGTACTCCACCCCCGCCTGATGTCCATGTGTGGTCTGCAGCCCACACGTCTCACCGAGAAGTGAAGTCAATCCATAAATTCCAACATCCCCTGGTGAATCAAGGTCTTCCATGAAAGGTGTAGGCCAGAAACCATACTCATGACCAAAACCCCAATCCCTGATAGTTCTAGCTCATTTCTATCCCAACTCATCCCAAAATAGAAATATAAGCCAAAAACATTGTCCTGCCTTTGATACAATTTTTTCACGAACCGGATCTGGTCGCCACTATTACTGGCACCAAACAAATCCTGTGGTAAGGCCGGAAGGGTGTTCCTTATCCCCACGGGCTGGCACAAGTTCTTGTGTATTGTTTATCTTGGTTTTTGAAGGATTTACCAGAATATGTATATATATAACATCAAAAAAATTGATAAATAGAATCGGAAAAATTCATACCAAACAAGGTTTATACAAAAATAAAAATCTGAATACATAAGTTCAAATGCACTAAAAAAGGTCAAAAGATACAAAGAAACAACAAAAAAAGAACCAAGTACTCCACACTACATGGGGTCATCACCCACCAGTCGTCTCCACAACTCCATATCAAAGATGAGAACTAACACCTTGAATCGTCATCACCCATAGCCTTCCCTTTACCCGAGTCAAGCATAATAAATTCTACTTACACTCAAGGGTTGTAAGTCGGGTGTGAGACTAATCCCAATAGGATACCACCCAATTATTCCAAAGAGCATGCAGTATAATGTGAAAAATCAATCAGTTTTAATACGCAATGAAAAGTGGCGACAAATTCAAAGAAATGCAACTTTCAATTGAAAATAGTTTTCAAGAAAAAACATTTAGAATGTTAACACATTTAAATGGTAATTTCAGAAACTGTAATATAATTCCAAACACACCCAAATTCAAGGTAATATACCATAAATCCAATGATAAACAAAATCAGAAACACCCTTAGGCACTAGATAGTCTCGGGCCCCATGTATCTCGTACCTCGGTGTAAAGTAACCATAGTACAATCCATTCTCATGCACGAGCCACTAGTAAGGAACATAACCATAACCTAGTGGTCCCCAATAATCATACATATAGTTTAGTTAGACTTGTATTTATCTAAATTCTAAGTAAAACAGAGACAAAACCCATCTGGTCCACTGGTCGCACTAGTACATATCTGCCCCACCTAGGTACCCGGGCTTACCCCTTTGTGTTCAAAAAATTTCAGCATGCTACATAAATCCATTTCCATATAAACCACCACTACTGTTCACATAAAAACAGTACAGTATCTATACACATTTTAAAGCACTTAAAACACACAACAAAACATTTTGATTTTTAAATGATTCAATTTATCAAAATCATGCGTTGTTTTGCACCCAAAACTCCTTGAAAATCCACTTTTGTGCACTATGTGAATAGTTTTAAGTTTAAAAAATAGAAAATGCATCTCAATAAATTTCAATTAAACCAAAAAATAAATTTTAGGGAAGACCCAAGTGAACCAAGAAATGATAACTTTGTAAAACCTCCATTTACACAAAAACATAGAACTTAATGTTCACATGTTCCACAAATACCATTAAAACCCATTTTCGCAGCAACAACCAAAGGGGATAAACATTAGAAATAGTATTTTCATCCATATTATAGTTCAATAAAAACAACTAAGTATTTATAGGGAATCCCCAAATAAACCAATAAAACATTTCTTTGGAAAACCCCCAATTTCACATCAAATTGGCATTTAAAATTCAATTTCAATAAAAAAACCACTAAAACTAATTTTTTAATAAATAATAATATAATATAAACCTGAAAATATGATAAATACAGCATGATAATACACAAATATTGCGTAAACATTGGAATCACTTACCAAATCAAAGGTAACCCTTGAATCACCGTGTGAAAATCAAGTCGCACCACCGTCACACCAAGAGGGACATAGATTGAAACAAAAACCACAATAATTGAACAAAAAAACCCAAGGTTAAACCCTAGGTTCTAAAAAATACCCACTTTTTTTAAGGCCCCAGCCTTAAACCTTACTAAATCTTGAGTTATTACAAGATTACACATTGAGGATCTTTTCGGGTTTAGAGTTTTAGAGAATTAGATCATAAAACTAGCATTACATTCCACATATAAACAAAGTGTCTACATAAAGATAGTATTCTTCTTTCCCATCAATGGAAAAATATTTAAAATAAAACATGTATTCTTTCTTGACACTTCCTTGACACTATCATCATATCATGTACCTTTCCCTTGACCTGTGAAAAACATTTCAAAAAACTTGGGATGAGCATAAAAAGCTCAGTAAGGGATATAAAAATATGGAAAGGAAACATGGGTACATATATACATAAGAATGAAATCACACATTACCCATAAAACATAATCCCTTTAACATATCTCATCAAATCATGAATAAATAATAGAAATCATAAGATATAAAGGTAACTTGAGGCATTCATAACATTCTTACATAGGGAGTAACCCTCTTGGTTACGTTTGGAATACCCATCACAGTATATTCCCTAAATCTCTTTGGAGAAACCTTAACGTTTCACTCATTCGTGTTACCTAATGCATTGGAGAGCTATATCGGGCTCATCCACCCTTAGTTTATCACGGAACCACCCGTATTCATAATAATGCTCAAGAACCTCAACATAATCGTATCACATAAAACATGCATAAAGGAAACATAACATTTCCACCTTTCAATAAAAAAATATCAATACAACACATTGATATAAAAACATTATGAAAACCATTTTCAATACCAAAATAAAAGAAAAGTAAAACATGGTATTTATTTTTCTTTTAAAAAGAAGGTATGGCTTGTAGAGGAAGCCGAAACTCAAATAATGGTCACGGCGGCGGAGAAGTCGTTGTCGCCGCATACGTACGACAAAACATTCCCTTTTGTCGTTTAGTAAAACGCTTCATATAAAAAATATTCCTTTTGGATAAACATAAAAGTTAAAGGGGTTTACACAGCGTATAAAAGAAGGTTGAGTATAAAACAAAATATGCCTCAATGAAAGGAGATTGAGACGAAGTCCCATACCTCGGGTCCAACTTGACTCGGTCGTTCTTTAATCTCATGAATAATAAACTTGAGTTAATTTATACTTGTTTAAGAACCTTTTTCAAGTTCATTATTCCTTTTATATCACTTATTTCCATGTCATGAACACTATGTAATTATTTAAGTTAATAACGGTCGTTTAAACGATCATTGGTACTTGAGTCAAAAATAAGCCCCTTATAATTACAAGTTGTTCATGTATCCATTAAATCCAGAATGGTATTCATGATTTAGATATCATATATGCCATATATATCCAGTACATTCATGCATTTATAATATTACATAATCATTTAGAGGTAAGAAATGAAATGCACCGTTCATAGAGACGGTAAGCCGTACGTACGCATGAACGCTACTTTCATTTATATTTCGTATTTTATAGAATGGAATCATAATGATATAAAGGTATATTATAATTCCAGTGTAATATCATATATAATATCATAACTCCATCCTTTATACGTCCCACATATGGTATTTAACGAATCAAATCACTTTGAGGGGGCGGTAGTTCACACTTCCTTAAATGAAGATATCGCGTTTACCCATAATGGAAACCATAAAGGTATGACCAAAATGAAAAATACAGAATCTTAAGGAAAACATAAACATATTATATATCATATATAAATATAGTGTCATTTTAATGGCCACCTTTGAAGGTGTTAAAAGAATGTTGAACAATCATCATTTTGGGAGGCAGAAATTCGCCATCCACGGAAACAATATGTTTTTTAACCATTAGATGTAGGTGTGTGTAAGTGTAGCTCTAATACTTCTTATAAAAAATCCTAGTATATTTAAGATACTGGAGTTCTTACAAAATAAATGAATAAAAAGATTTTATGGGGTTGTAGAAGAAAAATAAAACAAAAGGACTCAAGTGAAGACATTACCTTAAAATCGGGTAACTCCCTTTGGTTTGAGCTCAAATGCTTCCTTGGGAAGACTTCTGCCCAAAGTGAGGCTTTAAGGAGTAATAGAGGGAAGTGGAGAGACAAAATGGGCAGGGTTTGGCCGAGCCAAAGGCTTTGGAAGTGTGGGTAAGGAGGTAGAGGTGGGGGACTTTTATAAGAGGAGAGGAGGGGCACTCTTGGAAAGTAAAGAAATGTTACTTTATTTTCAAATGGGTTTCGGATTTTAAAGGTCCCACATTGATATAATTCGAGGATAAGGTGATAAGGGTTATAAATATACCCACCCAATAGGTTTTGGACATGTGTAGGTCTTAGAGTTTACATTATCTTTCCATTTTATTTAAATCGTCAAATAATGAGGTCATCGCTGCATCATTATGATGTCATAAATAATTTAATTTATTTAATGTCTAAAAATTATAAAAAAATACTATGATGTAGAAAATATATTTATATTTCCAATGAATATTTATAGTCCAAAATATCATTTATGTATACAAAATTAAAAATATTTTACTTAGGTGATACATTCTTTGTTACATTTAACATTCTTTAAAAAATAAAAAGATAAAAAGTCACTTTCTCACAAAAGTGATTTCATGGGGCCCCCAAGTTTGGCATAAGGAATCCAATGGTCGGAAATGAGACAACCAGTAGCCTTAGGACACATTTTGGTGGCATTTTTTATTATTATGATATTATTTTATTATCCTTAACTACCCAATTACTCATTAATCAAGATAATTAAAGATAATTACCGTCGTTACTATTCATAATGTTCAAAAACAAAAGAGTCTTAATTACATAATTTGGACCTTATGATTCCAAATATGTAATCCATTTTACCAAATTCCAAACACATAAATTGCAATAATTGATTTAAAAATAATTCCCGTTGTCAAAACAAATAGCGTGTTTTTTGAAATAATATCTATGAAAAGTTTGGCATTAGTTTATGACCAATTTCAAAGTGAAATTAATCCTAATGACCAAAATTGGATTAGATGTTAAAAATATATTCAGATTACACTTTAAGACCAATTAAAAATATAATCTAACCATATAATTAAATTAAATGAAAAAGAAGTTTTGATGTAAAATGCAGTATTTTTCACTATTCATTAAAAAATGAACATTGTCAGAAAAATACCAAAAATTTATCCAATGTAAATTTCAATGTCCCAATCATAATGAATATGTTTATTTTGACAAATATAGATTATAAAATTGTCAAAAGTTTGATTTTAAAAGGTTTTTCATTCAAAAGGCAGTAAAACAATCTTTTAAGAATATTAGTGTATTCCATGCTTAAGATTGGATTTATTTTCATTTTAAGACCCTAAAACACTATCTAATTCATTAATAGACATAGATAAAAATATCTATTATTCATTACTTACTTGTGATGTTACATCCTTCCCCCCTTTAGAGAATTGTGTCCCCGCAATTTATTTACTTATCGAATAAATGGTGGTACTTATCCCTCATTGCATTTTCAGATTCCCATGTTGCCTCTTCCATCATGTGGTTTTTCCACAAAAACTTTACCTGATTAATCACCTTATTCCGTAAAACTTGCTCCGTGTGATCAAGAATCTGGACCGGTTGTTCCTCATAAGATAAGTTCTCTTCCAGCTGAACTACCTCTGGACTCAAAACATGAGATGGATCTGGCATGTACTTTCTCAGCATCGAAACATGAAAAACATTGTGTACCTGAGATAAAATCGGAGGTAAAGCCACCCGGTATGCAACTGATCCAACTCTCTCCAGAATTTCATATGGTCCAATGAACCTTGGACTCAGCTTTCCTTTCTTACCAAATCGCATCACACTTTTCCTTGGTGAGACTTTGAGAAAAACATGATCACCTACCTCAAAAGTTAGATCCTTCCTCATATTGTCTGCATAACTCTTCTGCCTACTCTGAGCTGTTCTCATGTGTTTCTGTATCAGCTAAACTTTTTTTTCCAACTCTTCTACCAATTCTGTTCCCATCAACTTCCTTTCACCCACTTCATCCCAGAAAGCTGGAGTTCGACACCGCTTCCCATATAATGCCTGAAATGGTGTCATCTGTATACTGTAATGAAAACTGTTATTATATGAAAATTCAACCAAAGAAAGATGTTGGTCCCAACTTCCCTGATAATCCATCGAACAAGCTCATAGCATATCCTCCAAGGTCTGAATTGTTCGTTCTGACTGCCCATCTGATTGAGGATGAAATGTTGTACTAAAATTTAATTCAGTACCCAACGACTTCTGAAGGCCTTTCCAAAAGTTTTAAGTGAACCTGAGATCATGGTCAGATACAATGGAGAGAGGAACTCCATGTAACCTGACTATCTCTTTAAGATACAAACGGGAAAGTTTATCTAGGGAAAAAGTATCTCGTATAGCAAAGAAATGAGCAGATTTGGTCAAGCGATCAACAATAACCCAGATTTCATTATTACCTCGATATTTCTTTGGTAATCCCACAACAAAGTCCATGGATATATTCTTCCATTTCCACTCTGGCACTGGTAAAGGCTAAAGCATCCCTTTCGGCAACTGCCGCTCTGCTTTAACCTGCTGACAAGTCAAACACTTCACAGTAAAATCAGAAATATCTCTTTTCATTCCATCCCACCAGTAATACTCCCAAAGATCTCTATACATCTTAGTACTGCCTGGATGAACTGAAAACAGAGAACTATGAGCTTCACATAACAACTCTCTATTCAACTGTGAATCACAAGGCACACACAATATCTTCCAAAATATCAAAACGAAATCATTATCAGTGTTGAATTCAGGAAACTTACCTTTCTGAACCAGCTCTACCTTTTTCTACAACTCACTGTCTTGCTTCTATGCTTGCTTGATTCTATCTGATAGAGATGATATCACTGATACCTGAAACAAAATAGAATAACTTCCTGCACCAACAACATCTATGCCAAAGTTCATCAAATCCTTAACCAAAGGATCACATTCCAAACGCAACATTGCTAATGAAGCATTACTTTTTCGACTCAAAGCATCAGCCACATTATTTGCTTTTCCTGGATGGTAATGAATTGTACAATCATAATCCTTGATTAATTCTAGCCATCTCCTTTGTCTCATGTTCAATTATTTCTGAGTGAATATATACTTTAAACTTTTGTGATCGGTATATATTTCACACTTTACTCCATACAAATGATCCCTCCAAATTTTTAAAGCAAAAACAACAGCAGCTAATTCCAAATCATGTGTAGGGTAATTTACCTCATGAGTTTTCAACTGACGTGAAGCATAAGCAATTACCTGATCATTCTGCATTAGGACACAACCAAGTCCTTTCAATGAAGCATCACTGTATATAACAAACTCACTATTCCTGTAAGGTAGTGCCAAAAATGGAGCATTCACCAATCTTCTTTTCAATTCCTGAAAACAATCATCACATTCTTTTGTCCAGATAAACTTAACACCCTTCTGAGTTAGCTTAGTCATTCGACTAGATAACCGTGAAAATTTTCTAACAAACTTTCGGTAATAGCTTTCCAAAACAAGGAAACTACGAATCTCTGTTACATTTGTGGGTCTTGGCCAGTCTTCCACAACTTTTGTTTTTGCAGGATCAACAGTTATCCCATCTTTAGAAACAATGTGACCAAGGAAAAAAATTTGTTGCAACCAAAACTCACACTTGCTGAATTTCCCATACAATTTCTTTTCTTTCAAGGTTTGCAAAATGAACCTTAAATGTCTTTCATACTCCTCTTTACTTTTAGAAAACACCAAAATATCATCAATTAAAACCACCACAAACTTATCCAAGAACTCATGGAAAATTCTATTCATTAAGTCCATGAATACAGCAGGTGAATTGGTTAGCCCAAAAGGAATTACTACAAATTCATAATGTCCATATCTTGTACGAAATGAAGTCTTCGGAACATCTGCTTCCTTTAACTTCAGCTGATGGTACCCCGATCTCAGGTCAATCTTTGAAAAATACTGAGCTCCCTGGAGCTGATCAAACAAATCATCGATATGAGGCAAAGGATATTTGTTCTTAACAGTGATATTATTCAAGGCCCTATAATCAATGCAAAGTCTCATTGAGCCATCTTTCTTTTTAACAAACAAGACAGGAGCACCCCATGGTGATGTGCTGGGTCGAATGAAACCTTTCTCTAATAAATATTGAAATTGCTCCTTCAACTCTAAAAGTTCAATTTGATCCATTTGATAAGGGGGTTTTGAAATTGTCTTAGCATCAGGAACTAAGTCAACAGTAAACTCAACTTCCCGGTCTGGTATTATTCCAGGAAACTCATCAGGAAAAACATCAGGATACTCATTTACCACTGGCACATCATTAATCTGAACAATTCCTTTATTTTCAACGATGTGTGCAAGGTAAAATTCATTTCCATATTTTACATGTTTCTTGGCCTCTTGATAAGTTATCAACAGTAAGGGTTCATTCTTGTACACAAACTGAAAGTCTTTCTGAAAATAAACTTCTTTAGCTCTACAATCAATATTAGCATGGTAAATAGAGAGCCAATCCATACCCAGGATAACATCAAACTCTACTAGAGGTAGAACAATAAGGTTTGTAAGTAGGTTCTTTCCACAGATAAGGATAAGAAGATTCTTATAAATTCTTTTTGCCTCAACATTTCCCCCAGGTGTTTTTACCAAAAGTTTAGGAGTCATTTCTTGAGATGGTATTCCCATTTTACTAGAAAAGGTTTCAGAGATGAAAGAATGTGTGGACCCCGAATCAAACAACACACTGACATAATCTGAAAAAACAAACAATGTACCTGATACAACTTCATTTGATGGCCCGACATCTACTGAAGTAGTTGCAAAGGATTTCACCACCCCTTTCTGCTTGTAGTCTAACTTCTTCCCATCACTCAAGCTCTTTGTCAGACACTCGTTTGCATAGTGACCCATCTCATTGCACTTAAAACATTTCACTAACTGTAAATCAAATTTGGTTTTACCTTCACCTTGATCTTTTTCAGTGCAATCACGAGCCTTATGTCCCATCTTACCACATCGGTAGCACTTTCCAGAACTCAGAAGACATTCCCCAGTATGCCTTTTGACACATTTATCACAAACTGGAAACTTAGATTTCTTACCATCAGACTTTTTTGAAGAATTCTTCCCTTTCTCCTACCACCTTGGTCTCTTCTTCTGCTGGCTTTTATAGAACACTTGATCATCGGCAAACTCCATTTCCACCTTCTCAGCACATCGAACAAGCTTTTCATAACTTTTAAACTCACGAGAAGATAATTCCCTTTGATATTTTGGCTTTAATCCTAAGTAAAAATGATTGATTTTAATATCAAGGTCTCTGATAAAATTTGGAGCATACCTTGCCAATCGAGTGAACCTTTCTTCATAGGTAGCCACTGAGTCTTCCTCTTGCCTCAATTCCAAGAATTTTTTTTCCATCCTAAGTCGAACAGCCTTAGGAAAATACTTTTCAAGAAACATACCTTTTAATTCATCCCAGTCAAGAGCATCAATCTCATCGGCGTCCCTGATATTTTTAACCATAGACCACCACTGATCTGCCTCACCCTCTAAACGGTAAATAGAAAGACTAACCTTTTGATTGTCTGAACACACCATGCCATCGAAAATCTTATCTAGTTCTTTAATCCACCCTTCAGCTAGCATAGGGTCAGATGATCCTATGAATGATGGGGGATGTTGCCTCATGAAATGTTCCACCACTGACATGTTCCTCTGCGGTTGATCTGGCTGATCTCGTGCATGGATACGACCACCATTTATCTCTTGGGTCAACTATGCCATTACTGCAACAAACTGTTCAGTTCCAATTCCGACCATCTCAGGATGCTGATTCAGAAGGTTATTTCCTTTTGTATGCCTTCCAATCACTACTTCCATGTTTCCTCTGCGGAAAACCATTCTGAACAAACATGTCTTAGATGAAGCAACATGGTAATCTTCAAATTCTATATCATCTCAAAAAAAATATTTTGGGATAATCATTTAATAGAATTCTAACTCCTAAAGTTATTTAAACCGACCTCTGATACCAACTATAAGGCCCCAGCCTTAAACCTTACTAAATCTTGAGTTATTACAAGATTACACATTGAGGATCTTTTCGGGTTTAGAGTTTTAGAGAATTAGATCATAAAACTTTCATTACATTCCACATATAAACAAAGTGGTTACATAAATATAGTATTATTCTTTCCCATCAATGGAGACATATTTAAAATAAAACATGTATTCTTTCTTGACACTTCCTTGACACTATCATCATATCATGTACCTTTCCCTTGACCTGTGAAAAACATTTCAAAAAACTTGGGAAGAGCATAAAAAGATCAGTAAGGGATATAAAAATATGGAAAGGAAACATGGGTATATATATACATAAGAATGAAATCATAATTTACCCATAAAACATAATCCCTTTAACATACCTCATCAAATCATGAATAAATCATAGAAATCATAAGACATAAAGGTAACTTGAGGCATTCATAACATTCTTACGTAGGGAGTAACCCTCTTGGTTACGTTTGGAATACCCATCACAGTATATTCCCTAAATATCTTCGGAGAAACCTTAACGTTTCACTCCTTCACGTTACCTAATGCATTGGAGAGCTATATCGGGCTCACCCACCCTTAGTTTATCACGGAACCACCCGTATTCATAATAATTCTCAAGAACCTCAACATAATCGTATCACATAAAACATGCATAAAGGAAACATAACATTTCCACCTTTCAATCACAAAATATCAATACAACACATTGATATAAAAACATTATGAAAACCATTTTCAATACCAAAATAAAATAAAATTAAAACATGGTATTTATTTTTCTTTTAAAAAGAAGGTATGGCTTGTAGAGGAAGCCGAAACTCAAATAATGGTCACGGCGGCGGAGAAGTCGTTGTCGCCACATACGTACGAAAAAACATTCCATTTTGTCGTTTAGTAAAACGTTTCATATAAAAAATATTCCTTTTGGATAAATGTAAAATGCAAAGGGGTTTATACAGCGTATAAAAGAAGGTTGAGTATAAAACAAAATATGCCTCAATGAAAGGAGATTGAGACGAAGTCCCATACCTCGGGTCCGACTTGACTCGGTCGTTCTTTAATCTCCTGAATAATAAACTTGAGTTAATTTATACTTGTTTAAGAACATTTTTAAAGTTCATTATTCATTTTATATCACTTATTGTCATTTCATGAACACTATGTAATTATTTAAGTTAATAACGTTCGTTTAAACGATCATTAGTACTTGAGTCAAAAATAAGCCCTTTATAATTACAATTTGTTCATGTATCCATTATATACAGAATGGTATTCATGATGTAGATATCATATATGTCATATATATCCAGTACATTCATGCATTTATAATATTACATAATCATTTAGAGGTAAGAAATGAAATGCACCGTTCATGGAGACGGTAAGTCGTACGTACGCATGAACGCTACTTTCATTTCTATTTCGTATTTTATAGAATGGAATCATAATGATATAAAGGTATATTATAATTCCAGTGTAATATCATATATAATATCATAACTCCATCCTTTATACGTCCCACATATGGTATTTAACGAATCAAATCACTTTGAGGGGGCAGTAGTCCACACTTCCTTAAATGAAGATATCGCGTTTACCCATAATGGAAACCATAAAGGTATGACCAAAATGAAAAATACAGAAGCTTAAGTAAAACATAAACATATTATATATCATATATAAATATAGTGTCATCTTAATGGCCACCTTTTAAGGTGTTAAAAAAATGTTGAACAATCATCATTTCGGGAGGCAGAAATTCGCCATCCACGGAAACAGTATGTTTTTTAACCATTAGATGTAGGTGTGTGTAAGTGTAGCTCGAATAATTCTTATAAAAACATCCTAGTATATTTAATATACTGTATTTGTTACAAAAGAAATTACTAAAAAGAGTTTAGGGGGTTAGAGAAGCAAAATAAAATAAAAGGACTCAAGTGAAGACATTACCTTAAAATCGGGTAACTCCCTTTGGTTTGAGTTCAAAGGCTTCCTTGGGAAGACTTCTACCAAAAGTGAGGCTTCAATGATTAAGATAGGGAATTTGAGAGACAAAATGGGCAGGGGTTGGCCGAGCCAACGGCTTTGTAAGTGTGGTTAAGAAGGTAGAGGTGGGGGCCTTTTATAAGAGGAGAGGAGGGGCACTCTTGGAAAGTAACGAAATGTTACTTTATTTTCAAATGGGTTTCGGATTTTAAAGGTCCCACATTGATATAATTCGAGGATAAGGTGATAAGGGTTCTAAACATACCCACCCAATAGGTTTTGTACATGTGTAGGTCTTAGATTTTACATTATCTTTCCATTTTATTTAAATCGTCAAATAATGAGGTCATCACTGCATCATTATGATGTCATAAATAATTTAATTTATTTAATGTCTAAAAATTATAAAAAAATACTATGATGTATAAAATCTTTTTAGCTTTATAATGACTATTTATAGTCCAAAAGATCATTTATGTATAAAAAATTAAAAATATTTTACTTAGGTGATACATTCTTTGTTACATTTATCATTCTTTAAAAAATAAAAAGATAAAAAGTCACTTTCTCACAAAATTGATTTCATGGGGCCCCCATGTTTGGCAAAATACATCCCATGGTCGGCCATGAGTCACCCAGTAGCCTTAGGACACATTTTGGTGTCATTTTTTATTATTATGATATTATTTTATTATCCTTAACTACCCGATTACTCATTAATCAAGATAATTAAAGATAATTACCGTCGTTACTATTAATAATGTCCAAAAACAAAAGAGTCTTAATTACATAATTTGGACCTTATGATTCCAAATATTTAATCCATTTTACAAAATTCCAAACACATAAATTTCAATAATTGATTTAAAAATAATTCTCGTTGTCAAAACAAATAGCGGGTTTTTTTGAAACAATATCTATAAAAAGTTTGGCATTAGTTTATGACCAATTTCAAAGTGAAATTAATCCTAATGACAACCATTGGATTAAATGGTAAAAATATATTCAGATTACACTTTAAGACCAATTAAAAATATAATCTAACCATATAATTAAATTAAATGAAAAAGCAGTTTTGATGTAAAATGCATTATTTTTCACTATTCATTAAAAAATGAACATTGTCAGAAAAATACCAAAAATTTATCAAATGTAAATTTCAATGTCCCAATAATAATGAATATGTTTATTTTGACAAATATAGATTATAAAATTGTCAAAAGTTTAATTTAAAAAGGGTTTGCCATCAAAAGGCAGTAAAACAATCTTTTAAGAATATTAGTGTATTTCATGCTTAAGATTGGATTTATTTTCATTTTAAGCCTCTAAAACACTATATAATTCATTAATAGACATAGATAAAAATATATATTATTCATTACTTACTTTGGATGTTACACTAGTCATTTGTAACTTCAAATAAATTGAAATAAACTTCATGGAAAGGGGAGGAACTAGGGAAGAGACACACTTACTTGAGATTCTTTGAAGTTACTCCACAAAATCACCCTTAAAAATGGTTCTACAAAAAGATTTTGAGTGACTTTGAGGGATGAAATTGATGTTAGGTTATAATAAGGGGAGGAATTGTAGAATTATAAATTGGAATGGAGGAAAAAGAGTAATAATTGAGAGAGTTATGAAGGAAAAAAGTTACCTCTTCAAATCTGGATGATTTGAGAAACCCAAGGAAGTTCTATACTAAATCGCAATGAATACGAGCTCAAAATATGGTGGTAGTATAATTGGAGCATGTATGGGTTCATTGGTCTTGGGTGAGACCTGAAATCACTGAAAAAGCCTTAAAATTGAATAACTTATTAATTAAACGAATTTGTTTTTTAAAACTAGAAATGGGCTTTCGGTCTAGCCCAATTCCTTAAATAAAAACCCAAATACACCATTATTATGGATTCCTAAAGGCTCCAAATTGAAATGGTAGTGTTAATAGGTAAGGGGAGGAAATTTAGAAATTATAATGGGTGAAAAATATTAAAAAAAATAGTTATAAAAGAAACAAAATTGGTTTTTTAAATTTGGAAATGGGCTAACAGTTTGGCCCAAATCATGAAAACTCACCCTTTCCTCCAAAAAAAGCTCAGGGTTTTTAATTCAGATGTTACCAAAACTATAAGAGGTTTCGTCTCAATTTACATTTTATTAAAAATTATTTGTTATTATGAGACTAATTAATTTTATATGGTGTATATACTGCCCTATGACATTTTATATCATGAATTTAATTTATTTTATTATATTAAAAGTTTCAATTTATGTTATTATTTCATGTATCTCATGATTCAAAAGTTACTCAAGTAATAAGGATTTTTATCGTCTCACTTTTATTTCATTTAGATACATGCCATATTCACAACTTATTTTTATTGTGTTGTGTATATACATCCCATAAATGTTTTTTATAATTATTATACTTAAATTTATGAGGTTTTACATTTCAATTTTAGGTTATATCTTTCATGGGGTTTATGGTTTCAAAGTTACTAAAGAAATAAGGGACTTTGTCTCAATCTTCTTTCATTAAGGCATTATTTTTTATGTTATACACCCACCTTATTTTATGAGGTGTTTATACTGCCCTTTTTACTATCATATCATGAATTTATTTATTATCATGTTATATAATGTTTTGTTAAATGTTATTCCTTCATGGGATTTGTGATTCAAATCTTTCAAAGTGTTATGAGACACTTTGGATTGTTTAAATATTATTTTCCTCAATAATTTTTTTAATGATCTTTTAAGATAATTTACATTCATTAAAGTCAACAACCCTTGTATTTACTTATCCTCCACTAGGGATATTTTTTATTGACACCATCCTCATTATTTCTTCTAATGGATTATTTTTGTTTAAAATAGATTGTTATGGAACCTCTTTATTGTCCAAGGTTTAACCATGTTTTAAAGATATTGTTATGGAACTCATTTCTTGTCCATGGGTTAATTATGTTTCAAAGAGATTGTTTAGGAACCCATTTATTTCCATGGTTTAATCATTTTTTAAATATATTTATTGGAAACAAATTTCTTTTCCATGGTTCTCTCTTGTTTTTATTATTTTTATGATGAATTTTTTTTATTCATGGTACTTGAGTATTATATGAAACGAGTGATCCCGATACAACTTATATAAATGGTTGAGCCCCATTATAGATCATGGGTGTGTCCAATATATATTATACGAAGGGTTGAGACCCATTATAGCTCATGGAAAATGGGTTAGCCTGATATAGTTTATACAAAGGGTGATCCCCATTATATATCTTCAATTCATTGGGTAGTGATAGTGTTGGAAGTTGGTCGTATGACTATTCCAATTGAAATGTTTTTGAAAGGGTCTTGAAATTGATTTATGAAATTGATGCTCCAAGTTACCAAAAAGAGTTTTAATTTTTTTTTATGAGTTTATAATGTTTCTAATGGTCAATATTGATATCAAATGGCTTTTAATTATTTATTTTTATGAATCTTTAATTGTTTATGTTTTCATATTTGGTGATTCAGGTATTTATGGGTTTGAGTTCTTTTAAGATTCACTCATGCACTTTGATTATGTCATCATACCCTTATACACTCTTATCCTCATTATTGACATTCATTTTCTATTGCTTACATTTACCCTTACTAATCTTTTGATCTCACCCTTATTGTGTTTCATTTTCCATGGGTTTTAAATTATGATGTTGAATGATTTATGTCTATAAATGATTTCACAAGGATGATGTTGATGACCTACTTTAAAATAATAAAACATGGGTAAAACAGGAGATGATGTTCAACTTTTTGAACCAGTTGTTCATGAGTCCAAGTTGATGAGAATTTTTTATGTGGGATTTTTTCCTAATTCTATAAAACTCTAAACCTAAAAGGTCTTATAGAATGTAAGCGATCCAAATTTTACTTTTGAGGTTGTAATATTTAGATGAAAATTTTGGGTTGTGATTATTGGCCTAAAAGTTGGGAATATAAAGTTGTGGATTTCAACACTGAATTTGGGAGTACAGGTCCTTGTCTATTATAGAATAACACATGTTATCTAAAATCTAGGGCCATTCTCCTTTTGTAGCTTTGAGATCAGTTTCAATAACTATTGATTTTTCCTTTGCCTTTTCTTTCTTCCCATGTAGCTTTTGAGATTTTTTATAAAAATATTTTTGTATTGGTATCATGAAAAGACTTCAATTCACATGATATCAAAGTTCATAACATATTTCAAAAATAATTTCTAATGGTTGGAATCTATTTTCAACATTCAAACTGACTTTCTTAGATATCCCTATTTGAGTGGTTTTCCTCTCCCTATAACTTTACCTCAAACGTTTTCTAGATTCTTGGTAATGTTGATGATTAAACCAACACATATATTTTGTATTCCCAAATCCAACATAGTACAAAAGTAAACATATAAATAATATATCCCTATATAAATTTCATATTATTAAATGTTTTTCTTCTTTTCATCAACATTAT
Organism: Viscum album; assembly: GCA_963277665.1. NCBI lineage: Eukaryota > Viridiplantae > Streptophyta > Magnoliopsida > Santalales > Viscaceae > Viscum > Viscum album. The sequence goes on along the minus strand of OY728123.1, from coordinate 1,801,406 downwards.
CACCTTTCACTTTGGTATTTAATTTAACACCAAATTTTTTGTTACTTTTTTAGATTTTCTTCTTTATATTATATTTCTTCTCAGTATTAACAAAAATTTTAGTAGTATCAACTTTGGGTTCTCTCTTTTTAATCTTAGAAACTTTAGGTTTTTAAAATCAAGTTATTTTAGCTGCATACATGATTTTCTTAACATAATTTTCCTTTTGATAATCTTCATTCTTCATATAAATCTTTGAGGATAAATTTTATTGATTCTTAATAGATTTAAATTTTTCGAAATTTTTACCAACCTCTATAAATGAGTTTTTAAAGTTTGTAACTCATTTATAAACTTTAAAAAGTTTTTTATTGAATAAGTTCTAGTTATTACTCGTTTACCTTGAAATTTTACTCAATCATGATGTTAAGGTTTTTCTTTTCATCAACGAACTTCTCAGTATTATCAATCTACTTTAGAAACTTTGATTTTTCTTCAAAAAAGGATTCTTGATTGTATACTGAAATATTTCTCTTTTTCAAATTCTTGATCTCATTTTCTAGTCTTATAATTTTTTCAAGACAATCTTTCAAATCTCTATTTAGCATAAACTTCATCTAAGTTTATTCTTCTTTTGACTAGTGAATTTTTCAGCATTCACTTTTTCAATAAGAAGTCTTTTAGAAACAACATCACTAAAGTTATTATCTTCTTTTTCATTTTTCATCATCTTCATCTCATTTAGAAAAAAAATTCTCCTTTTGTAATTAGATAAATTCTTATACTTTCCCCTATAATTGGATTTGGATTTTTCTTCCTTCTTCTTAATGGTTCTTGTTGACTTTCTATCATCTTCATCACTTTTTTCATCTTCCTTTTTTCAATGAAAAATGGAAAAATTCCCAATAACTTCATAATGAAAAAAATTCATTGGTAACTTCTATTTTTAATTTCCTATGCATCTTTTCACCATTTTAGAAAGTAAATACATAAATTTATCAAAAAAATTATTAACCTAATATTTATTGTCAGAGTCGCAAACTTCTTCATCTTTGATAACTATCTTAAATTTTCCCTACATAGCATTTTTGAAGGAAATTTCTCGATCATCCTTTTCTTTATTCTTCATAACTTTTTCTATTCTTGTTTCATAAGTGTTGAGAGTGATATGTAGTTCTTACAAAGATAGAGCATCAGAATATCTATGTTCCAATGGTGAAACTTTTGTATCAAATTTATCACGAAGAATTTGTAAGATATTTTAAATAATGGTTGAATATTCTAACTTCTATCCAAGATATTTTATAGTTCTTATAATTTCACCCTTGTAAATAATTCATCTAGAAATTTGTAATCACCTATCTTAAGATCTTCATATGTCGACCACTAGATTTTTAACTTTGCTTCCTTTACTTCTATATTTCCCTCATATTTTTTCCTTAAAATTTCCCAGATGACTTTATCTATTATGAATCCCTTAATTGTAAGAAAATTAATTTTATAGAGTGAGGAAAGTATAAAATTTTTGAATCAACCATCATTCTCTAAATTCTTCTTATTAGTATTTATAAGGGGAACATTCTCATTACGAGGAGGAAAACCATCTATAGCAACTTCAAGAACTTTATAACCAAGTGACATATGATATGGTAGCATTTTATATTTCCAACTATGATAGTTCTTTCCATAGAAAATATGATTCCCCTTACTTTTCATAGAATTCATAGTATCCATTAAAAATTAACTTTTCATCAAACTTTGGTAAAGATCCAATAAAGGAAATCATTGGCTTGATACCACTTGAAAGGACCTAATGGGATATGTGTGATCATTGAGTGGGGAGGGGTGGATCAATGATATATTATTTTTATATTTTCTTACTTATAAAAATTACCTTCAACTATTTTTAAAGAGTTATAAATTTCATAAAAAAATTACACAAACATAGTCCATATAAACATAATAATTTACATGGTTCACTACTCAATAAGATTAGCCAGTCCTTGGAATGGTTTGGAAATAATATAATACAACAAAATCCACTAGAAAACAATATTTCTTATGTGGTTACATCATATAGGGAGTATCCTTACACTTTTCTTTCACTATTATCAAAACTACATTGCATGTTATTTACACAGAGATAAGATGTAATGAATATTTTTATAATATATTTAGTAACCTTCAACAACAGTCTCATAATGTTATTATTGTGCTACTTGTACTTAATCACACTTTCACTTCTTGAAAATACTACTTATTTACTTTCTCACACATAATAAGGTAGGAACTTTCTTCTTAGAATTTAGTATAAAAATATTTATGTTTTAATGTTCAGCAAATTTGTCTAATCAATCATCCAGAAAAGTCCATCTAATGCCTTACTTTTTTTATCATATTCTACCTGATATAAAATATTCTCTAGAGAAAATTTTTTCATCTGTTTCCTATAATTGCAAAAATTAATATCAATACCAACTTATTATTCTTCTTCTTTTTCATCCTAGATATTCCTTGGTTGGAAACTTCATTATTCAAAATCTATATTTCATAATTTCAATAAATTTCTCTATATGAAAATACTTCTACATCACTTCAACTTTTTCATTTGTGAATAGAACAAAAAGTCCATACTTTTACTTGAGTCCTATTTATAGATGCATGAGAAGGAGAAAAAGTAGGATATCAATTTTACTTTCCCACTGAAAACATGAAATTAAAATTTCCCGATTAGAATTAATTTTCTTGGACACTTCTAAATGCTTCCAGAGTATTCCTGAAAATTCATTGAAAATATGATCACCCACTTCTTCAACAGACTTACTTTAAAATCTTCAAGAATAATGGATTGACCTTTTATGATTTTGGTAACTTTGAATAATCATAACATTTTTTATCTTTAAAAAAACTTTTTAAAGAAATTAAAACTTGAAAGAATAATAAACCACTGAAAATTTTGTCCATTAAGAAATTTATAACAAATTTTCCATCTAATGAGAATCTCCATCTGATTGTTCCTCCCAAACTTTATAATAACTTCTTGGAAAACTACCTCTAAATTTTTCCTTAATTAAATGGATTTCATCAAAAAAATTCTTCAATTAATTTTATTCACTATCCTCTATCTAATTATTTTCATAATAAAAATGTCTTCAGATCATCTTGCAGCAAAAGAAACCTCACAACTCTATGCATTTCTGTCTGATAGAATTTGAATAAAAATTTTATCAGATGGACTTAATTTGAAGAATTTTTCTTATTGGACTTCATCTAATAATAATCCTCAACAGACCTTTTTTACTTTGAAAATATTTATATATTCCCCAAAATTCATAAATATCCAATACATACTTCATATCAAGAAAAATTATAATATTTCTGTATGAATTATGTCAAAAACACTTTCATTGGCTTCAAAGATTTTACCATCCTAAACTCATCACATCTAAAACTTTTTCTAGTATATTATATTTGATAAACTTCCATAGTATTTTTTATTGTTAAATTTTTACAAATAAACACATTTCTCCACCTTTCTCTTAAATGCTTGGATCATAAGATCTTTGTAACTTATGATGTTTAAAACTTTCAAAATAGAAAAGAATCAATAAATTTTATTTTCATGAAAAACTTTGTCTAATTATTTGGTAACAAAAAATAAATACATTTAGTATATTTATTAAGCTAAGAAAATATGCATCTAGAAAAGTCCATCTGATGGAATTTTTTGGAAAGTTCATTCATTATTTATTTTTGGACATATTAACAAACTTTGATTACTTATTTTTGAGAAAAAATAGGAAAAATATTCTTATCATATTTCATAGTAACTTCTAACATCTTAAAAATCACCTCCAAACTTCCTAGTCCCAACAATATCCCTATTTGGGTTTTGTTTTCAAATAAGAAACGTTAATCACTAAAACATTGTAACTCATGAAATGGATTATATATCCTACAATTATACACCTACTTGAGTGAACTCAGTGTAGGAAACAATAATCATTGAACAATAATTCCACGGTATCCACAAATAGTTACTTAGGAAACATTTTCCTTACACCTCTTATTCCACCTGAAACTTTCATAACAAAAATAAATTTTTTATATAAGATAAATTTTTTTGAATCCACTTAAAATCCTATTGAAATAGTTCACACATTCTGAAATCATATATTTACACATTTATAACCCCCCCCATAATATATAATCTTCCTTAAAAGGTTAAGCATATACCAATGGATAGATTTGTGTTACAAATATTTTTCTCCGCCTGGACAATAATATCCAAAAACAAGATGAAGAGGTGATAAATATAAAATAACTTATCATTGAAGAGAGGGAGTTTGAGTACCCATTATCAAACTCATATTATGAAATTTTTACTTAAATAGTTGTTTTGTAAAGATATCATTAACTTGATCTGTTTTATGAACAAACTCCAACTTTAGTTTATTTTTCTCCATATTCTCTTTGATGAAGTGATATTTTATATCAATTTTAATTGAATGAGAATATTACACTGTATTTTTAGTGATATTTATAGTACTATATTTATCACACCCAAAGATATAGGGAAACTTCGTATCAATAAATAAATTTGATCAATTGGGAATTTATCCACATAAATTTTGTTGCGTCTTGAGTAGCAGCAACATACTCAGCTTATGTTGTACTAAGAGTTACTGAATTTTATTTGTTTGTATGTAAAATGAAACATATTTCTCCTAAGAAAAAAACTCCACCAGATGTGTATATTCTATCATCAACACTTCCTACCCAATTTTCATCTGTATAACCAAATAGATCAATCTTTCATGTGCTATCATATTTTAACCCAAAACCAAGTGTTCCTTTGATATATTTGAGAGTTCATTTTTTATCCATGATATGAGATTATTTTGGGTCACTTTGATATATGGAACAAAGTTTAATATCATACACTGTATATGGCCTTGATACCATTATATATAATAAACTTCTAACCAACTTTCATAATTAGAAAATTCACCTATATTCATGGTCAAACCCCATGGCTATAGATGTAAAATTGTGGCTATAAGTTGTATCCACAGTTCAAATGGTCATGTATCCTATTATCATAGCTATAGGGAAAGAGTTATAGACATGGTTTTAAGGGTTGTATCCACTGTTATAGATTGTGTTAATATACCTATAGCCACAGTTTTCTACCATAGAAACACACCTATAGCCATGGTGGAAAACCATGGTTATAGGGCTATTTCCATGGTCGCAGAATCATGGCAATAGCCCTATCGGTTTTCCACCATGATAATATAACAATTATCATGATTTCAAACCATGGATATAGGTATATTTACATGGTGTAATACTGCGGTTATATCCCCTTTAAATCTTGGATATATGGTTAAAATAAAATTTCACCGGTTGTATTTGAACCCCATACCTACACTACAAGTAACCAGATGTATAACCACTACACTACAGACCATTTATGATATATATATATATATATATATATACATTGTTCTATAAATATTTAGAAACCTTGGAAATATGAAATAAACTGTGGAAATAAGTCTTCCTGAGCCCTTCTCATAGGAATTTGTTTTTCATACACTTACACTGGAAACCAATAGTCGTGGTTTACAATAATGGTGGCTATAGGTATACTCTATAGCAATATTTTTAAAGAATTGTGTCTATATCCTCTGAAAAAATGCTTATATACTTGTTTCCTAGAAAACCATGACTATAGGTATGGTCTATAGCCATAGTTTTTGGAAAAAATGTGGCTATAGGTCTGTTTTCTAGTAGTGTTTCTAAACTCCTGCGTATCTATGTCCTTTCTTTTAGCATATTTTGAAAATTTTATTCTCACTAAAATTGGTGTGAAAATTGGTTTTGATTCTTCCATGCCAAACTTCATTCAAATTACCTTAGCATACTTCACTTGAGATAGGAAAATATATTTCTTCTTCTATGAGATTTTTATGCCAACAAAATATTTTATTTCTCACAACATGGAAATCTCGAAAATATGCTTAATTTCCTTAGAAAAGTTCTCACAATTTTATTCATCATTCCTTAAAGATATGATGTCATAAATATAAATAATCATAATGAGGGAAACCTCTTAATTTTCTTTTATATAGATTTTATTATAAACTCTTACTTTATTAATGTTCAACTTCCTTAAGAAAGTATCAAGTTTAGAATACCATGTTTTTAAAGCTTTCTTTAGTCCATATAAATCCTTTTTTAACTTTCACAAAAAACATTCATCTTTCCCAATCATGAAGCCACATGGTTGTTTAATATAAACTTCTTCATTGAGAACTCCATTAAGAAAAGATGAATTTACATCCATCTGAAATATTTTATATCTTTATTGTGTAATAATATTAAGAAATATTTTGATGGTTTATAATATTTATACTAGAGAAAATGTTTCATAAAAATCAATTCCTTTAATTTGAGAGTAACCTTTAAAAACTAGTCATGCATTATTTCTTATGACTTCACCTTTTTCATTCAACTTATTTTGGAACACCCACTTTTTTTTATTTTTTACAATTTATCAAGTATAATTCTTCTCAATATGATTCAATTCTTCATTCATAGCATCTATACACTCCTAATATTCCATAGATTCACTACAAATAACTATCAAATTAACAACGGTTTTTTAGTGGGGTTATGAACAACCACCTATAAATTCATTTTAGAGGGGCTTATGCCCAACCCCCTCCAATAATAAAATTTAGAGGGGGTTCATGACCCCATATAAATGTTTTAGAATTAATTTTTTTAGTATTTTCTTTGATTTTAGAGGTGGTTATTTCAAAATCACTGCTAATTTCATAATTATTGGTGCAATATATTTGGTTAGATTTTAGAGGAACTATATATATATAATATTTGTTTTGATATATATATATATATATTTATTTATTTATATTTATATAATTGTTTTAAATGAAATAGTGAGGGTTCACAACCCCCTCTAATTTAAGATATTAGAGGGGGTTCATGAACTACTGCTACTCTCTTAGATCAGAGAGGGTTTTGAACCCCTTATAATTTAAGAAATTAGAGGGGGTTTTGAACCCCTTATAATTTTTGAAATTATAGTGGCATTTTGAACCCCTCTAATTGATGACATTAGAAGGGGTTTTGAACCCCCTCTAATTCAAGAAATTTGATGGTGGTTATGAACCGCCACTAATCTCTTTGATTATTGGGGGTTTTAAACCCTCTCTAATTTTTTTTTATTTTTAAAATAAATCTCATATAAATTCAAATTTTATAATTTATATGTGTGTGGGCGCTTGTGTGTATATATATATTACATAAACACATTATATAAATGTATTTAAATACATTATAAATATATATATAAGGACAACATATAAATACTTTAAATAAATACTTATACATATAAAAAAATGTATAAATATATAAATATTGATTTACATAATATAAATGTAATTATAAATATATTTATTCCAATTTATAAAAATTATATATGGTTTTATAAATACTATACATTTATATTATGATTTATATTATACATATATTATATCAAATACATTTTTATTATATATTTTTGTATATATACATTTATATTATATTATGTATAAAAATATATATAACATAGAAAAAATTAAATTTAAATATACATATATACATAATATAATTATATTATAAATATTTAATTATATATAAATTTATATATATTATAAAATTACTTTATATATATTGTAGTGTACCATATTAATTATGAATTAATTTAGTAAATATATATATATATATCATTTAATTATGTTATATATTTCCTATTATATGAATTTATTTAGTTTTGTGTGTGTGTATATATATGATATAATATAAATGTATATAATCACATACATAAATATATAATATAAATGTTTTTTATATATTATATGTATAATATAAATCATAAAATATATAAATGTATAGTATTTATAAAACCAACATATAATTTTTATTCTTTAAAAAATAGGTGTAATGATAATAATAATAATTAATAATATTATCATTACACACACACATACATATATAAAAATATATTAAAAATATTATGTAAATATATATATTATAATTATATTATATCTATAAATATTATATAAATACATAAATACACACACACAAATATAAATGTATTTACAAATATATATATATATATATATATATATATATATATATATACTTATATATGTAAATAAAATTATTTATATATATATTTATATACATAGATATAATATACATATATATATTATATAGAAATATATTATATGTTATCTAATATTTATGTATCTAATATAGTATGTATATATATATATTATAGAAAAATATATACATCATATATTATACACAAATACATTATATATATATTATACACAAATATATATATATATATTATACACAAATATATATTATATATAAATATTATACAAAAGTATATCATATATAAATAATTATATCTATTTAGATATTTATATCTATTTAAATATTTATTCAAATAATTTATATTTGAATCACCTTCCTAATATATATATAAATATATTAATGTGTAACTCAGATAACAAAATCTGATTGCCTTGGTGGCAAAGTGGCATGGGATTTATGCAATTAGTTGGTGGTTCGAAACCCAACAGGGTTAAATTTTTATGAAGGGATAATTGGAGGAGCTAGGGGGTGTGGCAGAGCTAGGACTGGAATGAAATGGAACATGAGGGGGAACAGTGACTGGAACAGAATGTCGAACTGGAGGGAATAGGTTGGGATGGGATGTGGAACAAGAGAGGGTTTGGGGTGCTCAGAATTTAATAAAAATAATAATAATTAATTATAGGTTGTTTTAAACTGCCTCTAATAAGTCCTCTATTAGAGGGGGTAACCCCCCCCCCCTCTAATTATGTTTTAAATAGAGGTGGTTTTCATAAACCGCCTCTAATATGAAACTTATTATTCATATAGCAGTAGTTTAGAATCATCGCTATTCTGGTAAATATATTATAGGGGGTTAAAGACCCCTCTAATCTAAGATTCCATGATAAAATTAGAAGGGGTTTTAACCCCCTCTAATCTAACCACCGCTAATTTTCCCATTACTTTATCAGTGGTTCTTCATGTTGGGGAGAATCCCGAATTCGGGCCGAAAATTGCTTGCCAAAAAATATCGTGAGAAACCCAATGAACCATAAAAGCGATATGAGCAGAATAAATAAATCAGCACGCCTGATTTTTTAACATAGAAAAACCCTCCCATACAGAGGATTAAAAAACCATGGGGAAATTCCCAAATATCCACTATTAATCCAGGAGTACAAAGAATCCATGTAATTCCCGAACTTGAATTAAAAATGAGAGAGTGTATAAAACCTGTGTGAAAACTACACCCCGATATGCCTCCACCATGTCTCTGATAAACATCCTGCTGATGTCATGTATCGGAAGATCAATATGTGGAAAAACTTCACCCTTTTGTCGACGAAACGTCACTACCTCAGAGATTTTCACCCGAACATGCATCAGCCTCGCATCAGCTTGCAACACCCAAATGATCTCACCATCATGATGTACCATCGATCTCCAATCAGTACACACCACCTAATCACCGCTATCAGGAATACTTTTGATGTGTGGCAATGATCATCACTTTCATAGTCGCTGCTCTCCACATGTCAAATGCCGACACGCCGCACATGTTACTGCTGATGCGAGAGCTCCCTTCTTGCTCCCAGTGGACTGCATCTTGAACACCCTACCAAGAACCTTGCCACACATACACAATAATTGCGTCGTCATCATCGTGTCACACAGGCCACCGCAAATGTGACAACCCCTTCTCGGGTCTCCCTTGCTGGCTACATCTTGCTGGCACACCCCTCTCTTCAAAATATATATATGCATCCTCCTTATATATACACCAAGTCCATAATAATCAATTAATGCAGTAAACATCCATTATTCCATCCATTAATATTGAGAATAAAATATTCATTAATGTTGGGAGAAAATCCTCAATTAATGGTGATATAAATCCCCCCATTAATAATTTTCCTCTCTCATCAATAAATGTGATGAATCCATCCATTAATAATTTTCCTCTCTCATCAATAAATGTGATGAATCTCAACAATCTCCCCCTTCATCACATTAATGAATGGAACCATCCAACAAACCTATTTGGAAAGAAAATATGTCAGCATCACACCAACCATCATCAACTATAGAAAATATGACGATGTCCTTTTGCACTTCTGAAAAAAAAATATCAGCTCCCCCTGCAAAAAGAAAATCAAATGCCGAAATCTTTGTCACATTTGTATATGCACCATCCTGCTCATCTTGCTGAACAAGACAAGAACCAGAAACATCTATCTCCCCCATAATAGTGATTACCACATAATTTGGAGCACCTACAAGAATAAACTGCTCCCCCTGCTCAACATCCTATGAGCGAACATGTGCATCACCTATCTCATCCTGCTTTAATTTCCAAACCTTATTCTGCTTCACACACGCATCTGCGATCCTCTTCGAAGCTTCTATAATTCTCATGAAAAAATTGCAAACACAAACCAACGTCCTCTGATACCACTTGTTAGGGAGAATCCCAAATCCGGGCCGAAAATTGATTGCCAAAAAATATCATGAGAAACCCAACGAAATATAAATGCGATATGAGAAAAATAAATAAATCAGCATGCATGATTTTTTAACATGGAAAAACCTTCCCATGCGGAGGATTAAAAAACCACGGGGCAGTTACCAAATATCCACTATCAATCAGAGAGTACAAAGACTCCAACTAATGCCCGAACATGAATTACAAATGAGAGAGCATAGAAAACCTCTGTGAAAACCACACCCTGATACCCCTCTGCCATGTCTCTGATAAACATCCCGCTAATGTTATGTATCGGAAGATCAATCTGTGAAAAAACGTCACTCTTCTGTCGACGAAATGTCACTACCTTGGAGATCTTCACCCGAACATGCATCAGCCTCGCATCAGCTTGCGACACCCGAATGATCTCGCCATCATGTTGTACTGCTGATATCCAATCGGGACATGCCACCTGATCACTTCTATCAGGAATACTTTCGATATGTTTCCATGATCATCAATTTCGTAGTCGCTTCTCTACAAATTTCAAACACCGACGCACCACACATGCTACTGCTGACGTGATAGATTCCTTCTTGCTCCCGGTGGACTGCATCTTGAACACCCTTCCATGAACATTGCCACACGTACACAATAATTGTGTTGTCATCATCATGTCACACGGGACACCACAAATGTGAAAAACCCTTCTCGGGTCTCCCTTGTCGACTACATCTTGCTGGCACACCCCTCTCTTCAAAATATGTGTATGCATCCTCCTTATATAGACACCAAGTCCATGATAATCAATTAATGCAGTCAACATCCATTATTCCATCCATTAATATTGAGAATTAAATATCCATTAATGTTGGGATAAAATCCTCAATTAATGGTGATATAAATCTCCCCATTAATAATTTTACTCTCTCATCAATAAATGTGATGAATCCCTCCATTACTAATTTTCCTCTCTCATCATTAAATGTGATGAATCTCAACACTTTAGAACCGCCTCTAACAATAGTAGGTGGGAACATTAGTGTCCATTATGAAGAATTGCTGCTAATGTGTTTATAGAAGGTTATAACCCCTTCTAATCTAAAAAATAACCCCCTCTAATCAGTTCATTTTTTGTAGTGATTCATTAACATCTTTTAGTTTAATTTGTGAATATAAGGAAGTATGTGATACAATATTTAAATACCTTCAGTTTTGAGCATATTTTCATTGATCTCCAATTATTTTATAAACTTCTACTTGATCCCTCAATCTAGAATGAGATGAAAATTATTTTTAATCGTCACTTGAGATGGATGAGTTAGAACACTTAACTTGAGTAGTTTCAACATTGTTATTATCATAAATAACTTTTTCATGTTGTTTCACTAAAACCACCTCATATTCACTTTCTTATATATTTCAAAATATTTGATAGAATTTCTTATAAGATGGTTTTAGAACTTTCACATCTACATAATCAGCCATCATTACTGTCTCTTTATTATAACACTAGTATCCTATACCATTTGGAGGGTAGGAAATAAATATTCTATTGACACCTCTCTAATGAAACTTCCTAAGATTTTCACCCTTGAATTTTATAATACAGGGACTTCTAAACACCCTAAGATGTTTTAAAGATGTTTTTTCTTCACAATACATCTAATATGGACTCATATCATAGTTTTTCTGGTAAAAAAATCAATTTTGAACATAAACTACTTCTCTGATAGCATGCCTTCAAAAATAATGAGAAGTATCATGTTCGATAAATATTGTTCATTCCATCTCGACCAAACATCTATTTCTTATTTAGGCAACATCATTTTGTTATAGCGTGTATAGTGCACTAAAATCATGATTAATTACATTATTATGATAGTCTCTAAACTTCCTACTTGTATATTTCCCACCATTATCAGTTCAAATTTTCTTCAAAGAATATGCCCACTCTTTTTATGAACCTCTACTGAAAATTTTAAACATATTGAGAGCCTCTAATTTATTTTTTAGAAACATAATATTTATAATGAGATTAAATTATTCAATGAAAGAAATGAAGTATTTATTCTTATGTGTTGATTTTTTACTCATGGTCCCACAAATATAAAAGTGTATCATCTCCAAGGGATGGGTTGAATATATCTCAACATTCTTATAAACTAAATTTGTAATATTCCCTTTTTATAAAATATGGAACACCAATATATTATTATTTTAATATCAATAATATCATGAATTATTTTTCTCTTTATAATCTTTCTCATGTTCCTCTGGCACATATTCCCTAGCCTTTTATGCCGCAACTATTTTTCTTTCATCATGCTCAGATAGAATGAACTTTATGAATAACAAAATTGAAGAAAGTTTCCCTTCAATAATTGTACTTTCATAAAAACTTCCCCATATTCTATACATTTCATAACGAGACCATATTTTCTTAAAATAACTTTGTTACCTTCAATAAAAAGTTTTTAAACATGTAACAAATTTTGTTTCAGTCATTCAAAAAATAAGGCACATTTGGATTTTAACTCTTCTTCCCCAATGATAACAGAACCAACACCTTTTATTTTGAGCCACTCTCTATTTCAAAAATTAAATGTAAGTTATTTTAAATCTTTTACATTATTAAAAAACTTCAAGTCTCTTTTCATGATTCAATAATACCCACTATCTAAAAGCTAGGGTAGTTATCCTGTTGTAGCTTTGAGATCAGTTTCAAAAACAAAGGATTTTTCTTTACCTTTTTCTTTCTTATCACACGGATTTTGAGATTTATTTTGGAAACTTTGTTATAATAGTATCATGAAAAGACATCCTTTCAAAAGATTTATAGATTGATCACATATTTCAAAAAATAGTTTCCAAAGGTTGGAATCTATTTTCAACCTTCAAAATGAACATATCAGGTGGTCGTCTTTGAGTGGGTTTACTCCCCCTTAAACTTTTCCTCTAGATTTTCCTGGATTCTATGTAATGTTAATGATTAAACTAAAACATATATGTTTTATTCCCAAATTCACCACATTTATAATAGTATCCAAAAAAATCAGATCTCCCTCTGTAACTTGCATACTATTCAGTGTTGTGTTTATAATTTTCATCAACTTTCTCACCATCCACTTTGGTATTTCATAAAACACCAAATTTTTGGTTACATCCTAATATTTTATTATTTGGAATAGATTTATTATCATTTTCAATAGAATTTATTATAGTTGAAACTTTTGGTTCAGAATTTATGTAACGTCTCTGGTTTTTAAAATAGGTCAAAATTCACTTATGTTTTGAAATTTTCAATTAGTGGTTATACTAATTTTTGTTTCGTTGATCAAAACCCTATTACAAGAGTTCTATTGGCTTTATATGATGGTTTTGGGTTGGTCTAGGGGTTTGAAGAGTGCGCCAATTTATTTATTTTGGTTTTGGGAGCATCGGGGGAAAATGGCCTATTTTGGGTTGTAGGCAAAAGGTGAACAGTTTAGGGGAAAACTGTGCCCTCCCTTCCAGGTAACCATACGACCCAGTTTTGTAATAGAGTATAGTTTGTGTAAACCATACATGGGAGGCACACAACCGTGTGTGTTTCTCTACATTTTTGATAGTGGGTACCAAACGATTTACACACAGTTTGGAAAATCGTGCAGGGTAGTCATGTGGCATAGAGCTTCTAGGCAGTGGATACTACATGGTTGCCACACGGTTTGGAAAATCGTGTGGGTAAACCGTGCAAACTGCATATTGGGTCTTTTTTTAAAGTTTTTCTTTATTTTATATTTTTCTTTTTTCCTTTATTTACTCTCATTCTTCTTCCATGTCACACATAGAAGAGGGTTTCACCCTTCATTCCTCCTTCTCCACCGATTTTTCTCTTGTCTCTTCATTCGAGGTCTGATTACAGATCTGTTGGAAGATAGAGACTCATGTCGATAAGGATAACCCCATTTATACCTCTCTTAATATTAATTTTCACCTCATTAATAATTATTTCCATCTGATCTGATTTTAGAGTTTTTTATAGAAACTTATATCTACATCAATCTGCTTCAAATTGGAGCACGATATCAGACATGTCTATGTCTACGAGTCTAAGGTAGGTGTTGCATACCTTGATTTTTGTTTTTGTGTACTTTTTTTTGGAATGGATTATAGAACATTTTGGGTATTTTTATATACACCCCTTTATACATGTTTCTTCATATTAAAATGATTGTGTGACCCCATGGGATGTCGTTGGGCATGCCCTTACATTTTTCAGATGAGTAAGGTCAGGTTAGAGGTCGTTTCTTCTTGGGGTATTTTGGTCGGGGGAGCCAAAATTTTCTGAATTTAATTATTTTGATTTAAATTGATTCATTTAAATTATTATATCTCAGTTATATGAATTAGAGGAATTAAAGATCTTCATGTTGATTTTTTATAGTTGGTGGATTGTGAAATTCAATCCATTTAAATTGAATTGATTAATTAAGGTGTTTTAAATTGATTAATATATGTTTTATTATTGATATTTAATATGATGAGACCCATGGGTTCAAGATGGTCTTGACCCAAGATGATTTGAGGTGGCTAGTACATTGGGATTGGGTGATGTAGATCATTGGTTGGGCATGGTCCAGATTTTCTTGAGTGGTTTTGACAACAAGATTAGGCATCGAGGACATCAGTTTGAGGTGGTGAGACTGTTAGGTTGGTTATGGCCTATGATATCAGGATGGAAAGGAAATTGGTTTTGAGATACATAGTCTTAGGTTCATGAGATGTGTTAGTGTTGATGTGTCTTAGGTTCTTTATTTGGTGATTTATGCTCACCCGTGAGGTCTAAAGCACTAATTGAGTTGTGTGCACACCGGTTGACTTAATTGATGAGTTGGTTTTTACTATTTGTGTGGGTAGAGGCCCCCAATAGTTGTGGATTTGGTATTTATGGTTTGGGGGTGCTTACCATATAATTCCAAATAGAAGGTGAGGAGCCTTCAGATGTTAGAATTGAGGCTACCAGTTGGGGGATGAGGCCTATTGTGCTTGAGGTTGTGGGCCTGGATATTTATTTGAGGGAAGATATCACTACGGCTCCATACATAGAGCCTTGGTCTGATGAGGGATTTTGATAAAGGGTCTATGGTAATAGGTTACTCATTACTTAGGTGTGTCTTTGGGATTTCGGTACTATGTTGATACACAAGGTGTCATAGGGCATGAGGTACTGGGTTACATGATTTGAGGTGGAACCTAATGGTTCACCTGGACTATGCTACTTTAGGGGTACCTTGGGCCATGGGCCATGGTCCAAAGACCCTCCTTGCTTATAAGATTCTGGATTGTCTAAAGAAGGTGACACTTCTTGGTGGTTATTGGCCACCATAGATGTTTGGTTATTTTATTTAATCCATTGAACTTCTTATTTATGGTTGTATCACACCTGCTTGAAGGCATATTCTAGGTACGCATAATTGGGTTGTATCCTACTGAGATTCATCACACACCATACATGAGTCCTTCAGGATTCTTTTAGACTTTATGAATATATGTTCAGGTAAAGGATTAGCCTCAAAAACTAGATATTAGTAGTTTTTTGGCATGGATATTTGCATGGAGCTTGAGTTTTTTCCTAGCTAGAATTTATGTTTAGTTTTATTTCAGTTTTCAACATTATTTTTTGTATATTGTGTGTAGCTACTGTGGTTAGCCATTGGAGACCCTTTTGTATATTTATATGTATTCCTTGATATGAGATGCATGCTTGTTCTGTTTAGTTTCTACAAGTGTTGTGTTTGGCATGATGCCATGTTTATTTATTTCTATTGTTATTCTATTTATTGATTTCTTCTACTATAGTATGTTTATTGTGCTTCCTCTTTGCGGGTTTGGTTAGATTTTACTAAGTCTTATTTCTGATGTATGTTATATCATTATTACTTGGACATGTATATTATTTATACCCTAAGGGTATAGTATCACCATCTTGTTAAATTACACCCTCGTTGCTAGTCGGCATCCTTTGGCATTCAAGGAGGCGTGCCTAAGGCTAGTGGCACCCAGCCCGATAGAACTGTTCAGGTGGCTGTTCATGTCAGGGACGTTACAAGTTGTATCAAAAGAATTTCTTTACCTCTTTTATTGGTATTAATATTTGGGTTATGGTAGACTATAGATTAGGTTGTGTTTGGAAGTGGATTTCGTACTCATACTTGGGTTCCTACAGTCCCATGTGTGAGGGACGTATTGAGTTACCTTGGGTGGGAAATTTTGTTATATTTTTCTCATATTACAGTTTATATGATTTCTACCTTGGTGGATCACTTGGAATGTGATTTTATTTGTTGTGATATGTGTCTCTTGACCCAGTGAGGTAAGGAATGATAATACGGACCCTTGGAATGGTATGGAAATGGGGTTGTGATGCTTATTTTGGTTTGGATTTTTGATAGGCACATTTTAGGGTATTTCAATTTTATAATTCCATGTATGATTTTTAAAGTGATAAAATCGTGTGATATATATCAAATTCCATGATATGAGTGACTTGATTTTGTTATATACAATGTTATATTCAATGATTTA
This sequence comes from Viscum album, assembly GCA_963277665.1. Classification (NCBI taxonomy): domain Eukaryota; kingdom Viridiplantae; phylum Streptophyta; class Magnoliopsida; order Santalales; family Viscaceae; genus Viscum; species Viscum album. Next base: position 1,784,236 of record OY728123.1, on the reverse strand, counting down.
TATATATGTATAATTGCATGTGGCATGAGAAATGGTCCTGGCTCTTATAGGAGTAGGAGGGTACTATGGATGAGATAATTTAGATCACTAGGATTGGTCTAATAGGTCTTCGGTTTGAGGTAAGGTTGGTTGTCAGGATGGGCATGGCCTAGGGTTATATTGATACTTAGCTCTATTGAGGGAGGGTAAAGAGGTTGTGAGGCCGGGATGCTGTGGGGTATGGTTGCAGTGGGGGGTAGTAGGGGTAGTAAGGATGCGATGACTTTTACTACTTTCCCTATCTGCGTTACATATATTGTTATATATATGGGTTGTCTAGCCATTTATGGTATTCAGCAGGTTCCTCCCGGATGACTTAAATGAAGCATCATATGGGTGATGATATAGTGTTTCAGAAGCACAACTAGGTTCAGACCCCTGAGGTCTATGCAGAGCATGAGCCACAGGTATAGGATTAGGGGAAGGCTCAAGTTCAGGGCACAGTGCAAGCAGGGAAACTGCTGGACTTGATAGTGTTTGGGTTGTGGATTGATGAGCAGCTCCGATCAAGCTTGGTACATGTCTTGAAGGGGATAGACCGAGGTGATCAGGGAGCAGATCCATTGATGTTTTAGTTTATATGGGAGTTCCAGTGGCATCACTCGCCACTTTTTCAGGGTGAGGGTGGTCTGAAGACAGCTGAGAACTAGATAAAGAGCGTGCAGACGATCTTTGAGCAGCTTGAGACACCTCCATGGTGGAGGGTCAAGCTGGTGGCGTACATGCTCATAGGACTAGAAAAGAACTGGTGATATGTATAGGTTTAGGCTAGCAGACATGAGAGACTATCCTGGAAGGATTTTCAGGTCATTTTCTTTGAGCACTTTTTCCTAGAGATGCTAAGGGGGAGAGAGATTGGGAGTTCTTGAGCCTTTAGCGGGGTGATATGTCTACCATGGACTATGCATCTATATTCATGGAATTTTCTCACTTCACACCTAGTATGGTAAGCAATGACACCTCTAGGGTGAGTCACTTCAAATATGGTTTATGGTACACCATTCAGGTGCAGGTAAACATATTTAGGATGTCCTCATTCTCAGAGGAAGTAAATCATGCCCTCATAGCCAAGGGAAATCTAATAGATTGGTTCTAATTGAGTTAGGAAGCAGCTTCAGGTGATGTTTCAGATGGTAGGAAATGAGGTCGAGATGAGTTCCAATAGGGTGGTCAGGCCAAGGACTTGAGAAAACCACCTCATGGTGGATCTTATATGATTTTCTTCTAGTGAAAGAAACCCATACATGTTCAGACTCAATTTGAGTGACACACTCCTATCATAGGGTGTGGTCAAAAGAAATTATATTTTTCCTAGTGTAGCACAATGGATGATCAGAGTCATCTCACTTGAGGAGACTTTTAGTTTGGTTCACTCACTTAATCTATTTCTCTTAATCTATCTATTTTTTTGTTTTGGTTAATTTAATAAAGTAATGAAAATATTTTGGGGGTTTTTTGATTAATTTTCTAATAACATGTAAAATGATAATTTAAACTAACATGAAAACTAGACATAATGAGTTAAGAAAAAATCACTCGGTCTTGGGTTCATCCTTGGATTCAATAATTATTCTCTTTTATGTGATTGATTTTAATTTTATAATCCAAACATGAAATCTCATGTTTGGATTACTATTCTTTATTTAGAAATTTTGGAATATTATTGAATGTCTAAGCACTCTTAATTCCATCTCCTCCTTTAATAAATGTTGATGATGCTCTTTGGTCTAGGAGGTGTAATATTCTAGGACCCAGCTCAATCGATGTTGTTTCATCCATTGATTTGTTCAAATCCAACATGTTAATAACTAACCAATGGATAGATGGAAAAGTGATTAAATAAAAGAATAGAGATAGATTGAGTTGTATGTCATTGGGGTTTATCTCTACATCGAGAACATTCGCATCACCCATGCATGCTACTCAATTCTATATAAAAATTTAAAATTAAACTTTAAAGAAAATTCATAAACACCATGACCTCCCCTCGAGCCAAGGCTCAGGGTTAGCCTATCATTTTTTAGAGTAATAGATCACTTGGTAGAGTGGGTGGAAGAGAAGAGTATGAGAGAGAAAATAAAAGAAATAATAGTGGATGATTAAAATAAAAATGGAAGAATGGGGGATGAGGAGAGAGAGAGAATAAAAGAAAATAATAAATGAAATGAAAATAAATTAAATTTATAAAGAATATAAAGAATGTTAAAATAATAATAATAATAATTATTATTATTATATTTAAGCGAATATTTTTTGAAAAAGGATAGAAGAAAGAAAATGAAAAAATAATTTTAAAATAAGAATGTTATAATTATAATTTAAATAATTTATATTATTATTATTATTATTATTATTATTATACTAATAATTTAAAAGAAGAAAATTAAAAGAAGAATAAGAATTATGGATGGGGGTGGAAAAAAAATGCATGAATTGTTTAATTTCAACTAAATTAAAATTGAAATTAAAATTTGAAATAAAAAAAAACAAAACAAAAATAAATAAAAAATAAAGAAGAAAGGAAGGGGAGAAAATAATACAGCGGTTGACCTCCCTCAGTGGAGATCTCCTCCTTAGTGGATCAAATGGAATGGGATGGATTTATCATTTGAAAGGCAGATCTCTCATCCTTTTATAGGTGTGGAGGGACTCCTCCTCCCTTTTCCATAAATGAAAACCATGGGAGTGGGTCAAAAATACCCCCCCCCCCCACGGATTCCCCTTGTTTTAGGGAGGGACACCCATGACTACATGTGTCAAGGGTCTATGAGGGTGGGGTCCATGTGGTGAGGTGTTCGGGCACATCCATGGCACCTGGGGTGCATGGGTTTCACACATGGGAGAAGCTCATGGGAGGTGGCTGAGTGTGCAGGTGGTGAAGGTGGGGGCGATGGCATCAAGCATCAGCGGCGGTGATGTCTGCCTTTAGGGGAGACGCTATATGGATGGATGAGAGGGTGGTGACGCTAAGAGGGGTATCCTCAGTGTTAGTAGGGAAGTGGGGTAACGACCCTTGGTGGAGGCAACGGTGATGGTTGTAGGAGATATCGTCATAGGGTCCTTCGATGCTACAGGTTGTGGTCCTGTATTGGTCAGCAGGGGATGACAGCGGGGTGGTGATACCCATATAGTGTGGCGATGGAGTCGTGGCATCCTCCTCCTCCTTCAGCCTTCATAGTGTCCAGAGGAGGCTCAAATGGTGATTGGGGAATTGGGAGCGAGGTGGAGCATAGCCAAAGTAGGGTGGTGGTGGCCAGGCAGCAACGGTGAGGAGCGGTACTGGGCTTCAGTTACTATAGGCGGTGATGATGGATCTCAGGTGTAGCAGTGGTGGTCGGTGGTGAGGTGTGGTGGCCATTGGAGCTAGAGTGAGGTACAGCAGAGGTTTCTAGGCAGCGGGGTGATGTGGGGGCAGCCCCACCTTCTCCTCTAGCCTTCATAGTGGACGAAGGAGGCACCGGAACGGAGGGCGGGATCCTAGAGGTGAGGATGAGGTGACAGAGTGCGATGACTTAGGTGTAGGAGGGGTGCCCGATGAGGTAGTTGCGATGGATCACGGCGGCGCTCGTGTCCCACATTGAAACAGGGACACCGGAACCTCTCCCTTATTACCTCGGATGTGGGATCCCCTAGAATGCCTACTCCAGGGTGGGCTCCAGCAACACCACATTCATACACTCAGGCGGTCTGCGACACATGCAGCCCGTGTAGGCCCTGTAGGCCAATTATGATGCCACCACAAAGGCTGATCTCTCACGGATCATACTTTCATGTGCCCCTACGCAGTAGGTGTGGCTGGTCGGCCCACCTTTTATGACTTGTAAAAGTGGTGTGCTTTCCAATTTATGGATTTCTTAGGCATCCTAATATATTTTCACACAATCCAAAGGAAGAGTTAAAAAAATATTCAAAAAAAGATCAACAAAACCATCAAAATTTCTTAAATGAATTATTAAACACAAAACACCTTCCTTTTTTTACTCATTCAAATACATTTCTAGTCCCCCTTACAATTATCCATAAATCAATAAACCATTGAAAATAAATTATTTTAACATTGAAATCATCAATAAATGATCTAATTGTTTTAAAAAAAATATGCACATTATTTTGGTATTTCAAATACCCCCACACTTAAACCATGTTTTTCCTCATGCATAAAATCCCAACATGGAAGATCAGAGGTCACCAGTGTTACAAATATTCAAATTTCAATGTAAGAAAATAAAATAATTTCCAATGTCAAATTAAATTATAAAATGTCACATGAAATATCAATTTAATTTCCCATTTTTCAAAGAAACAATCAACTCAAATATTTTACTTTGTCCCTTTTGAAAAAAGGTGGAACTTCTCTTCTCATTCATTCAATTTCCTCAATTCATTATTATTAAACATTTCAATTCATTATTTACCTCATCTGAATATTTTCACTCATCTCTCATGATAAAATTCAAGTATATTTATGATCATATCATGAGAACATGATCTATATCCATATACTTGTAAAAGAACTACATTATCCACTTTGTAAAGAAAAAAACACATAAAATAATTATTAATTTAAAATAAGGTTCTAATGAATCTGAGTATTAAGGTTGGTAGTGTAAGAACCTGGATCTTCTTTTCAGGTTTTTATTTCCTTTTTCTGAAGTTTTTGAGAAAAGAGGAGTTTCTGGAAATTTTTGAAGTACACACCATGTACATTATGAGTACATGTCGTGTACTTTTATCCCGTGCGAGGCCATGTGCTGGCCATGTCCAATCCACACACACAGGGTGAGAAATGAGGTGGAGGTTGCTTAATGTGGTGTATGTAAGGGGAAAGTACACGCTGTGTACTTTTCTTTTTATTTCATTAATCGGAGTGGGGTCGCGTCTAATCCCAGTTTCCGTCTTCTTCTACTCCTAATTTTGTCCAGAGCGTCTGAGGAGGTCGATTATTCTCCAAACCAACGATCCTTCACCAGTTATTGGAATTGAAAGTCGTCGATTGTGTTGGAATCGCAGCGGTGAGTTCTCTCTTCTTCTTGAAGTTTCATTCCATGGTTTTACATCTTTTTCAAGATATCGTGGGTTGAGTGTTTTTGACTTTTTCTTAGATCTTCATCGTTCTAAGGAGAATAAATCTTTGTGGCTAAAATATATTTATCTCTTAGGATCGAAGTAGGTGTTTTGTTTCCCTACATTGAATGTCTTTGAGTTTTTGTGCAAAAAATGCCGAATACCCATGTATCGGGTATCCCAGGTTAGGGATTTTGATTCCATTGATTAATTTCCTTAGATTTATTATTTTCTTGAGGTTAATTGATAGTAATATATGTTTGGTTTCATGTTTGACGATCACCCATGGGTCATTTTCCCTTTCTTTGGCTGTTTATCGCAGTTTGGATTAGGTTGCCTATGAGGCAAACCTTATAGCATTGTTTGTCTGCCTTTTTATAGCTGATTGCATGTATTTCCTACTTTTTATATGCTTTTTATGCACTATAGTTATTATCCAAGTAGTTGTTGAACTTACTTAGGGTTGATGACAGTAGATTACGCATGACTAGACTGCTCAGGGCTGTGTGAACCTAGTGTGGTAGACTAAAGAGGGAATTTATGATTAAGGGCTTCCCTAGAGAGTCTTTTATAAATTAGTTTTGTACACAGGACCTACAGGAATTGGACTTTTTGCTTCCCAAGAGTGTCCTTAGTTTACACATGTATCGAGACCACAGGAGGAATTAGACGTAAGTTCTTCCTCAGAGAGTCTGTAGCTATCATTGCAAGACCATAGGGGAATTGACGGTGAGAGCTTCCCAGAGTGTTTGTGCCTTGTATGATTATTTGACTAGAGGGTTCTGCTAGTAGGAGCCACCTAGAGAGTCAGTATTATTATTTGTTTGGTCGGTTGTATCGAGTCCACCAAGACAAAGAACAAGCTTGGGTTTGTACTGCTTGTTGTCTAGGTAGTATGTTGAGATACCTGTTGTGTTACTTACTGTGCCTTGAGAATATAGAGCTGTTTGCTAGACTATTTGGTTGATAATTAAATGATTGTATTAAATTAATAAATAAATGTGATGGAGATTTGTAGGATTGTTACTTTGGTGTACCTATGTTTCTCTGCTGCATTTATTTCCTTTACTTTTTCTATTTTGATCACTGATAGTAGGGCACAGATCTTGTGGTGATTGTATACTGGGATTAGTCTCACACCCTATTTGGGTCCTGCTTTTTGGCCCAAACAGGTTATATGGTTGCAGGTGTGGATAGGGATTGTGGCCCTTCTACTTTAGGTACATGGTTGTTGGTTAGAGATGGAGAGCATAGGACCGAGCTTAGGCTTGCGATGCTGTTGGAGTTGTTGTTACTTTTAGTATTTGTTTTCCGTTGTATTTCAGCACGTTGTAGTGTTTGATGCTTTCCTTAGATACTTTTACCTGCTGCATCATTATCATCATTACTATATATATTCATTGCTTCTGTTGTTTGGTTTCAGTTGTTGTATGTTGTTTACTGCTTCCGCTATTGTCTGTTATTTCTTTTCCCTTGTATAACTTACCAAATGAGGGCATAGTTTCCCCAATAACTTACCAAGGCCCTCACTGCTAGTCGGCAGCCTCTGGCGTTTGGGGAAATGCACTTGAGGTTATGTGGCGAACCGGGCATGGGGAACCAGTTGAGTGGCTCCGGATTCGGGTCGTTACAAAGTGGTATCAGAGGAGGTTCTTCCTTTTCTATTTGAATTACTGTTTGGCGACATTAGACAGGGATATGACGGAATAGGTAAATGGTAAATAGCTATGCTCGGGCATTCTAGAACCCGTGTACCGGGAAAAATCCAGATTACCTCGAATGTTGTAATTTTAGAGTTCTGCAAATGTTACAGTTTAATTGATTTCACTGTTGGGTGATGCACTTGTTTTGTGCTGTTACTGTTTATATGATTGCGGTTCTATTTTGTTGCAACCCGATGAGATGAGGGTATCTCATCTCATGCATCGTATAGGAACATGTTAGAAAATCACATGCCATGTATTTTTCCATGCCATCTAGGTTTCATTAGAGATTTCATGTTGTTGTGATAGAATTTGTGATAGACAATACATGCTATTATGATAGATGTTGTAATAAAATACCTACTATGTGGATAGGGTATCGGTTGTTTAGAGATTTTTTATCACGAACGCCAAACTTTGGTCTTAGAGGTGTTATGGGCCCTTGAGGATCGGAATTTGGTGGGTTGTGAGTTTGTTATATTTTTGCTTGTTATATTCATTGTTATGATTCCAAGCTTTGATTCGCGGGGAGTATGGGCCCCCACGGATCGGAATTTGGCACCTTAACCTCTGTTTTTTGTTTTTTCTAGGCTCTGGTGCAGTTCTGAGGCTACTGTCTAGAAAAACCCAGAATACATGGCATGTACTTTATAAATACACATCGTGTAGTTTTTGGCCTTGTCACTGACCGTGTGGACAAGGACACGGGGCTCAAAAAGGGTCTTTAGAAACACGCCATGTACAATATGTACATGCCGTGTAGTGGTAAATTGTGTAGTCGGTCGTTTCACTAACAAAACAGGTCATGAAAACTCTGGTAGTACACGTCGTGTTTGGTATGAACAAACTGTGTAGTCATGTTCTAGGTACCCGACTGTGTCACGAACAACACGAGTCAGTGTTTTCTTCTCCTATAAACACTGTGTTTTTTCAGAACACACCGTGTAAGGGTCAGCCGTGTAGACGGTCATGTAATGAACCACACGGGTCGTGGTTTTCCTTCAAGTGCACGTCGTGTCCCTTGGGAATACGTCGTGTAGTGTGGACCGTGTGTCAGGTCGTTCCGCTAACAACACGGGCCAGTTAAGGCATGTCTAGTGCATGTCGTGTCTTCCTCAACACGCCGTGTAGTCTTTGGCTGGGACAATCCGTGTGACATAGTCGTGTAGGAGTAACCAGGTAGGGAAAAAAGGGTCAGTACATGCCGTGTAGTTTGAGAACATGCCGTGTAGTCGGGTTGTTTACACAGCCATGTATGGCCAAGGTACACGCCCAGGGTAAAACTTTCTGGAAACACACTGTGTAGCAATAATACACACCGTGTAGTCATGTTTTTTCCAATTTTAAAGGTTTTTCCCTCCTGTTCCATTTTACTCTCTTATGTTTCAACTGTTTTTGTCATTAATGAAGGTGCATTTTGATCTTTTAGAGATATGTCACCAAGACGTCCTCCCATTGCATGACAGGAACCAGGCAGTGATCGTATGCCTGATGCGACCGATCAAGGACTACCGGTAGTTCTGCCTATCATTCCGGACATGGAACCTATAGTGATTTTTGACACTGGTGTTGAAGCTCAGTTCAGATAGGGTTTCATGAGATTCATGCAGACCTTCCAGGGAGTTCATCATCTTGCCCCGACTATGGCAGAGCTGACGCGGGTTTTTCAGCTGCAGCATCCTCCCACGTTCACATGGGATGGAGGACCGCAGACTGCGGAGTCATGGCTAGAAGCCATGTTATCCATATTTGACCATCTAGAGACACCCCTAGACAGTAGGGTGAAGATCACAACTTACATGTTGCGAGACTCCGCCAAAAGACGGTGGGGCGTAGTTTCTCAGGTAGGGCGCCAACAGACTATGGCTTGGGATGAGTTCCAGCGTACGTTCTACGACTACTTCTACCCAGCAACGCTGAGGGCTGACAGAGCTAGGGATTTCATGAACCTACAGTAGGTTACTCTTTCAATTATGGAGTATTCCTCCCGTTTCACAGAGTTTCAGCATTTCTCTCCCGTTCTAGGGAATGATGAGATGTTCTTGGCAAGGAAGTTTGAGGAGGGACTCAAAAGAGAGATCAGATCGCAGGTGAATGTCTTCTAGTTGACTTCTATTTCTCTGATATTCAACCAGGTGCTGATCACGGAAAGGAACCTGAGGGTGACTGGAGCTTTGGACCAGGGTGGTTCAGCATCCAGGGCTGAATCTTTTCAGACGGACAGCAGGATGTGCCACCGAGAGTCTACCTGGGGAGACCCAAGGAAGCTAGGTATTCCTTCTAGTAGACGATATATCCATTCTAGAACCCAAGTGGTGTGTTATTAGTGTGGGAGGAGCGGTAATAAGAAGCCCTAGTTCCTAAGAGACCCATTGGAGTGCCGATCTTGTGGCAAGATGGGTCATCTGCAGCGTTTCTGCAAGGTTCCCCTTCTAGTAGCTAGTGAAGGAGGATCAGTTTCGACCCCGCATGTAAGAGCAGGGTTACCAGTTCCACAGTAGACTGGGGGATGGAGTTCTTCAGGTCTTCCAGGTTAGGGTAGAGGCCATAGACGCAGTTTTCAGGCTCAGGGAGGAGGATCTCAAGGTTTTCAGGCTGCTACACAGGGCCGCGGTACATGCCAGACTTTTTCTGTAGAGAAGATTCATCAGGAGAAGGATCCCGAACCCTCTATAGTTTGAGGTACGATCTTAGTAGCCTCAGTTTTATCTTCAGTTATTTTTGATACTGGTTCTTCACATAGCTTTATCTCTATTGCTGTCGTGGAGAGCCTTGGGCTCTATGTCTTTTCGTCTGCTGACATGTTGACTCTCGACACGCCTTTGGGAATGAGGACATCTAGCGTACTTCAGTTCAAAGAATTCCCTCTAGAGGTTAAAGGGTGTTACTTCTTATGGGACCCCTATGTCATAGAGATGACAGGCTATGATTTCATTCTCGGGATGGAATGGTTGGTTCCCTTCCAGGCAGTCGTCGATTACTATCGCTGCAGGGTGAGTTTCGTATCACCAGACAGTGGGTCCTTTCTTCATAGAGGTGAGTGGGATGTATAGGCGGGTAGAATGCACGCTCGCGTGTCATTGTGCATGGGCGACAAACTAAAATTTATACCTACTTACTACTTAGGACAGTGGCAAGATAGGGTCGAACCACAGGGAGGCCTGTTGTTTTGTTTGGTGTTCTGAAAAATAAACTAAACAAAAACACACATGAAAAAATCAAGCAAATAGAATTGGTGGTGGTGAAGTGGAGTGAATGAGACTTGGTGTGTGAATAAGTGAGAGTGATATGGTGAGTGCAAAGTGAGTAGACAGAGCAGTAAGAGAAATTGGGGTACAAACAACCAATAGATGAATAGGGGAAAAGTCCACTGGCTTGCTTAGCCTTATTCATGCACTGCGATTTTAAGAACATGGATCTGACTAAAAATAACCGGCCAGATTTGTCGTCTGGTCAGTTTGTGATGAAATATCTCTTACAGTCCTTCGACTGTAAGAGTCATTCCAACCAATGGTGAAGAAAATTCAGAAGTCACCGAGCTCAACTTGTCAGTTGAGTTCAGTGTGTCTCTCTCATTTGAGTAAAATTCACTTGTCAGTGAGTTACTCAGATTGCAACCGTTTTAATTATGGTACAAATAAGATCGGTTTTCACATGATCTTGTTGTTTTGAAAATAATCTTGTCTGTAAAAAATGAGAGAGACGATCTAGCAATGATGTAGTGCATAAATTAGACAAAACAAATCGAATCAGCCAGCTTATCCTCCCCCAAAGGAATTTATCCAGGAATAATGTTTTGCTTTAATGAAAACATGGAATTAAAAATAGTTAAGTTCATGTTGAATTAAGTTGCAGAAAAACAGAGCACAAAGAACATAAAGATATTCGTCTCCCTGCTTGATCTCCTGAATTTCTAAATCCCCGCTGCTCAATGGTGGATGTGGTGCTGGAATGCGGTATATGTACCACCCTGGGAATCGAGGTTTGAAAATGCTCTGATCTCCTGCTCCAATCTGCTCCGAGGAAGATGGTGTAAGTTGCTCCTACTCTGCTCCCCCTGGTCTGGATCAAAGTCCCGCTGCTTGTCTCTCCCGATGGAAGTGTATGCCCCCCCCCCACTATCGCCCTCCTGCTTAGCTCGATTAATCTATGCTTCTCCCGCCTCTCCTGTATTCATCACCCAACTGAAGCCTCTGAAATCTCCCCCGAGGAGTTCTCTGGCCTCCACGTGGAGCTTTCACTTTTTCTCCCCTCCCGCGTTGTTCACCAGAGCAATTGCTCCTAACCGAATGAAAAAGCCTGCGCGCGTCGAACTAATTCCTTCCCTGGAAATAGCCAATCCACGTGGCGTGCTTTTATGTGCACATCATGCTCTTTTTAATGAACTCCAAGTGAGTGCAGCCCGCTTCCTGCAACGAACTCGCAAACTCTTCTCACACTTTCCTACTATCTGCTTCTTTCATCACAGCTTCATTGTGTAGCTCCCCCTGCACGGAACACCAAACAAAACGTATGTGAGTCGAACAAAAATAAAATGAAATTATTATATACCATATATTAAATCACAACTTAAAAATACTTATTAATATATATATATTTTTTCATATATTAACTAATATTATTATTAATATATATTCTTTAATATCTATTATATTCATTTATTAATATCTACTTACTATAAAACAAAAGCAATCAATATCATATATATATAAGTATGTTAATTATATGTTATGTATATAATGTATTATGTATATTTTAATTATTATATAAAACAAAATAAAAAAAGAAAAAAGAGAAAAGAGAAATAGAAAGGGGGAGAACAGGGGTCTTGGCGAAGTGAATGGGAAAGGTGAGGTTGGGAATGGGGTTTGCTCGCACGGCGATGGAGGAAGGGCGAACTCGGAATGCGATGCTGGTGGCTTCGGGTGGTTCGGCGTAGGTGAGCCAGCTGTAGGTTTTAGTGGCAAGGGTTTGCAGAAGTTGTGGCCATCGGTTCAAGCATTAGGGTCCGGGGATTTTCTGTAGAGTGTTGGGTTTTTCGTGGAGGATGAAGGCGGCTTTAGGCGAGTGCAGGCAGGGGGGGCGGCGGGAATTTCAGGGGTTGGTCCTGTGGATTTGTTGTTCGGTCGCAAGGCTCGGACTGGATGTGGAAGGGTCCCCGGCGGCAATTCCAGTAGGGGGTGCGGTTGTGGAGTGTGGAGAACATGGTGGAAGTGAGGTCCGAGGCAAGGAGGAAGAGAGAAGGGGGCTCTGGTGCACAGGAGAAGGATAACGTAGGGGAGATGAGGCGAGTTCACAGCTCAGCAGGGGATCTCGGACTGCGGTGGTGAAGGCTCAGTAGGGAGACTCGGCTGTGGCTAGCAGCGAGGTCCGAGTAGTAGGGAAGTAGGTGTCGCCGACGAGCAGGAGATGCGGTGGTGACATGGGCTCAAGCTGATGAAAATGGTTCGGTCCATACCTAGAATTTTGAGCCGAAGTAGTTTAAATCTTGAGCTCTTATTTTGAGTTTTTCGATTCTTCCTATCTTGTTCTGTGCGATTTAATCTGTTGTTGTAGTGGATTTGAAATTTTCTGTTGCATTGATGGTTATAGTGCTGCTGTTGAGTTTCTGAGTTGCTTCTGTGTTTCTGGCGCTGGAATGGAAGAAGAGAAGGAGGCACAGGTACCGTGAGTGAAGCGGTGAGTGGGAAGAAGTGTGGTGTAATTGGAGGATTGTGGCACCATGAGTAAAGCTCACAGTGAGACAGTGACAAACAGTGAGACCGTGAGGGTGCTGGGGGTGGAACGGTGAGTGAAGGGGTGAGACAGTGAATCGGCCACAGTGACACCATGAGGGAAACGGTGACACTGTGAGGTAGTGAAGCGGAGGCACCGTGATGAAATGGTGCGACTTTCCACCGTGAGTACCTGCAAAATATAAAGAAAAAATTAAATAAATTAAAAACAAAAAATCTATTAACGAATTAAATTGAATTAAAAAATTAAATCATAAAATTAATTGTGTTTTATTTAAAAGAATGAATTTATTAAAAAATTATAAACAAACTTAATTTAAAACAAACTAATGATACTTTCTTAAATTAATCAACCAATTAAGTAACCAATAAACTAAATAATTCATTAACTTAAAGAATAAACTTATTAATTGAATAAAATAAAATTGTTAAAATTAATTTAATTATTATAGGACTAAAAAACTAAAATGAGTTATTTATTTACAATTTAAAGAATAAAGACTTAATTAATTTAATAAATGAATTAATAAACTAACTAGAATGAAAAATTATAAAAATAAAAGAATAATTAAATAAAATTTTAATTCACAAGACTAAATTAATTTAAGAATTATTTAAAAAGACACAAATGACTAATAAAAACAACTTATTTAAAGAGAAATTGATTATTTTACACAGCAAGTACAACAACACAGTAATTACCAAATATTTACTAAAAACACTCATTTTGGAATAAAAAACTCAATAAAAATATAAAAAGAATGTGGCAAAGTGTGTGAAAACACCGCCACATCATAGAACTAGACCAGAGCATCATAGGCTAGGAGGGATTATGGCCCAGTTTTCAAGTATTTATCTAGATGACCAGGGGACTTCATAGTTAGACTTTCCTCTAGTGGTGAATCATTTTAGAGATGTCTTTCTAGAGGACTTTTTAGGTTTACCTCCGGAGCGTGAGGTAGACTTCTCGATTGAGCTCGTGCCAGGAGCAGCACCGGTGTCCATTCCTCCTTATAGGATGGCTACACCTGAGTTGCAGGAGCTCAAGAAGTAGTTGGAGGAGTTATAGGCAAAGGGTTTCATCCGACCCAGTACTTCTCCTTGGGGTTCGCCTGTCCCTTTTACGAAGAAGGAAGACGGTACCCTTAGGCTTTGCGTGGATTATCGGAAGTTGAACCAATTGATGGTCAAGAACCTATATCCCTTGCCAAGAATCGATGATCTCTTCGATCAGCTTCGAGGAGATAGAGTATTCTCGAAGATCGACTTGAGATTCGGCTATCATCAGTTGCATGTCAGACCATCTAATATACCCCTTACAGCCTTCCGGAGCAGGTATGTTCTGTATGAGTACTTGGTTATGTAATTCGGTCTCACGAACGCGTCGGCAGTCTTCATGGCACTGATGAACAGAGTGTTCCATCCTTGGATTCCTTTGTGGTGGTTTTTGTGGATGACATCTTGGCATACTCTCACACTCGACACGGCCATGCAACCCATCTTGAGATCATTTTGAGTACACTGAGGGAGCATCAGTTATATGCTAATCTCTCAAAGTGCCACTTTTGTATGGACGAGATCAACTTCCTGGGTCATGTCATCTCAGAGACAGTGGTATCAGTAGACCCAGAGAAGGTGAGAGCAGTAGTTACCTGGGAGCAGCCGAAGAATGTCTTCGAGGTACAGAGTTTCTTAGGGTCGGCTGGTCACTACAGGAGGTTTATACAGGACTTATCACAGTTATATGAGTCATTGATGGGCTTTACTAAGAAGGGGGTAAAGTTTGTTTGGTCAGAAGCCTATGATTCAGCCTTTCAGGAGCTAAAGGGGAGGTTGACTTCGGCACCGATTCTAGTTTTTCCAGATCTGGGCAGGAGTTATATAGTTTTCTGTGATGCATCTAGCATCAGGCTAGGAGCAGTGCTTATGTAGGAGGATCGTGTGGTTGTGTATGGATCTCGGCAGTTGAGGCCACATGAGAGGAATTATCCTATGCACGACCTGGAGTTGGCTGCAGTTTTTCATGCTTTGAGTTGTTGGAGGAATTACCTTCTGGGAGAGCATTTTGTGGTATATATTGACCACAAGAGTCTCAAGTACATCTTAACGCAGCGTGATCTAAATCTGAGACAGCAGAGGTGGGTCGAGTATCCCCAGTCCTTCGACTTCGATATTTACTATACGGCTAGAAAAGGCAATGCAGTGGCTAATTCACTAAGCAGGAGAACTCAGATATAGGTAGTTCAGGAGGCCAGTAGTGAGTGGTAGTTTATGGCTCTGTTCTCTGAAATGCATTTGGAGGTGCACGACAGGCAGGGGAAGACTTTCCTATCTTCTGTAGCTGTTACCTCTGTGCCTCTTGACCGATTTCGAATGAGGAAGCTAGTAGATTCTGAAGGCCTAGTCCTACGGTAAAGCATGTCAGGAGAGGACCCTCTTCTCGGATAGACCTTTGGAGAGGATGAGATCTTACGTTTCTAGGGACGCATATGGGTTATAGCAGATATACGCAAGGAGTTGATGTGAGACTTTCATTCCTCCATCTGGGCAATTCATCCTGGAATCACCAAGATGTATCGTGATCTACATCGCCAGTACTGGTGTCCAGGTATGAAGAGAGATGTGGCTGGTTTTGTCATGAGATGTTCCACTTGTCAGTAGGTGAAGGCAGAACACCAGCGGCCAGCAAGGCTTTTGCAGTAGTTACCCATTCCCTAGTGTAAGTGGAATGATGTCGTGATGGACTTCGTGATAGGGTTACCGAGATCATCGATAGGGAACGATATGGTATGGGTTGTCATTGATAGGCTCATGAATGTTGCTCACTTCTTGCCGATAAAGGAAACCTTCGGTGTCGATGAGCTTGGATGGTTGTACGTCCGTGATATTATGCGCTTGCATGGGGTTTCGAGTAATATCATTTCTAATAGGGATGCCCGCTTTACTTCACATTTCTGGAAGGGGCTATAGAAAGATTTGGGTACACAGGTACTTCTGAGTACAGCTTACCATCCCCAGACAGATAGCCAGTCAGAGCACACGATCCAGGTGCTTGAGGATATGCTCCAAGCTTACATTCTGGACTTTGGCGGTTCTTGGGAAAAGCATACTCCTCTTGTGGAGTTTTCCTATAACAACAGTTTTCAGGTGACTATTTAGATGGAACCTTACGAGGCTTTGTACGGTAAGACATGCCGATCACCTTTGTGCTGGCTAGAGGCAGGAGAGGTAGCTTTGCTGGGACCTCATCCTATTCAGGAGACTTCAAAGTAGATAGAGTTGATTTGGAAGAGGATGGGTACTGCACAGTCTCATCAGAAATCTTATGCTGATCAGTGGAGACGACCTCTGCATTTAGAGGTCGGAGATCAGGTTTTCCTACGTGTTACCCTGAGGTTGGGAAACAAGAGGATCAGGAGACAGGGTAAGCTTTTGCTGAGATACGTCAGGCCATTTGGGGTTTTGGAGAGAGTTGGGCTAGTTTCTTATAGGTTTCAGTTACCTTAGAGATATCAGGATATGCATGACGTATTCTATGTTTCTCAGCTTCGACGTTATTTCTCAGCCTCATCTCATGTTTTTTTACCCAAAGAGGTTGATCTGGATCAGGATGCATCATTCAAGGAGAATCCTATCAGGATTTTTGATCGTAGCACAAAGGTACTCTGTGGCCGGTCTGTTCCTCTGGTATGGCTGCTATGGCATCACGGTCGTGTGCAGGACGATACTTGGGAGAGGGAGGCTGATATGCGATCACAGTGGCCAGAGTTGTTCAAGGTTTCTTCTTCGCCACCTTGCTAGGGAAATTTGGGGATGAATTTCTTTAAGGGGGAATTTTGTAAGAACCTGGATCTTATTTTCTAGTATGTCTTTCCTTTTTCTGAAGTTTTTGAGAAAAGAGGAGTTTCTGGAAATTTTTGAAGTACACGCTGTGTGATTTATGAGTACACACCATGTACTTTTCTCCCGTGTGAGGCCATGTGCTGGCCGTGTCCAGGCCACACACACGGGGTGTAGCGATGAGGTGGAGGCCACTTAATGTGGTGTACGGAAGGGGCAAGTACACTCCGTGTACTCATGAAGTACACACCATGTACTTTTCTTTTTATTTCATTAATCAGACCAGGGTCACGTCTAATCCCTGTTTCCGTCTTCTTATATGACTAATTCTATCCAGAGCATCTGAGGAGGATGATTCTTCTCTGAACCACCGATCATTCACCAGTTACCCAAATCGAATATCATCGATTGTGTTGGAATCACAGCGGTGAGTTCTCCCTTCTTCTTGAAGTTTCATTCCATGATTTTCCCTCTTTCTCAAGATATCGTGGGTTGAGTTTTTTGGACGTTTTCTCAGATCTTCTTCATTATAAGGATAATCAATCTTCGTGGATCAAGTATATCTATCTCCTAATATCGAGGTAGGTGGTTTGTTTCCCTACGTTGAATGTCTTTGAGTTTTTGTGCAAAAAGTGCTAGATACCCATGTATCAGGTATCCAGGGTAAGGGATTTTGATTACATTGATTAATTGCCTTAGATTTATTGTTTTATTGAGGTTAATTGATAGTAATATATGCTTGGTTGCATGTTCGAGGATCACCAATGGGTGATTTTCCCTTGCTTTGGTTGTTTATCGTCGTTTGGCTTAGGTTGCTTGTGAGGCAAACCTTGTAGCATTATTTTTCTTCCTTGTTATAGCTGATTGCATGTATTGCCTGCTATTTATAGGCTATGGATGCATTGTAGCTATTATCCAAGTAGTTGTTGAACTTACTTAGGGATGCTGACAGTTTATTATGCACAACTAGACTACTCAAGGTTGTGTGAACCTGGTGCGGTAGACTAAAGAGGGAATTGACGATTGAGGGATTCCCTAGAGAGTCTGTTATAAATTAGTTTCGTATGCAGGACCTATAGGAATTGGAATTTGTTCTTCCCAAGAGTGTCCTTAGTTTATGCACGTATCGAGACCACATAAGAAATTAGATGTAAGTGCTTCCTCAGAGAGTCTGTAGCTATTGTTGCAAGACTATAGGGGAATTGACGGTGAGAGCTTCCCAGAGTGGATGTGCCTTGTATGATTATTTGACTAGAGGGGTCTGCCAGTAGGAGCCACCTAGAGAGTCAGTATTATTATTTGGTTGGTTGGTTGTAACGATTCCACCAAGCCAAAGAACAAGCTTGGTTTTTTACTGCTTGTTGTCTAGGTAGTCTGTTGAGATACCTGTTGTGTTACTTGTTGTGCCTTGAGAATATAGAGTTGTTTTCTAGACTCTTTGGTTAATAATTAAATGATTGTATTAAATTAATTAATAAATGTGATGGAGATTTGTAGGATTGTTACTTTGGTGTACCTATGTTTCTCTGCTGCATTTATTTCCTTTACTTTAGCTATTTGGCTCACTAACAGTAGGGCACAAATCTTGTGGTGATTGTATACTGGGATTAGTCTCACACCCTGTTTGGGTCCTTTTCAGCCCAAATAGGTTATATGGTTGCAGGTGTGGATAGGGATTGTGGCCCTTCTACTTCAGGTACATGATTGTTGGTTGGAGCTGGAGAGCATAGGACCGAGCTTAGGCTTGCGATACTGTTGGAGTTGTTGTTACTTTTAGTACTTGTTTTCCATTGTATTTCAGCATGTTGTTGTGTTTGCTACTTTCCTTAGATACTTGTACCTACTGCATCATTATCATCATTACTATATATATTCATTGCTTCTGCCGTTTGGTTTCAGTTGTTGTATGTCGTTTACTGCTTCCTCTGTTGTCTGTTATTTATTTTCCCTTGTATACCGTACCAAATGAGGGCATAGTTTCCCCAATAACATACCAAGGCCCTCGCTGCTAGTCAGCAGCCTCTGACATTTGGGGAAATATGCTTGAGGTTATGTGGCGAACTGGGCACGGGGAACCAATTGAGTGGCTCTGGATTCGGGTCGTTACAGGTAGTATTTGATGTTTAAAAATAAAGATCAATTTGGAGGTTTATCTCTTAAAGTATAAAGCATAATATTCAAAGTAAAAGTTTAATGAAATTCTCTCCTTCAATTTATATAAACTCCCAACATCCCCAAAATTCCAAATTAAATATTGTGATCATTTTAAGAATAATGAATGTTTTTTTCCCTCTCTTGAATATATATTTTTTATTTTTATACTTTATTTTTTCTTTTTCAGAAAACCTTTCGGTTATTTTCTTTTTTCTAAAGATTATGATTAGAATAAACCTCACATCCACCACCTAACCATGTATGATAAAAATAATAGGTTTAGTAATGGAGATTTTTGTTTTAACTAAATCATTACCCATTTTTCTCTTTTTTTTGTTCTTTTTTGTCATTTTTATCTTTTTATATTCAAGAGGGGAAAACAATAGAGTATAATGAATGATTCCACAACATTTTACAATTCCCAAAATAAGTAACCCCACACTTCTTCTTTACAACATAAATCATCACATTTACCATGATTCTCTTCACCCCTACACTTCAATTTTAAAATATCATGAAAATACTAAAAGTAGGGTAGGAATGGATAAAAATGGATTGAAACATGGATCATTCCTAAAAAGGTCATTCATGGTCTCTATAGGATAAATAAGGATTGATGTAAAGGTAAATTTTTAAGGATAAGTTGATTTTAAAAGGATACCTCAATAATTTTAAATATGTTTGTTTAAAGTCATAGCTTTGACAAGTTCAAATTCAAGTTCTAGCAGGTGGAATACCCCAAGATCACTCAAGAAATATGCTCAAGATAAAATAGTGAGTACTTGGTCTTGAAATCCTCCTGAGAATGGGACATATCACTACATGAAAATAACCTATTAGCGGCGGTTTAAACTGCCGCTATATGCACTACTACAAAAATGGCCTATATCAGTGCTCAAAACGAGCTTTAACATTGCTAAAAAATCATTGTAAAGCTTAGCGCTAATATAGGGGGGTCCCTTTTATCATCGCTCTGAAAAGCGCTGATAAAGGCTGCTTATATCAGTCCTAAAAAAGTTCTAATAAAAGACCCCTTTATCAGCGCTTTTTTTTAGCGCTAATAAAAGGGACTTTTATCAGCACTTTTAAAAAGCGCTGATAAAGGTCAAAAAAATTAAAAATAATTAAAAATAATACGGGGAGTGATTTTTTCAGCACTTCACACCCTCTTTATCAGCTCTATGTGGTCTCATGTGCGCTTCCCTTACCGCGCATCCTCATACGCGCGCACCCCCTTCGCTTCCACTCGAACTCGAACCTGGGACCTCCCCCATTTCGCGGCTGCACCTTTACCACTAATCCATTTCGTTTTGTTCTCTATTTAATGATATATCTCTATATATATAGTTATATTTATTTATATATTGATATAGATTCATATTAATATAAATATATTTATTTATATATTAGTATATATATATTAATTCATATATTAATATATTTATATATATATATTTAGTTATAATTTTTATACGTATATTTATTTGTATATTAATATATACTTATAAGACTAGTTTTAAATATATTTATGAAAAAATATGTTTTTTATGTGTGTTTATAAATAAATAAATACATACATACATACATACATAGATATATACAACACACAGAGATACACACACACACAAACACATATATATTTATGAATAAATACATATATATGAGTATTTGAAAAGCCATAGAATGTACTTATAAGATTAGTTTTAAATACAATTATGAAAAAATATGTTTTTGATGTGTGTTTATAAGTAAATAAATAAATACATACATATATACATATATACAACACATAGACACACACATAGACACCCACACACACAGACACATATATATTTACGAATAAATACATATATATGTGTATTTGAAAAGCCATAGAATGTTAAAATGATCATAACTTATAATCTAGAATTCTGTTTCAATGCCACAACTAGTCAAATACAATAAAATGAAACAATCTTCGATATGATATGTGGTACAGGCCTAACGTACATCCGGATCAGAAGTTATGCTTGTTTTAATGTTAAAAAATCGGGGTATCCCGACTAAAAACTCAGTTTTGGAGACCTTCTGGGCCTTTTTTGGGCTCAAAAATTGTGACAGAGTCTTATCTTGGATCACTAACGCGTAGAGCTCATCGTAGGCTTCAATTTTATATGCTGTAGAACTCAAACGGACACCCGGATCAAAAGTTATGGTCATTTGAAGTTTGAGTTGCATTTTCAACATATTTTAGATCTTTTATTAATTCTTTTGATTTTTTGTGTCCTCAAATTTTTATTAAATGATTTTTAATTGATAATAATTAGAAAATTATTAATTAATAATATTTTTTTAAAATATTTTGAATCCATTTTCACTAAATTTATTATATATTAAATGTAATAGTCTATTTATACGTATCTATAACATATTTAAAAAATATATATTGTATTTATATCAATATAAATATACTTATATAACAAAATATTATTTTTCATGATTTTTTTTTGAAACTTAACATTTATCAGTGCTCGGGAAAAATGCTGATAAATCCCCCCTTTATCAGCGCTACTAAAAGAAGCGTTGATAAAGGGGTCCCCTTTATCAGCGCTTTTTTTAGCACTGATAAAAGTGAAGCGCATCCCTTGCCCGTTTTTGTAGTAGTGATGCTTTGGAAGCAGTTTTAGGAAATCACTGATAAATTACACGTCGAGAAACTATTAGCGGTGGTTGTATCCATTTCGTGGTGGTTTAAATTAATCGTCGCAGTTGCCTCATTTTGTGGCGGTTCGGGTTTTTTAGCAGCAGTTTTACGGCCATTGGATCTCTTTTATTTGCAGCGTTTATAACCACCACGAATAAAAAACACCCCCTCACCAGAAACGTGCCACTAAAATAATAAAAACCACCACAAAATACACACGAATGATGGGACACTGTAGTGGCAGTTTTAACCGCCGCTACGAGAAAAATACCTATATTTTGTGGTGGTTAAAACCGCCATTAAAATTTTACCAGTTTCATTTAGCGGCGGTTAAAACTGCCGCTAAAAGCTGATATGGGAAAAAATAGCAGCTCTGCATCCCCTGTACCAAGGCCCTGAAAAAAAAACCATTCCAGGAATACGAATAGTCTAACAGAATACATACTAGTCAATATGAAAAGATATGCTTAACTAAGCACAATCAAATGCATCTTTCAGTAAAGGAATGCAGATAAACATATCACATGGCCATTAGACCTTTAAACAAAATTATAAACAAGCATGTATGTCATATTTCACGAAAAAAATGTCAAGCCTAGGTTCAACCTATTCCATCCATACCAGTTCCAACCCTGACATAACAATTCATATCAACATACATCCCACTTGTAATATATGATTAATTGTGTATTATATTCATAATTTATAGTCATTATCTCATATCATTATTCTTATCTTATTCTTTCATATTATTATCAATTGATATTTCTTGCGTTTACCCTTAATGAACATATGATTTGACACATTCTTTTGTTTCCCTAACCACTAGGTTATAAAGAACTACTACCCAACCTGTGAATTAGCATGACATGATCAATCAATCACATGTTCACATAAAAATAATTTGAATTTTTTCCAAAATTAATTCTTTGAAAATAAGTTCATACAATAATGGACTTATATTCTATAAAAGTGAGTACTAGTAATGCATAGTGGAAAAACAGTGCATACAATAGTCATGCCACAATTACTTTCTATATAAGTGAAAACTAGTAATGTATACTAGAAAATAAGCACATATATGAATATGTATATTAGAAAAAATAAAATTAGTAATATATATAGAGAATAAAAATAGATTCTGTGTATAAGAATAAAGCACATCCTTTAGTAATATAAATCAAAAATTCACAAAGAGAAACTACAAACATAAACTCATGTATGCACTTATGTTAGGAAGTTAATTTTGTGTGATTGTATCATCATTAATTATTCAACATCATCTTGCCTCTACCTCTATTATGAGAACATAGGAAATGAATTTTTTGGTAACTCTACAACGGGGATTCCCATGACCGGGTTTAGATTCTATGAGCCTTGTTGGCATGTAAATTTTTCCAATGCCTTCATTATGCTCTAGATATAATCAATTGATTCAGTCTATCATAACACCCAACCCATTATGCTCGAGTCCATATCATCTTTATTGTACATCCTATTCAACCTTTTGAATAAAAAACCCACCCTATGGTGATGTGAATGACACCCTTTGGTGATAACAATCAATGTAATCATAGTAGGGGAACAACCATTCCATCCCAAGAATGATGTCAAAACCATCATCTCAAGGAAAATGAGGTCCCATACGAGGTGACACCCACTTATATCAAGGTCCACTCCCTACTCTAACATAAATTCTATAATCAAATCCCCAAAAAAGTTTTGTGTGTCATCTCTTCATAGGAAAACAGAATGTCGAGCCCAAGGATCTCTACAACATGCACAAATATGATGGAATGAGAAGCACCTATATCAAAAAAATAGATACTAAAGTAGAAGCTACCAAAATAGTACCTCTCACTATAGAAGGTCCAACACTCAATTCCTCACATATTGGTCTCACATTATACAATTATACTGATTTGTGGCCCTAATATATGTTCTAGATACCTTGAGTAGGTCCTCTATGCTAGTGATGTAAGTCTTGTGTCTGGATGCTTTGACCATGAACACCGCTTCAGACTGATCGATTGGCCAAACAATATCTCCCTTCTTAACATGAATCTGATTTCCCCACTCCTAAATGTGGAATTATTGCAGACACTGATTCACTTTATACTATAGGAAAATATCTACAAAAATCTTATAGATGGATCATCTTACTGCAATATCGACACTCAAATTTATTACTATCACACAGTCTCCCCATGTATCCTTGCCTCCCACACCAATGATAGAAAATATAATTACCAACACCAATGCTCTAGAAATTATTCCCTTAATGATAGTTCAAAAAGTGTCACTTACTTCCACCAAACACTTTTTCATTGGGTCAATAAACTGAACTACCCTGCTTTGTGCCCAAACCATACCTCGAGTTATGTTATGTAATAAGAACCTGGTTTATTTTTGATATGGTGGACAACAAAAATACATTCACCAATGATCAAACAATATGATTATGCCTAAATGTGAATCATATCAACCTAGATGGATCATCCATAAGACAAATATGCACAAAACCTAAAATATAGTAAAGTGAGTCAAACACTCCATAACAAACATAAAACCATACTCTAAATGCATAAAATCTTTGGCCCTTTCAGTCCTAAAATTCTATGGAAAAAATACTCATAAAAAATGAATCATAAAAAATGAATCATCACAATAAAGAATCGACATATATGGTGCATACCACACTCGAGAAATCAAGACATTAAAGGAAACATTATAAATCAATAAAATGCATAAAAGGAAACTATGTTCCACACATGATACATATACAAACCAACTGTTCCCATATTTTTCCAACACATCAAAAATAAAACTACTCATGGTCCGATGATGAACATGTATCGTCACCCTCTCCACCTCCATCTCCACTTCCTACTATCACCTGTAAGAACATTATATTGAAAATTAAATATTGTTTCATAGTTATATTTAAACTTAAAACCAATAAAAGTTTGAAAACTAAATGATTTTGATTTTTTGTGATTTACCTGCTTACCACCAGTCGATGCACTACCACTAGGGGAATATCTACTCATATGCTAATATATATCAGTCATCGCTTTCTGCAAAGTGGATATCTGAGACCCCTGGTCCTAAAGTGTGGTTCATAGAGAATAGATCTCCCTCTGAGAATATTCAGGTATGGACTAACTATAATCAGGAGTAGATGCAGCTGGAATCCCCAGTGGCCTGCCAAAGACCTCAGATGGTATGGGTATGAAAACCATCCCGCGCACTCTACCAGGATGCTCCTTCCCAAGGACTTTAGTAGCCGGGTCATCTTGGGAGACTGAGTAGGACTTCCTAGGATTGCCATCCCATAGTTCTTTAATTTTTACCTATAAATCAAATATCAATATATATTAACATAGTAAAAACTGATAATAAGTTATTATAATAAAATTTATTCCAAGATTATGAATCTTGTGGATGTCTCATTAACCCATCATTGTTATTATCTACAGAATTCCACTTCACATGTTTGGATGTTTTTGAAGACATTAATAATCTTTGCAATCGAGGCTTCAAAGGAAAGTAATGCAGAACCTTTGCAGGTGTGTTCCTTTTATTCTTCTCCATGAAATTATGTTGATTCACAATTCCAACATCACCCTTTGACTGCCATCTAGAAGAAGAATTTTTTTTTAAATTCTTTCTACTTGAATCCTCTCCTCAATAAAGCATACAATCATTGGGACACGCATGTATTTTTTTATAATTCAGACCAAGCTTGTTAACATCTTTTTTCATATCATAAAAAGACTCGGGGATTTTTGATTCAGGAAATGCATTATGTATCAATTCCAATATCATGGACATTGCCTTATTTGTAATTCCACATAGACATTTGATATGGTAAAACTTTAGCAGAAAAGAAAGCTTTGAATATTTCAAATACCCACTATACAAATCTTGATTTCCATTTTCAACTAAATCATGAAACACATTTTCCTCATTGAAGTTTTCTCTTACATTTGGATCCACATAATCAAGAGGAGTATCCAATGATTTGTTACAATCATGATCTGGTTGTATTACAATCTCAAACACATCACTTGTCTCATTTCTATTTTTAGCACAATCATCTGGTTGTTGTGATATGTTTTGATGTTAACGGTGGTCTCTTGCAGTGCTAAATGCGTCATTTATAAGTTTTTTCATTTTATTTTCCATTTTCGACGAAGTTGGGAGTTCATTCTGTGGATTGACATCAGTACTCAACCTTTCTGTAACGTTCAATTCTCCGTGCCAAATCCAACAAAAATATTGACCAAGGAATTGATTCAATATTAAATGTTCATAAACATCAACTCTCTTAAACCATATTCTAAATTTACATTTAGGACATGGACATCTTATTCTCCCTTTAACGGATCTATTGGAAATTGAAAAATCTAAAAACTCATTCAAACCCTTAATATACTGAGGTGTGTTCCTCGGTAATGTGATCCAGCTTTTATACATGTATATCACAATGTGCCTACACAATATTAAAAAAAATTAAAACACGTAACTATCACTAAATAGGGAAAGAGATTCATATATACTAGTTGAAGAAATATATAAATATGTTACATAAGGTTTTCCTATATCAATACATATGGTAAATCACCCACTAGTGGTGTCATCTAAAGTAGTACCACCACAAAGGATTATAATTAAATTGGGAGATTAGGGTGAGTGAACAAAGTCCAACCACATTACTTAACTTAAGAAAGTTTGAGGTTCCCCTCTCCTATTAAATTAAATAATTCTAACCATTGTTTGAAGTGGCCCAATATTTAGGGGGATATATGATCCATGGGGTGGATGTGCTAATAAAGTACATGTTATTCAGCTAAAGTAATATCTGATTAAATCCAAAAAAATGAATGAAATAAGTGATGTAATAATTATTTCAAGTCTCATTTGATATAAAATATGATCAAAATATTTCATGGGTGATCATGACTCAGCAAGTGGTGCTAAGAAACAACTTTTTTTCTTCAAAACTTGATCTAGAAGTTTCATACTGAAGTAAAGTAACTTGTTGAATCTAGAATTACATAAAAATGGATTATTCTAGAATAAAAGGTGGTTTCCAAGCCTTAACTAAGAGAATTAATGATGTCATATTGAATCTGGTTTATAACTAGGGATATCAAGCACTAGATTTAGTAGAATTAGACCACTAATAAGGAAGGGGTACCATCCATACCATCTCGTAATAATTTTTGTAAATCTATTTTTATGAAGGGAGTGGGTAGGAAAAAAATTATGTACAAGTATGTATTTTGAAATGTTTGATGGAATATTCCACCTTAGCTAAGGTGGATAAGAAAATTAAGGAAGTTGGTTTCCCTTAAAAATATAAACAAGTTATAAACAAGACCTAATGTAATTATACAAATGAAATAAGATGATCATGGGTTTTGGATCAATGTTGGTGTTGCGAAAAATTCATTTATTGTGAATTAGATTATTGGTATAGACCTTTAAATAAAAAATTAGAAATGAATCCAATTCTAAGGGATAAAAATCCAGATATGAAGAAGAAACATCCATAGGTTAAGAGAAACATGTATACATAAAAAATAATTGGAAATTTTGAAAATGTGTCTGATGTATGAAGAATTAGTATTCATAGGATTGGTCCATGTTCATATCAACCTATATATTAATAGAATAATAAAATAAGGCCATATAAGCTAGTGAATAAATAAAAAGCATCCTTAGGAAAAAGTGAAACAATATTGTATAAAAAACCTCCTAATAATATTTCACATAGGGAAGGTAAGAGGCCTTGGAATCTAAATTTGAGAATTTTATGAAAGGTTAATCATCTAAAAGAACTAATAAAAAGGAGGGAAGTCAGCAGTATCCATGTTGAAATTTCAAACATTCTACCAATGAAAAAACTGACATGTTAGTTATATAGATGAAAGTTATAAAGAAAATCTGGAAAATAAAATAAGCACAGGAAAAGTATAGTCAAAAAGTAAAATAATCGATTCCACATAAAGATAACTTAGTTCAATGTGTGTGGTGAAACATGGATGGACACAATCCTAGCTATTGTTATAAAATAATTCCATATTACCAACCATGCATAGAAATAAAACCTCCTATAATACTATTTTTTAATGAACCAACATGGGTCCCAAAGAGTATTCCTGATCACCATGGTCAAGCGACAAGCACCTGGGTATCAACACACATAACCATGGGAGTGATTTCACACTAAAATAACAAGACAATATCTCTCCTATATAACAAGATAAATATAATCAATCAGATTACATCATGGATGAAAAGTTACATGACCATAAGATATAAATAAACCAATCCATAAACATTTTATATGTCATATTCGGCCATAGGATTGAGTTATATTAAAACCATTGCCTCATTTTGAATTCAGAGGATAAGTATAGAAATATTTGAGATGTCATATTTGACCATAGTTGTGAAATTCTCAAAGGACTATCATACATTCCATTTTTAAGTGATCCAAAGAAACATATTGGAATTAACCCAAATAATTATTTTGAAGTGGATAAAAGTAAACCGACCTTGTGGATTGGTTATCTGGTGCTTTTCAACCCCAGGGATAATTTTTCCTTCAATACTTATTTCCACAGCCAGAGTTTCCACCTATGCTCATGTGAAAAAAGGTGTTCCCTCCACTAATATTTCCTATAATGTACACCTTTTCTACCATCAAGTTATTCTCAATCTCAATGAAATTATCAATAAAAAACATGAAAACCTTAGAGTGATTCTTAAGTCACAGAACCAACTCAAACACATGTGATTTGAGAGATTAACTAGATGCCACTTCTAGTAAAAAGTGAGGAAGGTAAGTAAATTGGGCTCTATATTACATACCTGAGATATATTTATGATTAAGATAAAAAAAATATATTTTTCTTAATACTTGAAAGGTATGTATGTAGACTTTTTTGTTAAAAAAATCCTCAAATCCATCTGAGGTAAGGTATTGATAAACCTTAACATAGATGACTCAGTCTCACCATTTTCATGATATTCCTTTGAGTATGCACACTACTATATTTAATTTATTCCCATCTATAGTTCCAATAAAATCTAAGATCCTATTTATCCAACCTTTCCATGACTTTGAATCTTCAGGTCCCAAGTAACCCTATAATATTGGCAGGATTTTCCTTTGAAATTAAAATGATTGATCCATATAATGTGGTTCCTCATTCCAATTTTTTCTTTCCACTACCCAAAAATATTTCACTATTTTTATTAATAGTTACTAATTTACTTATGGTTTAGGTGGAACCACATTCCTAGTATCACACTCCTGCTAATTTATAGGTCTAACCAGTGGTATTTTTTTCTATAACCATAGTTGATGTTATTAAAATCATTACTTAGTCACCACCCAACACTTTAGTTATAGGTTTTATAGTGTGCAATAATACACAAGAAAGATCAAAATGGAAAATTTTCAAAGTAACAACCCATGAAATATCATGTGAATGATGAATTTTTGGTGGTAAGCCTCTTTAATAATGTTGATACACAACTCTCATTGGCTAAACCCATGATGATGAGGAGAAAACACTCCTAGAAGTGTTTTAAAACACTTTTAATACTCAGACCACCTAGGTAACTTGAATATTAGTATAAAGAGGTTATATATGCCTTTTTATACCCTATATTTCAAGTCCTAAAACATCCTATATCCATACCTAACTTCCTAACTAATAGATCATACCAAACTGATATCATTTTTAATATCACAACCCCAAATGATCACCTTAGATAATATTGGAATTCCACTAACCTTAGGTCCATCCCACAAACACTAAAGGTTGGAAATAAACACCTAGGGTTAAGAATATTACTGGGGGATGATTTAACCTTAAAATAAATAACCTTAAGTGGAATAACTCTAATAGTAAAATATAAATATGATGCATGAGAAAGGAAAACCAAACTATAATAATATAAAATAATAATAATAATCAGAGATACAATAAACAAAAATATCATCAAATAAGTCTATAAGACAAAAGACTTAAAAAGGTAGAATAGGGAGCCAAACATGGCATTACACCAAGCTACAAACCACTACTATATATAATATCCTACCTCTATCACCAATAACAAAAAAATCAAGGTGATCCTCTATAGAATTAAGAGGTCTTCCCTTTACCTATACCATGTCAAACTTCATATGCACCAAGATGCATATGCGGGGTGTGAGTATGTACACCCAGTAGACAATCAACCAAATACTTCCTACACATGATACTATAATAAAAACAAGTTATCTCACATTTTATATAAAATAAAAGTGAAGCTAAAAACTAGTGAATAAGATACATATAACCAGTGAAAAAACTCACACTATAGCACACATCTAGATCATGAAATCACACACCCATAAAATACACTAAAAATTCCCCTTTGGGAGATATTTAAATAACCTAGTGTATCATGAATCTAATTATGACCAAATTAATAACCCAAAATCATGATTAGAAACCCATCCCCTTGACCCAAGTCATCACTTGGTGGTAAAATCTATATTCCTAATTAAACATAATTGGTATCCAAATCCAAACCAACAAAGGTGAATATATATGACTCATGAATGAACACTAACCTCTTCCAAGACTTGTTTATATACACAAAAGGGTTTCATATTTCTATAACCCTATGCACTAAAGGCTCCAAAAAATATAAAAAAAAATACCTACGACTATGAAAACCACCGGCGAAAGGGGAGGGGAGCCGACCTAGGGTATGAACTCGATGGGGTTGGGGGAGAAGGCGGCACCGCGAGTGTTGGGGGGATAAGGGGGTCAGCAACGATGAGAGGAGAGGTCACTGGTGGCATGGGAGGGGAGTAGAGCTAGGTTTAGGGCTTTTCGGGGGAGAAGTGTCACGGGTTTCGGGGAAGAGGGTCAGCTTGGGTGGGGTGGGGGGAGTGTCGCCACTATAAAAAATTAAATGGGTTTTGTAGCGGTTTTTAAAAAACCACCGCTAAACCATTTTACTGAAATTTTTAAGGCGATTTATGTTTTAGTGTATGATTAGGGAAAATCAATCAATCCATGATTAAAAATAACAAATCAATTCACATAAATTTCATAAATTCAAAGCATGAAAAAATGGTTGGGAAATTTCATTTACATGAATCAATCAATTTCTTAAAATCATGAGTCCTCATTTCAATATATATTCTTCATTTTGAAATTTTAATTCTCCATTTTTCTCATTCAATTATATCAACATTGAAGTATAAAACATGGCATCACAGGATTACTAAGAAATTCATGTCTCTTATTTTAGTCAAGTAGAGCATAAATTAAAGTGTGGGCATGTAATTTTATCCTTTAAAACTCAAAAACATGTTTTTGGACAAAAATGTGAGTTTAAAAGATAAACACTAAAAATTTAACTCCCTTTCCCATGAATGATTGGTCATATTTCCTCTATTTACTATTGAGGTTGCCTTCTACCATTTATGATCCTACAAAAGAGAATTAAAAAATTAAGCATGAGGATCATGTCATTTAAGCTCAAAAAAATAGAGAGAGTGGGGATGCATTATATACTACTCCTAATAAAGGAAATTGAAATACAAATTCCTAGAAATAAAGTAAATGGATAAGTTTTGATATGATCCCCCAAGTGGGTCCTAAATTTTTACTGCCTTCAGAGGGTTGTACCAACTGCTATCCAAAATCAGATGGTAGATGAAGCTTCTTTGATTTGAACCACCACATATGGATTTTCTCAGCTTGTGATTAATCATTTTTCTTGATTAATGATCCATGGATAGAGTACACTAGATCCTCCCCTTCATAATTAGTTATATCTCTCATGGTGGGTGAAATATGGAGTATGAATCATTTTACTTTTTGGTTACTACTTGTGTAACCTCATTCTCTTATAGTGCTAGATTTATAGGGGCTACATGCATTGAATAATAAAAGGGGAAGTAAATAGTTATTTCTTCTTAAATAAAGCATTGTTTTTTACTAATAAATTTCTCCCCATTAATAAGAGAATCCAATTTTCTGATTTCCTCAAGCTCGGATACTTGGATCTCCTAATGGGGCTCTATGAATGCATTTTCATTAAAATTAGGGAGGTCTATGTGTTCCTTAGCAGGTAAAAGTACTGGTTCTTTATTTTCCTCTAAGGCATAGCAATGATTTTTTGAATTTTTAAATTCAAAATAATAGGGAGTGATGCATTATTCAGATTGAATAAAATCATAAGAAATAGTGTCAAAGAAAGGTTTAACTCCTTGAGTTTATTTAGTTTCAATCAATGCCTCAGGGGTAAGTGCCTCTTAGAGTAGGCTCTCTAAGGATAGAGGTAGGTAGTTCGGCTCCTTTATTTTCAATTCAAATTCCATTACTTGGGGGATATCTTCCTTCACTGATGCTGGCTCTTCTTCTTTATAGGGTTTGGGGAGATCAAGTAGTTACTCACATTCATTAAAAAATCCATCCAATTATTGTTGATCTCTCACATGTGGCTCAGTAGGAAAGTCTTCATCTTTTTCCTCTTAATGTAAGACAAGTGGCTCATATTATGGTTCAGGATTAGATTTCTCTGATGTTGCTTAGACATATTCAGTTATCTAATCCATTTTTTCTTGTATATTTTTCACCATATCTTCAAGATATTTAATTTCATATTTTTTTTACACTTTCTCCTATAAATATTCATTGAAATTCTTAAAAATCATTGGGATGAATCTAGGGGAACTCTTCTTGTGTCTTGGTCACTTCTTGATAAAACTATGGGAAGTATACCCAAGATTCAGCTAGCTCTCTAGCCAACCCTTCTACCAATGGTTGCTCGAGGGTATCCTTGAGGTCCTAGATGAGGTCCTTAAATTAATCCTCTTTGAAAATTTGGATTTTTGCTCCCCTAATCTATCAATCCTGTTATAAAACACTCTATCCTATAGACCAAGGTTCTTCAGTAACAAGTTCTGACACCTGTGAGTAATCATCAGTCCATTCATAATAATAATCATTTTAATTCATCATAGAAATAATTTTTTATAGTTTTTTTAAGAAATTAAAAACTATATAAAAATTTTCAATTAGAAAACTTAAAGTGACTAACTGATTGGATCCCTAGGAATGGTGCTAGTTTTGACACACACCTATCATGGGGCATAGTCAAAAGCAATTATATTTTTCCTAGTGAAGCATAGTGGTTGACCATGGTCATCTCACTTGAGGAGCCTTTAATTTTGGTTTACTCATTTAATCTATTTCACCTAATATATCTCTTTTTGTTGTTTTGATTAATTTAAGCAAACAATGCAATATTTTTTGGGTTTTTTTTGATTAATTTTCTAATAACCTGTAAAATGAGAATTTAAACTAACATGAAAACTAGACATAATGAGTTAATAAAAAAACACTTGGTCTTGGGTTCATCCTTGGATTAAATCATCATTCTCCTTTATGTTATTGATTTTAGTTTGATAATCCAAACATAAAATCTCATGTTTGGAGTATTATTCTTTATTTATAAATTGTGAAATATCATTGAATTCCTAATCACTCTTAATTCCACCTCCTCCTTTAATCAAGGTTTATGACACTCCTTGGTCTATGAGGTGTCATCTTATAGTACCCATATCTGTTGATGTTGTTTCATCCATTTATTAGTTCAAATCCAATGTGTGAAGAACTAACCAATAGAGTAATGGAGAATTGATTAAATAAAATAATAGATATAGATTTTGTTGTATGTCCTTGGGGGTTGTCTCCACATTGGGGACATTCACCTCACCCATGCATGCTATTCAATTCTATCTACAAACTTAAAATTAAAATTTAAATAAAATTCATGAACACCTTGAACTCCCCTTGGGTGAAGCCCTAGGTTTAGCCTCTCATTTTCGAGAGTAAAAGATCACTTGGTGGAGTGGGTGGAAGAGAAGAGGATGAGAGAGAAAATAAAATAAAATAAGAAATTAAATGAAAATAAATTAAATTTATATAGAATATAAATAATGATAAAATAATAATAATAATTATTATTATTATTATTATACTTAAGAGATTATTTTTTCAAAGAGGAGATAAGAAATAAAATGAAAAAATAATTTTAAAATAAGAATGTTATAATTATAATTTAAATAATTGATAATAATAATATTATTATTATTATTATACTAATAATTTAAAAGAAGAAAATTAAAATAAGGATAAGATGGATGGATTTGGGTGGAAACAAAATACATGAATAATTTAATTTAATCTAAATTTAAATTTAAATTACAATTTAAAATAAAATAAATAAAATAAAATAAAGAAGAAAGGAGGGGGGAAGAATGCAGCGATTGTCCTCCCTCAGTGGAGATATTGTCCTTGGTGCCTCAGATGGAATGGGATAGATGGATCATCCTCCTCATCCCTTTGATATAATGGCAAACTGTGGGAGAGGGTCAAAAAAATAACCCCCCCCCCCCACAACTTCCCCTTGTTTGAGAGAGGGACACCCACGATTGTGGGTTTCAAGGGCCTACCTAGGTGGGATCCATGTGGGGAGGTTCTTAGGTGCATGCATGGAACCTAAGGTGTGCGGGTTTCATGTAGGGGAGAATCCCACAAGAGGTGACCTAGTGTGCAGGCAGTGAATGTGGGGGCAGTGACACCGAGCATCAGCAGCGATGTTTTCGGGCTTTGGGGGAGGTGCTTTATATCCAGGAGAGAGGGTAGAAATTCCAAGTGGGGAAGCCTCGGTGGAAGTAGGGCAACAGGGTGATGACTCTGGTGGAGGAAATGGTGTCAGTTTCATGAGATATAATCGGAGGGGGATTTAATGCTATTTGTGGTGATCTTACAATGGTGTGGAGGGGATGGTAGCAGGAAGGTGATGACCCTTGGGTGTGGTGGTGGATCTGTGGAATCTTCCTCCTCCTCTAGCCTTCATAGTGGTTAGAGGAGGCCCGAATAGTTATCGAGGAATCGAGAGTGAGGTGAAGAAAAACTAGAGTAGGGTAGTGGAGGACAAGTGGAAATAGAGAGGAGTGGTGCTAGGCTTCAGTTATTGTTGGCGGTGATGGTGGATCTCAGGCATATTAGTGGTGTTCGGTGGTGAGGTGCGGTGGTAAGGGGAGGTGGAGTGAGGTGAAGAAAAGGTGGTTGGGCAATAGGGTCATGTGGTGGTGGCCCCTCCTTATCATATGCCCTTTATAGTGTCCGGAGGAGGCACTGAAACATAGGGAGGGGGCTTGGAGGTGAGGGATAAGGAGGGAGCTTAGGTTAGGACAAGGTGATAGAGCATGGAATCCTAGTAAAATGAAGGTTTCTTGGTGAGGCGGTCACAGCAGAGCACAGCGGTGCTCCTTTCCCACATCAAAATGGGGACACGGGAATCTCTCCCTTATTACCCCAGACATGGGATCCCCAGTCATTCCCACTCTGGGGTGGGATCCCGAGACACCACAAACACACACTCATATAGTTCATGACACACGCATCCTGCATAGGCCCTTTGGGCCACCTCTACCACTATGGGGCTTGATCACCTACAGCCTATACTGACATGCACCCTATATGGGTGGTATCTCTATCTGTGGTGTTTCACTAACCATGGGCTTGTGCACAGGATTGATTCCCCATGCTTGTGATGGTCCTTGCAGTCCATCCTTAGTTGGTGTAGCTGGCCGACCCACCTCGTGTGGGTTGGCTAAGTGGAACTCTTTCCCAATTGAAGGATTTCTTGGGCTAACCTGATATTTTTAAACAAAATAAAAATTAAGAGTTAGAAAAATATTCAAAAATAGATCACCAAAACCAAAAAAAATTCTTAAATGAATTCTAAACACAAAAAACATTACATTTTTTAATCATTCAAATATATTTATAGTTCCCCTTCCAATTATACATAAATCTCTAAAACATTGTAAATCAAGGATTTTAACATTGAAATCACCAGTAAATAATCTAAAATTGTTTAAAAATATGAATTTTTTTTTCTCAATGAGAGGGATCCAAAGGAGTTTTAGGCATGTGGAAATGTCAGGAATCTTGAGAGGTTCAATAGGCATCCTTCTCATACAGTCGGTAGATAGGGAATAAGTCGGACTCAATGATCTGAGGTTAGTTCAGGATCGGAACTAGGTGACAGTATCTAGGGATTAGCTTCATGTGGAGGATATGGCAGAGACAGTGGGACCTAGCATTCGTATTAGTGGTTGGTGGCTGTTGTAGAACCACAAGGTGGTCAGGAATCAGGCAGACGAGCTTCTGGATAGGTTCACACCATGGGTCTTCCTAGTTCTAATAAGGATAGTGAGTTGGTGATAGTTAGAGGTACTCCATGGATGTGTCCATGAGTTGTTTCTGTTTTCTTTTAGCATACCCTATTAAAGAATGTTTTTTTACAGGTCCCATTGAGGCATGACCATTTTGAGTGCACGAGATGCACATGATATGTGTGGACTAACTTGATGTTGGTCAGTAGGTTGGCACCATTTCGGGTGTGTGATTATATATATGAGGTGATTAGCATCAGGAGACTCATTGGATGCAAGTATGAGCTTCTTGGAATCAATAGCATCGTTGTATGTGAGTATGAGGTGCTTAAGAATTGTGGAATCTAAGGGATGCAGGTTACTTGAGGTGAATTGGGAATTAGAGCATAGAGGATTCGGTTTTTGGTTGAGGTGAGAGGCACCGATATTATTTTGAGTATCCATGGGATGCGAGACCTCATTGTTCCATGGGTTCCATGGGCTCGAGGCGAGCACTGATGTGGTGCAGGATATGAAATGGGTATCAAAAATGGTATAAGAGCACCTATAAATTTGTGGGAGAGATGATGCGTCACAAGAGGACCATGGGTACAAGGATAGGTTGATGGACCTTTTTATTCTTTGATATTTTGGTCGAGGTGAGAACGAGTTAAGAAATTCCTAAGGTGGGGAGCCCCATTGAGGAATTTGTCTTGAACCGTTGAGACTGGGGTAGTCTGGGTTACCTTTTATCAGGATGTATATGTTCGGTACCATATCATGGTTTCATTTGTTAGATCAAGGACGATCTATGTTAAGGTGGGGAGATTGTAACATCTCGGTTTTTTATAATGGGTCAAAATTCACCCCTATTTTGAAATTTTCAATTAGTGGCTATGATGCTTTATGTTTCATTGATCAAAACCAAATTTTGAGAGTTATGTTGTCTTTTTATGATGTTTTTGGGTTAGTCTAGGGACTTAGAGAGTGCCTCGGCTGTTTCGGTTTGGTTTTGGGAGTGTCTTAGGCCAAATGGATTGTTTTGGGTTACAGGAAAAAGGTGCATGGTTTAGGGGAAGACCGTACATCCCCTTCCTAGTAACCGTGAAAACTAGTTTTTTATTATAACATGGATTGTGTAAATCATGTGTGGTAGGTGCATGAATATGTGGGTTTCTCTATAGTTTTGACAGTGGGTACCGCACGGTTTGCGCACGATTTAGAAAACCATGTGGGGTTGTTGTGCGGCCTGGAGCTTCTGGGAAGTGGCTACTGCACAATTGTCACACGATTTGAAAATCTGTGTGGGTGAACCATGTGGCCTGCATAGTGGGTTTTATTTAAAGTTTTACATTGTTTTATATTTTACTTTTTCCTTTCCTTCCTCTTCTTCTTCTTCCTTGTCACGCACAACAGAGGGTTTCACACTCCATTACTCCCCCCCCCATTGATTTTTCTACCGTCTCTTTGTTTGAGGTCTGATTTCAAATCTGTAAAAAGATAGAGACTCGTATTGGTAAGTCTAACACCATCCATACCTCTCTTCATCTTCATTTTCACCTCATAGTCCATTGTTTCCATCCAAGCCAATTTCATGGTTTTTGACAAAAACTCAAATCTACATCAATCCATTTTGAAATAGAGCTTGATATCGAACATTACTATGTATATGATTCTAAGGTAGGTGGTGCATACCTTTATTTGTGTTTTTATGGATTTTTGGGTGACGTGACTTATAACTCATTTTGGGTATTTTGAGATAGTCCCCTGTATACCTATTGAATTAAAATGGTTTTATAACCCCATGGGATGCCATTGGGCATGCCCTTACCTTTTTAGATGAGCAATGTTGGGTGAGAGGTCATTGATCCTTGGGGTATTTTGGTTGGGGGTGCCAAAATTTTCTGAATTGAATTTTTTTTATTTAAATTTATTCATTTAAATTATTATAGCTTAGTTAGATGATTTTGAGGCATTCAAGATCTCCATGTTGATTTTTTATAGTTGGTGTCTTTTGCAATTCAATATGTTTAAATTGAATTGCTTTCTTAAGGTGTTTTAATTGATTTATATATGTGTAATTATTGAGATTCCATATATTGAGATCCATGGGGTCATGATGGGATTGGATCGGGATTATATAATGTGGTTGGTCCATCAAGATTGAGCAATGTATATCATTGGTTGGGCATGGACAAAATTTTCTTCAGTGGGTTTGACTACAGGATTGGGCATCGAGGACATTGGTTTGAGGTGGTGAGACCATAAAGTTGGGAATGGCCTTTGATATCAGGTTGACAAGGCCATCGGTTTTGAGTGACATTGTCACAGGGGTATGAGGTGTTAGTGGTGATGGGGTTTAGGTTCTTTATTTGGTGATTTCCACTCACCCGTGAGGGCCAATATGCTGATTGAGTTGTGTGGGCATAGGTTGACTCTGTTGATGAGGTGGTTTTGACCACACATGTGGGTAGAGGCCCCTGATAGTTTTGTCTTAGGTATTTCTGGTTTGGGGGTTCTTGTCATAGAAAACCATGTAGAAGGTAAGGAGCATTTGGATATCAATATTGAGGCTGACGGTTGGGAGCTGAGGCCTCTTGTGCTTGAGGGTGTGGGTTAGGATATTTATTTGAGGGAATATATCACTGTACCTCTAGACATACGTCCTTGGGCTGATGAGGTCTTTTGATCATGGTTATGTGGGACTAGGTTAATAATTACTTGAGTGTTCCTTCAGGATGTTAGTACTATGTTGAGACATGAGGTGTCAGGGGGCCCAAGGTGTTTAGTTACATGATTTGAGGTGGAACCTTAGGATTCACCTGGATTGTGCTACTTTAGGGTTACCTTGGTCCATGGGCCATGGACCCTCTTTACTTTTAAGATTTTGGCATTGGCTGAAGCAGCTGACACTTCTTGGTGGCTGTTGAGCACTAGAGAAGTTTGGTTGTTTTATTTAATGTGTTGAATGTATTATTTATGGTTGTATCACACCTACCTAAAATTATATGCTAGGT
Organism: Viscum album; assembly: GCA_963277665.1. NCBI lineage: Eukaryota > Viridiplantae > Streptophyta > Magnoliopsida > Santalales > Viscaceae > Viscum > Viscum album. Next base: position 1,745,747 of record OY728123.1, on the reverse strand, counting down.
ACAGTCTATTGGGTGGTATCCTACTAAGATTCATCTCACACCCTACATGGGTCCTTCAGGATGCATGTAGACTTTATGAATTTATGTTCAGGTAAAGGACTAGCCTTAGAAGTTGGATCTTGGTATCTGGTTGTCATGGATATTGGCATGGACCTTGAGGTCGTTCCTAGATGGTGTTTCTATTTAGTTTTCTTTCAGTTTTCAGAATGTTTTTCTGTATATTGTGTGTAGCTATAGTGGTTAGATATTGGATCCCCTTTGGTATATTGATTTGTATGCCTTGATATGAGATGCATACTTATTCTGTTTAGTTTCTACAAGTGGTGTGTTTGGCATGCTGACATGTTTATTTATTTCTGTTTTTATTCTATTTATTGATTTCTTCTACTATTGTATATGGATTATGCTTCCGCTTTGTGGGTCTGGTTCAAGTTTGCAAAGTCTTAAATTAAATGCATGTTATATCATTATTACTCATACCATAATATTATCTATCCCTTGAGGGTATATCCTCCCCAAATTGTTAAATTACACCCTCACTAATAGTTTGAATACTTTTGAATTCACGTGGCGTGCCTAAGTCTAGTGGCACCTAGCCTGATAACATTGTCTAGTTGGTTGTTTGGGTCGGGAATGCTACAATTTATAACCTTAGAAACTTTGGGTTTTTTAAATATTCTTGTTTTAGATTCATACATTATTTTCTTAACATATTTTTCTTCTAAGAATCTTCATTCTTCTTATCAACATTTTAGGATAAATTTTGTTAACCCTTATTATTTTTACATTTATCAAAACTTTCACCAACTTCTGTAAGTGAGTTTTAGGAGTTTTTAACTCCTTGATTATCTTTACTAATTTTTTATTCAAAAAAGTTCTAACTCTTCCTCCTTTACCTACAATTTTCATCAAACATGATGTTGATTTTTTTATTTTTATCATCCAAATTATTCAGATTATAAATATCTTTTTACATAATGTATTTTTCTTTAAGAAAATATTATTTATTTTATGATAAAATATTTTCCTTTTTAAACTTTTTGATCTACTTTTCAAGTCATGTGATTTTTAAAAGAAATTCTTTCAACTCTCTCTTTATAATAAACCCCATATAATTTTATTCTTCTTCTATACAACTTATTTCATAACTAGTGAATTTTTCAACATTAAATATTAAAATAAAAAAAATTTCAATTGAAACATCACTGAATTTATCAACATCTTATTAATTTTCATCATATTCATCACATTTAAAAAAATAGTTTCTCATCTAATATTTATATAACTTATTATAATTTACCCTAGGATATGATCGGAATTTGAATTCCATATTCTTGAAGGATCTTCTTGACTTTATATCATCTTCATCACTTTCTTCATCATTATTTTTTCAAGTAAAATTTGAACCAAAATTCCCAATAGATCCAAGATGAAAACATTTCATTGGTAACTTCCCTTTATACTTTTATATGCCTCTTCTTACCTTTTAAAAAAATACATAAATTTATTAATTTTTTTACTAACCTCGTCTTTGTTTTCTAAGACATGAAATTCTTCATATTTGAGAAATTTCTTAGATATTTCTTTCTTAAAATCTTTGAAGGTAATATCTCAATCATCCTTTTCATTGTTCTTCATGAAATTTTCTCTTCTCGTTTCGTAAGTTATGAAAGTGATATATAGATCATCCAAATATTGAGTTTTAGGATCTCTATATTCTAATGATGAATATTTTGCATAAAATTTATCAGGAATAATTTGTAAGATATTTTTAACAATGGTTGAATATTATAACTTCTTACCAAGACAACATATGGTGCTTAAAGTGTCATTCACTATTGTAAAGAAGTCACCAGCATATTCATAATCACTCATCTTAATATATTCATACTTTAAAATTCAGATTTAAAAATCTTCTTTCCTTACTTTAATATTTCCCTCATAGATGTTCTTCAACTTTTCCTATATTCCTTTAGTTGTTCCATCTCTCTTAACTCTAAGAAAATAACTTTTAGATAGTGGGGAAGGTATAACATTTATGTCTCTCCCATCAATCTCTAAATTCATCATGTCAGCATCTTTAAGGGGAACATTATCAGTACAAGGTGGAAAACCATCTGTAGAAACCTTGAGAACTTTATAACCAAGTGACATAAGATATGGTAACATTTTATATTTCCAAATATGATATTTCTTTCCATTTAAAATAGGAATCCCTTTACTATTCATAAAATATTGAGTACCCATGGAAACTTCACTTTTATTAAAACTTTAGAAAAGAGTCAATGAAGGAAACCATCACTCAGATACCACTTGGAAGGACCCAATAGGATCTGTGTGATCGTGAAGAGGTGGAGGGGTGAATTAGTGATATGTTCTTTTTATATTTTACTACTTTGGAAAAAAAACCTTTTCCACCTATTAAATATCTATAATATTTCCAAAAACAATCACATAAGAACAATCCATAGGAATATAAGAATTTTCAAGGTTCACTACTAAATAAGAGTAATTATCCCTTGGATTTGGTTGAAAATAATCCAATACCACACAATCCACTAGAAAAAAATCCTTTTTATGTGGTTAAAACAATCATGGAGTATCCTTACACTTGAATTTCACTATTATCAAAATAGTAGTGCATGTTTTATCTATATATATAATATGTAATAAATATTTTCATAACAAATTTAGTAAACTTCACTAACAAGATAATAATGTTTTCATTGTGCTACATGTACTTCCTCGCACTTTAACTTCTTAAAAATACTTATTCTTCAGTTTCTCACCCAGTGGCTAGTAAGAGATTTGTTCTTGGAATTTATTATAAAAATCTTCCCATTTCACTATTTGTATGATTTGTTTGATCTTCTATATGGTTCCAAACTTTTTTTGTCCTATTACACCTAATATAAAATATTTTCCAGTGAATTTTTTTCATGTGTTTCCTATGATTGAAACACTTATGATCAATATCAACATCTTCTTCTTCTTCTTCTTCAACTAAGAGATTCATTGATTGGAAAATTCACTATTTAATATCTGGTTTTAAAAAGATTGTCTAATTTCTCTATATGAAACAATTTCTGCAGCACTTCATATTTTTCCTATGTAAAAAATTAAACATACTAAATACTTATACTTTCATCCTATTTATAGATTTTTGAGAAGGAGAATAGGTGGGATTTCAATTTTACTTTTCTTATTAATAAAAACATGATATTTAGATCTCTCACTTATTACAAATTCACTTGGATTCTTCTTAATGCATTTAGAGTATTCTTGAATATTGACTAAAAATATGAGCACCCACTTCTTCAATATACTTCCCTAAAACTTGGTGATAATAATATATTATCCTTCCATGATATTTGGAACTTTGAATGATCAGAAAAGCATCATAAAATTTATTATCTGTATGAAAACTTAGTAAAGAACATCGAACCAGTAAGAATAATAAACCACTAAAAAAATTCCAGTAATAACTTTATAAAAAATCCTTAATCCAATGAGAATATCCATATGATTTTTCATTTCCAACCTTCATAGGAAATCCTCATAAAACATCCTCTGAATTTGTTTTTGATGGATTTAACTATAAAACTTCATTCATTTATTTTATTCACCATACTTTGTTTGATGATATTTGTAACAAAAAATTCATTTGATCATCTTGTAAGAAAAACAACCTCACAACTTCATACAAGTCTACTTAATGGAATTTTAATATAAAGTTTATCTGATGGACTTCATTTGAAGTATTTTCCGATTGGACTTTGTCTGATGACATTCTTTAGTAACCCTTTGTACTTTAACAATTTTCCTCTATTCTCCAAACTTTATAACTATCAAACAAAAACTTCATATCATGAAAAAATATAATTTTACTTTAGAAATTATGCCAAAAAATATTTCATAGTGCTTCAACGATTTTATAAACATAAACTCATAACATTCAAAAATATTTCTATTATATTCTATCTGGTAAACTTCCATGGAATTTCATATTATGAAATTTATACACTTAAACACACTTCTCCCCATTTCTACTAAATTATTGGATTATGAAATCTTTGTAACTCATGATGTTGGAAACATTCAGTGTAATTCCACAACCCCAGTTACCCAGAGTCGGTGCATTATTACATAACATTGGCATGATATAAGGAATCATGTCCCAAAAGATTGATCAGTTTAGTAGCCTTGGAAGTACTAGATACATTCATAAGTTTTACTTTACAACATGAAATAAAAACATCAACAACATTTTGTCCCCATTGACCACACTTATATCCTTAGCCTATCCCTGCAATTCGACCATAAAATATTTCTTCACATCCTGGGAAAAATAAAACATAGAAATGGGTGAGACCAGATGCTCAATAAGGATAACAATATAGCAGAAACTTTCATAAATAAGCATAGAAATTTAAGGTAATATATAAGACTAAAAAAGCCTTTTAAACTTAAAGTTCAAAATAATATGGAAAATATAAAATCAAATAATTCCATTTAATTATTCACATGGATATTCTACTATTCGAATAATCACATGCAATATCAATAGCCACTTTCATAATGATGGAATTCATAATGCCAGACTTCATAACCACATAGTCAAGGCCTTGTGCCAAGAATATAAATAATATTTTGTCAAGGCCTTGTGCCAAGACACTATTTTGTCTCATGATACCTACTGATGAATCGAGGAGCTATAGCAGGCCCCACCCATCACATACTAAGTCTAATACATTTCACATATGAAAATTTTGAAACATAACATAAACATTCTTATTCAAACTAGGATACAAAATGTCAATACTTTATCCATAAACCATGAATGGTATAAAAATAACACATCCACATTCAAACATATCACAAAACCTTCAATACAATACGGATGATTTTTATCATAATAAATCAACTTCAAACAAGTTTAAAATCCATCAAAGGATGTTGACATAGATAAAATGAAAACTATTTGAAATAAATACCTATTTCTAGTTTGAAATTATTTAAAATTCAAATAATTATAAAAGAAAACATTTATTTTGAAAATATTACTATAATACAGTATGGGAAGTTTCTACGATGATATAATGGCAGAAAATAGCCACACCTTCCCCGTCGTATAAGTTAAAAAAACATTCTTACCTTAATTTTGTCGAAAAGGTCATAAAGTACCTTATTTGGAAAACGATGGAAAGATTCCTTTCAAACCATTTTATAAAAATTAAAACAAGGGTATAAATTACTTTAACCCATATTCTAGTAAATAGTAAAAAAAATTGGAATACATTTCTAAGAAACATTGATATTGATGATAAAGAGGTCCCAATAGATAATTATGTAAAAACAACCTTGGATAATAAAGAGATTGTAAAATTAACCCTTACCTTTTACTTTCCCTCAGTTGATGGTATGTTAACCTCCTGTATAATTGTTAAAACGTTGATATTAAATTATAAAATAATCATATACATAAATAATATATCATATATTATCCTATAATATTTCTTTGTTAATAATATTTTAGTAGTATCATCGTTTCGGGTGTTAACTAATTCCTTTTCCTTTATATTTTTGGTTTTGTAAGTTATGTTTATTATGGATGGGATGTATTTGATTAATATAAAGAATGATATTATGTTCATAAACATTATTTTTAATCATAAAATAAAAATTATTCTTGAATGATTACGTTGGGGAATGAATCTCATCGTGTTCGTGGAGAGGGTAATTTGTACGTACATACGAGCGACAATATCATTATATTGATGGTGAAATCATATGTAACTGGATGGTATATCATATATATAGAATCATTAACATGTTATATTTTTTATTTACATTAGTTATACTCATTATTATACCCATCCAAATAATGAAGTGTTTGGATAACAAACTACACCACGATGTGGAGACGGTAAGCCTTACGTACGCACGTATGGTGACTATGTCATTCATATGATGGATAGAATAATGAATATGGTTGTACCATTTTTATAATAACATAAAAGTATATATAATATACTGGAGTTATTATTTTAGAATGTAAACAACAAAGAAATAGGATGTGGAAGAAGAAAAGAACTTGAAAGAGGTGATGAAATATTTACCTCTTCTTCGGGTTCTTTCTTTTAATTTGATCAAAAGGGATCCTTATGTTGGATTTATGACCAAATAAAGGCCTCTATGATGAAGGAAGGAAATTTTGGAGGATATTTGGGCAGGGGTTGTCCGTGAAAAATGGATTTGGAGGTGTGAAATTAAGAGAAGGGGATGTACCCTTTTATAAGAGAGGTGAGGGTCACTTTAGGAAAGCTTGAAATATTATTTTATAATAAAATCATTTTCGGTTTATAATGGCTCCAAAATGATTTATTTCGAGGCTAAGGTGGGTATAGGTCGAAAACCTCTCAACCAACAGGTTTTGGATAGGTTTAGGTCACCATATTAACCTTATCTTTTAGATTTAACTCTTTGTTAAATAATTTGACATTTACCATGTCTCTTTGTATTTTTATATCATATGGTTAATAAACTTACTATAAAAAGCTAAACAATGCCCATGTGGTTAATTATTAATATATATAACCTTATCTAAGTCCTTTGGCCCAACCTTATATTTTTAGTAATATTATATCAATTAATAATATAGTATTTGTTTTAAAAAAACTCAATAATGTCAATTTTGAAACTATTTAGTATTTTATTTTTTTGGAAGCCATAAAAACTTTATCACTTCGAATAAAATTTATTCAATCAACCCTAAAATTTCATATTAATTTATAAAATTAGTGGAATTCATCATAAGTCTCAATTTACATTTATTTGGATATTTATAATATCAATTATTTTAATATTTCATTATTAAGGTAATTATTGCATCATCATTGTATCATCAATAAATTAAATTATTTAATGTATAAAAATTATAAATAAAATATAATTATGTATGAAATATTTTTATCTTTATAATTAATATTTATAGTCTAATTTATATTGTGTGTAACCCTATATTAAAAATGGTTTAGTTATTAAACTTTGAATTTAACTCTTTTAACTCTTGTTTAAATAAAATAATAATAAATATTCTAATCTAATCCAAGTGGAATAAAAGGATCATATTTTATTCCTAAGGTTTTTTTTGGTCTAATTACACTTATCCAATAGAATTAGGGAATGTGTTAGGGTAATTATAATATCATTTTTACCCTTAATTACCCAATTTACTTTTAACCATGGTAAATAAAAGTCAAAAGTTACGATTCACCAAAAATTATTTTCATCTTTTTAAACCACTTTTAACTTACTGATGACAACCATGTCTCTTTTATTTTTTAAATTAAACTCACAGAAGCGGTAAAATTAAGTTTTATGCAAATTTGCAAATTCCTTTAAGAGGTGGGTAAAAGACGATAAAAAGTTCGGTAAAATTTTTATATATCTAAACTTGTTATAAAATGACTTCAATGAATTACATTGAACTTATATAGGTATTATGTATCCATTTTTACATAAAATAAATTTAAATAAAATAAATAATTATTTAAATAAAAAGTTGGTTTTAACCAATAACGCAGTGTTTTTCACTATTCATCAAAAATTAAAAGTTTTCATAAAAATACCAAAAAAATCACCCTAAGCTAATTTCGATATTAAGAATTCAAAAATGAAGTCCATTTTGAAAAATAAAATTTAAAAAATTTTAAAAAATGGGTATTACTATTCATAACGGCTAGTTTGATTGGTCACGGTGTGTTAGAATCTCAAATTTACGTACAATGCAAGCTATTGCATTATTCAAAGGGAAACATACCATAGAAGCTTGGGGTGTTACATTCTTCCCTCCTTCAAATAATTTTGTCCTCAAAATTTCTAGAATACTACCGCACAAAATGATTCAGGTGGTTCTTCATCATAAGTTCCTCCGGTTCCCACGTTGCATCTTCCATCTTATGGTTTCTCCATAGAACTTTTACTAGATGAGTCATACGGTTTCTCAACACTTGTTCTCTGGTATCAATAATCTTGTAAGGCTCTTCACAATAAGACAGATCAGGTCCCAGTTCAATTTCCTCATAGGTGAGTACATGCATGGGGTCAGGCATGTATTTTCTCAATAGTGATATGTGGAACACATCATGAACTTTGGAGAGACTTGGCAGCATTTCCAAATAGTAAGCTACATCCCAAATTCATTCTAGGATTTCAAAAGGTCTGATTTACCTAGGACTTAATTTACCCATCTTACCGAATATTATAACTCCCTTCCATGGAGATACCTTCAAGAAAACATGATCTCCTACCTGAAATTTCAAATCCTTCCTTCGGTTATCGGCATAGCTCTTATGCATACTTTGAGATTCTTTGATGTGGGTTTTGATAACCTTCACCTTTTCCGTCATTTCCTCAACAAGTTTTGGGCTAATGAGTTTTTTTTCACCAACATCATCCCAACAAGTTGGTGTGCGACATATCTTTCCATATAACGCTTCATATAGTGCCATTTGAATACTTCAATGGAATCTATTGTTATAGGAAAATTCTACCAGAGGTAAATATTGATCTCACATACCTTTAAGGTCAAGTGAGCAAGATCTAAACATGTCTTATAAGGTTTGAATAATCCGTTCTGATTTTCCATCTGTTTGAGGGTGGTAGGCAGTGCTCAAATGAAGTTTAGTATCCAGAGCTTTCTAAAGACTTTTCCAGATTCTTGATGTAAAATGGGTATCACGATCCAAAACAATCAATAGGGGTACTCCATGAAGTCTTACAACTTTATTAATATACAATCTTGCGAAACATTCAAGTGGTAGATCTTCTCTTATAGCAAGAAAATGTGCTGACTTGGTAAGATGATCAACAATGACCCATATTGCATTATTATTTCTATGAGTCTTTGGTAACCCCATGACAAATTCCATCTTAATATCATCCCATTTACACTCAGGTATGGGAATAGGTTGCATGAATGCTCTAGGATGTTGTCTTCTAGCTTTCACTTGTTGGAAAACCATACACCTTGACACAAAATCAGCAATCTCTCTTTTCATGTTGTCCCACCAAGAATTTTCCTTCAAATCTATATACATCTTGGTTCTCCCAGGATGTATAGAGAAATTGGAGCTATGATCATCATCCAAAAATTCCCTTTTTAGATTAGGTATATCGGTAACACAAAGTCTCTTCGAAAATTTTAAAATTCCATCTTCATATACGAAGTCACTCAATCTCCCATCATTTACAGCTTTAATATTCTTTTGAAACTCCTCATCATCATTTTGATAATTTTTTATCCTTTATAGTAAAGATGGTTTGGCAATTATTTGAAAAAGTATTGATGTTTCACCCTCCATGGTTATTCCCATATCCATCTTTACTAGATCCATGAAAATAGGATCCCTTTCAACTCTCATCTTTTTCAAAACTCCATGATCCTTTCTCCTCAAAGCATCTACCATCTTATTTTCCTTCCCTAGGTGGTAGTGTATTGTGTAATCATAATCCTTGAGTAGTTCAAGCCATCTCCTTTTCCTCATGTTTAGTTCTTTTTGTGAGAAAATATACTTCAAACTCTTGTGATTAGTATAAATCTCACATTTTTCACCATAGATATAGTGTCTCCATATCTTCAGAGAAAATATTATAGATTCTAAATTAAGATCATGAGTGGGATAGTTTGTCTCATGAATTTTTAGCTGGCGTGATGCATAGGTAATAACTCTATCATTTTGCATAAGGACACAACCAAGTCCTTTCATTGAAGCATCACTATAAATAAAAAACTCATCGTTCTTTGATGGTAGATTCAAGATAGGAGCATTGAATAATATTCTCTTAAGTTCTTAAAAACATTCTTCACACTCTCTTTTCCAAACAATTTAACCCCTTTACGTGTGATCTTGGTTAATGGGTTATCCAACAAGGCAAAATTCTGGACAAAACATCAATAATAACCTGTTAAACCAATAAAAATGCGTACCTCAGTTATACTCATTGGTTCTGGCCATTCTTGGATTTCCTTGGTCTTTGAAAGATCAACATATATTCCATACTTAGAGACAATATGTCCAAGAAAAGAAATCTTTTGAAGCCATAATTCACACTTGTTAAACTTCTCATATAATTCATTTCTTCTGAGGGTTTTCAGAATAGTGCGCAAGTGATTTTCATGATCTTTGTAGATTTTTGAGTATACCAAGATATTATCAATAAATAACACTACAAAGTCATCAATATATTCTTTTAAAACTCTATTAATTAAATCCATGAATACATAGGGTGAATTAGTCAATCCAAAAGGCATTACTGTAAACTCGTAATGCCCATACCTAGTTCGAAATGTTGTTTTCGGAATGTCTTCCTTGTTCACACACAACTGATGATATCCAGATCGAAGGTAAATCTTTGAAAAATATTGAGCTCAATGAAGTTGTTCAAATAAATCATCAATGTGAGGTAGGGGATACTTGTTATTTATTGTTATAGCATTGATCTCCCTATAGTCAATGCACAACCTCATAGATCCATCTTTCTTCTTAACAAAAAGGACAGGGGCTCCCCATGGAGAAATACTAAGCAAAATAAATCCCTTATTACTCAATTCCTCTAGTTGTTTCTTTAGTTCCACTAATTCTATAGTGGCCATTATATAAGGGGTCTTCGATATGGGCCTTGAACCAGGAATTAAATCAATGGAAAACTCAATTTATCATTTTGGAGGATGTCCAGGTAAATCCTCTGGAAACACATCAACATATTCTTGCACAATAAGAACGTCCTCTATTCGAACATTATTTTCCTTACCCATAATTATTTCATTCTCTTCCTCCCCAATAATTGAATCTAGTAGAGCTACTGGGGGTGGATCTAGATAAGAATTATGTGGTGACGTTTCTGATCTAAAGATAAGGTACTCCTTATCATCATTGAAAATTGTAACCTCCTTCTTATTAAAAAAATCATCATGGTTCGAAAGCCAATCCATACTGAGTATTAAATCAAATTCAATAATGGGTATGATGATGAGATCAGAAGATAAATAACATTTATATTCCCTAATGGGAACTGATTCACAAAACTTTCTTTTGATGATACTTCCCTTAGGAGTTTTGACTGACAACTCCTTTGTTAAGTCAAATTGAAAATATCTAATTTTCTTAGCAAAATAGGAAGATATTAAACAATGTGATGATCCAGAATCAAATAAATCATTGGTTAAACTTGAAAAAACCATTAAATTACCTACCACCACGTCTTTCGGATCTTTAACCTCAGCAGTAGTGATCACATAAGCTTTTCCTTTCTCCCTTAGCCTTTTTCAAGGTAAGTTCCCTTTTATATTAGGACATTCATTTCCATAATGTCCCTTTTCTCTACAATTGTAGCATTCAACATTGACAGCCTCTTTCTTTCCCTTGCAATCACGAGATTGGTGGCCCTTTTCACCACACTTGTAACAGACTCTTATTCCCTTCAGGAAAGTACCAGGGTGTTTCTTCCCACATTTAATGCAGGATGGATATTAAAATTTTCCCTTCTTCCCCTTATTTCCATTTCCAGAGTGATTAGAAGATCTCTTCTTCTCTTTCTTTTCTTTGAAGTCATAAGACTTAGAGAATTCATTTTCTATCCTGATAGTGCATGAGAAAATATCTTCATATGATGAGAAGGATTTTGATACTAATGATTGATGGAGAAATGGTTTTAACCCATAAAATAATCAATCAATCTTACTCCTTGGGTTACGTATATAATCTTCTACATTCCTTACTAACCTTGTAATGTTAGCCTCATACTTTGCGACATTCTCATCCTCCTTTTTCCTCAGACTCGGAAATTTTCTATCCATATCTGCTCTATGGTCATGAAAAATGTATTTTTATAAGAAAATATCTTTAAACTCCCTCCATTCCATGTTCTATACTTATTCATCTTCCTTTGTGTTTTAGATTAATGACCACTAATGATCTGCATCTCCCGTGAGGTGATAAACTACCATGACAACTTTTTCCCTTTCGCTACTCCCCAAAGCATGAAATATTTTCTCTAAGGAATTTATCCATTGCTCAACTACTAATGGATTTGTACTCCTATTGAATGTTGGTGGTTGTTGCCTCATGAAGTGGTCTAACATTGATCCTCCACATTGTTGATCAGGGTGCTCTATACGGGTAAGGTTACACTACTAGAAAAATGACCTATAGCCACGTACCTATAGCCACAATTTTATAAGTCCATGGCTATAGGTTAATTTATATCCATGACTAACTTAAAACTCGTGTAAATTAAGGTCTGATCATCGGGTGTTTCCTCTTCTCTGTGTGACCCCCTCACATAACCCTCACTATTGCACCGCCCTCCATCCCCGACGGCACCCCTTGCGAGCTCTCTTCTCCCCTGACCCTCCTCCCCCGACGGTGCCCTCATGATATCTCTTCTCCCCCGACCCTCCTCCCCTGACGGTGCCCTCATAACGCTTCCCTCACGAAACTGCCCCTCGCTACAACCCCACCGCAAGCTCTCATCTCTGACCCTCCTCCCCAAACACTTCCACTGAATGTGACACTGCCCTCACGATGCTTCCCCTCACTACAACCCCACCGCGAGCTCTCATCTCCGACCTTCCTCCCCGAACACTGCCACAAAATGTAGACACACCACCTCCCCCTACCGATTCTACTCCTAGGTTTCCACCCCACCTCATCCTCTAGAGCACCTATGATGCAGACACCCCCCTCCTGATGATACTCATCCTTCTTGAGGATCTCGTCAGGTCACAGCTCCTAAATTCGTTTACCCACAAAGGTATTTAGGGTTCTATCTTCTATGTTGGGTGACTCATATCTCAATATATCTTTTTATTTATCTTCTCACAAGTCATACTCATGTAAATAAGGATATACGGGTCATCTTAGAGAACCCTTGGTTTCAGGGAATATAAATCCTGTTAATTTCCATGATGGAATAATGAAACCAAATAAGGAATATGTATAATAACACTGTGTGAGAAGTTAAAACCCCATGGTAGAGATTAAACAATGTAATGCAGCAGCATGAGAATATCTGTGTGATGATATGATTATGTGACCTCATAATACAACCATATTCCAATAGAAAACAATGCAAGTATAATCTGAATGCGTGATTATCATTCAGATATGATCACACCGACTGGTCATGTTGGAATATATTATGTGTATGTCTCTTGTATAATTACTTTACATGGAATTTTCATATATTATTTCTTATCTATCATATATTATGATTGAAAAACCATTTTAAAATATTAAAAATTAATATATTGAGTTGTTTTTAATGCTTTGTTTCACATGATTACATAAATTAGTCAAAGTGTTTAAATGTTGATAATTATGGAAGACTTGAATGATGATATGGGTGATAATTACTGATTTGTAACTGCATTTTTTTCTATTCTAATATTCTATTTTTTGTTCCAAGATTATTATAATTGGGCTATAGAAATATCTGATTGAGAAAAAATGTGTGGTCGTACTAAAGAGGCTAAAGATTTGTAGAAATATGTTGGATGTTTTAAGCATTTTGGGCTTTGGATTAAATTCACATAAATGTTATATAAACAATATTCATTTCTATAATAACACAATCAGGCCTCATTTCGGAATTGTTTTTTTCTGAAAATTATTCTTTTTGTACTAGGGGTTGGGTACAAGCACATCCAAAGAAGGAAAATAATACTTCAGTGAGCTCCAAAATCACAAGAAGGAATTTTTGTTGGTCGGTGATAAAGATGACAATGAAATTGATCTTGCATTCAACAAGAAAAAGATAGAATCTATAAAGAATTTTCTTTGATAGTTTGAGGTTCAGAATTGACTTTGACAGGTGATTTATAGGGTTTTATGCATCTTACCTTATTATATTATCTATTTTTGCAAGCTGGAACTTACCTTGATCAGAAGCAGAAGATTATCAAGTACAGTGACTTTGTGAACAAAAATTTTATATTGTTTTCAACAGCGGACCTTCAATAGTCAATTCCATCAATGGTCAATGGATTGAATCCAGGAAAAGGGAGATTATCTTCTGCTATTTCAAGAGGAATTTTGTAAAGGAGGTGAAGGTTTCCCAATTCTCTAGTTATGTATCAGAAAACTTAGCTTATCACCACAGGGAGACCAGCCTTACTGGTACCATAATTGTAATGGCACAAGATTTTGTTGGGAGTAACAACATTAACCTGCTTCAATCAAATGGTCAATTTGGTACCAGACACCAGGTAAAGATTTTTGAAATTTTACTTCATTTGAGCACAAATTATTCCCAAAATCTCATGTTATGAGACTTGTGTGTTTTAACCAAGGAGGCAAAGACCATGCCAGTTCCATATAATCTACACTAGACTATCTCCGATTACCCATTTCTTATTCTCGAAGGATAATGTTATTCTCCTCAAATACTGGAATGAAGATGGATAGTCTATTGAACCCACTTGGTTAGTGTGTGATTACAGTACTGTTATGAAGATTATTCCTAACTTTCTTGTGGTACTCCTAAGGTATATACCGGTGATACCAATATTTATGGTCAATGGGAGTAAAGGGATCAGTATCAAGTGGAGCTCCTATGTCCCAAATTATGATCCCATCATTTTACGAAATTTGAGATGCCTTTTAGATGGAGAAATGATGGATCCCATGAATCCATGGTACAAGAGATTTCAGGGGACTATTAAGAAAATAACAACTAAGGAAGGTGGGGAAACCTACACTATCACTAGAAATATAGAAGAATTGGATGAAATGACCCTAAGAATTATAGAGTTTCCCATCTGAAAGTAGACACAATATTACAAGGAGTTTTTGGAATTAATCATGATGGGGAATGAAAAAATCAAGGATACCTTAATTAATGTGGGTAGGCCCAAACATAGGTATCTCCTTTCCTTATCCAAAGTGTCTCTAACAAATGTTTTTTTCTTAAAAATACTGGATTACAAGGATCAAAATAATGACACAACTGTTCATTTTGAGGTCATCATGTGTGAGGAGAACCTTGGAATGGAAAGGCATGAGGGTTTGTTGAAAATTTTTAAACTCACAACCTTTATCAGTACAAGAAATATTCACTTATTTGATTCAAATGGTGTAATTAAGAAATAAAATACACTAAAGCAAAGTATTTTCACCCTCAAATCCCATTTTTCATTTTTCAATGATTATTTTTAGGTATTTACACTGATGTTTTCCTTGCAGTTCTTGAAGATTTCTTTTACCTGCGACTTGAATTCTGTGAGAAGAGAAAAGTAAGCTCAGATCCTCTGAAGTCTGGTTTATATATAATTGTCAACTTTTATTGAAATATCTTACTATTTATACTATGCAGAGGGTTCTCCTATATAATATTGAACTAGATCTGTTGAAATTGGATAATAAGGTTCGGTTTATTCTTGGGGTGGTGAATGGGGAGATCATTGTGAGCAACATGAAGAGGTAAAAAATGGGTAACTAAATAGTGAATCATATCTATATGTCCAATATTTTATTATTTCATTCTAGATTTGTTTTGTGTGTTGAGTTTTTTTTCATGTTTATCATGAAAAATATACGGGCTTTCAACTTATTATATGTTGGTAACATGTGGAAGCTTTTCATTGGTTGAAGTAGTGGGTGGCTTATAAGATTTATGGATATAAAGGGAAAATTTTATCCAAGGAGGGGAAGAGAATTTTAATCTACATAGTTTAATTGTCTCTTATTATTTTTATTATAACATGAATTCATATTTTACTAAATCTATTTGTGATTTTTTAATTATTTGATTTCTAACTATTGGTGGGGAGGAGAACCAGATAGAAGACCTCTATATTAGGTTAAGTGGGAGGTTATGTGTCATGGGAGATTTATGGGGGACTTGGGTTGAAATATATTAATGCATTTAATCTAGTTATTTTGGATAATAAAGGGTGATTTCTTCTGTATGAACCAAAAAACCTTTGGTGTAGAGTTTTGAAGGGAAGTTTCTTTCTATGGACTAATCTTATTTTAGTACATCTCAAACTGAAACCATCATATATTTGGATGGGGTTGATATAGGCTCAGGCGATCCTTAAAAAAAATTGTGCTGGAGGGTGGAGTATTGAAGGAGTATTCATGTATGTAATGACAAATAACTTCCCTTTCCAACTATTTTGGGTGATTTTTCCTAGGGGTGGTTCTAATAGTGACATAAGGGTTTTATACCTCCTCCAAAAAAATGGGCACTAGTTTTTTTTCTCAATTATCAGTAGCTTGTTTGTCCCATGTAAGGATAATTTGATTATTAGTATTCCTTTTCTTATTATTAACACCAATAAGACTCTGATTTGGGATCCTTATTCCATAATGTGTTTTTTAGTTAGTTCTTCTTACTCAATGGCTTGGAAAGTGCAGCATCCACAAGATCCAACTTCAAAATTTTACTTGGGATGAGGAGAAGGAAAGAAATAGAATGTAGGGATATCTACCCAGCTATTCGGAGGAAAATGAGGTCAAAACCTCATTTTATTAATCAATTAAACATATTAACTGACATTTAAAAAACTGGATAGGAAGTACATTGTGGTGCGACTCATAGGGTTCATGACACAATGCCTCTACAAAACCCACCTTGTGATGGGGCCCTTCGAGTCATGTCATGACACATATCCCCTAGTGCTAACCCAAGAACCTAAATCCACTACCTTGGACCATGTTATGACATGATCCTTCCATTCACATTGCAACCACCCTTTGTGGCTAGGTCATTATGGAGCAACACTATGGGTCATCGTGTGATCCACCTTCAGATCAACAATGTAACCATACTTTAGAAGAATTTATTCTTATGAAAACAATAAAAATGATGCAAGGTCCTTGGCTGTATTGTGGTCCTTCACCATCCTTAAAAAATCTATTATTATGAAACTACACATCATGTCATGGTTCCCTTGATTATGGTGTTACCATTGAATTACTATAGAATTTTAGCCTCGAGCCCTATCAAAATTTCTAAAACTCGACTCTTGGTCTATGCCAACACCTCTAAAACTTTAAAAAGGTTCAAATAGACCTCTAAAACCTCAAAAAGGATCAAATACACATGGTTAGTCTAAAACCCCTAGTTGTCTCTAGTTATGACACAGACCAACCTCAACTGAAACCCGAGTGTCTTCTACACAACACTCCCAAAATATCAAGATGAGTCTGAACACATATATCTACCCCTATTCACCTTGAAAAATAGGCATAAAAATATTATTTCCAACCACAAGAACTCCAAACTATAAGATTCATCTACTCGATTGTATCACCACCAACTACCTGACATGCCGATGGTATCATACCTAAGTTCTTTCTACCACTGCAAGCATCCTATTTCTATTTCATGTTTTATTTTATTTTGTTAATCTATTTTTTTCCTTAAATTTTCTTGTTTAGGGTCATGATTTTTATTCAAAACCATGAATTATTCCATTTTTTATAACCACACACTTTCATTTAATCCATTTTATGTTATCATAAAATAGGTAAACATTATTTGATGATTCATTATGGTTAACCATATAGTTCTAGATCTCCCAATACTGAACATGTTGGTGCAACAGGCTGAATGATGAGCTTCAATATGGATTTAAAGATTGCTAACTACATGCTCAAGAATGATCTTCCATTACAATGTGTTGCTGAGATGCTAGAATAGATGACTGACAATGACTTTATGAAGTTAGACTCTTATAACCAATCTGAAGCCCCTTTCTATGTGAGTTTTTATCTGATCTGGTGATCTATTTGATGGAACTTCACCTGAATGTGATGTTTTTGAGAGCTGCGCATGAGAATTTCTCTAAGTTGATGGTAGATATGGGCCAGAATCCTGCCCATTAGGGAATAATGTGCACCTTTCTAATATCCAAGAATCAAAGGTAAATATTGTATTCATTTTTTTATTCCATGCTAGTTATGATGAAATTAAAAATATTCTATTTATAGTTCTTGGTGGATTGTGATATTCCTTATTTTATCATGTCTATCCATTTTAAAAATTGGTATATTGCCTTGATTCTGAGAAATTATGATATTGATCAAGAAAACATTTTGATCCTTCAGGTTTTTTAAAAAAATTTCAAGAAATCCTTCCTATTAAAAATACTGGTTTGTTTTTTATAACTAGATCATAACTGCATTCTCAAGAATTATTTTCCATTAAAATGTGTTGTTGAAATGCTATAATAGATTACTACCAATGCCTTTATGAATTTAGACTCTAATAACCGATTTGGAGCCCCTTTCTATGTGAGTTTTTATCTGATCTGGTGATCTAATTGATGAAACTTCACCTGAATCTGATGTTTTTGAGAGATGTGCATGAGAATTTCTCAAAAGTGATGGTAGATATTGGCCAGAAGCTTTCCAATCAAGAAATAATGTGCACTTTGCTAATATAAAAGCATCAAAGGTAAATATTGTATTCAATTTTTTTGATTCCATGCTAGTTTTTATGAAAGAAAATAATCTAATGTTTGTAGTTCTCGGTGGATTGTGATATTCCTTATTTTAGCCTGTCTCCCCATTTTAAAAACTGGTATATTTCCTTGATTCTGATACGTGATTATCTTGATCAAGAAAACTTTTCAAGCTTTTGGTTTTTTTAAAAAAATATTCATGCAATCCTTCCTATTAACAATACTGGTTTGTTTTTTATAACTGGATGAGTAGGGTGAACACCATCAATGTTAATTTCATAGTGGTTTGCTTATTGAATGAATTAATAATTTAAATCCATATAATAGGGAACTTTTAAATATAACAGTATCTAGGAAGGTGATTGAATAATTCAGCTCATCACATATGAGGTTTAAAGCTTATCAGATCATCACAATCAGATCAATTTATTATATCACCACCAATAAGGGAATGGGTTCACTCACTCTTCACTAGTGTGTTGATTTATTATCTCATTAACAATATGGGTAGGACCTCACTATCTCACATGAGTGAGTTCACTTATTAAATCATCACTAACATGGGTGTGAGCTTACATTCATTTCAAAAGTAGGTAGATTTATTTCTTAATAACAAATAAGGGTATGATCTTATTATCTTGTCACTAGTTGGTTGATTTATTATCTTGTCACTAGTGGGTTGATTTATTATCTTGTTTCCAATAATGGGTGTGAGCTTACATTCATTTAACAAGTCATAATATAACATTGAAGGCCATGTGATAAAAGTCATATTGCTTCCTTTTAAGGGTTTACATAGATGACTAATGGTGTTCCATTATAGGTTATATAATCAATGGAACATCGTGCCTATAGTTTATGGTTCCTTCGTTGAGTTTGAGAATAATTGTTAGGATTTGAACATGGATTTCATGTTTTGGTGTATTTCCCTCTTCCCCAGATGATAATATCTCTAATTTGTGGCCATCGGATCACACACTTGTATGGCCTTCGGTTGTGAATCTTTCCTAGAGACGCTTGTTGAGGAAGCTGGCGAATGGTAAACCTAGACAGGGAAGTTCAATTGTTCTCCAACTCTATCCCCGATAGGCTTGTTTCATCCCACGTAATACTTTATATTTTCCCATATATTGTATATCTCCTTTTGAATTGATGATGAGGGTAACTGTTGATTCTTTTTGAATAATAAGTAGTTGAGAGAGCGTCAATATTTGTTACACTTGTTGCATGCCAAACTTGAGACTTGTAGCTTCCAGTAAAAATACTACACTCATACCAATTTGAGAATATTTTGTGGTTGATCTGAGATCACTTTAAGAAACTCTACAAGTCTTTTCATATCTTTACTCCTATGTTATGAACTTTTGTGAGTTGATTATCACAAGGAAAATGATCCACCGCCTCACTACATTCTTCATTTCTTATTCTTAGAATGGTGAATCATTCTACATGGTCACAGTTAATAGTAGGCGATATTTCTTCCTCCAATCCTCGGTAATCCTGTATAGTGGAAAGAATGTTTGGACTCAACACTCCTCTAGAAAGTTGTTCTATGTTCAACTCTAGAACCAAATCCTACATAACTCGACATTGATAAGATAACTCAGTGAGTTATCGTACCTATTGACGCATGTTCTTCTGTTGATCATGGTACTATTCATGCACCCTAGAAAGGGATTTAACAAATGTTAGTAGTTCTTGAATCTTGACCACCTATTCATGGAACAACTACTCCAACTATGACTACTCTGTAGCAACTCTAGTAACAATTCTAGTAGGAACACTTCAAAAAAATCAAAGGAAATCATCTTGAACTGCTACACTACAAAAATAAAAAATTTTGGATAGTCCTACAACGAATCATATCAGCACCTCTGCCTATTTCTTTGCAGTACAAAAATCACTGAAAGTTATCACAACTTCCACTCAATTTTTGGCACTCAAGATTCAGCACACAACAAAACATTTTTGTGTCATGACTTTATTCCAACATTTGGACAGTATAGAAGATGTTTGGTAGAGAAGATAGACCTTCTTGAAAGTTGGCACTGACATGGATGTCTAACAATGATGTCTCTGATCACTTAATGCAGTAGAATGCATAGCTAAATTTGTTTTTTTTTAGCAGTGATCATGTGTGATACAACAACAAAAATTTCCCTCCACTTAATTTTTCCAGAAATAACATTTTCACTATGATCACATGCACTCAAACAAAGTCACATCTCAGTTACGATTGATCTTTCACCTTGAGTTCTTCATCCAAGCAGTAGCATACATCCTCTAAGATCTCAATGAAAGCACCAAATTGTTAGGACTCTATCTGAAAATGGACACACAATATAAATAGTGTAAAAGTAAAGGAATTTTTTTTGGTATTCACAACAATGAAACCCTTTTTAGCATATTATTGTCTCCAAATGTCTATTATCAATGAGACTTCAGAATTTTATAATTGTTATATATTATACCATGTTTATATTAATTCTTTGTTTTTAGTTAAATGATTATTGTTCAATTATATGTTTTAAATATATGTTAGCTTCAATATGGAATAGCTAACATTACAATTATTTGAGGTAATTTTGATGCTTCAAATTATATCAGGTACATTCTACAACACTTCATTCTTCTGACCTCATACATTTTTATTTATTAACATCTTAAAGTTTGACTGTTTCTCTTTGTTCACTATTTTATGATTTTAATTTTCCGATACCCAATTAGATTTTTGTTAATTTTGACCTTTTATATTGAAATTACATGCACTATGGCACAGTTACGATCATAATGTATGCATAAGTCTACAATGTTTTAATGATATCCAATAGGATCTCTTTTCTTATTTTGTGATATATAAATTTGAGCTTCAGAAGGGAGCAGGGTCTATTTTTTTCTGCTGTTTTTTGTGCTTTAGCAGGGAGCTGGAGGAAGGAGCCAAGGAGCAGGGCATAGAGGTAGGGGTTGGGAGTAGGGAGTAGTGGTCGAGGCAGGGAGTAGGGAGGTAGGTGGCAGGGGTAGGGGAAAGGTCCATGGGGCAGGAGGTAGGAGGCATTGAGGCAGGGAGCAGCATTGAGGCAGGGAGTAGGGAGCAGGGAGCAGCGGTTGAGTAGAGAGCAGTGTTGAGGTAGGGAGGCAGGAGGCACGGAGGGAGGGAGGGAGCAGGGGGAAGGAGCATTTTTTTTGTTTTTTTTCTGGAAACATGGTTGTTGTAGATTGGATTTTTTGTGGAAGTATTGGATTTTTTTCTGTATACTCCATAATGTAGCCACGGTTGTAAACCATGGCAATAGGGTTATTCTCACTGTCATAAATAGGGCAATAAGGTTATGTCCACAGTTATAAACCATAGAGATAAATCTATATGGAAGAGTCTATAGCATAGTTCTAAACAGTGGCTATAGGTATATTTCCATGGTTGCAACCATGGATATAGAACTATTTATACGGTTGCAACTGTGCCTATAGGTATATAGCCACGGTTCTAAACTATGGCTATAGGTTTTTTCCTATAGCCACGCCAATAGGCGCCACGGTCGGTGAAACCGTGGCTATTACCTATAGCCACAGTTTCAATGTCTATATCCACGGTTTAAAACTGTGTTTATAGCCTTGTTTTATAGTAGTTTTATTATTCATAACCTGAGTGAGTTGTCCCAGTATGGTGATAAGCTAATCAGTACCAGTTGAATCACCAGCTCCACTATAATTATCCTGATTTGGAGAGAAATCCATACATGGATTACGTGCATTGATACAGTTTCTATACCTTCCACTAGGTTCCATTTCTAAACAATGGCATATACTATATTAGTTTATAAATCACAATACATAATTCCAAACTTGTAAAACACTTAACATAAATTGAGCAATTTATGGATATAATCCATAAACATAAAAAAATGTTTTCTTTAAGGGGGTATATACTCATAAATCCTTCATAATGGTTTGTAAAGAAAATGTGAATTATCCAAAGCATAGCCCCCGGGAGTGTCGTAACCAAGAGTGTAGCAAGACTCGTTGTCATGTACCAGGAAACCCTAGGTCAAGCCCGAAACTCCTTGTCAGATTTTTCACTCCTGGGTATATCTATTCCAGAGTCGCCTCTACCTGCTTGTATCCAGACAGGGATGTATTTCTTGGAAAATACACAAAATATCTACATTACCAAAATTCTAAGAAGTTCTTCTATACCAATCCTCAAAGTCTATCTTAGGGTAATGTTCTCTAATCAAAGTTTATCTAAATCTAGTTTCCAAGGTTTGTACTAAACTTCCTCTGATATCAATCGTAACGCCCCGACCCTAGTTACCCAGAGTTGGTGCATTATTAAATAACATTGGCATGATACAAGGAATCATGTCCCAAAAGACCGATCAGTTTAGTATCCTTGGAAGTACTAGATACATTCATAAGTTTTACATTACATCATGAAATAAAAAAATCAACAACATTTTTCCCCATTGACCACACTTATATCCTTAGCCTATCCCAGCAGGTCAACCATAAAATATTTCATCACATCCTAGGAAAAATAAAACATAGAAAGGGGTGAGCTCAGATGCTCAGTAAGGACAACAATATAGCAGAAACTTTTATAAATAAGCATATTAAAAACATTTAAGGCAATTTATAAGAATAAATAAAAGCCTTTTAAACTTAAACTTCAACATAATATGGAAAAGATAAAATCAAATAATGTAATTTACTTATTCACATGGGTATTTTACTAGTCGAATAATCACATGCAATATCAATAGTCACTTTCATAATGATGGAATGCATAATGCTAGACTCCATAACCACATAGTCAAGGCCTTGTGCCAAGACTAAAAATAAGATTTTGTCAAGGCCTTGTGTCAAGACACTAGTTTGTCTCATGAGACCTACCGATTCATCGAGGAGCTATAGAAGGATCCACCTGTCACTTACTAAGTCCAATGCATTCCACATATGAAAAGGTTTAAACATAAAATAAACATTAGTATTAAAACTAGCATATGAAATGTCAATACTTTATCCATAAACCATGAATGGTATAAAAATAACACATCCACAGTCAAAAATATCACAAAACCTTCAATAAAATATGGAATATTTGTATCATAATAAATCAAATTCAAACAAGTTTAAAATCTATCAAAGGATGTTGACATAGATGAAATAAAAACTATTTGAAATAAATACCTATTTCTATTTTGAAATTATTTAAAATTCACATAATTATAAAAGAAAACATTTATTTTGAAAATATTATTATAATCTTTTATGGTAAGTTTTGATGATGATATAATGGCGGAAAATAGCCACACCCACCATATAAGTTAAAAAAGGCATTCTTACCTTAATTTTGTTGAAAAGTTCATAAAGTACCTTGTTTGGAAAAGGACAGAAAGATTCCTTTCAGCCCATTTTATAAAAAGTCAAACAAGGGTATAAATGAATTTAACCCATAGTTTACTAAATAGTAAAAATGTTTTGGAATACATTTTTAAGAAACATTGATGTGGATGATAAAGAGGTCCCAGTAGATACTTATGTAAAAACAACCTTGGATAATAAAGATATTGTAAAATTAACCCTTAACTTTTACTTTATCTTAGTAGATAATATGTTAACCTCATGTGTAATAGTTAAAACATTGTTATTAAATTATACAAGAATCATATACATAAATATGGTATTATATATGATCTTATAATATTTCTTTGTTAATAATATTTTAGTAGTATCATTGTTTCAGGTGTTAACTGATTCATTTTCCTTTATATGATTGGTTACGTAAGTTATGTTTGTTATGGATAAGATGTATTTGATTCATATACAGAATGAAATTATGTTCATAAAAATTATTTTTAATCATAAAATGAAAATTATTCTTGAATGATTACGATGGGGAATGAATCTCATCGCATTTGTGGAGATGGTAACTCGTACGTACGCACGAGCGACAATATCATTATATTGATGGTGAAATCGTATTTAATTGGATGGTATATCATATATAGAGAATAATTAACATGTTATATTTATTATTTACATCAGTTATACTCATTATTATACCCATCAAAATAATTAAGTGTTTGAATAACAAACTGCACTACGACGTGGAGACGGTAAGCTGTACGTACACACGTATGGTGACTTTGTAATTCATATGATGGATAGAATAATGAATATTGTTGTACCATTTTTATAATAACATCATAGTATATATAAAATAATGTATTTATTATTTTATAATGGAAATAACAAAGAAAGAGGAAGTGGAAGAAGAAAATAACTTGAAAGAGATGATGAAATATTTACCTCTTCTTTGGGTTCTTCCTTTTGATTTGATCAGAAGGGCTCCTTAGGTTGGATTTATAACCAAAGGAAGTCCTATAGGATGAAGGGAGAAAAGTTGGGAGGATATTTGGGTAGGGGTTGTCCGAGACAAATAGCTTTGGAGGTGTGAAATTAAGAGAAGGGGAAGTACCCTTTTATAAGAGAGGTGATGGTCACTTTAGGAAAAGCTTGAAATATTATTTTACAATAAAATAATTTTCGGTTTCTAATGGCTCCAAGATGATTTATTTATAGGCTAAGGTGGGGATGGGTCTAAAAACTCTCAACAAATAGGTTTTGGACAGGTTTAGGTCACCATATTAACCTTATCTTTTATATTTAACTCTTAGTTAAATAATTTGACATTTACCATGTATCTTTGTATTTTTTATATTATATGGTTAATAAACTTACTATAACAAGCCAAGAGAACCACGTGTGGTTCATTATTAATATATATAACCCTATCTAGGTCCTTTGGCCGAACCTTATATTTTTAGGAATATTATATCAGTTAATTATATAGTATTTGTTTTAAAAATTCAATTATGTCAATTTTGACACTATTTAGTATATGATTTTTTTGAAAGCCATAAAAACTTTATCACTTAGAATAAAATTTATTAAATATACCCTAACATGTCATATTAACTTATAAAATTAGTGGAATTAATCAGAAGTCTCAATTTACATTTATTTGGATATTTATAATATCAATTATTTTAATATTTTATTATTAAGGTAATTACTGCATCATCATTGTGTCATAAATAAATTAAATTATATAATGTCTAAAAATTATAAATAAAATATAATTATGTATTAAAGATTTTGAGCTTTCTAATGAATATTTATAGTCAAATTTATATTGTGTGTAACTCTATATTAAAAATAGTTTAGTTATTAAACTTTGAATTTAACTCTTTTAACTCTTCATTAAATAAAATAATAAAAAATGTCATAATCTAATACAAGTGGACCAAAATAATAATATTATATTCATAAGGTTGTTTTTGGTAGAATTACACTTATCTAATAGAATTAGGACAAGTGTTATGGTAATTATAATATAATTTTACCCTTAATTGCCCAATTTACTTTTAACCATGGTAAATAAAAGTCAAAAGTTACTATTCACCAAAAATTATTTTCATTTTATTGAATCACATTTTACTTACTAATGTCAACCATGTCTCTCGGATTTTTGAAATTCAACTCACAGAAGTGGTAAAATTAGATTTTATGCAAATTTGGAAATGCCCCTAGGAGGTGGGTAAAAGACGGTAAAAAGTTTAATAAAATTTTTATATATCTAATTTTATTATAAAATGACTCCAATGAATTACATTGAACTTATATAGGTATTATGTATCTATTTTGACCTAAAATAAATAATTATTTAAGTAAAAAGTCGGTTTTAACCAATAATGTAGTGTTTTTCACTATTCATCAAAAATTGAAAGTTTTCAGAAAAATACCAAAAACTCACCCTAAGCTAATTTTGATATTCTGAATTCAAAAATGAAGTCCATTTTGAAAAATAAAATTTATAAAATTTCAAAAAGTGGGTATTACTATTCATAATGGCTAGTTTGATTGGTCGTAGTGTGTTAGAATCTTGAAGTTGTGTACAATGCAAGCTATTGCATTATTCAAAGAGAAACGTACCATGGAAGCTTGGGGTGTTACATTCAGAATAGGAAAGAATCTCCAAATTTTATTTTCCCTTAAAACATTGATTGATGATTTATTAACCAAAAATATAGACATTTAGCACATTTACTAACACAAGTAAATATTAATCTTGAATAGTTTGTCTGATAAAATTTTTATGGAAAGTACATCTATTTTCCAATTGTTCGAAAAGATAGCAAACTTTGATGATTTTTGTTTGAACAACAATAGATAAAATTTTCTTAAAATATTTCATTGAAAGTTTTAGCATATTCAAAAGCACCTCCAAACTTTCTTGTCCCAACAAAGCATTGTTTATCATTTCTCAATGAAGGTACTAAAAACTCTTCAGCATTTAGGTATCCTTTTGATATGATCAAGGATCCTTTAGTCGGTGTATTCCCTCTAAGGTAGGAAGCATCTATTTATTAATTCAGTGATCTGCATCTAACACGCTTCATCAATAGAAAAAGATGGATGATGGTGCTACAACACGTGAATATAAGGTGTTGTGACCTTTAAATCTTATGTTTTGACACATCTTTTATACTTTATTTTTTATGTTTTTAACTTTTATTTAGTCTTTATATGGTGATTTATAATAAGTGGTTAATTTATAGTAAAATTACTAACTATTGAAAATTATGTTGATTTGTTTGATTTTATGCTCAAATTATCATTTGTTAATTCTATGATTTATTTATTTATTTACTTAACTTTTGTTTTATATTTTTAAATTTAATTTTCAGTTTAATTGGTTAATTCCTTAGTTCTTTAAATTAAATAATCATTTTTGTGATTCTTATATTAATTAATTAATTAGTTAATAGAAGTATAATTTAATTTTAAATCTCATTTTTTAAATAATTTAATTAATTGTAATCATAATTTACTTTTTAATATTTCGTAATGATTAATAATTATTTTTAAATTAATTAATTAATTAATCATTTTTTAAAATAGTTGAATTTATTATTTTTAATCTTTAGTTTTATTATTTTAACATTTTAAAAAATTTAGAATTAATCATCTGTGTTTCATTTTAATGTTTGTATTTAATTTTTTGATATTCAAATTTTAAATAATTTAATTATTTAAAATTTTATTATAAATTAATTTGTTTGATTTTTTTTCCTTGTGAGCCAGCAACCGAGGGAGAAAATCTAGTTAAGGACGGTATGGATGAAAATCTGGTTAAGGGAAGCATCGACCATGCATTTTAATCACATCGATCGTACATTTTAATCACATCGATCGTGCCAGTATTAGGACCAACCGCAAAGCATCTAGAAAGTGACCATATGTTTAAAGTGCATCATTGGAAGAGTTTTATAGAAATTGAAAATTGGAATCTACATCGACCGTGCCTAATGAATTTCAACTGTAAGAATAAAATTTACTTCGGCCATAAGTCTGTATTTCCACAAAGGAGATCGGCCAAACTTGCAATCTTCGACCCTGTGTGAATTCAAAGAAGACGGGATAACACTAGGATCCTATTGAACCTATTGAATATGATGCATCCAAGTTTGGAAGGTGCATAAATGAAGGTCGGTCCAATGATGGGGATCTACCCGAATCTGGGTTGATCAAAATCTTAGGTTGTAGATATCCAAACCCAAGCCAACTAATCACCACAATTTAGGATAACATGAGAAAATTACATCTAAGGTGGATGTTGAACACTCATTACTGGATGTTTGATGGAGAGTTTAGTTCGGGGGAGTTTCTAGGGAAATTAAAGTGAAGTCCTGTAAAAATAATTCATCAAGCTGGTAACATTTCCAAGTTCATTTTAAAAAATTACATGTGGGTATGTTGCAGTGGTTAGAAGGGCTCTACTAAACTCACATATAGAATTAAAATATAAAACCATGAATAACAAGTTTTCGATGATCAGGAACAGACTGACCTAAGTCGGTTCAAGAATTCAGTGATGTACATAAAAAGAATAGAAATAAATTTTTAAATTTAAGACTTCTAGAAAAAATAGAGAGTTGGCATCAAAAAATTTGGAGGGGAGTGTGCAGCATTACAACACACATCGCAGTCAACTTTTGAGGGGAGATATCTTCTATCCTTTTATTTCCTTCATTTCTTTTGTAATTAAAACTGAATGTTCTTGAATTAAAAATTATTTTTGGATAATATTTTTTGATTGGTGAATTTATTTTTCTAGCTTTATATTTTCACTTCTTCACATATAATTCTTAAAATATTAGAATCGAATTGGTGAGGTCGACTCTCAATTTTAAAAATTGTTTCACATCACTTGCATTTAATTTTCAAACCTCGATATCAATCGGTAAGATTGATTCTAACAACTTTTTACTCAAAATATATTGTTGTTGGATGTTTCTTGAAGTGGAGAACTCCAAGAATATTTCTTATGTGATATTTATATCCTAAAGAGGGAGATTAATTGAATTAATTTTTGACATTATGATTTCAATAAAATTTTCATGAATAAAGAAATAAATTTAAGACAAATGGTAATAACCCCCTTGCTTCTATATTTATTTTCTTTCTCAATTATTTTTCTCACTACAAGATCACCTTTCCTACCTCAACTTGTCTTAAAATCACCATTTCTTTATAAATTTATTTTAATAATAATAAAAATAAAAAATGGGTGCACTACTTTTCAACTATTATTGTTTTCAATCTTTGGTGTGCTGAATCACATATTCCCTTCCTTTTGGGTTAGACACCCTACAAACTACTATGTAGTAGTAAGTAGCAGTTATAAATAATTAAATTTTCATGTATTCAACAACTTACATGTCACTAGGTACTCTGTTTACCCCAGTTTTTCAATAAGATTGACACTATTATTTCATAAAGTTATTTTTAGTTTATTTTGGGTTATTTTTTCTTATTCTCAATGATCATGAGATGATAAAATGAAACCAATCAATGGTATCAAAGATATTTTTTTCAATAATTCATCATGTTTAAACATATATTTTTCTAAGAATAATGTGTTTCAATGTGTCATAAAACAATTGCAGCACCTTTATGTGAGCTACATAAAGGTAATATGATATTTATCTTTATGAAATTATTCATGTAAAGTTAAATTGAGGAATACCTTTACATGAAGGGTTTGTAGAATCCATCACTAGATTCCACTTAATGGTGCCCTCAGATGGTGGTCACAAAACCTGAAGTGTGCCTCCCTAAACACTAGAGGTTGTTAACTAGCAGCAAGGGACTAGGGTGTGTCGCTGGGGAGACTATGCCCTCATAGATCAAAGTATTCATAATAGTAAATGATAGATAATAAATAGTGGAAGAAATAATGAGAACCAAATAGCAATAGAAATCAACATGATAATAATAATAGACCATGTAAGAGAAATTAATAACTGACAGAAGCTTAGTAACAAAAATGGATATAATGATAATGATGATCATGGTGCTATACAAAAACAAAGTGCAGGGGGAATAGGGGAGACATGAATATATTTTATTCTATACAAAAAGCCATAAAGACCAAAAACTACTACAATAAGCATCTTGAGCATAGTCTTGGTCCTCTTCCCCCAATCTCCACCCTAATTCTATAAATCAGTCATGCATCAAAAGTCGCATGCTTTAGTTTATCCATACCTGTGATCATAAAATCTACTTGGGTGCCAAGGGTGGCCCAAGTAGGGTGTGAGATACAATCTCAGTAGGTCGCCACCCATGGTGTCCAGTCCAATCCATTTCCTATAATAAATAATTGATAGTGTACCATAATAATAAATTCATAGCACTAAACAATTTAATAATAAACACCTTAGTCTGGATTCCTAAATAGACACCCGATGGATACCACCTGTTTCAACCTAAGTTGGATATCTAAAAATAGGTACTTATGCAAGTCATAATATGTATACAAGGGTCTTTTTAAAAAAAGGATCTTAGGCAAGCTGACCCAAAGAACATGTTTTGTCTTGGTGGTTACATTTCCATGCCATCATATAATCATTCTTTAATATAAATAAGAAGAAATGCATATATCACCAGAAATCAATCCATCAAATCCATGGGGGAGTCTCAAGCCCATCCAAGTCGATCTATAAATAATACCAAGGGTTACTGAAGGTTTCTCCGATATAACCAATGTCATCAAGTTAGTCCAAGACAACTCACATGGCAACCCTTATATCACTCAAGGCATGGTGAACTCTGAGTCTGTACCAAGTATCTCACATAGGGGACCGAGTATCACCCAAGGCATGGCGTAGCCATCTTGCCAACATGTCCATCCTCAATTTCTCCCCTAGGGAATCAACATAACTCATGAGTATAAGTAAATCCACCCAGAGATCTCATACCTGGTAAGCCAAAGTATCTCTGTTGGCGCGTCAAGAGGATCCAAACTGAACATGGCGAGTCCATTCCTAACATCCTTAAATCGGGACCCATTTTCTCTCCCAATCTATAGTAGGTGAGACATGTAAAGAAAACAACATATCACAACATGACATAGAGTATAAAATTACTTGTCCTCAATGAGGCATGGTAATATCATATGCTAAAAATCTAGCCAAGTCACACAATTCAAGCCATTAAATATGGAATAAGACATGAATCACCAATGTAAGCTCAAGGCTCCAAGACATGATCACTGGGAAACACACAATGGAATACAAGAATAAGCACAAGACAATGGAATATAATATGTGTAAAGAATTGACATAAGGAATAAATCATGGGTAATTGAATATACGACATGTGGCATCTAAGGGGAATCATCAAGAATAATCATTCAATTATAAAGTGAGAGGCATCGATCTCAAAGGCCAAACTCATGGTCCACCATTCAATTTAAACTAAAATTGTAAATTAATGCATGGGAATGATAGTACATAGAAAATGGTCACACCCTAGGGTTGTCCAATTATGAGATGAACACCCCTCAGATGGGTTTCTTCTTAAGGTAGGGTCACACATCACTTAGTAAACAAATTTAATTAACTTGTTAAATCAATTTGAAGCATTTTTGGAAGGGTTCGGTGAGCAGAACAATGGATAATTATTTAAAAAGTGATGAAAATAATGGGAAATACCTAGACCACATACCTTGATGTAGTAGCACTCCACGAGTCCTTTATTGCGGCTTGAGATGACCTAGAATAGAATAAAACAACGAAATGTTCAAATGCCCTGAAAATAGGGTAGAATTCATCAAACCAAAATAGAACAATAGATAGATTACGAACCTTGAAATAGAAGATAGTGGAAGGAAGAGTTTACTGAGGCCTTTTTAATGGTTCTAATGATAAAGGATTTGGTCCATAGATGAAGGAGGTAGCACAAAACCTATGAAGAGGGATGAGGGAGCTCACACACAAAGGGGGCGGAGAAAAATAACTGGAGAGGAAGAGGATAAAGAAGTAGGTGGTTTAAAATCATTAAATGGGGTTAGTTTTGGAATTTCACCTAAAAAAAAGGGTGCATAGTTTGGTTGCACGGTTGACCAAACTGTGCGCCAAACCACTAATTCAAAGGGAACTCTACATGGTTAGGCACACGGTTTATCTAGCCATGTGTATATTGTGCCAAATTCCACTTCCCAAGACCAAAAGTTGTCCTTATGGGCATGTTCCTAGGTTCACATTATTTCATACAAACTGTGTTCCCCCCTGAACCCCGCTTTCTGCAACCACACAGTTTAGGAAAACCGTACGGGCTGGGCAGAACGGTTTCTCCTAACCGTATGGCCTAGTCTTTCCTTCCCAATTTGGGGTTATAGGCTTCAAAAAAACCTCAGAATCACCCATGACCTCCTTGACATTACTAGGAATCATAATTAGGTCCATTTAAAGGATTTAAAAATAAAAAATAATGTTTCGTAGCATTGTAAAAAAATATGGGACATTGAAACCTCCCCTCCTTAAGACAACTCATCACCGAGTTTCCCATCAGAGGGTGGTAGAATTTCATCTGAGAAGAGTTTCGGCCACAGCGTATGCACATTGGCATCTCGGTCCAAACTATCATTCTGAACACGTCTATGTTGTCATAGCATCTGGACCAAAGGAACTAACCTACCTCAGATAACCTTTGTGATATGATCAATGATACATATTTTATGCTCCTCTAAGGATGCATCCGCCTCCAACTCAATATCATTGGGGTCAAAAAAATGTGTTGGGTCAGTTTGATATTTTTGAAGATGAAATATATGGAAAACATCATGCATGGAATGATACCTATGAGGTAACAAAAACTGATAGGCTACCGGCCTAACTCTCTCTATTATCTCAAGGTTATTCTCAGGAAGAGGGAATTGAATTTAAAGATTATTTTTCTCCCATTTCTAGGATAGAGTCTATTATAATTTTATTGTTGTTTTATTGTTTTCAAAATATTAAAATATGTCAAATGGATACTAAGAGTTCATTTTTAAATGGAATAATTTTTGAAGAAATATTTTCCTAAACAACCCCTGGATTTGAAAATGAAAATTTTCAAAATAATGTTTTTAAACTTAATAATGATTTATATGGTCTTAAGCAAGCTCCTAGAGCTTGGTATGAGAAACTAACTCAATTTTTATTTCAAAATGAATTTTATAAAAGAAAATTTGATCCTACCTTATTTATAAATAATGTTTCAAATGATATTTTGATTGTATAAATATATGTTGATGATATAATATTTGGTTCTATAATGATTTGATTTGGAATTATTTTTATAAATTAATGACTTGTGATTTTGATATGATCTTAATGGGAGAATTGAAATTTTTTCTTTGCTTACAAATTAACCATATAAAATATTGTATTTTCTTAAATCAATCTAAGTGTACTAAAGAAATTTTTAAAAGGTTTTCTATTTATTCATAAAATTTTATTAAAACACCAATGAGTACTAATTCTAAATTGGATTTGGATGAATCTATAAAATGTGTTGACGTTAAATTTCATAGAGTTATGATAGGTGGATTACTTTATTTGACTGTATCTAGACCGGATATAACGTTTTCAGTTTTTGTGTGCACTATATTTCAGTTGAATCCTAAGTAAATTCATCTAAAATTTGTTAAGATAGTTATTAGATATATTAAAGGGATAGTTAATACTAGTCTATTTTATTCAAACTAGAATTTTTTTGATTTATTATTATATTCTGATTCTAATTTTAGAGGTTGTAGGATTGATTAGAAAAGCACAATAGGTACGTTTCATTTTTTTGATAATAATTTAATTTAATGAAGTTATAAGAAACAAATATCAGTTTCATTATCAAAAGTTGAGGTTAATTATGTTATTGTTACTAGTTTTTGTTCCCAAAGTATTTGGATTAAACAAAATTTATGTGATTTCAATATTAGTTTTGATAAAATTATAATATATGTTATAATTATAGTGTTATTTATATTTCTAAAAATCCTTAGAAACACTATTAAACAAAAAATTTAGATATTAGATTTTATTTTTTAAGGGATATTATAAATAAAAGAGATATTAGTTTAGAGTTTGTTCCAACTAAAAAACAACTTGCTGACATATTCACTAAACCGTTAGATTTTGTAAGATTTGAGAAAATGAAGTTTGAACTTGGTGTGTTTGAGTCATAATGTTTTGATAAATATGTTTACTAATTTTTAATGTTGGGTGTAGTTTTTTTATTGATTCAAATATCTACTTTCATGATTATTGTTATTAGTTGTTAAATTTTCATGAAAATATTCTATTTTGAGTTATTGAATTACTAATTCTGTTAAATATTTTTCACATATAATTGTTTTTTATAAAAGCAATCTGTAATTTTTTGTATTTAACATAGTATGAAATATATTGGATGATATTTAATATTTACTTTCTAATTATATTAAATTTTGGTATACATTTCATATTTAAAATAATTTTTTATATGCATTCAGGCAGCAAGATATTTATGAATTTAAATATATTTTCTTATAATTTGTTAATCTATATAAATCTAGGTATTTTTAACTATTTATCATTTAAGGGGGAGAATGTTTTTGGATTTTTTTTGATAAATTTAAAAATTAGGGACAATATTAGTGTTTGAAATAAATTCTCAGTACCTTAATTTTAAAAAATATTGTTAGTTTTTGAACTTGGGTGTTAATATTTTATTAGTTTTTTTAGCTAAATTACAAACTACTCTAATTTATTTGGTTTATATTTTTTGTTTTTTAATTATTATATATTTCATATTAAATGAATTTTACAGTTCTTTTAGAATATTTTATTAATTAGTCTTTAATGTTGTAATTTTATAATACATATTCATGGTCTACAAAAACTTTGAGTAGTGTTTAGGTGTTTAATAAGGCCTGGAATTCAACTAAATAAGTTAAACATCTATTTATGTCAATTCTAGAATTTTACAGATCCACAGAGCCGAATCACATAGTGAATATGATCCATAGGAATTTTGGGCAGAACCACATATCTATTTCAACCACATAGTTGTTTCAAACACATATTCATTTCAAACACGTAGTCATTTCAACCACGTAGATGTTTTAACAATGTAGCTGTTTTAACCACGAATCTGTTTCAACCACGTACCCATTTCAATCATGTGTCTGATTCAGAATCACACACCCAATTTCGAAATAGCTAATTGAGAATCATGTATCCAATTTTGATGTGGCCGATTGAGAATCTCATAGTCAATTTCTATATAGCTGGTTGTGACATAGAACACTACCACAAAAAACGGGTTTTCACAGCGCCAACCTTTAACTGCACTAAAAAAAGCGCTGATAAAGGGGGTACCTTTATCAATGCTAAAAAAATGTTGATAAAGGGTAATTTTAACAATGCTAAAAAATATTGTTAAAATTACCCCTTTATCAACTCTTTTTTTAGCGTTGATAAAGGTACCCCCTTTATCAGTGATTTTTAGTGTTGTTAAAGGGACCCCTTTATCAGTGTTTTTTTATAAGCGATGATAAAGACACCCCTTTATCAACACTTTTTTAGTAGTGATGATAAAGAGTATATTTTAAAAATATATATATTTAATTAAAAATAAAATATAAATATATAAATATATTGATATTGATATAAATATAATATATATATTTTAAATATGTTTTAGATAAATCAAAATAGAAATTTACACTAAATATATAAGCCAATTAGTGAAAATGACCTATAAAACAATTAAAAATATTTTTTAATTAATAATTTGATAATTATAATCAAGTAATATTAATTTAATAAAAAATTGAATATAAAAAATAAAAAAAACAATAAAAGATAGAAAATAAGTTGAAAACGTGACTTGAACTTCAAACAGCCATAACTTTGGACTTGGGTGTCCGTTTGGGATCTACCACATATCAAATCAAAGTCTGAGACGATATCTACGCCCTTGATCATATAGGTACACATCTATTGTAAAGACCCATATTTTTCATTTAATTTTTTTAATTATATGGAATTATTATGAGTCTTTGAAAATTGACGGCATGTGATTCTGAGGCCCGGTGTGCCCGGAATGAATTTATGAACTTTTTTTAAGGTACGTTCAGTAAACGCGCAAGAGGCATTTTCTAACTTTTGAACCGGTTCTCAGATTAAAAATATAAGAGCGTCGTTGAATCTGCAACACTGAGATTCTCTTAAGTAGGGCTTCACTTCGACCATAGTAGGTTGGGAGAAAAAGATAGTTTTTGGACATTTAAAAGAATAATAAAATAAAAAGGTTGTTTTAATTTTCATTTTCTTTTTCCTCCAATAGAAAAAGTGGTGGTGATGGGACCAATGAAATGTCAAGCCATTAATTGTCTTGACTCCTCAATCTTTGTAACAAAATTATTGGAATTTAGGAAGGTTCATTAATAAATGAACCTCATAAATTCCCAACGACATTACCCTCCTCTTCCCCATCCTATTTATATGGAGCCTGGGGAGAGGTGTTGGAACGACTTCACCAAGTGAAGAAGCTCTGGTAAAATACCACAATGCCAAAAACTTGGAGGATGGGGCCAGTTCCAGTGGACGGTGACGAACGCCACTGAATTACGAACTGACGAACACTGACTCTTCCTCAAGCGCAGACGTTCTTCAACAAATCTTGAGGTAGGGATTTATCTTGTTTTAATTCAAGAGATTGTTGAATCCTATTCTTACCTCATGTTATCAAGCTAACATGGAGGGAATGACCCAAATGAATAAGGCCTGGACCGTCTGTTACTTTTTTGATCTACACGTTCTTCACGTAATTTTTACTCAGGTTGGACAGAACCCGGAATAGAGGGTCAAGCAGCGAAGAGGGCGTCTCGGGGAGCCCGTTGGTACCTTCATAAGGAAAAACGGGCCACCGGATCTCACAAAGTGACCCACGAAAGACCGATGGTGAAGCACCGGCATGGAAGCACCGGCGACTAGTGCTGATGGGTGACGGCGGCGGCCAGCAACGACTGGCCACAGAAGAGATGGTGGTGCATCGTTGCGTACTGTCGGTGGAGATGGTCGCAGTGGCCGGCACCGGTCGGTCGTGGGTGGAGGCAGAGCAGCATGTTGTCACATGCCACTGGAGATGACCGTGACTCGAAGCTACGACAGAGGAGGAGGGACCCACCCCTGTGGGTCCCGTGATGACCTTATGATGCCACGTGGTGTCGCCACTTTTATTCTGAATGGTTGTGTCGTTCTGAAACTGGGGGGAAACGCCTTCCCCCCAGTGCCAGCTAGGGCGGGCCTTAGCCAGTGGGTCACGCCCCTCTGTGGGTCGTTCCCCTCTACGGGTCGGGCTGTGTGATCCCAGTGGGTTGCGCACTTCATGGGTCGGGTCGCGTGACCCCAGCGGACTGCGCGAGCCCAGCGGGTCGCGCCCCTCCACGGGTTGGGTCGCGTGAGCCTAGTGGGCCATGCCGCCCAGGTAGGTTGGGTTGGTCCACGGCCTGGCCCAACTGAACAGGACCAGGCCGGTTCAGACTAGGTCATGTTGACCCGAACCGGGTCAGTCTGGGTCGGTCGGTCCGGACCCAGACCCTTCCAAGCCTAGTTTCACTAAAAGAGCCATAACTTGTGAACCAGGCATCCATTTGATAAACCGTCTATGGAGCTAGGATATTTGGAGCAAGAATTTCCTTTTGGTATATTGCACTTGAGTTTTGGAGAAAGTTGAAGTACAATTGGGTTGGATCGAACCTGAATCCAACTGGGCACTCGGTACTAAAACGCTTATAAGTCACAGACCAGGCGTCTGATTGACACGTCGTCTATCGCGTTGGAACCCTTACAACATATAGGTCCTTTGGGATAATTCTTTGTGGAACTTCTTGGTGGTTGAGGTATAACCAATGGATTGAGGAGCGGATCCTACTGGAATCAAGCGTACTTATTGCAGGAATCTCATGGCTGGCTGTAACGTGAAGAAAGAACATTGATCCTATGTGGGTCAACATCTATTGTTCCTATGTGGGAAAGTGCTTAGTGATCCTTTATGGGATAGTATCTATCAATCCTGTGTGGGTTAGCGCCTAGCGATCCTGTGTGGTTCAGCATATATTGATCCTGTGTGGGTCAGCAATAGAGCCTCTCGATAGAATAGGATGATCATGCGATACGTCTAATCATATGTACTTTTTTACTTGAGTTATATACCTGGTGTGATCTGAGTCATTTATCTTTTTGGTGTTTCCTTTGTTTTGTTACCTTTGTGGTACTTTTACCTTTGTTTTGTTCCCTTTGTGATGTTACATTTGTGATACTTTTACCTTCGTGGTGTTACCTTCGTGGTGTTATCTTTGTGGTATTATTCCTTCGTGGATCAGTTATGAAAATGGTTTAAAATTTTGAGCCTTAAGTTTACACATGAATGAGATGGGTATCTTTTGATAAATTAGATATATGTATGGGCATATACCTAAGTAGAGTTTATGACTACTGCTTCGTGCTTTGTGAATGGGGTCTTGCTTTGTGGTTTTTCCTTTATGGAACTCTAGGAGACCTTCAGGGGTCTCAGGGTCCCTACTGAGTATTGTTATACTCACCCCTACACAGACTATTCCCACACTTTACTATGTCTTGTGCAGATGACGGACAGCGTTGATCGAGGCTGAGGGAGCCAGGACTGGACAGTGCTCATAGGTGGACCATTTTACGTGATGTGACGTAGTGTCTACTAATCATGAGTTGTTCCTACCCTTCAGGTAGGATCCTCAATGGATGTTCTAGGAGTTATTTTCTCTTTCAGTTGTACTTGTACATTCTGTTTGGGCTTGTATTCCTGTCCCTTTACTTTCAGTACACTTTTTACTACAGCAGTTTACTTCATGGTTGCTTCATTTTATGTTATTAGATTGTGTGTTTGTACAGGTTTAAAGGAAATGCCTTCCCATGATAAAGATATGCCTTTCTAGTGCTAGTCACTATCACATAGCCTATGGAAGGAGGGCTTGGGGTAGTCATGGCATGGGCCCTGGGGGATGGGTCGTGACAAAGTGGTATCAGAGGAGTCAGTTCTACTAAAGAACTAGGGCTATGATCTTTTCTATGAGGAAATAGTGTTAAGTGTTATGAGTGTGGTTTTTATTTTAGGGAATCCGCTATTGGTGTGGTGGCCAACGTATCCATGCACTTGGACCCTGAATACTGATTTCTGACTCAGTGCACAAAAACACTAATTACGTGTGTTTTAAAAAAATCTTATGATTTCTTTGATTTAGCTCACCAGGTATAACTTATTCACTGTGGCACACCTATTTTCTTTCAGGATGTCGCCACGTAGACATCCAAACAGTATTCCCAAGAGAGTACATGATGATAGCCCACTGATCGATGAGGCCTCAGTGTATGGCCATATTACGGTATTATCACCTTCGGGTGGTGTACCAGCATCACCACTACCTGTTGGGAAACTGTTGCCACCAACCCCACCAGTAGAGGGTTCACGCTGAATGAGCATGTTGTACGAGTTTTAATGGCAGAGGCCTCTGAGGTTCTGAGGTGAGATAGATCTACAGGTGTCTGAGGACTAGATGGAGGTTGTGGCTAGAGTTTTTCATTTAGTTGGGACACCAACTGATCTGATGATGATCCTAGCTGCCAGTCTCTTCCAGGGAGCATCTAGGAGATGGTGGAGTCTAACACTCCAATTACATGAAGAGGTGACCCTCGCCTGGGTGTACTTTGAGGGCCTTTTCAGGGTAGATTACATCCTAGTGACCCTACGCTCATTGCGTATACAAGAGCTGCTGCACTTATAGAAAGGTAGCATGACAGTGGCCCAGTACTCAGTGGGGTTCACTAATCTCTCCTGCTACACCACCGACATGGTATGAGACCCTTTATTCAGGGTCTGGACCTTTGAGAGGGATCTTAAATGGGAGATTAGAGCATTGATGATATCATTCATCATTCCAACACAGGTTGGGGTGTTAGATCAAGCACTTTTGGTGGAGAGCTTCCTAGCTGAGCAGGCACCGACAACGAGAGTCACCACCAAACGTCAGGTAGCAGAATCATCTGCAGCAGGAAATAGATGGATGAATCAGGGGACCAAGCGGTCCATACCTTCTATTTGATGACCTTAGGATATAGTTTCAGTGGTGAGGGGATCATGGGATAAAGGAGTATATATGAGGAGCATGCAATGCTACTCGTGTGGCGGGCAGGGTCACATGGCTCATGACTACCCAACCCGCTATACGGACGACCAGCAGATGGTCGAGGGACCGCTGAGGTAGAGGCAGAGGTTCGAGTGAGGATTTCTATAGGGTGATATATGGTCGTACAGTAGGTTGTGGGTGGCGATTTGAGGTTTTACCGCCACCACCTCCATGTGGTCCACCCCGACCACAGGGAGCAGGAGGACAGGGACAAGCTCAGCTCTAGGTAGTTGAGACCTACGACCACGGTGCTCCAGAGATGATTAGAGGTATGATCTATGTATACTCCACCATAGATATAGTACTTATATACATAGGTTCCAGTCACTCTTTTATTTCCACGACCCTCGTTTAGAGCTCGAAGATTCCGATGGAGTCGTTGGCTCGATCCTTATGGATAGAGACTCGTACATGAGGGGATTCGATGATTACACACTGGTGTCAGTAGTTTGATCTTACTCTAGGAGGCAGGATCTTAGGTTGGGATCTTCTAGTAGTGGTGTCGAGGCCCTACGACATCATCTTGGGTATGGATTAGTTATCCACAGTTCATGCTCATATTGACTGTATTAGGTGCAAAGTGTGGTGTGTTCGTGATGATGGGACTAGGTTTTCCTTAACCGGTGAGAAGAAAACCTTTTCAACACAGGATGGATTTTCTCAAATGAGGGTGAATCCAATCACACATCATTTGGCTATCCTTACCCTCAAAGCAGTTGATGTTGAGAGTCTGAGCAATCCTATAGTGGTGGACCAGTATCCCGATGTCTTTCCTGATAATTTTTCAAGACTAACTCAATGTAGAGAGGTATAATTTTACATTGACCTATACCATGGGGCATAAACGATATCTACACCATCATATAATATGGATCCTGCAGAGATTCATGAGTTATAGGTACAGCTGGAGGACTTGCAGAGGAAGGGGTTCATAAGGCCTAGTGTTTCTCTATGGGTAGCCCCGATTTTGTTCGCCAAGAAGGCAGATGGGAGTTTGAGAATCTGTGTGGACTATCAATGCCTGAACCAGGTGGTCTTTAAGAACAAGTATCCACTTCTAAGGATTGATGATCTCTTTGATCAGTTTAAGGGAGCACAATGGTTTTTGAAGATATACCTCAGATCAGGCTATCATCAGCTTAGGGTACGAGATGAGGATGCGTAGAAGACAACCTTCAGATGTTAGTATGGACACTATGAGTTCTTGGTTATGCCATTTGGCATGAACAATTCCCCTGTAGTGTTCATGGGACTCATTAACAAGGTCTTTCATCCATACCTCGATTGCTTTGTGGTGGTCTTCATTGACGACATCTTGATATACTCGGCGTCGGAGGAGGAGAATTCCTATCATCTGTAGATAGTTATGGATACACTCCTAGAGAACCATCTTTATGGTAAGCTCTCGAAGTGCCAGTCCTATTTATGGTAGGTCCACTTTCTGGGAAACGTTATCTCAGAGGCTGGATTTGCAGTAGATCCCGTGAAGATAAAGGTAGTGACTTCTTGGGAGCCACCCATGAGTGTGACCGAGGTGCGGAGTTTCCTAGAATTAGATGGGTACTACCAGAGATTCGTACATGACTTTTCCAGAGTTGTGACACCCTTGTCAGTATTGAAAAATAAGGGATAAACCTTCATATAAATGGAGAGATGTTAGCATAGTTTTCAGGAGTTGAGGCAGAGACTGAAGAGTGCCCCCATTTTGAGGCTACCAGAAGAGGGTGTTGGATATGTAGTCTACTAAGGCACATCAGAGACCATACTTGGATGTTTCCTGAGGTAGGAGTGAGCAGTAATCACTTATGGTTCACAATAACTGATAAAACATGAGCAGAACTATGCCACCCATGATCTGGAGTTAGCAGTAGTGGTATTCGCCTTGAAAATGTGGCGACATTACTTGATGGGTGAACGTTTTATAGTCTAGTCTGACCACAAGAGTCTCAGGTATATCTTATCAAATAAGGAAATGAACCTGAGATAGCAATTTTGGCTAGAGTTCCTCCAATACTATGACTTTGAGATGGTCTACACTCCTTGGAAGGGGAATGTAGTGGCAGACACACTCTGCAAGAGGTCTAGTTTACAGCTTCTGAGTGAGGAGACGGAGTAGCTAGCCGCGTTGCAGATATCCTTTGTGGATAGAGATTGAGAAGATTATCGCCAATATATGACTGTCACTCCCCCACTTCTTTAGTGAGTCTGGGAGGCACATCTTGGGGACATTGACTATGAGGCTCGACGTGCTTAGATATCCTTAGGACAGGCACCAGATGGATTTTCTGAAGGTGGGGAGCACGTCATTCTCTTCAGAGGATGCACCATGGTGTCGGTGGTGCTACAGAAGGAGGTGTTGAGGGAGTTCCATATGTCCCCTCTGGAAGTACATCATGGTGTGGTGAAGATGTACTAGGACCTCCAGCGTCAGCATTGGTGGCAAGGGATGAAGAAGGTAGTGGTAGAGTTTGTTTCGTGATGCCTCACTTGTCAGTAAGTGAAGGTTGAGCATCAGGTTCCAGCAGGCTTAGAATAGCTACTAGAGGTTCCATAGTGTAAGTGGAATGGTATCTCCATGGACTTTGTGACAGGACTTTCACATATGTCCAGGGGACAT
Organism: Viscum album; assembly: GCA_963277665.1. NCBI lineage: Eukaryota > Viridiplantae > Streptophyta > Magnoliopsida > Santalales > Viscaceae > Viscum > Viscum album. The sequence continues at coordinate 1,703,060 of OY728123.1, read as the reverse complement.
GATTCCATCTGGGTAATTGTTGACCGACTCACCAAATCGGCCCACTACCTACCCATCCGAGAGCATGGATCGTTAGAGGGATTAGGACGCCTCTATCTACAGAAGATTTTACGACTTCATGGGGTTCCATAAAAAATCATATCTGACCTTGTTTCACGTTTTACATCCCAGTTATGGAATGGATTACATGAGGAATTCGAGACTCAGCTACATTTGAGCACCACCTTTCATCCACAGACGGATGGTCAGATGGAGTGAACCATTCAGACACTGGAGGACAAGATTCTTGCTTGCATCCTAGATTTTGGTCGTAGTTGGGAGGATCAGTTTCCCTTGGTGGATTTTTCATACAACAACAGCTATCACCCCACCATCGGTATGACACCATTTGAGTCCTTGTAAGGTCGACCTTGCAGATCACCTCTATGCTAGACAGACCCAAGGGAGTCAGCACTTATGGGTCCAAAGTTGGTACGAGCTACCACTGAGAAGGTGAATATCATATGGGAGCAGATGAAGACTATATAGAGTAAACAAAAGTCTTATGCTGACAGGAGAAAAAGACCTTTGGAGTTTGAGGAGGGAGACCATGTCTTCCTATGGGTCTCACCTCGATGAGGTTTGCAGAGATTTGGCTAGGGTGGAAAGTTATCTCTGAGGTTCATCAAACCTTTTCAGGTTCTCAATAGAGTTGGAGATGTGGCATATTTCCTGGATCTTTCCCCAAAGATGCACTGGGTGCATGATGTTTTCCATGTGTCACAACTAAAAAATTACATGAATGATCCATCACACATAAATGATTGGGGCGAGCTGGACATCGATGGAGGAGTGATGTTTGCGGAGGTTCCAGTGGAGATTGAGGATTGATAGAATTGGGTAATCCATGGATGATCAATACCTCTGGTGTGCATTCACTGGCAGTATGGGAACCTCTAGGAGAGCATATGGGAGCGGGAAGCTCAGTTTCGTGCTCAGTACCCCCATTTGTTTCCTTAGTCTATGTTGTGGATTTCAGGAACGAAAATCCCAAATGTGGGGAGAATGTAAAGACTCAGATTTTCCATGTAATTTTTTTAATTATATAAAATTATTACGAGTCTGTGAAAATTGACGGTGTGTGATTCCGAGGCCCGGTGTGCCCGGAATGAATTTCTGAAAAAAAAATTAAGGTATGTTCACCAAACGCATGAGCGACATTTTATAACTTTTGAACCGGTGCTCGAATTAAAAATATGACAGCACTGTTGAATCCACAACACTAGGATTCGCTTAAGGAAGGATTCACTTCGACCCCAGTAGTTCGAGAGAAAAAATATTTTTTGGAAATTTAAAAGAATAATAAAATAAAAAAGTTATTTTATTTTTATTTTTCTTTTTCCTCCAACGGACAAGCAGTAGTGGTAGGACCAATGAAATGTCAAGCCATTAATTGGATTGACTCCTTAATCTTTGTAACAACACCATTGGAATTTAAGAAGGTTCATTATTAAATGAACCTCATAAATTCCCAATGGCGTTACCCACCTCTTCCCCCTCTTATTTATATGGAGCTTGGGAAGGGATGCTAGAACAGCTTCACCAAGCGACGAAGCTCTAGTAAAATACCATGATGCCAACCACTTGGAGGACGGGACCGGTTCCAGTAGGCAGTGATGAACACCACTGAATCACAAACAAAAAAATACCGACTCTTCCTCAAGCGCGGACTCTCTTCAACGAATCTTGAGGTAGGGATTTATCTTGTTTTAATTTCAAGAGATTGTTGAATCCTATTCTTCCATCATGTTATCAAGCTAACACGGAGGGCACAGGACTAACAAACAAGGCCCGTACCCTCCACTAATTTGTTGATCTATGTGTTCTTCAAGTACTTTTTACTCAGGTTGGACGAAACCCATAATAGAGGATCAAGCAGCGAAGAGGGCATCCTGGGGAGGTCGTTGGTACCTTCGGACGGAAAAATGGGCCACCGAAGCTCACCCAATGACCCGCAGAAGACCGCTGGTGCGGCACCGGCATGAAAGTACCAGTGACTGGTGTCGGTGGGTGATGGTGGTGGCCGGAAACAGCTGGTCGTGGAAGAGATGGTGGCGTGCCGTCGCGCACCACCGACGGAGAAGGACGCGACCGTAGTCACGGAGAATAGCGGTGGCTAGCACTGACCATCCGCAGGCGGAGGCAGAGCGGCACGGCATCACGTGCCACTAGAGATGGTCGCGGTTTGAAGCCGCGGTGGAGGAGGAGTGACCCACCCATGCGGGTCCCACGACAACCTGGTGGCGCCACGTGGCACCATCGATTTTATTTTGAATAACTGTGTCGTTCGGAAACTAGGGGGAAATTCCTTCCCCCAATGCTATATAGGGCAGGCCCCAACTAGCATGTCACGCCCCTCTATGAGCCGGGCCGCGCAAGCCCAGCAGGTCGCGCCCTTTGTGGGCCAGGCCGTGCGAGCCCAGCGGGTCATGCCTCTTCGTGGGTCGGGCCACGCGAGCCCAGCGGGTCGTGCCCCTCTGTGGATCAGGCCGGGTCGGACCGAACTCAGACCTTTCCAGACCCAGTTTCGCTAAAATAGCCATAACTTGTGAATCAGGCATCCATTTGACAAACCGTCTATGGTGCTCAGATCCTTGGAGTGAGACAATCATTTTGGTATACTTCACTTGAGTTTTGGACAAAGTTGTAGTATGTCTGGGTTGGATCGAACCCGAATCCAACCGGACCCTCGGTACTAAATTGCTTATAAGTCACAAACCGGTGTCTGATTGACGCGCCGTCTGTTACGTTGGAACCCGTATTACATGGAGGTCCTTTGGGATACTTATTTTTGGAGCTTCTTGGTGTTTGAGATACTACCAATGGATTAAGGATCTGATCCTCTTAGAATCAAGCGTGCTTAGTGCGAGAATCTCATGGTTGGATGTAACGTGAAGAAAGAACACTGATCCTATGTGGGTTAGAATCTATCAATCCTATATGGTTCTGCACTTAGTGATCCTGTGTGGGTCAGTATCTATCGATCTTGTGTGGGTCAGAATCTATTGATCCTATGTGGGTCAACAGTAGAGCCTCTCGACAGAATAAGATGATCTAGCGATACATCTAATCATCTATACTTTTGTACTTAAGTTATATACCTGGTGTGAGCTGAGTCTTTTACCATTGTGGTGTTACCTTTGTGGTAATTTTACCTTTGTGGTGTTACCTTTATGGTACTTTTACCTTTGTGGTGTTACCTTCGTGGTGTTACCTTTGTGGTATTCTTCCTCTGTGGATCAGTTGTGCAAATGGCTTAAAAGTTGGAGCCTTAAGTTTCCACATGAATGAGATGAGTAACTTTTGATAACTTAGGTATATGTATTGGTATATACCTAAGTAGAGTTGATGACTACTACTTCGTTCTTTGTGAATGAGGTCTTGTTTTGTGGTTTTTCCTTTGTAGAACTCTAGGAGACCTTTGAGGGTATCAGGGTCCCTACTGAGTATTGTTATACTCATCCCTACACGAGCTACACCCACACCTTACTATGTCTTTTGAAAATGACAGACAATGTTGATCAAGGCTGAGGGAGCCAGGACTAGTCGGTGCTCAGAGGTGGACCATTTGACCTAATGTGACGTAGTTTCTACTGATCGTGAGTTGTACCTACCCTTTAGGTAGGATCCTCGGTGGATGTTCTAGGAGCTGTTTCTCTTTCATTTGTACTTGTACTTTCCAGTTGGACTTGTATTCTAGCCCCTTTAATTTCAGTACACTTTTTACTACAGCAGTTTACTTCATGGTTGCTTCTTGTTATGTTCTTGGATTGTGTGTTTGTACAGGTTTAAAGGCAATGCCTTCCCATGATAGGGATACACCTTTCTGGTTTTAGTCGACAGCCCCTGGCCTATGGAAGGCGTGATAGGTGTAGTCATGGAACGGTCCCTGGGGTACGGTTCGTGACATCTATCACATTTTTAGAGGCCTAAAAGGTCCCATAAGACCTCCAAAACTGATTTTTTTAAGGGGGGTATCCTAATTTTTTTATCATTCGATGGATTTTCATCCTCCTTTAAGGGAATATTTTTTCCCTTTTTTAGTGTGGATTGAATTTATTCTTTGGGATTACATTCATATTGATAATATGGTTTTGAAATTTTATCGTTTTCATAATATACTATTATTTATAATCAAATATATAACAATATATACATATTTTTTATATATTCACCCATAAAAATTTAATTTTATAAATAAATAATTAAACATATTTACATATAAATTTTATTTCTCAATATATAAACCTTATCTAAATAAAAAATAATATCCATTTTATTTAAAATACAAATATGTGAATATTTATATACATATTCATATACAATTAATGTATATATAATGTTTATATATATATATGTGTGTGTGTGTTTTGACAAACATATATATGTTTATATACATATTCTAATATATTTATATAAATATTAATATATAATATGTGTAAATAAATATAAATAAGTATAATTATATCTATAGATGCACACATATATATAAATATATGTATGTATGTATTTATAAACACACAGACATACATACACACACACATAAAACATTTTATATATGTATTTAAATATATATATATATATATATATTCATGGATAAAAAATGTAACAAAATATATATATAAATACAAATATATATCATAAAATGAAAAAAAACAATATAGGTGATTGGAAGAGTCGCGGGCACATGAGGAGAAGGTCTTAGGTTTGAAACCCAACAAAGGAAAGTGTCATGACCCATCCCTCAGAGCCCATGTTGTGACTACCTCAAGCTCGCTTTCCATAGGCCAGGGGTTGATGACAAGCACTGGAAAGGAATATATCTAAAAGGAAAGGCATTTCATCAAAACTTGTACTCCCACAAACATGGCACATTGTGCACAAGTATAACACAACAGAATAAGAAAGGTACAACCACAACCAAATACCCCAACTGAGTGTAGAAGTAAGCATTGAAAGTAAAAGGGGCCAGAATACAAGCCCAACTAAAATAGAAGTACATGTAAAAGGAAAAATATCTCCTGAGGTCACCCGCTAAGGATCCTACCTAAAGGGAAGGTACAACTCGTCACTGCGGCTCTCCACATCAATCAGTCACCTCTGTACACCGTCAAGTCCTAGCTCTCCGAGTCCCAGTCAAAGCTTCCTTTCATCTGCACAAGACACAACAAGGTGTGAGAGAAGCCTGTGTAGGGGTGATTATAACAATACTAGTAAGGACCTCGAGACCCCTAAAGGTCTCTTAGAATTCTACAAAGTAATAACCACAAACATGATCTCAATCACAAAGCACAAAGAAAAAGATAGCTCCCACCGGGTATAACTTAAGTGCAGAAGTAAAAATGATTATTCATAAAGCTATGACATATTATTCTGTTAAGAGTCTCTTCTTCTGACCCACACAGGATCGGTATGCACTAACCCACACAGGATCGCTGAGGGCTGACCCACACAGGATCGATAGGCACTGACCCACACAGGATTGCTGAGTGCTAACCCACATAGGATCTGAACCACACAGGATCGATATGAACTAACCCACACATGATCCTTGAGAACCGACACATATAGGATCTGACCCACATAGGATCGATAGGTACTAACCCACACAGGATCTCCCTTTATTCTTCATGTCACAGCCAGCCACTGGATTCTCGCACTAAGCACGCTTGATTCTGGGAGGATCTTCTCCTTAAGCCATTGGTCATACATCAACTACCATGAAGTCCCAATAAAAAGTAACCTGATGAACATCCATGTTATAAGGGTTCCAACGCAACTGATGGTGCATCAATCAGACGTCCGATCTATAAATTATAGGTATTTTAGTGTCGAGAGCCCAGTTGGATTTGAGTCCAAACCAACTCTTTCATACTCCAACTTTCTACAAAACTCAATTATAGTATCAAAAAAGGACCTTCTCATCCTAAGGGTTACAATGTCACATTATGGTTCATCAAATGGATTTCTGGTTTAGAATATATGCCCATTTAATCAAAACTAGGCTGTAAGTGGATCTGGGTCCAGTCTGACCCGGTCAGAACGACCCAATCCAGCCCGAAGGGGCTGGGCTCATCCTGGTTCGGATGGGCCCAGTCTGGCTCGCTGGCCTAAGGGTTTGGCCCACAGGACTATGGTCACAACCCGTTGTCCACGAGCTAGGCCCGCTAGGCCGCGGGTTCGGCCCGGCCCACCCGACTGGGCATGGCCTGCCGAGTCACGGAACCGCCAGGCCCGCTGGCTAGTGCAGGGGTCTACTCCCCTCCCGAATGGATCAGTCATTGGAGTCTTCAAAGTAGCAGTGCCAGTTGGCACCGCTCTAGCTGGATGGTCCGCTCAGACTAGTCACCTGTGGGACCCACGGGGTGCGGGTCCGCCCTCCGTTTCAGCGCGCTGTCGTAGCGCACCGCCCAACAACAATGCAGCTAGCATAGGTTGGCCACCCCCTTTGTCTGCTGTAGCGCCTTCAGGTGCTGCCACCTTCTCGCGGTCGGAGGTCACCGACAATGCTTCCACGGGCCACCAGTGAAGCTCCAATGGTTCGATTTCTTTCTTGTATGTGCCTACAGGCTTCCCAGGACGGCGCCTACATTGTGAAAACCTCTGTTTCACCTTGCCGCCATATTTTTCAGTCGCCCACAAAGAACACTACCAAAACTGAGATCGATGGAGGGTTCATGCCTTGTTTATTCGGCTCGCGCCCTCCGCATTAGCATTATAACATGGAATAAATTCAATCATTAATAGGATTATAAGAATTATAAAACTCTTGAATAAATCCCCTACCTCGAACACATTGGTAAATGATGTAGATGAGGAAGACAGGTCAGTGTTCGTAGCATGTTCGTTAGCATTCGTCAAACTCCAGATTGAATCCTCTAAGGCGTCGAAGCTCCGTTCTATGTTGGAGGAAATCACTATCAACACTTCGTCATAGGTTCCTCTCATGAGTGCACAAGACCCATGCCCAATATTTTTTTAAATAGATGAAGAGAGGATTTTAACTCACTACACAATTAATGAGGTTCATTAATGAATTTGATTAATGAACCCATTAATCTCTCGATGGTGTGGTTACACAAGCAAGTGTAACCGGACATTAAATGGTATGAAAACCTAGCAATCCTACCACCATCTCTCATTGGTTATAAAGAAATAAATAAAATAACTCATTGAGTTATTTTATTATTTTTTTGTAAAGTCCAAAAACTAACTTTTTCGTCTGACCCTTGCCGGTCGAAGTTAAGATTTGCCTAAGTGAATCTTGGCGCTGAAAATTCAACGGTGCCTTCATATTTTTAATCTGAGCACTGGTTCAAAAGATAGAAATTTCCATCTACATGTTTACTAAACGTACCTTAAAAAAAGTTCAAAAATTATTAACAGTCACCCTCGACCCGTGTCGGTCGAGGTTATGCTCTACCGAAGGGGAACACGCCCTCACGAGCTCAACGGTACTCTCAGATTTCCAATTTGAGTTACCATTTAAGAGTTATAGAATTTAACAATAAAATAATTATTACGTAATTAATTTATTTGTGGCCAAAAACTAACTTCCAATATTTCCCTGTGCTGGACAATGTTAGGATCTACCTAAGGAAAGCATACCCTCAGGAGTTCAGTAGTGGCCACATATTTTTAATCTGAGTCACTGTTCTTGAGTTATAAGCATTTGAAAAATAAAATAATTTTATTTAATAATTTTATTTATGGTTATTCCATTTTGGGGTTTTCTCAGTGGAGGTCTGTGCCGACTAAACCTAAGTCACTCCTAGGGTAAACCCGTCATCTTGAATGCAACAGTTCCCTCAGATTTCTGATATGGGCGCTTGTTTAAGAGATATTCTACCTCTTCATGAAAACTAATCAAGCATGATATTTAAAGCTTAACATTTTTCGACGGATCATTCTGGGAATTCCGGGCTTCGGAATCACGTCCCATCAATTTTCACAGACTCATAATAATCCCAAATAATTTAAAAATATATATATTGAAATTATGGGTCTTTATAGTAAGGGAGTGCAGGTGGGTGAGAAGGTTCCTAGTGTTATTAAAGGGGGGTGGTTAGTTCTATTTAAAAGTGGTGGGGGATACTATCACTATTATAAGGGGTTGTTCTCTAATAAATGGGGGTGGTATACCCTCTGTTTTTTAGAAAAAAAAACATTTTAATTTTTTTACCTTTATCAGCACTTTTTTTAGCACTGATAAAAGGGTTCTTTATCAGTGGTTTTTTAGCACTTATAAAAGGGACTCCCTTTTAATATAATCTTGATTATCAGTTCTTTTTTAGCATTGATAAAGGATTTTTTTAGCACTGATAAAACCCTGTTTTGTAGTAGTGGAAGATTGAGAATCACATAGCCGATTTTGACGTAGCTGATTGAGAACAACATAGTCGATTGACCACATAAATTATTTGTAAAGTGACAAATTATTTTTACTCTATTTTTATATATTTATATCATTTAATTAATTCAAGTTTTTGGGATTGATTTTTATCATTTTATTTATTTTAAAAAAAGTCATTTATTTTAAAAAAAATGTTTTGGAAGTTGTTTTAATGAGTTAAATGCATGAATTAGAGCATTCCAAAATTATTCTTTGAAAACATGTGAGCTTTAAATGTGTAATATTATGTTTCTATATTTAAAAAATAATAATAATTGTATAGAGGTGATGAGTTTAGGAAACTCCCAATCAACAAGAATTAAAAATGGGAGCTAGATGGCTATTGATGATTTGTTCATAAAATGAAGATTGAGGCATGAAGTACAAAATAATTGAATGGTAACTGAACAAGAAAATTTTTCTTGATACTCAACTAGGATCTTCTACGACTAATGTATCATTGATGTGATCATGAATAAACTTCAACATTCCATTCATTGTTTCTTAAGTGATAAAAGTTCTAAAAGCTATATAACTACATCAACTTTCACATCTTCTACTCTCTATTGATCATAATTATTTTATGGGTTTTACCTTGTCATAATTTCTTTCATCGATTTGTAATTGTAAGAATCAATTTATGATTTTCCCAATCAAAATCAAGTATGTTATTTTTTATTCTACCAATCAAAAGGAAGGTTCTTAGGTTGTAAATCTTAAAGAAAATTCAGGTCAAATTAGGTTATGAATCCTATAAAAAGTCAAGTATTGGTTGCACCTCCAGATATGATAATAGGTAATGTATATAAATAGGTTATCACTCCTTTAAAAGTGATCTTTCTTAGTTTATACCAATATTCTCACTGATTATATAAGATTGAAGAGTATAGTGTGATCTTGGTAATCCAAACTATTATAAAAATATTGTGTTCATATTTTATTTCTTGTATATTATTTTCTAAACACTACACTACACTATTGATTAATATAATAATTAACTCTAATTAATTATTTGTTTTAAAAGTTTTAAATCACTATTCACCCCCTCTAGTATATTATTTCCATCTACTCTGATCCAACATGGAAAAACCATTACCCTTACCAGATTCATCATGTCATCTATATTTCATTCATCCCAAACATGCTCATTTAATTTCAAAACCATTATTTTGTCATTTCAACCATAAACGGTTCAAAATCAGCCCCTCTTCATAATAATATCATTTGTCCTTTACCTTCCTTTCATATTCTATTGACAAAAGTTATAAATCATTTTATTGATGACTTATTTATTAGATTTTAACATACCCTCTTTAACCCAATACATCAACATTCCATAATTGTTTATGTTACCTTATTTTTCCCATTAATTTTTTTATCAACATTCAAGGGGAGGAAAATCCAGCTACAAAACATCATGTATAAATAGTTAATAAAATTTATAACACCTAAAATTATATATTTCAATTATCCCCTATTTCATTATCATATTTAAGTAATTTTCCAATTATTTAGGTTTCAAGGTTCCTTAATAATAATGGAAATAAGTATATCAAAATAAAAAACACTACTAAAAAATAATATATCACATATAAATCAAAAATAAAAAATCATAAAATCCATGTGAATATTCTTCCCATTATAATTTCTTCTTAAAAAGTTTATCATCCCCATTTAATTCCATTATTTTTTTATATGTGTTTTCCAAATGTTCTTCCTGCTCCCCTTAAACAAAGAACACCCATGAATTCATAACAAATAATATATATGAAGACATGATTACATATTTGGAAGAGGTTATAAAAGGATAGTAAAAAATATCATTCCATAAGATAGAATATGATATTGGGAATTTTCTACCTCAACTAAATCTTTGATGACCACTATGTAACCATGGATGAAGAAGATAGATACAAGACCAAAACCATGAGAGGGAAATCCTAATTAACATCGGATCATGAACAAAAGATCTATGGAATCAAAGGATCAAGTCCAAGGAAGGGTATTGAAAGGTCTCCAAAAAATCACCTAATCTCACCTAATGTCAAGAGAAATAAATAATAATAATGGGATTTATAGGATCTCTCTAATTTATATCTTGGATTGAAAACGCTGCACCATAACGTGATATGTCTATCTCAAAATTCCCCTCAAAATTTATATCATGTATCTCCCAATCTACCAAAATTTAATTCCCGACCAATATTAGTAATTAGATGTGATATAGTAAGGGTTACATCATGACTAAGACACCAATACAAGGTGAAATTTAAGGTAGGACTATTAAAAATGGATCTTTGTGTCCTTGATCCATGACAGAGGTAGACACACAAAAAATAACTAATAGGAAGAACCTCTAAATTTTTCCTCCATGCATCACGTCATGTCAGTAATTTACCATGTTGCAAAGTCCCTTAGTGAAAAACATCACCAACTGTTAAGAAATGTATCACTGTGAACCAAACCCTCACATCACAACCAATAAATTTATAAAGGGAAGTTTGTAAGGTTGATATGAACATCATGGAGTTTATCTCCCATAAAATAAGGTTCCATACATTACCAAAATCCTCTAAAAATGCTACATGTCATGACCATTAATTTCATGTTGTGACTCATCACCTGTAGAACCGCCCTCTATAGAATCTATGTTTCATGCACCTTAACCCAAATATCCATGCCACAACATCCTTATCCAGACTAAAATTTTAGCTCTGACAGTATCTCTCCTCCTCCAAACTCTTCCAGATACCTTTGAAACCTAGATCACACAATATAACAAGACAGAAGAGTATGATTTATTGCAATGATTGTTAGGGGTGAAATAATCTCAATGTGATGAGATATTTATTAATTTAGTGATGTCTCATAGATATAAGTGGTTGTTGAGTATATTTTCTCATTATTTATAGTGATGAGACTTATGATAACAAGTAATTTACTGGAAAAAAATAGGTTGTGGTGAAACATTTTAAGTGTCTACTTATGATTATATTATTAATAATTAACATCTATAATTGTATTTTCCTTAGATATGATTCAATACTTTCACCATTGTTCCATTTTAATGTGTGCAGTATCCTTGTGTTCTTGTTAGGTTAAAATTTTTATAGCCTTTGGAGTTATCCTTGGATACCCTAGAAGTAGGGTTTGAAATGATAATGGAATTTTAGAGTAATGATTTAAATTTATTCTGGATAGTATTGATCAATTATTTATATATTTTTAAATTTAAATTGGTTCTTATATTTTCTATTATAGGGTGAATTGATAGATGATATTATCAATTGAGCTAAGATCATGTGTATGGTTTAGATTATGTATTTATACTAATCTAGTATTCCATGAGTTATGATGGTCCTTGAGTTCTGAGTTTACTTTTCAAGAGCGACTAATGAGAAAACTGTTTGTGATTTTATATATTCTGAGAATCTTAGAAATATTATTTTATAGTGTGTGGATCAACACTCTTTCTAGGTATGGATAATGAATATTGATAATATAAAAAATGTTTCAACAAGACTCACACTATTATGTTATGATATCTTATATGTCTTGAATTATGATGGTCGAGTTATTATGTGGGTGGTTTCCATTAGTCAGAGGTTTGAGGATACCAAAAAATTTGAGCCTTATAATGGAAGTAATATTTTATGTGAATGGTTATTAGAGATGTGATTCTTGAGTTATGTTGGAATACTGATATTTTTTAAAATGTAATCCAATATTTAGTTATTACTATGAGTGAATACACGTTTTTATCATATTATTCTAAGATTATGAAATTTTTTATAGTATTTTAGGTTCACTACCTTGCTTCTCATTCCTTCCATTTTATTGTTATTGGTTATGCAGAGTATTAATTCCTTTGATAAAGAATATTTATTTATGTTTGTTTGGGTTTTCCATGGTTTGTTTCTATTCAAGTAAAAAAAGTTTTAAGATATAGAGGATTTAACGACCTAGGTTTTAACCTGAGGGTGACTTTTTCTATGATTTCATTTATATACTCAACTTGATTTTTTTAAATATATTACAACTCATTTGAATCATATTAAGTTTTTAGATGGATTAGTTTGATCAAAACAAGTGATTTTCTATGAAAATAATAATTTTTTATTAAAAATTTCAATATAATAAATTACCCGTGATTGTAGTATTGGATTAGAAAATAAAATACATATTTGTGTCAGGAATAGGGTGTTTACCCTTGTGTAAGTGTTGTGAAATTTTCATTACTAATCATTGTTGGTGTGACATCCTAGACCTAGTTTACTCAAAAGTAACTAGCCCAGTTGGCCACATGATCTCAAGCATGTCTCCCAATATTTCAGAGGCTACCAACTAGAAAACAGGGTCCATGGTGAAAATTAGAGAGACTATACCCTCATGATAAGAGTGTATAATAGTGGTGTAATCATATCAACCAATAACGGAAGCATAAAAGATAACTAAACAATGGAAAATAATCATCTGTCATGTAAATAACCAAGTAAACCACATCTATAAATTCCATATACAAAAATGATGATCATGGCATGATATAAAAAAATAAATACATGGAGATTAGGGAAACAAGCATATACAACATGCTATACAAAAAGAAAAAAATAGCCAAGGATATCTCTAGTAGAATCTCAAGAATGTGCTCATTCCTCTTCCTCGTACACTATCTTAGTAAGGTACTAAATTTTCTATAGTAGGTCTCTTTCCTTTGTCCCTACCTACATCCATGAATTCTTTCTGGGTACACAACGGTGGTTTGAATAAGGTGTGAGATATACTCAGTAGGCCATCACCAATGGTGTCTAATGTCATCCATTCTGTGAATATATAATAAGTTGTATGTAGGTAAAAGTAAAAGTTGTAAATGAAATATAGTAATAAATTACCCACATAAGTCTAGGTTTCCATGGACACCCATCCTCTACTACCTTATTTGGCCTAATCTGGAATAACTCTGAGTAAATAGTCAGTCATGATTTAATTTATAATAAATTCTTCAGACCGAGATCATAGTCAAGGAATCCACCATGAATCATATATGAGAAATATATATATAACAAGGCTAACATAAAAAATTAAGGCTCATACTGAATCCAATATTTTTCTTTGGCTTGGAAATCACGTTGTGTAATTAATTCATTACTTAATTTGTAGGTAACCTAGGCCCATCCTTGAAATTTATAATTTGGAACTCAGGAATTGCTCTATGTATAACATTAACCCATTACCTAAAAAACCCATCCTAGTAATTCCTTATAGGAACCATGGTATTTCTCTAGGTGTGGTATAAAGTCACCGATTTCGGAGTTCGTCCTTGGCAGTGCACAAAGGGAACCCAAGTGTCCCTCATGGAATTTATAATGATCTTCCCTCTGATTCCATCCTTATTAGTCTACATAGGGAGACTAAGTATCACTCTTGGCATGTAAAAAGGTATTCCCTCTAAGTCTATCCTTTGAATTCCATCTAAGGAGTGCACCACTACTAAAAAATTCATTTATCCCAATGAAGCTATTCCCATGGTTTAGGAAAACTGTGGGTATAGATTTGTTGTCCAAGACTATACCAACAGTTTTTCAAAAATCATTAGTATATGTTTCTCTATAACAAAGGTTTTTTAAAACTGTTTCTATAGAGTTGTTGATATTGGAGTCCCTCTTGGGCTCCTCCTCACTTGCTCCTCATTCGAACCCTAAGACTCCCATGCATCCGTGCTTCCCCCATCCCATAGGTTAAATTTATACTCCTCCCTCCCATTATCAAGTGTATTTGGCATTCCCCCTCCCCTCCTTAGGTGATTTTAGCCTCCCCTTTACCTCCTCGGGTGGATTTGGCATCCCCCCAAGCGACATTTCACCCATCTGACAGTGTTCTTTCTCTATTTTTGTAAAAATATTTGTTGCGATCTTTGAGAGGTAAGATTTCCTTCCCTGCCATTATTTATTCTCTTATTTTCCTCCATTTTCATGGGTATGAGTAACTTTTATAAAAAATCATTTTTTTCGCTATAGGTTTTTAATATTTTTCAACTGTTTTAGATTACATATATGATTTTCCATTTTAGTTTATGTAATTTGTGGGGAAAATTTTCACAATGTTTTATTTGATCACTCAATAATTTTTTTCAAACACTATAGATTAGAAATATAATTGAAATATTGAGATAAAATGAAATGAAAAATGATTAATGATTTTCTAAATATATGTAAGGATGTATATCATAATTAAATACGACCATTTTATATTTGGTCACATGATATATGTGCTTAGAAATATGGTTATTGGGACTAAGGTCATTCAATATATGGTCATTGGCCAAGAAAGTATCCAATAGGTATATTTATGATGTGTATTTTTTATTAATAAGTTGAAAATAATATAATTCACAAATGATAAGCAATGCAAAAAAAATATAGTATTTAACAAAAATATAGTATTCCAAAGTGTCTCGTACCACCTTGAAACATTTGAATCATAATCTACATTAAGGAAGAGTGTTAAATGAAAATTATAATATTATGAGAATAAGTATATTCATGTTATATCATTTCAATTTAGAAGTATACACACCTCATAAAATAAGATAGGTGTATAACATAACAAACATCTCAAAGAAGGAAAATTATGACAAAAATACATTACCACTTTGGAAACTTTGAAACTGTAAAACCCATGAAAGAGAGATCATCAAAAGGATATGTAAAAAACCATAAATTTAAAGATAATAATCATAAAATACATTCATGGGTATTTTATACACCACAAAAAAAAGTGGTGAATATGGCATTTATCTCACATAAATAAAAGTGAGACGAGAAAAACCCTTATTACTTGAGTAACTTTTCAATAATGAGATACATGAAAGAATAACATCAATTGAAACTTTTAATATCATTATATAAATTAAATTAATGATATAACATTTAATAGGTAAGTATATACACCACACAAAAGAAACAGGTGGTGAATATGACATTTATCTCACAGATGTAAAAAAGTGAGGTGAAAATACATTACTACTTAAGTAACTTTTGAATCATGAGATCCGTGAAAGAATAAATCAATTGAAATTTTTAATATACTAAAATAAATTAAATTCATGATATAACATGTCATAGGTATTTATATACACCACATAAAAGAAAAAAGTGGTGAATATGACATTTATCGCATGGATGTAAAAAGTGAGATGAAAATCCATTAAAAGGATCGTACCATTGAAGTGAGAATAAATCAATGAAATAATTATGTGAAAAAAATTTAAATCCATGACATAAAAGTGGAAATACAAAATAATAAAATCTTATTTCATTTTCAAACATATTATTTTCATAACATAATCAATGAAATAAAAGTTTAACCCAGTTAATGGAAATTGAGTTAAGAAATCCCTTACTACTTGAGTAAGTTTTGAATCAAGATCCCCATGAAAGAATAACATAAATTAAAGATTTTAATATCATGAAATTCATGATATAAAATTTCATAGGTATTATATACTCCATATAAAAGAAACTATGTGCATAACAATACAATATTCCTCAATAAAATGAAATTGGGATGAAATATCATACCTTGCATCTGATTTGTCATGATTTTCCTCTATATTCCAAGATAATAAACGTATATTAATTATTAGTTTTCTTCATAACATTTTCCAAGTTTTTATTACTTTTTTCACTTATAAACAAGTTATATACAATTAATTAATAAATAATGTTTAAGTCATATGTTTTGACCATGTTCAATTTATGTGTCAAAACTAACTTTGATATGTCGACTATGGTCAATGAGGTCATTATTTAAACATATTCAAAATAATAAACATGAAATAATTATCAAATTTTTACATCAATTATAATTTTAAAATCATACAGGAATTATGGTTATGAAAAATGAACCAACTTAATGATCATGAAGATGGTAGGTCATATATGCGCATGAGTAACGTTCTCATTTTTCAATGATCATTATGAAAAGAATGTAAGTAACATTTATATTTCAAGAATGACCATTTTATAATAAATTCCATTTTATTTAATTATATATATACATATATATATATATATATATCATTATATTCATGTGGTGATGAAAAAGGAATAATCACATCGCTTTGAGGAGGCGGTAGTCCACACATCCATGAATAACATTATCACTTTTTTAGTGTGTGAAATGGGAAGAAGAAAAATGATATGTTATATGTATATAAATATAATTATTTCATTAATATAAAAAATATTTCATTTATATCATATATTTTTATGAAACCTATCATTAATAAATTACATTTAAAGAGTGAACAAATCACATCACTTTGAGGAGGCAGTAGTCCACATGTCCACAAATGATGTTATCATATTCCTAAAAATGGAAATCATAAAGGTATGTGTTATATAAAAATTAAAAAATCATAATAACATTATAAATATCATATATATCATATAAAAATATTAATTACATCATTATTCTCAGCCTTTATATGTGTTAATGGAATAAATAATGACATCGATTCTCGAGGAGGTAATCCATCGTACACACGAACGATGATTGTGTATCCCATTTGATGGAAGTGTGTGAAGGTGTAGGTGTAACACTTAATATAAAAACATTTCAATATATTTAGGTTAATTATTTTATTATATAATCATGTAATAAT
The DNA here is from genome assembly GCA_963277665.1 of Viscum album. Taxonomy (NCBI): domain Eukaryota; kingdom Viridiplantae; phylum Streptophyta; class Magnoliopsida; order Santalales; family Viscaceae; genus Viscum; species Viscum album. The sequence goes on along the minus strand of OY728123.1, from coordinate 1,685,964 downwards.
AATAATTTAAGTGGTTTGAGAATGAAATAAAACAAAAGTGGTCGTTGAATAATATTACCTCTTTTTCAGGTAACTCCTTTTGGTTTGCACAAAAGGACTTCATTGGTTTTCTTCCTGCCCAAATTGAAGCTTCTAGGATGAGATTATGTAATTTTGGATCTTATTTTTTCAGGTTTTTAATGATATAAAATTTCTTTAAAGGTGTGAGGAGATGGGTAGGGTGAATGTCTTTTTATAGTGGAGAGGGAGTGTCATTCTTGTAAATATAAAAAGGTAAACACTATTGGGAGGTATCCCTTACATAATGTGCCTAAAATAATGATAAAATTTTTATAAAATATGTAATATGGTAAAATAATTTCCATCCAATTGGTTTTGGACATGTTTTTAGGTCATTTGGCCCCTTAAGATTAAAGTTTAACCACTAAATAAACTCATTTTTACCTTAATTGCTATAATTAATTTTAATTACATTCACAAATATTTTTTGTAAAAAAATAATTTAAACTTATTAGAAATTATTAATTATTATTATTCCAAATATGGAATCCATTTTTCCATATTTCAATCACATGATTGGAAGAAAATAATATAAAATTAATCTTACATATGGGACGATAAAGCGGGTTTTTAAAGTGAAAATATTCAAAAGGTTGTTAAGTATTTATATCTAAAATCACTATAAAAATGATTCTAATTACCTAAATTGGATTAAATTATATAAAATTGATCTAATTATATTTTAAAACTAGTTAAAAATATAATTTACCACTAAAAATTATCTAGATTAAAAAATAGTTTTCAATTATAATTCGATGTCATTCATTATTCATAAAAATATGAAAGTTCTCAGAAAAATACCAAAAATTCACCCAAAGTAAATTTTTATATTATTATTTAAAAAATGATTTTTATTTTTTCAAATAAAATTTATAAAAGTTTCAAAATTTATTTTTAAAACAAGTCTTCCATTAAAAGGCAGTAAAACTGTCTTTTAAAAATAAACATTTTTTTATGTTTAAAAATATATTTATTCTTATCTTATGCCTATCAAATTTATTGGATGAATTTAAAAAAAATATTAAATATATAACATATAAATTTCATTAATAACTTTCACTAATAGTGATTAATTTAATTTTTTAAGATAAGATGTTATTTTGTTCATAAAAATAGTTTTTCATAAAAATACATCCTTTATATTCAATTGCTCTTTATTTTCATTTATAATTAATTGGTAACAAATTAATTAATTTTATAAACATGTTTAAACTATAATTTTTATAATTTAGTTAATCTCATTTATTCCCACCATTCCAACAGATATGTGATAACAATCATAATAATATTAATAGTATATTGTTGTCCTATAAGACTTGAGACTGTTTGTAACATAAGACATCAAAGGAACTTGATGTCACGTGCAATGAAAGATAAACTTGTTTTTGTGTGTTGTGTAAGATAAACTATTTATTGTGTGTAACATAATATATTAAATAATTTAAATTAATTTTAAAGAAGATATTTCATAAAAAATTTGGATGTTACAGTATCCTTACACTTGTGTTGCACTATTATCAAAACTACAGTGCATGTTCTTTCTATAGAGATAAGATGTAATTAATATTTTCATAACATCTTTAGCAACCCTTACCAATAGTCTTATAATTTTTTCATTATGTTACTTTTACTTCTTCGCACTTCCACTTCTTTCAAATACTACTTCTTTACTTTATCACCCAACAGTAGGTAAGAAATTTCTTCTTAGACTTTCGTATAAAAATTTACATGATTTAATGTTCATATGATTTGTTAAATCATCTATACAAAAACATTTTACTGGTACCTTACTTTTATCAAACCATTCTACTTGATATAAAAGATTTTTTGGAGAATTTTTTTTCATATATTTCATTTGATTTCAAAACTTCAGATCAATGCCAACTTCTTCTTCTTCTTACGTTTTATCCTAGTGATTCCTTGGTTGGAAACTTCCCTATTCAAAATCTAGATTTCATAAGTTCAATAAATTTCTCTATATGAGAATATTTATACAACACTTTAGTTTTTTAATGTGTGAATAACACACATAGTTCAGACTTGTACTTTCATCCTATTTATATTTTTGTGAGAATGGGAAAAGGTAGGATTTCCATTTTACTTTACCTCTTAATGAAAACTTGAAATTTAAATATCTCACTTGGTATAAATTTTTTTGGACACTTCTCAATAATTCTAGAATATTCTTGAAGATTTTCTAAAAAGATGAGTACCCACTTATTTAACAAAATTACTTCAAAATCAGAAAGAATCATGGATTTTTCATTCATGATTTTGGGAACTTTGAACGATCAGCACATCATCATCACATCTGTTATCTTTAAAAAAAAATTGTAAAGAACTTTAAACTAATAATAATAATAAACCAATGAAAAGTTTTTCTAGTAAGAAATTTGTAACAAGTTATCCATGTGATGAGAATCTCCATCTGATTATTCCTTCTAACCTTCATAATAACTTCTTGGACAACTTCCTCAAAATTTTCCTTTATTTAATGGATTTCATCAGAAGGATTCATCCATTTTTATTATTCAACAGCCTCAATATGATGATCTTTGTAGTATAAATTAATTCATATCATCTTGTAGAAAAAACAAAATCACTACATTATATAATTCTGTATGATGAACTTTGAATAGAAAGTTTGTCTGATAGACTTTGTTAGAAGACTTTGTCTGATTGAACTTCATTCAATGAAAATCCTCAACAACCCTTTTTTACTTTGAAAATATTCATGTATTCAAAATTCATAAATATCCAACAAAAACTTCACATAATGAAAAAATATAATTTTCCTTTATGAATTATGCTTGTATCTCTTTCATAGAACTTCAACAATTTTACCAACATAAACTCATCATAGCCAAAACTCTATCTAATAGATTCTATCTGATGAAATTACATATAATTTTGTATTGTAATATTTGTACACCTAAACAAATTTCTCCCCCTTTCTACTAAATTCTCGGATCATGAGATCTTTGCAACTCGTGATGTTATAAACTTTCAAAATAGTAAAGCATTACCATATTTTATTTTCAGGAAAAAATTTGTCTAATGATTTGGTAACCAAAAAGATATAAATTTATCACATTTCATAAGCTAAGGAAATATTCATACACCATATGATGGAATTTTTCTATAAAGATCATTTGTTCTCCAATTTTTTTACAACTTTAAAAACTTTGATGATTTATGTTTGAGAAACAAAGGACAAAACTTTCTTAAAATCTTTCATAGTAACTTCCAACATTTTTACAAGCACCTCCTGAAAATTTTAAACATATTGAGAGCCTTTGATTTATTTTTTAGAAACATAATAGTTATAATATGGGTAAAATCATCAATGAAATAAATTAAGTATTTATCTCCATGTGTTAATTATTTACTCATGGGCCCAATAATACCAAAATTTATCACCTCTAAGGGATATGCTGAATGTATCTCAAAATTCTTATGAACCAAATTTTTAATATTTCCTTTCTAGAAAATGGGTCAACACCAGTCTCTTCTTCTTGTAAAATAAATAATATCATGAATGATTTTTCTCTTCATAATCTTTATTGTGTTCCTATAGCACATATTCCATATCCATTGATGCAACAACTAATTTTCTTTATTCATGCTCATATAGCATGAACTTTGTGAGTAACCAACTTGAAGAAAGTTTCCCTTTATTCATTGGAATTTCATAAAAACTTTCCCATATTATATACATTTCATAATAAAACCATATTTTCTAGAAATAAAATTTTTACCTTCATTGTAAAGTTTTGAAACACTTAACAATTTGTGTTTCAATCATTCAACATACAAGGAACATTTGGATTTTAACTTTTCTTACCTAATGATAGTAGAACCAGTGTCTTTGATTTTGAGTCACTCATCATTGTAAAAAGTAATTTTACCATCTTTTAAATCTTTCACATTATCCAACAATGTCAAGTATCTTATCAGGTTTGAAGAATACCCTCTATCTAAAATCCAAGCATGTTCTCCTTTTGTAGCTTTGAAATCAATTTCAAAAACTAAGGCTTTTTCCTTGTATTTTTCTTTATTCTAACATGGATTTTTATATTTTTTTATAAAATTTATTATGATAGTATCATGAAAAGACATCCTTTAAAAATATATCCATATTTATCACATCTTTCGCAAATATTTTCCAAAGGTTGGAATCTATTTTCAACCTTCAAACTGAATTTATCAGGTGGCCCACTTTGAGTGGGTTTACTCCCCACTTAAACATTGCCCCCATATTTTCTTGGATTATATGTAATGTTAATGATTAAACCAAAGCATATATGTTTTATTCCCAAATAGATCACATTTATAGTAGTATCTATAAAGAATCAGATCTTCGTCTCTAACTTGCATACTATTCGGAGTTGTGTTTCTAATTTTCATCAACTTTTTCACCTTCCACTTTGGTATTTCATTGAACACCAAAGTTCTGGTTAATTCTTGAGATTTTATTATTTTGATTACAATTCTTCTCATGCTCAATATAACTTCATGTAGCTATAAATTTTGGTACAAAATTTGTAACCTTAAAAACTTTAGGTTTTTCAACTCATCTTGTTTTAGCTACATACATTATTTTATTAACTTTTTTTTCCTTATAAACATATTTTATTGTTCTTATCAACATTTGAGGATAAATTTTGTTGATCCTTTTTTCACATTTTTCAAAACTTCCACAAACTTCTGTAACTGAGTTTTAGAATTTTGTAATTCCTTGATCAGCTTTAACAAGTTTTTGTTGAAAAGGTTACAACTCTTCCTCCTTTACCTACAATTTTTCTTCAAACATAATGTTGAGGTTTTTATTTTTATCCAACAAATTCTTTAGATTATAAATCTATTTTATAAACTTTGATTTTTCTTTAAGAAAATATTCTTGATTCTTTGATAAAATGTTTTTCTTTTTAAAATTTTTAATCTCCCTTTCTAGTCTTGTGATTTTTTAAATACATTCTTTCAAATATCTCTTTAGCATAAACCCCATCTAAGTTTCTTCTTGTTATAAACTACTTATTTCATCAAAAGTGAATTTTTCAACATTCAATTTTACAATAATAAATTTTCAGCAACAACATCACTAAATTTGTCATCTTCTTCTTCATTTTCATCATCTTCATCAAATTTAGAAAAATAGTTTCTCTTTTTTTATTTATAGAACATTTTATCATTTCACTTAGGATAGGATTTGGATTTTTCTTACTTATTATTAAAGGATTTTCTTGAATTTTTATCACCTTCATCACTTTCTTCACCATCCTTTTGTTAAGGAAAATTTTCAGTAAAATTACCAATAGCTCCACAGTGAAAACATTTCAGTGGTAACTTCCCTTTATAGTTTCATATGCCACTTTTCACCTTTTTATAAAAAATGAAATAAATTTATCAAATTTTTTACCAACCCCATATTTATTTTTAGAGTCAAAAACTTCTTCATCTTTTAGAAATTACTTATATTTTCCTTTCTTAACAGCTTTGAAGGTAATTTATTGATCATCCTTTTCTTTGTTCTTCACAACTTTGTCTCTTCTCATTTCGTAAGCGAAGAGAGTGCTATATAGATCATCTAGAGATAGAGTTTTAGGATCTATATCTTATAATGATGAAACTTTTGCATCAAATTTATCAATAGGAATTTGTAATATCATTTTAACAATGGTTTAATATTCTAAATTCTTAACAAGACAACATATAGTGCTTACAATGTCATTCACCCTTGTAAAGAAGTCACCAAAAAATTCATAATCACTTGTCTTAAGATATTCATAATTCAACCACAATATTTATAACTTTTATTTATTTACTTTAATATTTCCCTCATACATGTTCTTAAACTTTTCCCAGATGCCTATAGTTGTTCTAAATCCCTTATCTCTCATTTAGAGAGTGAGGAAAGTATAACATTTCTGGCTTGCCCGTCATTCTCTAAATTCATCTTGCCAGCATCTATAAAGAGAACTTTATTAGAACAAGTAGGAAAACCATCTATAGAAACTTTTATAACTTCATAACCAAGTGACATAAGATATAGTAACATTATATATTTCCAAATATGATAGTTATTTACACTAAAAATAGGAATCCCCTCACTGTTCATAAAATTTTGAGTACCCATGGAAACTTCACTTTTATTAAAACTTTAACAAAGAGTCAACGAAGGAAACCTTCACTATGATACCACTTGAAAGTACCCAACATGATCTATGTTATGATGGAGAGGGTGAGGGATGAATTAGTGATCTCTTATTTTTATATTTTCTTAATTTTGAAAAAAAAATCCACCTACTGAATAGTTATAACTTTGATGAAAACAATCACACAAGGACAATCCATAGGAACATAAGAATTTACAAGGTTTGATACTCATTAAGAGTATATATCCCTTTAAAGGGTTTGAAAATGATCCATTACCACAAAATCCACTAGAAAAAAATCTTTGTTATACAGTTACAACAATCAGAGAGTATCCTTACACTTGAATTGCACTATTATCAAAACTTCAGTGCACGTTCTATCTAAAAATATAAGATATATTAGATATTTTCATAACAAATTGAGTAACCTTCACCAATAAGCTTATAATGTTGTCATTGTGCTACTTGTACTTCATCACACTTTCTCTTCTTACAAATACTTCTTCTTCACTTTCTCACCCAACAGCATGTAAGAGATTTCTTCTTGGACTTTAGAATAAAAACTCTATCCATTGCACAATTTGGATGATTTTTCAGATCATCTCTCTAGTGACTTACTTTTTTTCTATTCCACGTCATATAAAATATTTTTTGGTGAAGATTTGTTCTTTTTTTCCTCTGATTGCAATTTTTTTATCAATATCAACATCTTATTCTTCTTATTTTTCTTCTTCTTATTCTTCAACTATGAGATTGATTGGTTGGAAACTTCCCTGTTCAATCTCTGGCTTTCAAAAGTTTGTCTAATTTCTCTATATGAAACAATTTTTGCAACACTTCAATTTTTTCCTGTGTGAAAATTACACAAACTCAATACTTATACTTTTATCCTATTTATAGATGTGTGAGAAGGAGAAAAGTTGAGATTTTACTTTTACTTTCCTTCTTAATAAAAACTTGAAATTCATATCTCCCACTCGATAAAAATTCACTTGGATGCTTCTCAATGCTTCTAGAGTATTCTTGAAGCTTCACTAAAAATATGAGCACCCACTTCTTCAACAGACTTCCTTCAAACTTGGTGAGAATTATAGATTATCCTTCCATGATATTTGGAACTTTGAATGATGATCACAACATCATCACATTTGTTATCTTTACAAAAACTTGGTAAAGAACATCAAACCAGCAAGAATAATAACCCACTAAAAAGTTTTTCCAATAAGAACTTTATAACAAATCATACATCTGATGAGAATATCCATCTGATTGTTCCTTTCCAACCTTCATAGCGACTTCTCAGAAAAAACTTACTTTGAACTTTTCTTTTTTTTCAATGGCATGCATCAGAAAACATCATTCATTTATTTTATTCACCAACCTATGTCCTATGATCCATGTACTAAAAAATTTGTTCGATCATCTTGTAGGAAAAACAACCTCACAACTTCATACAAGTCTACCAGATGTACTTTGACCAGAAAGTTCATCTGATGGACTTCTTTTGAAGACTTTTCTTATTGGACTTCGTCTAATGACATTCCTTAGCAACATTTTTCCTGAATGGATCGAATATCTTCATTTTTTATTCATTTTTTATAATCCTCCATTTAAGGGATGAAGGGGAACCCTTACATGGTTGTAAGCTTCATGACATTACAGGACCCAAAGGTCTTAAAGAAATTTATTACAGACTATGACTACTTGAAACTGCCTCTCCCCAGCATCTGTATCGTGATCATCTCTCCACCTTTGCATGGCTATTCAGCTAGTTGTCATGTGCAGAGGTGCGTAAGCCTGGTACAGATGGAAAATGTCATACCCTCTTATTCTTTCAAATCCGTTAGCTCTGCTCTGGTGGATGTGCATTGCTATGAAAAGGCAGGTTGCTAACACTGACTCCCAGCAAGGGGCTCGACCAAGCCCAAGTGAGTGCCACATTCCCCAGCTAAGCAATGACTTTGAATCGCCCTGTGCATAATACGCACAGTGTCCGAGTCTAGCAGGACTCGAGCCTGCTGCCAGTTCCCATGGAGAGCGAGGGGTACAACCAACAGGTACCACTCGGCTAAAAATGTGGGTTGCTAACACTGACTCCTAGTGGGGGGGAGCTGACCAAGCCCATGTGTGCGCCACATTCTACAGCTAAGCAATGACTTTGAATCGCCCAGTGCATAATGCGCACAGTGTCCAAGTCTGGCGGGACTCGAGCCTATGTCAGTTCCCATGGAGAGCGAGGGGTACAACCAACAGAAAAAATGTGGGTTGCTAACACAGACTCCCAACGGGGGGCCCGACCAAGCCCAAGTGCGTGCCACATTCCCTAGCTAAGCAATGGCTTTGAATCGTCATGTGCATAATATGCATAGTGTCTGAGTCTGATGGAACTTGAGCCTGCACCAGTTCCCTTAGCAACCTTTTGTACTTCGAATATTTTCCTCTATTCACCAAACTTCATAACTATCCAACATAAACTTTGTATCATGAAAAAATATAATTTTCCTTTAAGAATTATGCTAACACATCTTTCATAGTGCTTCAACAATTTTACAAACATAAACTCATCATAGCCAAAATTCTTTCAAGTAGATTCTATCCGGTGAACTTCCATGGAATTTCATATTGTGAACTTTATACATTGAAACACATTTCTCCCCCTTTCTACTAAATTCTTGGATTATGAAATCTTTGTAACTCATGATGTTGGAAACTTTCATAACATAAAAGAATCACCAAATTTAATTTTTATTGAAAACTTTGATTGATGATTTAATTACCAAAAAGATTGGCATTCAATGCATTTACTAAGACAAGGAAATCATAATCCAGAATAGTTTGTCTTGTGGACTTTGTCCGGAAAGTTCATATATTTGCTAATTGTTGGACAACTTAACAAACTTTGAAGTGGTTTGTTTGGGCAACGAAAGATGAAACTTTCTTAAAATGTTTCTTAGAAACTTCCAGAATCTTCAAAAGAACCTCCAAACTTCTTGGTCCCAACAAAGTGTTGTTTTTCATTTCTCAATGAAGGTACTAACAGCCCTTTAGCACTTAGGTGCCCTCTTGATACGGTCAATGATCCTTTAGTCGGTGTATTCCCTCAAAGGCATGAAGCATTTGTTTATTTCTTCAATGATCTACATCTAACAGGCTTCATCAATAGAACAAGATGGAAGGTACTGCTACAACACGTGAATACCAGGTGATGTGACCTTTAAATCTTATATTTTGACACATCTTGTATAGTTTATTTTTTATGTTTTTAACCTTAATTTAGTCTCTAGATGGTGATTTATAATTCAGTGATTAATTTATAATGAAATTACTAACTATTGAAAATTATGTCAATCTGTTTGATTTTATGCACAAATTATCATTTGTTAATTCTATGATTGATTTATTTACTTATTTTTTTTATATTTTTAAATTTAATTTTTAGCTTAATTAGTTAATTCCTTTGTTCTTTAAATTAAATAATCATTTTTGTGATTCTTTTATTAATTAATTAATTAATATAAGTCCAATTTAATTGTAAATCTCCTTATTTAAATAATTTAATTAATTGTACTTTTAATTTAGTTTTTAATACTTTGTAAAGATTAATAATTCATTGTTTTAATTAATTAATTAATTAATCATTTGTTTAAAATAGTTGAATTTATTATTTTTAATCGTTAGTTTTATTATTTTAACAGTTTTTTTTAAATAGAATTAATTATTTGTGTTTCATTTTGAAGTTTGCATTTAATTTTTCAATATTTAAATTTTAAATAATTTAATTATTTTTTTTATTTTATTATAAATTAATTCGTTTAATTTTATTTTTCCTTGTGCTGGCAACACCTAAGGGAGAATGGAGCCTGATCGCGATGGGGATCTGCTTGAATCCGGGTTGATCAAAATCTTAAACCCGAGCCAACAGAGCACCACAGTTTGATGTCGAAGTCGCTACCCGAACCGCCGTCTAGGATGAAATCAAGTGAGCCACCGCCTCCACCGATCGCATTTTCACCAAATCCCATTGAAGAAGAAGACAGATCCGAGATCAACGAAGCTACGTCCGACCGGGTGCCCCCAATTGAAGAACACCCGAGGTTGAGTCTGATGTCGTCTAGCCAAGTCGCTGAAGTCAAGCTACGCCTAAAATCCATGGCGGAATCGGTAATGGTTTTCGAATTAACAGAGGGAGGCTGATTGATTTTGTTCAACATCATTTGAAGCTTGCCAAGATCCACTGAATCTGGGTGACTGGTGGCTGCTGCTCCTTCGCGGGTTGAAGACGCCCGATGGGTTGTTCCTGAAGTGATCCAGCTGGCTCAACGTCTCAGATCTGAAGAAATCAACTCGAACCCGAGATTTCATCTTTTTTTGAAAATCCGTAAGAAATTGATGAGTATGGTCGTACCCTTTCTGGCCGACGCTGGGAAGGGGTTTCATGCTCGCGTTATGAGAAACCGATGCAGAATTGAGACGGAGATTACCATGGAACCACCTAGGTTTCTTCAATCGCAGGGGATTGTGATTTGTGTGCATTTGAATTTGAAGTTGTGACTTTGTTGGAATTCTTTCTGTTTGTGGGTTTGGGTTTGGAGGGGCGTCGTTATATATGTGTTGGGATATCACATTTATTGATATGAGAGAAAATTATATTAATGAATAGATTTATGAGGTGGATTTGTTTCCAATGTTGATCGCATTAATTGGTGATTACGGACTTATGTCTACATAAGAGGATGCGGTAACATATTTCAAGAGGTGTGCCACCAAGATGTAGCCGACAAGGGAGACCCGGGAAGGGGTTGCCGTGTTTGCGGTAACCCGTGTGACATGACGACGGCGATGCAATTATTTTGTACGTGTGGATAGGTTCTTGGAAAGATGTTCAAGATGTCATCCACCAGGAGCAAGAAGGGGGTTATCGCGTCGACGGTAGCATGTGCGACATGTCAGTGTTTAACAGGTGCGGAGCAGCGACGATGCAATTGATAATCGGGGCCACGTATCAAAAGTCTTCCTGATAGCGGTGATCGGGTGGTGTGTCCTGGTTCATGATTGGCGGTACATCATGATGACGAGATCATTCGGGTGTTGCAAGCTGGTGCGAGGTTGACGCATGTTCGGGTGAAGATCTCTGAGGTAATGATGTTTCGTCGACAGAAGGGTGACGTTTTGTCACAAATTGATCTTCCGATACATGATGTTGGCAGGATGAACAGTCAGAGAGAAAACAGATGCGTATTGGGGTGTGGTTTTCACATAGATTTTCTACGCTCTCTCATTTGTGATTCAAGTTCGGACATTACTTGGATACTTTGTATTCTCTGATTCATAGTGAATATTTTTAGGAATTGCCATGTGGGTTTTTAATCCTCTACAAGGAGGGTTTTTCCACGTTAAAAAATTATGCGTGCTGATTTATTTATTCTGTTTATATCGCTTCCATATTTCTACGAGTTTCTCACAATATTTTTGGCAATCAATTTTCGGTTTGGAATCGGGATTCTCTCCAACAAGTGGTATTAGAGGAGCTTTGTTCATGCTTGCAATTTAACGTGAGAATTATGAAAAATTCTGAGAGGATTGTTGATGCGTCTGCGAAGCAGAATAAGGTTTGGAAATTAAAGCCGACTGAGAGAGGTGACACACATGTTGGCTTAGGGGATGTTGAGTACGGGGAGCAAGTTTTTCCTGCAGGTGCTCCAAATTATGTGGCAATCACGATTATGGAAGAGTCAGATGTTTCTGGTAACATGTCCAGGTGCATTTAAAACAAATTTCACGTGGGTATGTTGCAGTGGTTAGAAGGGTGCTACTGAAGTCACATGCGGATTTAAAATATACAATCACAGACAACACATCTTCAGTGATCTGGCATGGGTGGACAAACCTAAGTTGGTGAAAGACGTCAGTGATGCGCGTAAAAAGAACAAAAATAAATTCTAAAATCGAACACTTCTAAGAAAAACAAACAGAGTTAGCACCGAAGATTTTGGAGGAGAGCGAGGAGAAGAACCAACACTAGTCACAATCGATTCCAGAGGGGAGACATCTTCTCTCCTTTTATTCCCTTTATTTCTTTTGTAATTGAAACTGAATGTTCTTGAATTGAAAATTATTTTTGGATAAACTTTTATTCTTGGAGAAATTATTCAGCTAGTTTTATATTTTCACTTCTTCACATCTAATTTCTTCAAATATCAAAATCGAATCAGTGGGGTCGATTCTGAATTTTAAAAATTGCTTCACATCTCTTCCATTTAATTTTCAAACTTTGGTATCAATCAATGGGATTGATCATGACAACTTTTTATTCAAAATCCATTGATGTTGGATGTTTCTTGAAGTGGTGAACTCTAAGAATCTTTCTTCTGTGAAATTTATCTTCTGACGAGGGAGATTAATTGAATTAATTTTTGACGTTGCAATTTCAATAAAATTTTCATGAATGAAGAAATCAATTAATCCCAAACAGTAATAATCCCCTTTGCTTCTATCTTGATTGTCTTTCTCAATTATTGTTCTCACTACATGATCATCTTTCTTGCCTCAACTTGTTTTAAAATCACCATTTCTTTATCAATTTCTTTTCATAATAAAAAAAATAAAAATTTGGTGCACTACTTTTCAACAATTTTTGTTTTCAATCTTTGGTTTTCTCGATCACATATTCTCTTCCCTATGGGTTCAACACCCTATGCACTACTATATAGTAGTAAATAAGAGTTATAAATAATTAAATTTACATGTATTCAACAACTTATCTGTCACCAAGTACTCTTTTTACCCCTGATTTTCAATAATATTGGCACTTTGATTTCTTAAACTTAGATCCAATTTATTTTGGATTGTTTTTTCTTGTTTTCAATGACCATGAGATGATAAAACGAAATCCATCAATGCTATCAAAGAGATTTTTTTTCAAAAATTCATCATATTTAAACATCTAGTTTTCGAAGAAAACTGTGTTTCAACATATCATAAAATTTTTATATATTACAATAGTTTGGGGGAGGGGGAGAAATACAACGAAAATCCTACTCTAAACCAACGAGGAAGAACTCAGTGAGACTCGAACCTGAGACCTCACCAAGACCCCGCAGAACTGCTACTTACTGAGCTGGACCATGGGGGCACGTATCATAAAATTGTTACAACACCTTTATGTGAGCTACGTAATGATAATATGAGATTTATCTTTATGAAATCATAGATGCAAAGGTATACTGAGGAATACCTTAATGCGAAGGGTTCATGTAAAGGTAGTCTGAGTTTTACACTTACGTAAATGGTTTGCATAAAGGTAATCTAAAACATGCCATTACGTAAATGGGTTTATATAAAGGTGGATCGATGCTTACCCTTTTGTAAAGAATCCACATAATGGTAAATAGTGTCCTACCTTCACATAGAATGTTTCATGTATAGGTAATATCACATTTACCTTTATGCAGTGTGTGTTATGTAAAGGTCATGAAGATCTAGCCCTATATAAACAGTCTACGTAAGGATAGTGGGAGGATACCCTTACACAGAATATGGATTCTCCATAAGGGTAAGCATAATGATTTTAAAATTGTTTAAAAAATATTTAACATATAAAATGATTTAAATGGTTTTTATGGTTTATAAAATTTTTATAAATCTTGTTGAAATTTATTTTAGGAATATTTAATTTATAAGGAATTTATAAATTAATTAATTATAAAAGATTCATAATTAAATAAATAAATGTGTTTGAAACATTTTATTCTCAAATATTAATTTTTAATATACAAAATACATTTTAACATATTGTATTGCATGCCTTGTGATATAGAAGTAAAAGAGTTTATTTAGAAATCATAAGGGGTAATTTATAAAGTGTTTATAAAGTAAAGAATAAATGATATTTGGATTATATGAAATGTTTATATAATTGAATTGTAAAATGTTTATAATTCATGAAATGTCATATAAATTCCATATAATATAAAATATGAAAGAGTTCATATTAAAATGAATATAAAAAATGTTTCTATTCTTGCTAATTTATAAAATGATTATAATCAGAATTTATTTCTAAAACATTCATGAATGTTTATCTCGAGTTTTGGAAAATAAATCAAATTTTTATTTATTTGTTAAATTTCTTTGATATTCATGTTTAGTAAATTGTTTAAGAAATGTGAATATTATGTATTCTTTATGTTTGACTTTTAAACTCTTTATATGAGTTAAAGATCTGTATTACATGTTAGGTATGACTCAATAATCCCATGACTACACGGGGGCATCAGGTCTATGTAGGACCCGTGGTGGTAAAATCTGTGGGTGATCATTAATTGGTCGTAGCTCAGTAGCGCACAGGGATGCAGTGGTCAAGGGGTTTTTTATATATATGTGTTCTAGAATTTTTTTTATGGAAAAGGGATAGGGTTTGAAATATTTTTAAAAATGGTTCTTTAGATGTGTGAACCCCATTCACACATCTTTGATGCAGAGAGATGCATGAACGAGGTTCACGCATCCTTCGAAGACAGGATGAAGGATGCGTGAACGGGGTTCACGCATCCGGCCGAGAAAATATATAAAAGGGGGTCCCCCCCCCCAAATTTATTCTTCTCCTCTGGATTTTGTTGCGAAGCCCTATAGAATTTCTTTCTCAACAAATTTTTGATGCTTTTAAGAAGGTAAAATTTATATTTAAATTTTTAATTGTTTAATTGTGTTTATTTATTTCATTTGTTTTATTTGTTTATTTGATTTGTGATATGTATAAACTAGTGTTTGTGTGTATGGTTTATTTATTTCATATGTATTGATGTGTAAATTAGTGTCTTTTGTATGATTTAATTTATGAACGATGTGTTTGTTGTATGAATTCGTATTGAATGTTTAGGAAAATTAATTGTGTCATGTCTAAAATGTTGTATGAATTCATATTGAATGTTAATGAAAATTAAATATGTTATAAAAAATGTTATTTTGAAAGTAATATTAATTTAAATTATAATATTTTTATACACTAGTAATATAATTTGTGAATAATATATTAGTTATATGTATCATATTTAAATTTATTAAAAAATATATAAAAACTTTTTCTGTTAATGGTATAAAAACAGTTTTGTATAAATAAATTTTTAAATTATATTTATTATAATTAAACTTATTAAATATAAAAGAGGTGTAGATATTTAATATGTATTTCATATAGTAATAGATATAATAAGTATACCCTAAAACATGGTAAGTTGTGTGATGACTGATCTTAAGATGACCGACCGATGCATAATTGAAATTGCATGTCTTGTTTTGTGAATGTGGTTATTAAATTTGTAATAATTGCATTTATTTTTCTGTATTGATGACATGTGAGTCATCTTTGACTAAGTATGTAAGGACCTACATGTCTGCTTAAAAAAAGTTATGTATTTCATACCCCTAGACCCCCTCACATGCATGTGAGTAAATTTATAATTAAAAGGAAATCAATAAGAGGTGTCCCTGAAGAGGCGTCCCCGGAGAGGTGTCCCCGAAGAGGCATTCGAGAACAAGTGTTCGACATGAGGTGTTTCTGTTTGAAAGGAGACTAACGATTGATGAAATATTTGATAATAGAGACTCCATGAGTCTACCCATAGGTTTTGGTTAGTTTATCAAATAATGATAAACTAATCATAAGTCTCAAGATCAAGTCATGATTAATTATTCATAACTAATTAAAATATATAACGTTATATTAAATAATGTAAAATATTGATGTAGTATATAATATTTTATCAATTATTTTTTATAGGTAATACTGTCTGCGCAAATATATTGCAATGGTGAGACCATTTATACAGAGCATGGATTTAGCTATAGTGTGCCACCTATCAGAGTGGTAAATCTTCATGGTTGTATGACATTGGATGAAGTTCACAATAAGATTCATAATCGGTTAAAACTAAGGTTCGATCAATCCATTTCTTCAATCACATATCGACATCTACAACATCTTGAACATTTCTGGCACACTGATTACCCTTTGGTCGATGATGATGATTGGATGGACGAATCTTCCTTATTTAGACAGCAGTGTGCTAATGGTTTGATGGAGTTGTATGTGGTGGTTTCTGATATAGATGTGGTGCAACTGACAACTACAGAACCGTGTTCTGTGAGCTCTGTACAAGTTGGTCCTTCACATCAGTCTTTTTCATTGCCTCCTTCTCATTTGACTCCAATAATAGAAGAAAATTATGAAGAAGATGATCAAAATTTATAAGGAAATGTAGATGACATCCCTTTGTGTGCTGATATAGTGAATGAAAGTTTATCTGAGGAAGAAGAATCTGGGGAGCCATTAGGAGATGATGTGGGTGAGGGTGATGTGGGTAATGAACCTTCTGAGGTTGCTTTGAGAGATGTGGGTGAGGGTGATGTGGGCAATGAACCTTCTGAGGTTCCTTTGAGAGACAGACATCCACGACATCCACTGGTTAGTGGTAATCATCCTTTAGTATTGAGTTCCTTAGTTAAAAGAATGTCTCATGAACAACGTTTTGATTGGGATGTCATTACACCGGCTTCTGAATTCCATGGAATTATAGGGAATAGGTCTGCATCAAATGATAACGCCATCTATGTAGGGTAGGAGTTTGAAAGTAAATTGGTCATGAAAAATGTGATAAAGCAATACCACATTGAGTGACATTTCACATTTGTGATTGATGAGTCAAAGAAGAAAAAATATATCATTCGTTGTAAAAAATATGGGCCATAATGTAAATTTCGATTAAGGGCAATATTTGATAATTTTTTTGCATATTGGAGGATAACCAAATTTGAAGGGCCACACACTTGTGTGCATCCAAGCTTGTCACAGGATCACTCTTCCCTTGATTTAGAGTTTATATCAAATGTTACTTGTGAGATGATACAAACATGTCAGGATGTTCCTGTTGCCCTTGTTCAGGAAAGAATTCAACAGTTGTATAACTACAATATATCATATACCAAAGCATGTAATGTAAAACAGAAGGCAATTGTAAAAGTATATGGTTACTGGGATGAATCTTATGTTATGTTGTCACAACTTATGGAATTTTTATCTCTCAACAATCATATTGTTTATCAGTTAGACACTGTTGAGTATGTATCCCCCAATCACCGAGTTGATCGAACAAAGGTGAAGTTAAATAGGGTTTTTTGGGCATTCAGGCCATGCATTGCTGCCTTTCCTTATTGTAAACAATTTATTCAAGTCGATGGTACTTTCCTATATGGAAAGTATACAGGTGTTCTACTCATTTCTGCCACACAGGATGGTAATCGTTCTCCTCTTACACTTGCTTTTTCTATTGTTGAAAAGGAGAATTTTGAATGTTGGAGTTGGTTTTTGGCATGTGTACGTGTTCATGTCACACAAAACCATGGCGTGTGTCTGATATCTGATCTCCATCGAGCGATTATAGAGGCCGTGGTTAGTGATGGGGTTTCATGGACTGAGCCGAATGCTTATCATCATTATTTCATTATAAATATTGCAAGTAATGTGCATAATAATTTCAGAGATGATGCCATAAAGAAGACGATCCTCAAGTTGGGTATGTTTTTATAAACTTATTTTTTTAAAACAAAATTTATTCTCCATTTTAATATATTATTCTATTATGGTTTCATCATATGAGCCCCAACAAGAAAGGTTTGATCGACGCCTTGAAGATATCCAAAATGCTAATGAAGATGCATATGAATATATGATGCATATTTCGAAGGAAAAATGGTCATTAGCATATGACGGTGGCAGAAGATATGCCCATATGACCACTAATATAGTGGAGTGCATAAATGGGGTCCTCAAGGGTGTGTGAAAACTTCCTATCACAGGGTTAGTGCAAGAGACATTTTATAGATGTGTTCACTACTTTGTTGACCAGTCCCAAAAGGTCTGTCAGGGGATGGAAAACGGAATGCGTTTTATGCAACATTTCCAAAGTGATATTGATTTGATACTAAATGAGTCTTCAAGATGGACTGTTATAGCCTTTTACAGGTAAAAGACGAGCTTTCAGGTAAGATTGTGCTACAACCGGGCTACATGCACTAGTGGTAGAGTGTTTGTAATGATGTTAGATAACAGATACCATGATTGAAAAAACATTCAGGCATTTAGATATCCATGTGCACATGTTATCACAGCTTGTGCTTCAGTAAATATATCATGGGAGCCATATGTTGACCCAGTGTATCGCATGAGCACTTTGGTGAACTGTTATAGTGCAGCTTGGATGCCTGTTGGTGACTTTCATTCTATCTCATTGCCTGCTGATCAACTGACCATCATCCCTGATATTTCCAGGTTCCATAATTTGGTTCTGTTTTAATTTATGATTTTTTCAATGTCTATCATTTTTTAAATTATTGGCTTCATACTACTAGGTTATGTCCTCAAGGAAGACCAAAATCAAGTCGAGTTAGAAATGAAATGGATTGGCCTCGACAACGAGGAGGGAGAATACGATACAATATTTGTCATGCAGAAGGACATACTCATAATAGATGTCCCCAAGTGGAAGCACAGAGCTCCACATCTCATCATCCATGATCAAGTTTGTGTATTTTATCATTAATATGTATATTTTGATTTGTATGTGTAAGTTTCAGTATTGAATCCTTTTATTTCCGACTTTCTCTATTTCTAACATGTTTCAATTTTGGGTTGTCTCATTTTTTGATTCTCTAATAAAGAATTTTGTGATACTCAAACTATTAAAAAAAACAACATAGAACTAAAGAAATAGCTCATGGAATCCCACATGCAATGCTTAGAAGACCTCTATAGGTTTTAATTAATGTAGACCTCATAAATATTGAATCTCAAAATTAGGTAATTGGGTGCTGTATTTAATGAGGGGATTTTTCAAGTAATAAAAACATTAATCCACACACAAAAAATCAAGTATAAATCAAAAATATTAACACAATAATTTTTCATTTCATTGTTCTAGATTTATTTAAATAATAGTTGATTTTTTTTATTGAATTCACTATAATAAAGTAACGATGATATCATTTGTGCAGATGACAGATTTTCCATTGCTCACATCTCAGGCTACTCATGTATCACGACTACTTTTAGAGGGATGTCCAGTGCCTCCGTTGAGTGTACGCAGATCTCACCATTTCCATCATACCGCACCACCTCGTGCTATCATCTCTCATCTTTGTCATGCTGGATTCTATGGTGTAGCGATGTGTGACTTCACCTTTCTCAATCATCATCTCATTGTTACGCTTATAGAGAGATGGAGGCCAGAGTCACATAAATTCCATTTTAGAGAGGGGGAGATGACTATTACCCTGTAGGATGTGGCCATTATGTTGGGCCTCCCCATTGATGGTGCAGCTCTGACTGGCCGAGTTGGAGCAGATTATCCGGAGCTTGTTCATAGACTACTGGGCATAGAGGTCCCTAATGATGGCAGGACCATCATTGGTGGTAGATTACGCATGCCTTGGTTAGACCAACACTTCACACAGTTAGCAAACGATGCTAATGAGATCACTGTGCTGCGATTTTCACGTGCATATATTTTCAGTCTGATCGGTGGCACGCTTTTTGTTGATCACTCCACTACTTGGTACATTTGATGTATTTATCTTTTTTGGAGGATTTGGACAAGGTCGGCCGATATAGCTAGGGGTATGCTTGTCTAGCATATACATACATGGCATTATATAGCTCATGTCGCATCGATAAGATGCAGATCACAGGATGCATGGTTCTTCTACATATGTGGGTATGAGAGCACATCCCTCATTTAGCTCCACATGCTCGTGTGCCATTACCAGCAGATATTGTAGCAGAGGCTCCACGTGGAAGTTGGTATGTTATTCCTTACTTATACTATCTAACTTAATTGTATAACTTTCTATTATAAAATGTAAATATAACAATATTATCTACAGGTGGAGTCAGGTACATCGACATTCAGATTCCCCCAGACACGACGTCCATGCCTACAGACTTATGTTGGACAACATTCGACCACAAGATGTAAGTGATTATTATTTATATTTTTAAATATTTATTCTTTACTATACATGTATTCATTTATTAATTGATTATTTATTTTTTCTTTCAGATTTTATGGATTCCATATACAAATTCTATTATTCAGAGTATTCCACCGTACTGTATGACGATGCTTGCTATTGGATCCTGTAGGGTTCCATTAATTAATTTTCATATAGTCGAGTGGCATCAGACCGATAGAGTTATGAGGTAGTTCAAATTCTATCAGCCTGTTCCTGACCCACCAAGTCAGTTAGATTCACTACATTCCTTGAAGATGTCAGGGAAGAGAGATTTTGATTGGAGGAGATACCACGCCAGATATATTGATTTATAGGATAGATGACAGGACTTCCAGTTATGAGGGGCGGGGATAGTTTGTTTTCATTTATTGGATCAGATGGATTACGCAGCTTGGTACTACAGGTCCCCAGTCAGATTTCTAACACAACACGGATGAGGATTTCATGAGCTGGTATACATAGTTCCTTCCACAATTCAGTGAAATTTTTATTCATATTACTTAAAAACATAATTTTTTTTCATAGGATGCTTGTATCTGTTGTCTACTACACATGTCTGATCCAGTAGAGAACACCATATTTGACCCATCATATTTTCACACCCTTGTATCACAGTTGATTCCTTCGATGGATGAGATTTATCATGGCATTTTCTTTGATCCACCACATGCTGAGCAGGCTACGGAGCCTACGAAGCCTACTGAGGCTCATATAGATGTACCAGGGGTGATGAACCTGTTATGGATCTTGCTGTTCCACAGGATGAGGATGTTCAGATTGATCAGTTATATGCTGCTGTTCCACAGGAGGAGGGTGTTCCGCATGATCAGTCATATGCTCCTCCAACTTCTCAGGCTCAGCCACAGGTAGATATAGATGATGACTGGGTTGAGCTTGATTCTTTATCACAGAAATCCTTAGCATAACAAACATCTTATTTCCATGTTGGTGAGAGTTCCAGCCAGCCTCTACTATCATTAGATGTAGGACAGGGTACAAACAATGAGACTGTACATCCACCGCCTGTCACATAGGAGGATGTGGGGGTGGCTGCTGAGGATGATGTTTAGTGTACACCAGAGTGCAGACAGAGACGGACATGACATGGACGCGTCCAGTATACACCTGGTTGTGGGACAGAGGAACATCCATTCCAGATTCATATATTAGGTTGATTTTTGATTTACAATACACTATGTATGTGCATTACTATTATCATTTATAGAGTTTTAATTTTTTTAAAAAGTATCTCAATGTCATCAAATTATCTTCCAAAATTAATAATTTCTATTTGGTATTCATTAATAAATATTAATACCCTGGATGAAAAGATCTGTGAACATCAAGAAATCTTGACAAATATTATTGATCTCAATGATTTGAATCCTAAAATCATGGAACATGATTCTTTGTTTAAAAAAATTAAATTGCATAAAGAATAATTTCAATGAATAATGAATAATTGTGAAGAGTAGATGATTATGATTGAATATAAAACAAACCAAAGTATAAGATGTATGAAATTAGAAGTTCATTTGGACAATTTTGAGAAAATAAATATTCAAAATTTATAAAAGGACACATGTTCTACTGGTACACAATCTTTACTGGAGGATTTTACTATTAAAATACCTCCATCATGCGAAAAAATTATGGACATTATGAAAAATATTGATTTCATATTCTTCTAAAATAAGAAACAATCCTTAAGAGGGTTAAGAATGTGTTAGCATATCTAAGAATAAGTATTGAAGAATATCATCCTTAGTGAAGTTATATAAGATTTCAAAACTGATGTTTATGAGTGTTTCTCCTTAGGGGGATGTAAATGAAGAAATATTAAATTACTGCCAGAATTAATATATCAATTAGAATCAAATCTAATTACTGCAAAACATTCAGGAAGATCATGTTATTGAAAGATAAATGTTTTTCTAAATCTCTATTCCTTTGTTAACAAAAAAATACTGAATAGAAAGGGGTTGTAATTGAATTAATCAAATACATAAGAAAATTTTTCTTCAAATAAATGATGATTTTTTTTAACCTTTCTATAGGATGCGTGAATGGGGTTCACGCATCCTTCATCCCGTATTCGAAGGATGCGTGAACCCTGTTCACGCATCTACCATTGCTAGGATGCGTGAACGGGGTTCACGCATCCTTCAAAGATAGGATGAAGGATGCGTGAACCCCATTTAGGCATCTCTCTACACCGAAGACGCATGAACGGGGTTCACGTATCTAAAGACCCATTTTTAAAAATATTTCAAACCCTATCCCTTTTTCATAATTTTTTTTCTCTAAAACCCATATATATAAAAAACATGTGGTCAAGACTACACATTCATGGGAGGAAAGCCTCATTAGGATGGGGTGGTCAGCAGTGATGAAAAGCATCCTCTGACACCTGGTAAACTTCATTATAGCTGTGGTGGGAGGTGATTGTTTATAAGATCTCTCCCACCTATTAGTTGTTTCGATATGGGATGATATTTTAATGTTATTGTTCACATTTTTTTTTATAAAAATACGATCGTTTGTCTCGCTTGATCGTGCACCTCACCTCTGAAACTCAGCTCCATTGATCCCCACCATCTCTACTCACCTCCACTATAATGCTCTCACTTGACCACTGTTTCACTCACTGGGAACCTCCATGTTCACCATTGCTGAAGCTTGGATTCGATCAGTCCTCAATTTTCACTTCCCCCAATCACCATAATCAACCTCGTGCACCTCATCTGACCACCTTTATCTCATTTCGAGATTCATCTTTCCATGTGATGGATGGATGACATGAAGAGTCCGTCATTGCTCCACTACTCACATGAATCCCCCACATCCCATACTTCCACGTCCCTCCTACCATGAACCACTGAAGAAGTTTCCCCGCTAGATCTATCCACATGCGCTGCCATAATGGATATGCCAAAATGGAAACACCCAATCATCGGGTGTATCTTTGATAATCATGGGTCTTATGGGGTATCTTCAAAAATTTATATCTGATCCTCATATTCAAAGTAGGATATGGGGAAGATTTTAAGAGGATCAGTTGAGGATTCTCCTCTTGGCCTATAAAATTAAGAAGGCATGAACTACCTAAGTAAGAGTTCCCACACCCACATAGGATGCTGAGGGGCTATTGATTGATGTTGCACTCATTTTCTTCTTTTATTTTTTATTTTTATTATGTTTAGTTTAAATTTTTATGTAATTTTAATTTCATAAACTAATTCATGCATGGTTTTTAATTTAGAGTGTTTCTCTACCCATTTCACTCTTATCCTTATATTTCCCTTCTTCTTCTTCTTCAATTTTCTTTTCTTTTATATTCTTCTTCTTCTTTTTCTTCTAACCTTTTCCCTATTATAATTTTTTTTATTTTTTTCTCCTTTATTTTAATTTTATTCTCCATCTCTCTCTTCTTCCATTTTTATTATTTTTATGTGTTCTTATTTTCTCATTCTTCTTCTATTTTATTATCTTTTTATTTTATTATCATATTTCTCACCTTTCCACAATGACCTATTACCCTAACAAATGAGGGGCCAACCCGAGGCATGGCCTGAGGGAGATAAGTGGTATTTCGATTTTATTATGTGCTTAAATTAATATATTTTATTAAGTTTGTGATAAGAAAGAGTGAAGTGAACGAGTGTGGTGATTTTAAACTATGACACAAAGCTCAAACTCATTTCTATTCTTTTTTTAAAACTTTTCATTCCATTCCACTAAACACAAGCTCTTCATTTGGTGAAGTCCATCCATTTAGTGGATGAAATGACATACGATGGAGTCAAGTCCTGGAAGGTGTCACATTCTTGATTGAGGTGTTCCATTAAACTTAATTATAGGATGATATGGAATTAATATTTCTGAATGCATTCAAGATTTCACAAGACTAAATAAAATAATATCAATTCATTCATAATATCTCAGAATTGAATTATAAAACTAAATTTAAACACCAAAACAGATAATGATGGAATTTAAAAACCAAACCACAAAGGTTAAGTTCTTTCTTTTCTAATCACATATTATCATTGCATGTTATTTTTAGTTTAAATTTTAATTTTTCATGTCTTTTCAATCCCATTATTTTCATAAAACTCAAAACAAAAAACAAAATAAGTTTTGGTGAATTAGATTAAGTAGGTGAACAACTAAGAAAGCTCCTTAAGTGAGACAAACCTGGTCAGCCTCTATGTTGCATTAGGAAAATAATTTTCTTTTTCCACACCCCATGATAGGTGTGAGTTCAAAGATGGAATTGTTTCGAGGTATTCAATTAGTGTTTAATTTTATTTTTCTTTTTTCACATTAGATAGATTTTATTATTTTCAAAATTTTAAAAAAATAAAAAAATCATTTTCCAATGATGTATCAAAATATACCATATCTTTGTGCATGGAAAAATTACTCATAGGTGTAGGAGAAAAAAGAAGAGGAGACTGGATATGATCAATCCCAGGTGCAAGAACATAGAAAATACATAGAAAAACTAGAGGTAAAATTTGAAAGATCATTTGAATATGTTCATGCATGGATGAAACTACTAGAACCTAAGAAAAAACATGATGAGGCCAAGGTGGAAGACTTTCCTGCTAAGCTACAAGTGGGAGATCGACAAGATCGAGATGACTTCTAGAATGAATATGAGGAACTACTTGATCTTCCCAAGCCTCTCAAATAAGAAGATCTAGCACCATTGAAGAAAGACTAGAGGATCCTGAATATATACCTCCATCCACTACCATCCAAATCCAATAGGCACTCACCACTAGAGAAGATATTGAAGCTAAACTAATTCAGGGAGATGGTCCTTTCTTGAACTCTTTCTTTTCTAATTCTATTCAATCTGATTTTTCTATCACTCCTAAATTTTAATTCTCATATTTATTCAATCCTTAATTTTCCTAGGAGTAAGACGAGGAAACAACACATATATATCCTTGTATTTGATGATCATAAATTTAAAGAGTCCCATGAGGAAGTCTAAGTAGCTGAGCCTGAGGAAATCAAGATAAGGGATTCTCATTTTGAAAGAGAGAAATTACTAATTAAAAATTAAAATTAAAATTTTGTTTAAGTAAATATACCTACTTAATTTACCTTTAATCATTCATTTTATGCATCCCAAATTGATCCAGCACTATAAAAGGATGAGGATGTTTCACAAGTAGCAACCAAGAAGGAGGATGATTTATATTTCATCCTACCCCTTTATGAAATTTGTTCCTAATTGTGAAGGGGGGGAGGGATCTGGTATCATTACTGAAAATTCAGGCTATAGACACGGTTTAAAACTGTGGCTATAGGTAATAGCCACGGTTTGAGAAACCGTGGCTAAGTTTGGCATGGCTATAGTCCTAGACTTATAGCCATGATTTGGAACCGCGACTATAGGTCTAGAGCCACGGTTCAAACTATAGGTATACAACCACGGTTCAAACTGTAGTAATATCACTATAGCCATGGTTTAGAATCATGGATATACTAGAGGAAGGACACAATTTATTTCCATAGTTAGAAACTGTGGAATTAGACCTATATCCATGGTAAAAACCATGGCAATAGACCTATATCCATGGTTAGAAACTGTGGCTATAGGTTCTAAAAAAACATAAAAAAATATCCCCCACCCCTGCACATACCCCCTGTAGTATCCCACCACCTTCAGCCCTAATTAGCCAATAGAAACACATATTTTGATTACATTTTAAGGGTATTAAATGTTCATTTTTGATCTTATGGGCCTGAGTTAGTGAATTTTAATTTTGAACATCCATTCTCATCATTTGTGCACTTCATGCCTAATATGCACCAATTTAGGCCCAATGTTTCATTTGATTTTAAATAATGAAATTATCCATATTTTAATTTGATATTTTGGGAAATGGATATAAACATAAATATGAACATTTTTCATTCAGGGGTCAATGGATTATTCAAAAAGGATGATGAGGATTTTTGGCGAAGAAAGAAAACAATTATGGAGAAGGCAGATTGGATATCATTCCACTGATCGGACTGTGGGGCCCACAATACAGGCCCAATGAAGCCCAAAATTTATAGGAGACTATAAGAAATATAGGGGAACAAATCATTATTCTGGATATAGTGATAATTCGTCCTCAATGGTGGTGATTAAGGCGTCCCATGTTGAAGATGTAATTTTGGGCTAGATTCTGCGTCCCAGAAAAACATCCCACTATTTCAATCATATCTACCTAACCACAAAGTATTTTGGGCTGAAATTTTACATAATGTTAGGTGACATCCGGGGACTAATTTACGTCTTCTAGGGACCATTAAAATTAGGCCTTCTAGATGGTCCTTTAGGCGAGTCTTTCCGGTGGATGCAAGATGACTGCAACTTCGGGGCAAGAAGTGGAAAAGTCTCTCAACATTAATATTCCACCCACCTTTCCCTAAAATAATTAATTAAAGTCACATGGGATGTTGGGGTATTGGAAAAGGCTTCATTGTTTCCTATTTAAGGTAGTAGTGGTGGTGGATTTAGGGATCTTGGATGCTTTGTTTCATTGTAATGTTTTGCTGTCCATTTGATGTTGTAATCGTTCTTCATTCTCATGTAAGTTATTTGAATCACATTAGTTATTAATAAAAGTTCTTCATTTCATCTTCTTCTTTTCTTATTATTATCACTTTGATACCATTTCTTTAAGGTGTGAATTTATTCACACCAGCACTTGTTAATTTATTCACACAA
This sequence comes from Viscum album, assembly GCA_963277665.1. Lineage (NCBI taxonomy): Eukaryota > Viridiplantae > Streptophyta > Magnoliopsida > Santalales > Viscaceae > Viscum > Viscum album. The sequence goes on along the minus strand of OY728123.1, from coordinate 1,658,946 downwards.
CGGTGGAGTGATCGTTTCATTGTTTTATTTTTCTTCTCCAATTCCGCTTCTTTAAGTTGACTTCCCGCTTCCATTTATTTAATAGTATAAATGGAGGGCTAACCCCTTATGGTTTGGTCCTAGGGAGTTGAATGGGGATGATTGGATGTTATTTTATGATTTAAAATTCTGCAGTCATTTCATTAATTTAATGTTTCCATTTGATGATTAATTTCTTCTTCATCTTCGCCAACTTTAACAATGAAACATTTCGAGTGCTAGTAAAATCCAATTCCTTGGAGTGATCATTAAATTGATCCTCTAAGTGCATTGTTTATTAGCCTTGGAATTGTGTAGGGATTAAATTGGTGAATGATGTTGAGGAATTATATCATTTTGTGGATACGTCTTGAATTAGTGAAATGAACGTTATAAGAAAATAAATACATCCAATCTAACCCTAGTAACAACTTAGGATCAACTCATCTCCATTAATTGTTTTAGACTAAGTAATTGTATGTTTTAATTTATTATCTTTAGATTAAATCAGTAGTTATTAAAATCAAATCAATCCAAATAGTTGTCCACTCCATAGCCAAAATCCTTCCAAAATCAGAGTGTCTCTCAGTTTCTTCTTCGGTCCCTATGGATTCGACCCCTACCTGTACTACAACGACCACATACCTGTAGGGTAAATTTGGACGCAACCAAATTTTGGCGCCATTTACAGGGACCCAAGTAAGTTATCTTAGACACTATCATCCTTTTCTCACCCCACATTCTCTATTTTCACCCCCATCTCTCTTATCTTTACCCCTTTCTGTTTGTGCGTGTTCTGAAAATCTAGGATCCAACTTCTTGTCTTGTCCAATGGAGTATCTTCTAAATTACCATGTCACAAACTCATGCTGGAATAAAATGGAAAATAAATATTGGTAAGCACATAAATTAGAAATTTTCTTTGATCAACCCTTGATTAATTACCACACACCTGCGGACATGTACAATCATTGGGATGATGAATATTCAAAGGATAAATTTCCAGCCCTCTCAAGGATGGTTGAGGAGATCAATCTTGGGGAAGTCCATGATGTTCAACCTTATAAAAATTCTATTCCTCAAACACTGATTGAACAATTTTGTAATAAAACGTAGATAATGAATTCTGAGTTATCATCTTTGAGATTATAACTACAATGCATTAATACTTGTGAGGAACTCATCCCTACACCAACTATACCTTCTAAAACCTTATTTGGAGTGTCTAGTTTCCCAAAAAACACTCATTAATTTATTAAAGAACCAAACTTTGGATTTGGGGTAGGGGAATTGAATCAAAAAATTTATAGAGGGTCTTTAAATGAGGAGGAAATTGATTTTTTGGATTCAAATGAGAAGAATTTGACATCATGGATTGAGTCTCCTATGTATAACTCTATTGATGATTTTTCAAAAACATCATTCACTGAACCATTGAGAGAAATTAAAAACCTTGAGTCCATACCCATTACTAACATTGATATTTCCAATTTGGAGGTTGAATATTCTATTCAAAAGGAACCAATTTTGTTGAGAAATTTGAAAAATGAAACTGAGTTGGATTCAAAATCTCAACCCGTGTCTGATTGTCTTATCCATACCGAGCTCAAAATCATTGTCCTTCCTTCCCCTCTCAAGTATCCCTTTATAGGGTATAATCATGACCTTTCAATTGGAATTCATTCTTCTCTTGAAACAAATAATTTTGGAATGATCATTGATGTATTTGGAAAGACTATAGTGGAAACTGGATCAACAATTTCTTACATTCCTTGGATTTTCCCATTAATTTTAGAAAATAGGATTGTTCATGAATCAAATTCCAATTCTTCTTACCAACCACAATGGATACACATTCTCAATCATGTTGAAGTGGAGAAAGATGAGGTCATAAAAATTTTTAAAGTTGGAATTGGCTAAGTGGGGGGGGGGGGGGGGGTCAAGTCGAGCTAAAGACGTTAAATTAAGCGCTGCACGGGAGGAAACTCGTGGTTATCAAGTTTCCAATCACTTTGTTTTTTAATAAACTTTATATTTCAAATAGGATTAGTGGATCATGTTGATGTAATTTTATTCTTCCTTATACTGTTGAACTATTCTTTTTTATGAGTATGGATGGGTATGAAAGGGGAGAACCGTATTCATCCGTGTCACGCGGTGTGATCCCTGAGTAATACCTTATCCAGAAACTTAAGAGAAGACAATGTATCATCAGTTTATTTTATTTTATTTTATATTTTTTAGGTATTTTTTTTAAAAAAAATAGATTGTTGACCTGTTCTTCTTTTATGAGTAAGGATGGGTATGAAAGGGGAGCACCATATTCATCCGTGTCACGCGGTGTGATCCCTGAGTAATACCTTACCCAGAAATTTAAGAGAAGGCAATGTATCATCAGTTTATGTTATTTGTACCTTTTTTTAGGTTAAAAAAATACAATATATATATATATATATATTAAAAAAAATTTAAAGGCATGTCATAGGTCATTGGGAAAAGCTGGTCACAACAGTCCAAGCAATTGGGAGACAAACCAGAACTAAAGGGAGACATGAGAATGCATTTTGAACATCAACCACCAGGTGACTTCATTCCATAATTTTCATTTTCAATATCTATGTTGAACTTCTATCCTGCCCCTTCTATGTTTCAATTCTTTAAACACCGGGGACAGTGTTATTCTAAGTTGGGGGGGAGATAAAAATATGTGGAAGGAAAAATGTCATTAACCTTGAACATGATAACACACATTACAAACTCTGAAATTGGATATCAAATAATTTTGCATGCCTTTATCCTAATTTTAATGCAAGTTTATGTTCATGTGCATAGTTATTGGAAAGTGTGGTTGTTCGATGTGATTTTTCACTGTTATATTTTCATCCATTTAATAAAAAAATACACAATGCACATCCTCTAGATTGTGGGGTTTTAGTTTGAGTTATTGGGGACCCATAATAAATAACATAGGATTGGCGATCATTTTAATTTTAACATGAGTATTAAAAAAAAAAAAATTGCGCGTAGATCAATGAATTGACTTAATGTGTGGCTTTCAGCACTTGGGGATCGCGACTCCATAGTTGTCTGGCCCAGAGTTGGGCATTTTATCTCTATTTGTGGTAATTTGAATTTGTTTTTGATTGAGTTAATTCGAGATGATGCCCGAGTATGTGAGATTCACTTGGTGCCCTATGGTCTTTGAGCCTGGGAGTCATCGACAAAGTCTTTCTACATGGGTTGACTTGATTGAGTTCAATTTCAATTACCATCGCAAAATTGCAAAAAAAAACCAAAAAAAAAAGAAAATAAAAAAATGAGTACTCATCTTATTATTAAAATTTGATTGCTCCTAACGCTTCCATCTTTTATCCCTTGAATGGAAATGAACCCCATGTCTATTGTGACGCACAACACTTCATCATGCTTAATTGAATTTGGATGAAATATGACAATGAATTTGAACAAATGAATGGGCTTGGGCTTGAGATATTCCTATGTACATAGCTTGTTTTAAATGATTTTGATGGGTTTCATAATAGTTTGGTATGAGTTCTTTGGGTGAGAAATGTGTATTAAAATGTTTTTGGAAAAGGGTATTCGAATTTTATTTTTGTGAGATATATTTTGCTCGGGACTAGAAAAACTCAAGTTGGGGGGTGTGATTAGCCAATATAAACACATATTTTGATTACATTTTAAGGGTATTAAATGTTCATTTTTGATCTTATGGGCCTGAGTTAGTGGATTTTAATTTTGAACATCCATTCTCATCATTTATGCACTTCATGCCTAATATGCAGCAATTTAGGCCCAATGTTTCATTTGATTTTAAATAATTCAATTATCCATATTTTAATTTGATATTTTGGTAAATGGATATAAACATAAATATGAACATTTTTCATTCAGGGATCAATGGAGTATTCATAAAGGATGATGAGGATTTTTGGCGAAGAAAGGAAACAATTCTGGAGAAGACAGATTAGATATCATCCCACTGATCGGACTGTGGGGACCACAATACAGGCCCAATGAAGCCAAATATTTATAGGAGACTAGAGGAAATATAGTGGAACAAATCATTCTACTGGAGATAGTGCTAATTCGTCCTCAATGGTGGTGATTAAGGAGGACCATGTTGAAGATTTAATTTTGGTCCAGATTCTGCGGCCCAAAAGAACAACACACTATTTCAATCATATCTCCAGAACCACAAAGTATTTTTGGATGAACTTTTACAGGATGTTCGGGGAAATCAGGGGATTAATTTAAGTCTTCTAGGGCCCACTCAAATTAGGCCTTATAGATGGTCCTTTATGCACGTCTTTCCGGTGGATGCAAGCTGGCTCTAACTTCGGGGCAAGAAGTGGAAAAGTCTCTCAACATTAATGTTCCACCCACCTTTCCCCAACATAATTAATTAAAGGAACATGGGATGTTGGGGGCTCGGCCAAAGCTTAATTTTTTCCTATTTAAGGCAGTAGTGGTGATGGATTTAGGGATCTTGGATGCTTTGTTTCATTGTAATGTTTTGCTGTCCATTTGATGTTGTAATCGTTCTTCATTCTCATGTAAGTTATTTTAATCACATTAGTTCTTAATAAAAGTTATTCATTTCATCTTTTTCTTTTCTTCTTCTTATCAATTTGATACCGTTTCTTTAAGGTGTGAATTTATTCACACCAGCACTTGTGAATTTATTCACACAACGGTGGAGTGATCGTTTCATTATTTTATTTTTCTTCTCCAATTCCGCTTCTTTAAGTCGACTTCCCGCTTCCATTTATTTAATAGTATAAATAGAGGGATAACCCCTTATGGGTTGGTCCTAGGGAGTTGAATGGGGATGATTGGATGTTATTTTATGATTTAAAATTCTTTAATCATTTCATTAATTTAATATTTCCATTTGATGATTAATTTCTTCTTCATCTTCGCCAACTTTAACAATGACACATTTCGAGTGCTAGTACAATCCAATTCCTTGGAGTGATCATTAAATTGATCCTCTAAGTGAATTGTTGATTAGCCTTGGAATTGTGTAGGGATTAAATTTGTGAATGATGTTGAGGAATTATATCATTTTGTGGATACGTCTTGAATTAGTGAAACGAACATTATAAGAAAATAAATACATCCAATCTAACCCTAGTAACAACTTAGGATCAAATCATCTCCATTAATTGTTTTAGACTAAGTAATTGTATGTTTTAATTTATTCTCTTTAGATTAAATCAATAATTATTAAAATAAAATAAATCAAAATAGTTGGCCACTCCATAGCCAAATCCTTCCAAAATCAGAGTGTCTCTCAGTTTCTTCTTCGGTCCCTGTGGATTCGACCCCTACCTGTACTACAACGACCGCATACCTGTAGGGTAAATTTGGATGCAACCAATCCCCCTCTCTCCTGGACACCCCCAAACTACATAACCCTCAACCTGGATAGCCCCCTCCCCCCTACAAAGCCCCCTGGACAGCCCCCCTGCAAAACCGCCCTCCTAGAAAGACCCTGGACACCCCCCTAGACAGACCCTGGACACCCCCCGAACAGAACCTAGACACCCCTATACCCTAGACACCCCCAGATAGACCTAGGATTAGAACCTGGAAACCCCCAGACCCCCCACTCCCCTGGACAGACCCCCCTCCCACCCTCCTGGACAGACCCTAGAACCCCCCCAGAACATGGACACCGCCCAGACCCTGGACAGATCCCCCATGGACACCCCCCAGAACATAGAAACCCCACCCCTTACACCCCCTCCCCCTGCCAGTCCCCACTACCAGTCCCCTACCCCCTGATAGTTTCCCCCCCTCCCCCTGCCAGTTCCCCCCTCCACCTACCAGTCATGCCCCCCCAAAACCTGGACAGCCCCAGACCCCCTAGACAGACCCCCCAGATAAACCCAAGACAGACCCCCAGGACAGACCCCCCAGACCCTGGACACCCCCCTGGAAAGATCCTGGACACCCCCCCCAGAACCTAGACACCCCCAGACCCTGGACAGATCCCCCTGGATACCCCCCATAACCTGGTAGTGATGAAAAACGGGCCCGTGACCCGCGGGATTTGCGGATATGAGGCGGATACGGGGCGGGGCGGGCCTAAAAATACTGACCATTTAAAATGAGGGTCTATGCGAGTTAGAGCCCGCACGGATGCGGGCTGGGGCGGGTAAACCCACGCGGGTGCGGGCTAGCCCACATGTCCATTTGTTTAAACAAAAAATATCTACAATATGATTATATATATATATATATATTTTTGTGCCGTGGTGAATGGACGGACTCTGTTCCATCCCGCGGATTCCATCGGTTCAAATCCTTTACTTTAATCTACATGCAGTCCCAACCCAAGACTCGTTAATGCATGGGGGTTCGCCCAATGCAGAAGTCGAACAGTCGGTGTGCACTTTTTCCCATATTTTATCACCAATCCACGCCTGGAATCCCTCATTTGTGTCACTCAGTCTATCCCCTCCCACCACCACCATTCAACATTAGCTCTTCCACCCCCAACCCTTTATCTGTACCTCATCACTGATCAGAGTCTACCCATCTTCTACCCCACGCTGGACCTGTCACTTTGCCTGCCTCCACCTCACCCCATGCCTTTGCCCGCCTCTGCCTCATCACACGTTGTCACCTCCCCGACCTCCTCCTCCCTCACGCTGACCGACCCCATTGCTTTCCCTCACCCCACATCGTCGCCACCTCTGCCTCCCCCACGTTGGACCATCCCGGTCACCCGCCTCCGCCTCCCCCCACCCTGTCCCCCCCTGCTCCTCCCCCACGTCGTACCATCCCTGTCGCCCGCCACAAGATCCCCCCACTCCGTTGCCCGCCACCAGCTCCCCACACCCCGTCGCCCGCTCCACCTCCCCCACCATCCCTGTCGCCTCCCCCCGTACCCCCACGCCGGACCGTCCCGGTCGCCCGCCTCCGCCTCCCTCACTTTGTCCCTCGTTGCTTCCCCCCCACGTCGTACCATCCCCATCACCCGCCATCGGCTCCCCCCACCCCGTCACCCGCTCCACCTCCCCACCCGTCCCCATCGCCTCCCTGTCGCCTCCCCCCACACCCCAACCCCGTCAGCTACCCCTCCCCCTCCGCCATATCGATTTTTTATTTATTTTTCTTATATTATTTATATATATCCATGATTTAAAAGTTTTTTATTATTTTTATTTTTTTCTTATATACTTATCATATATATATATATATACACACACTAATTTATCATAACCTTTTAATTATATTAATAATTAAAAATATAATTTTTTTAATAATAATAATAATAATAATAATAATAAATAATAATGTGGGTTACCCGCGGGCTTGCCCGCACCCGCTGTGGGGCGGGGTGGGTTTGATAAATCTGCCCATTTAATATGCGGGTTTTTGCGGTCTCAAACCCGCACAGTCCAAAGCCCGTGTGGGTTTAGCCCACCCTGCCCCAACCTATCCGTTTCGCATTGCTATAACCTGGACACCCCACCCCTTGCACCCCTGCCAGTTACCCCCTCCCCTGCCAGTCCCCCCTACTAGTCCCCTCCCTGCCAGTCCCCTCCCCCTGCCAGTCCCCCCTGCTAGTTTCCCCCTATACCCCTACCATTTCCCCCTTCCCCCTGCTAGTCCTACCCCCCCACCCTGCCCGTTTCCCCCCCTGCCCCTGCCAGCCCCCACTTGCACCCCCCTGCCAGTTTCCCCCCTCCCCCTGCCAGTCCCCTCCAAATTAAATTATACATGAAAGATACTTACATAATAAGAATTAAACAAATCCAAATATAAAAAAAACACATAACTACACTTACATGAGTCTCCCTATAAGAAAAACTATCAAAGACGTCTGGAACCAGCTCAAAAGTACCTACAAAACAAGGTAGAACATAGTAGTGTTCATCCCCTGTACCCACACTTCTCCCCCTCCCTACTGGACCCCCATGGACAGCAGCCCCAGCCCCCTGGACATCAGCCCCCCTACTGGACCCCCCTGGATAGCTGCCCCCACCCCCTTGCTGGACCCCCCCTGGACAGCAGCCCCAACCCCCTGGACAACATCCCCCCCGTTGGACCCCCTGGACAGCCCCCCCTACTAGATCCCCTAGACAATATCCCCCCCTGCTGGACCCCCCTGGACAATAGCCCCCCTGCTGGACCCCCTGGACAGAAGCCCCCCTGCTGGACCCCCTGGACAGCCCCCCCGCTAGACAGTAGCCCCCCTTACACATCCCATGCACATATCCTAAGGGATCCCTAGTTAAGCAGATTGAACAAGCATGTGATCTTCAGGCTTTTCCCTTAGATGTACCTACCAAATCATAACCTGTAGAGGCTTCTTTACCTAGTGTTGAGAGATTTGTTTCCCCAGTGCCTTAATATTTTGTATCCATAGTATATTTATAATATTCTAGAGAAAGACTTATTTCAGATTTCAGTGGAATTTTGAGTTATCAAGAACCTCCTATTGTTGCATCTACATCTAGTGCTCCACCTCCCTCGGTTTTAATTGATAATGATTTGATCTAGTCTATAGTCAAATAGTATCTCCATGTTGTTATAGGTGATGTTCATTCATCTCATCAGGATTAATTGAGGCAGATTCTATAGAATGGGTTTTCAAGGAATAGGTTGACCAGTTGAAAGTGATGACAACTCTACTCAATCTATTCATGGAGGAGAAGATTTATTTAGTAGTATGGAGAGATGAGGAAATATTATTATAGACTTTTTCAATCTTATGAATCCTTTCTTATATGTATCCAATACTCTAGTGGCTGCCGGCTGGAAGTCAAAAGTGCAACAGTAAAGTGGACTCCAAAGTCCGTACTGCTACAGTGGTCAAAGTTGCTACAGTTCCCAAAAATTTGGACCGGGGGCCTTTGACCCCCGGACCCCGGACCCCTGGAGCAAGGGAGTGTTTCCCCCTGCAACCCCCAATGATCTCACTACGGATCTTAACCCACAAAAGTTATGGCCCACAAGCATTCGGCCTAACCGGATCGGGCTACACCAATCCAACAATCTCCCTTGTTGCATCCCTTGATGAGAAGGAGGTTAAGAGTGACCTTTTTTCTCTAAATCTTGAGAGTGTGGATGGTCCTGATGGGTTCAAAAATTAATTCTTTATGTTCTACTGGGAAATAGTTTGTGATGACCTCCTTAACGCTATGAGGGAGTTCTTTAACCATGCCTCAATGCCCCTATGGAATCAACTCCAATTTTATTTCCCAGATCCCAAAGAAGGAAAATGATGTGGATGTAAAGGATTTCAGACCTATTACTATTTGGAATAACTTTCCAAAAATCATTAGCAAAATTATTTCTATGAAGTTAGGTCTCATTGATCATGGGTTTATCTCTTCAAATCAGCCCCCCGGACAGCCCTTGGACACCCCCATGGACATCCCCCCAGACACCCCACCTACACCCCTGCCCCCTTCCCTATAGACCCCCCCCCCCGAACCCCCCAGACAACCCTTGGACACCCCCTAGATAGCCCCTCCTAGACACCCCACCTGCACCCTCCCCCTGCACTGTAGACCCCCTGGAACCCCCCGGACATCCCTTAGACACCCCCTGGACAGCCCCCCCTAGACACCCCACTTGCACCCTCCCCCCTGCCTTGCAGACCCCCCAACACCCCCCCCCCCCAGACAGCCCTTGGACACCCCACTTGGACAACCCCTCCTAGAAAATTCTATAGCCATCAGTACCTTCACTTCATTATGAAATAATTCTAAATGAACAATGCCTTGGAACTTTTCCAAGAATATTCTTTGTCTGGCTTAGTCTGAATAATAGACTTCCACCACTTATAACTCGGACCCTCTAGTAGGATGGTTACAAAAATAACCTTAAGAGACTCATAAATCTAAAGCTGAATAAAAATATCCTCAACCTTTAGTACCAAAACCAATTCATCCTAAGAATCTTGTTACCCATGAATTATTGTGGGGCTACCATCTTGATTCTGGGGTTCCTAGGTGTGCCTTAAAGATCAATTTATTCAATGATTTTGATTCGGTCAGATGGGACTTCTTATGGGATTATTTGGATCTGCTCGGCTTTTCGGCTAGGTTCTCGTCTTGGGTTAAAATATGCGCCTCTACCCCAATTTTCTTGGTGAACATTAATGGCAGTTTACATGACTACTTTTTGGGGAAAAGAGGGATCAGGAAAGGGGATATGCTTTCACCTTTCCTTTTTGTGATTTTCATGGAGGTTTTCTCACGCATTCTGGAATGCAGGAGGCTGGGGGCTGGTGCGGTCAGGAAGGCAGGCGGAAGGGGGATGGAAGGGGACTGGTGCAGGCTGGAATATATGGCAGGGGGATGGTGTGGGATAGATTACAGGCGGCTAGGGGATGTTGGGCATGTGGAAGAGGATGGTGCGGGCTGGGATGTAGGAGGCCGGGGGCTGGTGAGGGCTGGAACTGGTGGCTGGGGATGTTTTGCAGCTGGCAGAGGGCTGGCATGAGTGTTTTGTAGGAGGTTGGGGGTGGTGGCTGGTGTGGTGGCTGGTGCGGGCTAGATTTCATGTGGCTGGGGGATGGTGCGGGCTCGAATGCATGTGAAAGGGGGCTGGAATGCTGGTGGAAGGGGGTGGTTGCAGGTGATGGGGGGATGGTGCGGGCTAATTCGAAGGTGGCAGGGGGGGCTATTTGCGGGATGGAATGCTGGTGGAAGTGGGATGGAATGAAGGTGTAAGGGGGATGGTGTGGGTTGGATGTGGCCGGAGCAGGGCCAAATCATGGCATTACCGTGGTGTGACCGCGGCATGAGCACAGTGTGAGTGCAGCGTGAGCACGGCGTGTTGGCCCGGTCCAGCGACATCCGTGGGGTAGCATCTTCTGGCCAGGAGCAAAGGGAGCGAGAGGAGGCGGGGAAACATTTCGGTCATCACCCCACTGGCAGAAATTGTGATTAGTCAGTCTCAACATTGATCACAAGACTCATGGAATATTATCATTGCGAACCGCCGTAGGGTGTCATCCTGGATCAGGGCCAAATCACGGCATTACCGTGGCATGACCACGACATGACCGCGTCATGTTGGCCCGGTCCAACGACATCCATGGGGCCGCATCTTTCGGCAAGGAGTGAAGGGATCAGGAGTAGGAGGGGAAACATTCCGACCGTCGCCCTGCCGGTAGAAATTGTGATTAGTCAGTCTCAACATTGATCACAAGACTCATGGAATACTATCACTGCGAACTACCACGGGGTGTCGTCCTGGAGTAGGGCCAAATCACGGTGTGACCACAGCATGACTGCGGTGTGACAACGGAGTGACTGCGGCGTGTTGGCCCGGTCTAGTGACATCCACAGGACAGCATCTTTCGGCCAGGAGCGAAGGGAGTGGGAGGAGGTGGGGAAACATTCTGGTCATCGCTCCACCGACAGAAATTGTGATTAATCAGTCTCAACATTGATCACAAGACTCATGGAATACTATCATTGCGAACCGCCGTGGGGTGTCATCCTGGAGAAGGGAAAAATCACAGAATTACCGCGGCGTGACCGCGGTGCGACCGAGGCATGACTGCGGCGTGTTGGCCCAGTCCAGCGACATCTACGGGGCAGCATCTTCCGGCCAGGAGCGAAGGGAGCAGGAGGAGGTGGGGAAACATTCCAACCATCGCCCTTCCAGTAGATGATAGAACTGATCATCTATTTAATATGCTATAACAAGGGATCGCCGGAGAAGGTTGTAGAGAGCGACACAATGACACAATGTCTAAAGGGAAAAAAAATGACGGAAAATAATCATAAACCCTACACAAACCATTTACAAATTCATTCACTTTGCCTACACATGGAAATTTTATTTATAATATTCAAAGAGTGAAAAGGAAAGTGTCATGGTCAAGGCATATGCCTACTCAGGCAATGTCATTTGAGTTAAATGAGTATGATATACCAATTTATATTATTCAAAGAAAACAAAAACTAACTAGCCACAAAACAAACACCAACAAGAGGCATATGAAAGACTCAAACCAAATCTAAACATGATACAAATAACTATCACTACTCTTTGGTTTATAAGACAGTGAACCTCCATTGGAGGGGTTTTATTATAAAATCACGGCATTGATTTATCACACAATTCATTTAATTATATTTAAAATCTATTCTAAAACTCATTTAGCACAAATCAAATGCAATAATTTAAGTAACTAGAACAACATAACTATCACTGTGAGTTTTTGCAGACAGCGCACCTCCGTTGGAGGGGTTTTATTATAAAAACATGACTTTATTTATCAAATGAAACAATTATATTAAAGAACACTTATTCAAGATATTCAATTCAATATAATTAAGCATAATTAAGAAAGAAGCTAAATTCAATTTAAAACATTCTTGAATTAAAGAGGCTAGAAGAGGGATCCTACCTCAAGGTGGAACCAAACCATCCACTTCAGCTCTTGGAGATTTCTAACTAAAATTTTCTGCTCCCCCACTGGGTATACGCACCTTCACACACATGCAAGTACACCTATCCCCTATGCACACACCTGCATGGCCATGAGCATGTGCAAGGGGATCCTTGCACATATGCTTATATGCATATACCAATTTCCACTCACCTGCATATGCATTTATATATATATATATATATTTATATATATATATATGGGCACACATAGACCCATACGTGCATAATTAATGCCATGGTTGACTATACACGTAACGGGGGAACCCACATACATATACTTTCTTACCTATGCACACGCAGGCGAGTCTCCCTTAACTTGGCTACTCGAAACCAATAAGCAGGGATCAAATCTCTACACAAAGGCTATTAGGAACATTAAAACACATAAATGATGCTACATAACCAGTGAGAAACCAACCAGCGGCATTAAAGCCTTACCTCGATTGGGAGAACCAAATCCACTCGAACCAACACGAAATGATCCAATGCCCTACTGAAAACATAATATGGAGTCAAAAACATTGAAATCCCCAAATACATGAGGTACGAGACAAGTAATAACCATATAATCTTACCTCGGATCAAAGCCGATGGACTGAATCAATCTGAACCCCATTTTCCCCCCTTTGCAGAATATAATTACCCTTTGTCCACAAAAAGAAGTAAAAGACCTAAGTGGACAATGCAATAAAGAAAATAAAATAAAAACTAAACTAAAACATACCTTTCTCTTGTGACTATACATGTCACCTCCCAACATATAAGAACCACATTTCCCCATGGGTCAAATCATGTTCCTTAAAGCAAGGGGGAAATAAATCCATGTTTCAAAATGATACTATCAAATAGTACATTCTTATTAATTAACAATTATTCTTCCTGTTAATGGTATATAATTAGTTTGGCTCGAGTTTCAGCTTAATTTGGTTTTGTTCGATACAAATTTTTATCCCACCCGATAATAAAAGTTTACTAGAGGACACAATTTCTAATCAAATTGAATATATCATAACAAAAAATGGATCCACACCTATGAATAAGGTTGAACATGATAAGAAAAAATGTTTGATCATATAGTCTGATGAGTTATAAAAGGATAAAACAAAAAAACAAAAAACATTGAGAGTTCTCTAATTGCTCAAGTGAATATGCAATTTTCAAACAATAATAAACATGTGAAAGAAGAGAAAACCATGTTTCCTCAACATAAATTCTTAGAATGTGATAAATAATAAAGCACAAAGAAAATCAAACACTTTTGATCTATAAAGAAAAATGCTCCAGTGTTGAGAAAAAATCCTAATAACTTAGAATTTGATAAAACCACCTTATTAACATACTTGTTGATATAAAACAACACTCGAATGGAAATGTCACATAACATGCACTCCATGAATATATTTTTTTTTGAAGGAAAATAATTTTGAAAAATGAATCCTTCATATAGTGTTGTTATTCCATTGAAAAAATCAACATAGAGAAAATACGAAAATACATTCTTGTAAATCACATCTCTAAAAAAGTTTCAACACCTTTCCCATGAATTAATGCCATATTTATAGGGAAATTTTCATCTAGATAACAATTTATAATTTAATAAAATATGGTTACCCATTCAACTGTATGTGAATCAAAAAAGAACAACACATTTATCCATAAACCAATTTCCCTTCACATGCATCACAAACATATTAAAACAGTATGCATTAGATAACATTTTCATTTACAAATTATAACAATCCATTCACATGACAACTGCATCCAAAAAGTATCAATGGTATGAATAATTATACATATAAAATATTCTTAACATTTTTATGAGCTCCAAATGATTTCACATAGAATATGATATTCTTTATGAAACTAGAAACACATCATATATTGTTCACCTAAATCGCAAATAAATAATGTTCTTGTGGTATCTTCTATGTGAACTTCCAATGATTTATATCTACAAACACTGCAATGATAACTATTTTTATGTTTTGAGAAAACCAAAATCAATCATATATCATAGTATGGTATTGATTTTCATGAATTCATTAATTTAATGTTGAACATCAAATTATCCTGCCAACACTCGAGCTCTAGGTTGACACCCAGTGTATGCCAAACTTGATTCAATAGAGTTCCATATATGTATGTCCATACCTACCATTATCTAGGATGATTTCCTTGATAAGGAACCATGACAAGGTACATTACCCATTCCATGGACCACTCACCTAACACACATTATCAATTCTAGGGATATCTCTGATCTTCCATGGGTTAATGGACTTTCTATGAATTCTCATTATTGAAAATATTACATTCCCAAGGAGAATAAATAATGCTAAGTGTGGAGTAACCATTCCAGGTATTATATAACCATGTGTCAAGAATAACTAAGAGCAAAACCCCTAACAAAACACCAAAACATGAAAAATATTTTGACATGACACATTTTTTAATTCATTAAAATTACCAATTCTCATTACTCATATTCCATTATGTCAAATATCAGTTCTTGTCAATATAACATTGTGTCTTTTCCAATTTTATACCAATTATACAGTTACATTCTATATTATCAATTCACGTTTCAATTGTGTTGATTCTAATTCACATACAGATAATTAAAAATTCTAATTCACATGTCATGAGAATAACAAATTCAATTCACAATTCTATTCATTCCTTAATCAATTTCTCATTCTAGGTATAAGGCACTAGACTCATACCATCCATGCTCTAACCCAAGGTTGTAGATAAGAACACCTCTTTGGTGGCTAAAGGATCATGGTCTTCATCACCAATGGACCCAACATGATATGTGGAAGGTCTAACAATGAGAATTTGGGAAATTTCCATGGGTTCTAAATAGAAGAGGTCACACACACGACATGATGACACTATCATACATGATGTAGATACTATAAAACCAATGAAGACATAAGAGAGATTTTTCAAATCACCTACCTCAATACACATAATATTAATATGAAAACATAAAATTTTGATGAATGTAATCCACTATAATCCCATATGGAAACTGATAAATACACCACATCCAGTCCATTAGAAGAATATCAAAGTGGAAAATAAAAGGAATTCACCAATTTCGAGCAGAACACAATGAATCTAGATGTTTGAATCGAAGAATGGATTGAGAGATCTATGATTCAAGGTATCTTACAAATGAGGTAGACATGAATTAGGATTGAAATCCTGGAGAGATCCGTTTCGGAGAAAGTGAGATCGTGATAGAGGAAGTGAGCTCGCCAAGTAGGGTTCATGCTCGGGAGGTAGGGTTGGAGAAGAGATATTTTTGGAGGAGGAGATCTCGTTTAGTGGAGAGATCTATTTGTGGAGAGATTCTATTCGATGGAGGAAGTGAGCTCGCAGGTTCGTGCTTGGGAAGTAGGGTTTGACGGAGGAGAGATCTATTCAACGATGTGCAGAGAGATTTATTCGCGGGTTAGCTACGATTATTTGGGGTTTTTTCCCAACGGTTTCTAAAACCGTAGAGAAATATTATTTGGGGGGGGGGGTATCCCTACGGTTTCTAAAATCTGTAGGAAAATATTATCTAATGTAATCTATTCCCAACGGTTTAATGAAACCGTTGGGAAAACACATCAAATTATTACTTAAACCAACAGTTTTTTCAAACTGTTGGTATGCAGGTGTTGGTATAAGTGGTATTTACACCAGTGAATGTAATTTAAAATATCATATTGAATCTATCTATGTACAGGTAAATTCATGCAATGTGGTAGTGGAATCAACCCACCAAAAGGAGGACAGATTGCAGGATCCAAATCTATCTTTATAAGCTATAATTAAAAAAAGTGGACATAATGGCCTGGAGTTTTAAAAGAAAAGGTGTTAAAGCCATACCAATAACAACTAGTGGTATCATACAAAATATGATTTGTTGAAACTAATATCAAGCCATGATTTAGTGAAAGAAATCTATTGTAAATAGGAGGGCATATTTGGATAAACCTAATCATGGAGAAATGGGGGAGTTAGAGATGGATTTAATGGTTATCCAACCTTATTTAAGATTAAAGAAACCTATAGAGACTAACTACACCCCCTACCCCACCCCCTTTCCCTACTGCCCCACTGCCCCACCCCCTCCCCCCTGCCCTGTAGACCCCCCTGCAGACCACCCCCCTGCCCCCTGCCCTACAGACCTCCCCACTCCACCCTGCCCCCTCCACCCACCCCTCCCCCTCCCCCTGCCCTACAGACCTCCCCCTCCCCCTCTACCGTGAAGACATCCCCCTTCACCCTTCCCCCCTCCACCCTACCCCCTGCCCCCTCCACCCTACCCCTTGCCCCCCTCCACCCTACCCCCTCCACCCTACCCCCTGCCCCACTCCACCCACCCCCTACCCCATGCCCCCTGCCCCCTGCTCTACAGACCTCCCCCTTTCCCCCTGCCCCCTCCACCCTACCCCCTTCCCCTTACCCCCTGCCCCCTACCCCCTCCACCCATCCCCCTAGCCTGCACAACCCCCCTGCACCCCCGACCCCCTAGCCTCCACCAGCCCCCTAGCCTGCACCACCCCCTAGCCTGCACCATCCCCCTAGCCTGCACACCTCCTTGTGAGTCACAAAATCTTTGGAGATGCCCGTGGTGTCTCAAATGAGAGGAGTAATGATTAAAATGGAAAACATAAATGAAATAATGTCAAACAAGCTATATAAACATAAACTACCACAAGAGGATCCTTATATATATGCTCACATGCATAAGAATGGGCTATGATGCCTCAATAAATATTTAGTTAAATGTTCCCATTCCTACCTTTGTTCTTCATAATGTCGATACATTTTGAGGAAACGAATAGGTAATTTTGGATTATTCTTCTAGTTATAAATCAAAATTGATTCGATTATATGATGCCTCAAGCAATAGATCAAAGCCTCAAAGCAATGACTTTGCTAATAATTTTTTGAATTTCATTCCCAATGGAAATAGGATTGAAGTCTTTAATATTCACTATATTATCCTTTTTTTGAATCAAAGTAATAAAATTGGAATTGATTCCATAAGGTATATAAGCATGATTAAAGAATTGTCTCATAGAATTATGTAAATAAACATGCACAATAACCAAGTAAACCATAAAAAATTTGTTTGTGAACACATCAAGCCCGACCACACTCTCAAATAAGGAGAAGAGTGAAGTATTTACCTCTTTATCATCACAATATTTAGTTAAAGACTTGTTTTGATTATTATCAACAACACAAGTAATTTTATCCATCATATGGAAGGTAAAATATTCTCCTTTATTTAAGAACAGTCTTCCAAAATAGTCAACCACAACATTAGAAAATTGATTTTATGAGTTCTATAAAGACCCATCGATTCTATGGGTAGAGACTCATCTTCCAATTCACTTTTCCTTGTGTAGATAATTAAAAAATATAGTTTTTTTATCTCCCTCATACATCATATTATATTATACTAGTTTTAGACTAGCCTTTCTTTCAGAAATGGGTTTTTATAAAGCTGAGACAGGGTTTTAATCTCATCATTTGAAGGATCATTCTGATTCTAATTAATATTATGAAATTGTAGTAAGGATTTCTCAGGATATTTGATATCATTATACATATTATAGAAATATACCTTTTTCCATAAAAGAATCATCCTTTTAACATTCTTCAACTTTTTTTCCATGATTTGAAGAGGGCTTCCATAAAGTTCCATGTTCCAAGTAATGATGATAATCTCCCTACAACCAGGAAAAAAAAGTTAAGCATTGATGAATTCAAATAGAAGGGGAGATGATGTCAATTTATTTGTGAAAATATCCACCATAAGAGGATTGTGATCATAGTGACATTTTTGGGAGAGCCAGACCCAATACATCAATAACATAATTATTGTCAACAATATGAACAAAAAATCTATCCAATTTTCTAGCTTGTAATACATTGATGGTGTATCTACACTAGGTTTAGTAACCACCCACAATTGTAACTTCAACTATGCTATATTTATCAAAATAGGATGAAAATTCAGAATCTTCCATCATATTGATGTGTGGACCAGTGTTTTCCTCATGCCTTAGAATAGTGTTAAAACCCCTTAGAATCACCCAACTATATGAACACTAAGAAATTACCCCTTCAAGACTATCCAAAATATCTATTGTTTTCGTGTAAGAGTTAGAGGAATAAAAAAAATATAGGGAGATTACAATTCCTTGGATACCGATATCAACTAAAAAGTCTTGCTGATTTTCTGTACATGAATGCAGGCTAATACTGTCATACTTTAAAATACAAATATTCTCAGAGTCATTATCACTTTCTTTTTGTGATACATAGGAATATCCAAGGGAGGACCATTTAAAGTCACTCCATTTTTCAAACTCCATATTAGGTTTAGCTAAACTAATCATCATGGGTTTTTTTATCCATAATAAAGTATCTCAGGAATGTGATTGTGGGAGAGTTCCCAAGACCTTGAAAATTACAAAATAGAATCTTCATTTATGAAGGGATGTCATAGCTCTTGTTTTGAAAAATGCAAGGAAACAAGAGAAATAAAATAAATTTCAAAACCTGTTATCAATTCCCAGAACCAATTGAGAAAGATGAGTCAGCTCGGCCTGGGCACTACTGTTCAAAATTTCCCCTAAACTCTGAATCTTAGCATTGAAATCCCTTTAAAATTTCCTTCAAATTTCACATATTCATGGGAAACCAAGCGTGCGGGCAAGGAAAAAACTAAAAGTCCAATTAACTTACAGGATAGAATCCATGACCATCCGATCTCTAGAGGAACGACAAGGTAGGAGGAACAGAGAGGGAGAAGAAGTATTCTCCGGGGGAGACGGTCGAGGGTGGGAGGAGAAAGTCGAGCGCAAGGGTGGGGAGGTCGCTGTGAAACACCGATGGCTAAGAAGTGTAGAAGCAACATCGGGGAGGAGTGCGTGGAGAGCAGGTCTAGGTCGAGGGTTCAAGGAGTCATGGACAATGAGGAGGAGGAGCTCATGGATTGGGGGAGGAGAGAAGGAGAGAATCATCGCAGAGAGCATCGTAGAATGGGGAGGAGGAGCTCACGGATCGGGGGAGGAGAGGAGTCGCAGATTGGGGAGGAGGATCCTGATAGATAGTAAGAAAAACATTGCTATGGATTTTTTTAATCCATGTCTATAAATTATGATGTAGCCACAGTTTTAATAGAACTGTGGGTATAAACTAAGGTATATCCATGGAATTATAAAACCGTGGCTATAGGTCCATGGCTATAGCCCTGTTTTCTAGTAGCGTATACTCTATCCATGGATCATTCCTCACCAAGAAAGAAGAATCACAAGCTAGAAAAATCCACATGTGGTGGTTCAATTCAAAGAATATCCACCCACTGACTGATTATGGATAATAGTTAGTACTTCCCTATGGAGATAGTAAAAATTCAGGGCCTGGTCAGGGGATCATACCATGAATTATCTTTTTTACTTACTTTATATGATTTAAATTTCATTTTTAGAATTAGTCCAGCATTTATCCCACTCCCTCTATATATTTTTAGCTTAAATGACATGATCCATGTATTAATTTAGTAATTTTCTTTCATAGGTTCATGATGGCATAAGGAAACCCCCAAATAATCAAGGAATATAGATGACTAAGCTTCATGTGAAAGGGATATCACTTTTATTATTATATTTTAAACTCTGAAAATATTTTTTCAAACAACATGTTTTGAGATTTAAAGTTTAAATTTCACACCCACACTTGAATTATTTCTTTAATTGACTTATCTAGGAGACATGAGTCTCTTAGAAATCCCGTGATGCTAAGTTTTAGATTTCAATGTTAATGATATTGAATGTGTAAAATGGATAATTTTATAATTAAAATGAAGCATGGATATTAAAATGAGGACTTGTGATTTGATGAAAATAGTTTATTCTTGTAAATGAAATTTCCTTAACATTTTTCATGCTTAAAATTTATGAAATTCATGTTAATTGTTTTTTTATTATTAATCATTACTTGAGTGTTTTTCCAATGTTATAATTACCATTATTGAGAGGATTTCTAGATCAAGTACTTCCTATTTATTCTTGACAATATTTCTTGAGTGATCTTAGGACATTTCATCAACCGGAACTTGCATTTGAAATTTTCAAAGATGTGAATATGAAAAAACACATAAAAAATGATTGAGGAATATTTTGAAAATCCCTTATCCTTAAAAGACCACATTTACATCAATCCTTGTTTAAACCATGGAAACCTTGAATGAACTTGTTAGGAATGAGTCATGTTTTAATTCATTTTTATCCATTCCTATCATCCACTTAGTAATTTAATGATATTTTAAAGATGAAGTGTGGGGGTGAAGGGATTCAAGGTGTATGGGATAAAATACATTATAAGGGAAAAGTGTGGGGGTGATAATAAAGGTTTTTGATTTATTCATTATACTCTTTATTTTTTACCCTCTTGATAAAACAAGAAAATGAAAAAAAACAAAAAAATATTAAAAGAATAGGATGTGATTTGGGAAAAACAAAAATCACCATTACTAGATCTATGATTTTTATCATATTTGGTTATGTGGTGGATGTGAGATTTTATTATAAGAAGAACTCTAAAAAATGTTTCTTTGAAAAAAGAAAAAAAGAGTATAAAAGTTATGAAAATTTCAAGAGGGTGCACAAATAATTCATTATGCTTTATTTTATCATGATCTTTAAATTAAGAATGGGAAGTGAGAGTTTTTAAAATTTTAAGGGGATAATTTCATTGTTCTCTTAATTTTTATATCATGCACTTTACTTAAGATATACACCCTCTCCTTGAGCCTTAAATTTTAAAACATCAATTCACACTAGCCTTAAGCCTCAGATTCATTTTAACCTTTAATAAAAGCCCTTAGGATTTTATGTTTCTTTTGTATTTACAAAGTGGATAAAGTAGTTCATTTAAAATTTTATGGATAAGGAACATGTTCTCATGATATGAGCACAAATACACTTCAATTGTATCATGATAAATGAGTGAAAAGATTCAAAAGTGAGTTAAATCATGATTTTTCATGTTTAATAATGATAAATTAAGGAGATTGAATGATGAGAAGATAAGTTCCATCATTTTTTAAAATGGGAAAAAGTAAAATTATTGATTTAATTTTTTCTTTTAAAATTGAGAAATTGAATTGATATTTTATATGGAATTTGAATATTAGATTGAACATTGAATTTTTTTTGATTGAATTACTTTGAAATTTGAATATTGGAAACATTGATTCTGTCTAAATTCCTTGTTGAGATTTTATTTTTGAGGATAAGTATGGTTTATGTGTGGGGGTATTTGACATTAATTTTTCATGCATATTTTTTTAGTAATTTTCAATGATTCTGTAACGGATTTAAATAAATAATTCCCATAAATTCAATGTTTTAATCAAAGTTGGTAAATTATGAAATTGGAATAATAAAGGATTCATTTGAATAAAAAAATAGTGAATTCAAAATTTGAGATTTTAGTTATGAATCTTGGTCGATATTTTTAAGTGTTTGAAATTGTCTAACTTGATTATATTTTTTAGGACTTCACAAAAAAATTGGCCAATAGGCTAGCCATCCCTTATCTGGGGAAATCCATCCACCTAGACAACCCTAAGAGTGGTTGGCTATCCAATACACTAATGACATCCTGAACCTAGGTTCCACTCAAAGGATTCTGATCCTAATTGGACACATGGCCTCAAGAAAATCTCTTTGAATGTTAGAGGCTACCAACTAGTAGGGAGGTCCTAGATCATGTCCATGGGGAGACTATGCCCTCATTACAAGAGTGGATCACAACAGATAAATATGATAATAGGTAAATAGTGGAAGTAATATAAGTAAATAGATGCCACAAAAAAGCAGACATGAATAATAAACAATTGGAACAACTACTAATAATATACAAAATTTTATGACAATACATGTCATGTGTCTATAAAGCTGTAAAATAGGTTTACATTGAGTCGGAAAATACATGAAATACAAAGAGGAAAAATAAGCCAAAAACTATAACCAACATCCCAATATCCATCTCAGTAATCTACTACCAAACTCCATCCTAATGCAAGAAAGCAATATTAAGTGTCCAAAGAAAAATTCTACCCATTTTCCACACCTGCATACATGAAATCTTCCTAGGTACCAATAGTGTCCCAGATAGGGTGTGAGATAAATCTCAGCAGGCCACCACCAATGACGTCTATAACATCTAGTATGTGTAATATAAACTAAAATAGTGTGTAGGCATGTATATATAAAAGTAAAGTAGTACATTAAATAGCCAAGTACCTACTTTATAAGCCTTAGTTGGTGTCTGGACATGTAACCATTTCATTTATTAATCATGTTCCAGTTTATATAGTAAGTCACATGAGGCATAACCAGCACTGGCATCGTGTCATGATAATAATAGTAAACGATCCAAGATATAACAAGGCATCCTGTGATGATGATAATAGTTAAGAGGATCCAAGGTAATAACCAAGGCATCCTTGAACTCAGGGGTTGAGCCAATTCCATAATAATTTGCAGCCTGGATAAAGGGGTAAGAGTGTAATCCAAGGGGCATCAACCAAGGAATTCTATAATAAAATGATTCTAACTGAGTCCAAGGAATTAATCTAAGGTAAAATGGGATAATCCATAATGAGGACCAAGGGTGTATCCAAGGTTCCACATGTCCATAGACATTATGCTGGATCCAATGAGTGTATCCAAGGCATCCTGTAATGATAATTGAGGGATCCTATGATGTCATACTAGGAATCCACAAGTAGAAAAAGATTGAGTTCTAAGGTAGGTCTCACTATTGGCAACCGACGTCTTTGAATCAGAATGACATGCATGAGTGATCAAGGAATTACCTCAAGAATACAAGACTAGCTCGAGTCTAACCCCTACTATAATAATGAATATGTCCATATTCAATAGGAAACTTATACTTAATTCATTTAATTAATTATGCCATGTAATAATCATTCCATTTAATAAGTCAAAGGGGATCATTCCATACCTTTCATTAATGTGACACTTAAAGGACATGAAGCCATTTAGTACATTAATCACATTTCATTTATCTAGTTCAATCATTTAAATTTCATTAGAATGAAAATGTGGGCTAAGGATGTGCAACCATATGGAATTCATTTATAATAAACTAGTCCAAGTGATGACCATAATATAATTTCCAAATAACAATTTAAAAATTCATTAATTAATTAGAAAAATTATTTTAGAAGGTTTAAGTGACAGTACCATATAAAAGGGATAACCATTTTAATAGTCATAACTCATTTAATCAAGGAAGGTCCTACCCTTATCAGGGCCAATCCAAAGCACACCCGAGTAGTGGCATAGACAAACATAACAAAACACTAAAAGAATATATAGAAAACACCCTACTTGGGGTGGTTGACATTGAGGTCATAACCTCCAATGATGGATAACATTTATAAAAAGGGTCTTAGAATACAATTTTAACAACTATAATAAAGGAATGTGATTTCAATAGGCCATTCCTGATGAAATCGGTGCGCACACAACTATGACAATTTATAAAATGGATAAACTTGAGGGATGAGTCATAGACCACCTACCTTAATCTTGTATGACTATCCTCATATTTTATCAGCCTTTAGTTTTTCCTAGATTAGAAGAAATACAAATAACTGATCAACACCCTGAAAAAAGGGCATATGATCCTGAATCAAAACAACGTCACCGATAGGAAGAAGGACAAATAAAGGAGATAAAAGACTAAAGCACTTACCGACACACTTCCAAAGTGATAGAAATATATGAAATTAGTGTCTGTATCATGAATAAACACTAAATACTAGGTCTAGGCATGAGATATTCTTCCTATGAGAGGGGGAGTGGTGGGTGATCTCTATCCAAAAAAGGGAGTCCCTGCCTCCTATTTTTTAAAAATTTCTCTAGAATTTACATGATGTGTAAATGATTTGCATGTCCTGTAGAGGTTGGGGTCTTTAACCTTAGGAAAAACCCTTTACAAAATGTGAAAGGTTCTACCCAAACCATTACAAATCATGTAATAGATACACGTCATTTATTCCAATTACATGACATATTATTGTCCTGCAACCAAACTACATACCCCCTATTCCCTTCTTCTTAAAAACAAACCAACTGGCCTAAAGGTATGGTTTCAGATTTAATTCAAAATATAACTACAACCCAAGTTTTAATTGAATATTAAAATGATTCATACATGAGACAAAAAAAGGGTTCTTACAGTCTTCCCCCCTTAAAGTAACTCATCACTGAGTTCAACTTCCAAGGTAAGTGAAACATTTTATGAGAACAACTCTGGCCACTAGGAACATACGTTAGCCTCCCACTCCCAAATCTCATCTTGTACATGGTCATGATACCATATCACTCATACTAAAGGGATATACCGGCCTCAGTGAGCCTTCATGTTCTAGTCAACAATGCATATAGGATACTCCTCAAAAGAAGAATCATTACATAACTCAACCTCACCGAGATCAAATGTATGAGATGAGTCTACATGATAATGGTAAAACTATGAAATGTGGATCGATAAAAACTAATAATCTACTGGCCTGACTCTCTCCATAATCTAAAATGGCCTGATAAATCATGGAGATAGCTTCCCTTACCTCTATATTCACCTATGACCAAGCCTGGGTGACACCCACAACAAAACACCATCCCCAACCTCAAACTTTAGGGGTCATCAACGTCGATCAACATAATATTTCTATCTATAATGAGAAGTAGAAATATTCTTCTTGATTAGATTAACCTTCTCTAAAGTCTCCTATACGATATGAGGACCTAGTAGCACCACCTCACCTACCTCTAACTAGCACAGGGTTGAACATCACAACATACCATACAAGGCCTCAAAATGTTCCATCTAAATTTTCACATGAAATCTATTATTATTGGAGAACTTGAATAGAAGGATATGATTCTCCCAAGAACCATTGAAATAAAGGACACATGCCTAGAGAATTTCCTATAACACTTGTATTGTCTATTCTAACTGAACATCAGTATGAGGGTGAAATGATGTGCTCAGAATCACCTATGTACCCATAGCCTTCTGTAGCCCCCACCAGTACCGTGACATGAAACGAGCAACCCTATCTAAAATGATAGTACGAGGGCACCTTTTTAGTTAGTTTATCTCATGGAAAATAAAATCTTCCAATCTCATCAATTGAGAATGTCTTCTAGATGGGAAGGAAGTGCACTAAATTCATTAGCCTATCAATGACAACCCATACTGCATTGCTACCTTGAGGAAACCTCAGTAAGCCAACTATAAAGTCCATGGAAACATCTAACCATTTCCATTTCAGGACTATAATCAGTTGTAACAAGCCTTTAGGTCTCTGGTGATCTACCTTCATTTGATGATAGGTGGAACACCTAGTAGTAAAACATGCTATCTGACATTTCATCCCAGGCCACCAATACCAACATCGCATATCTCAATACATTTTATAGATGTCTGGATGAACTTACCACTAAAAAGCATGGGGATCATACATAAATTACTCTATCATATATATAGAAACCCAGAAACATCATGTATATGTAAGATTTTATCTCTATCCATAGACCAATCTTGTGGAGGGTCATCTCCAGCAATGCTCTCTCAGAGAAACAAGCCTTCAAGATATGAAAACTGTCTACTCTTTACCCTCTTAAGGAGTGAAGAGGTAACTTTAAATGATGAGAGATAAGACTATTTTTGACTATCATGAAACTCCATATGTAGCTAAAAAAGGGCCATCAATTTACATTCGTCACTGGCTTCCCATATGACCCATGATTGAGTTTTCTGACTCAACACATCAGCTACTGCATTGCCCTTTCCAGGCATATAGGCAAGATAAAAATTGAAATACTGAAGATATTCAATCCATATTCACTATCTGAGATTCAATTCACACCGTGTAAAGATATATTTGAGTCTCTTGTGTTCCGTAAACACCACAAAGTTCTCACCCATCAGATAGTTTTTCCAGCATCATAAGGCATGGACAACTACTACTAGCTTAAGGTCGTGCATTGGGTAATTTCTCTCATGAGTCCTTAATTGCTGAGATCCTTGTAAAACAACTCTATTCTATTTCATTATCACTATACCTAATGAAATTTCAAATTCATCACAAAACACTATATATCCTCTTTTAGTCTCTAGTAGTATCAGAATCAGTGCTAAGAATTTTCTTCCTTTCTGCTCCTAAAAGGATTTATTGCACTCTTTTGACCACATGAACTTGACACCATTCTTTATAATAATAGAAAGAGGTATAAAAAGGTGTGATAAGGACTATATGAAATGCCTGTAATATCCATCCATCCCCAAGAACCTCTGTATATAAAACATATTCTTGGGATACTCTCAGGAAACCACAACACTCACCTTCTTTGGGTTATCAGAGACTCCTAATTCTGAGATAATATGACCCAAGAAGGGAACTTTATTGATCCATAAGTGGAACTTATTAATCTTGTAATAAATATATTTCTCTCTCAGTATATCCAAAATTATCTCATGATGCATAGCATGGTTGTTATGAGTGTGATAATACATCAAGATGTATTCTAAAAATACCATGAAAAAAGAATCTAGATAGGGGTGGACAGCTCTATTCATCAAATCCATGAAAAAAGAAAGTGAATTTGTAAGACTACACGACATAATGAGATACTAATATAGACCATAACTGCTATGGAAAGTTTCACAAGGTATGTCTAAAGGTCTGGCTCACACCTTATAATAGAATGATCTCAGGTCAATATTTTAAAAAACCCTTGATCCTCAGAGTTGGTCAAAGAGGTCATCCATTTGAGGTAGTGGATATCAGTTATTCAATATAATATGGTTCAACTATTTATAATCTATTCATAAATAAAGGGTCCCATCTTACTTCTTGGAGAAAAGCATAGGTGATCCCCAAGAGGAACTGTTAGGCTATATAAAACATTTTCCCTATAAATCCTCTAACTATCGCTAGAGAACCTATAGCTCAATAGGTTCCATCCTCTATGGATGAATAGACACTGGAGATACTCCTAGAATTATCTCAATCATAAACTCAACCTCTCTTTTAGGAGGTAATCCCAAAAAAAGTTAGGAAAGACATCCTTGAAACGATCTACTATGGGAGGAAGGCTCGATAGATGTACTCCCTACTTCTCTATGAAGAGACTAGAAATATGATCAATTACTCCACCTATACCATGATGCACTAGTCCTGTTCTACTATCCTAGACATCCCACTCACCCTTGTATAGATAACTGCTTCCCTCTGGTGATGTAAACGATACCCTATGATGTTATAAGTATACAAAGGAATGATACATGACCAACTAATCCATATTGAGAACGACATAAAATCCAGTCATCTTGAGAACAAATAGGTCATACTAGAAAGGGTAACTGCCTACCTCAAGGGGAAATTCCCTACATTATCATATTCCCTCAAACCATACTCCCAATAGTGTATCCAGTGTCATTACACAACAATAATACTGAATTTCTAGGCCAAGAATTTCCATGATAGATAAATATATTAAAGAGTGTGAAGAACTTGTATCAAATAAAGTATATAATTTAGTGGAGGATTCTAGAATAGTAACTCAACTTGTAGATGGTTATGCACTCTGATCCTCAGGTATCGACTATAAAGCATGAAAATGACATGATCCATGGCCTTGTGCTATAGCTAGACTACCCTATGTGAGACTGCTCTACTAGTGCTGATGATATGAATTCTGGATACCACAACCATGGACACTTCTCTAGCTAGTCCTATCAGTTTTAATCCAACCCCCTCCTGATGCGGCATAAAATAAAATTCCCTTGAAGGTGGAGCTGGTGGAGATCCTCTTCCACTAGAAGCAGTTGGAAAGTTTTGACAGAATATATAAAGATGTCCCATACGACCACAAGCATAGAAATTCATTAGTTATCTATCACACTAAGGCTTCGTATTACCCTGCCATCCATGCTGATGGTACAAAACAGAGCTTCCAGTGTGGTTACTCTGACTACTACTACTCTTATGTGAAATCTCTAGGGAATTTTTCCTACCACCAGAAGAACTAATGGACTTCCTAGATAGTTATCCTCTATTCCCAGTACTACCACCTTCCCTCAAGTTGCACTTAGTGATAAGATCCTGATTAATGATCTCATATAAAGTAGGTAGGTTAAATACATTCACCTGAGTATGGATGGAATGCGAAATCCCATCCTCAAAGAATTTAGTGTGTGAAATCTCATCACTACTTAGAAGCATTTTAAAGTGTTGTAACTCCATAAAACACATTGAATACTCCATTAATGACATAAATCCCTACTTTAGTTTCATGAACTCATTGGCTCAGTCATCCCAAAACATATGAGGAAAGAAGTGATCATAGAAAATAGTCTAAAAGTATACCCAGATCATTCCTTGATGGAGACCAGCCTAGGTAATCACATCCCACTAGATCTTGTCCGAATCACACAATATATAGTTGGAAAGCTTGACCCTCCACTATAGTGGAATCTCCAAAATCTCAAAGATAGATGGAGTGGACTCTAGCCAAGACTCAGAATCCTGTGCACTTCCATCCCCTGAGAAAGTAGGAGGATGTTTCTGATGGAACTCACATGTCAGATCAGCCATTGTATGTGAAGTCCATGGAGCACCCTATATGGACTGCATCAGATATAGAAAAATATCACAAGGTTGAGCATCAGTGCCTAGATCAGTTATATCTAGAGATGCCTCAAGTGGCACTCTTGGTGGTAATACTGGTGGCTTAGGGCCCACCACATCTAGAGCATGGTCTTCTCTACCCTATTGGAACACGACATGAGGATGTCATAGAGGAATATGTCTACAAATTCCAATAACATGACTCAGAACAATCTTGAAACATATTGATACCCTAGCAAAAGAAGAACAGAAGAATAAGGTCTAACTACCCAAGGTATACTTCCCCTACAACCTGCTTATAAGGACAAGTATTGGTAAGTGTTTAAGTTTAAATTACCGGGGTTCCATTAGGTGAAGGTTCAACTATACCTTTTCTCTTCATTCAATGGAAACCATTTATTTTTATAATATGTGTTTTACATTTTGAGTTGTATTTTCTTATAAAATTGTATCAAAGTATGATTAAAATGGATTTTCATTAAAAATGAATCTGGTCCCATACACCTTATCACTGAAAGATACACACATTTAATATCAATTTAACCCCATATACATTCTATGTTAGAATGTAACGTATTATATATGATGGATTGACTCGATAAACTACCCATTCCAACCCATGAGGGCATATACACCCCATGAATTGAAATTGGAAGTCACTCAATAACATCCAAATAAAAGCACATTAATATATATAAACAAGTCTCACTCAACAATCACAATAAATACCAGAAAATAAAAGCAGTGAAATGAACCTATATAAAATGGAATCTGCATGGCATGTGAATTCTAGGTGCCTTCGATGATGCATGTAACAATGCTCCTTGACCTCATGTCATCTGTACAAGGATGAAATAAAGTCCTCAATAAAAATAATATTGATAAGCATCATATAGAATGTGTGTCACCCAACAATGAATGGATATCATTAGTAACTAGCGAAAGCAAAACAACAATTATTATTTTAGGCAACTCAACATTTACCCTGAATATGGGTAAGCTACACCCAAAAACAAATTATAACCAAGTTCCAAAGCATTCCTAATCTCATGCCTATTGTCTCCAAATAGTAAAGTAAGAAAAGAAACCTTTGATACTACTTTGTGACATCCCAAACTTGGGTGTCACTCAAAGGTTCCCCAACCCCGGTTGGCCACTTGGCCTCAAGCGCATCTCCCTGAATGCCAGAGGCTGCTGACTAGCAGTGAGGTTCTAGGGTGTGTTAGTGGAGAGACTATGCCCTCATTACCAGAGTGGAGCACAATGTATAAATATGATAATAGGTAAATAATGGAATCAATATAAGTAAATAGATGTCACAAAAAATTATATAGGAATAATAAACAATAGGAACAACAGCTAATAATATACAAAAGCTAATGATAATATATGTCATGTTTCTACAAATCTAGAAAATGGGTTTACATGGCAGTAGGAAATACATGCTATACAAAGAGAAAAAAATAATCTAAAAACAATACCCAAAATCTTGATCTCTATCTCAGCCATCTTCTACCAAGCTCCATCCTAATGCAATAAATTAGTATCAAGTGTCCAAAGCAGAATTATCCCCTTTGTAAACACCTACATACATGTAATATTATCAGGTACCAATGGAATCCTGGATAGGGTGTAATACAAATCTTAGTAGGCCACCACTAAAAAAATCCATAACATCCATTCTATGTAATATAAACTGAAATAGTGTACAAATATGCATATATAAAATAAAGCAATACAATAATTTAAATACCCAAGTACCTACTTAATCCTCATCTGATGTTTGAACATGTAACCATTTTATTTATTAATTATGTTCCATTTTATATAGTAAGTCACATGAGGCATAACCAGCACTGGCATCATGTCATGATAATAATAGTTAAGGATACAAGATATAACAAGGCATCCTGTGATGATGATAATAGTTAAGAGGATCCATGGTAAAAACTAAGGCATCCTTAACCTCAAGGGTAAATCCAAATCAGTAATAATCTATATCTTAGATAAAGGGGTAATAGTGTAATCCAAGGGGAAATATCCAAGGCATTCCACAATAAAATAATTCTAACTAAGCCTAAGGAATTCATCCAAGGTAAAATAGGATAATCCATGACTAGGCCCAAGGGTGTATCCAAGGTGCCACATGTCTATAGACATCACGATAGATCCAAGGAGTGTATCCAAAGTATCATGTAGTGATAATGGAGGGATCCTATAGTGTCATACCAGGCATCCATAAGTAGAAAAAGATCATGTTCCAAGGTGTTCTTCACCTTTGGAAAACAAAATCCATGAATAAAAATGGAATCCATGAGTGCTCAATGAATCCCCACAGGAATCCAAGGATAGATCGACTCAAACTAGTCCTATAATAATGCATAGGTCTATATACAATAGGCACCTTATACTTGATTCATTTAATTAATTATTCCATGTAATACTCATTACATTTAATAAGTCAAATGGGTTCATTACATACCTTTCATTAGTGTGACAAGTTTAATGGACATGAAACCATTTAGTACATTAATTAAATTTCATTTATTCGGTTCACTCCTTTACCTTTCATTAGAATGACAATTCGGTCTAAGGATATGAAAACATATGGAATTAATTTATAATAAAATAGGCAAAGTGATATCCCTAACATACTTTCCAAATAACCATTTAAACATCAATTAATTAATTATATCACTTAACTTTGAAGGGTCAAGTGACGTTACCATATACAAGGGATAAACATTTCAATAGTCATAACTCATTTAATTAAGGAAGGGATTACCCTTAGTCAAGCCAAAGCACACCCAAACGACGACATAGAAGAACATAACAAAACACTAAAGGAATATATAGAAAATACCCTACTTGGGGTGGTTGATGTTGAAGTCATAATCCCAAATGATAGATAACATCTATAAAAAGGTTCTTAGAATATGATTCTAATGACTATAAGAAGGGAATGGGATTTTAATAGTCCACACCCATTGAAATTGGTGCACACACAACTACAAAAATTTATAAAACAACAAAACTTGATGGATGAGTCATAGAACATCTACCTTAAGATTGTATGACTTTCCTTATCCAATATCATCCTTTAGTTTGTCCTGGATCTGAATAAATATGATGAATGTATCAGTTCCCTAAAAATAGGTCATATGAGTCTGCATCAAGATAGTTTTGCTGATAGGAAGAAGAAAAACTAAAAGAGTTATAGGAATAAATCAATTACCGGCATGCTTCTAATGTAATGGATCGATCTAGAATTGGAGTTTGGATCACAAAGAAACATCAAAGCCTAGGTCTCGATGTGAGAGGGGACTCTTGCACGAGAGAGAGGGGATGGGTGAACTTTGTCTGAAAAAGGGAGGACCTACCTCCTATTTTTTAAAAATTGATCAAGCATTTACATGACGTGTAAATGCTTTATAGGTTGTATAAAGACCAGGTTATTTCCCCCCTAGGAAAACCCCTTTACATGATGTGAAAGTTTCTGCAAAACCATTACATGTACTATAATTGATACACATTGTGTATTCTAATTACATGTCATGTAATTGGCTTACAACCAACATACAAACCCCTATCCCCTTCTTCTCAAAAATAAACCAACAGACATAAATGTGCAGTTTCAAATTTAAGCTAAAAGATAACTACAAAAAGGGTTTTAACAAAAAATTAAAAGGATCCATACCTGAAATAAAAACTAGGTTTTGAAACCACCTGTTGGGAAGTTCAGAGGAATCCCACAAATGCATAGAGGCATCAATCCTATGCAGGGCCTTTGGTGGTGAAATTTGTGTGTGATCATAGATTTTCCATAGCTTGGTAGTGCACGAGCATGTGGTGGTCAAGCCCGCATAGCCATGGGAGGAAATCATCATCAGGAGGGGACGGTCCACGGTGGTGATGGGCATCCTCTAACACCCAGATGATTTCATTTTGGATTTGGTGGGAGGTGGTTTTTATAATATCTCACCCTCCCAGAATCTATTTTTATGTGGGATGTGTTTTTCATGTTACTGAACACTTTTTTTACAAAAATGAATTCATTTATCTCTCTCGATAGCATGCCTCACCTCGAGCACTCATGTCACGACCCGTCCTCGGGGCCCGTGTCGTGACTACCCCAAGCCCGCCTTCCATAGTCCAGGGGCTGACGACTAGCACCAAAGGCATAAATCCTGATAACAGGGAAGGCATTGCCTTTATAAAAGTAAAAAAAACACCACAGAGTACAAGAGGAAGTAATACACTAAAATAAAAAGGAAGTGATGGAAAGTAAATGGGCCAGAATACAAACCCAATTGAAAGTACAACTACAACTGAACAAAAGTACAACAGAAAATACAAGCAGCTGGAAGAATAGAAGCAGCTCCTAGGTCGTCCACCACGGATCCTACCTGAAGGGTAGGCACAGATAGCGCAGCTCCTGGATCGTCCACCACAGATCCTACCTGAAGGGTAGGTATAGATAGCCTCTACAACGCTCTCTCCCTTCAACCTCCTCCGAGTATCATCAAATCGTGAAGTCCACCTCCGGATACTGACTCGTCGTGAGATCCACCTCCGGGTACCATCCAGTCCTCGAACACTCGGCCTCTGTCAGCGCTGCCTGTCGTCTACAACCAACACAACGAGGTGCGGGTGATAAAACACTATTTTATTGAATATTTTATTGATAATAAATGATATAATTTCCTCACATTGTGTTAAATATGTTTAATTAGAAAGTATTTGGGATTAGATCATTCATTTGAAAATTTGGAGAAAATTCCAGTTTTACCCTTTATAGTGCACTGTAGTATTTCAAAGATAAAAATATTTATATTTACTATTTGAATTTGAAATTTTGTAAAAATGTTTCTAACTTAATTTTATACAACTTTCATTCAGGACACTAGAGCTAAAAAGTGCATTTGGATGGAGTAAATGGGCCATTAATCCAATGGTGGGCTGGACTCGGCAGAATAGACATTAGTTCTGTATTTGGGACATATCGTCTTCATACGGGCTTGGATTGAGCCCAAATTATGAAGAAAGCTCGGGGACATGATTGGGCACAAATAATCCTTCTTTAAGGCCGGTCAATTCACGTGTTTTGGAGGTCAACTAAGTGGTGCAACTTGGAATAAAATATTTGGCCGAGTTTTTCATTTCACACTTAAAAAGTTATGTATCCCTAGCCCTCACAAACTCTATTTAAAGGGGGTTTTAACTCTTTGAGAGGGCTGGTAGAGGCTTTTGGAAGGTGTGGAAGAAAGGGTGTCTCTTGGGAGCCCCTAAAAACTCTTGGAAGAAGTAATCCCTTGTGCAAACCTCTCTTCCAAAAAGGCTCTCCTCTCCCACCTCCTCTTTGTATTTATTTTCTTTCATGTTTATTTCTTGAATTTTTCTTCAAATAATATTCTATGTTATTCCCTATTATTATTCTATTAATATTCTTAATTGGGTTGGAATCAATAGTGGAGACAATATTGGGTTCTACCCTTTCAATCCTTTGCTTATGCAAAACGTCTCCACGATGACTACACCACCCATGGAAGAGTAGTTATTTTTAGTAATCGATCGACCTCTATCCTTCTTCATTTAATTATTTTGAATCATTGAGCTACTGTAATTAACTTAATATGATCCATGAATTGTGTTTTTAAATTGTAAGAAACTAAGCAGGCAATTTTACAATTAACACAAAACACGTGAGGTCGGGAATTGTGTAAATTGTGAGCGCAATCTTAATCGGTAATACAAGACCATACAGGATAAATTTGTAGAGTTAAAATATAATCCCTAAACACAATTCATCCTCATTTTCAGAATGGATATGTTCTATAATTAACCACTTACCATAATCTAACCTTAGAACAACAATCAAAGTAGGGTGTTGCGATTGCGTGTTCCGAAGCTAGCCTAGGGTTTAAGTAATTTCATCTTTGTGGTTAAGTTAACTCTCGTAGGGTTCGAGGGATAAAAAATTAGGGGATCATAATTAAGTGGATATTGATTTAAATGATAATTATTAATAAGTGAATGAAGAGGTAGATTTAGATCGATTACGCCTTTTAAAATATTTTCTAAAAAAAAATCTTTTTGTTGTGTCATTTTAATCGAACTTCATTTCAAAACAAAAAACAAAAAAATATACAATCTTCTTCCAGCAAACTTCTTCTAGATTCATAAACTATAACTAACCCCCATCTTTTAAAATAGTGTTTTTATTCTCTTTTATTTTATATTTAGAATACCTTTAAAAAGTTTTTCTAAATCTACTTCTTCCTTTGAGAGACGACCTTGGTCAGCCACTCTGCTGCACCTAAGTACCCCAAAATCACACTAATCATTTGAGGGCACCCACGACAGCGCTCTATCAAATTGGCGCCATTTCCGGGGAGGTAAGTAATTTATTCAACCATTTAGAGGTATTTTTTTCATTTTTCATTTTATTATTTTCTTCACCTCTCTCTTTCATCTTTACCCTTTCTCAAGTTTTCATATTTGTCACGACCCGTCCTCGGGGCCCGTGCTGTGACTACCCCAAGCCCGCCTTCCATAGGCCAAGACCTGGCGACTAGCACCAAGGTGTAAATCCCGGTAATGGGAAGGCATTGACTTTGTAAAGTAAACAACAAACACCACAGAGTAAGCGAAAGTAAAAAACTAAGTAAAAACTGAAACAAGCTGTGCTGAAAGTAAAGGGGGCCGGAAATACAAGCCCAACTGTAAAGTACAACTGAAAGGGAAAAAAATAGCAACTGAAAGGAAAAGCCGCAGCATCGAGCCGTCCTCTGGAAGTCCCACCTGAAGGGTGAGTACAGATAGCCTCCACAGCTCCTCGGTCCTGCCGTCCTCTCCGAGTACGCCCCGCCCAGTGGTCCACCTCCAGGTACCGTCCTGCTCTGCAAACCTCCACCACGATCAGCGTTGTCCGTCGTCTGCAACCAACACAACGTAGTGCGGGCATAGCCCATGCAGGGGTGATTATAGCTACTCAGTAGGGACCCCGAGACCCCCGAAGGTCTCCCAGAATCCACAAAGGATAAACCAAAAAGGAAAGATAAAATCACGAAGTAACATCCGACACTGCTTAGGTATATGCTCATACATATACCTAAGTCATCAATTCCCGTCTGGCTCCAACATCTGAGCCCAAGCACAACCCAGTCCACACAGGAAAGCAAAATGTAAATCCACACAGGATAGCACAACACAATCCACAAAGGAAAGTAAAACGTAAATCCACATAGGATAACACAACAAAATCCACACAGAAGAGTAAATAGGATTAAGCTCACACAGGTATACTTATTCATATGATGTTAGAGATGATCAGATGTAGCCACTGATTCATCTAAGCCGTCAGACCCACAAAGGATCTATAGGGTACTAACCCCCGCAATGACCCACACATGATCGATCATGAAGTTGAACTCATAGCTATAGGGAAACTCCCTCTCCATTAAGTACAGTGGTAATGCCGCTACAACCAAGCGCTTCCCTCTTACCTTGGACTGCTGTAGTACTCCACCTATCGAGTACTGTGGGCCTGCTGCTACAACCAAGCGCTCCCCCGTGCCGCTACAACCAAGCGCTCCTCCGTCGTGGGTCTACCGCTACAACCAAGCGCTCCCCTGTACTGCTACAACCAAGCACACCTCTGTCATGGGTCTGCTGCTACAACCAAGCGCTCCCCTGTGCCGCTACAACCAAGCGCACCTCTATCATGGGTCTGCCACTACAACCAAGCGCTCCCCCTCATAGCCTCCAGAGGTACTCCTTCTGTTGAGTACCGCGGGTCTGCCGCTACAACCAAGCGCTCCTACGCCGTGGGTCTGCCGCTACAACCAAAGGCTCCCCACTGGGCTATCCGTAACACACCGAGTCGTTCGATCGGCAGTGGTCAAGTCTCAACTGGATCTAGGGTTTCCGCAGACAGCATGCTCATTCCGGGAGGGTCCACTCCACGAGCTAAGAGGTCGATGCATCAACTGACATGTAGTCCGGAGTTGATGTATCCCAAGATGTACCGTAGTGGTCACTGCTGAAAACACGGAGTATTACCGTACTGTTTTCATCATCGTCGCAGTCGAATCCACTGAGGATCTCTGTACAATCGTCGTCGTCACAGTAGCAGTCGCAACCAGCTCTAGGGTTTCCGCACACAGCAAGCTCGTTCCGGAGGGTCCGCTCCACGAGCCGAGAGGCTGATACATCAACTGACGCATAGTCCATAGTTGATGTATC
The DNA here is from genome assembly GCA_963277665.1 of Viscum album. NCBI lineage: Eukaryota > Viridiplantae > Streptophyta > Magnoliopsida > Santalales > Viscaceae > Viscum > Viscum album. The sequence continues at coordinate 1,621,484 of OY728123.1, read as the reverse complement.
CAAAAGTTCCGTATCGTCAACAGGAACTCAACGTCGCAGACGGCGCGTCAATCGGACGCCTGGTCTGAGAGTTATTGACTTTTTCATCCCAGGGGCCCAATTGGTTTTTAAGGAAAAACCAACCCGACCATACTCCACCTGCGTCCAAACCTTGGGCGGAGTAAGCCAAAAGATCCGTCTCACTTAGAGGAATTCAATAAAGTCTACGGCACGTCAATCGGATGTCCAAAGCTCAAGATATGAGCGTTTCCGCTCCGAGGGCCCGATTGGTTTCGTGTACGAACCAACCCGGCTGAACCCAAAGTATTCCGAAACCTAGAGTGTGATATACTAAAACGACCGTCTCGATCCAAGAATCACATCGCCGCTGACGACACGTCATTCAGAGTCCCGTAGCTCAAGTTATGAGCAAAAGACCTAAAAGGTCCGGAAACAGGGGGGTCTGGGTCCGGACCGACCCGGCCCGACCCCCCCTGGGTCGGCCCGAACCGGGTCGACCCGGCTCGGATCGGCCGAGCGGCCGAGCGAGGGGAAGCCGCGGGGGGCTTGCTGCCCCTGCGTGAAGAAACACCGCAGCCCCGGGTGGGGCTGCCTCGCCAACAGACGCGGCGGCTAGGCCGCGTCCCTCCTCCCGGTTCCACACGGCCGCGGAACCGGCTCGCCGCCGCGGCTGAAGCCACGGCGGGTTTTGCCGGCGGCGCACCGGGTACCGGCGTGGCGCGCCGACGGGAGCTTCCGCGGGCCACCGGACGCGCTCCGGTGGTCCGTTTTGCGTGTGGTCTTCGCCATTGGTCCTCCCAGGACCCGATCTTCACTGCCAGGCCCTCGAATCACCCTTGCGGCCCCGTTCGTCGTCGTCCACCATTTCGCGCATCAAGAATGAAAAGGTGCGGTGGGTTCAGACTTGTTCGTTAGTCCGCACACACCGCATTAGAGGTCTTAAAGATATTCACCCAACAATATTTAAATGATCGGGGATTTAATCAAAAATATTTAAGGAATCAAACCCCTGCCTCGTCGAAGTCGTCAAACGTGCGTTCTTCGCGGAACTGATCGTCGCGGAAGAAGAGGTTCGTCGCGTCGTGGAAGGGTGTCGCATCGTCACGGTACTTGGAGTCGCGTCAACGAAGTCCGAGGATAAAAAACATATAGATTTAATTAATAATAATTAAATCCATGTTGTTGTTATAAACCACAAAGAATTTAAAAGGTCCGCAAACTCTTACCTCAACAGATGATCGAAGATCTGTCGCGGATGAAGGAATGTCGCAGAAGAACGTCGCGTGAGAAGAATCGTCGGCGTCGCAGTACTTGGCGTCGCGTCGTCGATATCCGAGGTCTTGGTGTTCTTCGTCGCCTTTCGTCGAAGGTCAGCGTTCTTCGCGTTCTTCACGTTCTTCGCATTCTTCGCGAAGGAGGAGGAAGATCTTTAGAGATTCTCCAAAGGTTTAACACAACATTCGAGAAGAAGGTGTGTTGGCCTTATTTTATTAACAGCCCAACAAACGAAAAACAAACTAAGTAACGACCCAGTAATTCATAGAATTAATTTCAACGAATAAACCACCCAATTAATTGGAGCGTTCAATTGTTTAAGAAAACGCCCCAGTTGACTTTATTTAAAAAGGGTTTTCGCGGGTGCGTTACTTAGCGGAAAAGAAATGGTGGGGCTCGTGCGGTCCCCACCTCACAAATATCCTACCAAGAGGGTAGGATATTTTGGATTGCACCCTATCCGCTTCAACTTAGCTTAAGAGGCTTTAAGTGACTTTTAAGTGGATTTAAGTGAAATAAAATAAAGTTGTCGCACCACTTTATTTTATTTCTTAACTTAACCCCAAAATTTAAAAACCACACCCGAGCAAACGCAACTCCAGAAGAGGCATTTCTAAGAAAATACCGGTGCTGCGATTCCATCGGTGCCCTCAGAATTCGATTCCGAGCACCGGTTCAAAAGTTAGAAAAACCCGTTCGTTCATTCACTGAACATACCCGAGCCAAACTTCAGAAAATGATTCCGGGCACACCGGGCCTCAGAATCAGGTGCCGTCAGAAACTATGTTCTTGTAAAATTACAAAGAAAAATTAAAAAAAAATTCCTTGAAATTTAAGGGTCTTTACAATTTTTTTCATCCTCTTATTTTCTTTCTGGACCATCAACTCAACTTATCATTTTTATTTTACTATGGTCCACTCACTTTCTTTTCATTTTTATTTGATTTATGACATGAACTAATCTCGAAGATCTCTTAGATCTTGACCCTGAGATTGAACGCAACCTTAAGGCTCGAATCAGACATTCTCAATCTAAGGGAAGTTTCAATATTCAACCAGTTGGTGAATTCCTCTCTTCTGGAAACATTGAAATTGGAAGCAATTCAAATTCAAACATAAAAGAGGAACCAATGGCTGGAAATAATGAAAATTAACTTAATAGAACCATTCGAGAATTGGATGCACCAGATATTAACTATCAACCAAATTTTATTGCATACCCAAATCTCGAATCGGACTTTGAATTGAAATCTGGATTAATTTACCTTCTTCCAAAGTTTCATGGCTTATCTGGTGAGGATCCCAATAAAAATTTGAAATAATTTAATGTGGTTTGCTCAAACTTGAAACTGAGAAATGTATCTGAAGACCAAATCAAATTAAGAGCATTCCCATTCTCACTTGATGGAGCTGCGAAAGATTGGATGTATTATTTACAACCCGAAGATGTAACTTGTTGGAATGATTTGAAACGTCTTTTCTTGCAGTGATTTTTTCCAGCATCAAGGACCACTTCCATTCGTAAGGAGATATTGGGGATCAAGAAAGCACAAGGGGAGTCAATGTATGAGTATTGGGAGCGATTCAAGAATTTGTGTGCAAGCTGCCCACATCACCAAATCAGTGAGCAATTACTCATTCAGTAATTTTATGAAGGACTCACACCCACGGAGAGGAGCATGGTTGATGCTGCAGCTGGAGGAGCATTGGTGGACAAGACACCAGCAGCCGCACGTGCATTGATCGACAAGATGTCCCAAAACTCCCAACAATTTGGCGATCGAGGTACACCACATATCAGTGGAGTACATCAGGTAAGTCCTTCTTCTCTTGAGAGCCATTTGATTGATACCAAGTTAGAAGAATTGACAACTATGGTGAGGCAAATTGATTTGGCACAAAAGACATCTCTACCCCCTTCTTCAAGGCCTTATGGAATTTTCACTGAGACAATCCACCCAACTGACTGTTTCCCACAACTACAAGAGACAGAGGATTGCGCATCAGTATTCCCAGGGAGACCATTTCAGCAGAAACAACAACCATATCCCCAAAATAAGTTTGATTCATTTGCTCCAACATACAACCAAGGGTGGAAGGATCAATCAGACATGAGGTATGGATCTGGACAACAACAAAGGCCACCCTTTAAACAAAACTTCCAGCAGCCTCCACCTTACCAACAGGGTTTCCAACAACCCCAAAGGATATTTGAAGCTCAAACATCAACAAGACGACAACAAGGGAATCCCCCACCCAAAGTAGATTCTAACACTGATGACCTTTTGAAGAAAATTGTTCTTAATCAACAGAATGAGCTAAAGAGTCAAGGTTCGGAGCTGAGGGAGTTGAAGACTCAAATGAGCCAGATTGCCACCGCCCTCTATGAACTTGTGAGTAAGAATTATGGAAATCTACCTTCCCAACCCACTCCAAATCCAAAGGGGAATGTTAGTGCCATCACATTGAGAAGTGGGAAGCAAATGAATGATACACCTGGACCTAAAATTCCACTGGTATTCACCTCTACTCCAGAGAAGCCACATTCCATACCAACTGATGAGCAATCCAAGGAGAAAGATAAAGGTAAGAAAAAGATTGATGATGTTCCTCCTAAACCCCTTCCTTTTCCAAACAGGGTTGTTCAAACCAAGAAGATGGCTGAAGAAGCAATGCAAAAGGAGGTTTTGGACACATTCAAGCGTGTGGAGATCAACATTCCTCTACTTGAATCCATTAAGCAAATTCCAAGGTATTCCAAATTCTTAAAATAACTCTGCACCAATCGAAGAGGGCTCAAGGGAAATGAGAGTATCAACCTTGGAAGGAATGTCTCATCACTCATTTCACCAACTCTAGCAATGCCAACAAAGTGAAAGGATCCAAGGACATTCACCATCCCATGCACCATAGGGGAGTTTCACTTTTCTGATGCACTTTGTGATTTAGGTTCTTCCATAAATGTGATGCCTCACTCTGTATTCTCTTCCTTGAAAGTTGGTGAGTTGAAGCCGACAAGAGTAGTGGTGCAGTTGGCGAATAGAGCTATGGCATATCCAGCGGGAGTCCTTGAGGATGTACTTGTCCGGGTAAGAGACGTGATCTTTCCAGCATACTTCTATGTGCATAACATGGAGGATGATCAGGTAAGTTCTCATTACCCCATTATCTTAGGTAGGCCCTTCCTTAAGACTGCAAAAACTATCATAAATGTCAATGAGGGTACACTTTCCATGGAGTTTGGAGATTAAGTTGTGATATTTAATGTTATGGATACCATGAAGTACCCCTCAGAGGACCATTCTGCTTTTGTTATCTTCCATTTTGAACCACCAAATAAAAACTCCATAGAATTTTATTGTCCTATACTTAGGGAGATTATGAGTATTGGTTCGAGTTTGATTTCTAAGAGCACTTCCATACATGTTGCTGATACAAAATCCTTTATTGGATTTGATTTTGATGTGGATTCATATTCTGATTTTGATCATGTTCACTCTGATTATGACATGGCTATTGAGTATGCTGATGGATTTGAAGCTTTATTCTCTGATTTTGATTATGTCTATTCTGATACTGATGCTCTTTGTGCACATATTTCAGTTCCTTCAATGTCTCCATCCATACTACACCCTCCTTCATTAGAACTCAAGCCATTACCACCAAATCTGAAATACTCATACTTGTTGAGTGGTGAGAGATTACCTATTATCATTGCTAACAATCTCCCTTTTGAACATGAAGAAAAGCTTTTGAATATTTTGAGGGAGAACATCAGGGTGATTGGTTGGACCTTGGATGACATATCAGGTCTTAGCCCCTCCATTTGCATGCATAGGATTCTCTTGGACGATGGGGATAATCCGGTGAGACAACCAAAAAGGAGACTCAATCCCACCCTCTTGAAAGTTGTTAAAAAAGAAGTTGAGAAATTGCTCGAGGCAGGTATAATCTTTCCCATTTCAGATTCTCAGTGGGTAAGTCCTATTATGGTTGTGCCTAAGAAAAGTGGTGTTACTATTGTTAAAAATGAGAAAGATGAGTTAGTTCCAATGAGGGTGAAAAACAGTTGGCGTGTGTGTATTGATTATAGGAAACTAAATCAGTCCACTCGCAATGACCATTTTCCCCTCCCATTTATTGATCAGATGCTTGAGAGACTAGCTGGGAAGACACACTATTGTTTCTTGGATGGATTTTCTAGATATTTTCAGGTTCCTATAGATCCAGAGGATCAGGATAAGACTACATTCACCTGTCCCTTTGGCACATTTTCCTACCGGAGGATGCCATTTGGACTTTGCAACGCCCCAGGTACCTTCCAGAGATGCATGATGAGTATTTTTTCTGATTTTATTGAGACCTGCATGGAGGTATTTATGGATGATTTTACAGTGTATGGGTCTTCATTTGATTAATGTCTAATTAGTTTGGGAAAGGTGTTGAATAATTGTATTGAGAAGAATCTGGTCCTAAACTTTGAAAAGTTTCATTTCATGGTAGAGCATGGAATTGTCTTAGGGCATGTAGTGTCAAAACATGGGATAGAGGTTGATAGATCAAAGGTAGATATTATTTCATACTTACCATATCCTTCATGTGTGCATGATGTTAGATCTTTCCTAGGGAATGCAATATTTTATCAGCGCTTCATCAAAGATTTTAGTAAGATTTCTCTTCCTATGTCAATATTACTTCAAAAGGATTCTGATTTTGTATTTGATGTTTCTTGCAGGAATTCATTTGATGATATAAAACAACATCTGACCACTCCACCTATCATACAGCCCCCACGTTGGGAGATTCCTTTTGAGCTTATGTGTGATGCCTCCAACTTCGCGGTTGGAGCTGTCTTATCTCAGAGGGTGGAGGGACGTTCACATGTGATCACCTATGCAACAAGGACACTGGATTCAGCCCAATCAAACTACACTACAACAGAAAAGGAGTTTCTTGCAGTCATATTTTCTTTAAATAAATTCCGTTCATATTTATTGGGCTCTAAAGTAGTTGTTTTTTTCTGACCATGCAGCTTTGAGGTACCTCCTAAAGAATCTAGATGCAAAGCCCAAGTTGATTCTATGGATGCTCCTTCTTCAAGAATTTGATATTGAGATAAAGGACAAGAAGGATTCAGAGAATTTGGTGGCAGACCACATGAGTAGGCTTACTCACACACTAGAGGATGACACCTTGGACCAAGTACCACTTCGGGACACTTTCCCCGATGAGCATCTTTATTCCATCTCAGGTACGCATCCTTGGTATGTAGATTTAGTTAACTACACTGTTACCTCTGAAATCCCTGCAAATTTAAAGATACATCAAGTCCAAAAATTAAAAAGTGAGTCTAGGTTTTATTTGTGGGATGATCCTTACCTATGGTGCATGTGTAGTGACCAAGTCATTAGGAGGTGTGTTCCCGATCATGAGTTTGAGTCTGTTTTGCATTTCTGTCATACACTTTCTTGTGGTGGACACTTTGGACCCCAACGGACAGCTAGGAAGGTTTTGGATTCTGGATTATATTGGCCTAGCTTGTTCCATGATGCCCATGTGTTTTGTAAGTTATGCTCTCGTTGCCAACACACTGGGAATATTTCTAGGAGACATGAGATATCCCAACAACCCATACTATTCTGTGAGATTTTTTATGTATGGGGCATTGATTTTATGGGTCCTTTTCCTAGTTCATTTGGATTTTTTTACATTTTGGTTACTGTTGATTATGTGAGTAAATGGGTGGAGGCTAAGGCCACTAGGACTGATGATTCTCATGTTGTTGAGGACTTTGTCAAAGCACAATTTTTTTTGCAGGTTTGGAGTACCAAATGCCATCATCAGTGACCAAGGGACACACTTTTGCAATACTTCCCTCCTTCTAAAGTATGGGGTGACACAAAAAACATCAACACCATACCACCCCCAAACAAATGGCTAAGCTGAGGTTTCAAATCGTGAGTTGAAACAAATTTTGGAGAAAATTGTGCAGCCAAATAGGAAGGATTGGAGTAAGTGCTTGGATGATGCATTGTGGGCTTATAGGACAGCATACAAGACACCCATTGGTATGTCCCCATTTCAGATTGTTTTTGGGAAATCATGTCATCTCCTCGTGGAAGTTGAGCATCGAGCTTATTGGGCTATAAAGAAATGCAACATGGATTTAGCTCAAGCTAGAATCCAAAGGAAGCTACAAATTCAAGAGCTTGAGGATATTAGATTGTCATCATATGAGAACTCAAGGCTCTACAAGGAAAGATCAAAAGCATCTCATGACAAAATGATCCAACAAATGGAGTTTCATTTTGGAGAGAAATTCCTTCTCTACAGTTCACAACTGAAACTGATGCCTGGTAAGTTGCATTCCAGATGGTTAGGTCCTTATATTGTATCTAATGTTTTTCCTTATGGTGCAGTGGAGATCACACAAGAGGACACTGGAAGGAGCTTTATAGTCAATGGGAAAAGTTTGAAGAGATACATTGAGGGACATCCTACTGATGTAGTGGATTTTATCACACTGCATGACCCCATCATCACTTGAGCACATTAGGCTGTTCCTAACCCTTTCACTTTTATATTATTTGTCCTATTTAAAAATTCTGCATTTCATGTGCATATATCATCTCATGGGTTCACATTGAGGAAAATGCAATATTTTAAGTGTGGGGGAGGGAACCTTTTATTTTAGTAATTTCAATTGTTTTCCTGTTTAAAAAAAAACCAATTTTTTTTTTGTGTTTTTCAAATTTTGTGTGTTTATTTTACAATTTTCTGTGTTTTTTGAAACTTTTGAGCTAAAATGATTCTCATAACCATTTTTAAATCCATATCAATAAGTGAAACAATTTACCCCTTGAAACTAAGCTTAAATTAATGCTGAAATGACTTTGTTTCAAGTTCAAATATTTAGTAGTTTCATGAAAAGTACGCTGAATTTTGAATCCCATGCCACATCTCTCTGTCTTTATATTTGAAATCACTTTCCTGTGAGGCTTCTAAACCATTATTTTCATATTCTTTACATTCACCTCACTTCTTGAGAGAACCAAACCATGCTTGATTTTACCATAATTTGATCTATTCCTGTCAAAACTTGAGAGTTTGAGGTACATATGTTTAAATTATTGAGGCATTTGTTTGGTATTAAAGCCCCTATTTCAAAGAATCCTTTTTTATAATGGCCTAACTTGAATATTGAATCCTTGTAGCCCTTAGAATCCATGAACATCCTGTTAGGTTAGCCACATTACAATCCAATTTTCCCTATCCAACCAACTCTTGAAGTGAAATTGCATAATCTAGTTGAGCTTAAGTGTGGGGGAATCTATCTTGTGTTGTGCCACCACATTCTGTGATACTTTGGGTGGAAAATTAAATTCTGAAGAGATGTGTTTTCTACTAAATAAAGTCAGTATATTGAAATCTGTGCCTTTTCTGGAGCTTTCATGACAAGTGAAGTTGTGCCTTTTTTGGAGCTTCTAATTGAGGTGGAAAGCTGTGCCCATCTGGAGCTTTCAAGAAAACCATGTTTGAGAAGATTGAAATTTTTGATGATAAAATAATGAATGGTGTAAACTTTTCATGACTTTTCATGATTATGGAGCTGAATTGATACTATGGGGATTGAGGTGAAGACCATATTTAAGTGAAAATTAGATTAATGCAATTTTTCTTCAAAAAGAGTCAAGCCCCCCTCATTCAGCCTCAAAATTTTTCACATCTAAATCCTACCAATCGAAAGACACAGAACAACCCTGAAAATTCCTCATGATAAACATATTTCCTTGACTCACATCGGGTAGTTATGTAGGAATATATCAAGCCTATGGTGACCCTTGTATGAGTTTGGATGAGAAAGACATTGCAAAACAAAATTGATATTTGTGTGATGAGAGAAAATTCAAGCGAGGTAAGTGTTTTGTGCATGGGAGGATAAATGAAGTGGAAATATATTGAATAATATAAATGAAGAACTTGAAATAATGGTTTTTTATGAGGCATGATATATTTTGTTTCTTGGTGTATAATTGTTTGATCTCAAGGATATGTGTTTTAAAATTGGTTTTGATTTGATATTGATGTTTACTTGACATGAGGTTTTTCCCAGGAGTGCAAAAAGGGTAAGTGTGGGGGAGTTGATAAAACACTATTTTATTGAATATTATATTGATAATAAATGATATAATTTCCTCACATTGTGTTAAATATGTTTAATTAGAAAGTATTTGGGATTAGATCATTCATTTGAAAATTTGGAGAAAATTCCAGTTTTACCCTTTATAGTGCACTGTAGTATTTCAAAGATAAATATTTCTATATTTATTATTTGAATTTGAATTTTTTTAAAAGTGTTTATAAATTAATTTTATACAACTTTAATTCAGGGCACTAGAGCTAAAAAGTGAATTTGGATGGAGTAAATGGGTCATTAATCCAATGGTGGGCTGGACTCGGCAGAATGGACATGGGTTCTGTTTTGGGGCCATATCTTCTTCATCCGGACTTGGATTGAGCCCAAATTGTGAGGAAAGATCTGGGACATGATTGGACACAAATCATCCTTCTGGAAGGCCGGTCAATTCACGCGTTTTGAAGGTCAAATAGGTGGTGAAACGTGGAATAAAATATTTGGCCGAGTTTTTCATTTCATACTTAAAAAGTAATGTATCCCTAGCCCTCACAAACTCTATTTAAAGGGGATTTTAACTCTTTTAGAGGGCTGGTAGAGGCTTTGGAAAGGTGTGGCCGAAATAGTGTCTCTTGGGATCCCCTAAAAACTCTTGTAAGAAGTAATCCCTTGTGAAAACCTCTCTTCCAAAAAAGGCTCTCCTCTCCCACCTCCTCTTTGTATTTATTTTCTTTCATGTTTGTTTCTTGAATTTTTCTTCAAATAATCTTCTGTGTTATTACCTATTATTCTTCTCTTAATATTCTTAATTGGGTTGGAATCAAGAGTGGAGACAATATTGGGTTCTACCCTTTCAATCCTTTGCTTATGCAAAACGTCTCCATGATGACTACACCACCCATGGAAGAGTAGTTCTTTTTAGTAATCGATTGACCTCTATCCTTATTAATTTAATTATTTTGAATCATTGAGCTACTGTAATTCACTTAATATGATCCATGAATTTTGTTTTTAAATTGTAATAAACTAATCAATCAATTGAACAATTAACACAAAACACGTGAGGTCGGGAATTGTGTAAATTGTGAGAGCGCAATCTTAATCGGTAATACAAGACCATACAGGATAAATTTTTAGAGTTCAAATATAATCCCTAAACACAATTCATCCTCATTTTAAGAATGGATATGTTCTCTAATTAACCACTGACCATAAGCTAACCTTAGAACAACAATCAAAGAAGGGGGCTACGATTGCGTGTTCCGAAGCTAGCCTAGGGTTTAAGTAATTTCATCTTTGTGGTTAAGTTAACTCTCATAGGGTTCGAGGGATAACAAATTAGGGGATCATAATTAAGTGGACATTGATTTAAATGATAATGATTAATAAGTGAATGAAGAGGTAGAGTTAGATCGATTACTCCTTTTAAAATATTTTCTAAAAAAAACATCTTTTTGTTGTGTCATTTTAATCGAACTTCATTTCAAAACTAAAAACAAAAAAATATACAATCTTATTCCAGAGAACTTCTTCTATATTAATAAACTATAACCAACCCCCATAATTTCAAATAGTTTTTTTATTCTATTTTATTTTATATTTAGAATACCTTTAAAAAGTTTTTATAAATCTACTTCCTCCTTTGAGAGATGACCTTGGTCAGCCACTCTGCTGCACCTAAGTACCCCAAAATTACACTAATCATTTGAGGGCGCCCATGACAACGCTCTATCAGCGGGCATAGCCCATGCAGGGGTGAGTATAACGATACTCAGTAGGGACCCCGATACCCTTAAGGTCTCACTAAATCCAATAAGGATAACCACAAAGAAGATCTCAAAAGATAACCTCTACTTTGGAATATGCCCATACATATACCTAAGTTATCAAGTAACCCATCTCAATCATGAGGAAACACAAAGATTATGAAATTAACGGATAAACACTACCCAGGTATATGCCCATACATATACCTAAGTTATTAAGTGACCCATATCAATCATGAGGTAAACACAAAGGTCATAGACTCAGCTCAACCAGGATTTTATTCATGATGTCAAAACCACGACTGTTAGAGAACTCCTCCTCTGTCGAGTACAGTGGGCCTACCGCTATAACCAAGCGCGCCCCACTAACCTTGGACTACTGTAGTACTCCACCTGTCGAGTAATGTGGGTCTGCTGCTAAAACCAAGTGCTTCCCACCATGGGTCTGCTGCTACAACCAAGCGCTCCCCCTCATAAGTTCCAGAGGTACTCCTTCTGTTGAGTACTGCAGGTCTGCCGCTACAACCAAGCGCTCCTCCACCGTGGGTCTGCCGCTACAACCAAGCGCTCCCCCTCATAGCCTTCAGAGGTACTCCTTCTGTTGAGTACCTCTAGTCTGCTGCTACAACCAAGCGCTCTTCCGCCGCGAGTCTGCCACTACAACCAAGCGCTCCCCACTGGGCTATCTGAAACACACTGAGACGATAGATCAACAGTCGTTAAGTCTCAGCTAGCTACTAGGTCTCTGCACTCTGCCAGCTCTTCACCAAAAGGGTTCTCTCCACGAGCTACTGGTCGATACTCCAAGTATCACAAGTTCCACGAAGAAGTATCTCAAAGGACCGCCTCGTCATAGGAGTCTCAACGCAACAGACGATGCGTCAGTCGGACGCCCGGTCTGTGAGTTACTAGCCTTTTCGTCCCAGGGGCCCGGTTGGTTTCATGTGAGAACCAACCCGGCCGTATCTTGACTGTACCCTGAACTCTCATAGGGTATGCTCATAGAGACAGTTTATCAACGTGATCACCAACGCCATTGGCGGTTCGTCAAACGGACGCCCGGTCTGAAAGTTATCAGCTTTTCCGTTCCAGGGGCCCGGTTGGATTTTGGGTACAATCCAACCTGGACACTAACCAATTGCAACCAAAACTCAGGATAATTATGCAAAAATTTCCGTCTCATCAAGAGGAATCCAACAAAGTCGACAACACGTCAATCGGACGTCCAGAGCTCAAGATATAAGCGTTTCCGCTCCGAGGGCCCTGTTGGTTTCGTATCCGAACCAACCCAGCCATACTCAAAGTTCTCCGAAACCTTGAGTGTAAAATATTGAAACGACCTTCTTGATCTAAGGATCGAATCACAACTGATAGTGCGTCAATTGGAGGTCCGTAGCCCAAGATATGGGCAAAATACTGAAAGAGGTCTGGAAGTGGGGGTTTCGGGCCCGGACCGATCCGGCCCGAGACCCCCTGGGTCGGCCCGAACCGGGTCGACTCGACCTGGGTCCAGGTCCGAACCGCTTGGGCGTGGCCTGGCCCGGCTCGGCCTGGGCGGCCAAGTGGCTCGGCCGAAACGGCCGAGCGGTGTGGGGGGGGGGGGGGGGGGGGGGGCGCTGCCCCCCTGTTTGGAAACCGAGGCCCCCACATGTGGGCCGCTCCTCTGCCAGCGATGCGGCAGGTCACCACGTCTTCCCCAACGGATCCCGCATGGCCTCGGTATCCCGCCTCTGCGACGGCTTCAGCCGCGGCGGCTCCTGCCGGCAGCACGCCGGCAACACCTTCCGCGGACCACCGGACGCGCTCCGGTGGTCCAATTTCAATTCCGTCTTCGCCTGTGGTCCTCCCGGGGCCTTCCCTTCACTGAAAAGACTTCAAATCGCCCCTTCTTCCCATTCTTCCATAGCCCATCGATCCGCTTTCCAAATAAACAAACTGCGTCTCTTCGTGGTTTTCCGGCGCCGCGCTTCTTCGCCCAATTTCATAGCTTCCGCGCGGTGCAACGACACCACGCCGCCTTAAACGTGCCGCAACAAAATCAAACAACCATGGGGGGAGGAGGGTCGGCCATGTTCGTGAGGTCTGACCTCCTCCCGTTATTGTGATATCAGGCGGCTCAAAAAAAAGATGACAATCAGCGATGAAGGTAATCACGAACAAAAAGAATATAATTCCCCTACCTCGAGGAAAAGCTGAACGAAGGTTTGTCTCGGGATTGCACGTCACGGAAGAAGGCATCGCAGAAGGAGTATCATCACGTCGCGTCTTCGATCTCCAAGGATCAGGCATTCTTTTCGACCTTCGTCGGAGGTCGGCGTTCTTCGCGTTCTTCGTCGAGGAAGAAAAAGGTTCAAGGCTTCGAGTAATTCTCCCAGGCCCTTTCTCAACAAGCTAACCACCAATAAAATAAGAGTTTTTCTTATTTTATTACTCATGCCAAAGCTCTTTAAAAGTCAAAAATGAATCAAAAATTAATTGAATTAATTTCAACGTTTAAGCTGCCCAATTAATAGAGGCGTTTAATATTTAATTAAACGCACGAGTTGAATTTAATTAAAAAGGGGGGTGTGGGTGCATTACCTTAATTAATAGGGGGTGGGGTTGAGGAATTTGAAAGGGTGGGGATCGTGTGGGCCCCACCCCACTAATATCCTAACTAGTGGATTAGTTAGGATGTGGGTCCCACTCAACCACTTTAGCTTAGGTTAACACTTCCTTGAATAAAAATAAAATTTGTTGCACAGTATTTTATTTTATTCATTAGTTAACCCAATTAAGTAAAACTACACCCGAGCAAACACAACTCCAGAAAGGGTCTTCTTAAGAAAAAACCGGCCCTACGAGTTCATCAGTGCCCTCATATTTCAATTTCGAGAACCGGTTCAAAAGTTAGAAAAGCCCGCTCGTTCGTTCACTGAACGTACCCGAGCTAAACTTCGGAAAATGATTCCGGGCACACCGGACCTCAGAATCATGCGCCGTTAGAAACTGCGCTCTTGTAAAATTCCAAAGAAAATTAAGAAAAAAAAATTTCCTTGAGATTTCCGGGTCTTTACAACTCATCTCCACCAAGCCCCACCATCTCTACACACATTTTCCATAATGATCTCACCAGGCCACTACTGCACTCTTTGAGAATCTCCATGTTCACCATTACTGAATCTCAGATTTGATCCATCCTCAATTGTCAATACCCCTGATCACTATAATCTACCTTGTTCACCTCAGATGACCACCTTTATACCATTTTAATATTAATTTTTCCATGTGAAGGTCAACACTGCTCTTCTCCTCACCTTAATCCCTTGTATCCCATGATAACACATCCCTCCTACCATGCACCACTAAAGGAGTTTCCCTACTAGATCTATCCATATGTGCTGCCAAGTTGGCTATGCCAAAATGGAAACACCCGATCATCGTGTGTATCTTTGATCACAGTGGGTCTCATGGGATATCTTCAAAAATTTATATCTAATACTCATATTAAAAATATTAACTTAGGAAGATTTGAAGAGGATTAGTTGAGGATGCTCTTCTTGGCCTATAAAAGGAAGAATCCACGCACTGCCTAAGATAGAGTTTCCACACCCAAAGAGGAGGTCGAGAGGATATTGTCTGATGTTGCACTCATTTTTATTATTTTATTTTATTTTTTTTATTTTTATTCTATTTAGTTTAAATTATTATGTAATTTTAATTTAATAAACTAATTCATGTATGGTTTTTAATTTAGAGCTTTTCTCCATCCATTTCATCCATCTCATTCTCTTTCACTTCTTCTATTTTATTTTATTTTATCTTATTATTCTACTAGCCTTCTTCCCATTCTAATTATTTTTAATTATTTTATCTTTTATTTTAATTTTCTTCTCCATCTCTATCTTATTCCATTTTTTATTATTTTTATGCATTCTTCTTTTATCATTCTTCTTCTATTTTATTCTATTTTTATTTTCTTCACTTCTTTATCATGATTCTATAGTGACCTATTTCCCTAAAAAATGAGGAGCTAACCCAAGGATTGTTCCGAAGGAGGTAAGTGGTATTTCCATTTCATTATGCTCTTAAATTCTTACGTATTCTTAAGTTCGTGATGAGAAAGAGTGAAGTGGATGAGTGTGGAGATTTTACACTATAACACTAAGCTCAAAATAATTTCTATTCTTTGTTTAAAACTTTTCCATCCCTTCTACTAAAAACAATCTGTTCATGCGATGAAGTTGAGCCATTTAGTGTATGAAACATCATATGATGGAGTTGGGCCCCATAAGGCATCACATTTTCAATTAATGTGTGCCATTAACCTTGATTATAAGAGGATGTGGGATTAATATTGTTGAATGAATTTGAGATTTCAAACCACTAAATAAAATAATAGTAATTCATGCATGGGATCTCATAATTGAATTATCAAACTAAATTTAAACACCAACAAGAAGAATGATGGAACCCATGAACAAAACCACAAATTAGAATTTCTTTCTTTTCTAATCACATACTATCTTTACATGTTATCTTTAGTTTAAATTTTAATATTTCATGTCTTTTAAATTACATTGTTTTCATAAAAAAACAATTTAGGTGAATTAGATTATGTAGGTGAACGACTTAGAAATATCCTCAAGTGAGATGAACCTAGTCAGCCTCTATACTACATTAGGAAAATAATTTTCTTTTTCCACACCCCATAATAGGTGTTTGTTTAATGATTAATACAAACCTTTGGTTTTTTAGAGAGTTACACATTAATGTGATGTAAACAAATTAATTTGGTGGATGGAATAGGGATTCTAAAAAATAAATCATTAGAAGCATGTATACACATAAAATGAATAAACACAATATAGGATGGTGAGATTAAAAACCCTCAAATAATAAGTGTGATATTCCTTCAAAATGGACTATTTTCAAGACCTCTATCATTCAACTAGGTTGGTTCTGAAAATTCAGGGTTCCCCTGGATTATCTTGTTTAAGAAAAGTAATTAATGGATGACATTGAATCATCATTGGGTGGGTTTTACCAAATTTGGGTGCCTCTATATTATCTTTTTCTAGTCTTTTATTAGTGTTTTATTTGGGTAACACTTATCTAAGAAACCATTAGGAAGGATACCAAAGGAATAGAGTTGATTGAATCCATATGATGGATTTGGATAAGTAGTTATCTGCAAAACTATCCAATAATCATAACTACTATAATTGGAATGTTTCCATGTATAAATAATTATATAGTGAGAGGAATACCAAATAAGACTCATTACTTAATGAAATATAGATCTTATCTCACTAAAAGGGTATGAAGTTCGGGGTCATCAATTTTAGTAAGAGAACTATTACTTAAATTCCTTAATGAAAATATATAAAATAGGATACTCATATGATAAAATTTTATGTCGTATATAACATCATCATCATTAAGATAAACTTTGAGATTAATCATTAAAAGGATAAGATTACTGAAGACACTCCTAATACTAGATGTTTAAGGTAAAAGTTCTTAAATAAAATTCTATGTGTTAAAGAAAAATATTCTTGAGTAAATTAGTGTTAAAGTTTTTCAACAAGTGAACCTTGATGTTTTTTAAAGTATATAATGATTCATTTAAGGTTTGAAAAGGCATTAGATGCAAATCGACATAAGAAATTTTAGTCTCTGCTTATATATTTAATATTATTGGATTTACTAATGACTTGGTTGAACTCGAGGTTTCCTAAAGGATTATTATGATTAAGGAATTAATTCTAATTTAATTAGTGGAAATGTTCCAACAAGATGAATTAAATCATGAAAATTTTACCCAGTATTCTCAAATATTTGAGAATATATTAACTAGGCATATAATGTGTGAGGACCTGAACTGTTATAAATAAAATTACCCTTGCAATTTAATTAAATGTCTTATTATATAATATGGTTATAGGAAAAACATGCTCTTATTTTGTTTTATTATAGACTATTGGTTTTAAAATACCTTTAAGCATCATAACTATTTATAATATAGCTGCTGAACAATGATCACATGATTAGTATAAATATAGGGTTTTGAAAAGTCCAATTGATACAGACAAAGGAAGTGATGGCCTCAACCAGTAGGATCATACCCTATGAATCCCATTTATCAAATCTTTTTATGGAGATAGAATCTATAGGATTTACCCTTGAATAAGCCTAATCTGAGATCCAACAACTTAATTATGAGTGAAACCATTTACAGTATATGTTCAAGATCATCGAGATCACGACCCAAACCATGTATGTTGAACCACCCCATGAAAATCTCACCATTAAGCACCTTAATCTTAGGGAGTTTGTTGGTTTATTAAAGGTATATGTATAAAGACCCTAGAAACATGAGTATGTATATTATTTTTTATAGAATAATGAATATATTTTCATCGTATTATTATTACTTTATAAATGATTTTTATTTTGATACAATAAAACACAAATTGAATTTTTAATTAGTATTCAATTTCAATTAAGATGTGTATTTTGATGAATTAATGAATTTTTGAAATATATAATATTTTAATAAAATATTATTATTAAATAATTTTTATTAAATAAAAATGATCATATAATTTTAATGAAATCAAATCTAATTTTTATAAGGGGTTGAAAACTGTTATTGTCAAAAACCCAGTATTTCTTAATAAATGAAGATTCTTATTATAAAAGTAAAAATTTACATATTTTGAAAATTATTTAGATAAAATTAATATTATTTTTGGAATCATAACTTCAAAATTATACAATGTTCATTTTTTCATAATTTTATAAGATAATCAAATTTTCAGGTAAATTTAAGTACCGTATAAATATACTTCGTGTATTATGACATCATAATGACCCAAAGGCGATTTAATAAATAATATAAATGGTATCCATGACCAAATATATGGTTTAACTTTAAAATAATGTAATTTTATGTTGATTTTATTAATTTTATAAATCCCTTATGAATCCTCCAAAATGATTAATATATTTTAAGATTTTAAAACAATTTGTTTAAGAGTATGACTCACCTCCACATAAGAAATGGTATTATTTTATTAATTTAGTACATAATACTTATAAAATAATTATAACCACTCCCATTTGGATAAAACCATGGGAAAAAACTATGGTATGGTTTGTGGTTTTGGTTATTTTATTATGTAGAGCCCAAAACCTTAATAATAAAGAAATCCCCCTCTTTTCCTATATAACCCACCAAAGATCCCATTTATCTTCACTAAAACTCCTTTAAGAACATCCATACTCTAAATTAAACTCTATAGAGTCCTTCCAAGGTGTCCTCAATCTCTCAATAATCCCATACCAAGCATTTGGAGTCACACACTCTAGTAATGGATTTCTCTCTTCTCATTTCCATTCAAGCACTTCTATTATGTTATGCTTCTTAGTTTCCATTTTTTCATGTTGTAATATTTTCTTAAATATTACCCTTACTATCAATTTGATTTATAAATTATGAGATCCCCATTTTCACTCTCATAAATCCTCCCATGATCCTTTATGTACACCCGTTACCATGCTGAAATTTAATAAGAGATCTTCCACTCTCTTCTTTTTATCATGCACCTATTTTATGTTATTTCTATTAAATTAAATTTTTTCTTGTTGGTATATGTTATTAAATAACCCTTACTATAAATTTTATGTATAAATTATTATAGAACCATTTCACTCTCATTATTCCCTCCCATGAACCCTTATGTACACCCGTTATCATGCTGGAATTTAGTAAGGGATCCTCACATTCTCATCTTTATTTAAGTTTATTTTTTATCTCATGCCTTATATTTCCAATTACTAATGTTGGGATATGTATTTTAAATTTCATTATTACTATAAATTTTATGTCTAAATTATTAGATACCACTTTCTCTCTCATCAACCCATTTTACGAATTTTTATGTCACGTTATTATGCTACTGAAATTTCACCACGATTTTCCATGCCAAAACAATTGTGTAGTGAATACCATGAAAATTTACTATCAAGGGTGTTAAACTTTATGAACTTATAATTATTTTAATTGGGACTTAAATGTATGCATTCCACACCCCTCTATTGTGGAATAAAATATGATGATAAACGATTCCATGTTTTATGATCTATGTGGCACACTTAAGTATGAGAATGAAATGAAAGTGATGGGTGAACCCAGAATTATATAGCACTACAATGAATTGGGTAATGTTTAGTATCATGAGAAATCATTTTGGGATAGGGATTGAACCTTATTCCTTTTTGGGACTTTATCGATCATGTTTTTTTGGCAGTTATCCTTAACTTGCGTTTATGATGCAGTGTTTTAAGATGTTGCCACATTTCCCATGTTATGATTATCATGCTATATCATGACTTATAATTTATGTTTATGATTATCACACCTTTTATTCCCCATTTATATTTATATCTCCTAACATGTATTATCTTCTTCATGTTGTTCTATGTTTATTCCCTTACTGGTCTTTATAGCTCACCACTTTCTTATGTATATCCCTAGGTTATCTCATGCAGTTTTAACTGTGATCATGTTAAGGAAGTTTTCAATAAAGATGATGTTTTTCCTATTTTAAATTATTATGTAATGTACCTAATTTCCAAAGTCACTAGAATTATTTATATTTTATGTTTTATTAAGCATAATTTTATATAATAAATCATGTATTAATTTGAAATAAAGAGCATGGATGTTATAGTTGGTATCAAAGGAAAAGTTTAGTTATTTTTGGGATTATAATTAGAAAAAATAGTGAAAGACATAGGGATAAGAATTTATATAAGAAAACATCCCTAAATTTTGGTAAGTATAGAGTAAGTGGTTTATAAATCAAACACATTCCTATATGGATACTACATGTGGGCGTAGTTTTGGCACATATATACCTAGGGGTAACAACTCTGACAAGGTGTGCCAGGCTTGACTCGGTGTAACGTGGTATATGTAAATGGACCTTACTGTGCACCTGGTGTGACACTCCTAGGAGATATGATTTGGTAAATTAATAATCTCATTATGATCCATTATTAATGGAACAAAAATTACCATAAGAATATATGTTAGGAAATAGATCATGGATAACATAGATTAAATCATAGAAATTCATAAGTTAAGAAATAAATGTAATTTATAAGTTATCCATTTAATTTAATTAGATTAACCTTTATGTTTTTAATAGTTTGAAATAATCATCCTTAAATTTCCTTTTATTCAATCCAATGAACAGAAATAGGATGAATCTGGTAAAAAATAAATGCAGTGGGCAATGTGATGACTGCACCAATGAGATGCCCAACCCAATGGGAGTAGGAATAACAAAATTTATAACAATAATCTCCCAGCTGACTTAGCTTCTAAATAGAAACCTATATCATGAGGAGCTCCCAAATCCCCCATAGAGAGAAAAAGATGTGATTGAGTCCTTTATGCGACAAAGGGCTCCAACTTTCAATGGATCATCTGATCCCTTAATCGTAGAATAATGGATCAACTCTATTGAAAAGATATTATCCATCCTTCAATGTTCTAAATAAGAAAAGGTTCTACTATTTGTTTATCATATGGAGGGAGAAGCTTATCAGTGGTGCAAATTGATCAAGAATATGAATAATAAGGAAAATATTGAAGTTATGGAGTGTAAAGAATTATATAAAATGTTTTTTGATAAATATTTTCCTCACAATTTCCATCTTAAAATGGAAATGGATTTCAATTCCCTCAAGAAGAAAGATGACAAATATATTAGGGAGTACGAGGAAAACTTCAAAATACTTGAACAATACACCTCTGGATTTGTTGTTACCCCTGAATGCAAGGTTGAACTCTTCTTTAGTAGGATAAAACCTAATATATGAAAAAATCTCTGGAGATCCAAGATTTTGATAGCTATGAGGAAATTGTATGATGTTTCCTTAAAGTCGAAATGGAGGTTAACTAATATCAAGGGTATCATGGGGAAAAGAAGTAGAAAGTGGAGTTTAATTCTCATGGTCCTATGGAGAAATCTAATAGTACCATGAAATTTCAATATCCCACTTGTCAAGGGTACGAAAAGAAGCACCCTGAAAATTGCGTAAGGGGGACGAGGAAATAATTTAGGCATGAGAAGGAAGGGAACCTAGATATCGATTTCTGATAAGATAAACCCACAAATGTGATGGAGGAAATAAATGCTCCAATCAACACTCAATAGATTTTTTATTACTTTAACTACAAGTAATTAGGTAACTTTTCAAACCAATGCACTAAGACAAGGGTTTTCAGAGACTACCAACAACCTCCAAGGAATTAAGGGATAGATTTTTCCATTAAAAATACCAAGGTGGATATATGGTTGTGATATTACCAAGTTATGGTGAATAAGGATGATATCCCCATGGATTATTTTTATATAAGGTATGGGCTCCATGAGTTCATAGTAATTCCATTTAGACTCACTAATTCTCTAGAAATATTCACTGACTTGATGAATTAAGTATTTAGAGATTACCTTGAAATTTTTTTGGTAGTATTTATAGATGATATTATAATATACTCCAAAATAAATGAGGAGTATGAGGAGTATCTGAGAACTCTACTAAAGACCTTATGAAAGGAGAATCTCTATGCTAAGTACAAAAAATATGAGTTTTGGTTTAAAAAGTCTCATTATTGGGGAATGTCATCACAAATAATGAGATATATGTAGAACCTTCAAAGAAATAAGAAATTAAAGGACAGATAAGGCCAAAATATGTGATAAATATCCATAGTTTCTTTGAATTATCTAGGTATTATTGTTCAATTGTGAGAAATTTATCGTGATTTTCAAACCCTTTAACCAAGATAACTTAGAAGGGAGTTACGATTTCTTGAAATGATGAATATGAAGAGATATTCAAGGAAGTGAAAAGGAGGATTATCACTTACCTTTTTCTCACACTACCCATAAGTAGATAGATTTTTTCAGTATTCAGTGATGTTTTGAAGAAGGTATTGGGCCGTCTATTAATACAGAATGACAAAGTCATAGCCTATGCTTCACAAAAATTTCATGAATAGAACTACCCAATGCATTATCTGGAGGTGGATGTAGTGATATTCACATTGAAAGTATGGATAAATTATCTATTTGGGGAGAAGTATGAAATATATATAGAACACAAAAGCCTCCAGTATATATTCACATAGAAAGAGCTGAACATGCACCAAAGAACATCGTTAAATATGATCAAGGACTATGACTTCTCAATCAACTACAATCCTAGTAAAGATAATAAATTTGAATATTCTCTAAGTAGGAAGGATCCAACAACTCTATCTTAGATGATAATTAAGAAGGATCCAATCTTCTTGGATTTGAAAAGGATGGACATGGGAATCATAAAGGAAGGAACTTCATCAATCCTTTCACAAATGATTGCTCAACCATCCCTTCTGGAGAGGTTGAAGGATGCTCAAAGAAATTTTGTGGGAATTGAGAAGAAGGTGGAAAATATAAGGAAAGTTAAATCCTTTAAGTTCAATGTTAATTAAGAAGGATTTGTGAGATTTGGGTTATGACTATGTGTACCATCAAATCCTAAGTTAAAAAAGGAACTGTTGGATGATGCACATAGTTAGACTTTCTCCATTCACCAAGTAAGAACAAAGATGTATTGAGATATTTGAGAACAATATTGGTGGGACAATATAAATAAGGATATCACTGAATATACATCAAAGTGTCTGGTATGTTAGTAATTAAAGGATAAAAAATGAAGTCTAAGGGGATAATGCAACCATTACCCATACCAACATGAAAATGGGAAAACATAACCATGGAATTTATCACTAGACTTTTAAAGACATCCAAGGGAAACAATAATATCTGGGTTTTGGTGGATCGTCTTAAAAACACAACTCACTTTATTTCAATTTCAAAGGATTTCTTTCTTAATCAACTTACATAGGTATACATCCGAGAAGTGGTAAGACTGCATGGAGTACCACTATCGATTGTATCTGATAAAGATCTTATATTAACCTCCAAGTTATAGAAAAGAATCTAACATTATCTAAATACTAATATGAAATTCAGTACATCCTATCATCCTCAAATTGATGGCTAGTTTGAACATACTATTCAGACACTGGAAGAAATATTGAGCATGTTCTATGGACTTCAAAGTAGGATGGGGCCAATATCTACCTTTGACTGTTTTATCCTATAATAATAGTTTCCACTATAACATCAAAATGTATCCATATGAAGCCCATTATGGGAATATGTGTAGAACAACTTCATGCTGTGATGATTTTGGGGAACAAAAACTACTATTTCTTAAAATGGTTGAGGAACTGGTGGAAAAGGTTAAGACTATTCATCAGCACATCAAGGCTGCTAAGAGTTGACAAAAGAGATATGATGACAATCTTAGATGAGACCTAGAGTTTGATGTTGGAGACATGGAATTACTATGCATATCTCTATGGAATAAAGTGATGATATTTGTCAAGAATGGAAATCTTAGTCCAAGATACATCGTCCCCTTTGAGATCCTTGATCACATCAAAGTGGTGGCCTACTTACTTGCACTCCCACATAACCTATCTCAAGTAAATGATGTATTCAATGTATCCCTCTTGAGAAAGTACATACCATACCCATCACATACACTCAATCTAGAGGTGGTACCATTAGAGAACAATCTTTCCTATGAATATAAGCTGGTGAAGATCTTAGATTATAGAGAAAAAGTTTCACAAAATAAGACAATTCACCTTATCAAAGTGTACTGAAGAAACCAAAATTTTGATAAAGAAACATGGGAACCAAATGAGGTGATAAAATAGAGTTACCCTCATCTATTTTATCATGTTAAAATAAAATTTCAAGGGTGGAATTTCATAAGGTGGAATATTGCGATGATCCAAATTGTTTTAAATAAAATTCCCTTTGTAATTTAATTAAATTTCTTATTATGTAATATGATTATAGATAACACATGTAATTATTTTGTTTCATTATATCACATCGATTTTAAAAGTCCATTAAGCATCATAACCATTGATAATATCACCTTTGAACATTGATCACATGATTAGTATAAATATAGGGTTAAAAAAATCCAATTGACATAGAAAAAGGAAGTGATAACCTTAGCCAGTTGGATCGTACCCTATGATACCCATTTATCAAATCTTACAAGGGAGATATCATCTCTAGGATTTTATCTTGACCAAAACCAAGCTGATATCCAATAACTTAATCATGAGCGAAACCATTTACAAGATACGTTTAAGCTCCTTGAGATCATGACCCAAACCATGTATGCCGAACCACCCTATGAAAGTATCACCGTCATGCACCTTACTCTTAGGGTATTTTTTGGTGTATTAAAGGGATATGTATAAATACCATAGAAATATGTGCATGTACATTATTTTTTATAGAATAATGAATATATTTACATCCTGTTATTCTTACATTATAAATGATTTTTATTTTGATACAATAAAACACAAATTGTATTTTTAATTAGTATTCAATTTAAATTAAGATTATTATTTTTATGAATTAATGGATTTTATAAATAAATAATATTTTCATAAAATAACATCATTAAATGTTTTTTATTAAATAAAAATGATCATATAATTTTTATGAATTCAAATGTAATTTTTATAAGGGTTCAAAAACTGTTATTGTCAAAAAACCCAGCATTTCTTAATAAATATTTATTCTTATTTAAAAAAAATTCACATATTTAAAAAATTATTTAGATAAAATAAATATTATTTTTATAATTATAATTTCAAAATTATCCAATGGTGAATTTTTCATAATTTTTTGAGACAATCAAATTTTTGGGTAAAAATTAAATACCGTATAAATATACTTTGTGTATTATGACATCATAATGACCATAAAGTGATATAATAAATACTATAAATGATATAAAAGACCAAATGTATGTTTTAAATTTAAAATAATTTGATTTTATGTTTATTTGTTTAATTTTATAAAGCCCTTATGAATCCTCAAAAATCATTAATATATTTTAAGGTTTTAAAACCATTTATTTAGGAGTATGACTCACCTCCCCATAATAAAGGGTTTTATTGTATTAATTTAGTCCCTTTGACTTATAAAATAATTATAACCACTCTCATTTGGTATAAAACTTGGTAAAAAACCATGATATGGTTTGTGTTTTGGTTATTTTATTATGTATAGTCCAAAACCTAAATAATAAATAAATCCCCATCTTTTCCTATATTAACCCACCAAGATCCAATTTCTCTTCACTAAAACTCCTTTAAGAACATAAATAATCATTAATACACTCTCTAAAGTCCTCCCAAGGTTCCACAAATCTCTCAAGAATCCATTACCAAGAATTTGGAGTCACAGACTCAAGTAAGATATTTCTCTCTTCTCATTTCCATTCAAGAACTTGTTTTATGTTATGATTCTTAGTTTCCATTTATTCATGTTGGGATATTTTTTATCCATATCACCCTTTATTTAAATTTGATTTATAAATTATTAGATACCCCTTTTTAGTCTCATTAATCCTCCCATGATCCTTTATGTACACCCTTTACCATTCCAGAATTTAGTAAGGGATCTTCCACTCTCCTCTTTTTATCAAGAACCTATTTTATGTTATGTCTATTAAATTATTTTTTTTCATGTTGGGATATATTCTCAAATATCCCCATTAATATTAATTTTATGTATAAATTGTGATAGAAACATTTAAATCTCATTATTCCCTCCCATGAACCCTTATGTACACCCATTATTATGTCGAAATTTAGTAAGTGATCCTCACCTTCTCTTCTTTATTTAATATTATTTTTATCTAACACCTTCTATTTTAAATTTATAATGTTGGGATATGTATTTATATGTCCCTATTACTATAAATTTTATGTAAAAGTTATTAGAGTCCCCTTTCTCTCTCATCAACCCATTTTATGAATTTTTATGTCACGCCGTTATGCTGCTGAAATTTCACTGTGATTTTCCATGACAAAAAATTTTTATAGTGAATAACATAACAATTTCATATAAAGGGTGTTCAACTTTATGAAATTATACTTATTTTACTTGGTTATTACATTTATGTATTCTACACCCATCAACCGTGGAATAAAATATGATGATAAATGATTCCATTTTTTATGATCTATGTGGCACACTTAAGCATGAGAATGAAATGAAAGTGACGGGTGCACCCAAAATTATATAGAACACCAATGAATTGTGTAATGTTTAGTCTCATGAGAATTCATGTTAGGATAGGAAGTGAACCTGATTCATTTATGGGAATTTTCCATCATGTTTTCTTGGCAGTTAGCCTTGACCTATGTTTATGATGCAATGTTTTAAGATGTTACCACATTTTTCATGTTATGATTATCATGCTATATCATGCCTTATTATTCATGTTTATGATCCTAACACCTTTTATGCCACATTGATATTCCTATTATATAAAATTTATTATCTTATTAATTTTATTCCATGTTTATTTTCTTATCGAGCTTTATAGCTCACCCATTTCTTATGTATGTCCCTAGGTTATCCCCTGTAGTTTTAAGTGAGATAATGTTAACAAAGTTTTCGATAAAGATGATGTTTTTACTATTTTAAATTGTTATATAATGTACCTAATTCCATAAGACACTATACTTATCGATCTTATAGGTTGTATTAAGTGAAATTTTATTTAATAAATTATGTATTAATGTGAAATAAAGAGTAGGGTTGTTATATAATGTATGAGTTCTTGTATTGTATATATATTTTAAATGGGTAAAATTTCAAACTAGAAGAATAATCTTTGGATGGAGTGTTCAAAAAAGTTTCTTCAAGTAGCTAGCCATGGTCATTGAAAACTGTAGGTAAAATCAAGAAGAAGAAAGTAGCATTGCTTTCATATGATGGAATTATCCTAATTTCTTGAAGAGTTGTAAGAATCCCAGTGGAAAGTCCACATAAATATAATATAATTAAATTATATTACTTTGATATATATATGATATCAACTATATATTTTTAGAAAATTGTAAATATACATAAGGTTAGAAGAGAAGAAAATAATTGAAGTTTGAAGTTTTTATTCAAGTAATGAAGAAAATGGGTTATTGTATTGATAACATGAATGCTTCAATATTAGATGAACTTATCATAAGATATGTATTGTTGAACTCATTTTTCTCTTGAGAATATTATGTAAATAATAGTGGTTTGAATGAAATGAGATAGGTGTTTGGGATACACATTGTTATGATTTTTTCAATTATATAACATACTATAAGGAAGATAAAAAAATGTTGTGTTCTGGTTAGCGAATTCTTCCTTTTTTTAATTATGGAAATATTTCGACAATATTATTAATTTAAAATGTTTTCCTAATATTCTCAAAGTATTTGGAATATATGAATAAGGCATCTAATATCTAGATTCTGGTGCTATGTAAATAGTGAAAATATGAAAAAGATTAAACCAAAATAAGAAAATTTAGTTGAAGAGTTTAACAATGTTTCTTCAAGAATTCAATTGAGGGAATTGAAATCTAGGGTCTTTAGGAAGGAGAAGAAATAATTCTATATGATAGGATTACCAATACTAGAAAAATAGTATTTAGTAGTGTTTTTTGTTTGGGTTTAGCAGTGGTTTGAATCGCCATGAAAAGCAATGTCGCGAAACATCTACCATCGATTTAAAAAATACTTCACACATTGATTTAGCAACAGTTTTTAAAACCACTACAAAATGTTTATTGGAAGCTTTTTTAGAAAAATATTTTATTTAGTTTTTTAACATTTTCGCATTATTAATTAATTATTTATTTATTTTAATATTCATTTTTAAAATTATTATTTATTTACTTATTTATTTATCCCACCATGCATGCATATTCCATACATGTCATGCATAAATTCATCACATATATGCATTTAAAGAGATTTGAACTACTTTACCTCTTAATTATTTTGCAAAGACTTTACCACTTCAACAAACTCTTTATGTGGTAAGTAAACAGAATTTAATATGCTTATATATATAAATACATATAAATATGTATGCATAAATAATAATATTAAAGAATAATAGTATTTAATAATAAATAATAAAAAAAATTAACACAAAACAAAGAAATTGGAAATAAATAATAAATAATAAATAATTAACAAACAAATGATTAATAAATAATAAATATAAAATAATAAATAATAAATAAGTAATAATAAATAATAAATAATAAATAAATAGAAAATAATAAATAATAAACCATAAATAATAAACCATAAATAATAAATAATAAAATAAATAAATCATAAATCATAAATCATAAATCTATATATAATGAATAATTAGTAAATAAAAAATCAAAAATAAATAAATAAATAACTAAATAAATAAGTAAATAAATATATAAATAAGTAAATAATAATAATAATAATAATAATAATAAATAAATAATAAATAAATAATAATTTAATATTAAATTAATAATAAATAATTAATCAATATATAACAAATAATTAGTAAATTAATAATTAATTAAAAATTAATTAATAATAAATGAATATTTAATAAATAATAAATAATAAATAATAAATAATAAATAATAAATAATAAATACTAAATAATAAATAGTAAATAATAAATAGTAAATAATAAATAAATACATATAATTACATATAAATTTACTTAAATATAGTTATATATATCTTATATGAATATATAAATATAAATAAATTTAAATAAATGTATATAAATACAAGCACAAAGACACACACACATAGACACACCACCCAACATAATACATATAAATATATATGTATAAATGTAATTATATATAATTTTTAAATAAATATTGATAAATATATATACATAAATGTATAGAAATACATATATATATATAATAAATCAAAAAAATAGGGAGAACCATAACAATTGAAACACCATCAAATCAATATGAAAGTAAATCCATGGAATAAAATCATAAATGGCCCAACAAGCATATGGAGACACTCTTAAATGAAGTTGAAATCACACCGAATCTTTAAAAATCATTATATCTGAACAAAAAACACAGTTTTTGAGGTCTTCTAGGCCTTTTTGACCCCAAAAAATAATTATTAGGATTTACTCAGTCCATAAGGTGTATAAATCTTTATAGGATTTGATTTCATATATGGTAGAGCTCAAACGGACACACATATCAAAAGTTATGGTAGTTTAAAGTTGAAGTTTGATTTTAAAATTCTCTTAAAATAGTAATAAATTTTATTCTATTACTCATAACTAAATTAGTATCTAATGTTGTTGTAGTTTATTTGATAAGTTTTAATTTGACTATTTTTGGAGCTAAAATGGAAACCCGAATCATAAGTCATGGTCATTAGATGCTGAAATCTGATTTTTTAAAAATAGTTTTTTAAATTTAGTTTTAAAATTGGTTTCTTAAAAAACTTTCGTGAATTAGAGGTGGTTTTTAAAAACCATGAATAAAATAAAATTAAAAAATTAAAAAAAAATTATTTAGTGGTGGGTTTTTAAAAACTACTGAAAAAATGTTGATGAAATATTTATTGACAATTTTGAAAACTGCCGCTAAAAACCACTACTGGAAACTGGAGTTTTCCCAACACTTATATACCAACGGTTTAGTATAACCGTTGGTATTTGAGAGGTTTTGCCAACGGTTCTTGTCAACCGTTGGTATTTGAAGGAGATCCAAGCCTTTCCCCAACGGTTTATGAAAACCGTTGGGAAAGGCTATCTTTTACCAACAGTTTTGTTAAACCGTTGGTAAAAGTCTCCTGGGAAGGATGTATACCAACGGTTTTTTTAAACCGTTGGTATAGAATTCATATCCCAACGGTTTTTTAAAACCGTTGGGAATGTTTCCCTCATAAACAGAAGCCCGGTTTCTTTCCCTTCCCGTGCGACTGCAGCCCTAAATCCCCTCTGCCGAAGCTCTCATCCCACCCAGGTGCTCTCACCCAGGTTGGAGAACTCTTTCCCCATCTTCAATTAGTCAATTTTTTAGGTGAGAACTCCAAATCTGTAAGTCATATGTTATTTTTAATGCTGTTAATCTATTTTTTATTTTCTATTTTGATTTGCCCACACGGCTATATCTTTATCTTATTTGTTTTCTGTTTTGTGTTTTCTGTTTTCATTAAATTTATTAGTTCTACACTTCTAATCTATCATTTTGATGTTTTTCATCTACTGTTTTGGGTGTGTATGACTTGTTTTGGGTGTGTGTTTTATTTGGGTGTGTGTTGGGACATTGAATCTTGGGTGTATGACTTGTTTTGATTCAAAATGATTTATGTGTTAATATCATTTATAAATTTTCGGTTCTTAGAAATCTTGGTATTGCTAGGGGCTGTCCAGGTGGTTGTCCGAGGGGTGGGGGGATGTCCGGGGTGAGTGGGGGGGGGGGGGGTCCGAGGGGTGGGGGCTGTCCGGGGTGAGTGGGGGCTGTCCGGGGTGAGTCCGGGGTGAGTGGGGGGCTGTCCGATGGGTTGGGGATGTCCGGGGTGTGTGGGGGGCTATCCGGGGTGAGTGGGGGGTTGTCCGAGGGGTGGGGGGGGCTGTCCGGGGTGGGTGGGGGGGGGGGGGGGGGGCTGTCCGGGGTGAGTGGGGGGCTGTCCGGGGTGAGTGGGGGGCTGTCCGAGGGGTGGGGGTTGTCCTGGGTGAGTGGGGGGCTGTCCGAGGGGTGGGGGGATTTCCGGGGTGAGTGGGGGACTGTCCGAGGGGTGGGGGATGTCCGAGGTAATTGGGGAGTTGTCCGAGTCTGGGGTGAGTGGGGGGATGTCCGGAGAAATTTGATTCAAAATGATTTATGTGTTAATATCATTTATGTAGTTAATGTGAACCCATAGGTTGAGTATTTTGTGCTATCTATATATCATGTATTTTTATGTTATTTCTACACATTCCCAACCAGAGTTGGATAAACTTACCAACGATCAGAGGTTTTGAGTTATGGGTATTTTTTCTAATATCTAGGATGGTGGTTATATGTTTGGATAGCTACCATGTCTTCCCTGTTGGGTCGGAGGTGATGGCAAGAGGGGGGGGGGTGAATTGCCTTTTTAAAATTAATTAACAATTTAAAACAAATTTAAATGCAGCGGAAAGTAAAATGGCAAGACACAATTGATAACGGAGTTCGGCTTTAAACACAAGCCTACGTCTCCGCTCCCAACTCAACCGTTGGGAGATTTATACGACCGCTTGCTTTTTAATGGTTATAGCAAGAAACCCACTAGCCGTTTTAAGGTAGGCTAGATCACCTTCTTACAGCTTGCTTTTTTATTATGGTTGTAGCAAGAAACCCAAATTGAAAGAAGGAAGAAAAAGGGTGGTTTGTTTTAATACAAACCCAATTAAGAACTAAACAATTGAAGTAAATAATTTAGAACAAACTAGAGGAAGCCTTGAGCGCCAAGTGGTGAGTGTAGTTGATGTAGAGGCAGCCCAAGCTTCAAGGATGGCAATTGGATCTCAAGTAGCCTTTGAGAATTGTCGTAGGAGCCTCAAATGATCAAAATAGCTTTGGTATGCTTCGGTATATGATCGGTAGTCTTCCCGGCATCCATGGACATCTATTTATAGGAGAAATACTCCCAAATACTTCAATATGGCCGTTGGAGGGCTTTCGGAGCCGTTGGGGATCAAGTGGGCAAGTCTGGTCAAGCTCTAACGGCTAGTTTGACTTTGCTTACCGGCTGATCGGTGCTTGCCCACCGGCTGGCCGGTGCCTTGGAAGGTGGAGAGAGCTTCTGCCCAGGAGCCACCGGCTGGCCGGTGGGAAGTCCACCGGCTGGCCGGTGGTGAGACAGTAGGTCTCACTATTCCAAAGAGTTCCACCGGCTGGCCGGTGAGGAGGCCACCGGCTGGCCGGTGGTCTGGACAGAAGACATCCCATTCTGTCTGGGCCCACCGGTTGGCCGGTGGCCAGACACCGGCTGACCGGTGGCACCTGGCAGAGGGCAAGCCCTTCTGCCTTGTCCACCGGCTGGCCGATGGGCTGGATCCGGCTGGCCGGTGCCCTTACCGGCTGGCCGGTGGTCCTACACCGGCTGGCCGGTGGACTTGAAAAAAGTCCACTTTTCCTTTTTTTTGCCACTTCTTGCTCCTGAAATCATGCCTATTAACAAGAACACTTGAAACAACATTAGATCACTATGAGAGTGATTGTGATCATTAAAATCCAAGAGAGTGGGGTACAACATTCCCTACTCTTCCTTCAAAAGTGATTGACCATGTGTTTTTAGGCAAGATGCGATGTGATTGTCCATGTGTCTTCAGGTGAGATGTACTATGATTTCCCTAGTGTTTTTCGATGAGGTGTGATGTGATAAGGCTATAATAAGATGTGGCATGTGGTTGGGGTCATGTAGGGTAGGAGGATGGCACAAGGTTGATGTTATTCATGTTCATGATACCCTACTAATATGGTTATGGGATGAGTCATGCTGTTATGTGATATAACACATTAAGTTCTTGTTGGTTTTACATTTTTTCAATAACACATTTGTATGTTTTTTTGACATGTGTAGTTGATACCTTGATTATTTTCTTCCTTTATCGTTTACTTAAATGTATATTCTATTATAGTTAATGCCTATTGAATTGTTTATGACAAAATGACTTATATAAATTCTTTTTACAGAATGGACAGAAGTTGGATGTATGAAACCGATCGGATCTCAGATGATTTTCAAAACAATTTGGAGAGCTTTATAGATTTTGCATTTGACAATGCTTCAGATAGTGGTCGCATACACTGCCCATGTTCCAATTGTGTTGGTAGACCTTGGTTGAGCCGTGAAGAAGTCAGCTACCACATAACCAAAAATGGGTTTCAAGCAAACTACTTTCTGTGGTATCACAATGGGGAGAAAACGAAATCTCAAATTGGTGATGATCGAAATGAAAAGACTGGAATGGAGAATTTGTTAGATGATCGGTTTCCGTTTATTCGTCATCATGAAAAAGAAAGGATTTCGACTCAAGAAGACTTCGATATGAGGACAGCTGATGCATCTAGTGAAAATGATGATATTGATAGGGTGAAAAAATTGAATGATGCTGCCACGACTCCAGTATATCGGCAATGCGATAAAATGAAAAAGCTGGAATTTTTAATCCGATTATTTCATGGGAAAACTATGTATGGGATTTCTAATACAGCAATCGATTACATTCTTACCCTCTTGAAGGATTTACTTCCAGATGATGCAGATATTCCCTCAAACCACTATATGGCATGGAAGTTAGTTGAGGAACTTGGATTTTCAAGAAACAAAATTCATGCTTGCCCGAAAGATTGCAGTTTATTCTGGGAGGAAACCGCTGAACGAAATGATTGTATAAAATGTGGCACATCCCGCTGGAAGTCAAAATCTGATGGAACACCATCCCGCGTTCCACAGAAAGTAATGTGGCACTTTCCATTGATTCCCAGACTCCAGAATCTTTTTATGTCTGATGACATATCAATAAAAATGAGATGGCATGATACCGAGAGAAAGAAGACTGATGATGAGTTGGTTCATCCTGCAGATGGATTTGCATGGAAGAGATTTGATGCTCGACATCCTGATTTTGCAGCTGACGTGCGTAATGTGAGGCTGGGTCTTTCATGCGACGGTTTTAATCCGTTTGGGCAGATGCTTACTTTGCACAGCACATGGCCAGTTTTTATACACATTTATAATCTTCCCCCATGGTTGTGTATGAAAAAACCTTTCACTTTCATGAGTATACTCATATATGGTCCTTCTGATCCTGGCATTGATATTGATGTATACATGCAACCTTTAATAAAAGAGTTGAAGCTTCTTTGGGATGTGGGTGTGCGCACATACGATGCATGTTCGAAAGACATATTTCAGATGCGCGCTGCGCTTATGTGGACAATCAATGATTTTCCGGCTTATGCAATGATGTCTGGATGGAGCACGAAGGGGAAACTGTCATGTCCAGTTTGTATGAAGAATACACGATCCAGAAGACTGAAACATCGTTGTAGTTTCAGTTTTATGGGACATCGACGATTTTTGCCAAAGGATCATCCATATAGAATGAATCGTCGAAGATTTGATAATACTATAGAGACCGATGATCCACCTCAGCGTATGTCTGGAACTGATGTGCTTAATGAATTGAAAGATTTCAGTTTTTCGTTCGGGAAGGGTCAAATGAAATCTGGAAAGAGAAAGAATGTTTCCACAGAAACCTGTTACAATTGGAGGAAGAGGAGTATCTTTTTTGATTTGCCTTATTGGTCAACCAATTTGCTACGTCATTGCTTAGACGTAATGCATATTGAAAAGAATATATGTGAAATGTTGCTTTCAGTTCTTCTAAATGTCAAGGGGAAGACAAAAGATGATTTACGATCTCGACGTGACTTGGTGGATTGGGGCATCAGACCAGAATTGCATCCTGTGCGTATCAGTGAAAATAAATGGCAACTTCCATGTGCTTCTTATGTGATGACACCTACTGAAAAAAAACAATTTTTGGAAGTATTAGAGACTATTAGAGTTCCTGATGGCTATTCAAGCAACATATCTAAACGGGTCAACAGAAGAGAGTTGAAGCTAAAATCTTTGAAGACTCATGATTATCACGTTCTACTGCATGAGTTGCTTCCAATAGCAATCCGTCATCTTTTGTCCAATAATGTAAGGGTGGGTGTTATTCGGTTGTGCCATTTGTTTAGAGATCTTTGTGCTAAGAAGTTGTCGAAGTCTTTCTTGCAAAAAATGTTGACAGATGCCCCATTAATTTTGTGTGAGTTGGAGAAAATATTTCCCCCATCATTTTTCACATGCATGCTGCATCTGACTGTCCATATTCCAACTGAAATACTTCTCGGAGGACCTGTTTCTTTTCGTTGGATGTATCCAACTGAAAGAAATATGTTCACATTAAAGTCTTATGTTCGAAACAAGAATCATCCCGAAGGTTCTATCGTGAACGGTTACTTAGCTCAAGAATGTATGGATTTCTGTTCAATGTATTTGTCTGATCTTACTACAAGAATGAGCAGACCAATGAGAAATGAAGAAGAACAATATGAGCAAATTGAACCCAGTTTTCCATCACTTCCTCAAATAGGAGGAATTCCTGGATCATATACATTGAAGACATTAAGCAATGAAGAGCGGGAGATGGCACATCGCACAGTTTTGTTCAACTGTGATTTGTTCGATGACTATATCAGGTAACAAAATTGAATATGTATATCTTACATATATATCTGTTAAACTATTCATATTTTTTTATCTACAGGGAACATAAAACAATGATAAATAGGAAGCATCGTTCTTTATCTTTGAGAAGGAGAGAGACTTTGCATAGCAAAGAGTTTTCTGCTTGGTTAAAATTGAAGGTAAAAATATTACTGTTTAAATTAATTATTTCAATATTTACTTAAGTTTAGCTGTCATTTATATTGCAGGTATTGAGTTTGTCTGCTGACTCTGTCTCTGAGGAAATAAGAGCTTTGGCTTTTGGTTCTAATACCGTGGTTCGTGACTGTAAATCAATTGTTATCAATGGGTACAGATTTATTGTCACTGAACGAGCCAAAAACATGAGAACACAACATGATGGTATTATGGTTACTGCCACAACAGATTGTTATGCCAGCGCATCAGATAGTAGACCGCGACTTGAAAATGTGGGTTATTATGGAGTCGTTGAGAAAATAATAATATTGGATTATTACTCTCATGGACGAGTCACAATGATGAAATGCCATTGGTTTGATTCGATGACGAGACATGGCACATTTATTGATGATTGTGGATTTCGAGTAATTAATATGACCCGCACTCTTGCAACCGAAGAACCATATGTGTTGGCATCAATGGCTAAACAAGTTTTTTATGTCAAAGATCAACTTCAACCTGAATTTGGTGTCGTAGTTGAAGTAATTCCAAGACATATTTTTGATGATGCTGATGATGGAATTGACACTGTCCCTATTGCCATTGGAACCAATCCATTTATTTCTTTTGATGACTCCAATAGCTCAATTGTCAGAGTTGATTGTGAACCTGAAGTTGTGGTTGGAAATATATAGAATCATTCATCCATGTTCTCAATTCTTTTGGTTTACCTCGAGTTGGGTTGTTAAGGTTGGTAATATTCATATTTATTTAGTATTGATCACAAATATGTTTTAGCTGACTTGACCGTTATGTGAATTTTCAATGTATATTGGTTGCTGTTTTATTTGAATTGCATTTTCTAATTTGGAATTGAACTGTATTCAAACCAAATCAAACAATATTTCAAACTTGGTGAACATTACAACTTGTATGTTTTATTAAATTCATTCAAGCTCTTCTAAAACAATTGATAGCTAAATTACCAATGAATCCCCTCATTCCCTCATATATTTAGTTTTTTGGTTTACACATTAATTTTCTTTTTCTAATTAATTACATATTTGTTTTCCAATGCAGGAAATGAAGCCAATTGAAGAGAGACGAAGAAAAAAAATGGCGGAGAACAATCGTCGGATGGAGGAGCTGGGCATTCCACCATTAGTGCCTACAGTGAGTACTTTATTTCAAATATATATATATATATTTACAGAATATATAATGTCATGTGATTAATTTTTTTTGTAAACTTTTTTGTAGGATCCACCATTACGTCGACAGTTATTCGACGAGGAGCCTAGTACTGGTCCGAGTACTCAGGCCGGTGGTACGAGGAGGGTTCGTACCAGAGGTGGACATAGAGCTGCGCGTGCCCGACTAGACCCTGCCCCTCCCACTGACATTTCAGCCTTCCCACATTCTGATCCCGGTGTGTCGTTAGGGACACACGGGATATTTAGACCTCCCATGTTTTCGCTACCTTCTGCATCTTCTGCCCCATCATTTTCACATCCCATGATGATTCCCACTCCCCAGTCAGCATCAGGTCATACAGTTGTTCCATCTTCTTTTCCTTCTACTTCTGTCTCTCCGAGCTTTTATATTCCATCGTCTTCGACTCCTGTTCCACCAGAGGGTGTTCCATCAGGTTCTGTGGATCCGGCGCCACTCATTGATCAGACTAGCACAGGTATATGTGAAAAACCCTATCAAATTTTTATAGTAATATTTATTTTCATTATAACATGTTTTGATAAAATATTTGTTTTTCTTTCATGACAGATACATCTATTGAAAGGAGGCGGGGGCGGGGCCGTACACGCATGCGTTCGGTGTGGAACCGTCGCACACAGGTTATGGTGGAATATAATGAAGACAATCAGATGGTTGAGAAAACAGGGCAGCAATGTCGGAGTTTTATGGCGACGCTTGCCAAATACTCCGACATCATTCCCGTCAGCCCGCTGTCGTGGAGACATTTGCCACATGAGGTCAAAGATAGAGCTTGGGCAGAGATATGGGTAAAAAAATCTGTTGTATTTAATGCCATGATTTTTTTTTGTATTTATATAAATTAATATTTTCATTTCAGCTTCGATTTAATTTTCCTGATGGTGAGGGTGCACGAATGGAACGTCTAAAGGATTTAGGCGAGCTTTGGAGAGCCTACAAGCATGAGCTGTATATTGGCTGGCGTGCTAGAGTTGACACTGAGTTAGAGGCGGTACCAGTCGTGGATGATTGTCCTATAGAGCAGTATCGTCAGATGATTACTCATTGGACGAGTACCCAGTTTAAGGTATGAATTACATTTGAGGTATTTAAATAATAACTTTCAAGTTTTGCATTAATATTATCCTTTGCATTATCGAATTTTATTTAGGAATCATCTGGTAAAAATAAAAAAAACATTGATGCAAAAAAATACCTCCATACACTAGGACGCACGACGATGCCGGATCATGAGAGGCAGCAGGTATGACAATTGTTTATAAGTTTTCTTTACGACTTACATTTTCTTTTTTTTCCTCAATTATTTAATTATTTGCTGAAGTCTTTATATAAATTTTGTTTTCAATGTCATTGTAGAGGAAAGTACAAAATATTGAAGGACGTGTGCCTCGAGCAAAACTGTTTTGCTCGAGTAGACGAAAAAAGGATGGACGTGCTGTCAACGAAGCGACTCAGCAGCAGATTGTAAGTTTTAATCTGTTGATTTTATATTTTAATATCTATTTCGTAACTTAACAATATATTTATATTTGTAACAGGATGCTTTAGAGGCCCTCGATGCCCAAGAAGCAGACAATTTTGGGCCATCTGATCACTTACATCAGGTGTTGGGAGATGATCATTCTGGCAGAGTACGCTGCCGACCTAGGATAGCCCCGACGAGGTATTGGCCTGCCTCAGGTACGAGTTGTAGTGCCACCGAGCTGCAGCAAGTTAGGGCACAGGCAGAACAGGCTGAGAAAAGGGCCACAGAGACGGCAGAACAGTCTGCAAGGGCAAACAGTGCATTTATGAAATTTATTGAAGTTCTACGTCCAACACTTCCAGCAGAGGCCAGCCCAGCGATTGATGAATACATGTCGTCGATACATTCTATATATGGTGCACCAGGTGGCAGTTCCAGTGGTGGTCAGGCCGATGTCGAGCTTGAAGATGATGATGGCGAGCAGTCTGATTCGGAAGAGGATGGAGATGAGGAGGGCGAGGAGGAGGGCGAAGGCGAGGAGGAAGGCGTTGAGGAGGGTGATGACGATGAGGAGGACGATGACGAGGGCGATGATGATGATGATGATGGAGATGGTGATGCTGATGTGGGACATATTGATCCGTTACATTTTTGACTTGACATGTGATGTTTAATCTATTCTAGTTGTTGGTTTTATCTAGACTCGTAGTATAGTATTGGAGTTGAATTATTTTAATCAGTCGCCCGTATTTGTCGTCTGATTTCAGGCCATTCCGACATCGTTCGGCCCGTTTGGACCCCCCTCACGCGCGTTTACGAAGCGCGCGCATCACTTAAAACACGAATATTGAGTCGTACCGCGCAAACCGTACGTCCGATTGAGGTGCCGTCTGCGCGTACACGTCACGAATAATAATTAAAATGTTCCACGGTGGTTTCAGATCAATCCGAGGCCGTCCGCTATGAATTTGACCATTGGACGCCCGTTCTGGCCGTTTATGACACCATAACTGCGTTGTCGGTCACCGCGGGCACACGAAAAGTCCGATTGACGTGCCGTCTGCTCGACCACTTCAGAAATCACTCACCCGTATTTGTCGTCTGATTTCAGGCCATTCCGACATCGTTCGGCCCGTTTGGACCCCCCTCACGCGCGTTTACGAAGCGCGCGCATCACTTAAAACACTAATATTGAGCCGTACCGCGCAAACCGCACGTCCGATTGACGTGCCGTCTGCGCGTACACGTCACGAATAATAATTAGAATGTTTCACGGTGGTTTCAGCTCAATCCGGAGACGCGGTGTGGCCGACACCACTCAAAGTGTCCGTCTTTTGTTTCAAAAGGACGTCATTTTAAGTGAAAAGAATCAACTGCCTTACGGAAAACCGACCAAACGCATTCCGAATCTGTTGATAATTTATCCCAACAATCCATGGGTCATATGTGACGTGTACGAGCCAACCCGGGATGAATCCGAGTCGCGGTGTTGCCGGGATAAGTTTAAGTGGCTCTCTTTTGTTTAAAATGAACACCATTTTAAGTACATACGGAAAAACGACCAAACGGATTCGGTTTCCGTTGAAACTTTAGGAGAACGATCCATGGGTCATATGTGACGTGTACGAATCAACCCCGCCACAATCGGAGACGCGGTGTGGCCGACACCACTCAAAAAGTGTCGGTCTTTTGTTTCAAAAAGACGTCATTTTAAGTCCACCGGCCAGCCGGTGTGAGACCACCGGCCAGCCGGTAAGGTCACCGGCCAGCCGGATCCAGCCCATCGGCCAGCCGGTGGACAAGGCAGAAGGCCTTGCCCTCTGCCAGGTGCCACCGGTCAGCCGGTGTATGGCCACCGGCCAACCGGTGTGTCTTGCCATTTTACTTTCCGCTGCATTTAAATTTGTTTTAAATTGTTAATTAATTTTAAAAAGGCAATTCACCCCCCCTCTTGCCATCACCTCCGACCCAACATCCATCAGTCATATGTGACATGTACGAGCCCACTCGGGCTCAATCCGAGTCGCGGTGTGGCCGGGATCAGTCTAAGTGGCTCTCTTTTGTTTAAAATGGACATCATTTTAAGTACATACGGAAAACCGACCAAACGCATTCGGTTTCCATTGAAACTTTAGGAGAACGATTCATGGGTCATATGTGAGGTGTACGAATCATCCCCGCCACAATCCGAGGCGCGGTGTGGTCAACACTGCTCTAACTGTGTCTGTTTTGTTTAAAATGGGTAGGATTATAAGTGAAAAGAACTGGCATACGCAAAACCGACCAAACGCATTCGGTTTCCATTGAAACTTTAGGAGAACGATCCATGGGTCATATGTGACGTGTACCAATCATCCCCGTCTCAATCCGAGACGCGGTGTGGCCGACACCGCTCTAACTATGTCTCTTCTGTTTAAAATGGGCATGATTATAAGTGAAAAAGAACAACTGGCATACGCAAAACCGACCAAACGCATTCCGCCTCTTTTGATCATTTATCACAACAATCCATGGGTCATATGTGACCTGTACGAGGCAACCCGGGTTCAATCCGAGTCGCGGTGTGGCCGAGATCAGTCTAAGTGGCTCTCTTTTGTTTTAAATGGACACCATTTTAAGTACATACGGAAAACCGACCAAACGCATTCGGTTTCCATTGAAACTTTAGGAGAACGATCCATGAGTCATATGTGACGTGTAAGAATCATCCCCGCCTCAATCCGAGCCACGGTGTGGCCGACACCGCTCTAACTGTGTCTGTTTTGTTTAAAATGGACAGGATTATAAGTGAAAAGAACAACTGGCATACGCAAAACCGACCAAACACATTCAGAATCTTTTGATAATTTATCACAACGATCCATGGGTCATATGTGACGTGTACGAGCCAACCCGGGTCAATCCGAGTCGCGGTGTGACCGGGATCAGTCTAAATGGCTCTCTTTTGTTTAAAATGTACACCATTTTAAGTACATACGGAAAACCGACCAAACGCATTCGGTTTCCATTGTAACTTTAGGAGAACGATCCATGGGTCCTATGTGACGTGTACGAATCATCCCGCCTCAATCCGACATGCGGTGCGGTTGACACCACTCAAAGTGTCCGTCTTT
Source organism: Viscum album (assembly GCA_963277665.1). Lineage (NCBI taxonomy): Eukaryota > Viridiplantae > Streptophyta > Magnoliopsida > Santalales > Viscaceae > Viscum > Viscum album. Next base: position 1,580,074 of record OY728123.1, on the reverse strand, counting down.
TGTTTCAAAAGGACGTCATTTTAAGTGAAAAACATCAACTGACATATGGAAGACCGACCAAACGCATTCGGATTCTATCGATACTTTAGCACAACGATCCATGGGTCATATGTGACGTGTACAAGTCAACCCCGTCTTAATCTGAGATGTGGTGTGGCCGACACCGCTCTAACTATGTCTCTTTTGTTTAAAATGGACATGATTATAAATGAAAAGAACAACTGGCATACGCAAAACCGACCAAACGCATTCGGAATCTTTTTATAATTTATCACAATGATCCATGGGTCATATGTGACATGTACGAGCCAACCCGGGATGAATCTGAGTCGCGGTGTGGTCGGGATGAGTCTAAGTGTCACTCTTTTGTTTAAAATGGACAACATTTTAGGTACATACGGAAAACCGACCAAACGCATTCGGTTTCCATTTAAACTTTAGGAGAACGATCCATGAGTCATATGTGACGTGTACGAATCAACCCCGCCTCAATTGGAGACGCGGTGTGGTCGGCACCACTCATAGTGTCCGTCTTTTGTTTCAAAAGGACGCCATTTTAAGTGAAAAACATCAACTGGCATACGGAAAACCGACCAAACGCATTAGGATTCTGTCGATACTTTAGCACAACGATCCATGAGTCAAATGTGACGTGTACGAGTTAACCCCGCCTCAATCTGAGGTGCGGTGTGGCCGGTATCACTTCAGGTGTATGTATTTTGTTTAAAATGGACATCATTTGAGGTAAAAATATATGGTATAGAAAAAACCGATCATATTATGAATTGAATTTCAGATTCCACGTATAATTGTCATCTAAATTTTAAATTGAATTCTATATGAATTATGTATGTTTATGAATTGTAATTTAATTATGGATTTGTATAGTTTCAGGATCCATTATATGTTAAATGTGTATGAATTTGTTCGTAATTGAATATGTATGTTTTATTTTATTACTGGTACAATAGTTGGATCGAAAATGAGGTGAAAATGAGGTGAAAATGAGGTGAAAATGAGGCCTGATGACTAGTGGTGATAGACAGGGGACAGGGGCTGTGCAAATTGCAGGGTGCTGCAATTTGCAGCATAGGGTATGCCAACGGTTTCAAACCGTTGGCATATAAGTTTTTAGCATGTCTTTTCCCAACGGTTCTAAACCGTTGGGAAAGACTTCACCAATTCCCAACGGTTTAAAACCGTTGGGAAACTGGTCCACATGGTATATCCCAACGGTTTGGAACCGTTGGGAAAATGTGTGGCATTTGGTTTTCCCAACGGTTTGGGAGAACCGTTGGGAAAAACTATCCCAACGGTTCACCCAAACCGTTGGGGTAGGGTAACTTCTATGGGCCTATTGCAACGGTTGCAAGTAAACCGTTGGGAAAACCTTTCCCAACGGCTTACTTCCCAACGGTTCTCATAACCGTTGGGAAAACCTTTCCCAACGGTTTGAGGGGCTTTCCCAACGGTTCTGAACCGTTGGGAAATAGTTTATTTCCAGTAGTGAACCCAACAAGAATTTTAATTTTTACTATAATTTATCTATAATACCTAAATGAGTTTACATCACTCCATGAAATTTCTATGTTAGGTATCAATACCAAATGTATAATTTACAATTGTTGTAAATATGACAGATTTCAAAATCAAAAGAATAATCAATTGAGCTTATAGTTTACATTTATGATAGGAAGAAAATAGTTGATTCATCAAATATTTTAATGTAAAGGTATGATTAAAGCTTAGATAAATATAATTAAATTATGTTTATCTTTATATCATTTCACTTATGTGATAAGAGAAGTTTTTAGTTAACATGTAGTTTTTATTTACAACATTAGATGATTTATTTCATAGACATGGTTTATGATTCATCAAGGTTCTATAACATGTTTTGAGGAGATGATATGGATAAAAATGTTTTATCTAGGATAATGTGGATATTTAAATGTTTGTTAAAATATAGCAGAATGTGTTACCACCTCCCATCAGTGTTATATTTTAATCAAGTATTCTATACAAAAAAAGTTCCAAATATAGAGAATACTATATAGAATATGGAATAATAGTTCATTTGTTAAGTATTACCACTAAAAAGGAAATAGCTTTTATTTCCTAAACAAAAATTAGTTTGTATATCTTAGAAATATATTATGAAATGAATATAGTAACTAAGAGGCTAATTGTACTTATAGAATTTCAAATTTAACAAATAAAATATAATTACAATCTATGATAAAATTTATTTTTCATTTGATATCCTAAAAGGGTTTAAGATGTGTGGTGGTAAAGAAAAAATATAGGGTTTCATTTAGTTACCATTACAAATAAAAATCATTATTTCCTAAATTATTTTACCATTCAAATTTACAAAGTGAATTACACTCGATATCCTAAAAGTGTTTAGGATATTACGATAAAGAGAAATGTAAAGAGTTACATTAGTTACTATAAAAAAGTGTAGGTCACTTTATCATAAAAGAGTTTAGGATGTCCTGGTAAAAAATAATGAAAGTAGTTACATTAATTCAAAAAAATTATGAAAAATGTTCTAAGAATGATGATGATATAATTAGAAAGAGTTCTAAGTAGAAAACATAAGTTAACATTGCAACATTTTTTTATTGTGAAGTTAAAGAGTTTGAATATGTTCAAAGATTTTAATATTAGGAATATGATTCCTAAATCTCAGCATTATTCAAAAATTCTTACTTCATGGATGTTTCAAACTAAATAGTTTAGTGGGAGGGTTTTATCAGATTCTCACATAGAGATGTGGTGGGGATTACATATAATGTAATAAGTTAACATAACTTTTAAAAGTTCATCATACATAAGGAAAATCTGATAGTCTCTCATATATGACAGATAAACAGGCACTTATATTGGGCTTCTCAAGTAGTCTTAAAAGAGTTTTAAGGATATAAAATGTATCTTATTAAAGGAAATATCTATTTTATCATTATTTCATATTAGATACATAAGTATATATATATAGATATATATTTTTTATGTGTAATGATAATTATCCCTTCAAAGTATGGATTTGTGTTGTCCTTAACCGATGATCATCATATATTATTATGGGTTGTGATGATATGATAAGGTTATCTTGAATAGATTCTTATACTTAATACAAATCAGAGTACATGTAAAGGATGGATTCAATAAGTAATAAGTAGATACTTATTACTTAGACTGTCTCGCTAGAGTATATCTCATGGAATGTCATACAATCATTGATATACTTAGGGGTGTATACTTATTATAAATCATTCATACCTAAGTTTGGAAATATTCCTAGCATGAGAACCTTCATACTTTAATACCCTACTTATGAAAGTTTGAAAATAAATTAGCTAATATAGTGGTGGTTGGGTATGTTGCTGATCATGTCATTGGTTGGATCACAACTAATATAGGATTTGTCCACTTGTATGATAAGAAAAGACATATGGATCATGATTGAATTAGACTAAGTAAATGGATGGAAATGCTTAGTTAAGTGACATATGATGTGTTCAACTACTTATATGAGGGGAATGTTATGTACTCATCTGTGAAATGAATGTCATGTGATGTATTCATTGACTTAGTCTGTATTTTTCTAAGAATCAAGAAAAGATGGGCTTTCTATACTAGATTGATGTGTTCCTTGTCCTTTGGTCATTATATGTCATTGAAAAAAATGATTATATAGGTATATATATGACTTATATGATACAACTTGTTGTTGACATGTTCATATAGATATATGAGTATATTTAACAGATATCACATTAAACCCCTTAGTAGCTTGAGTGACACTAACTCTTTGCTAGAGGTTTCTCTTTACTTACATATATGAAATAGGGATTTCAAAGTTATTATCAATTCTTATAAGTCCCACAGGGTCATGAAGATAGTCCCTTGTATAAGGATAAAATTTTGGATAAAGTGTTTGTTCAAAATAAAGAGAGTTTGAAAAAACTATATCCAAAAGTGGTTGGATGGATTCAAAAAGAGATTTAAAGTTTTCTATAAATTCCTTATGGGATTTTAGTGTAAGTGGGAGAATATTGTTTGTTAACTAAAATTTATATGCTTGAGATGCATGTACAAATGCATATCATTCATGAAGTGTGTGTGTGTGTTTCACATATGATATTCGATATATATAGTGCACATTTAATACATGCATATGATGCATGTATATTTTCATGAATAAGATTCATGTGTTGATAATATATATATATATATATATGTGTGTGTGTGTGTGTTATATTAAATATGAATGAGATTCATATTTATACCATTGTATGTGATGAAATGGTTGGTAATATTTCTCCCAAACAGTTTTTATCAATTTTGGACCATAGGTTGGTTCATAAAATAATTGAATTAATTCATTGAAATGAGTTTAATGAATTACATTCAATTTAAAGTAACACATATGATGCATTGAGAATAAGGAGAATTAGATTTAACCTATATAAATAGAAGAGTGCTCTTTATTTTTGTGGTTTACATCTGAATGTGATATGACCATCAGCTTCATGTAAATTTTTTCTATAAAAGGATCTATTCTTCTCAAATTATTGTTTATTGTTTCTCAATGAAGGAGCTAGAACCCCTTTAATATCGGGGTATCCTCTTGATACAACCAAGGATCCTTCAGCCGGTGTACTACCGCATAGGAAGGAAGATTTTTTTACTTCAGTGATCTATATCAAACATACTTCATCAATATTATAAGACGGAATATTCTCCAACAACATGCAAATATCAGGTACTCTATTTGCTCGTATTTTTCAATAATATTAGAAATTTGATTTCTTAAAGTTAGATATCATTTATTTTGGGTTGTTTTTCATTTCTAATTATCACTAGATGATAAAAAAACCCATAATTTTATTTGTTAGTAGTTTATGGACCACCCATTACACTTACCATGTTCTTCATGGTAACCAGATTAAGTTCATCCCAACCATGATCATTTAATTTCCAACCCACTATATTTTAATTTTAGCAACAAATAGTTCACAAAATGCCCATCATTATACCCATATCATCCATCCTTTCCCTTATTTTCAATTTTTAAAAGGTTGGGGATGAAGCCTCATTTATTATTAAAGCAAATCAAAGACCTCTTTAATCTGGGTAGAGGGAGACCCATTACATAGCTCGATGACCCAGTGGGAATTTAGCCCATTACATGGCCCGTAGGCCCAAATTTTTGGCCCAAGGCCCATTCTGTGAATAGTACTACTACAGTACCACTACTACAGTACTACACAGTACTCGACACTGCTACAATGCCTACCACCGCTACAGTGACTAGCTACCGCTACAGTGACCCACCACCGCTATAGTGCCTATCGTTGCTACAGTACCACAACTGCTACAGTCACTATAGTACTACTACAACACCTGCGCCCCTTGGGTTTTAAAGCCCCATTTTTATGTAGGATTATAGGGTGCTTAACACTAATCCAGACCCCAACTACCCCTTATTTTCATTTCCTATTAACACATTCTATAAATAATTTAATTTATATCATATTTACTAAATTCCTCTTTACTTTCTTTAACCCATTACTTTCATATTCCAACACCATTTTCATTACCTCATTTAATCCATGAACCAATTTTATTAAAATTCAAGGGGAGACAAATCAAACCACAACACATAAATCATAAATAGTTAATAAGAGATATAACACCATAAATTATGAAATTCATCCATCTCCTTTTTCATTAATGGGTTTATATAATTATCCAATTATGGAGGTATGGTGTCTCTTCAATAATAATTGAAACAAGAAGATCACAATAGTGAAAAATGGTCAACAATAATCTAACACATGTAAATTAGAATGAAAAATTATTTAAAACCATGTGCTTCTCTTTCTCCTACTAATTTATTTTTAATTAGTTTATCATCCCCATTTAATTTCATTCTTCTTTAATGTGTACATCCCATTTTTTTCTTCCTACTCTCCTTAAACCAAGAAAACCAATGAAGGCATACTAAGAAATATATAAAAAGAGAATGATTAATATATTTAGAAGGTATCTCAATACTGTAGGTTTCAGGTGTAGCAGAAGCACAGTTGGGCTGGTGCCCAACATTAATTTTTACCATGATCAATGATTATTCTGGGATCAATATGACGATGAATACCAGTCTCCATGGAATAGAATCAAAGGTTTAGATAAAGAAGGAAGATTCCAGAAACATTTAAATATGATCTTTCATATCTTGTTTATAATTAATTTAAATTTAACTTCTAAAGAAATAAAATACTTGGTTCTTCGGTACTTTCTTCATTGATGATGTTGATCATTTGGGATGAACCTTTCGGATTGTCTCATTTCACTTGCGAGGATCAAAACTAGAATACCTATAGTGGTGATCCACACATGCTCCAATGTCCTCTGATTGACGCCACTCGCTTTTCAAGTTCTAGTGCGGTGAAGCAAATGTCTTTAGTAGATCGATCTTGATCGCTTATTCTTCGATCTTGAAGAATGTCTCTCATTCTTGAGAGGGAGAGAGGAGAGGAGTTGAGAGAAAATTCCTAACTTGGAATTGCTCTTACATCACAGGTTTCCCATACCTAGCATAATAGACATACCTATTTATTTATTGACATGGAGATTTAGTTATAATATTCAATTGCATAATAGAAATTAAATACATTAATAACCTTAGAGAAAACCCATGCTACATAATAAAAATAGTTGCATCATTATTTGTGGTGTGCCAACTTGTCTAAAACAGAATCATAAATGAAATCCTGTGCCACATAATTATAACAAAATTATTGTTTTTGTGCCAACAAGTTAAATAATTATTTACCATCTTGAAAATAATTATTTTACTATCAGAGCAACCTTAGTCCACTCGAACTCCACTTCTATTTATTTAACTCCCGAAAAAATAAATAAATAAATTATTCTCTTAAATGAATATTTTATTTACAAACTAGTAAATAAATATTTATTAAATGTTAAATAAAATAAATAAATATATTTTTATTCACAATCCTATGAATAAATATTTATTTAATTTATGCAATAATTTTAACTTGAATAAAATTATTCCACTATATTGAGAATAATATTTATTAATTAAATTCAAATAGAATTTAATCAAGACCACCAGAAACACTTAATGTGTGACCCTCTAGGATTCTTTCTTGTTGCCATTAGGTGGTCTTACCTAAAGTCCAAGAGTACTATTTAAAAATGGGTCAAGGCACCCAAGAGAAAGAACTTGAATTAACAACAATGAAATCCACATACAAATGCTCACTGTGTAATATAGTCCCTTTATCTCAATATCTCATCAATCTGGTTTCATGATAGTGTCATCAACCTTTATGCTTGATATGTCATTCTTTGACTACCTGAAATAAAATTGTCGTTTACACCATGGACATGGAATTTCATGCGATGTTTATATTTCAATCAAAGGGCTGAGATACCAAATTCCATAAATAAAAGGGACAAATCCTTCCTCGACTTATCTCCAAATCCATTTTTTTGTTATTTTTAAAGACAATTTATGGAATAGTGGTTACCTCACAATCAATTGAATGCTAACAAAAAAACCATACTGATACAAAATTGAAATTCAAAGATACATCCAAAAAAACCATATTTGAAATTCAAAGGGCTCCCCACACATACCCATCACCACCTAAGCACCATGATCCATGAAATCTTGAGCAGTGAGAAACCTCGAGTCGTGCCCCCAGACTGATCAAACATTCATCATCACCGATCGCCAGTGAGAACTCAATGGTCGACATCCCACCGCATCACCAATACAGAAGAACCAGCCCTGTAAAAATGACACCACCAATCTTGACACCGCCGTGGACTATCGACGGCCTCCACCACAACCAGAAACGACACCTAAAACTAGACACCAATTGACATCATCCCAAACAGGTATCAACCAGATTGAGCCCTCGCAGAAAAAAACCCTAAATACCTTCACATATGGATTTAAGAAGAAACATAAGACAAATATAGAAATCTAGAAACTTCTCTGTGATGTTGTCGAAGCCAACTATGAACATCCCCATCATCAATGCACTCACGCCTGGAATGCTTCCGTCTGCCAAACCACACACCCAAAACCTCTTCTTACCACCGCTCCTAGTCCTCCTTAGAGAGGTACAGAGGATTGAGAGATTAGAGCAGGTAAAGGGAGGCCGAGGGATCCAAACACGCATCATAGATGATGCAGAAAAACTAGATCCATTAAAGAAAATACAAGCTGACTCAATTTGTGCTTGAAAACCATCGACCACCAAACCGAAAATCCCAAAACCCTGTTGTACCCACCACTACAGATCCGACATAGAGAGGTGTATAAGAACATGATTCCAGAGTAGGGGATGAGAAACCAAGGGCTTCAGAACAACCTTCAACAGTACCAGAAAACCATCCAAGAAAGAAAACAAGCCGCGAATGAGACAAAGGGGGAAGATACCACAAAGAAGTCATCCTAACAGGGCAGGAAGAAGGTATGGTAGGCGAATAGAGGAGAAGAAATGAAAAGGAAGAAGAACAATGCTAAGATGCATCGAAGAACCCATGCCAAAGGTTTCATAAAGAAACCCTAGGGGAATCCAATATTAGGAAGGGTGATTCGGGAGATAAAGGAGCCATCATCATCTTATCCATTAATAACATGTCATTCGTGACACACCCAATGTACCCTACTTCCTTCTAACTGTCTGTGTGGCGATTTTTGTTAGTAAATCAAAGAACATGAGTCATGAAACATATTAAGGATAATTTTAAAGTCTATGGACCATTACACATGCTCGCAAATAGGATTATTCGATGACACCAAAACATGCGGAATTCCTACTGGCGGGTCTATTCTCATAATCTCCCATCTTGGAGATTACCAGGTGAGAACATCATAAGAAGAAGTCTCAGATGCTTATGACTACTCACACATTAAGGTATGTATAATATGTATCCCATCATATTATTCCATCCAATCATAAAACTATATTTAAGAATATTATCATAGCACTTTAAGGTTCTCATCATAGCGGGGAACTGCTATGACCTTGTCAATGCGACAAATACTCTAGGACATTATTACACTATATTCATATAGAACAATGAAAAATATGTAATAAGATGTTTAATATTTAAATATATTAAATATTTATGTAATAAAAGTACAAATAGTTGGTTCTAGGATACAAACTCTTACAAACTCCCACTTGGACTAGAGCCAATTGCTACGACTTTCAGTCTACTAGACCTCACATAATGATCATGTTTCCATTGAGTCAAGGCTTTAGTTAAGGGTTATTCCATGTTGTATTCTATGGAAATAATACTCACTTTAACTTCACCTCTCTGAGAAAAATACCTCAAGATATGATACTTCCGAAGTATGTGCTTCATCCGCTGATGTGACCTTGGCTATTTTGAGAGAGCTACCGCTGTATTATTATCACAATATAGTTTGATGTGATATTTACTACTAGGTATCACATCCAAATCCTAGATGAATCTTTGCATCCATACTACTTCTTTAGCTTCCTCAGAAGCTGCAATATACTTGGAATCTGCTGTAGAATCTACAACCACACTCTGATTTTATCTCTTCCATCTCCCTTCACCTCCATTCAAAGTGAATATGTATCCCATTTTCAACTTCATGTCATCTTGATGAGTCTGGAAATTAGAATCTAGATATCCTCTGATGACTAGTTCCTCATCTCCTCCATAAACCAAGAACATATCATTAGTATGCCTTAGATACTTTAGGATAATCTTGACTACCATCCAATGGCGGTCACCTGGGTCAGCTTAATATCTTCCTACCACACTCAATGCGTAGGAAATATCCAGCCTAGTACATAGCATGGAATACATCATTGACCCAATAACTGATGTGTATGGATTCCTTTAAATTCTCTTTCTTTACTCATTTGTCTGAGGACACATTTTCTTGGAAATATGAATTCCATGTGATACTATAAATAATCCCTTCTTGGATTGTTCCATACTAAATATCTTCAATAACTTGTCAATGTATGTACTTTGAATTAGGCCCATCAATCTCTTGGATATATCATGATGGATCTTGATCCCAAGAATATATGCTACCTCATCCAAGTCCTTCATGGATAATCATTGATTAAACCATGCCTTAACAGACTGTAAGATAGGTATCTCGTTTCTAATAAGTAATATTTCATCAACATATACTATTAGGAAAATGACTACACTCACACTAAAGTGTTCGTATATAAAAGGCTCACATTCATTCTTGATAAAACCAAATTCCGTTATGTCTTTATGAAAACAAATTTTCTATGACCTGGATGCTTTCTTTAATCCATAAATGGATTTTTGTAACTTGTATACCTTATTGGAATCCTTTTGAGTCATAAAAACTTCAGGTTGTATCATGTAGACATCCTACTTAAGGTTCCCGTTAAGGAATACTGTTTTGAAATCCATTTTCCAAATCTCATAGTCATGGTAAGTTATAATGGAAAATAAAATTCTAATGGATTTCAACATTGAAACTAGTGAAAAGGTTTCTTCGTAGTCAATTCCTTGACGTTTCTTGAACCCTTTTGCAACCAATCATGCCTTATAAGCACTTAATTGTCCTTCCATGTCTAGTTTCTTCTTGAATACCCATTTTCAACCAACAATATTTACATCAACTGGATGATCTACCAAAATCTTGAGTTGGTTTTGGTATATGGAATCTATTTCATAATTCATGGCTTCTTGCCACTTGGAAACATCTGTGCCACTTACTACTTCTTTATAGGTTAGAGGATCATTATTATCAACTAATAATGAGTTACCATCCTCGGTTACTAGAAAATAGTATTGTTCCGATTCTTTAACCTCTCTTGTACTCCTATGTAGTTCTTGTGTCTCTGGAATAGTTCTTTCTTCCATGAGGCTTTGTGCAATATGTTCCTATACCAACTCTTATGTACCTTGATCCCCGACTTCATCGAAGTCTATCTCACTCCCATGATCTCTTTTGGAGATGTGATCCCTCTCAAGGAATATGTTGTGTCTTTCCACCATAACATTTTTTATGAGGGGTTGTTTAGGTAATATCCTCTTGTTTCCTTGGGGTATCCTATAAAGGTACCCTTTGTGCCTCAGGGTGCAAGTTTTCTACCTGAAGAGGCCTTAACAAATTCTTCACTTCCCCACACATGTAAATTTTATAACAAGGATTTATTTCCACTCTAAAACTCTTATGGAATACCATTTATTGATTTTGTTGGTACTTGATTTAGTATGTGTGCTGTTGTTTGTAAAGTATATCCCCAAAAGGATAATGGAAGACTTGCATGACTCATCATTGATATCACCATGTCCAACAAGGTACAGTTCCTTCTTTCACTCACACCATTCCACTAGGGCATGTAAGGAGGAGTGAGGGATCCCAAACTCCCATATGTAATCAATGAAGTATTGATTAAGATATTCTCCCCCTCGGTCTGAGTGAAGTTTCTTAATCTTCTTACCAAGCTGGTTCACAAATTCATCCTTTTATTCTTTTAACTTATCAAAAGAATCCGAATTATACCTCATTAAGTAGATATATCCATATCTACAAAAATAATCAGTAAAAGTTATGAAGTATGAGTACCCTCCCCTTTCTTTAACTAGAAATGGTCCACACACATCAGTATGAACCAATTCAAGAAGATATTTATCCCATTCACCTTTCCCACTAAATGGGGATTTGGTCATTTTTCCCTATAAACATTCATGACGTACGACAAGTGGTTTTAGTTCAAAATAATCTAAATATCCATCTTAATGTAACTTTGTCAAGCATTTCTTGCTTACGTGACCTAGACAGTGATGCCAAAGTTGGGTGCGGTATGATTCATGTGAAGTATCTTTGTTATCAATTTCCATTACTTGGTTTGTGTAATCAAATATGTAAAGACCGTTGTATAAATGTGCCCTACCAAAACAAATGATATGTTTGTAAAAGAAGCAACATTCATTTCCAAACTTGAAAAAATACATTTGTATCTAATCTGGATACATAAATAATGTTTTTAGTAACAAATGACACATAATAACAACCCTTTAGCACCAAGATCACCCCAGTTGGAAAGGCGGATTAGGTAATGCTGACTCCAACATGTAAGACTTCCATTCATGGATTAGAATAATCCGAAGGTGTCTAAACCATTCCTAGAAGTTACTGCTGGTGATTATGTTATCTTTATCCAGAATTGATCATAAGGATAGTGTGGTTGAGGATATTGTCATTTTATTTTACAATTAAAAGAGAAGATGATTAGAACTTTCTTGATTTCATTTTATGAGAAATAATTAATTAATTTTATTAAGTCTCCCACTATTTTATCAAGTCCCAATGGTCGATTAGAAATTTCTTGTTTACATTTTATGAAAAATAATAAATTAATTTTATTAAGTCTCCCACTATTTTTTCAAGTCCCAATGGCCCTCACCAATGAACTTGGAATGTCCAGTTATCATGAAATTCTAGTTTCAAGGATCCATATTCCCCTTCTCATAACCCCAACAAGGGTTGGTAAATCTAATTGAAGGTTTTTAGGTAGGCAAGTCTTTGCCAACTGCGGGCTTGCAGCTCCTTGATCCTTTGAGTGGACTCCCCAATCTTGAAATCCTGACTTGGATTTACTCAACACTTGCCTCCAATATTACACCAAGTATATCATGGGATTATCCTCTTAATTTAATATGGTTAAGTCAACCCAAAACCTTTCATAAGGGATTCTTGTATAAAATTAAGTTTCCCAACAAGGGTTGGTCAAACACATAGTTTTATTAAGTCTTTCCCTTAATCAAGTAATAGAAGGCTTAGTCTGACTTAATATTTTTTGAGGGTTTTTTATATCTTATGCATAAATTTTATTATTATCTTTATCACATGATTTTTAATATTAAGTAGAAATTACTTAAGTGATTAACCATGTTTTGATAATATTTATGCACAAGCCTGGTTTATTTTAGTTACATCTTGCATTCTTGTTAGTTTATTAATTATGTGATTGTGACAACACATCCATAATGAAAAACCATGCAACTGATATAAATAAAATAAAGTAAAGGGATTGATCACGAGATTTTCCCTAATGTTTAGTTTATCTAGAAGTTTATAAACTAACCTTGACCTAGGGGAGAAACACCTCTGTGTTTATAGCTTTCCAACTATCCACCTTTGTATCTCCTCAGATTGGTTTCACCTCAGATCTTGAGTTGGACCACCTCCACCAGCTTGGGAGCTCCATCCATTACATATGATTTTTAAACTCACATGCAGGTGAGGGGTAAAAATGGGTTTACATAAAAGAAACCATGGGCATGCATGACCTATATATTAATGAGGAGAGGTGGAGCACATGCCAACAATTAATTTAATAAATAAATTAAAAGGAAACCAATCACACACAAAGGCCTTGGTCTAGATTATGATCACCCACATACATGCAATGAGTTATGCATTTAATAAAACTAGAATTAAATTATTTAATCATTCTTATTAAGAAAAATCATACTCAAATCAATTAATTATTATATTTAATTAGTCAATCCTTTTATCTTAATTATTTTTATGATTTTCCTTAAGACTTTCATCCTTGTACATAAGTGCACCTTGGAGGTAACCTGGTGAATACTCGTTCGAATCTACCCAACATGTATTATATTCACATGCAGTTTTACTCTTATGAAGTATGGAATAAAAGATGTTTCAATGCATAGAGTAACAACCTGTAGTAAAATTTATACATGATATGTAGTTCTAAACATTACACAAACATTAAAGTTCTAATTTTGTGTAATTTGGTAAAGTACACAACGTGTAGTTCTGACTTCACGACATGTACTGCCTTCACCATCTTTTCCGAAGTACACTCCTAGGGACTCGACATGTGAAGTGTACTTCACAAATTTCGGAGTACACAACATGTATAGTGGGATACATTTCATTTTTTCTCTACGTTACACGATTATCGATCAACTTAGTTGTGTATGGGATACACGGTTTGGACCCTGACCTGAAGGGACTACACGCTGTGTGCAGTGGGCCACATGGCATGTAATCTGGTAAGTGTGTGCCTATCTGTCCTAGTTAACATGAGGTGCAGAATTAACTACACCATGTGTAATAAATTCACACAACTTGAGTGATTTACAAATTACTCCCGATGCGCTGGATACGACTATACGACATATAGTCCAGATTACACGACATGTATGGTAGAGAATATGATGTGTAAGTCTGAACACATGGCATGTACTTTCGTTTCACCTGGGAAGAATCATCGCTACCTCCTAATGAGTTCTCAATTTTAATTTTAATCAAAAAATCATTCGTTTCTATGAAATCTGTGAGAAATGAAAAGAGGGAGAATAGATCTCAAAATCCAGATTACAAGAATGATTAACCTTGAATTGAAAAAATAAATTATTAAATTGTAAATCATCAATGAATTATTTAAATAATTATAAAATATAATGACTTCCCTCTGATAATACTTATAGGTTTCGGGTAGAGTGGATGTGCGTTTGGGTCGACGCCTAACTTTAATTTTTACCATGATCAATGATTATTCCAAGATTAATACAAAGATGAATTCCAGTCTCTATGGAATAAAATCAAATATTTAGATAAATAATAATGAGACCCAAAAACTTTAGAGAGGATCTTTCACATCATGGTTATAATTAATTTAAATTTAATTTCTAAAGAAATAAAATACCTGGTTTTTCGATACTTTCTTCATTGATGATGTTGATCGTATCGGATGACCCTTTTAGATTGTCTTGTTGCGCTTGTGAGGATCTAAACCAAAATAACTATAGAGGTTATCCACACATGATCTAATGGTCTTCGATTGACGCCGATCTCTTTATGGGTGCTCATGCAGTGAATCAAATGTCTTGCATTGATCGATCTTGATCGCCTGTTCCTTGATCTTGAAGAATGTGTCTCATTCTTGAGAGGGAGAGAGGAGAGGATTCAAGATAAAATTACTAACTTGGAATTTCTCTTGCATCATAGGTTTCTCGTACCTATCACAATAAGTGTACTTGTCTATTTATTGACATGGGGATTCAGCTATAATATTCAATTGAGTAACAACAATTAATTACATTAATAACCTTAGAGAAAACCCATGCTACATAATAAAAATAACCGCGTTATTATTTGTGGTGTGCCAACTTGCACCAAACGGAATCATAAATTAAATCCCATTCCATATAATTATAAAAAAATTATTATTATTTTTCTTTGTTCCAACTAGTTAAATAATTATTTATCATCTTTCAAATAATTATTTTACTACCGGACCAACCTTGGTCCTCTTGAACTCCACTTACATTTATTTAACACCTGAATAAATAAATAAATAAATTATTATCTTAAATAAATATTTTATTAACAAACTAGTAAATAAATATTTATTAAATGTTCAATAAAATAAATAAATATATTTTTATTCACAATCCCATGAATAAATATTTATTTAATTTATGAAAAAATTTGAACTTGAATAAAAGTATTCCATTATCTTGAGAATAATGTTTATTAATTAATTTCAAAAAGAATTTAATCGAGACCACCAGAAACACTTAGTGTGTAACCCTCTAGGATTTTTTCTCATTGGCATTAGACGGGCTTGCCTAAAGTCCAAGAGTACTGTCTAGCAACAGGTCAAGGCACCCAAGAGAAAGAACTTAAAGTCGCAACAATAACATCGACATACAAATGCTCACTGTTTAATATAGTACCTTTATCTCAATACCTCATCAAGATGGTTTTATGATAGTGTCATCAACCTTTATGCTTGATATGTCATTCTTTGACTACCTAAAATAAAATCATAATTTACACCATGGACATAGAATTTTGTGCGACGGTTCTATTTAAATCAAAAGGGATGAGATACCAACTTCTATAAATGGAAGGGACAAATCCTTCTTGGCTTATCCATTAATAACATGTCATTCGTGATGCACCCAACGTACCCTACTTCCTGCCAACTGTCTATGTGATGATTTTCATCAGTAAATCAAAGTGTGTAAGTCATGAAATGTATTAATGATAATATTAAAGTCCAAGGACCATTACACACACTCATATATAGGAATATCCGATGACACAAAAACATGTGTAATTCCTATTGGTGGGTCTATTCTCATAATCTCCCATATTAGAGATTACCAAGTGCAAACTTCATGAGAAGAAGTCTCATATTATTATGAGTATTCGCACCTAACGATCTATATACTATGTGTCCCATCATAGTATGTCATCCCACCACAGAATTATATTTAAGAATATTGTCATAGAACTTCAAGGTTCTCATCATAAAGTGGAACTGCTATGACCTTGTCAATACAAAAAATAATCAAGGACATTATTACACTATATTCATGAATAACAATGAACAATATGTAATAAGATGTTTAATATTTAAATATATTAAATATTCATGTAATCAAAGTACAAAAAATTGGTTATTAGACACCAAATATTACAAATAGGATAATCAACCATATAATTCCAAAATATGGAAGGCGAGTTTAGAAATCCAATACCTCAATAAAATCTTTGATGCTCACAATGAAGTCATAGAGAAAAAGAAGATAGTTACGAGACCCAAAACACAAAAAAGAAACCTTAATCAGTATTGGATAAAAAAAGGGATCTATAGAAGACAAGTATCAAGGACAATAAAGGGAACTAAAAGGTATTCCAAAAAGACAAATAAGGTTTCTCAAGGTCAAGAGAAATAATAGAAAAAGAATGGGATTCAGAGGAGCTCTCAAATTTATATCTTCTTTGGAAAACATTGTGTCATGGAATGATGGGACATCTCCATGTCATGAAGGGGATATCACCAAATGATCTTCAAAATATTGTTGTGTATCTTATGATATCCCTATATTTAAATCCTGATCAAAATCCTTAAACTAATTTGAACAAGGGAGGGTTTCACCATGAACAAAACACCATGGCGTAATGACGTCCAAAGAAAAAACACTAAAAATAGACCACTAGGTCCATGTGTTGTTATAGAGGTGGAGGGACGGTGGCAAAAAAACTACCAAAACCTCCAAATTCATCCTTTAGACTTTAAACCATGTTAGGAAAGTTCCACTCAGTGTAGGAAATTTTTGGAAAACATCACCAAATAGCCAGGTCACTCATGTTGTGACCTAAATAGTCAGACCACAACTTTCTTTACTCGTTTAAAAAATTTGGGTTCTAATAGAACCTATTATCCTTTAAAATTATTATAACACATCCAACACCTAAAACACACAACATAATAATCCATAAGGATATTGGTCATTACATTAGATGACTCTCAAATGATTTTTCCCTTGAGAATCAAAACCAAACCTAAAAAGAAACCAAAACTTCCACCCCCAAAACTTCCCTAAGAGATACCTCCCAAATAGAACAATCTCTTCACCATTAATAGAACCCAAACGTAGAATCTACCACCCCAAATCCCAACAAAATCCCTATCATCTACTCCTTTCACCTTGTCCATATTCTAAAATAGTTATGATTTGAAACCAACCATGCTAGCAATCTGAAAATATTTGAAAAAGAACACTAAGAATTTGAAATGAAAACATAAGTACACCAACTTTTAAATTTTAATTTACACACACTTTAAAAAAACTAATTTAAAATCCACTGTAAGGATTTTTGTAGAAGGATCATGTTTACTCTTGGACCCCCCAACAACTAAATATATTCTTAAGATTGAGAAACACATTGAATCTTAGGGAATTCATACAAAATTTTCCCCATAATATTACTCCATAAATAAATCAACTAACCAATCTTAGGACACCTAGATCTACTCAACCCCAAGGCACTAAGCCAAACTATATCTATAGAACATCACTTCTCTCTCTACTTCTATAAACCCAAATACTTTTAGTTTAGAGCTTTAATCTCAACCATCCTAACTACTCGAGAGGGGCATTAACTAGAACCCTTCATCATCAATAAACCTATATCACTAATCTATACTCCATTGATCACAATTTCCCAATAACACAACTGAAAGGGTATTATAGAACCCTAGATATCCATCCTCATGGAAGTCTCAAAAATTTATACTTTTTATCTCTCATTTGGAAGAAAACATAGAAAACAACTAATTATCTTCATAAAATGGGTCCCAAAGTTATGAACACTCTTATACCCTTACTGAATCCATTGATTATCTATCATATAATATTGAATCTTTAATTATTAAATGAAATAATTCATGAATAATTCAAGAAATACCTTCCATAACATGTCTTCTAGGTTACAACATATCATCTCCCATCATATTCAAGATTCATTATGAAATGGTATAACCACTAATATAACTCAGAATTAATCTAGAGTCTTCACTAACCCAAATAAAAATTTAACCTCCTTTAACCAATTCTCAATAATGGGGTTGTAGGCCCTTTCTAAGGAACTTTGGTACCTCCTGTTGATGAAATTTCAATAGTGATCTATCCAATAGTTTAATAGTCATAGAATACTAGATACATATATACATTACATTTGAAAACATATGATACAACATGAATATATTATGATAAAATTATTATTCCTTCTATCATATCCCTAAAAATTACACATAGTCCCCCACTAGTTTTTTTAAAGAAAGGAAAAAAATAAGGGTGAGCTCATAAGCTCAGTAAAGAGTAGCATAAAGTGGAAACTTTCATAACATAAACATATAATAAGTGATATGGTAGGAATAAATGAACAACATGAAGTCATAATCAATTGAAACTGAGGAAATTTTATATCCATGATAATAAATGAAAATATGGATAACAATAATGTGTATTTCTATGACTAAATCCCTTAATCAACTTACAAGCTATGTAGTATCATCAAAGTAACACAAAGTTCCCTCATCAAAGAAATATCAAGGTGAGGACACTTTCAATATATTGAGTTATCAATGGAATATAGTAATTTGGTTCAATAACTTTTATTAGTAGGAGACCAAATAAATGGTAGGAAAAATCATTTATCATGTTTCATTAAGAGTGTGTGAATATTCCAAAGCATATCCCTTATGAGTGTATCTCTAGGTGTGTGGTCTTTGGCCCACTCATCATGAATCAGGGTGATGATTGAGTTAATTTCCAATACATAATTTTCAGGTTGATTACCAATAAGTTCATATGTTTCATAGTTTCACCCAATTTCTAGTATCCATAGAGGTATGTATTTTCTAGGAAATTATACACACTTTTACTTCACCAGAACTTAAGATGGTTTTCCACCATTGAAAATATTGAGTTTTATAATGAATTTGGTAACTCTTGAATCAAAAGAATATGAGGGAGGGATACACATATATAATTTTAAATCCCATAAATTTATTTTTTAATATGTCAAAAAATCTTCCATGGAAATTTATGCCCAACACAAAATAAAATATGTGTTGAATATAACTTGAGTCCAAAAGAATGAAAATTGAGACAGAAAATCCCCACATATGGATTGGGTATCAATTTAATCAAAACCATTTGAAATATATAGATTAAAATAGATCTATAAATTCCATGAATAAATTCATTTAATTATACAATATCTCATATAGTTAGTCTATACACCACATAAAGAAAGTTAGGTGCATAATACCAAACATGTCCCAAAGAGAGTAATTTGAGATGAAAAACCCTTTCTCTTATCTTGACATATATGAAAGTTCTTTAAACTATGGTATCAAAATCATATATATCTTAATAACTTAATTCATAACCTTACTCATATATATTTTCATTCATTCTCTTTATAAATAGTCATTATCTATATGAATTCTTCTAATTTCCCACATCATGTGTTTATATTTTCATAATAGTGGTGTTTTTATTCATTATTCTCCTAGTTTTCATCATTAGTAGGTCATTAAAGTTACTATTATGGATTATTTATAATAATTTAAGATGTTTTAAATTCATTTCATGAGTGTTTTAGTCTTTAGCCTTGAATATGAAATCAATAACATGCCTGTTTCGGTGATTCTTAATGATCGAAGGGTGATTTATTAATTGATTAATTAAATTTTGATATAATATCTAAAAAAATAATTATTTAAACATTTATATTATATTATATCAGTTATTATTTTCCCATAGTCATTCATGATATAAATTCATATTATTGTTCAATTAGTTGGTTAAATCGAACCAAACATGAACATACCCTGATTTAATAAATGATTATGAGGTGGTTTTGTTGTAACATCATTATATCAAAAGAATAATGATCTTAATTATTTAGTGTTTATTAGTGTGGCATATTGAAATTAGGTATTAATTATAATAATAAGTAATGGATATGAAAATAATGTTCAATTTGAATAAAATGTTGTCCTCTTATTACACATATTTAAAATAATTAAATTAATGATGATTTTTTTGATCGTATAATTAATAGGTTCTCTAATTTCCATACCAAAACATTAATGATATCATAATTTTCATATTTATACTTTAATACCATCTTTATATCTATCCTTGTAAGGCGGTGATAGAAATCGAAACACATTGTGTCGTGAATGCAGTAGTTCGTACAACACATGAAAAATGATTTTGTTTTTCTTAATGGATAAGGTATATGAATAAACCATGATAATTCATTTAATATGGTATCATTATAGTATATAAATGATACTAATATAATTATATTAAGTTAAGTTGGAAATGATAATGGAATATGTTTTGAAGGGGGGGGGGGGTGAAAAGACTAGATTAAAAATTCTTAAATAAATAAATTTTTTTCACCAAGACACCAAATATTATATTAAAAAAATAAAGGATTAAAAAACTCTAAATGATGAAATCTTTTTAAAATAATTATCATAAAATGGAATAATATCACCAGGAAGGTCAACCAGCCATGTTATGTCCTGGTTAACTCCCCTATTAGCAAGATTGTCCTCTACCCTCTTGGATTTGCGGAAGGTGTGAGTGACAATGTAACTGATCTCCAAGAATGAACGAAGACAATTCATCCATCGGGTTGTAAGAGGCCAAGAAAGATGTACCACTTCATTCCACATGGCCTAGACAATCGTGGTTGAATAACTTCAATCCAAATATTTTTCCAGCCCTGTTGTTTGGCGAAGGAAACAACCTGTATCACACTTAACATTTTATATTATAGGGATGATGTGATTCCACAGATACCATAGAAATAACTAAGGAATTTCCCAAGGTGGTTCTTGAAGATAGCACCGCAACTCGAGTGTCCTGGATTTCCCTTAGAGGCGCCATCCACATTCAATTTAATCCAACCTAGGAGAGGGTCTTTCCAGAACACTTCAAATGTCTGCCTAGGATGACTATAGATACTGTCAATCCGCAGAAAGAGAAGAATCTCAAAGTCTTTGATAGAGTTGTCACAACAATCCCTCTGAATTGAGGCAGCTTCCTAAATAGAAATGAGGATCCGCATCCGACTTGTAATTAAACTAAATGAGGCATTATTATAAATGAGGGAATTTCTATCATATCAGATCACATGAAGAATATCCGCAATAGAAGCTAAGAAAATATTTTTAATTTGTGGAGAGGTTTAGATTTCCACATAGTGTGTTAACTACAAGCTGAGTGAGTCAATCAGAAGCCATCTAAAATCAAACTACTCTTTCTAGTGGAAGAATAACTAATAAACCTAGATTTTGTATGAGGATTCAAAACTCAATTACAACACTGAATTTAGACTATGAGAGTCACAACCTGAATAGTTTCAATTTTAGAACCCAAGAGTCATAACCTGAGAAAAGAAAATAATAATTATTTTGTATATAAAATCATAAATAGAAAAGTTAGAGTATGTGAGAGATGGGAAGAAGTGTTACAAAAACAAGAAATTAGGATGAAGTAGAAGATAAATTAAGGAAGCATAGGTATTGGTTATTTATTATATTATTAGCTTGATTGTATAATCAATTTAGAAGAATAAGTCATAGAAGTTTTTTCCCAGACCTTGAGAGATTGTCCAACAATAGAAAGAATTGACCACATAGACAAAATGTATAGAACTTCACAGTTCTGTGTAAATATATTTTGATTATCAAAATTCCATGTTCTTGTAAATGTTTTCTTTTAAATGCATCATGATGCCTTTAAATAGGACCTATAAAAACTAACAAGCCAATCTACAACCAGGTAAAGTAATTCAAATTCAAGTTGCACAATTATCCATGAGAGGGATAATTATCATTCCAAAATAATCATAAAAAAATCATTTGAATCCAAAACATAAAGACCAATTCAAACTAATTTGAATTAATCATTAAATAATTAGATAGTATCCATAAAAATACGTCAAAGAAATTCCATAAATATCATAAAATAATTTAACTATTTAAATTTTAAAAGACTCTAATTTCATGCAGCATTTAATTATTTAAAAATTAATAATTACACTGTAATAAATACAACAAAATAAATTTTAATAGTTTCTATGTTACTAAATATTAATTTAGAAAAAAATAACACAAAGAAATCAAGTCAAAATATAAATACTTAAATATTGGAAATATATGTTGTATGTATACACATGTATAAAAAATAAATCAAATTATATTTGAGAACTGATTAAAATATTATAATAACACTTCTAATGGATTTTATATAATATATATATATATATATATATATATATTAATTTTAGAAATCAATAAAATAATTAAAACAATTAAAATAAGCATGTAGTTAATCATATTATCAAAAATGAAGAAAAAAAAGTGCGTGATAAAAATCATAGATTTGAGAAAAAAAATAAAGTATTGAATTGACCGTAAGCACCGACTGGTCTTGAGGTTTCAATACCGGCCATGAGAATATTATAATGTGTGGTCACTTTAATTATCATGCCTTCAAAGCATGTGGTCAATTCAAGTAGTCATGCAGTTACTATATTGACTATGTGAAAATTGAAACATGCCATCACTTAATATATTGTGCACTCAGTATACTAACTATTAATGTACTGTCAGTTGAAATATCATTGTGTGGTAGGTATAGTTACTTTGAGAATAAAAAATAATGTGTGTTAGCTTTAATTACTATGTGAAGTAGCAATTCATGTGGCATATCATATCACATCAAGTTACTATAAAAAGATTTTGCAATATTAAAGTATAAAGGAGCTTAATCCTTTTCCAGGTGAGTGAAAACATGATGGAGGATCATTCTATATAAAAGATGTGATAAATTTCATGTGATGAGTGGCTAATAGTGAAATAGAGAACCTCCCACTGCACTATGCAAGGTAAAGGCAAGGGTGCGACCAATATTCTATTGAGCTATGTAGAATAGAAGTAATGTGAAGAAGGAATGGGAAGTCCTATTCAAATATTGAAAAAAAACTATACAAATATGAAAACATGATGTAGACACTTGAAATAAATAGAGATTCACTGCATATTTTCTTTCTATAAAATGTGAAAGATAAAGTGAGCGGTGGAATAGTTCTTCACATGGTAACTAAAAAACACAAAATGCGGTCACTTCTCCAACATGTGGCCCCATCCAAAAATATCATGCAGTAAATTCAAAATGTGATTCATGGTCACTTGAACTAAAAAACACAGTAGGTTTTAAGTCACGAGGTGACTATAAAAATGAACATGTAGTAACTGAATTCCTGTTCTCTTACAAAGTTCATCTATTTTTTTAAGGAACTAAATAATAGAATTATAATTCAATTATATTTAATTATATGTAGATAAAATAAATATATTTCCAATAGATTAGATAAAACTTAAATCCAACTTATATATCAAGATATATCATTTAAAAACTATAGAAATTATTATCTCAAAGATGTAGAAAAAATCACTGGAATATTGTAAAAAATCATCCATTTTTTGTGTATCTAAATGGTACATTCATCATTTCATTTGGTTTAATTAAATGTCAATAAATTTATTATATTTACATATAAATAAACGACATGTGGTTATGAGGTCTATCACTAGATTTATCAATGAAAAACAAAAGATATTCTATTCTAGAAATTGTAGAATTCCATAACAATAATAGTGATTTTGGGAATTTTTTAGAGCACTAAAATAATTATTTAATAATTACACATAGTTTTATGAAATGTAAATAAATGAATTATCTATAAAAAAAATTTCAAAAATATTTGAGCTATATAGCTCTAGTTATAATAGAATAACTAAATAAAAATTTAAACTGAAAAGGTTGTATAACCAAAAGCATACAATAAGTTCGGATGAAAAGTTCCAACACTTAGAGATTAAATTAGACTTTGTTATAGTTGAATAAAATGTAAATAATTTTACTATATTTGTTATTAAATATGATTTATAAATTTCTAAACATTATAACTCAAGATATAATAAAAATACAGTGAGTTAGTAAAAATTTATTTCCATAAAAAATGATTAACATAAAAATATTGTTTGAGGGATTAGAATATTTAAAAATATATTATAAAAAAAGAAAAAAAACTCCCAAAAAACTCCTACATTTTGAAAATTAAAAATATGAACAAGATTTTATAAATTTCTCCCTATTTTTTAATTCTTAAATAATAAAATATTCATAAATATAAAAAAACAGATTGAAAAAGTACCCCAAAATAAATGAATATTAAGGTAAGTTAAAAATATAATATAAAATTTTCAAACTAAGTTTATAACATACCAAGGAAAATTTTAATTTTCCCAAATTTTGAAAAATCTAATGGTTTGGTAAAAATATCTTCCAGTTGGTTTTTTGTTGTAATATATTCAAGAATAATATCATCTTTATTAACATAATCTCAAAGAAAATGAAATCGCATTCTTATATGCTTAGTTCTAGAATTAATTAATGGGTTTTTTGAAATAGAAGTTGAAGAGGAATTATCAAAATAAATATGTTTCTTTTCCAAAGTAAAATTATATTTATAAAAAGTATGTTTGATCCATAAATATTGAGAACAAAAAGATGCAACAAAGTTATGATCAATTTTAGTAGTTGACAAAGAAAAAGAGTTTTGTTTTCTTGAACTCTAAGAAACTATTTTTTCACCAAGAAAGTGACACATACCTAAGGTTCTTTTTCTATCAAGTCAATATCATCCAAAATCAGATTCAAATTAACAATTCAAATCAAAACAATTTTTTCCAGAATAATATAATCCATAAGTAATTGTTCCTTTAATATATCTAAAAATACATTTAACAACCTTTAAGTGAGAATCCTTAGTATCATATTTAAATCTAGCACATAAATATACACTAAAAATTATATCAGGTCTAAAAGAAGTTAAATACAATCAAATTGAAATCATACTTCTAAATAATTTTGAATGTAAAATTTTTCCATAAACACCAGATTCTAAATTACAACTATCAATCTTAGGGGTTTCAAAAGTTTTACAAGAATAAATATCAAAACATATGACTAAATTATTAGAATATTTTTATTGATTAAAAAAAAATACATTGTTACTTAATTAATATATGATAATTCAATTGTGTTTTAATCCTTTAATATATAAAACATTAGATATACATGTATAATTCAAAATACCTACATTACTAAAACCTTTTCTTTTTTCCTTTAGAATTATTTCCAAATGTAACAGTGCCTATATCATATTTATTCTTAGTGATAAAATTTTATGGGACTCTGATCATATTTCTAGTGTATACACTTTCCATGTACCATATGTCATTATTGAGACATCAAAGGTATTTTTCTTACAGAAATCAATTACTTGAAATTTTTAGTATCCAAGCTACTTTGGGTCTAATAAAATTATAAAAAAATTATTAAGTACCGGTAAAGGATTTAAATAATTATTTTATTGTACTATAGATAAAAAATATTTAAAAATTCGAGTCTTTGTAAATCACAAAGACTATTTGAATCTAAGATAACAATAATTTTTATAGTGACCTTTCACGACACATTGAAAACATATAACAATATAAGTACATCCATTTTTACTTTTAACAAAATGATTTTTATAAATTGGTGGTAATATTATATTTTGAGAAATACCAATTTTTTTTATTTTTTTTATTCAAAGACACCATCTTATGATATTTTCTATGAACTTGAAATAAAAGCATACAAATATTGCTCAAGACTTTCGAATTCCTTTTTCAAAATTTCATTCAAATCTTGAGTAGATTTAAAATCACCATAAACTTTAGAATGGGTATCATAAGAATAATTCCTTAATTTTTCATACTCTTATAAAATCACTTTATTTTTAGAAACAAGTTTCTCATTATATTATTTAATATTATTATAAAAATTAGTATATTTGAAAATATCTTTTCTAAATCTTTCAATTTATTAATTTAAATTAGATACATTCATATTTATATAATCATAGTTATAATCATAATATATAGATTAAAATATTTAATCACTAACCTCATTCATAAAATCCATAAAGCATAAGTTATCATATTATTTATCATTTACAGGTTGTTCATTAGAATCACTTTCTTCAAAATAAATCTAACTAGTTTTCAATACCTTTTACCCTTATTTTTATATTTGTATTTATTATTTAGTATTAGATATTCTCAATTGATATACCATTTATCCACTCAAAATAAGTAACATATGAAGCTTTATAATTAGTACTAACTTTCTTATCTCCCTTGTGTGTTTAATTTTCAGAGTTTCTTCTAAATCAGTTCTTGAATCCTTTCTTTTTCATTTGTTTATATAATCTGGTCACAATATAAGACATATATTATTTTTTACTATACTATAGTTAATAATCAAAAGATTCAGTAGAAAAAAAATTTATAGATTTAAATGATACACCTTTTAGTTTTTGTTGTCTCCACTTCAGTGATGTTCTTCGATTCCAGTATATACTGAAGTAGTGATCCAATCAATTCATCAAGAGTATACTCTTTGAAACTATTTATTTTTCAATGGATACCATCTTTGAATTACATTTATTCATATGTTCTCTTAGGAATTGTTTAATAAGTACTGAATTTTGAAATGTTTCTCAAAGGGAATTTATTCTATTCATAATGCCCATGAATCGGTGGAAAATTTGGTTCATAGTTCCATATTCACCCATCTTGAAGTTTGGTACTCATCTTAAAGCATTCTAACCTTATTTTTAATCAATTTATATAAGATAAGGTGTGTAAATTGTGAAATATTTCATATCTAATGTGTTTTATTACAGATAGAAACATGAATAAACACACTTTTGTTAATATATGAATACAAAATATTCACACCATTGTAATTTAAATCATATCTAGTAGCATAGTTTCCTATAAGAGTATTAGGGGTCATCTTATAGTAGTTTTTATAATTTTTTCAAGACTGGAGAGTGCTCTATGATTTACTTCTTGAGGTATGCCTCCCTTCTAGATTTTTAGTAATCATAATTGTTTCCATCAAAGTGAGGTGGATTTTGAAAAATCCAAGCATTATTTATGTCTATTCCTTACAAATTAATGATATTTACCTTAGAATACTAGGTCTAGGAATGGGTTATTTTAATAAAATATAAAAAAATAAATTCCTAATAGATCCAACCTTTGACACCAGTTGTTGGTATTAGTAACTAAAAAACATAACTAAATAGAAAATTCCAAAAAAGGTCACCCTATGATACCAATTGTTAGGTCAGAAAGGGTAATCTAATATGGTCTAGAGGGGGGTTAATAGTCCAAATTAAAAATTATTAAATAAATATATTAATTATCTAAATTTATTATTAAATTTAATTAAAATAAATAATTAAAAGTGGAGAAATAAAATAAAGAAAATAATATAAAGATATTTTTTATAGTAGTTCGGTCCATAGTGGAACTATTCTACCCTTGTACCAGTATACTCAGTGAGAGATATTTTGTTCACTAACATGATTTTTGAAGGGGAATCATAACATGATTACAAACTACTTTTTCTATTGTAATAATTTCTAAGACACATTTCTTTTATTTGGTGAGTCACAACCCAATTACTACACTGACTTTAGACTATGGGAGTTACAACCCAAATAGTCCTAAATTTAGAATCCAGAAGTTTCAACTTGAGGAAAGAAAATAAGAATGATTTTTTATGTAAAATAATAAACATAAAAGTGAGAGTATGTGATATATGGGAATAAGTGTTATAGAAATAAGAAACTAGGATGAAGTAGAAGATAAAAAAGGAATCACAAGTATTGGTTCTTGAGTATTTGATCTGCTTGATTGACTCATTAAGGTAGAATAAGAAGTCTTATAAGTTTTTGTTTAGAACTTGAGAGATCGTACAGTGGCAGAAAAAATTGATCACACACACATAATACACAACAATTCATAGTTTTGAGTAAATATATTTTGATTTTTGAAAGTTCATGTTCTTGTAATTGTTGTGTTTTGAATTCATCCCAAAGCATGTAAATAGGATCTATAAAAACTAACAATCCATTATCAAACTGGGTAAAGCAATACACATCAAAATTAAATAATTATCTAAGTGAGATAAAATTATTATTTTGGAATAATCATAAAAAAAATTGTTTGAATTAAAAAATTAAAGACTATATCAAACTAATTTTAATTACCTATTAAATAATTCAAATAGTGTCCAAGAAAATAGGTCAAATAAATTCCATAAATAAAATTTAAAAGGATTTATAATTTCATGCAGTGAATGATTATTTAAAAATAATAATTATACTTCATTAAAAACTATAAATAATCATTCACTGCATGAAATTAGAAATCCTTTTAAAATTTATTTATGGAATTTATTTGACCTATTTTCTTGGACACTGTTTGAATTATTTAATAGGTAATTAAAATTAGTTTGATATAGTCTTTAAGTTTTTAATTCAAACAATTTTTGTTATGATTATTCCAAAATAATAATTTTATCTCACCTATATAATTAAAAGGCTTTCTAATTTCATGCAGTGAATGATTATTTAAAAAAATTAATTATACTTAATTAAATACTATAAAATAATTTTTCATAAATTCCATGTTAAAAAGTATTAATTTATAAAATAATAACATAAATAAATCAAATCAAAATATAAAAACTTAAATATTGGAAATATATGTTGTATGTATACATGTTTTTAAACAATAAATCAAATTACACTTTATAAATTATTAATATAATATAAGAACATTTCACATGAATTTTATATAATATATATGAATTTTAGAAATCAATAAAATACTTAAAACAATTAAAATAAGCATACATTTAATCATATTATCAAAAATGAATAAAAACAAAGCATGCTAAAAATTACAAATTTATGAAAAAAATGTATACAACAGACCATGAGTACTGAGTGGTATTATGGTTTGAATACTAACTATGAGAATATTATAATGTGTGGTCACTTTACTTACCATACCTTCAAAGCGTACAGTTGGTTCAAGTATCCATGAAGTTAACATACAAACTGTGTGAAAAATGAAACGTGTGATCACTTAATATGTCACGCGGTCGCTATACTGACTATGGATGTATAGGTAGTTGAAATATCATTATGTGGTAGGTATAATTATCATGAGAATAAAAATAAGGTGTGGTAGCTTTAGTTACCATGTGAGATAACACTTCAAGTAGAATATCATTTAACATTAAGTTATTATAAAAATATTTCACAATCATTAATTATAAAGAAGATTTATCCTTTTCTTGGTGTGAATTACTATGATAGAGAATCAAGCTATATATACAATATGATAAACTGCATGTGATGAGTGGCTAAGAGTGAAATGAAGAAACTCTCGTTTCACTATGTAAGGTGGAGTTAAGGGTGTGGCCAACATGATATGTAGTTTTGAGGAATAGAAATAACATAAAGGTTGAAGGGTTATCCTATTAAAATGTTTCAACCACACTATTCATCTATGAAAGTGTGGTGTATCCACTTGAAAAAATAGAGATTCACTGTATATTTTGTACTGTTAAATGTGAAAGACAGAGTGAGAGGGGAATTGGATCTCTATGTGGTAACTAAAAAACACAACTTGTGGTCACTTAAAAAATATCATTTAGAAAAATTAAAAATTGATTCTTGGTCACTAGAACTAAAACTCATGGTAGGTTTTTTTTCAGACGGTAACTATAAAAATGAATATACAACAACTGAATTATTTTTTTCTCAATTTTTTTTTCAATTTTTTGGAGGCACTAAACTATAGAATTATAATTTTATGAAATTAAATTAATTGTATATAAAATAAATATATTTCCAAAAAATTAAATAACAATTAAATATAACTTATATATCAAGATATATCATTGAAAACCTGTAGAAAATATTATCTCAAGGCTACAGAAAAAATAAATGGAATATTACAGAACTTGGACCATTTTTTAGAGTATCTAAATGAAACTTTCATACTTTTATTGAGTTTAATAAAATGTATATAAATTTATTATATTTCTATATCAATAAATAGTGTGAGATTCTAAGGTCTATAATTATAGTTATGAATGAAAAAAAATGATATTCAATTCTGGAAATTGTAGAATTCCATAACTATAGCAGTGACATTGCAAATTTTTTATATAAAATAAACAATGATTTATGACTTAAAAATTAGTTTAATGAAATGTTAATTTATGAATTATATAAAAAATCAAATAGGTTTCGTGAATATATGAGCTATATAACTCTAGTAATAATGGAATAACTAAATAAAACTTTAAACTGAAAAAAAGTTTCATAACCAAAAAAATGCAGTAAGTTCAGAACAAAAGTGTCAATACTTAGAGATTGAGTTATACGTTCTCATAGTTTAATAAAATACAAATAATTTTACAATATTTTAAATGAAATATGAGTTATAAAATTATAAAAACTATAACTCAATATATAATAAAAATGCAGTGAGTTAGTAAAATGTGATTTCTAGAAAAAATGATTAACATAAAATATTTTTTGAGGGATTGTAATATTCAAAAAAATTACTCCATATTATTGTGGATAGAATAGACTTTAATGAAGATAATTAAGAGAAAAATCTAATTAGTTGATAGTACTCATGTCTGGGACTTGAATTTTACTTGGAAGTCTCCTTATAAATTAATGTCTTATGCTAACTAATGGTGAGAAAAATAATTTGAACTTCAGAGAGGGTTATAGGAGGTTAAAAATGATAGAGTTTCATGAAGAAATTTTAATGATAGGTGAGACTTGAAGTGGTGGGAGTGTTACCCTTTTATAAGTGAAGGTAAGGGTAGTTTTGGGAGTATCCCTTACATTTTCAGTAATATAAAGTTATTGTTCAAGGTTCAAAGGAAAAAAATGGATAAAAGAGGTGGGGATAGTGAGTGTGGAGGTAAAATCACCTCAAAAACTCTTTTTTCAGACAAATTTGATCATTTTATGGATTTATTTTTAACTTTTAACTTTTACCCTAATTTACTTTTATGTTGGTAATTAATTTCTAACCTTAGTAACTAATTTTAATGACAAATAATTAAGATTGAAACTTTTACCTAATTTTATAATTATAATTTCAAAATTTAAAATTATTTTTTCAAATAAAATTTCTTATGGTTTACAAGTTTTCTTTTAAAATATACACACATAATCATGTAAAAATAGTTTTTTAAAAAATAAAATTTTTATGATTTAAATTTACATATAAGATTAAATCATATCAGATACTAATTTTAATAACATAAATTAATTTATTACAAAAAAATAAAGGATATTAAATTTAAATCCAATCCTAAACTAAATACCCCTTGAAAATACTTGATTCAAATAAAAGAACAAAAATAGTTTTTTTTATTAAAGTAACATTTTAATTAATTCTAAAAATGTTAGACATAGGATTTATAAGTTCATAGAATATTTAAAAATGAATATTTTTATTAATTAAATCTATAGTTGATTACTTAATTTTTTTAACTTATAATTCATTATTATATAAGTATAAATTCATCAAAATTACAAGTTTTGTGAAAAATGGTTTTTTCGACTAAAAATCAACCTTTTAAGAAAAAACTCAAAAAATCATACTGAGTTAATTTTGTTTTTATGGATTAAAAAATGAATTTATTTTTGTCAATTTAAAATTCTAAAAATTAAATATTAAATTTAGTCTTAAATAATGGCTCTTTAGAGTGTGATAATTTAGGATATGGTGTTTACCTGTTACAGTAGGGTCTCGAGTATTACATTCCCCCCTTAAATAATTTCATTCTTGATATTGGGGTATATATCAACTATTGAAAAAATTTGGATATTAATTCCTCATAGATTATTCAGGATCCCAATTTTCCTCTTACATTTTTTGATTTTTCTAAAGGACTTTCACCAATTAAGTTGTTCGATTTTGTAACATTTTCTCTCCAGTGTCAAGGATCTAGACAAGATTATCAATATAAGAAAAGTTGAGATAAAAATATATTCCCTTATATGTGGGAACATGTATTGGATCTGGAATGTATTTCCTCAGTAATAAAACATGGAATACATTGTGTATATAGAAAGGTTGGGAGGCATAGACAATCAATAAGTTACAACTCCAATTACTTCTAGTATTTCAAAAGGCCTAATGTTCCTAAGGATTAAATTTCCACTTTTACCAAATCTTACAAATTTATTATATGGTGAAACATTACAAAATAAATAATACCTAACTTGAAATTATATTTCTTTCTTATGATTATCATAATATCTCTTTTTTTAGCTATGGGATGCTCTAATATGATCCAGAATAGTTTGTAATCTAATAGTCATCTCATCAACAAGATTTAGGCAAACTAAATTTCTTTCTCCAACTTCTTCCCAAGAGGTTAGAGTATGAAACCTCTTACCATATAATTATTTATATGGTTCTATTTGTATTATCAAATAGAATCTATTATTTTATAAAAACTTTACCAAAGGTAAATATTGGTGCCACATTCTTTGGAAGTCAAGATAACATGATCTCACCATGTCTTCCAAAGTTTGTATAATCCTTATAGACTATACATTGGTCTAGGTATGATAGGTGGTACTTAAATGCATCTTAGTATTGAGATCCCTTTGAATAATATTTTAGGATTTTGATGTGAACCGAGGGTCACGATAATATACAATCAATAGAGGTTTCACATGAAGCATTGCGATTTCATTGATATAGAGTCTGGTAAGGAACGAAAGGGGTATATCTTCTCTTATCACTAAAAAATGAGCATACTTAGTAAGGTGATCAATGATAATCTATATATAATTTCACTTCCTTGGATTCTTTGTGTGTCCAGTGATAAAGTCCATTGTAATATTATCCCATTTCCATATTGGTATAAGTAGAGGTTGCATGACTCCCTTATGATGTTTTCTTTCATTCTTTACCATATGGTATACTAATAATCTAGATACATAGTCCAACATTTCCCACTTAATACCATCCCACTATAAATATTATCTTAAATCCCTATTATTATTTTTTCTAACATGGTTTATAGAGAAATTTGAGTTATGTGCTTCATCTAGTAGTTCCCTTTTCAACTCTAGCATGGATGGAACACATAAACTCTTCCCAAATTTCAACACTCCATATCTATAGATGAAGTTAGTAAATTTCTCATCATTAAATGATTTAATCTTCCTTTTTAAGTTATAATTATCCTATTGGGACTTTTCTATCTTATCTAGTAAGGATGTTTTATCAATTTCTTAAAAAAGGAAAGATAGTACCCCTTGCCTAAAAATAACCATATCCATATTTACTATATCTATGTACATAGGATCTTTGTTACTCCTAATTATAGTTAGATTTAAATTTACCCTCCTACACAATACATCAACCACCTTGTCTTCCTTCCTAGGATGGTAGTTCATCAAGCAATCATAGTCCTTAAGCAGTTATAACCATCTTCTTTGCCTCATGTTGAGATCCTT
The DNA here is from genome assembly GCA_963277665.1 of Viscum album. Classification (NCBI taxonomy): domain Eukaryota; kingdom Viridiplantae; phylum Streptophyta; class Magnoliopsida; order Santalales; family Viscaceae; genus Viscum; species Viscum album. Next base: position 1,546,137 of record OY728123.1, on the reverse strand, counting down.
TTGAGAGAAGATATACTTCAAAATTTGTTGGTCTATATATATATATATATCAAATATTTCCCCATATAGGTAGTGTCTACATATTTTCAAAGAATATATTATGGTTGTAAGATAAATTTCATGATATGGATAGTTCTATTCATAGATTTTCAATTTCCTTTATGCATAGGAAATCACCTTATCATTCTATATAAGGAAAAACAAAGTCCTTCCTTCAACACATCACTATAAATTACAAATCCTTCCTTACCTAATGGTATAGTTAATAATGGTTAATTAATCAGTCTCCCATTAATCCCTTCAAAAATTTACTCACATTCCTATGACTATGTGAATTTAACCCCTTTTTGTGTTTACTTGGTTAATGGGTTTCCAAATCAAGAAAAATCTTAAACAAACCACCAATAATAACCTTGTAAGACTAGGAAACTTCATATATCAATTAATTTTTTCGATATAGGAAATTATTTGACTACCTTTGTCTTTGAAGGATCAATAGATATTCTATCCTTGGAGATAATATGTTCAAGAAAATAAACTTCATTAAGACAAAATTCACACTTAATATATTTCACATATAACTCTTTTTTTATGAGGGTCTCCAGAATTATTTACAGATGAATAACAAACTCTTCATAGCTCTTAGAGTATATCATGATATCATCATTTAATAACACAAAAAATTTATCAAGATAATCCTTTAATACTCTATTCATCAGATCTATAAGGATAGATAGTTCATTATTTAGTCCGAAAAGAATTACTGTAAACTCATGATGACCATACCTTGTTCAAAATAATGTCTTCAGTATATCATCCTTCTCAACCCTTGACTAATGATAACCAGAGTAAATATTAGTCTTTTAAAAGTATTGGTATCCGTGAATTTGATCAAATAATTCATCAATGTGTGGTAAATGATACTTATTATTTAAATTAATGGCATTGATTTCACTATAATCTATACACATTATCATGGACCCATCCTTCTTTTTCATGAATAAAATAGGGGCGCACCATGGTGAAACACAGTGGAATATAAACCCCTTATCAAAAAACTCATACCATTATTTATTCAACTCTAAAACTCCACTAGTTCCATTATATACGTATTTTTAGATATAGGCCTTGCATCAGGAATTAGTGCAATGGAGAACTCAACTTCATGCTCTAGTGGATGACTAGGTAATTCTTCTCAAAAACATCAATGAAATTTTGTACCATGGGTACATCCTCTATTAATAGGACACCTTCCACATCCATATATAATTATTTATCTTCATCTCTATATATAATTTTATTAATTAGAGATACTAGGGGTATTTAAACATGATTTAGATGAATTTTTTTTTCCTTTAAATATAATAGATTCCACTTCACCTTTATGAATCGCAATATCCTTCACAAAGAAATAATTTTTTTTCATTTTAATTTGAAATTAAATCCATTATAAGAATTATATAAAATTAAATCATAGGTATAATGATCATGTTAGAAAATAAGGTATTTTCATGCATCATAATTGGAAGTACCTAACACATCTTAGTTACTATAAGATTACCACTTGTTGTCTTAATTGATAAATACCTAACTGGGGTTCTAGGGAAATATAAAATTTTTCTAGAAAAAACAGAAGATATAAATGAGTGTTAAGATCTAGAATCAAATAAAAAATTATATAACTTTGGGGAAACAATAAAAGTACCTTTAACCACGTCATTAGGAAATTTGAATTTAAATGTGGTAATCTCATGAGCTTGGCCTTTCTCCCTTATCCTTTTCTGATGAAAATTACCTTAAAGTTTGTGGAATTGGTTATTATAATATCCCTTATCCCTATAGTTAAATCATCGAACATAAAAATATTCCTCCTTTCCATTTCATTCATGATCCTGATGGATTTTTTATCCACACTTATATAAAACTCTTATTCCCTTCATGAAATCCCCAAGGCATTTCTTCCCACAGTTATCACATATGGGAAATCTCATCCTTCTTTCTCACCATTTTCCACATTATTATTCCCATTATGATCAATTTGGCCTCTTTTTTTTCCTGATTTCCCCTGAATACATACATCATAGAGAACTCCTTTTCTACCCTAATGTATCTTGAGAGTATATCCTCATATGATGAAAGTTATTGATAGACCAACACCCTTAAAATGATGGAATTTAACCCATTAATGAAATGATTAATATTTATTTCTAATATATGAATATAGTCTATAGTATGCCTAACTAATATTTCAAAGTTATCATCATGTTCAACAACATTTTCCTCACCCTTTTGTCTAATATTGAGGAAATTTATTTCCATTTATTCTCTTTTCTCATGAGAAAAGTATTTTTCATAAAAAATCTCCTTAAAATCCCCTAATTCCATGAATTTTACCTCATCTCCCTATTTAGTGTTTTGAATTAGAAACCACCATTATTATTCATCACAATTCATTTGATAGACTATAATGATAACCTTTTCCTTTTCACTACTTCCCAAACCAAGAAAGACCTTCTCTAGAGACTTGAATTGGTTTTTCAACTACCAATGGATTAGTAGTTCCACTAAATGTTGGAGGTTGTTGTTTTCTGAAGAGTTCCAACATAATTACACCATGTTGTGGATTAGAAATTCAATTTACGAAATTGAGATTATTTTTTATAACCATGGTAAACTACCCTAATATAGTTATGATATGATTATCCTCAACTTTAGGTTCATTAAATTATCTAGGAGGGAAATACCTGCATTGAATACAAGTTTTTGATATGTTTATATTACTCCCATGAGTTTATATATTTCAAAAATTTCATAAACATAATAAACTCATGATATTGAATTATACAATACAATTCTTATTAAGTTTTATAGATCGTTCCTTAGAAAACATGAGGGGTTTTTAGAGTACTAGGGAAATCTGACTATGTTACTCTAAATATAGTCCCCAATATTCCTAATAAACTTTCTCTAATAATAACTATGTCATCCCAAACTCTAGAAAGCTAGAGTCTATAGTTATATTACATTATTGGTACAAAATACATGATTTACTCAAGGATCCAATAGTTTAATAGTCTTGGAAGACTATATAAATACATAGACTACATTTTAAAACCTAATATACAACATTAACATATTGAGAGAACATTATTATCCCTTTCATCAAATCTATAAAAATTAAACATGGTCCTCCTCTAGGTTTCTTGGGGAAAGGAAAACAATAAGGGTGAGCTCAGATACTCACTAAGGAGTAGCATACATTGAATAATTTCATAACATAAACATGGAATAAGTGATATGGTTGGAATAAATGAACAAAATCAAGCCATAATAAAATAAAACTAAGATCATGATATATCCATGACTATAAATGAAAACATGGATAACAATAATCAATGATCACATACTGGTGGAATGTATAATGTCAAACATCAAAACTTTTTGTCATGACCCTGTGCCAAGTCACTATCCTATCAGGGGAAGATGTATACCACAAAACCCAACTATTTTTGTATCATGAGACCTATCGATGCATCAAGGGTCTATATAATTTTGTGCCCCACTCATCACTTGATTAAGTCCAATTAATTCCCCATAAGATCCATCAAGACCTTTCATACCATTCCCTAAGGAACATATTACTAAAAAACATGGTTATCCATATAATGATAAATATTTAAATCATATACTTCTACATTCAAAAGAATAATATGGATTTATAATATAATATCCCTTAACCAACTTATAATCTATGGCGTATTTTCAAAGTAACATGAAGTACCGTCCTGAAAGAAATATAGGGATGGGGTACTTTCAATGTGCTGAGTTATCCATCAATGATAGTAATCGGGTTCAATAGTTTGTATTGGTAGGATACTAAATAAATGTTAGAAAAAATAATTTATCATGGTTCATGAAGTTTATGTGAATATTTTAAATCATATCCATCGAGAGTTTCTCACCAGTTGTGCAGTCTTAGGCCCACTCGTCATGCATTAGGGTGATGATTGGGTCGATAACCAACCGACCCTTTTAGGGGTGATTAACCCGATCTGAATCTATTAAATAGACATATACACTTTATAGTATCTATATAGGGATGTATTTTATATGAAATTACTCACATTTTTACTTTATGAACACTTATAATGGACATTCCACTATGGAAAAGATTGAGTTTCTCAACAGTTTTGGTAACTATTGAATCAAGAGAATATGAGAGAGGTATAACAATATAGAATTTTAAATTAAATAAATTTTATAACTAATACGTATAAAATTATTCCATGGAAATGTATTCACTATAAAAAATAAAATAGGTGGTGAATATAATATTATTTTTAAAGAATGAAAAATGGGTCGGAAAAACCCTACATATGGATTTTGTAGAAATTCAATCAAAACCCCTTGAAATATAGGGATTAAAATTGATCTTTAAATTCCATGAATAAATGAATTAAATGATATAACATCTCAAATGTGTAGTTTATACACCACATAAAGTAAGTTAGGTTCATAATACCAAAATGTCCCAGAGAGAGGAATTTGAGACAAAAAACCCTTACCTATTGTCCTGACTTCCATGAACATACATTGACCTTCTATATAAAAACATTGGTATATAAATACATAAATTAATGACATTAATCATTCACATTTTCATTCATACTCTTAATAAATACTCATTATCTACATGAATTCTACTGATTTTCCACATTAGGTGTTTATAGTTTTGAATGTTTGTACTGGTTTCATAATAGCGGTGTCTGCATTCATTCTTCTTCCAAATTTCATAATTAACAGTTAATTAAATTTATTTTTATGTATGATTTATAATAATTTATTATGTTTTAAATTCCTTTCATGAGTGTTTTATTCTTTATCCTTGAAGATGAAATCGATAGTAAGCTTGTTTTAGTGATTATTGACCGTCAGATGGTGTTTCTTAATTGATGAATTAAATATTGATATAATATCTCCAAAATAAAAAAAATGTTATTTACACATTTATATTATAATATATTATTAATTATGTTCCCATAGTCATTCATGATATAAATTCATAGTATTTTTCACGTAGGATGTTAAATCGACCTAAACATGAACATACCTTGAATTAATGAATGATTATGAGGTGATTTTGCTGTAATATCATTATTACATAATCACAATGATATTATTTAGTTTTTATTAATGTGATATATAATAATTATATATTAAGTATAAGAATAAGTTATGGATATTAAAATATTATAAAATTTGAATAAAAGGTTATCCTCTTAGTATGTTTATTTTAAACGATTAAATTAATGACTATCGTTTGTTGATCATATCATTAAGTGGTTCTAAAAATTTTATTTAAATAACCTTAATGATTTTATAAAATACTATTTATCCTTTAATACCATCCTTATAAAAATCCTTGTAATAAGGTAATGGAAAACGAAATACATTGCATCATGGAGGAGGTAGTCCGCACAACCCACAAACAATGGTTTTTTTGTTAATGGACGTGGTATATGAATAAAAATAATAAAATCATTAATATAGTAACATTAAAGTTTATAAATGATACTAATATCATTATATAATTGTTTCTAAAATAAATTTTAATGAATATAATTAAGAGGAAAAGTTAATTAGTTGATAATACTCACGTCGAGGACTTGAATTTTACTTGGAAATCTCCTTTGAAATAAAGGCCTTGTGAAATATAATAGTGAAAAGTATATTTTTAAAGAGGGAGAGGGTTTTAATAAGATAATTATGGTATTTTAAATTAGAAATTATAATAAAATGTGATCCTTGAATTGGTGGGGGTGTTACCATTTTATAAGTGAAGGGAAGGGCAGTTTTGGGACTTACCCTTACATTTTCAATAATGCAAGGTTACTATTTAGGTGTCGATGGAAAAAATGGACCAAAAAGGTGGTGATGGTAATTTTGGGTCTAAAAGAATCTAAAAAACTCATTTTTTAGAAACTTTGAGTGTTTTTGTTTTTTTTTAACTTTTAACATTTAGACTAATTCACTTTTACCTTGGTAACTTATTTCTGACCTTAGTAATTAATTTTAATGAAAAATATTTAGATTGAAAATTTTAACTAATTCAATAATTATAATTTCAAATTGAAAAATAATTTTATCAAATAAAATTATTAAATGTGTAAAAATTTAATTTTAAAATAAACACACTAAATCACATAAAAAAAGTTTTTATAAAAATTACATTTTTAAGGTTTAAATTTATATACAAGATAAAATTATCATAGATAGTGATTTTAATGTCCTAAATTAATTTATTATAAAAAAATAAAGGATATGAGTATTTAAAGGAACTAAAAAACCGAATATCATTTGAAAATACATAATTCCAAGAAAATAGCAATAGTTTTTTATTAATGTAGCATTTTAATTAGTTCTAAAAATGCTAGACATAGGATTTAAAAGTTAAAATTATATTTTAAAATGAATATTATTATTTATTAAATTCATATTTTTATTACTTAAAAGTATTTTTAAACTTACAGGTCTTTATTATATATTTATAAAGTCATAAATATTATAAGATTTGTGAAAACCATATTTTTCAACTAAAAATAGACCTTTTCAAAAAAAATTCATACTGAGTTAATTTTGATATGATGAATTAAAAAATGAAGTCAATTTGTCCAATTTCTAATTATATAATTTAAATTTTAAATTAATTCTTGAATAAAGTCTCTTTAGAGTGTTATAGTTCAGGATATGGTGTTTACCTACTACAGTAGGGTTTCAGTTATTACATAGTTTCAACTGCATGAATTTATATCAAATAAAAAAGGGTCTATATAAACCACATAAGGAACATTAATATCACATGTAATAGTATAATTTCATAGAAAAAATATCAGCCCACACACTACCTTTTCTAACCATATCATCCATACAATGATCTATATAGCCCAATCCCCACTTCTAATCAAGTACAACATTATACCAAATCTATCAAAACATCCAAAAATTCCCATGCCCACTAAGGAACCAGATGAAACACTTATTCTAAAACACATTCCAACTCCCCAACCAGCCACAAAAATTTCTAACCACTTCCCCATAAATCACATCAAAAGAAACATATCCAACCATAAAAAAACCAATAAGAAAAATCAATAAGAAATTCCCCTTTTATCATTATTTTCATAAGAATTAAGAGTAGTTATTATGGATATTATTATTAAATTTCATATTTTCCAAAAAACATTTCCGTTACATACATTAAATTATTAACCTTTTATGGAAGTTGATGCCATAAATTTAATCACAGCAAGAATAAATAATCACAATAATATAAATTACAATAGGAAATGTCCACTTAAAATATATTTTACCATAATAGGATATAATTTATAGGTATAACATTCATTATGAGAAAACTTCACATTAACTATCCATTTGATTATCAAATTTTTATTTTAGGATGCATATTACTAGTAAAAACATCATCACCTTGAGGGAATAGTTATGAAATAGCTTATCATAATAAACACCCCAAACTCTTTAAACTATCACACCTCATAATTCAATAATATCACTAAAACATACTTCCATTATATAAAAATAAAATTGCACATATTGTGTTATTATGCATTATTATTAAAATTCTCAAACTAAACATTCATTAAACATTATACTACCATGGAAACATGTTTTCATACTTGAAATATGATAACATAACTTTAATTTCATATCCTATATGAAATATTCTTAGGACACAACATGATTGAGGAAATATGCATTTATCACTTAATTTAAAGGACACCAGAATAACAAGTAATACATATTCCAATATGCTTCCCCATAAAATCATGTCAAAAAAATTAAACTTTTGACATGTTTAATATATTATGTATTTTATACATACTCCTCAATTAAAGTGAAAAAAATTATCGAATAGAAAACTCACCCTTTTAATACAGACCAATATTTCAGTAATCTAATAATGTCATGGATTTTACAGCTCAATATTTGGCACATAAATGTTTCACTATTCCAAAAATAATAATCATGTATACAAATTAGAAACAATTCCATTCATGAAAAAGCATCTATAAATAAAATGGGTTGTCATTAAGCATGCTTGGAATATTTCATGAATTATAGGGACAAATGAACAAAATACAATCCTATAATAAATCTATAACACATGAAGATTGTATATCATGAGTGGAGGGTAAAAAATGGAAAAAAAATTATGCCGAAATTTAAATACGCCTAATAATGGTTTCAAAACATTCATTTATATATAAAAATTTATTTCATTAAAGGAATTTTTTTAATAAATACTCTTTTAAATTCAACAATTATATATTATAAGAACACATTAAGAATGATTTACCCTCAATTTTATACATTTTGGAAAAATTTTGAAATCCTTAATATTTTTATAAAAAAAGGAAATCAACATAAGAGAAAAAATGTGGTGGAAAACTTGGGAGAAACATGTTCAAGGTTCAACGATGTTTATTTAATAGAACATTCTAGTTAATCACTATTTCACTTTAACCTTAACTAATTAAATCAAATTGATATGAGAATAATAAGTGATCAATATATATAATATGAAAAAATAATAATAGAACATGGATATAACTAGAATCATAAATGATAAATGATTCTAATGAAAATTATACATGTACCTACCTATGATTTCTAATAGGAAATGATTACACTTTCACATAAACATTTTTAGTGGGTTGTTAATTTCCTTACATTAGATAATAAAGGGGGACTGAATATTTGTTTCCTTGCTAGTGTCTTTAGATTTTATCACATTTTAGGATCATGTTTCACCACTTATATACCAATCCCATGAAGCCCTCGCTTATTCCTAACTCTAAACTCCACCTTGACTCTCAACCAAAAACTTTGATACCATTTTTTAACAACCTAAGCCCCACTAGAACCTCACTCGAGCCTACAATGAAGGTGAGAGTGACCCCTAAATGCTAACTCAAATAGGCCCCAGGTTAGTGACTAACATTGAGGGTATAAATAAACCAATGATAGGCATTGACCTTACAAAATTCCAAGAATAATAAAACTAAATCACCGGTCAACACCAAATAATTTATACTCAACAAGATAAATCCTTAAAACAAAAAATTTACTTATATGTCATATAATAACTATAAACAAATATTCAATACAAGATTTCATGGCCCCGTTCATCCATCAAAATTCATCTAAGGTACCCAAATAGTAGCTCCCAACTACCTTAGACTATCCTATAAACACTTTGAAAACTGTATAAGGTTGATAAATTTGGAGTAATTTATTGGATAATCCTCCTACAAATCCATGTAAAATAAAAATTATAGTGTGAAAAAGAGTTATATCAAACAAGAAAAACATAAACATATATTTAATCAGAAATACGCATGACAAATATAACCATTAAACTCCACATACCACATCATTTACCAACATCTCCTCTATTTCTTGCATTATTCTCTACCATTTCCAAAAACAAGAAACCAAACTAATTTCCATATTGTATAAATGAGAAATATCATTTATATCACCACTATAATAAAAAATTGATAAATGAAAGGTGATTAAAAATTCATTATCTCTCCCACATGTGAGTTCAAAGACAGTTCCTACTTAAATTGGTAGTAAGTTGGTTGGAAAACCCATAAAAAACTAACTAGGGACACTATAATGTAACAACATCAAAAAATTTTCAACCAAATCCCCATTAAATAGTTAAAAATCACAACACATATCCATATTACATGATATATTCCCAATTACAACCACATAACCACATATTCACAATAGTATCCTCACATATTCACAATTTCATCACCACATGTCCACCTCTCCAACCAAGCATTAGTAGGGATAATGTTAACATGAAGGCCATCAACCCTAGTCTACCCACCACATATATAATTCCAACTCCTTTAATTGTATATCCAAACCCTACTCATCATGGTAGGGTATCATGAACTTATAGGACATCAATTTCATTCCATCCTCCCACCATACATGGCCCCCACCTTGTACCATTATATCAATACCCAATAGGGTCTACCAGGACATCACATATTACAATTCATGCCATTATAGAATGTATGATCATCTATATATTGAGCCATTATATCCCATAAACATAACTAACTAAGATCCATTACAACCCATATGTATTCACTTCCCTTCCTCATTCACTTCATCACATTCCCACAACCACATCAACAATATCAAAATAATAACATGAAAACCACACACAAAAAAATAACTTTTCATAAAAAACATCATCAATAACAAAAATAAATCCATAGGAAAATAAAACCACATAATCAACAAGTTCACATTTTCCTCATCATTTTTCAATTCCATGATTTCCCATTTATTATATTCATTATATTCATTATTTTATTCATTTACCCAATCCAACCCATTAATTAACTCATTTTTCAAGCCATCCATTCATTTTGAATCACTTATATTCTATAATAATTCATATATTTCATTAATTAGTAGTTTATGGACAATTAGTATTTGAACTTGGGTGTTAATATTTTATAAGTTTGTTTTTCTAAATTACAAACTCCTCTCATTTATTTGGTTTATAGTTTTTGTTTGTTAATTGTTATATATTTTATATTGAATGTGTTTTATAGTTTTTATAATATTTTCAAAATTAGTCTTTAATTTTATAATTTTATAATACATATTCATGTTCTACAATATATTTGAGTAGTGTTGAGGTGTTTAATAATGAATGGAAGTCAGATGAAGAAGTTAAAAAATTATTTGAGTGAAGTTTGGAATATTATAGATCCATGTAGCTGAATCACAAATGAAAATATGTTACCTAGGATATTTGGTAAGAAACGCATAACTATTTCAACCACATATTCATTTCAACCATGTATCCATTTCAACCATATAGTTGTTTCAAACACATAGACATTTAAACCATGTATCCATTTGAAACATGTAGTCATTTAAAACACATAGCTAATTTTTATGTATTCAGTTGAGAATAATATAGCCAATTTTAAAATAGATAATTGATAATTAAATAGTTGATTTAAATGTAACCAATTGAGAATCACATAGTCAATTGATAAATAACTAATTTTGATGTAGTTTATTAAGAATCATATTGCCAATTTCAACATAGAATATTTAGAACCACTTTTCTAATTGACCACATGAATTATTTCTCAAGTTAAAAATTATTTTTACTTTATTTTTATATATTTTTATCATTGATTATTGTAAATTTTTGGGAGTGATTTATATCATTTTTATTACTTTAAAAACTCTAATTTATTCTAATAAACTAATTGTAAATTTTTTTAATGAGTTAAATATAGTAATTAGAGTGCTCCAAAATTATTCATTGAATATATATGATATTGAAATAGGTCAAGAATGTTTCTATATTTTTAAATATTTCTAAATTTTGTATGGTGGTGATGAGTTTAGGAAAATTCCACTCAATAATAATTGAAGGAGGAATCTAGATGAGCATTGGTGATTTGTTTATAAAAATAATACTAAGGCATGAGGTATAAAATAACTAAATAAAAAGTTAATAATAATAATTTTCTTTATAGTCAACTAAGATCTTATAAAACTCCGATTTCATTGATGTGATCATCAGTAAAATTAAATGTTACATTCATTGTTTCTAAAGTGATCAAATTTCTATGAGCTACATCATATTTTACATCATCTACTCTCTATTAATCATCATTATTTTCTGATTTTCACTATGTTATATTTTCTTTCTTTCATTTTTAAATATAAGAATCAGTTTATGCTTTTACACATCAAAATAAAGTTTAGTATTGGTTATTCTACCAATAAAAATGAAGGTTCTTGGGCTGTGAATCCCAAATAAATATCAGGTCATATTAAGTTTAGAATCCTATAAAAAGTTAGGTATTGGTTGTGCCTCTAGGTATTGTAAAAGGCAGTGTCTGTAAATAGGTTAACACACCTTTAAAAGTGTGTTTTATTAGTGTGTACCAATATTATTTTTGAGTAGATAATATTTAAGAGTATATTAGGATCTTAGTGATCTAAAATACTATAAAAATATTACGTTTATATTTTATTTAAATTTAATTATTTTTGAACAATAAACTATACTATTAATTTATATAATAATATAATATGATTGATTATTTGTTTGAAAAGTTTTAAAGGACTATTTACCCCCTCTATTCTATTATTGAAATATATTTTTTTCTAAAAATCGGTATCAATTGTTGGTTGATTTTTTATATAAGTTTTATTTCTTATATATTTTTTGTACTAACTTAAATATCCACGACCTAACAGTCTAAGGAATAAAGATCAGTTCTTAGAGATGGTAGGTATTAATGAAAATGATGGATGGATACCTCAAAATACCCCATTTTTCTATGGAAGTGATTATGGGTATTTCCATGATTTAATGGAAGCATAACTGAATTAATTAAGTACGGGTCATTGGAAAATCTTGGAGAAACCATATAAACTACCTAATCTGATCCAGAGACACTTTTAGGAATGATATGGTAAATTATATTTTGAAATATAAGGTAAAGAATATTTTGTACTGTGCTATAAGTGGAAGTGTGTATATCCATGTTTCTGAAAATAAGAAAACCCATGAAATTTGGATAATTCTAAAAGTTGCTCACTATGTGATAGAAAAGATTAAAAGAACCAAGTTGGGAATGATTTGTGAAAAATACCAAGATTTTAAGATGCGAGGAGATGAGTTGGTAAACTAGATATTCCACCAGTTTATAAGAATTACAAATGGAATGAGTTAACTTGATGAAGCACTGGATAATACAACTCTATTTTAAAGGGTATTTAGATATTTTTCACAAATATATAATGAAAATAAAGAGGTGATCGATGAAAGTGATAATTTTAAAGAGTATACTTTAGTTGGACTAAAATGTTCTTTACTGTAGTATAAACTTAAATTGAAAAATATTTTTGATGAGGATTATATAAAGAATAAAGGTATTTATTTTAAATATAATGTTAATGAATCCTATAACTCTTTGAATATGAGTTATGGGGAAGTGATAAAATGATGGATCATTTTAGGAAGATGTTTTTTAAATTTTTGAAAAACAAATTAGGAAAGAGGTGGTCCAAAAGAAAAAAAAAGAGTATAATAAAGGTATTACTAGAAATAATAATGATGTTTTCGAATTAAATTTTTATGAGTGCATAAGTGAAGGTCACATTAGAACTAATTTTCCTAGACTCAAACATTCAGATAAATATAAATAAAAAATGATAAAATAAAAGTAATCATTTTATGGAGTATGATATTGTCCAGATAGATTAGATTCGAGCAATGACACAGGAATTGAACATGAGATAGGGAACCATGTTTGATTATTAAAACTTGTGAGGTTTCTAATTCATTTTTTAATCAGCTGATAACTCCTTATAATGTTGATCATAATTAAATCACTAAAGATGAAAAATAAATTGAATATGATTCTAGTTCTTATTTTGATTCTATTAATTCTAAATTCAAACAACTATATAAAGATAATGAGGAATTAAGGAATTATAGTATCAAGATTATTGAAAAATATACTCATATAAAAATTATAAATAATAATTTGGCTAAATAAAATGAGAAACTAAAAATATTGATTTAGAATCTATTCAAAAATATAATGTGGATTTGAAAAAGTAATATTATAATCTTAATGAATCATTATCTACTTTTTTTAAGGAAAATATAAATATGTTAAAATGATGTCTATGATGAATCCAAAATATAAAAATAATGGTTTTGGTTATAATAGATTTTCACCAAGGATGCATAAGACCACTTTTGTTAAAATCTCAAAAGGGTTTATTTCGAGTGTAACATGCTTTAAATATAGAATGCTATTGAATTACTCCAATGAATTCACATTGAGATTTACACAATAATTGGGAATACTAAAAAATTTATTGATAATTTTTTTTCAAAAAAACCCAAAAATAGATGTTTTAAATCAATTTATATTCCAAAACACTACTAATATAATGGGAACCAAATTACCATAGGTACCAAAACATTCATCTTTATTGATATATTTAAGGAAATATACCTTATTAGTCTCAAATATTCATCTTATTTAGATAGTGGGTGTTCCAGACACATGAAAGTTGATATCTCAAATTTTATATATTTTAATTCATGTGATGGAGGCCTAGTTACATTTAGATACAACTCTAAAGGTCGTATTAAAGGGATTGGAGAATTAATTTTTTATCTAAAAATGTTATTATTTCAGAAGTAATATTTATAGATGGTTTAAAAAAATAATAATTATATCACCATTATATGATGATGGATTAAATGTAATATTTTAAAATAATAAATTTACTATTTTATAAAATAAAACTATTTTATTTGCTATAAATAGAAAATATAATGTTTATACTATTGATTTTTCTAATCTAGCCAAATGGAAATTTAAGTATTTAAATGTTGTAGAAACAGATGATATATTGTGAAATATGATACTTGTATATGAAAACTTCATAATTTTTTTATAGGTTTTTAAAGAATAGTAAGGTTTTATAATTTCCAGAATTAAATACAAGTATTTTGTGTGCGATTCATGTTTAAAGGGTAAGAAGCATAAAAAAGGTTTAAATTTGTCAATGATGTTAGTACTACTATATGTCTTGAATTGATACATTATAACTTATTTGGTCCTATATTACATACTATTTTAAGTGTAAAAAAATATGTATTTTTAATATTTGGTGATTATAGTAGATTCATCTAGATTTATTTATTATCCTTTAAAATTGAAACTTTGACCAAGTTTTGTGCTTTCTGTAAAATTAAAAAAATTTAAAAATATGTCAATTGTATCTATCATAAGTGATATGGGTGGTTAATTTTTTAATTTCTAATTTGATAAATATTGTGAACACATTTCATTTAAATATTATTTTTCTACCCCTAGTACACCACAAAAAAATGGTGTGGTTGAAAGAAAGAATAGGTCAATTAAATAAATGGATAAGTTAATGCTTATTGAGTTTAATATGCCTAAATATTTTTAAAATGAAGTAGTTAATATAAATTTTCATGTTTTAAATAGAGTTTATATTATAAAATTTTAAAATAAAACCCTTTATCAATTGTTTAAAGGGTTTAATCCTAAAATTCGATATTTTAGAGTGTTTGGTTTCAAAGTTTTTATTTTGAATACAAAATATAATTAAGAAAAGTTTGATTCTAAATGTGATAAATAGATATTTTTATATTATTATAATACTATTAAGGCATATAGAATATTCAAAAAGAGAAATTTAGTTGTCGAAGAGTCTTTTCATTTTAAATTTGATGAAAATAACAATATCAATAAGAATTGGAATTTAAATAAAGATGGTGAAGAATTAAAGAAATTAAATTTTGGTGAAGATAATGATCAAGAAAATAATAATTAATCAGTTGAGGTGGAGAAAATTTATTTAATAGAGGAAACCTCCCCCATGTGGCTTGTTCTACAAATATGGTGTTGGTCCTAAAAGTAAAGTATCCCCATTCCCTTTAGCATTACAAACCAATTTTTATGTGTAACTTACCTTACAAAGTACTATCCTCCATTCTCAACAAATGACTATCAATATATCTACCCAGCTAGATCTCTAAAGAGTAACATGGATTTATCAAAGGGAGTTCAATACAGGGGGTGATTGGGTTGTCTCAGTAGGTAATCATTGATATCAACAAGAAGTATTTCGGTTCCAATATTGCAATCAATCTTGACATGAAAAAAATCATATGATAGGATGGAGTGAAATTTCATTATCAATTTTCTTTCCAAAATGGGTTTCTATAGATGAGTGATTGTTCTTCTATTACCAAGCTTCATATCCTCTTGGATTTCTAAGCCTTTCATGGGGAAATAATATGGTTTCTTTAAAGTGGTCTGGGGTCTAAGACAAGGTGATCCCCTTTCCCCCACATTATTTATTTTGGCCCAAAATTATCTTAGCTGGTGTAACGACCCAAAATTTTTAAATAGTATATTAACTTACTCTTAATGATTTAATAGAGATGTTAATGGTTAATGCAGAAAGAGGATTCGATGGCTTCATCCAGTAGACTTGAACCTTATGAAGCCCACTTATCAGAGCTTGGGAAGGAGGTAGCATCTGTGGGCTTCGCTTTGGACCAAGCCCAAGCCGAACTCCAGCGTGTCAAGCTTGAACGGAAACGCCTACGGGAGAAGTTCAAGTTAGTAGAGATTACTACTAGGGCAATGTTATCTGAGCCTCCCTCAGATTCTCTCACCATAGCACACCTTACACTTAGGTCATATGCCGGTGTTATAAGGGGTTATGTGATGAGACCCTAGCTTCTTTGTGTAATCCTTTGCGATGAATGAATTGAGATTTCTTCCTTTAGTGATGTTTGTGAAATTTCAAATGTCCAGATAATTTTAGAATGTATTTTATTGATGAATTTTGAAAAAAAATATATTTTAAAATATTTATGAAAACCCTAAATAACTAATGATGTGTAATGATTTTCAAAAAATGGTCTTCTACAAAGGTGTTCAGTAAGGAATTTGGAGTCTAATAAGATCAACTTAATTTTTGATGAATAGTAAATTATGAATAGTGATTTTACGCTTAGGATTAGTAATGTGACCAAATGGATTAGTAATTTCACTCAAAGAAAGTTTTAATATAATTTAGACACCTAGATTAAGTAATGTGATTCAATAAAATGGGTAAATAACAGTTTCATAAATGATTAATCAAGTATTAGTTTTTTTCAGGCGAATAGTGTTTTTGAATTAACAATTTAATTAAAAATAATTAGATAATTATTTTTATAAAAAGGACTTTATTTTGGAACTGAGAGCATCGATATTGTGGTATGGTAATTTTTGGGGATTTTTCTCAAAAAAATGAATTTTCGATGAATAGTGCTTTTATTTTAAAATTAAATTAAAAATATTTAGAAAATTATTTTTATAAAATGGAGTTCATAAATGTACTTAGAGCATCGATAATTGGCTAAGGTGAAATTTTGGTATTTTTCTGAGAAAGTTGAATTTTCAGTGAATAGTAAAAATACAGTTTTAGGGTTTTGATATGTTTAATGACATCATAATTGTGTCATGATGATGTCATGAGATATTTTAAGGGTTGTCCGGCCAAGGGTGATGAATTATTGTTTTGGGGGCCCCATGTGGCCTAACTTTATGGAAAATATCATGAGAGAGCACATGGGTTTGAGAAAAGCACTTGTGAGGTGTCCCTTGGCCATTAATGCCTTGTCCCCTCACTTTCCCTATAAATACCCACCCTTTCCTCCTTTAGTTTTCACTCCCAACTCTCCCCCAAAGAAGTTCTGGTCTCCTTACCTCCCAAGGAGTCCTCCAAAGGTGCCCCCATGCCCTCAAAGTCCAAACCTTTGAGTTTCAAGAGTCACGTTTTAAGGTAAGGGATCCGACCCCTCTCTTTCTTTTCAAGTGATCTCTTTTATGTCATTCCTTTTATGCTCCATGTTATTATGTGAGAGGATGTTCTCTTATATTCCTCTTACTGCCCTTTTCATGTTTTTATGATGAGAGATCCCCTCTTACTCTCGTCATTTCATTTTATTAAAGTTTAAGTGACGCCGTTAGGCTGCCGAATTTTTAAGGGTTTCTTTCACCCTTCTCTTTTTTTTAAGTTCTATTTTCATGTCAAGTATTTCAAGTTCCTTTTTATTATGTTGGGGTATGATCTCTATATCTATAATACTGATCTCTTATGATCATATGATGAGATACCCTATTTTTATCTTGTCTAATCTTTTTATTAAAGTTTAAGTGACGCCGTTAGGCTGCCGAATTTTCATAAAAGAAATCTTATTTTTGTCTCACTTCCATGTGTTTCATTTCATATGGTATATCTTTCAAATTTCATTACCATGTTCTTAAATCCCTTATATTCTGTCCCCCTACTGTTTTATGGATCATTTATGCGTGGGTGACCCATGTCCCATCTCTTTTCAATGTTTTCTAAAACCTTGTAACATAGCCGTTATGCTGCATAATTTTCGTCTCAAAATGTCTCGCTCTTTTCTCAAAATTATTTTATGTTATAAAGTGAATAATCAAAGCTCTTATTTCTACAGGGGTATTCAAATATATGTCAAAATGTTCTATTTTAAATTATGGGATTTTCATACATGAAACCTTCTTTCCCATTCCGTGGGTTTAAAGTGACATAAAGATCATGTCTTTAAAGAAGTTTTTAAAACATTATGAATATGAAATGAAACCCATTTATTTTATGCTATATGGGTTATTTATGAAATGTTTGATGATGATATATGTGGCTCACATGATAATAAAGGCAAATTTAAGGGTGCACCCTGATAGCGCCCCATTGCATTGGATAATGATGTAACCACAAGAGATTACAATTTAAGGGTGTGCCCAGATAGCGCTCTAATGCATTGGGTAAAGACTTAATCTCTAGAGATGAC
Source organism: Viscum album (assembly GCA_963277665.1). Classification (NCBI taxonomy): domain Eukaryota; kingdom Viridiplantae; phylum Streptophyta; class Magnoliopsida; order Santalales; family Viscaceae; genus Viscum; species Viscum album. Next base: position 1,527,620 of record OY728123.1, on the reverse strand, counting down.
TTTTTAGACTGATACCTTGGTGAATAACCTTGGTAATTTTAATTACACCTTGGGGATGGACCTTGGTGAAACGAAATGATTGTCAATATTGAATGTTGCAGCCACATCTTCAAGTTATGAAAAATGTTATTTTTATTATGATGTATCTCATGATTTCTTTCTCATGCCTTAAAGTTCTTTTCATGTCCTTATTGAAGTATCTCAAGTTCACATGTAAAATGTTTCTCTTGTTTCCCTTACTGGGCCTTCTGCTCACCCTTTCTTTTGATGTATGTCCCCAGGTTATGAGATGCAGTAATGAACCTAGGATGAACTTAAGGAGAATCCTTTCAAGTGTTTAAGAAGAATGTTTTATGTTCTTTTCATGTATTATGTTCCTTGTTTCCAAGACACTAAACCTTAAAGATCCTCAGTTCCGTGTAATGAAATTAAAGTTTATGTTATAAAAAGACGGGATGCTATAGTTGGTATCAAAGGATGGTTTAGTTATTTGTGGAAATTAGGATATAAAAACGTTAGGAAGAGCCATATAGAAAAGTTTAAATATAGGAAAAATTCCTGGTATTTTGGTAAGTATTGAGTAAGTGGTTTATCAAACAGATACATCCCTGTCTGGATACGAGCAGGTAGAGGCGGCTCTGGCACAGATGTACATAGGGGTAAAAACCGAAAACACCGCTTTGAGCTAGACTCAAACGGGAACTGGTGCACGATAACGGGCCTTGTTGCACTCTTGATTACGACACTCCCGGGGGATATGTTTGGTTAATCACAAGCTTTTTATGAATCATTATGAAGGAATTATAGAGAAGTGTAATTGTCTAAGCATGAAGTCTTTGTTAAAATATTCATAAATGAAATAAGTTTCTCACTAAGGTTTTATTCTTTTAGAAAATGGCGGGAAATAGGAGAAACCGTGCCGATGGTGACCGCAATGCACCATGTGCTGACGGCCCTCCGATGGAAGCCAGAATGGAAACATTCATGCGAATGATGAACCAACTGACTCAAGTTATGAGTAATAACTTGAATCAAGCTGAGAGGCCGATATCACCACGAAGGGAGCAACTTTCTATTGAGTCCTTTATGTGTCAACGAACGCCAACATTTAGTGGATCTACTGACCCATTGGTTGCGGAACAATGGATAAGCTCCATTGAAAAGATCTTTTTTGTACTTCATTGTTCGGAACAAGAAAAAGTCACCCTTGCTGTTTACCACCTAGAGGGAGAAGCTGATCAGTGGTGGTCACTGATCACAAACACGAAGCCACGAGGAGAGATGGAAGCTATGGAGTGGGAAGAATTCTGGGGAATATTATTTAACAAGTGTTTCCCTCGTTCCATGAGAACGAGAATAGAGAAAGAGTTTCTCGAGCTGAAGCAGAAGGAGAACGAATCTGTCGGAATCTATGAGATGAACTTCACAAGGCTTTCCCGTTATACCTCAAGCTTTTTCATGGACCCTAATGGGAAGGTTGATAGATTCTTTGGTGGACTACGACCTCATCTACGGAAGAATATAGCCAACAGGGACTATGATAGCTATGAAGAAATAGTTCGAAGTGCTATGAAAGTCGAGCTAGAGTTTGGTGAGACACAGTGGTCTCATAAATCCAATGAAAAGAAGAGATCATTGGAGCCCAGTTTAGGGAAGAATTTTGATCAGGGAAGAGGTGGAAAGCAAATGCAGCTTACCACATGCAATAAATGTGGGAAGAATCATCCGATGAACTGCTTGAATGGAAGTGGAAAGTGCTACAAGTGTGGAAGAGGAGGCCATATTGCTCGGAATTGTCATAGTGAGGTGAAGCCTCAGCTTCCCAACACTAACGACAGAGGAAAGATGGTTCTGGCCCTACCCGAAGTCACATGCTTCAAGTGTGGACAGCTTGGGAACTTTGCTAATCAATGTCCAAATCCGAGGGCGGTGGAGGGGAATCACCATCAACCTCAGCAGAGGCCAAGGGAGAAAGGTCGTGCTTTCTCTATCACAACAACTGAAGTTGAAGTTCCAAATGATGTGGTAGCAGGTAATCTTGTTGTCCTCTCAAAACTAGAAAGTACTTTATTTGATTCTGATTCTACGCATTCCTTTATTTCTTCCAAGTTTTCAAAGAATATAGAATCAATCCCCAAATTTCTTGAGGTAGAGTTGTCAGTCAAGACTCCAAGTGGGATTATCCATGCATCAACGGTGTTTAGAGACTCTAGTGTTTACTTTAGTGAGCACAATCTTATCGCAAATCTAGTAGTCATTCCCATGTTGGAATTCGATGTTATACTAGGGATGGACTGGCTCTCAAAGTATAATTCTAAGATCAAATGCAGAATTAAGGAAATCTCAGTAGTCTTGAATAAACGACCTACAATTATCTTCCAAGGAGAGATATCTCGAACTGATCCCTATCTAGAAGCACCTCCCATAGCTTTCTTTATGGAGTTAATCGGTGATGATGAAGAAGGGAAAGGGAGCATATAAATTGAAGATGTTTCGATTGTTCAGGAATACATGGATGTGTTTCCTGAAGAGTTACCTGGACCTCCCCCAGAAAGAGAGGTAGAGTTCTCCATTGAACTCGTACCTGGGTCTCAACCGATATCAAAGACTCCATATAGAATGGAAAATGTGGAGCTAGAAGAGTTAAAGAAACAACTCCAAGACTTGTTGGAGAAGGGGTTTATCCGACCGAGTGTGTCTCCTTGGGGGGAACCAGTTCTCTTTGTGAAGAAGAAGGATGGATCAATGCGGCTATGCATTGATTATAGAGAACTGAATGGGATCACAGTGAAGAACAGATACCATCTTCCAAGAATTGATGATTTATTTGACCAACTTCGTGGGGCTCAATTATTCTCTAAGATTGAACTTCGATCTGTTTATCATCAACTGAGGGTGAAGAAGGAAGATATTCCAAAGACTGCCTTCCGATCAAGATATGGGCATTATGAGTTTACTGTTATGCCTTTCGTCTTGACTAATTCTCCTGCTATTTTCATGTATTTTATGAATAGAGTCTTTAAGGACTACCTTGATAACTTTGTGGTAGTTTTTATTAATGATATTTTGATATATTCAAAAAGTTGTGAGAAGCATGAAGATCATCTGAGGGTTATTTTGAAGACTCTACGGAAGGAGAGGCTCTTTGGGAAGTTCAGCAAGTGCGAGTTTTGGTTACAACAAGTGGCTTTCTTGGGGCACATCGTAACCAATGAAGGAATCTTGGTTGACCCTATAAAGACAATGGTTGTGGAGGAGTGGCCTCAACCCACAACAGTAACTAAGATTCGTAGTTTCCTTGGTTTAGTGGGATATTATAGGAGGTTTGTTAAAAACTTTTCACGACTTTCTAATCCACTAACCAAGTTGACTCGAAAAGGGGTTAAGTTCATCTGGAAAAAGGAATGCGAGGAAAGTTTCCAAGAGCTGAAGAAGAGATTGGTTACTGCACCTGTGTTTACACTACCCTCTATCGGAGAAGGATTCGTTATTTTTAGCGATGCATCTCTGAAAGGGCTTGGGTGCGTCCTCATGAAAAATGACAAGGTAATTGCTTATGCATCTCGACAGTTGAAGATTCATGAGCAGAATTATCCTACGCATGATCTAGAGCTGGCGGAAGTTGTTTTTGCTCTAAAGATATGGAGGCACTATCTTTATGGGGAGAAATGTGATATATACACTGACCACCAAAGTCTAAAGTATATTTTCACACAGAAAGAATTGAACATGAGACAAAGGAGATGGTTGGATCTTATTAAAGACTATGATTTTTCAATACATTATCACCCTGGAAGAGCAAACAAAGTCGCAGATGCGTTAAGCAGGAAAGATCCCGTTGTTCTGGCAACAATGAGGATCTTAGGAGATCCCTTGATTAAAGATCTAGTAAAACTGGACATGGGAATTATAAGGAAGGGGACATCATCAACCCTATCCCAAATGATTTCTCAACCTTCATTACTAGAGAAGATCAAGAAGGCTCAAAAAGAAGATCCTTTGCTGCAGGAGAAGTTCGAGGCTGTAAAGGATGGGAAGTTCCCTGATTTCAATATTGATTAAGAAGGTGTATTGAAATTTCGTACAAGACTATGTGTTCCATCTATTCTGGAGATAAAGAAAGAACTGATGGACGAAGCTCATAACTCTACTTTCTCTATACATCCGGGAAGCACTAAGATGTATAGAGACCTTCGTGATCATTATTGGTGGGATAACATGAAGAGGGAGATTGCTGATTACACTACAAGGTGCCTGGTGTGTCAGCAAGTAAAGGCAGAATGACAACTTCCTAAGGGGGTATTACAACCGCTACCCATACCAGTATGGAAGTAGGATAATATCACTTTGGACTTTGTGACTGGTCTCCCGAAAACATCCAAAGGAAACAATGCGATATGGGTTATTGTGGACCGTCTCACCAAGACAGCCCATTTTATCTCTATTTGGGAATATTTCTCTCTGGATCAGCTTTCCAAGATATACGTGAAGGAAGTGGTAAGGCTGCATGGGGTACCACTATCCATCGTATCTGACCGTGACCCAAGATTCACATCAAAATTCTGGAGAAGTCTTCAACATTTTCTGAATACTGAATTGAATTTTAGTACGGCCTATCATCCTCAAACTGATGGCCAATCTGAAAGGACTATTCAGACACTCGAAGACATGTTGAGATTATGCTCAATGGAATTTAAAGGTGGATGGGATCAACACCTCCCATTAGTGGAGTTCTCCTATAACAACAGCTTCCATGTGAGTATTCAGATGGCACCCTATGAAGCTCTGTATGGAAAGCGGTGTAGAACTCCTACTTGTTGGGATGAAACTCATGAGAGGAAGCTTCTTGGGCCTGATCTCGTGCAAGAGATGACAGAATAGGTTCATGCCATCCAACAACACATAAAGGCAGCTCAGAGTCAGCAGAAGAGCTATGCTGACAATCGTCGAAGGGACTTGGAGTTTGGTGTTGGTGACAAAGTCTTCCTTCGAATCTCTCCATGGAAGAGAGTCATGCGGTTTGGGAAGAAAGGGAAGCTCAGCCCTAGGTATATTGGCCCCTATGAAATCCTTGATCGCATAGGAGTAGTGGCCTATCGTCTAGCGCTTCCACCGAACCTAGCTCAAGTTCACAATGTCTTCCATGTATCTCTCTTGAGGAAGTACATAACCGACCCTTCGCATGTACTGAACCCAGAGGTGGTACAACTAGAACATGACCTCTCTTATGAGGAGCAGTCAATGGAGATCTTGGACCGTAGAGACAAGGTTCTACGAAACAAGACTACCCACCTTGTGAAAGTGTTGTGGAGGAATCATAAGTATGAAGAAGCGACTTGGGAGCCTGAGGAAACAATGAAGCAAAAGTACCCTCACCTTTTCGACTAGGCCTCAAGTATAAATTTCGGGGACGAAATTTCTTAAGGGGGGAAGAATGTAACGACCCAAACTTTTTAAATAGTATATTAACTTACTCTTAATGATTTAATAGAGATGTTAATGGTTAATACAGAAAGAGGAGTCAATGGCTTCATCTAGTAGACTTGAACCTTATGAAGCCCACTTATCAGAGCTTGGGAAGGAGGTAGCATTTGTGGGCTTCGCTTTGGACTAAGCCCAAGCTGAACTCCAGCGTGTCAAGATTGAACGGAAACGCCTACGGGAGAATTTCAAGTTAGTAGAGATTACTACTAGGGAAATGTTATCTGAGCCTCCCTCAGATTCTCTCACCATAGCACACCTTACACTTAGGTCATATGCCGGTGTTATAAGGGGCTATGTGACGAGACCCTAGCTTCATTGTGTAATCCTTTGCGATGAATGAATTGAGATTTCTTCCTTTAGTGATGTTTGTGAAATTTAAAATGTCCAGATAATTTTAGAATGTATTTTATTGATGAATTTTGGAAAAAAGGATATTTTAAAATATTTATGAAAACCCTAAATAACTAATGATGTGTAATGATTTTCAAAAAATGGTCTTCTACAAAGGTGTTCAGTAAGGAATTTGGAGTCTAATAAGATCAACTTAATTTTTGATGAATAGTAAATTATGAATAGTGATTTTACGCTTAGGATTAGTAATGTGACCAAATGGATTAGTAATTTCACTCAAAGAAAGTTTTAATATAATTTAGACACCTAGATTAAGTAATGTGATTCAATAAAATGGGTAAATAACGGTTTCATAAATGATTAATCAAGTATTAGTTTTTTTCGGGTGAATAGTGTTTTTTAATTAAAAATAATTAGATAATTATTTTTTATAAAAAGGACTTTATTTTTGAACTCAGAGCATCGATATTGTGGTATGGTAATTTTTGGGGATTTTTCTGAAAAAAATGAATTTTCGATGAATAGTGCTTTTATTTAAAAATTAAATTAAAAATATTTAGAAAATTATTTTTATAAAATGGAGTTCATAAATGTACTTAGAGCATCGATAATTGGTTAAGGTGAAATTTTGGTATTTTTCTGAGAAAGTTGAATTTTCAGTGAATAGTAAAAATACAGTTTTAGGGTTTCAGTATGTTTAATGACATCATAACTGTGTCATGATGATGTCATGAGATATTTTAAGGGTTGTCCGGCCAAGGGTGATGAATTATTGTTTTGGGGGCCCCATGTGGCCTAACTTTATGGAAAATATCATGAGAGAGCACATGGGTTTGAGAAAAGCACTTGTGAGGTGTCCCTTGGCCATTAATGCCTTGTCCCCTCACTTTCCCTATAAATACCCACCCTTTCCTCCTTTAGTTTTCACTCCCAACTCTTCCCCAACGAAGTTCTGGTCTCCTTACCTCCCAAGGAGTCCTCCCAAGGTGCCCCCAAGCCCTCAAGGTCCAAACCTTTGAGTTTCAAGAGTCACGTTTTAAGGTAAGGGATCCGACCCCTCTCTTTCTTTTCAAGTGATCTCTTTTATGTCATTCCTTTTATGCTCCATGTTCTTATGTGAGAGTATGTTCTTTTATATTACTCTTACTGCCCTTTTCATGTTTTTATGATGAGAGATCCCCTCTTACTATCATCATTTCGTTTTATGAAAGTTTAAGTGACGCCGTTAGGCTGCCGAATTTTTAAGGGATTCTTTCACCCTTCTCTTTTTTTAAGTTCTATTTTCATGTCAAGTCTTTCAAGTTCATTTTTATTATGTTGGGGTATGATCTCTATATCTATCATACTGATCTCTTATTATCATATTATGAGAGACCCTATTTTGATCTTGTCTAATCTTTTTATTAAAGTTTAAGTGACGCCGTTAGGCTGCCGAATTTTCATAAAAGAAATCTTATTTTTGTCTCACTTCCATGTGTTTCATTTCATATGGTATATCTTTCAAATTTCATTACCATGTTCTTAAATCCCTTATATTCTGTCCCCCTACTTTTTTATGGATCATTTATGAGTGGGTGACCCATGTCCCATATCTTTTCAATGTTTTCTAAAACCTTGTAACATAGCCGTTATGCTGTAGAATTTTCGTCTCAAAATGTCTCGCTCTTTTCTCAAAATTATTTTATGTTATAAAGTGAATAATCAAAGCTCTTATTTCTACAGGGGTATTCACATATATATCAAAATGTTCTATTTTAAATTCTGGGATTTTCATACATGAAACCCTCTTTCCCATTCCGTGGGTTTAAAGTGACATAAAGATCATGTCTTTAAAGCAGTTTTTAAAACATTATGATTATGAAATGAAACCCATTTATTTTATGATATATGGGTTATTTATGAAATGTTTGATGATGATATATGTGGCTCACATGATAATAAATGCAAATTTAAGGGTGCACCCTGATAGCGCCCCATTGCATTGGATAATGATGTAACCACAAGAGATTACAGTTTAAGGGTGCGCCCAGATAGTGCTCTAATGCATTGGGTAAAGACTTAATCTCTAGATATGACTTTTTAGACTGATACCTTGGTGAATAACCTTGGTAATTTTAATTAAACCTTGGGGATGGACCTTGGTGAAACGAAATGATTGTCAATATTGAATGTTGCAGCCACATCTTCAAGTTATGAAAAATGTTATTTTTATTATGATGTATCTCATGATTTCTTTCTCATGACTTAAAGTTCTTTTCATGTCCTTATTGAAGTATCTCAAGTTCACATGTAAAATGTTTCTCTTGTTTCCCTTACTGGGCCTTCTGCTCACCCTTTCTTTTGATGTATGTCCCCAGGTTATGAGATGCAGTAATGAACATAGGATGAACTTAAGGAGAAGCCTTTCAAGTGTTTAAGAAGAATGTTTTATGTTATTTTCATGTATTATGTTCCTTGTTTCCAAGACACTAAACCTTAAAGATCCTCAGTTCCGTGTAATGAAATGAAAGTTTATGTTATAAAAAGACGGGATGCTATAGTTGGCATATCAATAAGGCATTGGTTTGGGTAGAATTATCCCCTACCGTACTAGGTACAATGAGTTTAGAATTTATCATCTTATGTTTTCTGAGGACACAATGATATTTTTTAATGGTAGTAATAGATCCATTAGGGGGATCAATGGGGTCCTTGAGGACTACTGAAAATGGATTGGTCAAGTGATCAATAGGGATAAAAGAAGCATCTGGAATTTAAGAAGGTGCTCTACAAGCAGGGTTGAATCCTTGCAATGAAGCTTGGGCATGCATAAAATATCTTTTCCTATGGAGTACTTGGGTTCCCTGGTCTCACCTAGGAATATTTTCATCCGTAATTTTAAAATTATGGTTGATAAAATCACAGAGAGAATATTGAATTGAAAGAATCAATTTTTGTCAGTTGGAGGTAGAATAACACTAATTAAAAATATACTATCTTCTATAACCATGAAAGTCCTCTCCTCCATCAAGGTCTTAAAAGGGGAAATCTCTAGGTTGGAGAACACTATTCCCCCCTTCTTATGGTTTTCAGAATCATAAAGGAAGCACCATTGGGAAATGTGGAGCGGGTTACCCAAGCCTCTGGCCAAAGGTGGGATCAATATTAGGAGTGTATCAGCTACAATGTTGGGTATTCAGGCCAAGATCTATTGGGATGTTCTCAAGGGGATTTTTTTGGGGGAATGTTCATGTAGGACATATATGGGAGTGACATGGAAAGATAAAGAGGTAGGATCTCTGATCTCGGGGTGCATGATTCATCCTTATTTGTTGACCCTCCAAAAACATACTCAGTGGATTATGTGAAAAGGGGAAATCATTATTTGGAATCATAATTGTCTAGGAGAAAGACTTGGCTACCCAGGCTACCCAGTTCCAGATATCACCTTTAGATAATCCAGTGCTTTTCTGAGTTTCATCCATGCCATCCTGGATGAGGAATAATGGGACATCTTTGAAAACATGGTAGTTAATTCTAATATGTATAGGTGTGTTTTCATAGGGTCTCTATCCGGATCCTTTTCATCCAAAGACTACCTCAGAGTGATCAAAATGGACCATGGTCATGATGTATGGGGAAAAGTACTATTGCATAGAGAAATTAAAAAAAAGTTCAATTTTATTGTGTGGAGGATCTGAAACATGGCGATACCTATAAAGGATAATATCCAACATTTGGTTGTGAGTTTATCCTTTAAAATACTTTGCTTTAGGGTGCCTCATACTGAAATAATTGACAAACTATTCTTTGAAAGCTATTGGGAAAACATGTTGTGGCATAAATTTGAATACTTAATGGGTAGGGGCACCCGCTTGGACTCATGCATGAATTTTATTGAGCAGTGGTTTCAGAGAGCAGGAAGATATAGACCAGAGAGAATTGTGAGAGTTATAATTATGGAAGTGAGGTGTTGTGGGATTTGGACAGAGTAGAATGAGGTCCGTCATAAGGGTATCCTAGGCTCCCGAGCAAGACTCATCTTCAAAACGAAGTATGTTCTGGTCGATATGATTAGACTATGCCAAGCACGCCAAGATTCTCCCACTATCATTCCACTCCTTACTGGAACATCAAATTCTAGAAACAAACATATTGTAATTACATAAGGATGGGTTTACTGGGTTCGCCACTATACATGCCTCAAAATTAATACATACGGTTCATGTATCATGGGAATGATGTGAGGAGGTGGGGTGATCTAGGATACAATGGGACTGGTGGTCCTTGATTTTTTTGCTTAATTTGGAAGAGGCAATTATATTCAATAGGAGGCTTTTGAAATAATCACTAGATTATTATTATGCATTAAGAATAATGTCCACCTTGTGGCTATTGAAATAGATCCACTTTCATTGTATAATTCTCTGTGCAGTATTGTATATATCCTATGGACTGTTGAATATATCATTTGGAGGTTCAAGGGGATTTTGAGTTATTATATAGAGGGTTTCCATACATGACATGAATTTAATGTTGTTTTAGACTTCCTAGATTTCAAGGTAGTCCAAGGAGAGAAAAATTCATGTTTTTCTGATCTTGGGTCCTTTCCCCTAGAGGGAGTAAACCTTGTTCGAGAGGACGCCCTTGTTCTCCACTACTTCTGACCACCTTGAACTTTCACTATTTATGCTTTCTTATGGTCATGAATTATTGTGGCACCCTCTTAAATAAAATCAATAATTTTTTTGATTGACAAGGAAAGAGTAATTGGAAGTGTTGAATCTATAATACAAACTAATAAATTTTTTTATATTACTATGGTAATTTTGTATTTTCCAATGAATTTATTCTTGTTAAATTGATGATTCTTTAATTTATTCAAACTAGATTAATTCTATGAATGATGATTTAAATCAGTTTGAAAGAAATAAAGTTTGGAATTTGGTTAAATTACCAAAAGATAAAAAAATAATAGGAACTAAGTAGATTTTTCATAATAAACTTGATGAAACTAGGAACATAGTTAAGAATAAAGAAAGAATAGTGGATCAATGTTATTCTCTAGAAGAGGGAATTTAATTTAAAGATTATTTTTCTCCTATTTCTAGGATAGATGATATTAGAATTTTCTTGTTTTCAAAATATTAAATTACATCAAATGGATGCTAATATTTATTTTTTAAATGGAATAATTTTTGAAGAAGTATTTGTTAAACACCCTTGGATTTGAAAATAAAAAATTTCCAAATCATATTTTTGAACTTAATAATGATTTATATTTTCTTAAGAAAGACCTTAGATCTTAGTATAAGAAACTAACTCATTTTTTATTATAAAATGAATTATAGAAAGGAATATTTGATCCTACCTTTTTTATATATATTGTTTCAAATGATATTTAGATTATATAAATATTGTTAATGATATAATATTTGGTTCTACAAATTATTTACTTTGAAATTATTTTTATAAATTAATGACTAGTGAGTTTTATATGATCTTAATGGGAGAATTAAAATTTTTTCTTGTCTTACAAATTAACAAAAGAAAATATTTTATTTTCATAAATCAATCTATGTATAGTAAATAACATGTTAAAGGTTTTCCATTGATTCACGAATTTTTATTAAAACACCAATGATTACAAATTACAAATTGTATTTAGATGACTCTATAAAATGTGTTGATGTTAAATTTTATAGATTCATGATAGGTGGTTACTTTATCTGACTACACCTAGATTGGTTATAATTTTTTTAGTTTTTGCGTGTGCTAGATTTTATTTGAATGCTAAAGAAGGTCATATTAATGTTTTTCAGAGATTTATTATTAATATTAAAGGTATAGTTAATACTAGTCTATTTTATTCAAACTAGTTTTTTTTATTATCATATTTTGATTCTGATTTTGGTGGTTGTAGGCTTGATCAGAAAATCACAATAGGTATGTTTCATTTTATTGATAATAATTTAATTTCACGAAGTTATAAGAAACAACTATTAGTTTAATTATCTATAGTTGAATATAATAATATTGTTTTTAGTTTTTGTTCCCAAATTATTTGGATTAAATAGAATTTATGTGATTTCAATATTATTTTTGATAAAATTAAAACCATACGTTATAATTCTAGTGCTATTTATATTTCTAAAAATCGTTAGCAACACTTTTAAAAAAGATATATAGATTTTAGATTTCATTTTTTAAGGGATAATTTAAATAAAGGAGATATTAGTTTAGAGTTGTTTCCAACTAAAAAACAAATTGTTGACATATTCATTAAACAATTAGAATTTTTAAGATTTGAGAAAATGAATTTTGAACTTGGTATGTTAGAATCATTATATTTTGATTAATATGATTACTATTTATTAAAGTTGGATGTAGTTTTTTTTACAGATTTAGATATCTACTTTCATGAGTATTGTTATTAATTATTAAAATTTTATGAAAATTTTATATTTTGAGTTATTAAAATACTAATTCTATTAAATATTTTTCATGGATATGTGTTTTTTTATAAAATAAGACTACAATTTTCTCGTATTTAACATAGTATTAAATAGATTGGATGATATTTAATATTTACTTTCTACTTATATTAATTTTTTTTATACATGTAATATTTAAAATAATTTTATATATTCATTAATGAAGGGGAAATTTATGTATTTAAATATATTTTCTTATAATTTATTGATATTTATAAATATAGGTATTTGTAACTATTTATCTTTTAAGGTGGATAATGTTTTTAGATATTTTTATTTTTTATTTTTGATAAATTTCAAAACTAGGGAGAATATTAGTGTTTGAAATAAATACTTAGTTTTTTTAATTAAAAAAAGGATAATGTTAATATTTGAACTTGGGTGTTAATATTTTTTTTAGTATTTGAACTTGGGTGTGAATATTTCATTGTTTTGTTTACCTAAATTACAAATTAATTTCATTTATTTGGTTGATAATTTTTGTTTTTTAATTATTACATATTTCATATTAAATGCATTTATAAATTTTTAGCATATTTTCTTAATTATTATTTGATTTTATAATTTTATAATACATATTCATGGTCCAAAACATCTTTGATTAGTGTTGAGGTGTTTAAGAAGTCCTGATGGTTAGCTAAAGAAGTTCAAAATTTATTTAAGTGAAGTATGGAACTTTGGAGATCCACAATACTGAATCATATAGGTGAATATAATACATAGGCATTTTGGGTAGAACCGCATATCTATTTCAACCACAGAGATGTTTTAAACCACATATCCTTTTCAAACACACAGTCATTTCAACCATGTAGATGTTTCAATAATGTAGTCATTTCAACAACTAAGCTATTTCAACCATGTAGTCATTTAAATCATGTATCTGATTGAGAATCACATAACCAATTTTGATATATCTAATTGATAATCACATATCTGATTTTTATGTATCCAATTGTGAATGTCATAATAAATTTCTATGTAGCATATTGTGACATATAATACTGAGAATGACATAGTTGATATCGACACTGCCAATTGAAAACAACGTAGCCAATTATCTACATGAATTAGTTCTAAAGTAACAAATTATGTTACCCTATTTTTATATATTTATATCATTGAATTACTTCAAGTTTTTGGGATTTATTTCTATCATTTTATTTATTTAAAAAACTCTCATTTATTTTTACAAACATATTATAAATTTTTTAATGATTTTAATTAAGGAATTAGAGTATTCCAAAAATATTATTTAAATACATGTCATGTTTAAATATGTAATAGTATATTTCCATACTTAAAAAATAATAATTTTATAGAGGTTAAGAGTTTAGGAAACTAATGATCAACAAGAATTGAAAAAGGGAGCTAGATGACTGTTGATGATTTTTTCATAATAAGAAGATCGAGTCATGGAGTATGAAATAACTGAATGAAAACTGAATAAGAATAATTTTCTTGATACTTGACTGGGATCTTCTATTAATAATGTTTCATTGATGTGATCATGAATAAACTTAAACATTCTATTCATTGTTTCTAAAGTGATTAAAGTTCTATGAGATACATCAACTTTCACATCTTCTGATCTCTATTGATCATCATTGTTTTATGGTTTTCAACTTGTTATATTTTCTTTTATCTATTTGTAATTGTAAGAATCAATTTATTATTTCCCCAATAAAAATGAAGTATGGAATTTGTTATTATACCAATAAAAAGGAAGGTTTTGGGGTTCTGAATCACAATTACAATTCATGTCAAATTAGATTATGAATCCTATAAAAAGTCAGGTATTGGTTGTGCCTTCATATATTCTAAAAGGTAATGTCTATAAAAAGATTATCACACCTTTAAAAGTCATGTTTGTTAGTGTGTACCAAACTTCTCACCCAATAGAGAATATTGAAGAGTAGAGTGGGATCTTGGTGATCCAAACTATTATAAAAATATCATGTTCATATTTTATTTCGGCTATATTATTTTCTAAATACTACACTATACTGCTGATTAATATAATAATTAAATTTGATTGATTATTTGATTTAAAATTTTTAAAGGACTATTCACCCCCCATCTAGTCTATTATTTCCATCTATTCTTATCCAACATATAAAACCCATTACCCCTACCAAATTCATTATTCCATCTATATTTCATTCATCCCAAACATCCTAATTTAATTTATAACCCATCATTTCTTCATTTCAACCATAAATAGTTCAAAACCAGCCCCTCTTCATACCATTATTATACGTCCTTTCCCTTTATTTCAAATTCTATTAACAAAAGTTATAAATCATTCTATTGATGGAATATTTATTGAATTCTAACATACCCTCTTTAACCCAATACATTCGCATTCCAAACTTGTTCCTATTACTTTCTTTTTCCCATGAATTATTTTAATAAACATTCAAGGGAAGGGAAATAAAACCATAATACGTCATGCATAAATAGTTAATAAAAGTTTTAAAACCTAAAATTCAATATTTCAACTATCCTCAATTTCATTATCAAGTTTAAATAATTATCCAATTATGTAGGATTCAAGTTTCCACAATAATAATGGAAATAATAGGATCAAAATAACAAAAACTAGTCAAAATAATCTAGAACATAGAAATAATCATGAAAAGAATCATAAAACCCATGTGACTCTTATTCCCCTTATAATATCCTCTAAATAAGTTTATTATCCCCATTTAATTCCATTATTATTTTATATGTGTTTGCAAAATGTTCTTCATGCTCCCCTTAAATAAATAACACCCATGAATTCACATCAAATAATATAGATGAAAACATGATTCCATATTTGGAAGAGATCATAATAGGCTAGTAAAGAATATAATTCCATAAGATAGAATATGAGATTGGTAATTTTATACCTCAACTGAAGCTTAAATTCACATCGTGTAATCATGTAATAAGAAGATAACTATAATAATGAATCCATGATAGGGGAACCCTAATTAAAATAGGATTGTGAAAAATGGATCTATATAAGAAAAGGATCATGTTCATGAAACAACACTGAAAGGTCTCCCAAAAATTCACCTAATGTCTCCTGAGGTCAAGAGAAATAATAAAAAATAACGGGATTTATAATATCTATCTAATTTATATCTTGGTCGGAAAACACTTCATCATAGTGTGATGAGTCTATAATTCCCCCAAATTTTATACCATGTATCTCCTGATCTACCAACACTTAATGCTCAATCAATCTCATTAATTATATATGACTATGTAAGGGTTGAATCATGACTGAGACACCACGACATGACAAAATTTAAGGACATACCACTAAAAATAGTCATTCATGTCCTTGATCCATGAAAGAGGTAGACATGAAGAAAATAACTAATAGGAAGAAACTTTAAATTTAGCTTCCATACATCACATCATGTCAATAATTTACCACGTTGAAAAGGAAATTTTTGAAAAACATCACCAACTTTAAAGACACATCTCACTGTGAACCAAACCCTCACATCAAAACCAAGAAATTGATTAGGGGAGGTTTGTAAGGTTAATATGAAATTCATGGGGTTTATCTCCCAGAAAATAAGGTTCCATACATTTCCAAAACCATCTATAAAATTCTATATACCATAACCATTAATGTCATGCTATGACTCATCACCTATATAAATTCCCTCTATAGCATCCATGTTTTATGAACCATAACCAAAATAACCATTCAAAAATATACTTATATAAAATGAAATTTTAGCTCTGATGGTATATTTCCTCCTCCAAACTCTTCTAGATACCTTTGATGCCTAAATCACATAATATAACATTACAGAAGAGTATGATCTTTTAAAATTATTGTTTGGGGTGAAATAATCCTGGTGTGATGAGTTCTTTAGTAATTTGGTTATGTATCACATATATAAGTGATTGTTGAGTATATTTTCTCATTAGTTGTAGTGACGAGCCTTTTGATAGGGATTCATTTACTTGGAACAGATAGGAGGTGGTGAAACATGTTAAGTGTTTACTTATGATTATATTATTAATAATTAACATCTATAATTGATTTATCCCTTGATATAATTCAATAATTTCATCAGTGTTCTATTGTAAGGTGTCTAGTATCCTTGTTCTCTTCTTAGGTTAAATATTATATGGCCTCTGGAGTCACCCTTGGATACCCCGAAAGTAGGGTATGAAATGAAAATAAAATTTTAAATTAATGATTAATTTTTTTTTTGGATAGTATTGATCAATTATTCAGATATTTTTAAATTTAAATTATTACTCATCTTTATTATTAGAGGGTGAATTTATATATGAGATTATTGGTTGAAATATGTTAATGTGTATGGCTTAGATTATGTAAAAATACTAATCTAGTCTTCCATGAGTTCAGATGGTCCCTGAGTTTTGAGTTAACTTATCAATAGAAGTTGATGAGAAAAGTGTTTATGATTTGATATATTATGAAAATCCTAGAAATATACTTTTATAGTGGGTATCTTGACACTCTTTATAGGGTTGGATAATTAATATCAATGATATAAAAAATGTTTCAACAAGATTCACACTATCATGTGATGACATCCCAGAAGTCATGAATTATGATGGTCAAGTTATTATGTGGGTGGTTTCCTTTAGTTATATGTTTTAGGATACTAATAAAGTAGATACTTAGGATGCATGTAATATTTTATGGGAATGGTTTTTGGATATGTGATGCTCAATTTATGTTAGATGACTAATATTTTTTTAAATGTAATCCTAGATTTAGCTACTATAATGAGTGAAGATTTATTTTTATTATATTCTTATGAGATTAATGAAGTTTTAGATTATTTTAGGTTCACTAACTTGGTTATAATTCCTTACATTTATTGTTTATTAGTTATGCAGAGGATTAATTATTTTAGTAAATAATATTTATTTATGTGTTGTTTAGGCTTTCCATGGTTTTTTTATATTCAAGGGAAAATGTTTTAAGTTATAGAAGATGTAACAACCTAGGTTTTCACATGAGGGTGAATTTTTCTATGATCATATTTATATAATAAACTCATTTTTGTTAAATATATTAACATTAATTTGAATAATATTATGTTTTTATATGGATTAGTTTGATCAGAACAAGTTATTTTCTATGAAATTAATAATTTTTTATTAAAAAGTGTAAAATAGAAAATTCCCCATGATTGTGGTATTGGATTAGAAAATAGACTTCATGTTGGTGTAAAAAATGGGGTGTTTACCCTTATGTAAGTGTTGTGAAATTTTCATTCTTGATCATGGTTGGTGTGACATCCTAGACCCAGTTCACTCAAAAGTAACCTAACTCGGTTGGCCACATGACTCAAGCATTGCTCCCCATCTGCTAGAGGCTGGCGACTAGCAATGAGGGTCCATGGTGAAAAGTTGGGAGACTATACCCTCATGATTAGAGTGTATAACACTTTTGTAATCATATTAACCAATAGTGGAAGCATAAAAGATAACCAAATAGTATAAGAATAATCATCCATCATATAAATGACCAATTAAACCACATCAATCAATGTCATAAACAAAAATGATGATCATGGAATGCTATACAAAAATGAAATACAGAGGATCAGGGAAATGAGCATATAAAACATGATATACAAAAAAGAAAAAAATACACAAGGCTATCTATCGTAGCATCTCGAGCATAAACTCAGTCCTATGCTCTATACACCATCCTAGAAAGGCACTCAAGCATCCATAAAAGGTCACTTTCCCTTCCCCCTACTTGAATCCATGAAGTATTTTTGAGTACCTAATAGTGGTCCAAATAGGGTGTGATATATTCTCAATAATACATCACTAAGGGTGTCTAATTCCATCTAGTGCATGAATATATAATAAGTCAAGTGTAGTTAATAGTAAAATATATAAATTAAATGCAATAATAAATAACCCACATAGGTTTGGGTTCCAATGAAAACCCATCCTCTGTTACCTTCTTCTACCTATGTTGGGATATCTCCAAGTAAATAGTCAGTCATGATTTAATTTATAATAAAGTATCAGGACCCATCTCATAGTCAAGGAGTCCCCCATGAATAATATATGTTCAAGATATTTATAATAATACCAACATAAAATGTAAGGCTTTGACTGAATCCAATATTTTTCTTTATCTTGGCAGTCACATTGCGTAATTAATTCATTACTTAATTCGAAGGAAACCTGATCCCATCCATGAAATTCCTAATTTGGAACCCATGTATCACTCCAGAAACAATTTGAACCCATTACCTTATAATACCAACCTAGTAATTCCTTACAGGAACCTTGGTATTTCTCTAGGTGTGTTATAAAGTCACCGATTTCTGAACCTATCCTTAGCGGTCCACAAAGGGAGCCCAAGTGTCACTAATAGAATATATAATGATTTACCCTTGGATTCAATACTTGTAAGTTAATATAGGGAATCCAATTCCACCTTATCTCATGGATATCTCCCTCTTGTCCTCCGCTTCTCCTAGGGTTTCCTCTTAAAACCTTTCATCGCGGATTAGTGGTCTTCCTACTTCCTCCCTTTCTCCCCCTCTTTTGCCTCTCCCTACCCCTCAACTTCTACGTGATGATCCTTTGTGGGATCTACCCCTAGTTTCTTTTTTATCAGCTATTCTTCTCCCTTTACTGTGTTATCTCTTCCCTACTTTCCAGATGATGCTCGCTGGTGGGATGCATATTCCTTTCATATCCCCTCTGTCCTCCTTTCCCTACGCATATGACCTCCATGTTGGGACAATGTGTGGGTGTTTTAGGCGGTTTGGGTTGGTGATGGTGGAGGCATTCAACTTTCCTCTTCTCCTCTACCCTCATTTTCCAACCCATCGACCTCGAACCCATCAGACTCAAACCGATATTGTTCGAGATAGATTTGTGTTTCGGGACCTCTTAGGAGGGTGATGGAGAGGGGATGGTGGTGGTCTCAGTGCTTTCTCTCGGATGGTATTTGTTTTCTTGATTTTCTAGTTATTTCCTCTCTTCATATTATTTGACGTTTCTTTCTGTCAATGCATGTCTATTATTATTATTTCCTTTTGAATCATTCTTTTTTATTTTGTTGTTTTTTCTATGGTTTGGGGTTCAGTTTCACTATGGTTTGTTTTTGGTTTTGGTCCTCCTCAATAATGACAGTGACAATACTCATGTTGGCTATTCTGAAGATGTTATGAGGTTTTTTGTTCAAATTTTATTCATATGGTGTTGTTTCCGAAGGAGGTGATTGCATTTTGAAGCTTTGTTAAGAAGTTTTCCAGTAGTACGATGTCCAACATTATTGATGATGAAGTCATTTACAATGGTGGATGACGGTGAAGTGGTTGACATTGATAGGACAATGATGATAGTGAAGTATGATGGAGATGATGATATGGATTATGTAGGGATCTTGACTTATCATCTCGATACACACAGTGGAACTTAAGGACCGAGCGGTGGTCCGGTTTTTAAATTTGAGTGTGGTTATGTTGGATTTTGGCTTTGAATTTGAAATTTGAAATTTTTAATGTTGTTATTGTATTTGAGTTATGAAGTGTTTGGTTCCCACTAACACATAAATTGGATTTAGAAAATTTCAAAAAAATAGATTTGGATTTTAATATAGGGAGTCCAAGTATCACTCATGGAGTGTATAAAGGTCTTCCCTCTAAGTCCATCCCTGAAAGTCCATTTAAGGATTCCATGTATCACTCGAGCATACATAATCCATCTTCCATGTGATTTTATCCATGGATTTCATATTATAACCCATGTTTTACCCATGGAGCATAATAAATTAATTTAAAATACATTTAATTTAATAATCATGATGAGTCCATTTAAGGATTTCCATGATAGAACCCATTTTCACTCTCGGTATGAACATATGAATGGTCATGGGACCAAATTCTAAAAATATTATTTAAGTCTACATTTAATTCAATTGTACATAACATTTATAGAGAAATATAATCACTTAAAAAGGTGGATCAAATCAGAGTCTAGGCTTATAAGTAATAGTATCTCATAAATCCTCCCATTCATCTTAATTGATAATTTTCGTTTTAAAGAAAATCTCAGGCCTAAGAGAGAAGGGAAATGGAAAAGGTGTAGGGAAAACCATTCCATATTTCATTTAATTCAATTTTAATGTAAATAATTTCATTTAACATCCAAAAAACAAGGGGTAAAATAACACACCTTAAGAGGTGAATCAATTTCATAGGCCACTCATGGTGGTTTCATCCAATTTAATAACACACAGAAGGGGTGGTTATATTTAAGTTCCTTAACCTACAATGATAAAAAAGGGGTCTGATGAGTTATATAGGACTTTCCTATTCATTTAGTTTAATGATAATTCTATTTAATAATAATAACTCGGAAAATATGGGGCATGGCACAACGATGTAATACATAAACACTGAGAAATTAAGGGAAAGAATGAGACCACCTACCTTAGCTTCGTAGTCGAATCCTCATCCCTTTTTAGCCTCTATCTGGGATAGAATGGAATAAATAAAGTAAAAAAGACAAATCCCTTTAAAATAGGGAATATTAACTCACACCAAAATAACTCCATCTACAAGAAGAAAAATGATGAAAGGTACAAGAGGAATGAATAGATTATTGGTACACATCCAATGATACTGATGGAAAGTGATTCAAAGTCTGGATGGAGGGAATACCTTAATTCCTAGCTTGAGGTGGAAGGAGATCTCTAATAGGTGAGGACTACTTTATGTGGAAGATGAAGATAAAGGGTTATCCCCTTTAAAAAGGAGGGGAAAAAGGCAATTCTTCCCACTTTTTAAGAGGTGCATTATTTGGCTACATGGTTATATAAACCATGGTCTAACCATGTTCTAACTACTATCCATGGATAGTTTCTCACACGGTTGGGGAGAACAATTTGTTTAACTGTGATTTACCCACGCTCTCCCCTATATAGATCCTTGTAGTACCCTATATAGTTTGTCCAAACTGTTTGGGCTTAGTTACATGGTTTGGGTAAACCATACGCCTGACATTTTCCTCTATAACTCAGAGCTTTGGGTTTCAAACAAGCCTCAGATGTTCTCAAGACCTTCCCTAGGCATCGAGGAACATTTATAATGATAAAACCAAAGAAAAATAAAATAAAAATAAAAGGTTCTATACCTTGAAGAAAATTCAAGTTCTTATAATCTTCTGACCTTAAATAAACACATCCTCAAGTTTCCATTCTAAGTGTAGTGATGTATCATATGAGAATAACTCTAGGAACTAGGAATGTATTCTAGCCTCTGGATCCCATGTCTCTTCATGTACATAGTCATTCTACTATCACACCCACACTAAAGGGATTGGCTAGGCTCAGAGAAACATTGTACCCTGATCAAAAATACATATAGGGTGCTCTTCAAAGGATGCATCGACCACAAATTAAACCTCCTCAGGATGAAGAACATGAGAGGGATGTTAATGATATCGGAAATTATGAGATACATGGAAGATGTTTTACATGCCCCCCATAACTCTGAGGAAACTACAAGATATAGGCTATCGACCTTACTCTCTCCAAAATCTAAAATGGCCTGACATACTGACGTGAGATATTACCTTGTTTATGAATTCTTTTATACCCCATTCTAGATGAAACACATAAGAATACCTGACTCCCCACCCCAAACTCTAGTGGTCGACAGAGACAATCGGCATATGACTTCTACCTAGACTGATCTATAGACATCTGCTTACTAATAAGTTGAACCTACTCCAAATTCTATTGAATGAGATGAGAAAAAAATAGTGCTACCTCTCCTTATCCTCACCATCACAGGGATGAATGACACAACCTACTGTATAGGGCCTCATAATGCACCATCTGTATGGTTGCTTGGAAAATGTTGTTGTAAGCGAACTCGGTGAGAGGTAAGTGTTTCTCCCAAGAACCTCTGAAATTAAGGACAGATTCTAGGATCCTATCCTCCAAAACCTATATCATATTCTTGGATTGACAATCAATCTATGGGTGATAGGTTGTACTCAACAGTACCTATAAACCCATTTCCCTCTAGAACCCTTTTCTAGAACTGTGACATGAATCGATCATATCTATATGATATGATAGAACATGGAACTCCATGGAAGTGTATGATCTAAAAAATGTAGAGCCTCCCAAGATCATCCACTGAAAATGACTCTCGAATAGGTAGGAAATGGGAAACCTTTGTCCACATTTCTTTGATCACCCATACATCGCCACTTCCCCGAGGTGATCTAGGAAATCCCATCCTGAAAAACATGGGGATGTCATCCCATTTCCACTCAATAATAGGAAATTTCTGTAAAAGACACACTAGTTTCTGGTGTTCTTACTTTACCTTCTAACAGGTGGAACACCGAGTAGCAAACCCAGTTATCTCCCTTTTCATACCTGAAATCCATTATTGGTAGAATATGTCATGATACATCTTGGTAATACAGAGATATACTACCCATACATATGGATGATACTCTCACATCAAATCCTCTAGGAAGTTTTTGGGAACCCTGATGAATCCATGAATACACAATATCTCATTATCATCAATGAACCAATCGGGTGATAGATCATCACTTACAATGCTCTCACATAGGACCAATCCCTCAAAATATGATAGTTGCCTCATATTTAAACTCTCTATAAGTGAAGAGGTCACTGATAACGATTCAAGGACAAAATTTCCACGATGGTCCTAGACCTCCATGTGCATCTCAAAAAATAGGGCCATAAGCTGGCACTCACTACTAACCTCCTGAACTACCTGTGACTGAGTCTTCCTTCTTAGAGAATAATAAACTATATTTCCCTTTCAAGAAGTATAGGAAATATTGAAGTTTAAATACTATACATATTCAAACCACCTTCATTTCCTGAGATTCAACTCACACTATTTAAATATTTACTTGAAGATTTTTTTTGTTCTTATACACCACAAAATGCTCTCCCAGTAAGTAATGCCTCTAACAACACAAGGCATAAATAATAGTGGATAATGTGGGATCATGTGTGGGGTAGTTCCCCTCATGTGGGATCAAATTATGAGACCCTTATGTTGCGACTTCCTCCTCCTACATTAAAATTTCTCCTTGCTAGATTCTTGACTCATCACAATAAATTTCATAGCATCCAATTGGATTTTTCCAGAATCAGGATCATAACTAAAGTCAGTTTCCCTTTCAACTCCCGAAATTCTATCTCGTAGGATTTTGAACATATGAAATTGACATCTTTTATAGTAAATCCTATAAGAGGTGTTTCTAGGAAAGAAAAGTCCCAAATTAAGTGACTTTAATAACCATATATACCTAATAAACTTCATATATCAAATATATTCCTAGGATTATCATAGGAAACTACTACTATCATCTTCTCTGGATCATATGATACTTCTATCTCTGAGATAATGTAACCTAAGAAGTGAACTTTATCCATCCAAAAGTTAAACTTTGTGATATTAACATATAACTGATGTTCTCTCAGTGTATAAAATATGATATCAATATTCTTGTCATGGTCATGTCGAGTGTGATAATACAACAAGATATCACCTATGAAGACCACCAAAAATGATTCCATATACAGGTGGAGAATATGATTCATCAGTTCCATGAAAATTATTGGTGTGTTCATGTGACCGAACAACATGACCAAATACTTATACACCTTATATCTATTATTGAATGTTGTATATGGTATATCTATTGGTCTAACATGCATATGATGATAAACTGAACTCAAATAAATCTTAGAAAAAACCCTTTCTCCTAGTAGATAGTTGAAGAGGTCATCTATACAAGGCAATGGATATCAGTTCATAACCATAATTATGTTTAACCAATGGTAATCCATGTAAATTATGAGGGTACCATATGCCTTCTTGGAAAAAAGGACCAGTGAACCCGACGATAAAGAACCAGGTCATATAAAAACCTTA
Organism: Viscum album; assembly: GCA_963277665.1. Taxonomy (NCBI): domain Eukaryota; kingdom Viridiplantae; phylum Streptophyta; class Magnoliopsida; order Santalales; family Viscaceae; genus Viscum; species Viscum album. The sequence continues at coordinate 1,503,352 of OY728123.1, read as the reverse complement.
TCTTCTAAATCCTCTAGATGTCTCTTAATCTCCTGTAACTCAATATTAGTCACCTTATAAGTAAAAATGGATATTGGTGCAACTCCTAGTGCTAGATTTATATAAAATTCTACCTCTCTCTTGAGAGGTGGTCCTGAGAAGCCATTTGGGAAAATGCCCCTAAAATGATCTACCACTAGAGGAAAATCTTCCCAACATGTTCCCTGATCATCCAGATAAAATCTAGTAATCTGATTTGTCATCCTACCCATCCTATAATGCTCAGGTCTAACTCAGATCTCCTGGACATCCCATTCACCATTGTAAATAAAATTTCCTCCTAATGGCATGGTGAAAAGCCTTTGGTGATAGCAATCACCATATAAATGATAGGGAACTAACCAGTCCATCTTGAGAATGATTTCAAACCCTTCTATCTTGAGGAAAAAGATGTCTCATATGAAGTGATGCACACCTATCTCAAGGGGGCACTCATTGTACTAGAATACAATCTCCGATCAAATTCCCAATGGAGTATCGAGTTCCATCATGCCATAATAAAACTGAACATTGATCCCAAGTCTCTCCACAATAAGAACATATATAAAGCAATGGGAGACATCTACATCAAAAAGAGTAGATACTAAATTAGAGGCTACTAGAATAATACCTATCACCATAGAAGGGTTGAAACTCTTCTACTTAAGTATCTGTTAAACTTCATACATATAGCATGATATGTAACCCTGAGATACAGTATGGATACCCTGAACATGACCTCTCTACTAGTGCGGAAAGTCTAGTGTCTGACTACCCCATCCATGACCACCACCTTGACCTGATTGGCTGGTCACACTCCAACTCCCTTCCTGATGAGAAGTTGCCGACCCTAATCCTGAATGCGGAGTCAATGTAGACCCTCTATTACTAGATAATGGATGAAAATATCTTCAAAAGTGATTAATATGACCCATATTATTGCAATATCGGTATTATACTAGGTCCTTGGTACATTGGGGTTTTATATGTCTTGGACCACCGCACTAATGGCACCTCAAATGGCTACCTGAGTATGCACCCTAGTTACTAATATCACCATGTGGAAGCTCTAAATGATGATTCCTACTATTGGTCATTTCAGTTACATATCTAGGTGTTTAACCTCCCCATCTCCCACCAACAACCTCTCTTAGGTTACACTTAGTGATAATCTCCTAGTTCACTATTCCAGATATGGTAGTAAGTCGAAATAAATTCACATGCGATCAAATTTCTTTCTTGAGACCATCCTAAAATTTCCTTTCTTTAGATAAATCATCACCTAAAAAATAGGTTCAAAGCATTAGATCTCCATGAAATGGGAAAAATAGTCCCTAACTGATAATGTTCCCTAGTCTAAGTGTATAAACTCTATGGCTCTATCAGCCCACAATGTGTCGGGATAGAAATAATCATAGAAGGCTATCTGAAAATCCCTTTAAGACATATCTCGATGATGATCCATATGGGTAATAATGACCCACCTCCTCTTAGAGGAATCTCAAATCATATATATGGAGAGCTTCACTCTCCTCTTAGGAGGTATCTCAATATGCTCAAAGATCGATAGCATGGCCTCTAGCCATGAATCTATAGCCTATGGACTATCACCCCCCCAAATAGGAAGATGTTGCTGCTAAAAATCATGCATCAAATCTTCCATAGTTGGGGTAGGTTGTGGGGATCCCTAAATAGTCTACATAAATATTAAGAAATGGTCTCGAAACTAGGCATTGGCACCCATATCAGGTATAATGGGAAGTGCCTGAAGTGGCACTACTGGAGGTTTTACTGGTGGCCCAGGGCCCACCACCTCTAAAGCATGGTCATAACCACCCTCCTGGAGCACGACTCAAGGATATCATAGTATAATGTCTCTAAAAATTACAAACACACACCTTGATACAAGATTTTACAATCACTATGATCATATATATAAGAGTAGGAAAAGTACAAGCCTACCTATAAAAGAGTCACACCCCTATGACTTCTCCTAAAGATAGGTCTGTGTGACATGCAGATCAGAAGAATTTCAATAGAAACTACCAACTACCCACTACTAAGGTTGCGTCAGGCTCAAGTTCTCTTCTATAAGATAATGGTCCCAGTATACAGAGTGTTAATTGTAATTTATAAAAGAAAACATTCTTTAAGTTTCGATTCGAATCACCATTTAATGGTGACCATTTAATTTAAAATCTTAAGCTCAACATTTATTAAGCATACCTTCACACACACACACACACACATTTGTGTGTGTGTGTGTATGTGTCTATATTTATCTAGACACAATTAGATGGGTTGTCATTCCAAATTTATAAAGTCCCATACACTATAAATTTCAATTGGCATCCATTTAATTTCAACCAATTATTTATGAAACCCCTACATTAAATGTTAGAATAATTTCATGGACATAGTAATCAAGGAACCAAAACATACTGAAAGTAATTAACGTAGTAATATAAACATGGAATGGAACATGCATGAAATATAAATCCTAAAGTGCCTATGATGTTGCATGAAACAATACTTCCTTTCCATATCAGACCAAGGGTAAAAATCCACAATCATAAGGAACATCAAAAATCAAGTTTTACCCAATGGTTAAATCAAGACAATAGTAATAAGTACAATCCAAAAAAACATGTCTCATCCTAGGTAATCTGGATTTTCACTGTATGTGGGTTAGCTACTCCCAAGAACAGGCTCATGACCAAATCTCGACATGTCCTACTTCTATTTTCTACCATACCAATTAATAAGGAAATAAAATAAAATAAAATAAACCCCTATGATACCACTTTCTGACATCCCGGACCTGGTTCACTCAAAAGTAGCTAAACTCGGTTAGCCACATAACCTCAAGCACACCTCCTTATATCCCAAAGGCTGTCGACTAGCATAGAGGGTCCATGGTGGAATAGTGGGGAGACTATACCCTCATGATTAGAGTATAGCACAATGGTGTAATTATATCAATCAACAACAAAATCATAAAAGATAACCAAACAGTAAAAGAATAATCATCCATCATATAAATAATCAAGTAAACCACATCCATCAATCTCTTATACAAAATTGATGATCATGGAATGCTATACAAAAAGGGAATACATGGGTGATCAGGGAAACATGCATATACAACATGCTATATGAAAATAAAAAAGACCCAAGGCTATCTTAGGTGGTATCTTGAAGATAGGCTTGATTCTTTGCACCGTACACCATCTTTGGAAGTTACTCAAGCATCTATAGCAGTTCACTTTCCCTTTTCCCTACCTTCATCCACAAAGTCTATTTGAGTACCCAATGATGAACAAAATAGTGTGTGAGATATAATTAGTAGGAAATAAACAAATATATCTAATTCCAACCAATATGTGAATATATAATAAGCAGTGTGTAGGTAATAATAAAAGTTGTAAATGAAATGTAGTAATAAATAACCCACATATTATTGGGTTCCCATGGAAACATGTCCTCTACTACCTTCTTTAGACTAAGCTGAAATATCTATGAATAAATATTAAGTAATGATTTAATTTATAATAAGGTATTAGGATCTAAATCATAGTCAATGCATCCCCATTGAAACATATTTAAGTAAGATATTAATAATAAGGACAACATAAAAAGTAAGGTTCCGACCTAACCCAATATTGTTCTTTGGATTGGTATTCATGTCATGTAATTAATTAATTAATTAATTAAAAGATAACTTGATCTTGTCCTTGGAATTCCTAATTTTAAACCAAGGTATTTCTATAGGAATAACAAGAACCCATCACCTTACAATACTATCCTAGGCATTCCATATAGGAACCCTAATATAGCTCTAGGTGTGGTATAAAGTCACCGCCCTCTGATCCCATCCTTGGTAGTCCACAAAGGGATACCAAGTGTTACTCATGGTATATATAATGATCATACCTATGATTACATCATTTTAAGACCGCATAGAGAGTCCAAGTATCACTCATGTTATGTATAAAGGTCTACCCATTGACTCCTTCCTTCACAGTCCATCTAAGGATTACAAGTATCAATCGAGCGTACATAATCTAGTTGTCAAGTGAATCCATCCATGGTGTTCATATGAGAACCCATGTTTCACCCACGGTGCATAATAAATTAATTTAAAATTAATTCAATAATTTGGATGATTCCATTTATGGAATTCTGTACTAGAACCCATATTTTACTCTCATCGTGGAAATATGAATGGTCATGGGCCCAAAGTCTAACCATACCATTTAATTTTATGTTTAATTCAATTTTCCATCACATTTATATAGAAATATACTCACCTAAAAAGGTGGATCAAATCAAAGACTAGGTTTAGAAGGCCTATCATCCCATGAATCCTCCTGTTTTTGATGCTTTCATCGGGGCATTCCACCTCACATCATCGCCGACGAAGATGGCCATGTCTGTTGCCCTGCATTACCACTTCCAAAGTCAGGTGATATTCATCACTTCTTCAGATATGTATTATAATTGATTGAAATGGGATTATGGGATGTTGGTCACTCCTTCCATGGATCCCTTCTCAAAATTTGTCACCTAGTCCGGGTCTCCCTTAGAGATTAAGACATTGTTCGTGAAACTCATTCTCAGTTCCATATCTTTGTGGATTCTAGTTAATTACACTACTTATATTAGGAAATTCCAAGGGGTTAAGTCAGGGAAGTAACCATTAGTCAGAGGAGTAGTCACGCTAAGGCATTTGTGGCATGTCATGATGATAGAACACTAAAAATCCTATATTCTTCCTCATCATAGGGATTCTCAAGGGTGCAGAAACCCGAGGCTTCCCACATTGATTGTGGGGAATATTATGCTAGAGGAATGTCTCTAAGGTTTTCCTCAGCTTCCCTTGTTTAATACGGGGCATTCTACAATTTTAACGTCTAGAGGAGATGGATTGGACTGGTTGGAACATTGATGAGAGCAGATTAGGTGGGTACACCTCTAGGAGGGAGAACTTGGAAGGTTTACAGATGGATGGATCAAAACACCCAATGAGAATGGATCTGGGATTGTGTGTCCCAAAAATTGAATATATCATACCATGAAGGATGATCTAGACACTACAAAGGTCAGATCAGGAAGAGTGGTCCGCAAAAAGGGGAACACCGAGGTTTACCATTGGTTGGGATTGAACCCCAGGGAGGCTTCCTACGTACCCTATGTAGAAGATAGGGATCAAAAACCACATAGTTCAAATGGGTGATTCAAGGTTTACATGTGGTTAGCTTCCTGAGTGCCGTAAAAATCAACAATGGGATGGACGTCCTTACTGTGATAAGGGAAAGGTGATGGAGCACATATCTAGGGATTATGCATGATTAGCTACCTAGGTTCCGCTAAGGAGTGAAAATTATGGATGGCCTGATTTCACTAGGATATGGTGGCTTGAATAAAGATTGGTATGAATATAGAAGAAGTGTCAGAGGGAAATGATGGATTGGATGGAACTGACATGAAGATGACGGTGCTGGGATTGAACCTCAGGGAGGTTTCCTATGTATCCCAGTGGTTGTGAATCAAATTCCACGTAGTTTTGGATGGGGTTATGAGACACTTAAGGTGGCAGCTCATGAAAATGGGCACATGGATGGGGACCCAAAGGAAGGGGAACCCCCCGAGCTAGGGAATGATCTTCCCAAAACACAAAGGCTCAAGGGAGAGACCAGGATGGGAAATGGATGATGGGATTGAACCTTAGGGAGGCTTCATATGTACCCCATATAGAATACGGGGGTCAAATTCCACATAGTTCAAGATGGGTCATGGAATCTGGGTGTATACAATGGACAACAACCTATAGACATGTTAGGGGCCTACGCATGGTTAGCAGGACATTGCAAGATGGACACTCTTGGTTGGAGGGGTATGATGTACAAGGCTTATGCATGGTTAGCTAAATGGGAAATGTGGTTGGGGTGTACACAATGGAAAAAAACCCTTCAACATGATAGGGATTATGCATTGTTAGCATCCCATCTGGATGGATCAGGACATCCCAGAGAGGCGGATCCAAGAGATGTGTCTCAAAAAGGGAAGATGTCACATCAAGAGGGTACATACCCAGAAGGGAGCACCAGAGTTTAACATTGACCAGGGTTGAACCTTAGGGAGGAATCCTATGTACCCTGTATAGAAGACGGGTATTAAAACCCTTGTAGTTTGAGGTAATAAAGTAGCTCACAGTTTAATGTCATGCGGGACAAAAATAAACTGACGTGAAGTGGTCAGGATATATGGATGCTGGGCTTGAACCCTGGGGAATCTTTCTAAAAACCCTTTGGATGAAAGGGATCAAAGTCCACATATTTCCAGATGGAGGGGCATGTGGATTATGCAAGGTTAGTGGCCTATGAAGGATTTCATGATCATTACTTTCTCTAATCCCACTTCATGATTGTTGTGAGAAACAAGAGGTAGAGGTGGACCTGATGATTGTGTCACAAAAAATGTGGCCATGAGGAATGGTGAATATTGGGACTTACTCCAGGAGGGAATCCTGAGAAGGGTGACCCAATGTATGAGGAGGATATGGCTATCATACAGGGAACACCCTATCAAGGTATGTCGGGGATTACATGGAGACTACCCGAGGCACACATAGAAACAAAACGAAAAGGGAAAGGGAAGGAGGAATCAAATTTTGGGAAGAAAAAGTCTCTGAGTCCCATAGCCTATATAGTCCTCTCAGGAATGTCACATATGCAATGATCATATTTTAACTTCATGTGTTAAGGATGATGGGTGTTGGGCAGTTTAACGTCCTGCATCTTGGATGATGAGGACTTGCTGCTCACCCCTTGGAATTACATAATTTGTACCAACCCAAACTTTGGGGAGGGAAAGACACAAGAAATTCCAAGTGTTAATGAGGTGGAAGAGTGTTCAATATAGTGGTCCATGTTAGCATAGCTATGTGAAGAAGAAATATCTATTAGCGTACCTATGTGAAGAAGCATGAGGTAGGAAAACACAACAAGGAGCACCGCTCGAGGAACCCAGAAATCACTGCGCACAGGCCTGGAGGGCCTCATGGAATAGGTGAACAAAAAATATGGATGTGTAACACAAGGGTAGATAAAAATGGTGCCTTAAAATGAAGAAAACAAATGGAGCACAAAGGAATGGGAGCACACAAGATTGAAGGGTTGCGTAGAAAGTCAAAAGTTGCATGCATGTTTGGGGTCAATCACATAAAGAGAAGGAGTTAGAGAGAAATATGTGTTTGCACAAGGTTATGAATTGCATGTAATGGGGATATTTTGCGTGCACCTGACTTGGGAAAATGGAAATGGGTGAGGTTAAAGCCCTAGTGGGCCACCCGAAGGGGGGCCCATGAGAGACATGCATGTCATGAAATATCTAGTACCTTAACACGATGAATTTTGCGTAGTCATGGAAGGGGTATTATTACGTGAACATGAGATATAGTTCAAATTCTCGAGCATGTTTTTATAAGGGAGAGGGTGTCCCTCTATTTATAGGAGAAAATATCAATGGTGGCGCACAAGGTGGTCAGCATGGAAGAGGATGTTTGACATCGTATCATCTATGCAAGAGGTTTGTGTGTTGAACCGTATTGTTGTGCACCAACTTGGATTCTTTAGAACATATAACATGGATATTTTTAGGAGATCAGAGTGAAATAACCCCTTTGAAGTTGTATCAGGTGCACAAAAGGTTTGCGCGCGAATGCCACTCTTGCACGCAGGCTTCAAATATTGAACGTCGCTCCCTTAGGTTCCTCGGGTTTGTTCTTGGAATCAAATTATGCCTTTGGGTTTCATAAATATTCCAATACATGTAATCAAGTATAACTAAGCTCTAAAAATTTCCCCCCCTTAGAATCCAATCTAAAAGGGAACTAGAAGGTCGAGTTCCGAGGGTAACGACGATGAGTATAAAACGTTTCCCGCGGTGCACGCAAAATGGACGACCTAGCGCATTAGGAACCTTTCATGCACTCAAAAGACCTGGTCTATGCTTATAAATATGTAGAGGGTGGGAATCACTATACCTTGAATTTATGTATGACAGATGATCCACTCTCATGTGAGAAAGTTCCTTCATTTTGTGTGAAATCCCTTGAATTTAGTGGGTAACTTATGTGAAACCACTGGATCTTGTTCACTTATAACATAGCCTGATTTCCTTCTGTGACTATCATCAATCTTGTTCCAACAGTCTATCTTGTGAAGCAAACCCACATCTTTCACTTAAAGACCTTCATTTGTGTGTGACTTCCACAAGATGGTCAAAGAATAGATTGACACTGAGAGGGAATATGTTGAGGCTGCTTATGCTGCATGAAGGGTTGAGATGGCTGCAAAACCTAAAATTATTCATGCAAGAAGGGTGATATCAGAAAACCAAATGATCCTAGGAATGATGAAGCGGGATAAAAAAGATTATGTCTTGGGCGATAAAATTCCACTGTGGAACTTCATCATTCTGTAGGAGGTGCTAATGACAGGCTTTGAGACCGACTTGCTGCAATCGTGGGTGATACGTGAGGATAACCTTTCATGGTTCAATATTAAAAACAATGGTCACCCCTCTAGGGAAACTAGTAATATATATGTTTATGTCCTGAATCTGAAAACCAGGACAGTTATTGGGGGTGAACCAGTTGCTGAAGACTTCCCCACCCATTATGCCAGCACTTTCAAGAGTAGTATCACTGATGAGACTAAGGGTTGGCAGCATGACTAGAAATTGAGATCCAGAGGAAACTTTACTAGTGAGTGGGAATGGGCGTACTATGTATTCCATGAATTTGAGGAGTTTGGGGTGGAGCTTTGGCACATCAGGTTGTTTGAGGCTGTGTGGACATCGTAATTCCAGTTCTACCGCTAGTAGGACCTGATGTCAATGATGTTCAATTGGTGGTCTCCTGACATAAACACTTTCCACCTCCACTATGGGGAGGTTGGCATCAGCCTTTAGGACATCCAATTTATTGGGGGAATCCATCCGAAAGGGTTCCAATACAATGAATTCTTACCAACAGAAAATGTCTGGGGAGATAGGGTGTGAACCTCTATTCTAACACAGAATCTGTTGGACTTGGTGAAGGAGAGGTTGAAAATAAATCACATCTTGAAGGATATATCCTATCTGGAATGGTTCAATATGTTTGACAGGAAGGAACAGAATGTGATGATGCCCGAGTGATAGAATTAGTGTTTGACTGCATCGTAGAGGAGAAAAGTATGATCATACTAGGTGGTCTTGGAAGTAGGTGAATATTAATCTTGGGTCTTTAGTGTGAATGAAAGCTAGGACCTGTATGTTCCATATGCTAGATTCCTCGCTGCCTTCCTTAGTAGGTGGTTGCGGCCAATGGGGGACACATAGATGGGGGTCCATCCAGGGACATTGGTGATGGCTAGAATCATGGAATCCAACCATAGGGTCAACCAGGGAGTTCTTGTATTGGCCAGATTGTACAATATTATGGGAAGCATCTTAAGAGGAAGTACGCCCAGGATAATCTATGACCCTTTTTAGATTTTTCATGGATGGGTTGCAGCTCATTGTGGTGGGTATGATTTCCTTAATTCCATCCATCCTCCATGTGATGACTTGCGACCATCTCTGCTGAACATTTATAGGGTTTGGCCACTGACGCTTAATGAGGACGGGATTAAGGTCATGATCATAAATCATGAAAACTTCAACTTCCACCCATTTCAAACCCCATTCAGTCAAATGGTAGATGTCTTGTGAGGCCCTCTAGAGTAGAAGGAGTACCCGCAGAGTATTAGGGGTGGGGTGCTGGTGTCCCAGATCGATGGGAAAATCCTATGATAACTTTACATGCCATCAAGGTTTTCAAGGCAATTTGGGTGCATGCAGAGAATTATGAAAAAGGTGTATACAGAGGTTTAGGAACAGAAGAACCCCTACATCCTTCACAAATTGTGGCTCATGTTCACAAATTCTTTCTTTAGTGAATTAATTACCTTTTCCTCCCTATTAATGTCAATTTCAAGCTATCAAAAGAGTATGCTATCCAATGGGTGGTGGTGTATCTAGAGGAAATTCTGCTTAAATGCATTCAGAAAATCAAGGTAGAAAGTGTAGAGTTTGGATGGTGAGAGAGAAGGCAAGGTTCCACTGGGGAGGCTAGACCATAGGTGAGCCAGGCTATTGGGATGGCACAAGATGAAACCTCAACGGCAGGAGCATCGCAAGGTGTGGCTGCGCCTCCTCCCTATGAAGAGGGGTTGTCCCACAGGTGACCTCATGGACCGGCTAGAGAACTCCCTCGGAAGAAACTAATATACCTCCTATATCTGAATTTTGATACCATTTTCCCATCCTTATGGTTATCTTGGAGGACGTTGTGACAAACACTAAGCCCGAAAGCCCTGTGGTAAAAACTGGTGTGCACTAGACTCAACCTTCCAGAAGTTGGGTGTACTCAGGTGGTGGAAAAGGTGAAATTTCATCGCCAACATGATTAAATAATATCCATTTATGTTAATTCATTCCAATAGGGGTAGTATGAAGAACCACATCTCTTGGTGAAAGTGATGCTCGACCACGAGCATGACCCGGAGGAGCTGACAACCAAGAATGAAAATGACGATGAAGAAGAGGAAGAAGAAGAGAAGGAGGAAGAGGAGGTGGAAGAGGAGGTGGAAGAGTAAGAATAGGAGGTTGAGGATGAGGGTCCTGGAGGTGAGGTGCCTCATGGAACAATGACCCATCAAATAAGCCCATATGAGAGTGGTGAAATTGAAATCTCTGACATGGAATTAGCTGAACATCTCAAAGTAAGACCTAATTCCCATATATCTTAGTTCATTATCTTTCCATAACTTGGATCCATTGAAAAAACTATTACCTATTTAGGAACACATTGATAGTGGTGGTCACTAATCTCCTATTTCAGGGGGTGAAAATGTGCCGATGGTTATGGAAGGACATCTCTCCAAGCCTTCATTTGGGGCTGAGTAAGGTGGAGGACTAATCATAGATGAAGCAGCAAAAGGATATGGATAGACAAACTTAGAAACCCAGGCTGTTACCACTATCCAGAAGAGGTCAGTGCCAACTATAGTATTAAAAATCACTAAGGGATCTCCCATGGTGGCAGCTCCTATGATGACTTAGGCACTTGATCCTGCTGAGCTTAGCTCTTGTAAGTCTCACTCTTCATAGACCCACATCTGTTATCTGCGAACATGGGATGATCAAATTATTCATTATCTATGTAGTGATAAAAATAATAGAGGCTCAACAAACCATAAATTCTAGGACATCTACATGGGTTCCACTGGTGATTGTACCTATTCATGAAGAACCATCCATTCAAACTGATCCAGTCTTGGCATTCGGTGGGAAGGAAGTTGTGGCCACAGGTGATGCTACTACTAGGGAAGAGCCTGAAACTGTAGAGGGAAAAGCATAAGAATAAATGAGTGAGGAGGGTTTCCCACATTTTATAGAGCCTAGTCCATCAGAAAGTATTTCGTAGGAGGACCCTTACACCGAACTTCTAGCCATCTTTCCTGAATACAAACCCAAAGATCCTAAAGAGATGGATGATTCTAACCCTCACACAGTCGATGAGAGTTTCATGACACATTTCATGGAATTTAAATGTAAAAAACAATTCCTTGGGAAACTATAGTTGGAATGGATGATCCGGATAGGGTCACTTCGCACCTAGCTACGTTTTCTATTTGTTAGAGGGGTGGATTCCCTCCATCTTCATATGATGATCTGTGACTATCTTGTTGAGAAAATTCAGGAGAGTACCCAACAATTAGAAGACTCCTGGTGCATGAATAAGTATGTGAATATCCATAAGTTCCATGAGGATGAGCAAGAAATATGGTTCCTTGATGAGAAAATGAACGAACGGGCCACATTCTTCGCAATCCAATCCAAGCTTATTGAACTATTGAAAGCCCGGATGGTGGAATCCCATGAGAAGGTGGTGTATGAGAGACATTAGATGGATGAAATCCAAGCTACATAGTAACAATTGTAGATCAGGGATAATGAGCTTCGCTCTATGGTTGGTGATGAAGAATGGGAGCTTAGGGATTGAGAGGAAACCCTGGAAGCTACACACCAGAAAGTGGAATAACTAAAACAGTCCATTGGAGGGGCTGATCCATAAGGGTCATGTTTTATCCAAACTCATGAAACATACTTTTCTTTTTGTTTTTTTATCCTGAACTTCATGCCTATATTTATTGTTTTCTTGTTTATTTTAATTACTACATCTGAATCCAAATTGTGAAGTAACTAGAGATCAAAACCTAAGCTCACATGGGTCATACCTGGTGTGAGAAACAAGGGACGACCACATAATCATCCACTTTGCATATGAGAGAGACAGTTAACCATCGAATACCTGGGGTCTGCTATTTTTGACTGAACACCTAAAACATTCAGGTTGAGAGAGGCCGTGAATGGCATATAGAGTTCCTAGAGAAGCCAACTATCCTTTCCCAATGTGATCTAATGCTTGAGTGGGGTAATTCCAGGGTCATTGGAATCAATCCAAACAAAGGGGAATGAGTAGAGTGAATAACGATACTCAAAATTCGAAACACGGTGAGGATGGAATGATGATGGAGGATAACTACTGACCATGATCAAGACACAATATCCATATCGCATAGCTCGGGATGAGAACAAACAAACGAGGGATGATCGCTGACCACATTCAAAAACATAGGGCATAACTTGAAATGTCATCCAATGTCTTCTGGAACATTGGCCCAAAGAAGTAGGTGAGAAAAGAGGCTGAGCATCCAAGTCATTTGGGGGTCCCTTTAGATGTGAAAGATTATGAGGATTTGAATAAGGGGAACACAAAGCATGGGGTGAAGTGATGGGTTGTTCGAATGGAGTCCAACACTTTTAAAATTACACCACTGTGAAGAAAAAACATTAGTGTGATTGCATTGGACTGAATGAAGATAAAAAATATCTTCCTAAGGGGCATCATCTCAGATGCAGAGTAAAAAATGAAGATACGAACAATGCGGTAGATGAAAAACAATACAAGAGAGGGCAACATAGGATAAGGGCCGGGGTTTATTTTTAGTTTTACATCATTCAAATGAGGAGGACTTATACGTATTTTAATGTCGTGTGGTAAAGACAATGCATGAAATAGTTTAACATCATATGATAAGGATGTTTCACATAGTTTAAGATCATATCACCTGGACCCTGGTCAATAGTTTAAATTCATGTTACATGGAATGAGAGATCCTAGTTTAAGGTTATGGAGTTCAGACCGTAATTGGGGCCAAAGGTCCAGGAGGGTTGATGGACCTATGGTTGGGCCTGAGTCAAATTCCAGGGCATCACTACCTATCCCATAAGTATGGGAATGAAGCCATATGTAGTTCTTGAAGAACAATGTGATTAGAGAACAACACTGGTGGGGGGAAATCCTCTTTGATAGTGAGGAATCTGAAGCATCCCTCAATTATCACGAGGCATCCTGAATTTGATTAGGTTATGGTTGCAGTTTAACATCATGTGCTGAGGATAAAGAAAAAGGGGGCAATAATGTTGAGGATGTACCTGAGATTGATGATCTGGGTGTTCCTATGTATCCTTCAAGGGTAGGAATCAAGGAAAACATAGTTTTTGAAGGTAGGTGTGGAAAGTGGCCAATGCTAAAGTGGGAAATATCCTCCAAAATGAGGACAGTAGAAGTTGTTATGTAGTTTAATGTCATACAAACTTAGACACTAAAGATCTTAGTTTAAGGTCATAGAGTTTGGACCATAATGTGTGAGCCTATTATCTACAAGTATAAACCTTATTAAGAAACCCTAATCCCACATGATCCATGCTCAGTGTGGGAAACAAGATGTGGAAAATATCATTAATACATGCGGAAGCACACAATAAGGGAACAAAGGCGTGGAGTCAAAGGTAACCCACGACACTGGTCTTCCCACTAAACGTGTAGAGGTGTGTGGAGGGAAAACATCGAGAGTATTGAAGTTCTATCTGGACATAAGAATGTGAGAAGGGATGGAAATTATGAGACCAATATTTGGGATGTGATGAAGGTGGCATAATGGTGAAGGATAATTGTTGACCATGTTCGAGACACAATATCCATACCACGTTGCCTAGGATCGGAACAAACACCTGAGGGTCAGCCGCTGACTATATTCGAAATATGAAACCTGGCTCAAAACGTCATTAAATATCCTTTGGGATGTTGGCCCAAAATGGCAGGCAAGCCTAAAGACTGATCATCCATACCATTATGGGGTCCTTTTGGTTTTGAAATATGATGGATACCCAAACAAAGGGGTGTGTAAATCATGGAAGTGGAATGAAAGCATGTCCATATAGAATACAACACTCTAATCCTCACACCATAGTGTATATGAGCACATCAATGAGGCATAATAGTGGTAAATGGACCTAATCAAGGAAAAATTACATGAAAAACAAGTAAAGGAAAAGGAAAAGTGGGTTGGTAAACCCGAGCCTGGACCCAAAGACAAAATGTCTGGGAATTCCTATTGAAAAATACTAGTTAGTGTATTATATCACTAAGAGGGGGAGGGGTGGATCAATGATGCTATTTCTCTTTTATGTTTCTTTTAAATTGAAACAAGATTTTCCACTTGTTAGATAATTCAATTCCCCTTTGAAAAAAAATTCAACAAACAGCCACAAGAACACAAAGATTTACAAGGTTCACTATTCAATAAGAATTGTTACGTCCTTGGTATAGTTTGGAAATCATCCAATACCATAAAATATACTAGAAATAAATCCCTATATTAGAATGAGTAGGATATACCCTTTCACTTATATAGCACTATGAAACAATCCTACTAGTGTGTGTGCACCCTCTTAGCACAAATAGGGTAATACAATTATCATGTAACAACTCATGTTACCTGTGCTTATTTTCAATTCTAAAAATGTATTCAATTGAAATACAATTCATCAATTACTTACCCATAATAAAGGTAAGAACCTCCTAGAATTTTTTACAGAAAACACAATCTGATTTTTTTGGGTCCTATTTTCCCAGTCTGATTCCTCCGAGTTCGATTTTCCCTAATACAATTATCTCAGTATGTTTTTTGACAGAATAGAATAGAAATGAATAGGCACCACTTCAATCCTTGAGTATGATAAAACTTAGTATGATACTTCCTTAGTCCAGAAATCTTCAATACATAAATAACCAGTATAGAAAATCATGTTCTGATTAATTCATCTTGATACAAACATCAGGCGAATACAATTGGCAAGCTGAATACAATGATCCACTAAATATGATAAAATCAGAGTATGATGATCAGTTGAATAAAATCATCACAAACTTGTCTAATCTCTTTCACTTCTCCATCATAAAATCATCAATACAAGATCAATATGAAGACTTCATCTTCTATCTAGAAAATTAGAGATTCTCTCTCTACTATGGTGAATAGTACATCATCATCACTCAAGTACAATGTATGTTTTATCCTTTTATAAGTGACCCAAAATAGGTTTGGACAGGAATCCCAAATACTTTCTCACTCACAAAAATTCACCCAAAATTCAATTTCCCCTAAAATCCCAGAGAAATTATGACTTCATTAATGCTTCTCAATTATTCTCAAAACTTATACAATCTCCACCTCTTCTTATCTAGAATTCCAATTCAAATGTCAGTATGGTTTCAATTTCTAGGTCCAATTTCAATTTCTAAGACCGATTATAATTGCTGAGACCGATTTGAATCAAAATCTTGTATTTGAAAGTAAAGCTCCCCATAAAATAATAATTCAACAATCTCTTTTCTTTCAACAAGTCGTAAAAAAAAGTAATTAAACCCTTTTAAAAAGGTTGACTACATTATTTATCATCTTCTCTTCTTCATCACATTTCTTGACCCACATCAAATACAAGGAATCTTATTCCCCTCTTCTCTTGTCCCATTTGAAACACCAATTCAAAGGATATAAAAAGTAAATAAACTCTTGACGCACTTAATGAAGAAATTTGAAAATAGATCAGAGTTAATCTATCTCTTCCACCCTTGCTACGATTAGCCTGGATACAATCATTCTAATATCAATTATTCTAATGTCGATCATCCTGATATTGATCTTTTCCTTCTTGAGCCTAATATCTAACATTCTAATATTGAACATTCTGATATTGATCATTCTGATATTGATAATTCTGAGATTGATCATTCTAATATTGATCATTCTGATATTGATCATTTTGAGATTGATCATTCTGATATTGATCATTCTGTGTACAAAAATTTTATATATCATCCGATGGAAAACCTGGATGCTATAGTAAATTGGCACCACCTTTTCAATCAGTATCACATTTTCAATCAATACCACATTTTCAATCATTATGGTTATGATTATCCTAATATCAATCTTTAAGTGTTGGGGTTGATGGAAAACAAAATTCTATAGTGAATTGATACCACTTCTTTTTAATCCACTGAGAATCTGATCGCATTGAAAAACAATCGATATCACTTATTTCTCTCTACCAATGGGATACGATAAATCTAGATTCAATATTTTTCATATTGGAAACATCTCTTTCACTCCCCCTTTCTTCCATCAAGCTTTCATCAAATGTTATCAATTCAACTCATGATATATATGAAATATGAATCAGAAAAGAATCATCACGTTTAATTTATCAGTGTCATAAAGACTTCGATTCTCCATCAATACAACTACATCTCCCACATTGGATCTAGAGTGAGATCGATGAAAATTTTCTTCCAAAAAGATGTATTCACTATCATCTTGACCTTGAGTCGAGTCCAATTAGAACCAATTCTTCCAAACAGCCTCTTCTCATTATGATGAAATTTCACAATGAGTCTGATTCTTTTCAAATAATCAGCCCAACATTTATCAATACCATGTGTTCTATTTTTATCAATACCATGAGTCTGATTTTTATCAATACCACAAGTGGTATGATTGTTTTCTAAAACAAATTGAAGTGATTTCCTTCCTTCAAAACATACCTTGGAAATAAAAGACAACAAAAAACACCTTTATCATCAGGTTTGTCCTAACAATCTACCCCTTTGGATTTTATTGTCAACCAATTTTTCATAAATCACTACGCTTTGAATCCCCAATCAATGGATTACTTATCAATAATTATAAGCCTATGTGAGATAACTCAATGTAGGAAACAAGAATCATTGAAAATAATACCATGTTGTCCAAAAGTAGTGATTGTGACTGCATATTCATCTTTCTTCCTATGTTCTTCTTCAAACTCACTAAAATACAAAACAAATTCTTTCTTAAAACCACTCCAATAAACAATTAGTATAGTTCACACACTAAACAATGCTGGATTCACATCTTACCCACAACTCCCCCTTTTAACATGCATCACTTGGATTGATTTATGAAAAAAATACAATTCTCCACCTTGAAAATACAATCCAAAGGTAAGATGAGAGAGGGGATAGAAACACATACCTCATCCTTGAAAAAAGGAGGTTGGACACCCATGTGCAACGTCAATTTTGAGAATGATTCTTTCAGCAATGGTTTTGTGAAAATGTCAACCACTTGTTCCAATGTTGGAACATACTCCAACTTTAATTCATTATTCTCCACATTCTATTTGATGGAATGATATTTGATATCAATATGATTTGAATGAGAATGTTGAACTGGATTCCTATTGAGATTGATTGTGTTTTTATTTTCACAACCCAAGAGCAAGGGAAATATCACTTTGATAGGTAAATCTTACAATTTTGTTTTAATCCAAATAAGATGAGTAGCGACTTGAGTGGTAGCAATATACTCAGCTTCAGCCATATTGAGAGTTACTGAATTCTATTTCTTTGAAGCTAGCTAAAAAGGTTCTTTCCCATAAAGAATACTCCACCAGATGTGGATATTCTATCATCAATTTTTCTTACCCAATCTGCATCAGAATACCCAAACAAATTAATACTATATGAGCTTAAATACATTATTATGAATTCTATTGTACCTTTTATATATCTGAGAATTATTTTTATATCAATAAGATGTGATTATTTTGGAGCACTATGAAATCTTTCAGATAAGGTAAAAGCATAAACAATGTCAGGTCTTGAGGCAGTTAAATACAATAGACTTCCAATCATCTTCCGATACTCTTTCTGATCCACTTCTTTTCCTTCTCCAACTTTACTCAACTTGGTTCCTATTGAAATAGGTGAGGAAATATGTTTTGATTTTTCCATGTCGAACTTATTGAGAAGTTATTTAACATAATTTTCATGGGAGAGAAAAATATATTCTTTATTTTTCAAGATTTTTAACCCTAGAAAGTATTTCATTTCCCCGAGCATAGGCATTTCAAATACCTTCTTCATCTTTTCAGAAAATATTTCACAATTTCTTTCATCATTCTCAGCAAAGATAATATCATAAACATAAATAATCACAATGAGGCAATACTGTTGACTTTATCTAATATATATATTTCTATCCACTCTTCATTTCTGGAGATTCATCTTCCTTAAGAAAGTATCCAATTTGGAATACCATGCCCTCAGAGCCTATTTTTATCCCATACAAGGCTTTCTTCAATCTTCACACATAACTCTCATCTTTCCCAACAAAAAATCCACATCATTGTTCAATATAAACCTCCTCTTCAAGATCACCATTTAGGAATGTGGATTTAACATCCATTTGAAAGATCTTATAGCCTTATTGTGCATTAATAGAAAGAAAGATTCTAATTGTTTCCATTCTGGACACCAGATCAAAGGTTTCATCAAAATCAATTTCTTCAATATGTGAATACCCTTTACAAACCAATATTTCTTTGTTTTTGATAACTCCACCTTCTTCATTCAGCTTGTTCTTGAAATCCCATTTTGTTACAATGATGTTTTTTTATGATTGGGTGTGAGTTCCCATGTACTGTTCTTTTCAATATAATCCAATTCTTTATTCAGGGATTGAACCCATTCCAGATGCTCAAAAGCTTCTTTCACATCATCCGACTCTACTTTTGAATACAGAGAAGTATGATCAATTGCTTTTTCTTCTTCTTGTTTGAACCTTATAATGTTGATCACCAATTATATTCTAAGCTTCCACTTGCTTCTTTAGCCTTGGATGATATTTTTGATTTTTTTCCTCATCACTGGAAATAGATGAGTCCGATTCTTCTTCTTGAGTAGGAATAAAATTATCTTCATCCTTATCAGAATTTTTTTCTTTAACTTTCTCAACTCCCTTGTATGCATGATCATGTTTATCTTACTCTTCCTTTTCAATTACTTTCACACCACTGAATCAACAATTTTTTTTCTTTGTTGAAGAACATGTATCCTCTTCCTTCCAGATCATAGCCAAGAAATATTCCATCTTCACCTTTCTGCTCAAACTTTCCAAGGTAACTACTTTTATTCTATATAGAAATAACTCCATTCTTCTTATCACCCTTTGAAGGTAACTTTTGTTAAACCTTATCCATTTTATCATTTCTAGAAAATTCACCAACCTTAGTGATAGAGTTTTAGAAACTTTTGTTTCTCAATTCAGCTTCTGATAGTTTTTTGGACAAGTTTCAACTATTATTCTTTTGCCTTCAGCTTCACTTCTAAATGATCATTACGATTCTTTTCATCTTCAAGAGACTTCTTAAAATCATCAATCTCTTTCAAAAGATTTTCTTTCACATTAGAAAAAAATTATTGATTTCTCATTGAAGAACATTCATCTTTCAACTTTTTTTTTGCTTTTAAATCCTTGTATTATTTCTCAGAAATTCTTTAAATTATTATTTTGAATGTATTTCAAGTTGAGTTTCTTCTTCTTTAGAGCTACTACTTCTGAATTATTCACCATTCACTGTTGCAATAAAATTATTTTCAATACCATACTCAATTTATTTTTTTGGATTCAGTATCACTGTCTTCTTATTCTACATCTTTAGATAAGAAACTTCTTCTTTTGGATTTGAATAATTTCTTTTTTCCCTTTGGATTTCAATTTTTCTTTGTCTCCATGTTTCTTACATGATCTTCTTGGATTTCATTGTTCTTCATCACTATCCTCTCCATTCTTTCTTTGAGGACAATTTTCCGCAAAGTGACCAACTCTTCCACATTCGAAACACTTCAAGGGAAGTTTCCCTTTGTATTTACCTATACCTATTTTCACATTTTTAGAAAACAAGGATAAAATATCATTGAGTTTTTTACATACCTCATTTTAAAAGTCAGAGTTACAATCTTCTTCTTCAAAAAGAATCTTATTTGACTTTTACTTCTTTTTATCCTTGAAAGAAATTTCTCTATCAACTTTTTTTCCTCTAATATATTTCTCTCTTATCATTTCATATGTAATAAGTGTGCTATGAAAATCATCAAGAGATAATGTTTTATGGTCTCTATATTCCAGTGAAGAAAATTTTTCACTGAATTTGTCAGCTAAGATTCTCAAGATATTTTCAAAAACTATAGAGTCATCCAGCTTTTCACCAAGATGTTTGATAGTACTCACTATATCATTCACCCTGGTAAAGAAGTCCCCAAAATATTCATTCTTACCCATCATCAAGTCTTCATACTTCAATATCTAGATTTTAAGTTTTACCTTCTTGAATTTTTTATTTTCCTTTGTATATGTTTTTCAATTTATCCCATATACCTTTGGCTTTAGAAACACATTTCACTCTCAAGAATTCACTTTCATAATGTGATGATAATATATCATTATTTTTCCTTCTATCATTCTCAAGATTATTCTTATCAATAGGTGTAAGTGTAGATTTATCATCAATGGGTGGAAACCAAACTATTTCAACTTCAAGAATATCATAACTGATAGGAATAAGATAAGGAAACATTCTATCCTTCTAGATATGATAATTATTTCCATCAAATACTAGAATACCTTTACTTTTCACATAGTTCAAATTCTCCATAAACAAAGAATAGTGAAGGGAACTTGTGCTCTAATACCAATTGAAAAAGCCCATTCAGTGTATTTTATCATTGAGAGGGGGAGAAGGTGAATCAGTGATACTCTTTTTCTTTTATGTATATTTTCAATTGAAACAAACCTTGCCTCCTATTATAGATCTCAATTATCTACTGAAAAAAATCCAATACACATCCACATGAACACAAATATTTACAAGGTTCACTATTCAATAATAATAGCTACATACTTGGTATGGTTTGGAAATGATTCAATACTATACAATCCACTAGAAATAAATCCTTGGGTTACAATGGGTAGGATATACCCTTTCACTCATGTAGCACTATGAAATAATCCCAATAGTGCGTGTGCACCATCTTAGAAAAAACAGGGTATTACAATTGTCATGTAATAATTCATGTTACATGAAATTATTTTAAATTCAATAAATGTATTCAATTGGAATAAAATTTTTTAATTCCTTACCCATAAGAAAGGTAAGAACCTCATATACTTTGTTATAGAAAACTCAGTCTGATTTTTTTTGCGTTTGATTTTCCCAGTCTGATTCCTCTGAGTTTAATTCTCCCTAATACAATTATATCAGTTCTATTTTCTAATATAATACAACAAAAATGAATCAGCACCACTTCAATCCATGAGTAAAATAAATCTTAGTATGATAATTCCTCAGTCCAGAAATCTTCAATACAGAAATACCCTGTATGGAAAATCTCATTCCGATTAATTCAGCGCGATACCAACATCATCCAAATACAATTGACAAGATGAATATGATGATCTTCTAAATACGATAAAATCTGAGTATGATGATCATCCGAATAAAATTTTCACAAACTTGTCTCTTCTCTTTCACTTCTCCGTCATAACATATTCAATACAAGATCAATATGAAGTCTTCCTCTTCTCTCTAGAAACTCAGAGCTTCTCTCTCTACTGTGATGAACTATGCTTCTTTGTCACTTAAGTATAATGCACTTTTTTTCCTTTTATAGGTGATCCAAAACCGGTTTGGATAGGAATCCCAGAAACTTTCCCACTCACCTAAATTCACCCAAAATGCAATTTCCCTTGAAATCTCAGAGTAATTATGACTTCATCAATGCTTCTTGATTCTTCTCAAAACTTCTACAAAATTCACCTCTTCCTCTCTAGAATTACAATTCAAATGTCAATATGATTTCAATTTCTAGGTTCGATTTTAATTGCTGAAACCTATTACAATTGCTGAGACTGATTTGAATCAAAATATTGTATTTGAAAGCTAATCTCCCCCTCAAAAAATCATTCAACAATATCCTCTTTTAAAAATTAATCTAAAAAAATTAATTAGACTTTTTTAAAATGGTTGAATACATTATTGATAATATTCACTTCTTCATCACCTTTCTTGACCCACTTAAAATACAAGGAATCTTCTTCTCCTCTTCTCTTGTCCCAGTTGAAACACCACTTCAAAGGATATAAAAACTAAATCAAATCTTGACCCACTTGACGAATACATTTGAAAATAGATCAAATTTCATCTATATCTTCCACCATTGCTACAATTATCCTGGATAAAATCATTCTGATATTGATCATTCTGATTTCTATTATCTTGATATTGAAGTTTTCCTTCCTATGCCTAATATTGATCATTCTAATATTGATCATTCTGATATTGATTATTCTGAGATTGATCACTCTGATATTGATCATTCTGAGATTGATCATTTTGTTATTAATCATTCTGGGTATGAAAAGTTTTTATATCATATGATGGAAAACCTGGATGCTATAGTAAATCAGTACCACCTTTTTAATCAGCATTGCCTTTTTGATCAATACAACCTTTTCAATCATTCTGGGTACTATTATCCTGATATCAATCTTTGATTGTCAGGGTAGATGAAAAACAAAATTCTATAGTGAATCGATACCACTTATTTTTAATCCACCCATAATCCGATCATATTGAAAAAAATCAATGTCACTTCTTTCTCTCTTCCACCCAGATACAATAAATCTGGAAACAATCTTTTTTGGATTGGCAACATCTCTTTCACTCCCCCTTTCTTCTATCAAGATTACATCACAAGTTCTCAATTCAACTCGTGATCTATATGAAATACTAATCATAAAAGCATCATCACATTTAATTTATTAGTGTCATAGAGACTCTGATTCTCCATCAAAACAACTACATCTCCCACATCGTCTATAGAGTGAGACCGATGACCATTTACTTCTAGAAAAATGTATTCACTATTATCCTAACCCCAAGTCGAGTTCGATCATAACCACTTCTTCCAAATAGCATCTTCTCATTATGATGGACTTTCATAGTGAGTCTGATTATTTTCAAATCACGAGTCCTATTTTTATCAATACCATGAGTCCGATTTTTATCAATATCATGAGTCTGAATTTTATTAATACCAAGAGTAGAATTATTTTTTCCAAAAACAAAGTGAATTTATTTCCCTCCTTTAAAACATACCTTTACAACAAAATACAACACAAAAAACCTTCATCATTAGCTTGGTCCTAACACCTACGTATCCTGTAAGGGAATGAATCAAGCCACACATAGTTCTGGAATGCCGTGAAGTTTAACATCATGCGGTAAGGACGAATAAGGGAGAGGTATCCCAAAGGGGGAAATGAGTATGGTGTGGTAAAGTAACTTGACATGAATGAGGACCAATGAGGCCCACAATGAACCATTCAGAATCCCAAAATAGAATTATGGCTGAGGGGCCAGAAGAGAAATTGGAGGACCTAGGGCTGGACCTGATAAAAATATGTCCAGGCATTCCTACATATCCTATAAGTATGGGAATCAAGCCATACATAGTTCTGGAATTCCATACAGTTTAATGTCATGCAGTAAGGATAGATGGTAAAGGGGAATATCCATGAAGGGAGATACATGATGTGGTAGTTGTAAACCCAATGTGTATGAGGAAAATATAAGTCCACACCAAACCACATGATCTTTAGACACTCATTTCATGAGGCTAAAAATATTATAGGATTTTTAGTACTTGGGTTTGGAACCTAGGAAAAAATGTATGGGTGTTCCTATGTATCCTTTAAGGGAAAGAATCAAGCCACGTAAAGTTTGGGGGCCATGCAGTTTAACATCATGCGGTAAGGATGAGGGTGGAAAAAGAAGTATTCTTAAGGGAGGTGAACAATGTGGCTATTACAAACCTAACGTGAATGAGGAAAAAAAATTTCTCATACACACCATGCACTCCTGAGGAAACCTCAGGTCATGAGGCTGAATATAGCGAAACATGGGGCTAGACCAGAGGAAGAAATGTCCAGACGTTCCTATGTATCCTACGAGGGAATGAATCAAGCCACACATAGTTATGGAATGTTGTTTAGTTTAACCTAATGTGTTAAGGATGAGGCTAACGGTTTAATGTCATGTGATATGAACTAAAGGAAAATGGGGCTTGCAGTTTAACGTCATGCAGAATATCCGATGTAGTTTACCATCATTGAGGATGATGATGATAGGCAGTTTTACATCTCGCAACCCGGATGAAGTAGTTTAACATCATGTGGTATAGGAGAGATCCTCTTGAGAAGAACCTCTTTAGGAATTTATCATTGGTATGAGGAGTGATATGCTCACCTTCCATGGTGATCAGATAATATGCACTATTGGGGTAAAATTTGAGAACGATATAAGGTCCCTCCCACTTGGTCTACAAATTGGGTGGTTTCTTACCAGGAATCATTAGAATTCTTAGGACCAATACTGTGTCACCCTTAAAGAAGGAGTGGAGGCAAAATTTCTTATTTAAAGCCCTGACTATCTTGTTCTGGTGCCTCTAAAGATTGTACAAGGCTCAGATTCGATTCTCATCGAGGGATTCTAACTCATCTAGACGGACTTATGCTATCTTGTCTGACGGCTGCTGATCATAGATAGTTGTACGGAGTGAAAAAAACTGGATCTAGATGGGAAGGACCGCCTCTGCACCATTCACCAGGGTATATGGGGTCACCTGAGTAGAATTATGAGTTGTCATCTGATAATCCTAGAGAGTGTTGGGGAGATTTTTTGGCTAACTCTTTTTATTTTGACTGACCATTTTTTTTCAAAATGTTAGAGAGGGTATTATTGAATTCCTTGATCTTCCTATTTTCTTGTGCATGATAGTGATAAGTATGATTAGACCAGATGTTGTACTTAGCGTACAATTTATTCATCTCATCTACTCAAAAGTTGGTGTTGTTATCGGTGAGGACAGTGCGAGGGACTCTGAATTGGTGGATTATGTTGGAGTTCATGAAATCAATGATATAATGAACCTTAACTTGCTTTAGAAGAGTCACTTCTTCCCACTTGGAGAATAAATCTGTGGCAATCAGAATGATCCTACACTGGCGAGTTGTTACTGGTGGATATAGCCCCACAATATCGATCCCCCAGACTGCAAAGGGGAAAGAGTATTTAGTTTTGTGGAGGGGTACTAGTGGCTGATGTATAAAGTGGTCATGGATCTAACACACATGGAACCTATTGGAGAGCATGATACAATATTGGACCATGGTGGTCCAGGATTAGCCCAACCTTCAGATCTAGTGGGAAAGTTTTGACCCAGTCTGATGATCTCCGCAAGAACCAACATGGACTTCTTGCATAACTTAGGAGATCTCACCTCCTTAAATTCAATGGAGGATAACTCCATCGAACCCATGTTGGTAGAAGATATGTTTAAGGATGGGACCACTCTAGAGGATGGATTTCACTGCACGCGAACAGATTCTCTCACGTTCGGCTCTTTATGTTTGGATATTTCCATGTCGGAGGTATTAAAAAAATTGGTTCATCCAACTATGGGTTTCTTCTACTATGGAAGGAAGATCTGGAGGTCCCTATGTGGAGGCATCAATGATAAGATAGCCTACCTAGTGACTATCAACATCACCCAGAGTGATGGGAGCGATAAATCTTTGATGCGCCACATGGATAAACAGGTCATTCTAGTCAGGCTCTGCAAGAGACGTGGAAAGGATGTCTAAGGTATTAGCTTGACCATTTTGTGACCTCAGAATGTAACTGGCCTCAGGACAATAAGAGAGTCAGGCCATCAGCTAGAGAGAATGCTCTAACAAGGGAACAAGCTCTAGATTTTTTATGACATAGTCACCATTGATTTGTTTGTTTACTAGCTCAGAGTCCCCCTTCACATGTAGTCAGGGAACATCATTCTCGAGGGCCAACTTTATATTAGTGATGAAGGCCTGATACTCTGCCTCATTATTGGTGCAACCTTCTGACAATAAGAATGGGTAGGGAAAGACCACCTATATGGGTGTAATGACGATGATACCTAGGCCTACTCTATTGAGCCTAGTTTTATTGAGCCTTTTTCCAATGAGGCTCCATGAAGCACCATCAAAGTGAATCTGGAAACATGGTACAACCTGATCAATTGAGAGGATGTCCTTATCTAGGAAGTCATGATATGGAGACTACTCTGTAGTGGCTGGATGGGTAGCTATAAAATCTACTAATTCCTGACCCTTGATAGCTTTCTACAGAACAAACCTAGTGTCGAACTACTGAAGGATCACTACCCACCAAGCTAGAAAACCTATCAATATAGGGAAGTTAATAATATACTTCAACATATCCATGCAAGACACCAGCTGTATCTCGTGGTGCTTTGGGAAGTTCCACAATTTCCACACAGCAAAAACCAACATGAGGTAGCTCTTCCCGATAGAGTAATATCTAGACTTGGTGTTGAGGGGCATGCAAATGAGATATTATAAACTATTCTCTCTCCCTTTGTTATTTTTCTAAGTGATAAGGTCATCGTAGGACAATTATAGGGATATCATGTAAAGGAAAAATGTCTTACTGGGGATGGGTGGAATCAAAAACGAAGGTTGGAGTAGATACTTCTTGATTTCCTCAAAGGTAGCATGACATTATTCATCCCACTAGTAGAAGAAACCTTTCTTCATGAGATGGGAAAAGAATTAAAATTTCCATCCAATTTTGCAGTGAACTGGTGTATGTAGGCTAAGTGGACTTGAAAGCCTCAGAGCTCTAGCTGGTTTCTTAGAGGAGGCTTCTGAATGATAGAATTGATCTTGTCTAGATCGATCTCGATGCCTCTGTACCTTAAGAAGAATATAAGAAACTTTCCATAGGTTACCCCAAAGGTACACTTCAAGGGGTGAATCTTTAGATGGCAGGATCTGAGGAAGCCAAACACTTTCTCAAGATCTCTGAGATGGTCCTGACGCTCATCATATTTGACCACCAGATCATCCATGTAGAATTCCACTAATGTCCTGAGAATCTGTTTGAATATACGGTTCATAACACGCTGATAGGTGGCTCCTGTATTCTTTAGGCCAAAAGGCATTGCCTAATAACATAAGGTAACTTTCGGTGCTTTGAAGGCAGTGGAATCATCATCATCAGGGTCCATTCAGATCTGATTATATATGGAATACCCAACCATAAAGGAGAGTGTCTCAAACCTGGCGGTGGCATTGATCAAAAGTTTTGTCACAAGAAGGGGAAAATCGTTCTTCAAACAGTGAAAGTTAAGATCCTGAAAGTCAATAAGGAACCTGATATTTCCATTCTTCTTACTAAAGGGAAAGATATTGGCCAACCATATGAGGTACTAGACTTCCTTGATGAAGTTAGATTTAATTAGCCTATCAACTTTGGCCTCGACCATGGCACTATGAGAAGGGTGCATCTTCCTGGGATGCTATTTGAACTCGTAGTGACTTAACGAGAGACCGAGATGGGGTATGGAAACCTAAGGATCTAGTTCTGGCTTCTCATAATTTCTCCAGGTGAATACATCCCCATTTTTCTTCAAGAAATCCACATATTTATATTTCTATTTTGTAGGCATACCTACTATAATCAATGTTGTCTCAAATATACCTCAGTACCGATATTCATCTGTACCAACTCATCGACGGTGGTGGATACACCTTCCTCGAATATAGGAGGAGAATCCTCCAAATCCTCTTCATCTCCCATAGTAAGAGGATCAACAGTTGGGGTAAATTCTTCTAGGTTAACTGACCCTGATGGAATTCTGGTGCTGGCCTAAGTGGCCGTGGAATGTTCATCAGGAGATCCATACACTACTAAAACTGTAGTGACAAAAGCTTTCGACCTGATTCTATCTGGCCTTCAACCGAGGGGGGCATGCTTGATGATATCAAAGTAGTAATGACATGTTGGTTTGAGTTAGTTTATCCCATGTCAGCAGAACAAGCAGGCATGGAATATAACTGTCACCATGGAGCACACATCCTGATACTATATAGGGGTAGGGGGTTTTGGTATCACTCGAGCCTGGGTTTTATAGTAATACGATGTGATCCTCCAAAATTCCTTATATCTGGGAACGTGACTTCCCCTTATCTCAGAAATCACAAAGCAATGTCCCAGGTCTGGGGTTTTTCCTTCCAACTGGTGATTTGGGAGGATGAATGCATCAACCAAGTCCATCCATAGGTCTCATGAAAGAGTAGTGTGCTCAACCTCATTAGTTTGAACCATATTTTACTTACTCTTATAATATCCGACATATAAATAGTAGCCTTCACTAGAGGTAAAGGGAGATGAATCACCCTAAAGTACACCCACTCGACCATTAAGGGAGTCCTTGAGGCACTGGTGATATGAGGAGGAAACTTCTACATGCAGATGGAGCTAGGGTCTACCCATCAATGCATTATAGGAAGTGTCCTATGAGATGAACATGAATTTAGTATTGGAAATCAGGCCACTAAACCAGACTTTTAGAAAAATATTTCTGCAAGGGATCTATTCGTTCCGGTCATAACCCTAGATTTTTAGGTCGGAGGGATCTAGATCTGCTTCAAACAGCCCCAGCTTACAGAGCATCGAGGTCAGGATAAGATTGATCCTAGAAACTATATCGAAAAGGTAGTGGTGGAATTCCACACCATTAAGTTGGAGTGTGATGTACAATGGGTGGATGTTCCCCTGCACTAGGGAGCCTTCATCTTCTCCTGAGAACAAGATGACAACTTGACATTCTACACACTCGGCTTCCTCATCATGGAATACTTCTATGACCACTACCTCTTTTTGAAACTGGAGGGGTATTCTCAAAGCCTCTGTGAGAGATTTAGGCATATATTTTGACAGGAAGAGAGCCTTTAGGATCAAGAGATTTGTAGGAATGATGGAAAGGTGCTGAATCATGTCATACTTTCATGCTAGGAACAAATTTCTACTGGCAGGAGGTATGACGGATGCTGCTGGTCAAACCCAAAGATTTTGGTTGATGGGGGTATTGTCCCATTTATCACTAGATAATCCATGAAAGATGACTATCAGATGATTACCAGATGACTTAGGTATGTCTGTAGCTGAACACGACCGATCATGGTGCATTCATGGTGGCTCCTCCTGATCAAGGAGCAAAAACAACAGTGTCCATGAATCAGATGAGACAGGATGAGAGGACTATACACTCTAAGATTTTCACAGAACATACTTTCTATTCTCAGTAGCATGCATGTATTGGCTATAGGTATTAGCCAAAGCATTTTGAAAATTCATGAATCCATGGTTACATCAATTATGGCGTCAACTGTGAACATTAGGAGGATCTTCCCATCACTCCACATCGCTAGTAACCATGTATGGGTCCACCAGGTCGATGGTATTTACTGAGGAATACTCCTAGTCATCACTTGAGTAATCCTCCATTTCTAGGAAAATCCTCAAAGAAATCCCCATTTTTAGGGGAATTAATTCACAAAGTGTATGAGGCGCCTTCAACACTGGTGGGGGGGGGGGGATTTGCATTCCATTACATCGTCAGCGTTTTCTCTTATGAGAGGTAGAAGGCTGAGATATGGATGAAATATTGGTAGTTGATAAAGGTGTAGTGTCTTTGAGAGGATATATTTGATTTAGGAGGGAATTAATGATTCCCTAGGTGTGAGAGACTACTCTGTGTGCCATATGGTCATCAAATTTTTGAGACCCATGGCTGGAGACCTGCTTCCATTCACCCTCACTATCATTGTCTATCTTTAAGGATACAAACACCACCTACGTCGAGGCCAGAACTAAACTAACTACATTGTTGTCGACCTAGTCCTGAAGCTAGTCCTTGAACACATAACACTACTTGAGGGTATGTCCAAGGAATTAGTGATAGGGGCAATAGTTGGGGCGATTAGTGAGATCAGCCTCTTGGGATCTTCTAAATTATAGAAAATACAAGATTCTATGATCCAAAACACATTGGAAATATCTAGGGACATACGATTCTTTGAATGAGTAGGTTCGGTTCCTCCAATCTGGGAAAGGGACCCTAGGAGACTAGCCCTGATGAGGGGATAGATCTTGAGGAGGAGGTGGAACCCGATTGTCTCACTTAGACAGCGATGGTGCATTATGTGGCGGTCCCTACTGATTCTGAGGTTGGAGATGCTAAATCTGAGGCTGACCCTAAGGAGGAGTCCTTGACAAGTCTGTAGAGGAGGCTCTGCTAGAAACAACTCTAATGGTCTAGGGGCCTCTACCTGTGCAATGACAGTGGTCTCAAACATGTCTTATCTTCTTGAAGGGGCTGTGGGAGGAAATAATCATGCCTATTTGGCCTATTTTAAGGATTCATCTAGTAATTGAGCCTTATTAGAGAAATCCTAGAATCCAATTGGGAAGTTACGAGTGATGAGATAAGGAACCGGTTCAGTCTTGACGTTTTCCACACACATTTTCAATAACTGCTCTTGAGTCAGTGGAATATTGAGTGAATATGTGAGACCCTTCCTCTCAGCAATGAATTCTGCAACGTAATCATCTTGCCTTTTCTTTCACTTGAAGAGGTCAAAAATAGTGGTCTTGTGAGTGGTAGAGATGAACTGATATAGAAACTACCTATGAAGATCCTCCCAACCAGCTACGGACCTGATGGGTAGTTGGCTATACCAGATAAAAAAAGGCCCTTCCAGTGTTTGTACGAAGCACTAGATCTTGGAAGCCTCTTGCTACGCTGGAGTTCCCAGCATGGGTTCACCCCTTGAGATGAAGTGGGATAGATTTTATAGGGGGTCGCCTGTCCCATTTAAGGGGGAGAAGGTAGGATTTCCAAATCCTGGGGGAACTGACATATCATACACCCATTCCATATATGGATTTCCAACAGGTGTTATCACCACTTGTTGGGTTTCAATGGACTCAAGGTGAGTGATGAGACATGCCATTGGATCATCCTATAAAGGGATCTTGTCTTGGTGAGGATCCCTAAACACTAGTGCATTGGTGGGTTCTTCAACATGATAGTCTGACCCAGTGGCTTGTGGAGCAGCTGTTGGAATGACCCTTGGAGAAATTGGAGGGATGAACTATGAAATAGTTGGGGGAGTGACCCAGATATAAACCTGAGAGGATGATGGGGGAATGTCCTGTGTAAATGGGGGAATGTTCTCGCACAACTCAAGTAGATTTGGAAATGCATACCCTGGCTGCTTTCCATAAGATCCAACCTCTATCCTATCGGGATATGCAGGGTTTTTGAGATCAATAAGAGGTAACTCACATGGGGGAGCCTACACTTTCCCCTTCTTCCGTGGCAGAGGATGATTGAGATCATACTAGGGATCACCATAGTCTGGAAGTCACTCTGCAATGCACTCATCAAAGATCTTATCAATGACTTTCTACTGTTTTGTGAGCTGTTGGAGCAACGCAGTCTTCTCGAGATCATACATTGTTCTCTGCACTTAACTAGATGGGTCAGAGGGATTATTAGTCCCAAAATTCTCTTTTACCTTGTTGGGGCCCTGGCCAAGGGGAAATGAATTTAAATGGTACTGAAAGGCCATGTAAGTGTCTTTGATAGAGGGTGGAAATTTCTAGAGGATCCAACAGCTATGGTACAATCATCGAAGGTAGGTTTTTTTGATGATTCATACCTTAGTTTCCTTCTCTGTTAGATCAACCATGTTTATGTAAAAGAATCTTGGTAGTATATCCTTGATATCACCAAGCAGGTCTGGTTGGTGCAATATAGGACTGAAGTGGAGGGCAGCATACTGTCCCCATCCACAGATCTGGATGTGTGGAGATGCCTCCTCAATGACTTGGTGGAGCAATATGAATATCTAAATTCATAGTTTCTTAAGATCCTAGTGATGGTCAGGCGACACAGGGTGCTAATCCACAGGAAGTGTGGCTAACTCAACAAGGCAACATTGCTGGCCGATGTCATCATAAGGTTCTTTGATTTTTGGATAATCTAATTGATGAAAAAGAAGATGGAAGTGTGTCATCCACAATGTTCAGGAGAAACACATGACTTCATTCTAGGAAAGTGCCCCTGGAATGCTGAAGTTTGAAGTAGAGGTCTGCCAAAACATCCCAGTGAGATGGTCTGTAGTGATAATTTCCCACAAACTCCTTCATTTGGAATCGAGATCCGGACCTTGGTTGCCCTATTATTCAACTGGGAGTGGCTAAGGAACTGGTAACATTACTAATATAGACCACTGTGGTGGTGGGATGGTCGGTGGAGATTATGGTGCGTGGGTTGACAAACTGCTGCATACTAGGTTGTCACTCGAGGAATTTACTAACTACATCACCGTATCCCTTTAGGACGGGGTATCGACCACGACTTCTTGTGTCAAGGTGGTGATAAATGGAGAAGAATATAGGTATTTCTCATCATCCACCAGTCCCTAGAACAACTCTTTATGATCTCTGGTCAAGGTATAGAATGATCATGGTGATGACAGAGTGGACTGCATGGCTAGACCCCGAAAGGGAACCAAATCTTTCTCTTCCAACATATATTTGTGAAGGGACTTGGGGATCTGGTGCATTTCACTTTCCAAAAGGATAAAGCTTACATGCATGGTTCATGCTCGAGACTTTGATATAAAGGATATAAGAGAAGGATCCATCATCAAATCACACTTCTCTTTAATGTTTGAAAAGTGGAATGGATTAATAGTGATCTCACGTGGTGTAGGATGCTTCCTTTGATGGTGATGGATCTCCCTTCTTCCTTGAGATGGTTCCTCAGGGCAGGGTAAATCTTTGAAATGAGGAGGACCTCTATGCAGGATGGTGCTAGAGTGGGGAGTGTCTCCACTAGAGTTGTTAGGAACCTGGAATAAACCTTCATTCTTGATGTCATCAGAGCGGGAAGGAACCCCTCTCTAGGTGCTGATAAGGACATGGGGTGGTCCTCCATTTGGATGAGAGAGTGATGAGAACCTCTACTCTGGCGCACTAGGGTGTGAGGGGCACCTAGGAAGATGTCTAATGGAATAAGGGGAGGACCCCTATGCTAAGTGTTGGATGCACGGGGAGGATATCCATAGTTAACAGTACTGGAGCGAGGAGGGCCTCCACTGGATATGGTAAGGACATGGGGAGGGCCTCCATGTTGGCCACCTATGACATAGGAAGGACCTCTATGCTGGTTGGTAGTGTTGGTATGAGTAGAGCCTTCATAGTGATCAAAATGGGCATATGGTGATCCTTCATGTTGATGGGTTACGGGGTGAGGAGGACCTTCACATTGATAACCTGAAATACATGGAAAATCTCCATACTTGGGATCACAAGCACAGAGAGGACATCCATGCTGAACATCAACAAGATAGGGAGGACCTCTACTTGGACTGGAAATAAAAACATGGAGGGAACTTTCATGCTGGGTAAGAGAGTGGGGAGAACCTCCACCTTGGATTCCAATAGTATGGGGAGGATCTCTGTACTAGATATGGACATCGCGGGTTGGCCTGCAATGACCACTACCCGTGCTGGCAATCAGAAGAATCAGACCAGCCTACCATGGGGTGTCTTGGACCTCAATCATGGTCAAGAACATAAGTTCCCCTAATCTATAATAATAGGGAGATGATATCATGCTTCGGTAATGACATGGGCCACTGAAGTTGTAGAAGATGAAACCCCCTGGAGGGCATCTTTCTGAGCTTGCACTCAACATTGGCGTCGAGTTAGCTGAGTTGGGGCTGACGATGTATGGGTAGAGACCACCTATTCCTTGGCTTGAGAGACTAGATGGCATCATTGATGTGGCCTAGTGGGAGCCCTCCTTGGTAGCTCTCAGGTTACGGTTTGAACTAGGATGACTCGAGCATACCTTACCTCATCGACATAGGGGAAAGTGTTGTAGGAACGATCTGGGGAGAGGCTCATGAAATGATTGAATGTCAGAGTGGGGAGCAGTGGCTCCCTACAAAACCCTTGGGGGATTCAGTTATGATGAGGTATATAGAACTATATATATTGTCAGGCAATATCCCTCTTTGGGACGACCCCCTCCTGTTCATATCATCAAATGAGAGTATCAATAACCCTCCTCTCAATGATCCCGGAGGGTGAGATGGGGAGTAGTCACCCAAAATCTTTGGTTGTGGATGAAATCATGGTGGATGTGGAGCCATATAGGACTGTCACATTGGCATTTCCCCTTCCCCTGCATCTATGGGTGGGAGGTGACTGGTTTCCTATGAATATAACTTGGGTCCTGCAAAGTAGGAAGATTCATCCATCCATCACATATGTCAGGAAAACAGTGCTAAATTCCCCAATTTCATTCATTATTCCATGGTTGGAGATAAATATCTATGATAACAATGCCATATACTAGAATTCCCTATAATCAAATACCCCAAATTTTGGGGAGTTTCATGCCATGCCCACTATTTTTTGGTGGGACCTGGCGACAGATATCTAAATCTAGTAACATGCTCATCTACTGATGTCTCAAGCACTACTAATCCTCATAGTTATAGGAGAACTAGTTCACATTGGGTTTAGCATTTATATTTTCAACACTTTCACTAGGGCGTACAACCTTGCATCATCATTAATAGTGATGACCACATCTATTTCCCTACATTCCCACTTTCCAAAGGTGGGATACATTCATCACTTCTTCAGAGATGTCTACTCCTTGATCTAAATGGGATGATGGGATGTTGTTCTCTCCTTCCATGGATTTTTCCTCAAAATTCATCACTTAGTCTGAGTATCCCTTATAGATTAAGATATTGTTCCTAAAACTCATTCTTGGTGCCATCTCTTTGTTGATGTTGGTTAATTACACTACTTCTGTCAGGACTTCCCAAGGGGTCAAGTTAGGGTATAAACCTTTGGCTAGGGGAGTAGTCATGTTGAGGCATCTGTGGAATGTCTTGATGCTGGAACACTAAAACACCTATATTATTCATTATCAGAGGGATTCTCAAGGGCACATAAACTTGAGGATTCTCATGTCGTTCTCGAGAAATCTTATTCCAGAGGCATGTCTCCAAGGTTTTCCTTGCCTTCCCAGGTTTAACACAGGGAATGTCATGAGTTTAATGTCTAGCGGAGATAGATCAGACTGATCAAAACACCAATGAGATCAGATCAGGTGGGTACACCCCTAGTAGGGATCACCTCGAAGGTTTACCAGATGGATGGATCAAAATGCCCAATGAGAACCGATTTGGGATGGCATGTCCCAAAAGGGAATATATCACACCATGAATGACGATCTTGACACCAAAAAGTCCAAATTAAGTGGATTGGGCCCCAAAAATGGGAACACCAAGGTTTAGCATTGGTTGGGATTGAAACTCAGGGAGGTTTCCTATGTACCCTATATAGAAGATAGGGATCAAAACCCACGTAGTTTGAAAGGGTGATTTGAGGATTACATGTGGTTAACTACCTGAGTGCCACAAAAAGAATCAATGGGATGGATGAGATTACCATGATAAGGGAAAGATGATGGAGAAGATAGATGGGGATTATGCATGATTAGATTCCTGGGTTTTTCTAAGTAGAGTCAATGATGGATGGCCTAATTTCATCAGGATATGGTAGCTCAAACAAGGATTAGGATGAATATAGAGGAAGTGTCAGAGGGTAAGAATAAATTAGATGGAATCAATGTGAAGATGATGGTGCTGATATTGAACCTCAGGGAGGTTTCCTACGTATCCTAGTGGTTGGAAATAAAATTCCATGTATTTCTAGATGGGGAAATGAGACACCTGAGGAGGTGGCTTGTGAAAATGGGTGCATGGATGGGGACCTGAAGGAAGGGGAACCCCTGAACTAGGGCATGATCTTCCCGAAACACAAAGGCTCAAGGGAGAGACCAGGATGAGAAATAGATGATGGGCTTGAACCTCAGGGAGGATTCATACATACCCCGTATAGAATATGGGGATGAGAGTCTGTGTAGTTTAAGATGCGGAAAGAAATCGGTGTGTACACAAAGGACAACAACCCTAAGACATGTTGGGGCCTATGCATGGTTAACATTCCATCGCAAGAGGGACACTCTTGGTTGGAGGGGTATGATGTGTGGGGTGTATGCATGGTTATATTCTTGATACATGTGGTTAGGGTGTATATAAATGACATCAAACCTTTTACATTCTTGGGTTTACACATGGTTAACAGCCCATATGGATGGATAAGGACACCCTAGGGAGGCAGATCCAATATATATATCCCAAAAAGAAAAGATGCCGCGTCAGGAAGGTACATACCTAGAAAGGAGAACCAGAGTTTACCATTGATTGGGTTTGAACCTTAGGGAGGAGTCCTATGTATGTTTTATAGAATACATGGATCAAAACCCACATAGTTTGAGGAAATAAAGGAGCTCACAGTTTAAGATCATGCGGGACAAAAATGAACCAACGCGAAGTGGTTGGGATAGATGGATGTTGGGATTGAACCTCGGGGAGTCTTCTTACGTACCATGTGGAAGATAGGGATCAAAGTCCAAATAGTTCTGGATATAGGGGAATAGGGCTTAA
The DNA here is from genome assembly GCA_963277665.1 of Viscum album. NCBI lineage: Eukaryota > Viridiplantae > Streptophyta > Magnoliopsida > Santalales > Viscaceae > Viscum > Viscum album. Next base: position 1,466,504 of record OY728123.1, on the reverse strand, counting down.
AAATGGTTAGCATCCCATCAAGGATGTCATGATTTTTTCTTTCTCTAATCCCACTCAAGTCATGCTCAGTTTGAGAAACAAAAGGTAGTGGCAGACCTGATGATCATGTCACGAAAGATGCATCCATGAGGAATGTTGAAGATTATGAATTACTCTAGGAGGGAAGCCCATGGAGTGTGACCCAATGTATGAGGAGGATATGACCATCATATAGGTAACACCCTATCAATGTATGTCATGGCTTACGTAGAGACTACCTGAGGCACACATGGTGAAAAATCACAAAGGGAAAGATAAGATGGATTGAAAAGGTGAGAAGCAAAAGGCAATTATTCTTATCCCCTCTCTAGTCCTATCAGGCCTGTCACATATGTGGTGATCATAGTTTAATGTCATGTGTTGAGGATGAGGGGTGATGGGTAGTTTAACATCCCACATCTTGGACGATGAGGACTCTCTCCTCACCCCTTGGACTTATATAACTTGTACCAACCCAAACCTGGGGGAGGGGAAGGAACACGAAATTCCATGTGTTAACGAGGTGTAGGATTGGTCGATATAGGGGTCCATGTTAGCATATCTATGCAAAGAATCACGAGGTAGGGCAACCCAACATGGATCACCGCTCGAGGAACCTATAAATCACTACACACAAGCCTAGAGGGACACATGGAAGAGGTGCATGAAAAATAAGGATGTTGCATTAAAGGGGAGCTCAAACATGGTGCCTTAGAATGAATAAAACACATAGAACACAAAGGAAGGGTCATGTGAAAGATTTAAGTCTTACATGAAAAGTCAAAGGTTTTACACAAGTTTGGGATCAAGCGTGTAAGGGAAGGGGTCTGAGTGAAATATGTGTTTTCACAAGGGTAATCCTTGCATGCAAAAGGGATATTTTATGTGCGCTTGACTTGGGAAAAATGGAAATGGGCAAGGGTCAAGCCCTAGTGGGCCCATAGGAAGGGGGACCCATGGAAGACCTGTCATGTAAGATCCAGTACCTTGACATGATGAATTTTTCATAGTTGTGGAAGGGGTTGTCTTACGTGCACAACAGTAACGGTTCGACTTCCAGGGAGTTTTTTTCTAAGGGAGGGGTTACCCCTCTATTTATAGGTGAAAATCTCAGTGGGGGAATGTATGGTGGTCTTTTCGGAAGAGGACTTTTGATGTAATATCAGGCGCGTAAGAGGATTGCATGCCGATTTGTACTATTGCACACCGACTTGGCTTCTTTATTGCATCTGACCTGGCCTTTTTGGGGATCTTGGAGTGAAAGAGCCCCTTTGATGTCATATCGGGCATGCAAGTGGTTTTCTCATGGATGCCACTTTTTCACAGAGGCTTCAAATCTCACGTTCCGCTCCCTTAGGGTCATCAGGTTTGTTCTTAGAATCAAAATATGCCTTTGGGTTTCTTAAATACGCCAATCCATTGCCTCAAGTGGAATTTGACTCCAGCATCTCCCATTAATATTAATTGGTTATTTTGGTTTTAAAAAGAATCTCTATCCTAAGCGAGAAGGGAAAATTTCCAAAACCACAGAGACATGGTCTTCCATTATCTCATTCATTTAATTCAATTTACATGTCAATAATTTAATTTAACATTATAAAATAAAGGGGTAAAAGATCACACCTTAAGAGGTGAATCAATTTTAAAGGCCACTCATGTTGGTTCCATCCAATTTAATAACACACCCAATGGGTGGTTCCATTTAATGTCCTTAACCTCCAATAATACATAAATAGGTCCCATGAGTTATATAGTTCATGCCTATTCATTTAGTTTAAGGATAATTCCACTTAATAATCATTTATAAGAAAATACGATGCATGACACAATGACATAATTCAAAAACACCAAGAAATTAAGTGAAAAAATCGAGACCACCTAACTTAGCTTGGTAGCTGAATCCTCATTTATTGTTATCCTCTTATCTAGGATATAATGAAATAAATAGAGTAAAAAGATAAATTCCCTAAAAATAGGGCATATTATCTCACACCAAAATAACTCTGTCGACAGTAATATAAACAATTAAAGGTGCAAGAGGAATGAAGAGATTATCGGTACACATCCAACAATACTGGTGGTAAGCTATTTGGAGTCTGGATGGAGGAGATACCTCAATTCATAGCTTGAGTTGGAAGGAGAGCTATCATATGGGTGAGGGATACTATGTGTAGAATAGCAAGAAAAAGGGTTATCCCCTTTAAAGAAAATGATGGGAAAAAATTAATTCTCCACACTTTTTAAGAGGTGTGTGGTTTAACCACACGGTTGGCTAAACCATGTGCCAACTACTATCCATGGGAATTGGCTCGCATGGTTGGGTAACATGGTTTTTCTAATAGTGATCAACATATGCACTCCCCTATATGGATCCATATAGTACCCCGCACAGTTTTTCCAAACTGTGGGGTATCAGGTGCACAGTTTGGGAAAAATGTGCACCCAGCCTTTTCCTCCATAACTCAGATCTCCAAGTTATGAAAAAGCCTTGAATTCTCTTTATACCTTCCTTAGTCCATACAAAACATTTATAAGGATAAAATCAAAGAGAAAAACTGAAAATAAAAGGGTTCATAACTCAATGAAAATCTAGGTTCTTACAGTTGGGCATAATAGTGGAAAGGCATTTTTTGAGAATTGTTAAAATAAATTAAAATTATTTTATTATGTCTTAACCATGTTTTTCCCTAATAAATTCATATAGTTGAGGAGATCTTGGATTAAAGGGAGGGGACTTTTTATGTATTTCCAAATATTGAAGGATATTGGTTGGAGGATTAAGGTATTGTTGATAAATGCATATTGTTTATGTATTTTGACCTATCATTTATGTTTTTAACTTCAATCTTCTCATTTAATTATTTATAATTTAGTTAACACCATGAATTTTTATTATGTAAATCTATATGATTATAGGAACCCACTTCCCTTTTATTTTTTTGAAATCCGATGCTTGGATTTCAAGTAATGTTGGAGAGAATTATAAGGATAAAATCATAAAACTACTTATAACAATTTTATTTGATTGATTTAGGAACTATACTTTATTTCATTGGAAGGGTATTAATGATATGAATCTAACCCCCTTTTAATAACTCCAATTAGATTTGTATATCATGATAAATCATAGAGATAATTTTCCTCCAATTTCTCACTAATATTTTATGTATTGGTGTTTGGTTTTTGAGAAACCGAGGCTGAATCTAGAATCAGGGATTTTGAAAATGATGTGGTATGAAAGTTTGTGATCGTATGAGGTGGTCATTGGCTGTTCAACTACCATGGGAAATAACTATGCTGGAGCTCCTATTATAGTGGTAGGTGACCTTTAGAATATAAGGGTTTTCCGGTCAAGTGGTCAGATGATGAAGGTATGGTTACATCAGTTCTACATAATATATTAGAAGTTCATGGTGAGAGATCACCAGGGTTGTCATATATTTATATCAGATAGATAATTAGGTGAAACAACAACATTATGCATTGTGGGTGACATTATAGGCCTAGGCATTGTAATACTTTCAATCATCATAATTGAATATCAGTCCATGGGCCACACAGTCCCATGGGAGGATCAATTTTTTCCATAAGTTTCGTGATCCTCAGTAATTTGATAGCAGGGACATACATCCTATGTTGAATTCATTAGTGGTGTTGGAATGAGGCTCCATAATAGAGGTCAACCTATTTGATTAACAAATCAAATAATCAGGAATGAATTGCGGATCTGGAATCTATGTGATACACGTGAATGACACATAGGGTTGCCACATATAACCCCTATATATTTATATGTAATAGGGGCATGTGAGGATATGTGGGGTACCTAATTAAGGTACTATTTTTTGGGACTCATGCCATAAAAGACCCAATGAAACCAATTTTGGTTCATTTTGAGGAATTTAGAAGGTTAAATTAAGTTATAATGTTTAAATGAATATGAAAATTTAGTATTAAATAATAATAATTTAAATAATTTAAATTTATTGAAAAAGAGGATGATTATTATCAATCACCATGAATTATGTTCAAGGGGAAGTGTAGGTCATGAAATGTGAATTTTTAAGCGAGTTATGTCTTATTTGGTGGATAATAAATAATAAATATTATTTTTACATGATAATAATAATAATATTTAGTAATATAATGGTAAATTAAAAAAAAGTGTCTTGAAGTAATACTATTACATTATGATAAGATGATTCTAGCATGTAAAAATATCATTAACTTTATAATGATTCTTCTTAGAATATAATGAAAACACACTTAAATATTATGAAATCATTATAAAATAATGAATTTTAAGTGTCAATAATATATGCATAGAATGAATGGAAACAAAATCATGAAATAAAAAAGGATGAGGTCCCTTGGTAATGATAAATATAATTATCTATATGTTAAATTAAGTCCAAGTAATAAAAACTTTCTACTAAAATATAGGTAATTTTTTAGGGATTTGGTGTGTGCTCTAAATGTGTGGTAAAAGATAGAACATTTATGAATTATGTAATGGATGGAAATTTTAATTTTTATATCATATCATGGAGTGAATTTTTTTAAAATTATATATATGGATAAATTAATTGAATTATAAAAAAATAAATATAAAAAATTATTTTATATGCTTATAATTTAAATGAAATAATGATATATTATATTTAATTGGTATTTCATTCAAATGGTGTGGCATAATCATGAATGAATTATATTAAAATAATCCTTCAACATTTCATTTAAGTGGTTTTAGTATAATTTTGTTTTTTGAATAAGTTAGTTGACAAAGTTCCAGTAGATTTTTTACCAAAGTATAAGTTTAAAAGGTGGATGAGTTTTCGAGTGTTTTCTAAATTTTTTATCATGAAGTTCTTGAGTTTTTTATGGAAAATGAAGAATTTATGTATTGAATATATAGTATTTTGTGAATAGAATATAATTTTAGTGAGTTTTTGAACAACATAGAAAAGTACATGGAGGAATTCTCCAAAGGAATAGAGTTTGTATAGGAGCTTCACAATGTGAACTTCATAATATGTGTATGAATCTCAAAGAAAGTTCGTAAAGGAGTAGTGTCATTTGTGAGAGGCAGTGATTTTTGGGATGACCATGAAGGGTGTCTTGTACTATGAGAACCACATAGAAAAATAATTTTTGGTTAAATATAGTTATTTTTGAGATACCATAAAGGAATATCATCATTTGTGAAAGGTAGAGATTAATGGGGTCACCATAAGGAAATTGTTTCAGTATGTGAACCATATAGTAGGAGTAGTATATGATATAGTCTATTCATGAGGGTATTAATAGTAATTTTGATTAAATAATTTTTTTACCTATATAAAGACCCCTAATCACTTTATTAAAGTAATAAAATTTTATTAAAGGGCATAATCACTAAAGAAATTCATCTAAGTTTGAAAGTTATTCCCAAAGAATAATGGAGTTCATGAAGGAGAAATGATTCATGAAACACAAGTTGTGAATGGATTTTAGAAAGGAAAATTATTTTTTGAAGGGGGGTTGTTCACGAAGGAGGAAATATAGTTCATGAAGAAGGTAAGGAAATTTGTGAAGGAGGCAAGGAAGTTCACGACGGAGGTAGGGAAGTTCATGAAGGAATAAAAAAGTTCATGAAAGGAGTTTCCATGAATCAAACACTATGCAGTAAAGTTGATTTCATATCACAAGTGAAAAAAGAGTTTTATTACACACTCACATGTGTGTGAACCAACTCAAATATTATTTAGAACATATAAATATTCTTTCCCTAAATTAGTGAGTGAAGGTGGAAGAAGGAGCATAGAGCTCATGGTATTCATCCCTGAAACAGTGAGCAAAGGAGGAGGAAAATGGTAGTGAGACTTGGGTGGTAGTTATCCAAACCTTAAAACATATAATGGTGGTGATCCTATAATGGAGTTAAAATTTCCCTAAAAAATTATCCAAAAAATTGGGGATGATTAGTGGATTTCATCATGTCAACATAATTTTGGAGTGTGCTCCTTAGACGTAGACCATTACAGGTGGACCAAGTAAAACTCTTATGACTTAAGTGTATGATTTAATTTCATTATATATGATGAAAACCATTGTATTAATTATCATATACTATATAAATAAAGGCTAAGATAAAAAAGATATCAATCAAATAATCAGTAAAATAAGAACATGAGACTAACCCTAGTAAAAATGAGGTCAAGTTATGTTAGGTAAATGAGAGTCTTTGGATAAGGTGGGGAAAAAAGAATGATTTTTATACCTTGATTCACCTCAGGATGTCTCTCAAAAAATACCCTTATAGGGACAATAATTGGTATCATATTAAAGGTTTGTCTTGTTGGATTTTTGTGATATAAATTAATTTGATCGATTGTTGGAGTTGAATTATATTATTCTGATATGACATGGGAAAAATTATTTTGAAGAAGAAGAAGAGATCCTAATAATTTCAATTTGGTGGATTTTTTTTGGGAAAATTTATTTTCAGATAAAGGAATACAACATCTATCAAAAGGAATGTATGTGTGATTTAATTTGTTAATCGGCTAGTTAATGCAATGATGTTGTCCGACTATCTAAATAGCATGATATGGAAAGTTATGTTTGGTATACTAATAATGATGAGATATTAAGAGTTATAAAAGGTGAAAAATGACTAATTATCAAATAATTTAGAACAAAAACTAGAATAGTAAAACATGGAGAGGAAAAATATAATGAGTGTTAAGGAATCCTTATTGAAGTGTTGCAATTTGAGGTTGAAAAATTGAAAAGTCCCAATCAAATATTGATTGATGTGGCTACAAATATGAGGGAGAATAATGATTCCCATGGAAAGTAATTTGGGGAGATGTCTTATAAAGTGAGATATTGTAAATATGATCCCAATGAAAAGATCATTGACTTAAAAGAAGTCTGGAATTTGAAGTATAATAAGTAAGAACTTTCAATACATATGATAGAACTAGTTTAGGGGAATATAAGGATACATCAAGAAATTTTTTACCTCAATTATTATACCACTCAAATAAATTCAAAAATAAAATAGTAGTGTAACATTATAGATAATATCACTCATGCATTAAGGGATGAGATGTCTATTTAAAGGACAGTCAGAGGATATGAATGCATATCTTGAAACAAAAATAAAGAAGATCCAGTAATGTGAAGAGGAGTTGATCACATCCAAATGAGATGTAGAACAATGTGATTCCAAGGGTAAGCCAAAACTAAAGGATAATTTTCATTTATTATTTGATTACCCTTTGGTAGGATATAACAATGAAATGAAATTAGAGTATAATGTCCTAGAAGGGAAGCACAAAAATATTATCATGTCCTAATGACCATACTCAATGAAAAAATATGGCATTGGATATTATTGAGACTCTTTGAAGCATGAGATAATGAAGGCACTGGGAATTCCCATGAAAATTTAAAATATATAAGTTTATGGAAAAAGATCAAAAAATTACACACAAAAAGTAAATATATTTAGATAATCATGCAGATAATGTTTGGAAACATGTACTTCTACTATGGTATGAATGGTCATATTTCTAGTTTTCTCTTTAAATAATTGGAACAAATTAACTACTATGAAGCTGGTGGAAGGCACGAAACACTATATTATAAAGAATAGTAGAGAAGGTATGGTTATTATTCCAAAAATTCTCACCATGAAAAATAAATATCTAGTGGAAATTATAGAAGAATTTCATTGGGTGTAAACAAATGAAACCAATAAAAATTTAAGAATCAATAATTCCCAATGAAAAATAGATTCTAGGGGATACATGAAGAAGTAATCTATGCTGAAAGTAACTTCAAGAAGAGTTAATTTTTTTTAGAAGAATAATAAATGTCTTGTAAATATAAACAAATATTTTGAAAAGTAAATAGAGTTCACTCATTATTAAATCTACTCCTGTTTTGAGAATTAACGATGATAATGTAAAGAAAGATTCACTAACGATGGAAAATATGAGGCAGATCTTTAGGATTTTAAAGAGAACAAATATGAAGAATGCCTAAATGATTTCACAAAGTTTACCACAAGGTAATGGAAGAATACAACTATGTGAATTATCACGAAAATATTAGAATTAATAGAAGTTTAATAACTAGTGTTGAATATAAGATTTATTGGAAAGATAATATGAAGAGTTGGAAAATTAAATGGGACCCAAAAGCCTCTCATGTGAATGAAGCATCCAGAAAAAAGGAATTGGTTGTGAAATCTGATGATCCATGTAGTGATAAACAAGGTCACAAGAAGGTTTAGATAAGAATAGTCTAGTCAATGACTTGTCAAGAGATATCTGTTGGTAAAATTATCCAAGGAAAAAAAGTTTGTGATATGGGCCATGAAGAGAATAAAATAGCCATGCCATTAAAAGAGAAGTTTAAATCTAATATCTAAAAATAAGTTAGTGAAAGTGGAAACACTAAAATAATATCCACTTGTAAGGTATATAAGAAGAATACCACCACTAAATATCTGAAATAAGTGGAGGTTAATGAGGTTATAACATTTATTTCCTCAAATATGACAAGGGGAAAGGAATATATGTAAGTGAAGGGTTGGAACAACATGAACAAATCCATTCCTCAACTTAAGGGAAGTGTAAAATATCACCTCTACCCAAGATTATAAATTATAATTAACTAATTTTTGAAGTGTTTCAAGTTTTGGAGTAGATATGATCCATGGGGAAACTGCATTAAAAGTTTCAAAGTGATATTGTGACAATATCCATAATTACCATTAATAAATAAATTAATGAATATAGAAATTATGATATACCTAGAATGGAAAATATTGGAATTAATAATTAAATGTTAATACTTCATTTTATGATAGGATATTAGAAGCTACAATGGATGGATAATTCTCGTATTGGATACCAATTCTATATTCAGTGATGAAAATGAGAAATTCTTGGAGAATTTTGAAATAAAAGATATTGAAGATGATATCCTCAAAAAATAAGGAAATAAATCCAACGGATGAGAGAATAAATCATTTACCAAGAATAGTTTAAGAATAATTCTTGACCCATCATCAATATTTGGTATCAATTCCAATTTAAGATGTGGTATCAAGATCTCACCATTACTCAAAAAAATGGTATTATTCATCGAGTAGGTAAATGTGATAATTGGTGTTAGTTTCAAAAATCGGTATAGGTTTTGTGTGAATAGATTATTTTTAAAGATGTATATTGGACAAGTTCCTTGATATAATTTAAAGTTCTATGTATTCTTGAGATGTATGGAAGTGAGTGAGCACAAAGAACAATAGTGGGGTTATTAACTTTATCTCTTGTTTCCTACACTGTTTTTTAACTTAATAGGCTTAGATTCCTTATTAATGGATCTATTCTATGTGGTAATTCCACCTAATAATAATAACTGAGAATATATTTTCAGTTGAAATACATCTTTGAGCTTTAGAGTGTGCTCAAACCAAAAGTTTCACATAAAGAAATTATGCGGGAGGAGAAGAGATGTTTTTGGTTTAGAAAACATGTTTAACAAGTGAAGAATGTAAAGGGGTTTCATATCATGGTGGGATCATAGTCTCTCCTAAAATGGTGCAAATTCCATGAATAGAAATGGGGAGAAGATAAATACCCTTATGTACATTATTTATAATGGAAATGGGGTTCAATGATGTCATCCATGGTATCAATAGTATCAAATGAGGGGATCTTGTATTATTTGACATCAAAAAGATAGAAGGAGAATGATAATGATGGTGAATATGAAATACTTATAATACCAAGGAAATACACATGCTTTTAGTGAGAATAATACTATAGTATATGAAAACCATGGTGTATTTTTGTTTAATTTGAAATAAAAAATATCAATAAGAGTTATTGGGATATAAAGATGCATATTTGGTCAGTTTAGTTGATGATAGAAACTAAAAATAAGGCGGTGTATTATATCTTGGTAGATATTGTATTTTTTGGTTGATAAATAAACAATATTTAGTTTCTTTAAGCAATATATATTCTAAATATATTTCATTCACTCAAAATTGCACATAGTTACTATGGATGAATCGGAATCTTGAAGACATGGCTGTTGAAGTTGAGTATTTTATTAGAATAAATTTTGATAATTCAAGTGAAATAAATATTTTTAAAAATTTATTCCACAAATAAAGTAAAAATCACATTGAAATAAATTATCATTTTATCAAGGAGTATGAGGAGCATGGGTTTCTAAAGTTGGAGTATATGCTAACAAAACTAAAATTTGTAAACACCTTGACAAAGAGACTACCCAAAGAATAATTTTAATGGTATCATATGGATATTATATTCTATTAGACTCCCCAAACTTGAAAAATATAGATGTGGAAACCCCATTTACCTAGGTTTAGTGTGTTATTATTATGTTTTTACATGTGTTCTTTTACATGTTACGGACCACAAATGGGCATCGTTTAGGTTCATCGACAAAGGGGGAGAAGTTTTGTTCATGAAATGGGGAGAAGATGAAGGGGGAGTAGAAAAAAAGGGTAGTTTCATTAATCTAATGATATTAATATATCACAGTAAATGAGGATAAATCATGGGAGGAGTTCATGATAAAATTTGTTTCCAAGTGTGTGTGAAGAAGTGGTCTTCTCGAGAGGTTCTCCCCATGCAAAAAATAGCACCAATCATTATTTGGTATCCAGAAAGTGGTGATTAATTGAGGATATTTTCATTATAATCTTATTTATAACATTAATATATTCTCATGTGGGATTAGAGTATATATTAAGTAAATCTTTGATTATTTTCTGGAGTTAGAGAGTGCGAGTGATGGTTGGAGGAGACAATTCAAGAGTTTTTATAAAAAAAGTTTCCAAGTGGGGTTAAAATGTTTTCAACAAACCCAAAGGGGTATATTATTGGTAAAAAATACATCAAATAGTTTTTTTAGTTTTTTTGGATGATTTTGTTTGTGGAAAATTTTTCAACATGGGTTTTTCCAATGTAGGAGTTTGGAAGTGGTAGAGTTTCCCAGTGTTTTTTAAATTTGTTGTCTTGAACTTTAGGGGTTATTTTTATAGAAAGGGGAGAATATATGCATAGAGTCTACAGAAGGTTGAAAACCGCATAAAACATACGGGGATTTATGAACCATATAGAAATTTACATTAAGTAATTTTGAAAAATCATGTAATTTTTATAGGATCGGTGAAATGTGAACCACACAAAAATTATACGAATCACAATAGTGGTTTGTAAAGGAGTGGTGTCATTTGTGAGAGACAATGATTTTAGGATGACCCTAAAGGTTGTCTTTAATTATGAAAACTACATAGGAAATTAATTTTTAGTGGAATATAGTGATTTTTGAGTGACTATGAAGGAGGGTCTTCATTTATGAAAGTATGAGATTAAAGGGACCACAATGAATGAATTGTTGTTCTATTCAAATTGCAAATTAGAGGAAGTATACAATGGAGTATTTTCATAAAGTTATTAAGAATAATTGACATACATATATTTTTCAGGTTTTTTCTTATATAGGTAACCCTAATAAATTCATTAAAGTGAGTAAAGTTTATTATAGAGCATCATCATTGGAGAAATTTGACTAAGTCTAAAATTTGTTCATGAAGCACAGTGGAGTTAGTGAAGGAGAAGAAATTCACAATGCACAAGTCATAAAGGGATTTCTTTAATGAATAATGGTTCATAAATCTAGGAATATCACAAAGTAGGAAAAGAAGTTTGAGAAGGAGGCATTGTAGTTCTCAAAGGAGGCAAGGAAGTTCATTAAGGAACAATAATAGTTCATGATAAGAGTTTATGTGAAGAAAATGTTATGAGGTAATGTGGATTTAATCTCATGGTGAAAAAGGATATTCATGACACACTCCAATATGTATGAACCAAATCTTGGATAATTTATAAGATTTGAGGATTATTTCTCCAGAACAATGATAAGAGGAATAATAGGAATCGATCTCATAGTGTCTTACCCCAAAGTACTGAGAAAAGCAGTAAGAGAGTAGTAGACCCTGGGTGGTAGTGAAAAAACCATAAAACTTGTAAATTCATTGATTCTGGAATGAAGTGGTTGCATCTGAACAATTGTATCCACATAAGTATTTAATATTAGTGTATTTTGGCATATAGACACAATATAGATGTGTGATCCTTGGGTGTATCCTAGTGTGAGTGAACTAAGTAAAATTCGTATGTCTTATGTGTTGCTTTACTTATATTCTAGAGTATAGAAACTAGTGCAATAATAATCTTAAAATATCTGAATAAAGTCAAAGAAAAATAATTATAAATTTAATATTCATTAAAATAAGAATACAAGAGTGACCCTACTAAAAGTGAGGTCAAGGAGGTGAGAGTATCAAGATTGGGTGGGGAAATAAGAATGAGTTTTATACCCTGATTCACCCCATCCTCTTAGGGAATCTATCACTAAATACCCTTGTGATTCTAAATTTTTTTAAAATACATAATGAATGAGATAAAAATGAAATATATTGAGTAATTTCGATGGGGAATTTAAAGAAAAAATTGGTCAAATATTTATGATAAATATTTAGATAGTTTTTATTTGACATGGGGACTTGGTAGGCATATCATATGTTACTTCTGGTGACTTGAACATGAATTTTCAAGAGGATACTAATACCTATGGTTTTGGTATGTGGATTGTAGGATGAAAATAATAATAAAATTTATATGTTATTGAATAATAATTCACTAACTATGATATTGGTAAGTGGGAATGTATTATAGAGGATATAGTAGTTGGGTTTCTACACGTGAAGTGTTGCAAGATTGATAGTGGAGATCATTGACTGTGTATTAGGTTATCTATTAGGTTTACTCATCTACTCTTAAATATGATCTAGTATATAATGGATATATATTAATGGAAATGGAATGTAGTGGGGATATCCTTTTCTCTCACCCAATTTTTAGGGTTAAAGTGTGATGATAGTGACCATATCCATCATCAATCATTGATCTAGGAAGAGTCTGAATATAGTTTATACAAGAATGCACTTAAACTCACCCAGAAATCATGGTTATGTTATATCATATATTCAAGGAAATGATTAGATATAAGTATTTCCTCCAATATATCTTGTATGGGATATATGGATATGGGTAATTCCTCTAGTATCACTGATGTGAGAGCATGATTAATTGGATATATGGACTTGGGTAATTCCTCTAGCACATCTAATTTTACAATTTCATGGTTGGTAATTCACCCGAGTGGAAACATGCAATCTATCCTATAAAAGGGATCAAGTTGGATGATGGTTCACTATAAAATATCTATACTCCTCCCCCTATAATATGGAATTAACAATTCCTAGTATATATCTACATACCTAGATATGTTTATTTACTCTATTATTTCATTATACATCTTTATCCCTAGAGATGTGTATTTATTTTGGAATGCAAAAATATATACATTGACAACTTTAGAGATTTTAATTTCCTTTACCTAAATTTTTTAGTTTCCATCAACAATTTATATATATTTAGTGATATTTATTATAATTCTTCTGATAAAAGTAGAGATAATTATTTCCTCTAGTATCTGATGACATGTTCATCTAGAGTGAATTAACTAGAAGGAAATAAATGAAATTTTTTGATATATGAACATTGATATTTTTTGAGAAACATTATTATATGGTGAGTATGATGAAAGTGAGATTTGGGTTGATTGATCTGTATGGATCATATTCTTACTTATTTATGATGTTGGGTGATGTCAGATTAGATACACTTTATTCAGTATTAATGCATGTAGACAATTGATGTTTATCGATTTTACTCACTACTTGGGATGACCATATTAGGTATTGTTATACCCACCAATATATATGCACTCAAATGTTGTTCAACTTTTATATATGAAAATAAACCAACCATGAATGGCCATGGAGCTTCAATATGGAAGTAGACATGGATAGATAGTGGAGTGGAGATCATTATGGAGACCGCACATTGACCACCATCTTTAATGGGATTGCCTTCATGGGATGTGTTAACTATAAACAACGTTATAGATGAATAAGATTATTAAATTATATTAGATTACCTTGTATTGTGATAGTTCATATTATATGATTCACATTGTATCATGACCACTGTAATATATGATATTGTTTTTAATATTTCAATTTATACTCCTTGCATGTATAGTGAAAGTCAGTGCATGATTGTAGGTAATGTGTTATTTAGAGGTAATTCCTTCCATATTTCTATGAATACCTCAGTTTTGATCTCTATACACTATCCTGGTTGAGGTGGGAATGGGGCACTACTAGAAATGGAATTTTTACCCACGGTTCTTTACCAACGGTTTGGTTAAACCGTTGGTAAAGATGGTTTAGGGAACCCTTTCCAAACGGTTCATTAGAACCGTTGGGAAAGGGTACCCCTTTGCCAACGGTTCTAGTGAACCATTGGAAAAGGGGTGTTTAAGTCAACCTTTACCAACGGTTTTATGAAACCGTTGGGAAAGGGTGGCCTCAAGAACCCTTTTCCAACGGTTTTTAAAAATCGTTGGTAAAGGTTTTCCCCAAAACCAGGCGGGCCGCTTCTATTCCCCATTCTTCACAGAACCCTAACTTCAATCAGCGCACTGCTCCTCTCGCGAAGTCCCCCATCCGAACAGGTGAAAAACCATCTCAATCATCTCAAATCAGGTATTTTATTCTTTATACACACATGCTACCTTGTTTTTATTGTTATTAATCTAATATTTTAGTTTTAAGTTTGGATTTTGATGTGATTTCACCGTGAAAAATATGGAAATGAACCAATATTTTGTTAATTAATTAGTTTCCCATGGAATATCATTTGTGTTATAACGTCAATGCTAAAACCATAATGCGATGTTCATTATTTTGACCTTCATTTAAGGTATGATTAAATTCTTCTATAGGTAGATTTATCAACCTAATAACATAAAATTATTTCTAATTCTATATGAATATTTTCAACATATAGGTGTCATTATGATACCATTCATACCATGTGGGAGTTATTTTTTATAAAATGAAACCAATGATTTATGGGTCCTCATTTTATAAATTGAAACTACATAAGGGTTATAGCTTCAGGGAATTCATTGATTTTGTGAGTTATACATTCCTAGGGAATGGTTGAAAACATAGAAGGTTACAAGAACCTTATTATTAATCATTGATCGATGAATCAAGAAGTCATTAGCAAGATTAATAGTCATAAGAGTTAATCAAACTCTAGAGAAAATTACTTGTATGGGATATTATATACTTGGATTCATAGGGATGATGATCCAATAGAATGTACTAATTGGTGTGAAACTATGATAGTGAAATATAGATCTAGAAAACATTTGTTCATGTGGCACCTATCATGTTGTTAAACTATTGAAATGAATTATATTTGTTTGGTAGAAGTTTTTTATATGTGAGATGTAAAATGACATTCATGGGTTATTTATAATTTATAACGTCCTAAATGTATAGATAATACATATTTTTCTGGTATAGGGGGGATTACATTACAAAAGTACCATGTCATTTAACACCAATAATTAATTTATTTTTTAGATAATATTATTATTTCCAATGAAGTATGTGACCGTGACTAGAGAGATCATCACACATAAATCTAGTGTAAATCTATTTTAACATAATTTCAAGTTGTTTCATTCTCCTCTATATTCATTTTGGTGCTAGGTAAATGTATTTTTTGGCTACATCTGCAACTCATCTTCAATAGTGGGTTGAGTGTGCACCTTGGGATGAGTTATCCTCCCTAGTAAATGAAGAACAAGTCACTTATAATATAGGGAATGTTCTATAGAATGTGTACTAGTGAATCCTTTCATTTGAGGGATCATAACCAAAAAAATCAATAGAATATGGTTAAAACATTTTATTATAGCTCGTGATGATATCAGTTAGGAATCCAATTCATTCAGAAAATGATGATGATAAAACCTGTTTATAGGTTGTCATTGATCCCCAAAAATATTCTAAGGATTTGAGTGTGTGATAGACCCATATGTAATAATAATTCTGAGGCATTTCATTACTATAAATTAAGTATAATGTTTTAATATCAAGATACTTAAAAAAATTAAAAATAATTCAATAATTAGGATTGAATTCCCTGATTTATCTAGATTTATCATAGGGTTCTGTGGTAGTAGGAAATTATGTTTGGTTAATGCTGACATGCCAGTAGGAGAATCTATGCTATTTCAAAAGAACTCATCTATTAAAGGTTTGACAATTCCCCTTGGACATCCCATACCCCCTGGACAGCCCCTCACCCATGTTGACAGCCCGCCCACCCCACCCCCGGACACCCGCCCCCCCCCCCAGACACCCCCATCCCCCCGGATGCCCCCACCCCTTGGAAAGCCCCCCCACCCCCTTGACACCCCCGAACCCACTGGACAGCGCCACCACCCCCCGTGGACAGCCCGACCACCCCCCATGGATAGCCCGCCCACCCCCTGGACAACCCCGCCACCCCCATGGGTAGCCCTCCCACCCCCTGGACACCCCGTACCCCCCGGACAGCCCCACCCACCCCTGGACACCCCACTCACCTCCTTGGACAGCCCGCCCACCCCCCCTGAACTCCCCCTACCCCCTTGGATTGCCTGACCACCCCCGCGGACAGCCCACCCACCTGGACACCCCGACCCCCCTAGACAGCCCCCACCCCCTGGACACCTCTGACCCCCCCAGACGGCCCCACCACCCCCTAGAAACCCCTCACCCCCTGGACACCCCGCACCCCCCTTGGACAGTCCCGCCACTCCCCTGATCCTCATCCTACTCCTCATCCTGATTTCCCTAAAGAAGTTAAAGTATAAAACTCATGTACTCCCAACAAGATCCTTAAGGATTATGTATTCCTTGATCCACTTCCAATATCTTACTGGGAAATCCTTGAATATAGGCATTAGAAATTCGGTATCTTATTTTCTTATATACACTGTATTTTTTTGTATTTCTTAATATGATTCTCATATAGAGTAATGTGTCAGTTATGATTTTATATAAAGTAAACAATTTTCATTTACCTAAATAATTTTTTGATTAAACTTCAATATTATTGAATTGATTTGAAATGACTTACTCAATTTTTTTATAGAATGGAGAAAAGTTGGATGTACGAAACTGATCGGATTTCAACTGATTTTCAAAATAATTTGAACAGCTTTCTAGATTTTTCATTTGACAAGGCTTCAGATAGTGGTCACATACAGTGACCATGTTTTAATTGTGTTGGAAGACCTTGGTTGAGTAGTGAAGCAGTTAGCTATCATATAACAAAATATGGTTTCCAAACAAACTATTATGTGTGGTATCACAATGAAGAGAAAATGGAATCTCAAAATGTTGATGATTCAAATGATAGGACTGAATTGGAGAGTTTGATATATGACCGGTTTCCATTTATTCGGCATCATGAGAAGGAAAAGATGTCCAGCCAACAAGATTTTGATACAAGCACACATGATGTGTCCAATGAAAATGATGATGTTTATAGGGTGAAAAAATTGAATGATGCTACGACGATTCCAGTATATCGGCAATGTGGTAAAATGAAAAAGTTGGAATTTTTAATCCGATTGTTTCATGGGAAAACTATGTATGGGATTTCAAATACTGAAACTGATTACATTCTTACCTTCTTGAAGGACTTACTTCCAGATGATGCAGATATTCCCTCAAACCACTATATGGCATGGAAGTTAGTTGATGAACTTGGATTCTCAAAAAATAAATTCATGCTTGCCCGAATGATTTCAGCTTATTTTGGGAGGAAAATGCTGAAAGAAATGATTTTATCAAATGTGGAACCTCCCTATGGAATCCAAAAGATGATTAAACACCATCTCGTGTGCCACAAAAAGTAATGTGGCACTTTCCATTGATCCCCAGATTACAGAACCTTTTCATGTCTGATGAAATATCCATAAAAATGAGATGGCATGACACCGAGAGAAAAAAGAATAATGAAGAGTTGGTTCACCCTGCAGATGGATTTTCATGGTAGAGTTTTGATGCTCGATATCCTAAATTTGCAGCTGACGTGCGTAATGTGAGACTGGGTCTTTCATGTGACAGTTTTAATCCATTTGGGCAGATCCTTACTTCGCACAGCACATGGCCGGTTCGCATCCTGTCTGTATCAATGAAAATAAATGGAAAGTTCTATGTGCTTCTTATGTGATGACACCTGCTGAAAAAAATCAATTTCTGGAAGTGCTAGAGACTATTAAAGTTCCTGATGGCTATTCAAGAAATATATCAAAACGGGTCAACAGAAAAGAGTTGAAGATGAAATCTTTGAAGACCCATGATTATCACGTCCTTTTGCATGAGTTGATTCCAATAACAATCCGTCATCTCTTGTCCAATAATGTTAGAGTCTCAGTTATTCGGTTGTGCTATTTGTTTATAGATCTTTGTGCTAAGATGTTTTCCAAATGCTTCTTGTAAAAAATGTTGGCAGAGACACCCTTAATTTTGTGTGAGTTAGAGAGAATATTCCCTCCATCATTTTTTACATACATGTTGCATCTGACTATCCATCTTCTGACCGAAATACTTCTTGGAGGACCTGTTGCTTTCCATTGGATGTATCCAACTGAAAGAAACATGTGCACATTGAAATCATATGTTCAGAATAGGAATTATCCCAAAGGTTCTATTGTGAACGGTTACTTGGCTCAAGAATGTATGGATTTCTACGCAATGTATTTATCTGATCTTACTATGAGAATAAACAGACCAATGAGAAATGAAGAAGAACAATATGGGCAAATTGAACCCAGTTTTCCATCACTTCCTCAGACAGGATGAATTCTGGGATCATATACATTGACGACATTAAGCCTTGAAGAGCGAGAGATGGCACATCGCACAATGTTGTTCAATTGTGATTTGTTCGATGAGTATATCAAGTAAGTAAATTGTACATGTATTTATTATCTTATCTCTTGTAATTTTAAATATTTGTTAAACTATTATTATTTTTATCTACAGGGAACATAAAGAATTGATATATAGAAAGAATCATTCTTTATCTTTGATAAGGAAAGAGACTTTGCATAGCAAAGGGTTTTCTACTTGGTTGAAATTGAAGGTAAAAATATTTCTGTAATAACTAAATAAAAATAATATTTAATTAACTTTACTATTTGTTTATATTTTATGTATCGAGTTTTCCTACAGACTTTGTTTCTAATGAAATAATAGCTTTGGATTTTGGTCCTAATACCATGGTTCGTGCTTGTAAATCACTTGTGATAAATGGATACAAATTTATTATCACTGAATGAGCAAGAAACATGAGAACACAACATAATGGTGCTATTCTAACTGCCACAACAGACTGTTATGCCAGTTCATCGGATACTAGACCTCATTCTGAAAATGTTGCTTATTATGGAGTTGTGGAGAAAATAATGATTTTGGATCATTACTCGCATGCTCGAGTCACGATGATGAAATGTCCATGGTTTGATTCAATGACGAGGCAAGACACCTTTATTGATGATTGTGGATTTCAAGTTATTGACATGACTTGCACTCTTGCCACTGATGAACCATATGTATTGGAATCAATGGTGAAACAAAATTTTTATGCCAAAGATCATCGTCATCCTAAATTCGGTGTAATTATTGAAGTAAATCCCAGACATGTTTTTGATGATGGTGATGATGAAGTTGACACTATCCCAACTGCAATTGGAAGCAATCTGTTTATTACTTATGATGACACTAATAGCTCAATTTTCAGAGTTGATTGTGAACCCGAAGTTGTGGTGGGAAATATATAGAATCATATAGTTGTGTTCTCACCTACATGTTTCACCTACATCATTCAGAGTGTGTATCATAGAACTTACCTTCAAACCACCATAAATGTTCTTTTACTTTATGTTTTTTTATCAGAATGGTTTTTCTATATTATTTTTGGGTTACACATTAGTTATCTGTTTCTAATTAATTCCATATTTGTTTTCATTGTAGTAAATGACACCCATTGAAGAGAGGAAACGGAAAAAGATGACAGATAATAATCGTCGCATGGTACAAATGGGTGTTCCTCCACTCATCCCTATTGTGAGTATTTTATTTCAAATATAAATATTTCAATTAACTTATAATATCATGTGTTTACTTTTGTGTTAAACTTTCTCAGGATTGACCACTTAGATGAGAGATATCTGACGAGGAGCCTGATATTTCTCCCAGTAGAGAGGCTGGTGGTAGGAGGGGGGGTGGTGTCAGAGATGGACGATCATCTAGTGGTCCCGGTACTAAGGCCGGTGGTACGAGGACTCGTGGGGCGAGAGTTAGATGATCCACTACCACAGACGTATCTTCTTCACCCCATTTTGATCCTGACATGTCTTCAGGGACACACGAGATATTTAGACCTCGGATGTTTACACTACCAGTTGGTCGGACGTTCATGCCATCATCTTTTGCTTCTGGTTCATTATCTCTGAGCTATTATATTCCACCTTCTTCGACTCCTGCTGCAACACAATATGTGGCTAAGGAGCGTACACTGAGGGACACTCCACCTGTACAGGATATTCCTTCAGCTTCTGCACATCCAGTGACTCCCATTGATCCGACTACCACAAGTATATTTTTATAATATCAAATTTTTGTACCAAGATTTATTTTATTTTAACTTGTACTGATATTATTTTTCTTTAATAACAGATTCATCTACTGATAGGAGGCGGGGGAGGGGGCGTACTCTCTTGCGTGCAGTATGGAACCGCCAAACACAGTTGATGGTTGAATACAATGTTGATGGACAAATGATTGAGAAATCTGGGCAGGAATGTCGGGGTTTTTTGGCGACGCTAGAAAAATACTCCGATATCATTCCGGTCAACCCTCTCTCTTGGAGACATCTGCCACACAAAGTCAAAGATAATGTGTGGGCACAAATATGGGTAAAAAATCTATTGGATTTAATGTAGTATTTTTTTTGTATTTATATGAACTAATCTATTGGGTTTCAGCTTCAGTTTAACTTCCCTGATGGCGAAGGTGCACGATCAGCGCGTTTAAAAGAGTTAGGAGAGCTTTGGAGAGCTTATAAGCATGACCTATATGTTGGCTGGTGTGAGAGAGTGGGCACGGAGTTAGAGACATTACCTATCATGGATGACTACCCAATAGAGCAATATCACCAAATGATTACCCATTGGGCGACTACCAAATTTAAGGTATTAATCTCATTTGAGGTATTTAAATGAGAGTTTTCATATTTTTAATTAATATAATATTATTTATTATTAAACATTATTTAGGAATCTTTGAAAAAAAAAACAAAAAAAAATTATTCAAAGAAATACCTCCACACTTTTGGGTGCACAACTATGTCAGATCATGAGAGGAAGCTGGTATGATATAGTTGTTTATAATTTTTTTAGGACTTTACCTTTTTATTGTTTCCTACTAAAATTATGTGATTTATTGAATATTGAATATATGATTATACTTTCACTTTATATTGTTTCAATGTCATTACAGAAGCACAAGTTGAATATCGAAGGACGTATCCCTCAAGAATTTTTTTTTGCTCAAGTAGAAGAAAAAAATATGGAACTGCGGTAAATGAATCAACCCAAGAAAATATTGTAAGTTTTTATTTGTTTATTTCAAAGTTTAATATCTATTTTGAAAGTTATTAATCTATTAATATTTTTAACAGGATGCTTTAGAGGCTCTTGATGCCTAGGAGCCTAACAATTTTGGGCCACACGATCATTTATATCAGGTTTTGGGAGAGGAGCACTCTGGTCGAGTACGCTGCCGACCTAGTAAGAATATAGCACCAAAGAGGTATTGGTCCTATCCAGATATCCATTATAGTACCACCGAGTTGGAACAAGTCAAGGAGAATTCAAGACAGTCTGATAAAAGGGTCAAAGAGTTGGAAGTACAAGTTCAAACGAGGGACAAAGAATTTATGAAACTGATGAAAGCTTTATCTTCATCACTTCCACCAGATGCTAGCGCGGCTTTTCATACATTTATGTCGTCGATGGGTGAATTATCCAATGCACCAGGAGGCATCTATAATGGAGGTTGAGATGATGACGTTCCTGGTGATGACGAGAATGCTAAAGAGGATGAGGGCGAGGATGAGGATGAGGACGAGGACGAGGATGGGGCCGAGGGCGAGGATGGGGCCGAGGGCGAGGATGGGGACGAGGGCAAGGATTGGGCCGAGGATGAGGAGGGGGATGAAGATGAGCTTGGGGACGATGGTGAGGACAACGATGAGGACAGAGATGGTGGCGAGGATGAGGCTGATGATGACAATGGTGATGGTGATGGTGATCAGGGGCAGATTGATCCATTATATTTTTGAATTTTGTATAACTCTATATTTTTTAACCTGGTTTTCCACTCTGGGGTTTTCCTATGCTTCATAGGGATGTTGTAATCGGATCTCTTTTTTTCAATTGATTCTTATTGTATGATTAGTCTACTACCTAGACCTTTAATATTCCTTGGTACTGTGATACCCATTTTTCTATTTTTTATTACTTAGCTTTCTTAGTTAGCCATGTATTTCATGTTTATGTCATTTTCACATAGAACTACATTTTATGTCATTTATGGATGATAGTTTTATGCCTGATAGTAACATGCGTGGAATAATCACATGAAAATAAATGTGATTTTGCAAGTAGTAATTGTACATTATTTATTCTATTCTTATTTTTGTGATTTGAAGTGAATCATGCTGTTTTTGAATTTCCATTCTATTCAGGGGATTATTTTTGTTTTGGTAATGGTGGATCTTCTGGGGGAAGAGGATGGGCAGGGGGGAGGGGGCTGCTGGGTGAAAAGGGTGGGCAGGAGGGGAGGGGCAGGGGGCTGCTAGAGGAAAAGGGTGGGAAGGGGGGAGGGGAGGGGAGGGAAGGGGAGGGGGGGAGGGGAGGGGGAGGAGGCTGCTGGGTGAAAAGGGTGGGCA
Source organism: Viscum album (assembly GCA_963277665.1). NCBI lineage: Eukaryota > Viridiplantae > Streptophyta > Magnoliopsida > Santalales > Viscaceae > Viscum > Viscum album. The sequence goes on along the minus strand of OY728123.1, from coordinate 1,443,453 downwards.
GGAGGGAGGGGCAGGGGACTGCTGGAGGAAAAGGGTGGGCGGGGGGGGAGGGGAGGGGAGGGGAGGGGGGAGGGGAGGGGAGGGGGATCCTGGGTAAAAAGGGTAGGCAGGAGGGGAAGGGGAGGTGGGGAGGGGAGGGGAGGAGTCTCCTGGGTGAAAAGGGTGGGCAGGAGGGGAGGGGCAGGGGGGAGGGGAGGGGCAGGGGATGGGCAGGTTGGAGGGGAGGGTAGGAAGGAAGGGGAAGGGAGGGGAGGGGGGGGGGCTGCTGGGTGAAAAGGGTGGGTAGGAGGGGAGGGGCAGGGGGAGGGGAGGGGCATGGGCTGGGAAGGATGGAGGGGAGGGTGTCTTCATTGCGGATGCATTTGGTTCTCAAAGTGTCTTTTTTTTTTGTTTAAAACGGATGCGCTTTTTAAGTAAAATAAACGACATACGGAAAACAGACCAAACGCATTCATATTGTGTTGATACTTTAGGAAATGATCCATGGGTCATTTGTGATGTTTAAGAGTCAACCCCGCCTCAATCCGAGGCGCGGTGTGGCTGACACCACTCAAAGTGTCTCACTTTTCTTTGAAATGAACAACAGTTTAAGTAAAACAACAACTGACATACGAAAAATGGACCAAACGCATTCGGATTACGTTGATACTTTAGGAAAAGTATACATGGGTCATTTTTTTACGTTTACGATTCAACCCCGCCTCAATCCAAGGAGCGGTGTGGCCGACACCACTCAAAGTGTCTCACTTTTCTTTGAAATGGACAACAGTTTAAGTCAAAACAACAACTGACATACGGAAAACGGACCAAACGCATTTGGATTCTGTTGATACTTTAGGAAAAGTATCTATGGGTCATTTTTGACGTGTACGAGTCAACCCCTCCTCAATATGAGGCACGGTGTGGCCGGGTACCACTCAAACTATCTCACTTTTATTTGGAATGGACAAGATTTTAAGTGAAAACAATTACCGACATACGAAAAACTGACCAAACGCATTCGGATTCTTTTGAAACTTTAGGAAAATGATCCATGGGTCATATGTGATGTGTAAGAGTCAACCCTTCCTCAATACAACACGCGGTGTGGACGGAACTGCTCAAAGTGTCTTTTTTTTAAATGGATGGGCTTTTAAGTAAAATAAACGACATACGGAAAATAGACCAAATAAATTCGGATTGTGTTGATAATTTAGGAAAAGGATCCATGGGTCATTTGTGACGTGTAAGAGTCAACCTCGCCTCAATCCGAGGCATGGTGTGGCCGACACCACTCAAAGTGTCTCACTTTTCTTTGAAATGGACAACATTTTAAGTAAAAACAACAACTGACATACGGAAAATGGACCAAACGCATTCAGATTGTGTTGATACTTTAGGAAAATGATCCATGGGTCATTTGTGACGTGTATGAGTTAACCTCACCTCAATCTGAGGTGCGGTTTGGCCGGAACCACTCAAAGTGTCTCACTTTTCTCTGAAATAGACAACAGTTTAAGTAAAAACAACAACTGACATACGGAAAACAGACCAAACGCATTCGGATTATGTTGATACTTTAGGAAAAGTATACATGGGTCATTTTTGATGTGTACGAGTCAACCCCGCCTCAATATGAGGCACGGTGTGGCCGGTACCACTCAAACTTTCTCACTTTTATTTGAAATGGACAGGATTTTAAGTGAAAACAACTAATGGCATACAGAAAACTGACCAAACGCATTTGGATTCTGTTGAAACTTTAGGAAAACGATTCATGGGTCATTTGTGACGTGTACGAGTCAACCCCGCCTCAATCCAAGGAGCGGTGTGACCGACACCACTCAAAGTGTCTCACTTTTCTTTGAAATGGACAACAGTTTAAGTCAAAACAACAACTGACATATGAAAAAATGGACCAAACACATTTGGATTCTGTTGATATATTATGGAAAGTATACATGGGTCATTTTTGACTTGTATGAGTCAACCCCGCCTCAATCCGAGGAGCGGTGTTGCCGACACCACTCAAAGTGTCTCACTTTTCCTTGAAATGGACAACAGTTTAAGTCAAAACAACAACTGAAATACAGAAAATGGACCAAACGCATTCGGATTCTGTTGATACTTTAGGAAAAGTATCCATGGGTCATTTGTGACATGTATGAGTCAACCCCGCCTCAATATGAGGCACGGTGTGGCCGGTACCACTCAAACTGTCTCACTTTTATTTGAAATGGACAAGATTTCAAGTGAAAACAACTACCGGCATACGAAAAACCAACCAAACGCATTCAGATTATGTTGAAACTTTAGGAAAACGATCCATGGGTCATATGTGACGTTTAAGAGTCAACCCAGACTCAATCCGAGGTGCGGTGTGGACGGAACCGCTCAAAGTTTCTTTTTTTTGTTTAAAATGGATGTGCTTTTAAGTAAAATAAACGACATACGGAAAACAGACCAAAAACATTTTTATTGTGTTGATACTTTAGGAAAATGATCCATGAGTCATTTGTGATGTGTAAGAGTCAACCCCGCCTCAATCCGAGGTGCGGTGTGGCCGACACCACTCAAAGTGTCTCACTTTTCTTTGAAATGGACAAGATTTTAAGTGAAAACAACTACTGGCATACGGAAAACTGAAAAAACGCATTTGGATTCTGTTGAAAATTTAGGAAAATGATCAATGGGTCATTTGTGAAATGTACGAGTCAACCCCGCCTTAATCCGAGGATCGGTGTGGCCGAAACCACTCAAAGTGTCTCACTTTTCTTTGAAATGGACAACAGTTTAAGTAAAAACAACAATTGACATACGGAAAATAGACCAAACGCATTCAGATTCTATTGAAACTTTAGGAAAACTATCCATGGGTCATTTGTGACGTGTAATAGTCAACCTCGCCTCAATCAGAGGAGCGGTGTGGCCGAATCCACTCAAATTATCTCACTTTTATTTGAAATGGAAAATAGTTTAAGTCAAAACAACAATTGACATACGGAAAACGGACCAAACACATTCAGATTCTATTGATACTTTAAGAAAAGTATACATGGGTCATTTGTGACATGTACGAGTCAACCCCGCCTCAATCCGAGGAGTGGTGTGGCCGACACCACTCAAAGTGTCTCACTTTTCTTTGAAATGGACAACAGTTTAAGTCAAAACAACAACTGACATATGGAAAATGGACCAAACACATTCGGATTCTGTTTATACTGTAGGAAAAGTATCCATGGGTCATTTGTGACGTGTAAGAGTAAACCCCGCCTCAATATGAGGCACGGTGTGACCGGTACCACTCAAACTGTCTCACTTTTATTTGAAATGGACATGATTTTAAGTGAAAACAACTACCAACATACGAAAAACTAACCAAACGCATTCAGATTCTGTTGAAACTTTAGGAAAATGATCCATGGGTCATATGTGACGTGTAAGAGTCAACCTCGTGTCAATCCGAGATGCGGTGTGGACGAAACCGCTCAAAGTGTCTTTCTTTTGTTTAAAATGGATGCACTTTTAAGTAAAATAAACGACATACAGAAAATAGACCAAACGTATTCAGATTGTGTTGATACTTTAGGAAAACGATCCATGGGTCGTGTACGAGTCAACCTCGCCTCAATCTGAGGCGCGGTGTGGCCGATACCACTCAAAGTGTCTCACTTTTCTTTGAAATGGACAACAGTTTAAGTAAAAACAACAACTGACATACGGAAAATGGACCAAACGCATTCAGATTCTATTGATACTTTAAGAAAAGTATCCATGGGTCATTTCTGACGTTTACGAGTCAACCCCGCCTCAATCAGAGGAATGGTGTTTCCGGTACCACTCAAACTGTCTCAATTTTATTTGAAATGGAGAAGATTTTAAGTGAAAACAACTACTGGCATATGGAAAACCGACCAAACACATTCGGATTCTGTTGAAACTTTCGGAAAACGATCCATGGGTCATATGTGACATGTACGAGTCAACCCCGCCTCAATCTGAGGCATGGTGTGGATGAAACCACTCAAAGTATCTCTTTTGATTAAAAAGGACATCATTTTAAGTGAATACAACTGAAATTTTCACTCATCAACGATAGTCGCAAACTCTTTTTCATGAGTTGGGTAGTTTCACACATGGGGTCATAAGGGAAGAGACTCCTAAGAAAATAACTTTTCACCATATATTATAAACAATACAAGTTCAATGCAAAATTCATCAAAAATCATTACATACCCAAATCTATGATCAGAAAAAAAGGGATATGAGCCAATTTCAAACTCTTATTCAACTCTAATAGGTATTTCTCATACTATTCTACGTATTAGAATTTGATGGGGAGGTGGGGGGATGTGCTGGTTGGGGGGTTGTGTAGGGGTGAGGTGAATTACTATCGGATGATTGTTGTCATATGAAGATTGAAATAGGGAATTGTAGTACATGACATGGTTGGAAGAATTTGATGGTTTTATGTGTTTTTTTGTGCTATTTTAGGTGTTTGTTGTACTGTTTTAAGTTTTTATGTGGTTTTTGTGATATTTTTTATACAGGTGTAGGTTTATAGTGGAGAAACTACTGGAGGGGCTGTTGTGCAGCAGTTCTGTGAAAACACAATACCAACGGTTCTAAACCGTTGGTATAAGAGTGCTGGAATTCTGAAAAAACATCTATACCAACGGTTTAGAACCTTTGGTATATGTGTTCTGTAAAAACACAATACCAACAGTTCAGAACCGTTGGTATATGTGTTCTGGAATTCTGGAAAAACACAATACCAACGGTTTTGAACCGTTGGTATTGGTGTTCTGAAAATCACATTTCCAAAGGTTTAGAACCGTTGGTATAAAAATTCTCAAAAATGCATTACCAACGGTTATAAAACGTTGGTATACATTGAGAGAAATTTAATAAAACAATATACCAACGGTTTAGATAAAACGTTGGTATAAGGCTTTCCTCACGGCTTACTTACCAACGGTTTCGAAAACCGTTGGTATAGGCTATACCAATGGTTTTCTAGCCTATACCAATGGTTTAAAACTGTTGGTATACCCTTCTTTTCTAGTAGTGGGGATTTCACATATTTTTATATTGGGTAATGATAGATATAATTTTATCTACCATACACATGATGATTTTCTGATGTACATCTCAATTTAAAATTTTTCACTGCTAAAGAAGTTCCTTGATCATATTAAAAACATTTTATAAACTATAAATCATTATAAGAGAAGTAATAAAATGTTATGGTTATCAAAAAAACTCCAAGTTTCACTCAATAAATTGAGGGTATTGGAAAAAATATTTCAAAATGATTTTAGAATACCTCATAGGATAGGAAAAATATTTTGGTTCAGTGTTTCATAGTCATGGATTTCAAAAAAAATAAACATAAAAAAATGTTTAAAAATAAAATTTAAAGAAGAGTTACCATATCAAAAATAATTTAAAAATCAATTTATTCAAAAATCAAGTATACTTTATTAAAATAAATTCAAGATTGAAAAATGATAACAACTATTCATTGAAGAAAAAAGTTCCTAAAAGATGAAAAATATAAAAAACATAAAAAAATCCTAATCAAGTTTAAAATACTCCCCATACTTAAAAATTTAATTATCCTTCATTTAAGATCAAATAGATTCAGAATAATTTGGCAGATAAACTAAGAATAAAGAGAGACAAGTCCTAGGTTTATTATGGGTAGTGGCATTCTTGAGTTATGATCCTAGCTACTTTAAACATTATACCAATAGGAAATAAATAATAAAATGTAAAAAAATTATTAAAATAAATAAATGAATAAGAAATATAATAGGGTACTGAATCTTGGTTTGAACCCTCAATTGGGTGTTATATTTTATACTATCCACAACTAGATAATTTTAATATTTTATCTCCACTATAAAGGAGGATGTGGTTTCTTGTTCATGAACCATGAAATCTAGTTATATCTAGTTATATTCAACTTTTACTGCATGTAGAAGAATATAATAATAGTGTACTATAGATCCTTCCCCATTTCAATTAGGTACAACTTATATGGTGGGGAAAAGAAAAAGTATGGGTCCTTTACTTATACTACCAGTACTTGTGTGGCTTCCTCAACTTCCAGTTCCTTCTTAGTTATTATTTTATTATAAATTTTAGAAAAAGTTTAAGTTAGTGAATAACTGAATTTAAGTAAAATTAAAATAATAATAATTAGTATAAAAATATGTTCCTTCAAGTAGGTCAACTTGTAACTTGATTTCTTCCGGAAAGTCTATAGGTAACTTAGTCTCAACAAGTGAATCTTCTACTTCTTCTTCACCCTCCAAGGCAATCCATGTGTTAGATGAATATGAGAAGTTAAAACAATGGAATTCAATTATTAATTTAGTTTTAATAAAATAATATATAAATGAGTTCAAGAAAATATTATCATCATGCATGGGATTGTATTTTGTTTCATCTTATATAGTGAGTGACATTTGGAATTGGTTAGTTGGAGTTAGATTCAAGAAGTCAATATCCACAAACTTTTCTTAAAATTCCACCACTTCAATTATGTCTTATTCCAAATAAAGATATAGGTAGAAAGGTACTTATTTTTCTTATTTAAATATAGTATAATCATTTACAAATCTAGTTTTCATAAAATCAACCCAATAATTATCCAAACATTCTTGATCTCCCACATGTGCATTAGTTGGTGTGTACTCTTTAAAAAAACTCTTCTAGAAATGGTAGATAGAGGTTGTAAGGTGGATCTTTAATTGGTTCATTCATAGATTACTCTATTATTTAACTATAATATTGGTGGAATAAGTTTCAATTCCTAAATTGTTTTTATTATTATTCTACCCTCAAAGAGATTATTCCCTTCAAAGATGTGGAAAGGATCTCCATTTACTTTCTCAATTATTAGAGCATTAATTTTTCTTCTATTTGAATCTTTAAAAAATATTCCCTACCAGATTCATCCATTTTTTAATAGGATAATCATAAGAAAAAATAATAAAAAATAATGTATTTTAATAAATTTTTTAAATAAATATATGAAATGAATTATTATAATTTAGTTTTTTATATTTATGACTTTTTTTACATTTTAAAAAATAGTATATACAAGATATTGGCCTCCTTAGAAGTGGAATCAAATTAATGGAATTATTTTTCATGAATTTAACTTTAATAAATTTATTATTTACCTAAGTATGCAACATATTGTAAGACCTAGAGTTGATCTCTTGAGGAGGCCACTCACACAATGCTATTTTTTTTGTTATCGTTGTTTATTATTAATATATACTACTTAAAATGAATACAAATATATTGGGGGTCTAAAAAATTCATTTGATAAAAATATATAAATAAATATAGGAATGAAAAAATATAGAGAAGTTAGTGAGAAGTTGTAAGGACCCATGTTTTTCTGAACTGTGAATTTTAGAAGAAATATTATTTTTTGCAATCAAATGCTTGTAAGGGGTAAAATGGTCAGTTTCCCCTAACATATGATCACATATAATTTTTATTACCACTCCATTGTTCATGTAATAGGGTTTTTACCCTAGGGTATGGGTTTGTTAGAACTCTAAATCATTCTAATTTTCATGGAATAATTATTATTTCATATATGTTTAATTAAATATTAATTTATTCACACATGTTTGATTGGCTATATATTTTGAATAGGGTGTTATATTGTGATTCCATCTCCTCTGTTGAGTCCATAATGGGGATTTTTTCCTAGGAAAGGCATAAACTCGTGTTGGGTACTAGGCCCAATCCTGGACCCCTTTTTCTTTTTCTTTTCTTTTTCTTCCTTTTATTTTTTCCTTTTTCTTTTCTTATTTATCCTATGGATTCTTGTGTACACCCCATGTGGGATTCATACTTTGCGATACCAAGAGATAAAGGGAGAGGTAGATATATATATATATATATATATATATAGAGAGATATAGGGAGGCAGAATAATGAAGGTACCACTATGGAGATCGAGAGGAGTCAGATCATCATGCAACAACCACATATCACGTTAACTGGTGAAGTATCAGGAGATTATACCCAATGTTAGGCCATTTGTATGTTCTTCTATAAATACCTATATATTTAAAATTTTCTAACATTAAACCCATTTTTTCACTACTTAAGACCCCTTGTGGGTTGATCTATATCTTTTAGGGAGAAAAATGGGGTTTCAGACTAATTCTAGGGGTTACCATTCAGAAATCTCAATCACATGGCATGTAGTTCAGGAACACACATCATCTGGTATTCCCATTTAGGGAAGATTACTTTTTATAAGTACACACCATGTATGGGGTATACATTCTATGTTCTGGGACTCCACCGTATAGCTGATTAACTGGCCAGATAGCCTGTGTAGGGGCATATGTCCATGTATAAGTACGCAGCCAGGCCACATGTGGGTCTCACCCCATATAGAAGTACACAGTCAGACTATATAAATGGATAGGCCATGTGAGGTGCATGGGAAGGTACCTCGTGTTGGGTAAACACTGTGTACATGTTTTAAATGCCATGTAATTGGGTTTTATATGCCAAGTCTGGCTAGAGTACACTCCAAGGTGGAGCTTCGAGGGTACATGTTGTGTACTAGAGTTTACATATCATGTACTCCTCCCTTGCTACCTTTTTGAGGTTTTTCCATATATTTACACCCATAGGTATAATTGGGAATATTATTTGTCCATTTTAAGTATTTTTCCTCAAATATCTCTGTGTTATTACCCTTGAGGTTATTTGAGTAATCCTAGGAGGCATTTCAGGCTTTTTACTAAATGGATAGGTTCTTCCTTTGGTAGTTTAATCCAACCATATCTTAAGAGTGACACCCTTTGATCTAAGATGATCCCTAAGCTATCTATCTTGACCAATGCCTCATAAAACATCCTTTGATGATGTATCCCTTGTGATATATTCCTTTCTAGCCTAGGAGGCTATTACATTAGTTATTTATGAGGATCCCCTGCATGATGCCTTTACTTACATTCAAACCTAAAGGATCCTATGCAGGTTTCCTCTACCCTTTTATTATTACTGAGGGTCTCATGTGGGATACCTTCACATACATTTTGACCTAGGGAATACCTTGTAGGATCCCAATATCTACTTTCTCTTTCCAAGGATTCCATATAGGATTCTTCTTCAAATATACACTATTATTGAGGGTCCCATATAGGATTCCCATTTCTATGTACTATTTCAAGGATCACATGTCAGATTCCTCTATTTAATTTCTATTAATGATCCCATGTAGGATTACCCCCTTTTACCTTAACTATTGAAGATCCACAGTAGGATGCCTTTGCTTATGTGTAGACCTATTGCATACTAATTAGGATGCCCCTCCTATGTTACGACATGAGGGACCTAGATGTTGACCAACCCTGAGCTAGTACATATGTTTGGAGAAGAGATGGTAGCAGGCGTCACCTTAGAACTCATGAAAAACTTGTAATCCGAATAGGTTGTGGCAGTAGTGGTGATTTTAGGCCTTTAGTCGCCCTCTCCCTACATTAATGAATTATCATGTTTACTGATGATGCATCTATGATAGATATAGGCGATTCTTAGTTTATGGTCAATATACCTGACGTGATGCGAGATATTATTATTGGGGTACCCAAATGTACTTCATAGGACCTAACATATGATCCATTACTATTTAATTTCATTTGATCTTGATACCTAGACATACTTCATGGGATCCACCTATTGAGTTATACTCTTTTAGGATTTATAGATGTACAACATGGAATCTATCTTCTAAGACTCATTCTATTAGGATTTCTAGATGTACTTCTTAGGATTTAGCTGTCAAGCCTTATAATTTTCGGATTTCTAGATGTACTACCTAGAATTTGGATTCTAAGCCATGATATATTGGGATTTTCATACGTACATCCTGGGGTATGGATTCTATGACTTACTTGAATGTTAAAGTTATTGGAAGTCCCATTTGTCACTGGGATTCCCCCTTGTATGAGAATTATATATTTAGGCCATTGAAAGTGTCTCAAAACCCTTATTTTACTAGGTCTCTCTAGGAATGAATAGTCTGCTAGTATTCTGAAGGATGACAAAGTTTTTCAGGTGGGAATATTTCCTCTAGAGTAGCAAGATACTGATGAGCCCCCTAATGATGGACTTTATCTCCTCATTTGATACCTAGGATACTCCATAGGAGCGGTGGGTGAAAGATCATAGTATTTCCTAGACTTGTTTAGGGATGAGGATATTGATCCAGTTACTGAATAATTTCATGTTTTCATACAGATTAGGAGTGCATTAATTAGATATCACCTAAGGGTCACCCCCTTAGGGATTATTCGAGTTGAAATGTCATGATTTCATATGGTTTGGGACCAAGGAATCATACATCATACTAGATTAAACATGGATATAGTGGATGAATTCTGACTTTATGAAATATTTTTGGTATTTTTATTTGATACCTGAAACCCTTCATTTTAGTTATTGGAGGTGATTATGAGTGAACCTAGGGCTAATAAATGTACCCCATATGGTGATGTAGCTTTCTCATAGTCATTATAATGCTGTCCAAAGTAGGTATTTTTTATCAGGTTTATAGACATGATGATCAACTTAATTATTCATGACATGAGTGGTATGACATCCAACTTGGAGCCCCAGTCATAGGATGTCTATACAACCAGAACTAGGATTCTAGGATTGGCTATGGATCTATTTTTTATGATGTTGTTCATGGATGCCTTTGTATGATGTCTTGGGTCAATATCATTGTCATTTATATATATATACATATATATAGGTGTATATATATAGATATATGTGATGAAATAGGCCCAGGGACATTCTAACTTATGTGGAAGTAGATATGTATGATAGGGATTACATACCCAAGGATCGAATATGTTTCTTTTTATGTTGTTGTTGTCTTTATTATTCTAGTGGTGTCTCAGATAGGATGATCATATTGTATAAGAAATCACTTATGAAATAATATTTATAGATTCATCATTGGGGTGTCCTATTGAGATTATTTCTCACCCCTGTACATTCACCTCAGAGTGCGTATAGACCATATGTCTGATTTTTTGGGTGGGCATAGATTTCATGATATATAGGGATGATGCCCAGGGTTTCGTGACCAAACATATCTTCTCATGTAGATTCTTTTATTGGGATTTATCATCTCTAAAATTTCTTGGATTGAATTTAGTAGTAGAGCCACGTACTTTTATTTCAATTTCTTTTATGTACTCATGTTTGTATGGTCGGACTAGTGGGTGACTAGTGCTGTTTGTATGGGATGGTTGTTTGATATTTTATATAATTTCATTTATTACTACAACATGATTCTACTTCAGTCATTTATGGATTCTTCACTCTTTTTATTTATTTGTTTGGATAATATCTAGTTATTTCCATTATTTTTTAATCTAATATGAGGGAATATTCTCTCTTCAGAAAAACCTTAGGCCCTTTCCACTATTCAACAACCTCTGGCATACAGAGAGATGTGCTTGAGGCCTTGTGGTGAACTGGCCCAGAGAAATAATTTAGTATAATCCTTGTTTAGATGTTAAAAATTAGTATCATAGGTGTTTCTTTTTTGTTGTCTTTATATTTGGGATATGGTAGACAATAGTATTAAGAATGTGTTGGAACCTGTGATGGATATGAAATTGGTACATCAAGAACACTCGTTATGTTGAGAAGTCCTAGGTTTTAGGAATATGGGATTTTTATTATGATATATTATGTAACATTTTCATATGATTTTCTCTTTTAGTTATGCATATTTTGTGTAGATATAATGATTTATTATGGATTTCTTGATATCGGCCCATTGATAAGAGGCTAATGATTAATTTTGATTCTTTTTTATAAAAGGAAATAGGCATCTCATGAAACATATTTGGTACATAGTATTCCCATATTATAGGACTAATAGTTTTTTATTTTACTAAATACAAAGGAAAAATGTTTAAAGTGTCAATGAAAAATAAAATGGTGTTTTCCTGTATAAGTTCTCAGTGGAATTATACTCAATTGGGCCAATTTCATATATATTTCAATCTAATGGTAGGCTATCTAGATCTAGAATGATACATCTTGTGGTAAAGATGATGACTCAATCCTTGTGCATGGGAGTTTCATTGACTCTAGTAAGCTAATAGGGTAAATGGTGCCCAGTGTTGGACCCCTTTTAGGGTATTATTTCTTAGGTTTGGTTAATTAAATTTTTAATAACAACCTATTCAGTGTTTCCTACATATCTTGGAATGAAATTATATTTAACTGACCTTTGTTTGTGGTTATCTATTCATATTATTGAGTACAATACCAACAGGTACCAGGATGTTTCTTGTGAACTAGACCTCGAGAGAGTATTACCGTATACAAATGCCTGATGAGTGTCAGTTCAGTATCTCTTCTACATTGATATCATGACCTATCAGGAGAAGTTCCTTATGTAGATTATAGAAGATCATAGGGAATTTATAGGATAATACTTGATAGTTTTTTACCCTTGAAGGTCATTGTGATCCCTACTTCCCTTAGAGAGGTTTGATTTTTGGGCAATGTGGTTAGACCTAGTTACCCTATAATGATGATTGATCATTTGGGATAATTGAAATACCTAGATTCCCTTATATGTGACTCAAAACCCTTTTAGGTCGATGTTTAGTTTGATAAAGGGAAACTAAAAAGTGAGTTTGGCTTGGGTTTATGGATTCCTTTCTAGGTAGTGATCTTGGTTATATGCTCATTTTCAGATCGATGCATGATAGATGATCAATTTTAGTGATATAGGAATGGTCATTCCTTTGGTTTCTAAGAAATAACTTAGGATGATTTTGTTGTGAGAATATATTTGATAAGTAGGATTTTTTTGGTACATAGCCCATTTCGCTAGAATATGCATCATTATAACTTAAATTACAAAAAAAATGACCTTGAATGATGGGTGGTTGGGGAATAAATCATGGAAAAGGTGAGGTGCCCAATTTTGAAGCAAGGTTCCAAGGGAGATTTTATTTTAATGAGCCCGTTTTTCATGTATTATTTTCATATTATCCTTATGATGACTGAATTATGGGAGTGTGAGTTAGGGGAAGATTGTAACGTCCCTGACCCGGAAGCCACTAAACCGGTTCTCCGCGCAGGGTAGTTACATGACCTTAAGTGCGCCTCCCCGTACGCCAAAGATTGCCGAATAGAAGCGGGGGTCTATGGGGTCAAGGGGTGAGACTATACCCCATTTTTATCAGAGTAAGCCACAACAGAATAACCAAATAGCGGAAACAATAACAAATAAACAAGTAACATGTATAACAACCATTTCCAAAATAAATATTCCATGTCATACTATAGTGAAAGAGTGAACAGAAGCCCAAAAAAATAAAGACAATGACCAAAATCCCAAAATGGTCCCAACTCCAAGTCCAGATCCTCCACCAAGTGCTACCTATGTCCACTCAGCTAACTAGCAAGGACCCTTGCCCTTGTCCTGACCTGCAAACATGAAGTCTGCTCGGGTACCCAATGACAGCTTGAGCAGGGTATGAGTACAACTCAGTAGGCCACCACCAACGGTGTCTACAAAATATCCAGTATAAACAGTTGTGCATGCAAAAGGAAAATGAATGATAAATGAAAAGTAATTATTTAAGGTTCCATTAACCACTTTAGATCCCAGAGCCAATTCCACTTCCATTACCATTCATTTCACACCAATTACAACCATTAACCATTTCATCACATTCCCATAGGTTAATCACATACATTATGTTACATGGGTCTAAGGCCAACAATCACATGCAATAGGGTAAACACATTGTTATCCTATGTCACTAGGATTAGCTCCCTCATAGAAACCATATCCTCACCTCGAAGCCTCAGTCTGGGTGGATGCAACCGTTAGGAGAATAAACCCTCACTCCCCTTTCCTAACCCATGCATTTAGGGTGGAGTTTAGAGCCTCAATCTTCACTCGACCCGTGGGCGTAGATCCTCATGTCATACCCCACTCTACAAAGCCATGTGCACATGCTTATATATAAGTAGCCATCAATTTTCCAAACCATTGCCCTTCAGAAAAACACTATTCACAACAATCCACATGGGAATCCACATCATGCCTTAACCCATTACCACATTACCATTTCACATCATTTAACCATTCACCCAATTCCCATGTGTTATGCCTAACTCACTAAGCATTTAACACTAAACCCATAACCCATCCCATTATGGTCTTAATCATTTTACACATTAACCCATTTAACCCATTCACCATTCCATGATTCAACCATTCATCCCATTCCAATTAACCCTATGGTTATTTCCATGTCTAGGTGCATCACCTAACTTCTATTCCAAGTTCAACCAATCATGCCAACATATTCTTTAAAGTCTCTACCCTTAATTACAACAATTTCACTTGTTCAGTTACAATCCCTAAGCCCGAGAGAAGTCGGCACATCCCATGGATGGCCCCAATTAGGTCAAGTAAATCCCAACACATCCCATAGGGATCGTGAGGGTTCCCATTTTCCATTTTAAATTCCATTAATTTCAAACATGCCAAGGTTATCCAAAACATAACCAAAGGTAAACAATAACATAACCCAACATGCACAATTTACTCAAATAACTCTGGGATATAACTTTTAGACCACCTACCTCGTAACCGTGGTTGAACTCACCCTCAATCGAGTCCTCAGACTTCGATCCAACTGACCTTTGGAGCTTCAACTGAAAACTCACCCAAAAGATAGGGTTTTAGGGCTTCAGAAAGATAAGGAGAAAAGATACAAACCCTGAAACAAGAAAAGAACCAAGGATGGGATTAGCCTTACCCGGAGCTTCAATCCACAACCAACGGAGCTCTAAACAGACAAGAATCAAAGGAGATTGATCTCTTGGATCCCTTAGGTGTTTTGGTTCATTCCAAGGGAGAAGGAGGAGGAATGGGAGGAAAATCCCGAGTTGGGATCTTAAAGCCCAGAGTGGAAAAACTATAATTTTTCCCAACTTTAAGTGGCCTCACGATTTAGCGGCACGGTTTTTCAAACCATGCACAAACCATGCACACACCATTGTCTAAGGATGAAGGGTTGCACAAATTCACTTGGGCAGGACACACGGTTTTCCTGGTCGTGCGCCTTGGCCTATCTTGCCCAACTCTCCCTTCTTTCGTGCCCTGAGTCAATGAAACACCCCCAAAGCCCCTCATACTTTCAGAAAACATCCTTTGAGGACCAAAACAAAGGATTAAATTGAAACATAACGAGAAGATACCTTTCTGAAAAATGGGATCTTACAACCTCCCCACCTTATAATGGCTCATCATCGAGCCGAGCTCCCAAGCCTCATTGATCCACCGAAGAGAAGAGTTCGGACCAATGAGCCCGCATATCTGATTCTTTCTCCCAAGTTTCTTCCTGAACCTTCCCATGATGCCATAGTACCCGTACTAATGGAAAAACCATGACTCGCAAGACCTTATCACTACGATCCACCACACGGACCAGATGCTCCTCAAAGGATGCATCAGCCTAAAGCTCCACATCCTCAAAATCAACCACGTGATATGGGTCAGGGTGATACTGTCGAAGCTGCGACACATGAAACACATCATGCATCTCAACATACCGCTGTGGAAGATCCAATTGATAAGACACTAGTACGATCCTCTCCACAATCTCTAAAGGTCCCACATATCTGGGCACCAACTTACTCTGCTTTCGAATCCGATGGTGACCAAACCTTGGCAACACCCGAAGGAACACCTTATCACCCACACCAAACTCAAGAAGTCTACGCCTCCGATCTTCATACAACTTCTATCTACTCTGATTCTATCCATCCGCTTCCTGATCAACTTGACTCTCCCCAAAGTCTCCTGCACGAGACTTGGCCCCAACAACTCAGATTCACCCGTCTCTAGCCAACACAACAGAGATCTACACGGTCTCCCGTAGAGTGCCTCAAATGGTGCCATCTGAATCATAGCTTAAAAACTGTTGTTATAGAAAAAATCAACCAAATATAGGTGCCTCTCCCAAGATCCACCAAGGTCCAAGACACAGGCTCTTAACATGTCTTCCAACACTTTGATCGTACGCTCCGACTGTCCATCCGTCTGCAGGTGGAAAGCCGTACTCAAAAACACCTGCATACCAAGAGCCTTCTGAAACCCTTGCTAGAAACGTGATGTGAAACGTGGATCTCGATCCAAAACTATGGTCTGAAACACCCCATGCAACCACACTATCTCCCTAATGTACAACTCACCCAAATGGTCGACTGTATAGGTCTCCTAAATCGGTAAGAAATGAGCCACTTTCGTTAACCGATCCACAACTACCCAGATTGCATCATTCTTCCATGGCGTCCTCGGAAGACCCACAAAAAAATCCATTGTTACATCATCCCACTTCCACTTTGGAATGGGCAATGGATACAACAAACCACCGGGGCATTGATGCTCGGCCTTCACCTGCTGACAGGTAAGGCACCGTGCCACAAAGCCCGCAACTTCCTTCTTCATTCCAGGCCACCAAAACTGCCTTCATAGATCACGGTACATCTTGGTCAAACCAGGATGCACTTCCCACTTTGACGCAAGGAACTCACGCATCAACTCTTCCCGCACACACATTGGCACAACCAAACGATCATGAGTGCAGACAACACCTTCCATGCCGACGGCCCAACCAGAAGGTAGCTCCCCACCTTTAAGCTTTTCCTTCATGGCTAAACACTCAAGATCATCAAGCTGACCTTCCTTAACTCGACTCAAAAACGTCGACTCCATCGTTAAGGAAGAAAGAGTGAACTGACCAATTTCTTCCTGCACCTCCAGGTGCATCTCTGCAAACAAAGCCATTACCTTTCACTCAGTGCTGGACTCCTGAACTGCCTGATTCTGAACCTTCCTGCTCAGAGCATCAGCAACACCGTTTCCCTTTCCTGGCGTATACACCAACTCAAAGTCAAAATACTAGAGATATTCGACCCATATTTGCTGCTGAAGATTTAGATCCCACTGTGAGAAGATGTACTTTAATCTCTTTTGGTCCGTAAACACGGTAAACCATTCCCCCAAAAGATAGTGCCTCCAGCACTTCAAAGCGTACACTACTACAGCCAAATCAAGATCATGAGTGGGATAGTTCCGCTCATGGGGTCTCAACTGCCTTGACCCATAAGACAAAACCCACTCATCCTGCATCAACATAGCCCCAAGTCCGATTCCGGAAACATCACAAAATATGACATATTTCTTACCTGGCTCAGGTAAGATCAGGACTGGTGTGATCGTCAACCACTTATTCAATTCTTGGAAGGCATCCTCACAGGCCCCGACCACTCGAACATGTTTCCTTTCTTGGTCAAGCCTGAGAGTGGTGCTGCCAAGCGAGAGAAATCCTAGATGAACCTTCAGTGATACCCGGCCAAACCCAGAAAACTCCAAACATCAGAAAAACTCTTGGGCTGCTCCCAGGATACAAATGCCTGCACTTTCTCTGGATCCACTATCACACCTGCCTCCAAGATGATGTGACCCAGAAAATGCACCTCACCTATCCAGAATTGACACTTAGATAGATTGGAGTATATCTGATGCTCTCTTAGCGTACCCAAGACGATGTCAAGATGTTGGGCATGATCGTCGTGCATTTTCGAGTACACTAAGATATAGTCATCAAAGACAACCACAAACTGATCTAGATAAGGATCAAAGATCCGGTTCATCAAATCCATAAACACCACTTGTGCATTGGTTAAGATGAAAGGCATTACCACAAACTTAAACAACCCCTACCGACTTCGGAAAGCGGTCTGTGGTACATCAGAAGACCTCACCCTCAACTGGTGATAACATGAACTCAGATAAATTTTTGAAAACACTGATGCACCCCTCAACTGATCAAACAGGTCATAAATTCTAGGAAGAGTGTACCAATTCTTCACTATCATCTGATTCAACTTTCGATAGTCCACACACAGCCTCAACGACCCATCAACCTTCTTTGAAAAAAGCACAGGAGATCCCCAAGGAGACGTACTAGGATGGATACACCCCTTACACTCCAAATCCTCAAGTTTAACCTTCAGTTCCTGGAGTTCTGCTGATGCCATTCGGTATGGTGGAATAGAAACTGGCTCCGCTCCTGGCAGCAACTCGATCGTGAACTCAACATCCCTATCGGATGGAAACCCTGAGAAATCCTCAGGAAACACATCCTGAAACCATTCCACCACAGGAGGGAAAACAGGTTGTTCCCCTCTTTTATCATCATCGAGCATGAGACATGCCGCTTGGATCATGAGTCCACTCATTTGTTGACAAAACAGCCATGCACGCCCTGCTCGGACATCCCATTCGCCACGGTGGACATAAGAATCACCCTCAAGAGACCTGAACATTACTCCGCGACGATAAAAGTATATGTGTGCTTGGTACAACACCAACCAATCCATTCCCAAGATTAGGCCAAAACCTGAAATCTCAATAACGAACAAATTCCATAGGAAACGATACCCACCAACATCCAAGGCACATCCCTTGAACTGCTTGATATCCTCAACCCGCACTCCCAATGGGGTGTCAATTGACATAACTCCACACACCCTTTACATAGGTAAACCCAGCAATACCACAAGTTGAGCAGAGATAAAAGAGTGTGTGAAACCTGTGTCAAAAAATGCACTAGAAAACGTAGAAGCTACAAGGATCATACCTCGAACAGTCGACGGTTTGGCCTCACCATCACTAGGCGCAAACTGAACTGCTTGAAGCTGACTTTCCCTCTACCCTGGGCTCCAACCTGAATGACCTGCACTACACTACCCTGATGGCATGAGCGATCTTTCCCGAGAGTTCCACATCCACCGCCCCTACCAGTACGGACCGTGGAGCTCCAGCTGCCTGCCTGATACGGAGAAACTGATCCGCTTCCGGTATCCGGTATCTGCCTTCCACTATCATGCTCACCTGCCTACTGAGGATTCCTGTAGAACCACTGCACATATCCCATCCTGCCGCACGAACGATACTCAACTGGAGGTCGATGACACTGACCATTCATATGCCCCGACCTACCGCACTAATAGCAGAACACCTGATCCCCACTTTGAGAGGCAGACCCTCTCTTCCAGCCGCTTTTCACACTTCCACCATGCTGTGATCCCTCATGGTGTCGCTTCCGACCCTCGGTAGCTGTACTACTCTTCAGCCCTACTGGAACCACAAGCCCACCACCCGAAGCTCCCTTCAAGTTTCCTTCCGAGATCAATGCCTGATCTACTACCTCCGCGAACCTCTTCAAGCAGAATATATTTACTTGAGACCTAATCTCATGTCTCATCCCATCCTAGAAACATATTTCTACCACTGCATCATCCCTTGATAACACTGGGACAAAGTGTCTCAAATCAGTGAAGTGACTAGCATAGTCCATCACCGACAACAATCCCTGAGTCAGGCTCATAAACTCTGCAGCCCTCTCCTGCCTCAAAGTCTCTGGGTAGAAATGCTCCAGAAACATTTCCTGAAAAACCTTCCACAACATTCCCTCATCCTGCTCGATTTGAGCCTGAATGTCCCACCAACGCCTAGCCTGGCCCCGCAAAATATAAGCATCCAGCTTCACTCTATTTTCAACCGGATTCTCCAGATGATCCAGTATCATCTAGATGGACTCTAACCAGAACTCTGCTGCCTCTAGACCACCCTCTTTGGTGAAAGTCGGAGGGTGTTGCAGCTGGAATTCCCTGGTCATCTCAAACATACTCGGTGCAAACCGCCATGGGTCCTGATCTATCATCTGCATCAGATGAGCCAAGTTCTCTCGGAACTGGTCTTCTCTACCTTCATTGATCACCACATTTTCTTACTCCTCTACTGGAGGAGTGTTTTCAGCAACATCCTCCCATTGCCTAACTAGAAATCTACGTCATGGTGGAATCTCTCTACAATGCCAAGCACAAGATTTAGAATGCGTACCATAAAACTGCACAACTGCAACAAAAGCTCTTCACTAGCTACAACCACCCCAACCATCCCTACTGCGACCATGGTCCATATGGGGTAAACAACCATGCACTAACACCAAACTCACACAATGTTTTACACAACATTTTCCACTTAATTTTAAACCCTTATATTTCATTTTCTCATTATTTCTTTGTTTCATGAAATTCATGATGCACCCTACCTTCCTGCCTCACACACCCACCCCGTGCATATTCCCAACACAATGCATGTCACATACCTCCCTAGGTGCCTACAATGATGCATGAATAAAAATTCTCGTGACATTAAGGCCACGAGACAAATTTCATAAAATTGTCATATCAAACAACATGTGCATCACCCAATGGTGAAATATCATCAACTATAACAACACAAAACCAAGAACAACATTTCCCACCTAGGGTGACTTGGATTTTCCCCTGTATCTGTGTTAGCTACTCCCAAGAATGAGGTCATTTCCAAGGCCCGACACATCCTAACCCTTGGCTACCAATCCCAAATAACAAGACCTCAGAGAAGGAGAAGAAAGACCTCCTCTGATACCACTTTGTAACGACCCCGACCCAGAAGCCACTAAACCGATGCTCCGAGCCAGGTGGTTACATGACCTTAAGCGCGCCTCCCTATAAGCCAAAGGTTTCTGAATAGTAGCAGGGGTCTATGGGGACAAGTGGGGAGACTATACCCCCTTTTATCATAGTAAGCCACAATAGAATAACCAAATAGAGGAAAAAATAACCAATAAACAAGGAACATGTATAACAACCATTTCCAAAATAAATATGCCATGTCATACTACAGTACAAGAGTGAAAAGAAGCCCAAAAAAATAAAGACAACGGACAAAATCCAGAAATGGTCCCGACTCGAAGTCCGGATCCCCCCCCCCCAAGTGCTACCTATGTCCACTCAGCTAACTAGCAAGGACCCTTGCCCTTGTCCCGACCTACAAACATGAAGTCTGCTCGGGTACCCAACAGCGGCCCGAGCAGGGTGTGAGAAAAACTCAGTAGGCCACCACCAACGGTGTCTACAAAATATCCAGTATAAACAGTTGTGCATGCAAAATGAAAATGAATGATAAATGCCAAGTAATTATTTAAGGTTCCATTAACCAGTTTAGAGCCCAGAGCCAATTCCACTTCCATTATGATTCATTTAACACTAATTACCACCATTAACCATTTCATCACATTCCCACAGGTTAATCACATACATTATGTTACATGGGTCTAAGGACAAAAAACACATGCAAGAGGGTAAACACATCGTTATCCTATCTCACTAGGACTAACTCCCTCATAGAAACCATATCCTCACCTTGAAGCCTCAGTCCGGGTGGATGCAACCGTTAGGAGAATAGACCCTCAGTCCCCTTTCCCAACCCGTGCATTTAGGGTGGATTTTAGATCCTCAGTCTTCACTCAACCTGTGGGCATAGATCCTCATGTCATACCCCACTCTACGAAGCCATGTGCACATGCTTATATATAAGTAACCATCAACCGTCCAAACCATTGCCCTTCACCAAACACTATTCACAACAATCCACATGGGAATCCACATCAAGACTTAACCAATTAACACATTACCGTTTCACATCATTTAACCATTCACCCAATTCCCATGTGTTATGCCTAACTCACTAAGCATTTAACACTAAACCCATATCCCATCCCGTTATGGTCTTAATCATTTTACACATTAACCCATTTAACCCGTTCACCATTCCATGATTCAACCATTCATCCCATTCCAATTAACCCTTTGGTTATTTCCAAGTCTAGGTGAAACACGTAACTTCTATTCCAAGTTCAACAAATCATGCCAACATATTCATTAAAGTCTCTACCATTAATTACAACATGGTCACTTGTTCAATTACAATCCCTAAGCCCGGGAGAAGCCAGCACATCCCATGGATGGCCCCAATTAGGTCAATTCAATCCCAACACATCCCATAGGGATTGTGAGGGTTCCCATTTTCCATTTTAAACACCATTAATTCCAAACATGCCAAGGTTATCCAAAACACAACTAAAGGTAAACAATAACATAACCCAACATGCAAAATTTACTCAAATAACTATGGGATATAACTTGTAGACCACCTACCTCATAACCGTGGTTGAACGCACCCTCAATCGAGTCCTTAGACTTCGATCCAACCAACCTTTGGAGCTTCAACCCAAAACTCACCCAAAATATAGGGTTTTAGGGCTTTAGAAAGAGAGGGAGAAAAGATACAAACCCTAAACCAAGAAAAGAACCAAGGATGGGATTAGCCTTACCCGGAGCTTCAATCTGCAACCAACGACACTCTAAACTGCCAAGAATCGAAGGAGATTGATCTCTTGGAGCCCTTAGGTGTTTTGCTTCGTTCCAAGGGAGAAAAAGGAGGAATGGGAGGAAAATCCCGAGTTGGGATCTTAAAGCCCGGAGTGGCAAAACTGTAATTTTTCCCAACTTTAAGTGGTCGCACGGTTTAGCTGCACGGTTTAGAAAACCGTGTGAAAATCGTGCATAGGCCACTATCTAAGGAGGAAGGGTCGCACGACTTCACCTGGGAAGGATGCACGGTTTTCCTGGCCGTGCGCAGGCTGTGCGCCCTAGCCCGTGTTGCCCAGTTCTCCCTTCTTCCGTGCCCCGAGTCCCTGAAACAGCCCCAAAACCCCTCATACTTTCAGAAAACATCCCTTGAGGCCCAAAAAAAAAGGATTCAATCGAAACATAACGATAATATACCTTTCCGAAAACCGAGATCTTATAACCTCCCCACCTTATAATGGCTCATCCTCGATCCGAGCTCCCAAACCTCATTGATCCACCGAAGAGAAGAGTTCAGGACACTGAGCCCGCATCTGTGATTCTTACTCCCAAGTTTCTTCCTGAACCTTCCCATGCCACCATAGTACCCGCACTAATGGCACAACCTTTCCTCGCAAGACCTTATCACTACGATCCACCACACGGACCAGATGCTCCTCAAAGGACGCATCAGCCTCAAGCTCCACATCCTCAACATCAACCATGTGAGATGGTTCAGGGTGATACCGCCGAAGCTGTGACACATGAAAAACATCATGAATCCCACCATACTGCTGTGGAAGATCCAATCGGTAAGCCACTGGTCTGATCCTCTCCACAATCTCAAAAGGTCCCACATATCTGGGCGCCAAATTACCTTGCTTTCGAATCTGACGGTGACCCAACCTTGGCGACACCCGAAGGAACACCTTATCACCCACCCCAAACTCAAGAGGTATACGCCTTCGATATGAATACGACTTCTATCTACTCTGAGCCATATCCATCTGCTTCCTGATCAACTTGACCCTCTTCGAAGTCTCCTGCATGAGACTTGGCCCCAAAAACTCAGATTCACCGGTCTCTAGCCAACACAACAGAGATCTACACGGTCTCCCGTAGAGTGCCTCAAATGGTGCCATCTGAATCGTAGCTTGAAAAATGTTGTTATATGAAAATTCAAACAAAGATAGGTGCCTCTCCCAAGATCCACCAAGGTCCAAGACATAGTCTCTTAACATTTCTTCCAACACTTGGATCGTACACTCCAACTATCCGTCCATCTGCGGGTGGAAAGCCGTACTCAAAAACACCTGCGTACCAAGTGCCTTCTACAACCCTTGCCAGAAATGGGACGTGAAACGCGGATCTCGGTCTGAAACTATATTCCGTGGCACCCCATGCAATCACACTATCTCCCGAACGTACAACTCACCCAACTGGTCGACTGTATAGGTCTCCTGAATCGGTAAGAAATGAGCCGCTTTCGTTAACGGATCCACAAGTACCTAGATTTCATCATTCTTCCACGACATCCTCAGAAGACCCACAACAAAATCCATTGTTAAATCATCCCACTTCCACTCTGGAATGGGCAATGGATGCAACAAACCACCTGGGCGTTGATGCTCGGCCTTCACCTATTGACAGGTAAGGCACTGTGCCACAAAGCCCGCAACTTCCTTCTTTATTCTAGGCCACCAAAACTGCCTTCGGAGATCACGGTACATCTTGGTCAAACCAGGATGCACTTACCACTTTTATGCATGGAACTCACGCATCAACTCTTCCCGCACACACATTGGCACAACCACACGATCAAGAGCACGAACAACACCTTCCGCATCGACGACCCAACCAGAAGGTAGCTCCCCACCTTTAAGATTTTCTTTCATGGACAAACACTCAAGATCATCAAGCTGACCTTCCTTAACTCGACTAAAAAGCATAGACTCCATTGTTAAGGAAGCAAGAGTGAATTGACCACTTTCCTCCTGCACCTCTTGGTGCATCTCTGCAAACAAAGCCATTACCTTCCACTCGGTGCTGGACTCCTGAACTGCCAGATTCTGAACCTTCCTGTTCAAAACATCAATAATATCGTTTCCCTTTCTCGGCGTGTACACCAACTCAAAGTCAAAATACTGGAGATATTAGACACATCTTCACTACTGAAGATTCAAATCCCACTGTGAGAAGATTTAATTTAAGCTATTATGGTCTTTAAACACGGTAAACCATTCCCCCAACAAATAGTGCCTCCAACACTTCAAGGTGTACACTACTGCAGCCAACTCAAGATCATGAGTGGGATAGTTCCACTCATGAGGTCTCAACTGCCTCGACCCATAATCCACAACCCACTCATCCTATATCAACACCGCCCCAAGTTCGATTCCGGATGCATCAAAAAACACGACATATTTCATACCCGGCTCAGGTAAGATCAGGACAGGTGCGATCGTTAACCTCTTCTTCAATTGTTGGAAGGAATCCACACAAGCCCCAGACCACTTGAACCTGATTCCCTTCTTGGTCAAGCCCGAGAGTGGTCCTGCCAAGCGAGAGAAATCCTGGATGAACCTTCAGTGATACCCGACCAAACCCAAAAAAATCCGAACATCAGAAACACTCTTGGGCTTCTCACAAGATACAACTGCCTACACTTTCTTTGGATCCACTATCACACCTGCCTCTGAGATAATGTGACCCAGAAAATGCACCTCACCTATCTAGAATTGACACTTGGATATCTTGGCGTATAGCCGATGCTCTCTTACCATACCCAAGACGATGTCAAGATGTTGGGAATGACCGTCATGAGTTTTCGAGTACACTAAGATATCTTCAACAAAGACAACCACAAACTGATCTAGATAGGGATGAAAGATTCGGTTCATCAAATCCATAAACACTACCGATGCATTGGTCAAGACGAAAGGCATTACCACAAACTCAAACAACCCGTACCGACTCCGGAAAGCTGTCTGCAATACGTTAGAAGACCTCACTCTCAACTGGTGATAAACTGATCTCAGATCAATCTTAGAAAACACTAATGCACCCCACCACTGATCAAACAGGTCATCAATTCTAGGAAGAGGGTACCGATTCTTCACTATCATTTGATTTAACTTTCGATAGTCAACACACAGCCTCAACGACCCATCGTCCTTCTTTGCAAAAAGCACGGGATATCCCCAAGGAGATGTACTAGGATGGATAAAACCATTATGCTCCAACTACTCAAGTTGAACCTTCAGTTCCTGGAGTTCTTCCAGTGCCATTCGGTATGGTGGAATAGAAACTGGCTCTGCTCCTTGTAGCAACTCGATTGTAAACTCAACATCCCTCTCATGTGTTAACCTCGAGAAATCCTCAGGAAATACATCCTGAACCCGATCCACCACGGGAGGAAAATTAGATTTTTCCTCTCCCTCATCATCATCAAGCATAAGACATGCCACTCGAGTCGTGATTCCACTAATCTGTTGAGAAAACAGCCTCGCATGCCCTGCTCAAACATCCTATTCACCATGGTGGAGGTAAGCGTCACCCTCAAGCGACCTGAATGATACTTTGCGATGATAACAATCTATTTGTGCCCGATACAACACCAACCAATCCATTACCAAGATTTTTCAAAACCTGACATCTTGAGAATGAACAAGTCCCACAGAAAACGATACCCACCAACTTCCAAGGCACATCCCTTGCACTTCTTGATATCTTCAACCTGCACTCCCAATGAGGTGTCAATTGACATAACTCCACACACCCTCTCCAAAGGTAAACCCAGCACTACCACAAGTTGAGAAGAGATAAAACTGTGTGTGGCACCTATGTCACATACATTATGTTACATGGGTATAAGGCCAAAAATCACATGCAAGTGGGTAAACACATCGGTATCCTATCTCACTAGGACTAACTCCCTCATATCAACCATATCCTCACCTCGAAGCCTCAGTCCGGGTGGATGGAACCGTTAGGAGAATAGACCCTCAGTCCCCTTTCCTAACCCGTGAATTTAGGGTGGAGTTTAGAGCCTCAATCTTCACTCAACCCATGGGCATAGATCCTCATGTCATACCCCACTCTATGAAGCCATGTGCACATGCTTATATATAAGTAACCATCAACCATCCAAACCATTTCCCTTCGGCAATCACTATTCACAACAATCCACATGGGAATCCACATCATTCCTTAATCCATTAACACATTACCATTTCACATCATTTAATCATTCACCCAATTCCCATGTGTTATGCCTAACTCACTAATCATTTAAAACTCAACCCATAACCCATCCCGTTATGGTCTTAATCATTATACACATTAACCCATTTAACCCGTTCACCATTCCATGATTCAACCATTCATCCCATTCCAATTAACCCTTTGGTTGTTGCCAAGTCTAGGGGCATCACCCAACTTCTATTCCAAGTTCAACCAATCATGCAAACATATTCATTAAAGTCTCTACCCTTAATTACAACACGGTCACTTGTTCAATTACAATCCTGAAGCCCGGGAGAAGCCGACACATCCCATGGATGACCCCAATTAGTTCAAGTCATTCCCAACACATCCCATAGGGATCGTGAGGGTTCCCATTTTCCATTTTAAATGCCATTAATTCCAAACATTCCAAGGTTATCCAAAACATAACCAAAGATAAACAATAACATAACCCAACATACACAATTTACTCAAATAACAATGGGATATAACATATAGAACAACTACCTCATAACCACGATTGAACGCACCCTCAATCGAGTCCTTAGACTTTGATCCAACCAACCTTTGGAGATTCAACCTAAAACTCACCCAAAAGATAGGGTTTTAGGGCTTCGAAAAGAGAGGGAGAAAAGATACAAACCCTAAACCAAGAAAAGAACCAAGGATGGGATTAGCCTTACCCAAAGCTTCAATCCACAACCAACGGCGCTCTAAACGGCCAAGAATCAAAGGAGATTGATCTCTTGGAGCCCTTAGGTGTTTTGTTTCCTTCCAAGGGATAAGGAGGAGGAACGGGAGGAAAATCCCAAGTTGAGATCTTAAAGCCCAGAGTGGAAAAAACTGTAATTTTTCCCAACTTTAAGTGTTTTCACAGTTTAGTCGCACAGTTTAGAAAAGCGTGTGAAAACTGTGTGCATGCCACTGTCTAAGGAGGAAGGGTCACACGTCTTCCCCTGGGCAGGCCACACAGTTTTGTTGGCCATGCGTAGGCCGTGCGCCCTGGCCTGTCTTTCCTAGCTCTCCCTTCTTCTGTGCCCCGAGTCCCTGGAACACCCCCAAAGACCCTCATACTTTCAGAAAACATCCCTTTAGGCCCAAAAAAAATGATTCAATCGAAATATAACGAGAACATACCTTTATGAAAACCAGGATCTTAGAACCTCCCCACCTTATAACGGCTCGTCCTCGAGTCGAGCTCCCAAGCCTCATTGATCCACCGAAGAGAAGAGTTCGGGCCACTGAGGTGCCCAATTTTGAAGCAAGGTTCCAAGGGAGATTTTATTTTAATGAGCCTGTTTTTCATGTATTATTTTCATATTATCCTTATGAATAATGACTTATGGGAGTGTGAGTCAGGGGAAGATGGTATGTGTCAATTACGTGTAGTGCTAATTAAATCATAAATTGGATAGTAGTTGGGTGCGAGCTAGGGATCGATGGTTTCAAGGACTTGTTGTGGGAATGGTTTCCCATGATTTTTGGTTAAAATTATGAATGTACCTCTATGATATAGGAGACATAAAAAATGAATCAGTTACCACAAGATGGTTAACCCCTGTTTGGACATGGATATGCATTGTCGAGAGACATGGTGTCGGGAGTTAGTTAAATGCAAAGTGAAGCCTGTTTGATGTGAGCATGGCTCAGGAGAGCTATACACACCTTTTTAATGGAATATTAGTGTAATACTAGTTAGTAATGGTCATGATTTATCTTATCTTCATCATAAATATGCTGAGAGAGTGTTGGTTATATATCGATCATTTTAAATGTGTCTTTCTGGGTTTGATAAAGGAACCAATTGAGGTTGCACTCATAGAGCGGTATAAGGTAATCCTTATGGTGGGGAGTGCTCCATTGGTTATTTAAGGGCATAAAACCCTATTTTTAGTTGAAATTTGGAATTTCCATGGTCCATTGAGTTCAAAACTCAGATGTGAGGTAACAATAAGGGTATTCTAATGGTTGGAAGTACTGGATCAGTCACAATTAATGTATTCCTTGGTGGGAGAGTTGTTTATTCTATGAGACTAGTCATTGGATGGTTAAGAAAATTTAGTTGTTTAAATGATCAGGATAAGAGCATCGATTCTAGTTTTAACACTAAGTATTCTTTTGGATAATAAGGTTTATGGTGGGGAGACTATAAGGACCCATGTTTTTATGAACTGTGAATTTGAGTAGAAATTTTATTTTTTCTATCAGATACTTATAAGGGGTAATTCAGTCATTTTTTCCTAGAAAATAATCTCAGATAATTTTTCTAACCACTATGTTAGTCCCAGAATAGGGTTTTTACCCTATGATAGGAGTTTAGTAGAACTCTGAACAATTAAAATTTTCATGGAACAATTAATATTTAATTAAATATCAATTTATTCACACTTTATCATATTGATATTTCTTTTGAATATATAATCGTATTGAGATTCTATTTATTCCATTGAGTCTAGAGTGGGGATTTTTTCCTAGGTAAGGTATAAACTCATGTTGGGCACCAGAGCTGGGGTTGAGCCCCTTTTTATTTTCCATTTTTTTCTTTATTTTCATTTTTCCTTTTCCTTTTCTTATTTATCCCCTAACCTCTCATGTTTTCCCACCCATGGTATTAATAATTAATATAAACAAGAGAGAAATATATAAGGAGATATAGAGATTGGTAGAAGAAGTTAGGTACCATCATGGTGCTCTAGAGGAGCCAGATTGTTGTACAACAACCACATATCCCAGAAACGGGAAAAGCTTTGGTGAATTCTATCCAAAGGTAGGCCTTTTTTAGGGTTTTCCACAAATCAATATATATTTACCATTTTATAGTTTTAAACCCCTTTTCACTACTTAGTACCCCTTAAGGGCCAATCTATAGCTTTTATTGAGGAAAATGGGGTTCCAGACCGATTTGAGGGGTTCCTGTTCAGAAATCCCAAT
Source organism: Viscum album (assembly GCA_963277665.1). Lineage (NCBI taxonomy): Eukaryota > Viridiplantae > Streptophyta > Magnoliopsida > Santalales > Viscaceae > Viscum > Viscum album. Next base: position 1,413,942 of record OY728123.1, on the reverse strand, counting down.
CACAGGGCATGTAGTTCCGGAACACACACTATGTATTTTTCCCATTCAGGGAAGATAAATTTTTAAAAGCGCATTACATGAATTGGGTATACACTCTTTGTATTGGGACTCAACATTGCATCTGAGTACCTGATCATACATCCCATGTAAGGGCATGTGGTCGTATAGAAGTACATGACCAGACCCCATGTGGGTCACACAATGTGTATAATTAAAAAACCATGCTATATACATGGATAGGCCATGTGAGGTACATGTGTAGGTACCCCATGTAGGGTAAATTTTGTGTACCTATTTTACATGCAATGTACTTGGGTTTTACATGCTATGTTCATATGGAGTACATGCCCAAGTGGATCTTTGAGGGTACACACTGTGTACCATGGTATACACAATGTGTACTCCTCCCTTACTACCCTTTTGAGGGGTTTCCAAATCTTTATTCCCATGGGTATGAATTGGACACATGACCAATCCATTTTTAGTGTTTTTACACATAAATCATGATGGTACTACCCTTGAGGTAATTTTAGTACTCCTAGGATGTGTTTCAAGTTTTTTATTAAATGAATGGGTTGTTTCTCTAGTAATAGAATATAGTTATGTCCTAAGAGTGAAACCCTTTGATATGAGATGATCCATGAGTTATCTCTCTACCAATTATTTTTAGTTCTTACTTTGAGGATGTCTCCCTTTCAATACATTCCCTTCTGGCCTAGGAGTTCATGAGATTAGTTGTTTCTTAGGATACCTTATAGGATGCCTTTGCTTACATTTCAACCTAATGGATCTCGTTTATGATGCCTCTACCTTTTTATTTTTATCAAGGGTCCCATGTTGTATGAATTAGTATACATGTTGACCTAGGGAATCCCTTTTAGAATCCCAATACCTTCTTTCTATTTCTGAGGTTCCCATGTAGGATGCCTCTGTCTACATACATTGTTATTGAGGGTACCATGTAAGATGACCCTTATTTTATACCATTATGTGGATCCCATGTAGGATGAATTTGTTTACTTACTATCAAGTATCCCATGTAGGATTCCTAATTTTACTTTAAACACTTAAGATCTTGAGTAGGATTCATTCTCTTATGAGTAGACCTTGAGGATCTCATGTAGGATGCCTCTCCTATGTTATGACATAAGGGACCTAGTGGGTGCCTCAATCATGACTAACCCTAAGCTAGTACATAGGGTTTGGGTAGAGATAGTAGCAGGTGTCACCTTAGAACCCATGCTGAACTTATAAGCCCAAGAGGTTGTGGTTATAATGGTGGATTTAGGAATTTGTACACCCTCACTCTTCATTTATGCATTCACATGGTTACTGATAATGAAACTATGATATCTAGAGGTTCTTAAAAGTCTTTGGACGATGTGCCTGATGAAATGTGAGATATTATTATTGGGGTACCAACACATACTTCTTGGGACCCGGTCGATGACCCCTTCCTATTTAATTTCATTTGGTCTTGATACTCAGACGTACTTCTTGGGATCCACCTATTGATCCGTACTATTTTAGGATTTCCAAATGTACAACCTAGAATATAGTTTCTAAGCCACATTCTATTGGGATTTCTAGATTTACTTCTAGGATTAAGCTATTGAGCCTTACAATTTTAGGATTTCCAAATGTACTACCTATAATCCAGCTTCTGAGCCACATTTTATTGGGATTGTCTGAAATACTTCCTAGGTTCTAGCTTCCAAGCCTTATTACTTTAATGTTACTATTACAAGAAGTCTAATTTTTCACTGGGATTCCTCCCTATATGATAATTATAGAGTTATGCCTTTGAGAGTGTCTCAAAAAACCTATTTTATTAGGTCACTCTTGGAATGGCTAGTCTTCTAGCATTCCATGGTATGCTAAAGGTTTTTGTGTGGGTGCATTTTCCCCCAAGTAGCGGTATTCCAATGAGATCCTTGAGGATGGACTTAGTCTACTAATTTGATGTCTAGGATATTTCCAAGGATTGATGGATTCACCATTATAGTATCACCCAGACTTGTTTAGGTATGAGGATATTGAGACAATTACTAAATGATTATATTTTTTCATACCAGATCAGGAGATTATTCCTTACATATCACATAATGGTCACCCCGTTAGCGATTATCTGATTTACAATGTTGTGATTGCCTATGGATCAAGACCTAGAATCACAAATTGGACTAGATTACACATGGATAGAGTGGTATGACATCCATCTATATTCCATGTTTTTGGGATGTCCAGTTGATACCTAACACCCTTTATCTTAGTTATTAGAGGTGAGTATAGGTAAACCCAGGGCTACTAAATGTATCCCCCTGTGGCGGCATAACTTGCTTAGAGACATCCTGGCACTATCCAATACTAGCACTATCAATCGAGATTATAGACTTAAGGATTGAATTAATGATACATGGATTGAGTGGTATGACATATAAATCAGATCCCTAGTCACTTGATATTCAATAAACCATATATAGGATTCTAGGATCGACTGTGGATCAAGTTTTTATGATGTTGTTCATGGACACCATAGTCTGATGTTTTGGGTCAATATCATTTTCATGTATATACATATACATATATATATATATATATGTGTATGGTAACATATATATATATAGATATTTGATGACATATGCCCAAGGACATTCCGACATAGGTAGAAGAAGATATGACCGATCATGATTACAGACCCAAGGATCGAATATGTTTCTTTTTATGTTTTTGTTCTATTTATTATCCCAATGGTGTCTCGACTAGTCTAATCATATTTCATGAGCTTGAACTTATGAAATTATATTTATAGTTTCATCATTGGGTTGGACTACTGAGATTATTTCTCACCCTTGTATGTGCACCTCAGTGTGCGTGTAGACCTTATGTTTACTTTTCAGATTGAGCACAGATTACATGATGGATAGGGATGAGGACCAAGGTTTTGTGATTGAGTGTAGTTACTCATGTAGATTATTTGATTGAGATAGAGAAACTAAGTAGTGTTATAGAGACCAGGTATGTGGTTTGGATCAGAGTTAGTAGGAAATCCATGTACCACTATTTCAGTTTATTTTATATACTTTTTTTATATATGGTCAGACCAATGGGTGACTAGTGTTGTATGTATGACATGGTTATTATGGATTCTATATAATTTCATTTATTATTATATCATGATTCTATTTTAGTTATTTACTACTTCCACACTCTATTTATTTACTTTTTTAGTTGATATCTAGTTATTTATACTCTTGATTAATATGATATAAGGGAATATTATATCCATAGGTACACCTTAGGAACTCACTACTAGTTATAAGCCTCTAGAATATGGAGAGGAATGCTTGAGTCCTTATGGAAAACCAGCTCGGAGAACCGGTTTACTAGAATCCAGGTTGGGATGTTACAAAAGTTATTGTCCTAGAGAGTTCATAGTGATTCAATAATTGTTCTTTATAGTATAATTTTCATTATCCTATTCAACTTAGATATTAAAACCTATCAATCTATACCTTACCATTATAATTATGATTATTCAATACCAAGACCTCTACATATAGGATGATTTTCCTCACTTCATTACCACAATACTTCTCTATTATATGTGAAATTATAATTATGGAGGAGAGTAGAAATGATGAATAAGAAGATTAATAAATTAGTATGGAAACAGGAGAGTCCACACACCATAATAAATTAAACCACTACTGAAATATTAGAATAAAATAATAAGAAAACATTGTAGAGTAATGAACTCAAAACATCACTACTCCCTCCATCAAACAACAATGATAATTATTTCTCCATTAGGATGGAGATGAGAATAACATGAAGAGAGAAAACAAAGGAAAAAATTAAATAGAAGAGATAGAGTAATCGAAACTAATATATATAAAAAATGTATAATATTAAAGAAGAAACACCACCACTACAGCTTCTGAAAATTTCTAACTCATGAATAGAAGTGGAGGTACATATTTATAAATAAGAGAGTTTCCCATCTTTCCCTCTAATTATATCCATCATATGTTCATGTAAATTTGGACCATTAAATGGATGAATATTGTAAATTGATATTTTATTAAGTTTTTCATATAGATATTAACAATTATTCTAAAATTCTAATCTCTATTGGAAACATGAAAAAAATAGGACCAAATAACTAAAATAAAATTTTCTATCCTAATGTAATCTTAGAATTCCTATGCTCTAATTTTCTATGCATTTAAGTCCTTGAAAATTGTTTAATATCAATAAGAAATAGTTAATAAAATTGTTAATATATATCTTATATATATCTTTAAAAAAATCTAAACTCCTTTTGACTATTATTTTGTGAGATATGGGATCATCCTTAAATGTCATGAAAACTATGGAAATATTTATTAGCCCATATTTTATGCTTTCTTTAGGACTCTAATGGTTGTATTCAGTGATTGATCCTTTTGAATAGAAAATTTGGACCAGTGTAATGAATGTTATGATAAAAATATGAAACTAATGTTTTCTATAGAAATAAAAAATACTAAAATTTCTCTCTTTTAATTTATTTTTATATAATGAATGAAAAATGAGGGTTTAATTGAAAATTATTTAATTATAGGACACTAAACTATATAAAAAATGTAAAACACACGTTTAGAGTGAAAATATTAGATAATTTGTTGTGTGATACCCTTGGATATATCACAATACTATAATAAAAATTGTATGTTAACAGTATCATCTTATGATTGGCATGGTAGATAAATGTTAAGGGTTAACATATGAATATCTCCTACATTTTCCATCATTATTATAAAAATTTCATAATATAAAAAACATAGGATAATGTAATCATGTGAACATTTAAAAGTTTCATAAATAGAAGGAATTACTCAAACATTATAAAACGTTTGAGTAAATTCCATAGAGGATATGGGAATATCTCAAGGACTATATAATGGGATTAAGCATTGAGATGGTTTGATTATTTAAGTAATCCTCACCTAAGCTCCCACTTAGATATTATCCTAAGTAAATATCTCTTATAATTCTCCCTTAACCATTAAGAGGTACTAGTATACTATGGGAGATAAGGAGGATCCTGGTCTAGATTCAGTCAATTTTAATCAACTCTTACAAAACTATATAATACATCACACATTTTCCCAAAAGGAGTGTCTAATCAGGGTGGTTATATTACTAGCTTCAAGATCCTTTTTAGATCATAAAAAGTCATACTATAAGAATCATAAAAAACAAAGTCAATATATTTTAGATTTAGTATTCATAATAGTAAGGTTATCTTGAAACAAATATCTATTGACTCACTTAAAAACATTATATGTCTCAGAAATTATCTTTAATTCTTAACATAAGTTGGGTAAAAAATATTTTAAACTTTGTATTTTTATACCTCAATGCCATTATTTTAGATATAATGTCCCAAAAACGTTTCTTATTTTACTATAGAATAACGTTTTCTATATTTTAAAACCATATTTTTTTATAATAAACCCTTTCAAAAGATTAGTCATGTAACAATGGAATTAATTAAATTAATTTATATACATTGTAAATTTATTAAAAAAATTATAGGAAATGGTAGAATAAATTAGATAAAATTATTAACTCATATCTTTGGAAATATTTTGGTTTAAAAAGTTCAAATGGAATACTTCTATAAGAAATAGTGACATAAATTCAAGTAAAGGTTGTTTTTTCTTGATATACATGTTTAATGGGGACCTGAAAGTTCCTAATAAGTCTATTCAGAAAATAATAATGAGTTTTTCCTACCATTTATTCAAGCATTTTATAAACAAAATGGATGAGTAAATTATCTTTTATTTTCTACATGATTCTGTTTTCTATAGTCAATAAAAACTCTCTAGTAGTTATGAATCCTAATAGGCAATAATTAATTTTTTCATTTTTCATAATAGTTAAACTGGATTTATTTGGTGTAATGTGAATAAAACCGGACCACTGGAAATTGGAAATGGAAAATATGATCCCTACCTTAATCAATTTATTAAATTATTTCTTAATTACTCCTTGAATCATTGGGTTCAATCATATTAGGGATTGACTCTCTACTTTTAACTTTATTTTTAATAAAATATTATGTGTATAAATAGTTTGACTAAGACCCAGGGTATCATATACTATTTGATCAACTTCATTTAAATTTTTTTTCAAAATTTTATTAGTTATATTTTTTAATTATACAAAATATTATTTTCAATTATAACTATAAATATCTCCTCTTATAAAATAAACATGCATAGTATTTAAAGTCAATAGTTTCAGTTTTAAACTAGGTAGGTTTTTAAGGCTTGAAAATAACTTGGAATAAAATACATGAGTAACCATCCTTTATTATATAAAATATTAAATTTAGATTTCATTTTCATCCAAGAATAAAAATCCAAAAACATCATAAGAATCCTTCATCTCATCATTAATTACCTATTTATTTACTTCAATCATCTTTGATTCATTTCCAACTCTAACAACTATTTCATTATTTTCAAAAAAATTGAATACATGAGAATTTTTCCTAATTTTGTGATTTAATTAAGAAAATCATTCCCAATAATGAAAATTTATTTTCACAATGTTTAATAGCGAGTGTCCCTTAGGAGAATACTTTATTAATTTTATAATATTGAAATTAATTGTGTTCTCTCTGAACTTATTAACAATGTTACTTCATACAAATTTATAACAATTTTAATAGTCTTAAGAAAGAGAATTTATAAAATTATGGGGGTATGCAAATTGGTTATTTATTCTTTCATATTCAATACATATAAATATCTATAAAAAATAAAGTCCTTAACTCTTACAAGTACATCCATTAACACACCTTCTGGAAATATCATGGCTCAGTTTGTTAGTCATTTCATCATTCTAGTTAGTTTGAGCTCTCCAATGAGAAAATATATAAATATAGAGTGAGGTGTGATATTTATGGATGAACCTATTATATTTGGGATATTTTAATGGATTAAAAAATGTTTATGTTGATATAAATCTTTTTAAATGTGATCAGGTCCTCTTTATAAAGTTATTCCTCATTTATTTTTTTTGACTAAATAATTTTTTAAGGGAATGGTGGTGGTATGTATGAATTACACTTCATTTTCTTATCTCCCTTATCATACTTTTATAATTTCAAATTAATTTTTTTCTTTATTGGTTTACTCCAAACCCATTCATAATTAATCTTATCCTTTTATTGGGTGGGTATAATGTTTATTTTTTATATTGGGTGGTTATCATTTTTATTAGATTTATTTCCTACTTCTAAAGCTAGTCATCCCCACATTACCATATAATTTAGGAATTGTTTTAGAGGGTAATTTACCTAAACCTTGATTCATGAACTCACTAGAATCTATAACAAAGAAAAATATCTTATATTTATAGTTTATTTAACTTATTATTTATTCATAAATCTTTGAATTTATTTTTTCTTGTGGTTATATTTTATTTTGATAACTATTAAAGGGATTATCATTATATCTTCTTTATTGGACGAGTTGTGGTTTATAGATATGCTATAAACCTTTATGGAAAGGTATACTTTGTGGTTTTTATTGATAACCAAATCTATATTTGAAATTTAAACATTTACTAACCTTGGTTGTGTGTAAACAACTTATATAATTTTTTTTGAATGATTCTAAAACAAATTTTAATTTCTTGCAATTAAGGGAAGTAGTTATTCTACTATACTTTAGAAATATAAAGTCCAAAAATCATGTAAGGATTTAATAGTTCTTGATTTTGATTCAAATCCATTAGTATCATAATATTCATTAGTTCATCAATCATAGTTTGGATTAAAGGTGAGTCAGAAGACTTCACTCTATGTGTTCCATTTTCCTTGATACCCCTTGTTCAGAATTATTGGAAGTTTTTAGCATTCTTCTCAATCAATGAATTTTCTTTAAATAGTTATTTTCTGATCATTGATCAACCTAATAATGAATATAAAAGTTTTTTTATTATCCATTAAAACTTGATAAAAAAATATTATAAAATGGTGTTTCTCTATTGGTTGGTGTAAAAATATCACACAAATCTTTTTGGATATCTTATAGTACTCATATAATACCTATCCCCTAACTTATTTTATGCCATAAATCTCTTTTCTAATGGAATTTATTCTATAATTGGTAATTTTTGTTAAAAAATCATATACAAATCTTCTTAGTTGGTGGAATATTTAGGTTATAGGTTATAAAGCCACTATTTTACAACTCATTCAAAAGATAATTGAAATAGAAGGCACATAGATTTCTCCTTTTCTAATCCCCTTAGATTATATTTAGAAAAAATAATGGTAAAATTATTTACGTTCTTATTGGGGTAGTGCCTAAAAGTTGATGGTATTTTAGAAAAATTTGTATAATTCCATGTAAATACAAAGTACATATTGTAATGTGTGATGAGAAAATTGATTATCATGGAAAACAAAGTTTTCTACAGAAATACCCACTTATAGAAAAATACTATTTTAATGCCATTTTTTATTTTAACATTAATTTTTAACAAAAATTACTATCAAGATATTGTAAATTTAATTTATAATTGGTTTGATAAAACTGAGGTAGAAAATATGTCATATTGGTTATTTTAATGACTAGCATGGAAAGGTACTTATAACATAAATTATTTTAAAAACTGACATGAAAAGGTAATTATAACATTATATATATACATAGCTAGTATGTTATGGTACATATAAAATTTTCTATACATATAACTTATGTTATGGGTAGCTTTCCACATTGGTTAATTTAATAATGGACATGGTCTGTTAATTTTTTTATGAAAATAATGTTTCGATACACATGACATAAATTTGAAAAAAAAGACAATAACTAGAAAATAATAGCAACTAAATGAAAAAAAAAGATTCAATGTGTCTCCTTCTTCTCCTTACTTAAGGTCACGTCCTTCTAATTTATATATCATTTCTTAATATTCATTTTCTTCAAAATAAAAAATTAATGAGTCCTTTTGAAATTTATTTTCTTCTTGAAAAAATAATCATGGGGTATTTTTAACTTTAGTGGGTATATCTCATGATTTTTTTTAATAATTTCTACTCTATTTGAAAGATTCATCTTCATCCAAAAGTAAACATAATATTCAAAAAAATGTATATGATGAAAATAAATCATAAAGATAACTAAAATAAGGATTGAGTGCCACTTTGAAGAAATGGAAAGGTGAATTTGAAGTAGATCAAGAGAGTAAAAAACTAAAAAAATGAAAGGTTTGAGAAAAATGAATAATATTGGGTGGATAGATATATTTATAGGTTGGAATAGAAAATCTGTATGTGCAATAAGTGAAAAAAATGAAAATCTATAATGTTTATCTTAAAAAACTTCATGTTAAACTTTTCACATTGAATTTTTGTAAATTGATGTCAAAAAGTAAATTTATAACATTGGTTTTTTAATAATCAATGTTATAAATCAATTTAGTATCGATTACTAAATAATAAACATAATAAATAATTTTAATATTGGTTATTAAATAATTGATGTTAAAAGGCTGATGCGGTAAACTACTTTTCTACTAGTGATATATAATTGTTTGATTAATATTTTGAAAATTTTCTCCTATATTTTAAAGATGTGATTCATATTGATTAATTTTATGTGTGTCACTGGAATTAGAGAGTGAAATATTGAGAAAATCAATTTACAATTTTTTAGTGTTTCTTAAGTGTCTTTCTCTAGCAAAGAAGTTATTCTCAATCTCAAAATCAATTTATAAAATAAAATCACTATTATTTTTGTATATTTAATAGTTTAGAGATAAAAATAAATAAATAAATAAATAAAGATAACCAATTTAGAATGAAACCACCCTGAAAATGATGTCAAATTTTGTGAAGATACAATTACCATTAAGAATAATATTTAATTCATAAAGGAATATAGAAAATAAGTAGACTGTGAATCTTTTCTCAAGGAAGATACTACACTCAATTATTTTTCTTATGCCACATTTTTTTTATCAATTTATGGGAAAACTAGGTGAATGTTATTTGTTCGAATTTAGTTTTATGGAATGAAAAAATAAATCCTAAAAAGAAAATATAAAAATTCAATGAGAGGAATTAGTGATTAATCTATAGTAAGAAACCCTGTTACATTCCATCATAATCCCTTAAATTTTAAGCCCTTCGTTTTATTCTTTCTCAAAGAGTGAATTTGTGATCTTATGTTACTTACCTTTCATTGAGTTGGAATTTGAGTTACACACACTATAATCATAGTGTACTAATCCTATTCCTATTTTAAATTAAGGAACTATCAAGAAATCAAAAAGTAATTGAATAATTCCTTGGATTTCACTACTCATAGGACTCTCATTGAAAAGAATTGAAATTTAATAAGAAAGAACTCAAGTCATTATTTCTCATCCACATTATATGAATCTATGACTACACACTACTTAATTCATTTCATTCCATCATATATGTTATGGATTGGTAAAATATAATTAGGAATGTGAATAACCCAAGGACTAAAAATAGTTCAAAGAAGGAATAAAAAACAATCAACCATCTATTATCTTTCATTCCATATATCAATAAACTTACAAAAGGTATAAAATAGAGAACTAAAATAAAGAATACGGACTCAAAAAATGGACTATAGTTCTCCCCAACTAGATTATCCACCAAAGGTTATTTATCCCTCCATTACTAGATTCACAGAAACACAAGAGTAAGAACCTAGTCAACTCAAACTCTACCAATGAAAAATACTATATCCCCCCTCTTCCCTTTTTAATTATCTCTAAAATTTTCCAAGATATAGAAAAAAAATTAATCCAATTTCAACCATACATTAAATTTGAATGACTCCCAACGATATAACCATTTTAATTTTTTAAATTTTAAAACACATATTTTTATTCAAACTTTTATAAATTTTGGTCAAATTATTCATAAAATCTCACTCAAACAAATCTGTGACCTATATGTCATAATTAGTGGCTTGGTTCCCTTATATGTTGTAAGTAGTCATAAAAAGAAATATATACCCATCGCGGATGAAAATATTTCATTGCCTCTTCTGATATATCCTTATTATAAGGATAAAATTTCTCATACTTCTAATTTTTTTCCAACAAAAGCATCATGTTTCCTATAAAATATGTTTATCATAATTGGTGACAACCATTCAAGTTATTTCATATAAAAATATAATGAAATGGATACATTCCTATCTCCATTTTCATAAAATACAATTTATGTTTTTCTTTGAAGTTTTTTATTTAAGAATTATGATATCAACTTTTCATAGTCTGTGGTTCAATTATATCCAATGATACCATGATGTTACCTTTTCTGATTATGTCTTGGATAGTAAAATTTCCCTAAAGTTTAATGAATTATCTTTCTCCTCACATACACATCTTTTCATGGGCTATGAAATTAGGTGACTTCATATGTGACATCTTTGATTCATTTCATGTATTTAAATCTCCATTAGCAATATCATCCAATCATATATGATGAATTCACCCAAATCTTACATACTTGTTGATCATATCTTATGTGGTGATTTTAAATTTTAGTTCTTACCTACATAGACTTTAAATCACCTTGAAAATTTATTTACAATAACTTTGGGCTATTTTTGTTCATCATAGTCACTTTGTAGGTTTCAAGGTTGCTTCACCTCTACTAAAAGTCCAGTCATGTAGTTAAAAATTACATCTCTTAATCAACTCTGCAGTCATTCTCAAGGATTCTTTTCTTCAACTACATGGTAATTTATCTAGTTTAAATTCTAGATTCACATCTAGCTCAAATCTTATAAATGATCAATTATGAATTTCAAAAACTCTAATTCACATAGTGTCCCGAAATAAACTACATGATATACCATGTAGTTAATTTTAATAAAAATTTCAAGCTGTTCAAAACATCACCTACAAATATCAAAAGGAAATAAGTGAGTTTCAAAAAATTCAATAAAAATACAAAATAATAATTAATTAATTAAAGTATAAAATTTATACACATTTAGTGATTAATCTAAAATAAATCAAATTATTTATATGTGATTAATTCCCATTATTTACAAAGTATGTGGGAATAAATTTTTATTAAATATAAATATAAAATGATAAAAAATAAGGTTTTACTAAACAAGAATATGAGGTACACGGTATTAAACATGTAATAATGACTAAAATCATGTGATGAATACACATTGACTTTATCAAGTCAAATATATTTAATTGAGTAATATGGAAGTTATTAACTTAATATGATTATTTAGTCAATATATCTCAAAAAATAGCTTACAAACTAATAATAATAACAGATGAGACCATATAGTAAACTAAACAATAAAAATAAAAAATACCTAAATTTTCCACATGGTAGATTTATTAGACCACATATATGAACATGAATTATTTCCAAAAAAATAGAGTATTAAATCCCATATTTTTTATGTTGATGTTCATATAATTAAATTTCTATGAGAATAAGAAAAATATGAGAAATCATCATGTGTAAGAACCTTTTTATAAAAAAATTAATCTTCATGTGTACATTTTAAAAAATATCTTCATAATTAATCTTGAATGGCCAAAATGATCGTGTTTTTTAGAATCCACATCTACTTTACTTTCGATAAACCACTAAAAGAAATCAATCAGGAATCACTCTGGAACAAATAGATTCTAGAAGGAACTCTATAAATCTTAGTGCTCTGAAATTTTGAAGATACAATATTCCCCTAAATCACCATACTAAGTCAAAAACACTTTATCCTTGTTCACTACAATAGATACATAAAACATTAATGTAAGGAAATTAAATGTAAGAAATAAAAAATGATTTGGTTTTACATGGTTTGAACTGAAATTATTATGTATAAAAGAGAAAAATTAAAGTATTTTATTCCTATATAAAGAATAAATATAAAAAATTAGCCACTTAATGATTCACATGGATTACTAAATCAAGAAATCACATGATTTTTTTTCATACATTCATATGTAGAAAAGGTGTCCCCGCCATATAATTTATAGAGAGTACCATATGATTTCACTGACCACCAAGAAATGAAGAAGTCCATATGTTCCATTGTTCCCATTATCGATCTCGTGTAGCAATCCTCATTGTGAACATCACCCTCGGTAAATCTGCAACCACACCATATCAAACTAAACATCCACAAACTTTAAAAAATTACCAATTGAAATTTCAGAACAAAAAACATCATGTGATTAATAACATCAATAGAATACCCTTCTAAAATAACTTCCTTCTGGACCACCATTTAGAAATCCAGAAAGGAAACATTATCACTAAAACTACTTTAATTAACTGAATATCTTTCAAAACTACTCTAGTTAACTAACTTAAGTAAACTAAAGTAGAATTCACACATTCCTAACATTATCCCAATTGAATACTACTTTAGATAAAAAAATGGTATCACCTTCAACTTTTTTTCCATGAAATGTTCCTCTATATCCTTCTTTTCACCCAAACCTGACTAACTTTTGATGTTACCTTTGTATATAAAAACCCAAACTTTTGGTAAACATACCGTTTAGATTTTTTCTTTTAGTTATCTTTTGTAACTACAACTCATCGTCTTCTAGTATCTTCAAGATATAATGGTACTTCAAATCGAAGTGTTTTGTTCTTGAATGAAATAGTAATTCTAATACAAATGAATTGAACTTTGATTATCATAGTAAATCAACCATTTTCCTTGACTATGTCCCACCTCTTTAACTAAATGCCTAAACTATACCATCTCCTTGATAATTTCCATAACAACCATATACTCTACTTCTATTGTTGAAAGTGAAGTAACTGGTTATAACCTAGACATCCAAAAGACTATAGTTACACCAAAAGTAAAAAAATATATATTTCTACTCCTCTTAGAATCAAAATCAACACCAAAGTATACATCAATGAACTTGAGTGATAAATCAGATTCTATGGAATAAATATTATACCTTTTGTTCCTTTGAGATACCAAATATCACACTTTATGTATTCCTAATGAACTTTCCCTATATTTTTCATTAACCAACTAATCCCACTATATGAGAAATATCCGGACAAGTGCACATATCATACGTCAAAATTTTAACTACTAAAGAATAATTTTTTCTATGTAATACTTTCTTTATTTTGTTCATGGTTTCAAGTACTTTATAAGTCTAAAGTGAAAAATGAGAGGAGTTGAAATTTACTGGCATCCACTCAATATGGATCTCTCAATGATCTTCCAGATGTAATCCCTATGTGATAAAACCAACCTTCTAGTTTACCAATAATGTTCAATCCTTATTTCAATGATTTTATTTTCATCACCATGATCTTTCATCTCAAACTTTTTAAAAAATTATTCCTTCAACTTCCAAATCTAATAAATGTAAGGACATACCAAAAACATATCATCCATATGCAAAAGTAACTTTATGAAGTCAATTTTTCTAAACTTCTTCCATTAATAGAAATGATTAGATTTAATTTATGTGAAACCTTTTTCTTCCATGAAGTAATAAAAATTTATGTTCTAACACCTTAGTTCTTGTTTCAAACTATAAAGACACCTTCTTAGTTTTCACACCAATCCCTGATCTTTTATTTTCCATGAAACCAATTGGTTACTTTACATAAATTTTTTTCTCTAAGTCCACATGAAGAAAATTAACCTCTGCATAATTTTTTCAGGATAAATTTTTTTGGAAGAATCCAAGATTAAAATAGTTTAAAAGGTAATATATTTAACTATGAGAGAAAATATTTCATAGAAGTCAACACTTTTCTTCTAACGAAACCCCTTCACAACCAGCCTTACTTTATACCTATTTTTGTCATCATAATCTTATTTCAATAGGAATACCCAGTTATTATTAGGAGATTTATTACCCAATGTTAGTTCTATTTGTTGGATTGGATTATACAGAATATACACAAGAGGGGGGGGGGTGAATTATGCCTTTTCAAAAATCTTTGCGAGATTGTGTAATGCCCTTTAACTCTAATCAGATGAATTAATGCAGAAAAAATTTAAATAGCAGAGAAACAAGATATATAGTGGTTCAGGAAACAAAAATCCCCTAGTCCACTCCACCAACGCTCTACTCCATGAGCTTGGTGATTTTCACTATCTGGTCCTCGTTTCAATAGACCGTTTCAAAAACTGAGTACAGGAAGTTGACACCTTTACAATATAAGACAAACAAAGCCTTCTGGTTCACTCCATAACCTACACATCTTAGTACAAGAAGCCGATTACTCAAGAATAGAAATATTTCTGTATTCTAAAAATACTTTCCAGATGTTCTTTACAATTGCAACAACACACAATTGACAGTAGATGGATCATTGCCTTCAGAAATAATGATCTTCACAAAAGAGTCATTCTAAGTCAATCCCGTTGTAGTAGATATAGAAATATAACTCACAACTTCAGCAGTAACAGATTTACAAATGATCTTCAATGTAGAACAAATGAATCTTCTATCATGATTTTTCTTCTTCAGAAAACAGAGCTTTGTCGTTCTCTTGAATCATCATATCTGAATTTTGATAGTCTCTATTTTTCTTCCTTTTTTTTCAGAATGATCGATAGATCACATATATCACCGTTCAAAAAATCTCATATATCGACAAGCACTTCTTCTGCAAAATTAGATCCACAAAAGTCTCCTTTTGACTCGCGACATTCAAATATTTGAATTTATAGAGTAGTCATAACTCCCCTGAAGACTCGGTATAAAAATATCCTTTTAATTTGATCTTTAAACAATTGATAACACATCTTTGAATCAGTCAAAGTCGAACTTTAAAATCTGTTTTAAATATGGCTTGAAATCCGCATAATAATCAGCTTGCTGACCATTGCATAAAAATATCGACTTTAAATTCTCCGACGCCAAACGTAAGGTTGAGTTGTACTGTATGCATCCCCTAAACGTAAGGTTGATGATGTAGTCTTAAAACATAGGGTTGATAATGCATGGTTGATTACAAACATATGGTTTTTGTCACGTTCTTCAAACATAAGGTTGATCATAAATGTAGGGTTGGTCATCCATACTTTTCTCTTCAACTTTCAAACATATGGTAAAAGATCCATACTTTAACTTGACCCAAAGTTTAACTTGATCCATAATTTTCCAAGAACATATGGTTGTTTACAAAAGTAAGGTTGATGAACCATACTTTTGAGAAACAAACGTAACATTTAACACTTACATACAATTCTCCTTCCATACTTCTCTGATATCCCAAACGTAGGGTTCCTTCCTAACGTAGGTTTCTTTTTCATACTTTGATGATAAAATATGGTTGATTAATCATACTTTTCACTTATCTTATAAATAATACGCTGCATTTTATCCTTATGCTATGTTTCTCCACATAGGATATAAACAGTGTTTCCAAAACACGCTAAAGCAGATCCCGAATAAGTAGGGTTTGAACAGTGTTTCCAGAACATGTTAAATGCGAATACCTTAGAAATTAATTCTCTTTATTCAAGAACTTAAATATTTTATCCAGAAATAAAAATATAATGAATAATAAATTCCTGCAAAATACTTAACAAATAAAATCATTAGAAAATAATTAAGGTTATTTGTGAGGAATCAAAATTATCATAAAGAGATAGAGTATTATTCTCAACATACTCCCCCATTAAATATAACATTATGTATTGTTGAAAACAACACTTTCTCAACAATATCCCCCTTTTTGATGATCAAAAAACCCATAAAATAATTAATGAACTTACACAAAAAATAATTAATTACATATAGTTTTGAATTTTAAAAAGATAAATACAATATTATATTTAAATCAATTTCTCCCTTAATAAAATAAAACAAACAAAAAGGTTGTGTTTATCCAAATTTCTCCCCCTTTTTGTGATATCAAAAATAATGATAAGAGATGGAATATAACACATTTAATGTTGCACTGAACTTAAGTAAATACTATAAAGAAGTGTTTGGAAATAATTAAATCTAGATTACTGGCATATCGAAACAAAGACAGTAAAACAAAAAAAATATAATGAAACAGAATTTCATTAAAAGTATAAAAATTGATAAATATAGGAATCAAAAATTTTCATTGAGTTGTGGGAATAGATACAATTATGAAGAAAACAGGAATCAAGGTTTGGTTAGGGTATAAAATATGATCTATCTCCTCTGAACTGCATATTTGATTTCTATCAACTACTCCCTGAGTCTTCGCATCATTCCATCACCAAGTTTAATAATAAGATCTCTAGCCTCTTGAGTCATATGAATGTCTTCGATGAGATTGACTCTGAAAAACTCATGAAGTCTTTCTTCCTTCTCCATAAACAAAGATAGATTCTCTGTGAATTGAGTCAGTAAAAGTCTAATAGATGGTTCACTTGATGTCAACTGATCAACCAAGAATTTATGATTGTCTAACAAGACTGATAAAGGAGCACTGTTACATTGAAGATCATCCAATCTGTCACTCATATTGCTCATTGCAGCTGTGATAGCCTGAAACTTTCTGAGTAAATCATGTGAAGTACATGAGCCACTAGCCGCACTAGATCTGAAAGATGCAAATTGTGTCTCCATAAAGAATTTGAGATCTGAGAAATCTGATTTCAGAACCATTTCAGACTTTAATTTTTCTATAGAATTCAGCATATCTGTCTTAAAATTTTCAACTTCTTGCCTTGAAACTGTACTATCCTTCAGTCTCTGAAATTTGAGCTATTCTGATTTTAAGGCTCTCTTGAGAGTATCATTTTCAGATTCCAATTGAGATACCTTTCTGTACAGTTCTTCAATTTCCTTATTCCCTGAATCAGAAGCACCCTGTGCTTGATTCTCATTCTCAGTTCCAGTGTGATGCAGCAATACTAAAGGAAGTGAATCTGCATCAGATTTTTCTTTTCTCCTTTTCCTGAGCTGGTTGATCCACATATTTTTCCTCAGATTCTTTTACAGACTCTTCCATAGAAAAATCCTCATGAAGTACCTATATTTGAGCTTAAGAAACATTCTCATCATGAACATCAACAACTTGTTCTTCCAAAGGATTTTCTAAGATAATATCTTCTGGAGTTTCCTGAGGTCTGGCCACTTCCTCAACAGGCTCTTACTCCTTTTCCTATTGAGGTGTAACTTCAACATCAGTTAAAACCTGATCCTGAGTCTCTCTTACAGCTACTTCTTGAATTTTATATTGAATCTGAGGTCCTTCTGCTGGGTCTGACCTCTCAACAATAGCTTCTATTGCTGGTTCAACAGCAGGTTACCTTACAAAACTGTAAGAGAGTAAATCTCTTATTGTTTATACAGGGGAAGCAAGTTCCTCATTAACAATACTTTTTCTTTAAGTCTGAAGTCCCTCTTGACTTATTTCTTCCTCAGTGTCTCCCACTTCAAATCTGATTCTCCTTGTAGCAGTACTTACTCGGGATTCAGCCCGTCCCTCTTTGGACTGAGCAGATTGAACTCTAGCACTCTCTGTTTCTTCATCAGATCCTACTGGAAATTTTTTTCCTTTTATAGTGCTCCAGAAATAGCCAATTTTTTCTTAAAGTTACATCATTGAAAGCATTAATTTGATGATATCTTACTCTGGCATCCACCAGTCTCACCATATCATTCTGGAACAACAGTTTGGAGATGAATCTACCAAAAGGGTAGAAGTTCATTCTGGATTCACTATGACAATAGTAATGCAGGTACCTCACCATGTACCTAGGAAAAATTAATTTTATATCACTGAGAAGAAGATAAATTATGTACATGCCAGGATACAATATCTTTTCCATCTCTAACATTCTCTGTGCAATCCCTGTTTGCAAAAATTTCAGAAGGATTTTCTGATCTGGCTCTAGATCCCTAATAAACATATTCTTTATAGAAGTAGAACCAAAAAGAAAAGAAATAATTTACTCATATTTATTCATAAAATCTCTTATATTTTTCAAATCCAAAATGAAAGACTCTCTCATGAGGGTAGTTCAAAATCTGACCAATTTCAACTGAAGAGATCGAAAAATCCCTTTCCTCTGTCTTAGCTAGAATTATGTCCTTATTGTCTACCAGACTAAACTATACAGACTTGAAGAAATATCGAAGTTCTACCTTATACAAAAATTCCATATTCTCACTGTTGAAAGTATGTTCGAGATTATAAATTGACAGTTCTTGTTTTAATAGGATATTCATTTGAAATAGCCATTCGAGATCAATCACCTTTCCCTATATGATTTTCCTTCCTTCGGAGCACTGTTTCTTGGCATTGCTAGTCTTGGCCTCATCATCCCTCTTAGAATTTTCCATTTCAGCAAGAATTTCTGAAGGTTTAAAGGTTAGGGTTTTAGTGATTCGAAAAATTAGGGTTTGACGAGTAGTGGTGCGGTTTTGCGGGTTCAAAAAGGTTTTGGTAGAAATGAAATAGTTTATAAGTCGAAAGGGTTTCTGATAGCCTTGATTCCTGTGTTTTCATTAATCATTACATAGATTTATAAATAAATATAAAGTTGATTACGTGGAGAAAAGAAACTTATTATTTTTGAAAAAAATAACCAAATTATTTTAAATAGTATTAAAATAAATAAATAACATAGTAAAATAAAATTTTATTTAAAAATAAATAAATATAGCTCCCCCTTAATAAAATCAAACCCTGTAGTGGGAAGTGGTTTAGTAAAAATATGACCTAACTGAATTTCAGTACTTACAAATTCCAATGATATATCCTTTTTAAGAACAGGATCTCTTAGAAAATGATGTCTGATATCAATATTCTTAGTTCTAAAATGATTAATAGGATTTTTTTGAAATATTTATAGCTCTAGTATTATCACATAAAATAGGCATATTATTAAAATTTAGTCCAAAGTCTATAAGAGTGTTTTTCATCCACAACACTTGTGCACAACAACTGCCAGCAGAAACATATTCTGCCTCAACTGTTGGCAGGGCAACTGAATGTTGTTTTTTACTTGACCATGACACTAAGGATTTCCCTAAAAAGTGACAAGTTCTTGAATTCCTTTTCCTATCTAATCTACAACTTCCAAAGTTTGCATCTGAATATGAAATTAAATTAAAATCAATAGTTTTGGGATAAAGAAGAGATTGAAAAATAGTTCCTTTTAAATATCTAAAAATTATTTTAACAACAGTCAAATGGGATTCTTTAGGATTTGATTGAAATCTTTCACAAAGACATACCGAATACATTATATCTGGCCTGATAGGAGTAAGATATAATAAACTACCAATCATACCTCTATATAACTTATTGTCAACTGATTTTCCAGTTTCATCCAAATCAATTTTTATATTAGTACACATAGGAGTTGTATATGCCTCGCTATTTTCAAGTCCAAATGTCTTTAATAAATCAGTAATGTATTTGCTTTGATTCAAAACATTTCCAAAATATTTTTGATAAATTTGAAGTCCTAGGAAGAAATTTAATTCTCCCATCATACTCATTTCAAATTAGTTTTATATTAACTTTTAAAACTCATGACAAAGGGTTTTATTAGTTGATCCAAAAATTACATCATCAACATAAATTTGAATTAATAAAATATTAGAATTTTCAGTTTTCTTAAAAATGGTTGGATCTTCCATTCCAACAGTAAAATCATTTTTCAATAGAAAAGAGCTTAATATTTCATACCAATCTCTAGGTGCTTGTTTAAGGCCATAAAGAGCTTTAGTAAGTTTAAAAACAGAATCTGGTTTTTGAGAATTTTCAAAACCCGGAGGTTGCTCAACATAAACTTCCTCCATTAAATAACCATTTAAAAAGGCAGACTTAACATCCATCTGAAATAATTTAATGTTCATATGAGATTCATAGGCTAAAAGGATTCTAATGACTTCTAATCTAGCTACAGGTGAAAAGATCTCATCATAATCTATACCTTCTTCCTAATTATATCCTTTAGCTACAATTCTAGCTTTATTTATAGTTATTATTCCTTGATCATCTTGCTTGTTTCTAAAGACCCATTTGGTTCCTATCACTGGATAGTTCTGTGGTCTTTCAACTAATTCCAAGACTTAATTTCTTTTGAACTAGTTTAATTATTATTGCATTGCTATCATCTAGATTTCATCATCTAAAGCTTCTTCTATAGACTTGGGTTCTAATTGGGATAGAAAGGCAGAGAATTCTACAAGATTCCCTATATTTATTCTAATTTTTATTTCTGTGTCCAAGTCACCTATTATAGTCTCTAAAGGGTGATTAATTAGGGTTCTAGTTTGTCTCATCAACACACTCATAGGTTCTTCAGTATCATGTTCTTCTGAACTGGACTGAATTTCTTTTGTATCTTTTTCAAAATCATTTTTCAAGTTCTCAAGTCTCATGTTATCATTAGAGTCATATTCATCCATTTGATCTGTCATTTTCTCAAAGGGATCAGATTCATAAAATTTCACATGAACTAATTCTTCAACAATCCTTGAATTCTTATTATAGACTCTATAATATTTGGAGGTAGCTGAATATCCTAGGAAAATGCCTTCATCAGATTTTGGATCGAACTTACCAAGACTGTCCTTGGTGTTCAAGATGTAAACTTTGCATCCAAAAACTTTTAAGAAATTTACTTTAGGTTTTCTGTTATTCCAAAGTTCATAGGGTGTCTTTTTCAAAATAGGTCTAATTAAAACTCTATTCATTATATAGTAGGCTGTGCTTACATCTTCTGCCCAAAAATAGGTAGGA
This sequence comes from Viscum album, assembly GCA_963277665.1. Taxonomy (NCBI): domain Eukaryota; kingdom Viridiplantae; phylum Streptophyta; class Magnoliopsida; order Santalales; family Viscaceae; genus Viscum; species Viscum album. The sequence goes on along the minus strand of OY728123.1, from coordinate 1,392,167 downwards.
AGACTATATTCATTTATCATAGTCCTAGCCATTTCCTGAATAGTACTATTTATTCTTTCAACAATTCCATTTTTTTGAGGTGTTCTTGGTGCAGAGAAGGTGTGTTTAATACCCATACTTGAGCAGAAGGAATTAAATTACTGATTCTCAAATTCTCCACCATGATCACTTCTTAATGAAATTATTTTAAAACCTTTTTTATTTTGAATAGCTTTGCAAAAACTTTCAAATAAAGTAAAAGCTTCATTTTTAAATTTTAAAAAGAAAATCCATGTAAATCTAGAATAATCATCAACTAAAACATATACATACAATTTAAAAGAAAATATTGATACTCTTGAAGGTCCAAACAAATCCATATGGATAATTTCAAGAGGTTTAGATGTAGCAATTTTGTTAACAGATTTGAAGGATGATTTGTGTTGCTTGCCAAGTTGACATGCATCATAGAATCTGTCACTTTCAAATCTAACACTAAGAAAATTAGAAACTAATTGTTTCTTAGATAATTTATGTAAAACATATACATTACAATGTCTAAGTCTCCTATGCCAGATCCAAGATTCATTTACTTTAGCAGTTAAGTAGTTTACTTATTGTTTACACAAGGAATTTAAATCCAGGGTATACACATTGTCAGTTCTAGGTGCTCTAAATTTAAGTAATTTATTTTTGAAAACAGAACAGAAATTGTTAGAAAAGTCAACAACATATCACATATTTGAGAGATACTTATCAGATTGTGTTTCAATCCTTTCACATAAAATACTTTGTTGATTGATACAACTTTAGGATCTCCAACTGTTCCAATACCAATGATTTTCCTTTGGCATTGTCACCAAAATTTACAAGTCCACCATCTTTTTGAGTGAGTGTAGAGAAATTCGATGAGTTTCCACTCATATTCCTTGAGCAAACATTTTCTATATACCTTATGTCCCTTTTTCTTTTGTGACTTGCTCCCTGAAAAGGTATTTACACAATTTTCTTTGGTACCCATATTTTGTTGGGTCTAGTGGTGTTAGCTAGCAAGGATCTGGGAATCCAGACTTGCTTAGTTTTTCTAATTTCACAAGAGTCAAATAAATTATTTGATATAAAGGCCTTCTTAATACCACTTATTTGGGATTGTCTTAAGAAATAATTTTTTGAAATATGTCCCCTTATTCCATAGTAATTACAATCTAGTCTTTTTTCACTTGGAATAAAATAATTCTTGTACAGCTTAGGTTTTTCTCCATTTCTAAAAATTACAAATATTTCATTTTTAATGACATTTTCCCCAAGAATTTCATTTAAAATATTTTCTCCTTTAGTAAAAACAAGGGCTGCATTTTTATAAGTATCCACTTCAGTTTTCAGTGATTTTATCTTTGATTCATAATCTGTATTGTTAGTGTTAATTGAGTCAAATTTTTCAATTAACTCCTTATATTGTTTTAGCATTGTATCTCTTTCATCAGAAACAGCCTTATGAATATTCTTTAAAGACTTATTCTTCTTAAATAGAGAATCATATTTTTCTTCAAGTATATTGTAGTAGGCTACAAGTTTTTCATTAGAGTAACTAGATTCAGAACTAGAGTCAGAAGAGTAGTAAGATTTTACCTCATATATTTCTTCCATAAAACACATGTTGGATTTCAGATTTACTTCTTCCTTCTCTAAGTCTGATTCAGAAGTGCTATTGGAGTCTTCAGATACACTTTATGTAGATTTTATAGCCTTTTTGTCTTTATGCTTGTAATCATTTATTTTAAAGAATTTCTTTATCTTGTCTTCTTTTAGCTGAGGAAAGTCAGGTCTGATATGCCCCATTTTCTTACATTCATGAAATCTGACTTCCTTGTCATCATTTTTGAAGGATTTTCTGAAGCCCTTCTTCTTTCTATAGAATTTAGTGAATCTTTTGGATAGATGATCCAGTTCCACATCATAATTAGATAAATCATAACTTTCTAATTTCTCTTTTGCACTCTTCTTCATCTTTAAATTTTTTCTCTGTGATGATACTTTTAAGGCAATGTCATCTCTTTTGATAATAACTTTATGTTAATTTGTTTCATCTTTCATCCCAACTTCATACATCATTAATGTTCCAATCAGCTCTCTCATGGTTAAGTCTTTGAAAGGTTTCGACTGTCTGATTGCTGTAGAGATTCCATTTCATTTTGTAGACAGTACTCTCAGTACTTTTAAAGCTTGATCTGCTTGTTTAATGGGATCTCCCAAAGCGGTTATGTTATTGAAAATCTCTGTCAATATTCCTTTGATTTGAGTAATAATTTCACCTTTGATCATTATGAAAGTATCAAATTAAAGCTTAGCAGTTGCATATCTCATTTCCCTGATATTGTTAGTTCCTTCATAAGCAAAAAAAAATAGTTTTCCACATTTCATATGCTGTCGGGCATTGAGATACACTGTTAAATTCATTAGGTCCTAGACCACATATAATTTCATTCATTGCCTTTGAGTTCATTTCATAATCTACATCAGTAGCTGCACTCCAAGTTTCAGGTTTTTCTGGTATTTCATATGGAGTCAGAATCTTAGAATATACTATGTATACAAGGTTTTTTAGATAGATAATCATTCAAGACTTCCAGCATCCATAGTTTTCTCCATTGAAGTACGGTTCTCTGACCATAGACATTCCCTCTCTTGTATCAGTCATCTTGCTCTGTGTATAATCAATTTCATCTTGTTAAGGATTTATCAGAATACTCAACCTCTGATACCAATTGTTGGATCAGATTATACAAAATATATACAAGAGGGGGGTGAATTGTGCCTTTTAAAAATCTTTGTGAGATTGTATTATTCCCTTTAACTCTAATCAGATGAATTAATGCACTAGAAATTTAAATACCAGAGACAAAAGATATATAGTGGTTCAGGGAACAGAAAGCCCCTAGTCCACTCCACCAACGCTCTACTCCATGAGCTTGGTGATTTTCACTATGTTGTCCTCGTTTCAACATACATTTTCAACAAATGAGTATAGGCAGTTGACACATTTACAATTTAAGTAAAAACAAAGCCTTCAGGTTCACTCCAGAACCTACACAGCTTAGTATGAGAAGCTGGTCACTCAAGAATAGAAAGATTTTTGTATTCTGAAAATACTTTCCAGATGTTCTTCACAATTTCAACAGCACGCAATTGACAGTAGATTGATCATTACCTTCAGAAATAATGATCTTCACAAAAGAGTTGTTCTGAGTCGATTCCGTTGGAGTAGATATAGAAATATAACCCACAACTTCATTATTATAAGATTTACAAATGTTCTTCAATGTAGAACAAATGAATCTTCTACCGTGATTTTTCTTCTTCAGAAAACAGAGATTTGTCATTCTCTTGAATTAGTAGATCTGAATTTTTGATAGTCTCTGTTTTTCTTCCCTTTTTTCAGAATGATCGAGAGATCACATATATCGCTGTTCGAAAAATCTCATATATCGACAAGCACTTCTTCTTCAAAATTAGATCCACAAAAGTCGCCTTTAGACTCACGACATTCAAATATTTGAATTTACACAGTAGTCGTAACTTCCCTGAAGACTCAACATAAAAAGTTCCATTTAATTCAATCTTTAAACCATTGATAAAACAACTTTGAATCAGTAAAAGGCACACTTTAAATTCATCTTTAAATTTGTCTTGAAATCTGCATAATAATCAGCTTGCTAACCGTTGCACAAAAATATCAACTTTAAATTCTCCGATGCCAAACGTAAGGTTGAGTTGTACTGTATGCATTCCCTGAACATAAGGTTGATGACATAGTCTTCAAACGTAGGGTTGATAACGTATGGTTGATTACAAACGTAAGGTTTATGTCACTTTATTCAAACGTAAGGTTGATCATAAACTTAGGGTTGGTCATCCATACTTTTCTCTTCAACTTTCAAACGTATGGTAAAAGATCCATACTTTAAATTGATACATACTTTAACTTGATCCATACTTTTCCTAGAACGTATGGTTGTTTACAAAAGTAAGGTTGATGAACCATATTTTTTAGAAACAAAAGTAACTTTTAATAATTATGTATAATTCTCCTTCCATACTTCTCTGATATCCTAAACGTAGGGTTCCTTCCTAATGTATGGTTCTTTTTCATACTTTGCCGATAACGTATGGTTGATTAATCATACTTTTCACTTATCTCATAAAGAATACACTGCATTTTATCCTTACGCTACCTTTCTCCATGTAGGATATAAATAGTGTTTCTAGAACACGCTAAAGCAGATCCTAAATAAGTAGGGTATGAACAGTGTTTCCAGAACAGGTTAAATACTAATACCTAAGAAATTAATTCTCGTTATTCAATAACTTAAATATTTCATCCAGAAATAAAAATATAATGAATAATAAATTCCTTCAAAATACTTAACAAATAAAATCATTAGAAAATAATTAAGGGTATTTGTGAGGCATCAAAATTGTCATAAAGAGATAGAGTATTATTCTCAACATAATCCCCCTTTAAATAAAACATTATGTATTGTTGAAAACAACACTTTCTCAACACTATTAGCTCCCAAGCGTGATTCAGACGTATTTAATTCAACTCATCCTATATTCCTAACTACCAACTTTAGAAATAACCCAAATTAGCCACTTATTTCAATCTTTATGGTTCTCCTACATCTTTTACAAGTCTAAAACTAAGATAAAATATGCACTATTGCACTAGCCATATGATCCTTAAAGATATTCACAAATTCACCTACGATTAAACTTATTCTAGAACTATAACTTACAGACCTTTACAATATAGAACCCTTAACTGAGTTTCATTGTTGCCTTAGATTATAGGAATATCTTATACTAGATGAAATTCAAAACATTCTGCACATCCCTCTGAACTCCCTTCTAGAATAAGTGAGATTCTCATAGACTAAGAGATATTTGAAATTTTTAGAATTTGGGATCTTCCAGAACAACTATTTAGATTAACTTGAATTAAATTTTAATCTTTATCCTCAACCACATTTACCTTCAAGTTTTAGTCTTTTAATAATATCATCTCATTGAAGATAATGTTATAGATTTTAAAAAGTTTTTTCTTTCTATTATCCCAAATATAAAAACCAATGTCTTAATCACCATATCATATAAAGAAACATTACCAAGATTTATATTCTAGATTATTTTATTTATTTTCATCCATATGAATATAATATAGACTTCCTAAAACAATCTGATGAGAAAATTCTAGAATCTTTCTAGACCGTATTTCTTTTAGTAACTGTTATCCCAAAAGTGTTGATACACTTATATTGATTGTTTATGTTGTTTTTTGAATGTTTCTTATAAAAAATCCTTAGTCATAACAAAATGGAACAATATAATTCCCCTTTTCTGCATAAAAATATGATTCATTCTCTCGACAACAAATTTTTTTTCAGGTGTTCCTAGAATAGTCTTCTCATATCGAATCTCTCTATATCTGTAATAGTTATAGAAGCTACTTTTAGTAAACTCACCACCATTACCTGGCCACAAAAGTTTTAGCATACTTCTGGTATCTCTTTCCACCATAGCCGTCAGTTGAATAAATATTTTAAAGACTTCACTATTGTGTTTCAAAAATTATAACCATACTTTTCTTAGGGAATCATCAATGAAAGTAACAAAGTACCTAGCTGTTTTATGAGAATAAAGTGGGTAAAGTACCCAAAAAATTTTATGTATTGACTCTAGATTCCATCATTTTGGTGTTCTTCTAGACAAATTGAAAGACACCTTCTAATACTTCCTTTTTATACAACTCTAACACCTTTTTCATTTTGAATGATCCAACTTCAATTTTCCCATGTATGCTAGAATCTTCATAATTTTCTCACTTATGGGATCAAATCAATTATTATAAAGTTTTGAACTTATAGAAGATGATTTTATAAAAAAATTAGCTCATACTACCCCTCTAGCTAGATACAAAGTCCCATATTTTACACTTCTAATTATGACCAGATATCTTCAAGTAATATTCCATAATCTATCCACAAAAATGGTTTTGAAACCTACTTCATCCAACTAACCCACTAAAATTGATTTATTCCAAATACATAGAACATGTAACACTTCATTCAATATAAGTAAACATTTATTATTCAACTAAAATTTCACTTCTCCTTTCCCACAATATTATGAGCTCCATCATTAACAAGATACCCCCTACTAAAATTTTCATATACATAATTTAAAATGCATCCCTTTTCTCCTGTGGAATTAAAAGAAGCTTAAAAATATATGATTCATGATTCCATTTGAGTTAAATCAATTTAAATTAGGTTTACACTACTCTCTTTTGTAACACTATTTTATATGAATGTAGTCCTTTTAGAGTTTGTATTCCTTTCATGAAAATATTTTTTGAGGTGGAATCTCTTTCCATAATGCTAAAAAATAGGCCCACTTCCAAAAGACTTCCCCCTTCTCCTCTCCTTTAATTTACTCTATAATTTCTTCTAATTCATCTGATGAGGTTATCATCCCCTTCTATATTCAAATTTTCACTGAAAGAAGTTAAAATATCTTTCTTTCGTAGATCCTCATTGATAATCATGTTTTGAACATTAGTAAACCCCAAATCATTCATTACACTTGAACTACTCACATATGTCACCATGGACACCCAAGATTCTGGTAAAGATGATAGAAATAGAATCTCCTGAACATCATTTGTAAATGTAACCATCATAGACTCCATCTAGATCCAAATTAAGATGAAATCATTCAAAAAATCTAAAGTTGATCTTACTTTTGATAACCTCATATTGAATATACCATGAATCAAGAACAATTTATTCAGTGTTGTAGGTTTCTTGTACATATTTACAAGGGATTCCATTAACTCTATTGTAATATTATTCTCTTGAATTTTCATAGCAACATTTCAGACTAATGACATTCATATCAAATCAAGTGCCTTTTAATCCATATTTCCCCATTCACATATATCTATTGCTTTTAGTTTGGAACCCTCAATGGAATCTCTATATCATTCTGAATGAGATAGTTTTACATATTAATTTTATATAATCTAATTTCTATTCCATAAAATATTTCTATTCGGGCATTACGATTCTCTAATTTTATCCTTTCGAAAAAATGACTCCCACTTAAATTTGAAAAACTTATGAGTAAGAGAATATTACATGAACTATTAATTGAACTATTGAGCCTCCTATGAACCAACCCCTTGATACCAAATTTTGAAAATCCCTCTATACCATCCTTTTGATAGAGCACTATTAGTAGTCAATCTATAATCACTCTTGAGGAAATAGATTCTGGAAGTAACTCTCTAAATATTAGTGTTTCGTAACTTAGAAGAAATAATGTTCACCCAAATCACCACACTAAGCTAAAACAATTTCATCCATGTTCACTAAAAAATATATAAAAAAATATTCATATAATTAAAGTAAATATAAAAAATAAATAACATTTTTTTATGTATTTCAAACTGAAAGTACTACATCCCTGGGATAAACATTACAACATTTCATTCCTTATGAAATTAAAAATATAATAACTTAGTTACTTAATGAGTCGCTTGGATTACTAAATAAAATAATCATATTAATTCATACATACATTAATATGTGGTAAGAGTGTCCCAATACTCTAATTTATATAGAGTACAATTCATTTTTATAGTTTCACTAAACTCCAAGAAATACAGGAGTCAATCTATTCCATTATTCCCAATACTGATATCATATAACAATACTTAGCGTGACATATCTAGTAAATTAGTAACCATACTAAAGAAAACTGACCATCCAATGAATTCTAGAAAAAACCTCATGTTTTGGATAAAATTTAAATAATCACCTTTCGAAACAACTGCCTTTTGGACCTCCATCTAGAAATATTGAAAGGAAATACTACCACTACCCCTACTTCAATGAGATGAATATTATTCAGAACCAATCCTTTTGGTAAAGTAACTTCTATAAACTTAATTATACTTCACACATTCCCAACACATTTCATATATTGAATTTATCATATTGGATTATACAAACTAGATGTAAACCATGAATTTCCCCTCAAATCAGGTTTTCTCATCATTAATGTTTATTACGTAAAGGGATTCAACACCTCCCTTGTAGTGCCCCTATTTTCTGGTATATAACCCTTTATTAATTATTTTTATTTTTATAATGTGTAAGGGTGTTAGTTTGTAGTTTTGGGAGAACTTTGGAAATGTTTTTGGAGCTAAAGGGAAGTCTTATAGGAAGCACAAGGTTTGTCTAAATGTGCAGCCAAACCATGTGAAATGGAAAGTTTGAGGCATATATCTTTGGAATGGTGTGTGCATGGTTAGGGAAACCATGTGAGTATGTAATTAAATGGTATTTTTATGCATTATCTAATGCATTGTTAGCGCACAGTTTGTCTAACCATGAAAACTAATAGTGCAAATGGTTTTAGTGAGATCCTAAAAAGTGGATCTCACGAGTATTTGACTTTAAGTGGGTCATTTTTCTCTTAAGAAGCCATAACTCATGATTTTTCTTCTCCTAAGGATAGATAAGTTTCTCCCATTGTTACAAAGGTGATATGAAGGCTTCCCTTGGTGAATCGAAGCCAAATTCTTCAGGTATGTGACCGTTCTTCTTCGTTCTTGATCAGTTTCTTAGATCTACTTAGATATACTTCTCCTATTCCCTTGGATTCTTATTTATATGACTTTTATGGGTAGATATAGGTGTGTGGATTCCAAATATGATGATATTTGTCTTTTTTATTGGTAGGAGAAGATATCTAATGAGGGTTCTTGGAGAATCGACCCGGTTTTCTTGTGCATTCTTCGTTCGTTGGGGTTTTCGTCAAAACCTTTAAGGTATGAGGATTCTATATCAACTCCTCATTCTAGAATTGATTTTCTTAGATTAAAATTGGTTTATTAGAATTAAATTTATTGTGATAATCATGAAATAATTCTTCTTTAGTGATGATTTATGGTTTTTGTGAAATTGCGTGATCTTGGTGATTTTTTTTGTGTGAAGGGGTTTAGTTTCTTGAATATAAAATTATAATTTTAAATTATTGATTTTATGAATTTTCTAAATGGTTGATGAAAAATGGGTTTTCAATAGAAATGGTTTTCAATAAAAATTGGGTTTTATTGAAATGGTTTGACATCAAAGTGGTTTGTCATTGAAATGGTTTTGACGGAAATGGTTTTTAATAAAAATGTGTTTTTTATTGAAAGGGATGTTTTGGCATGATCATCAGACATATGTGGTGTGTTTTCATATTGCATATATGGGGATTGGTTGAAATATGACCTTGTTCTTAGTGCCAAAGGAGTTAATGGAACATGGGAACCAATTACCTTGTGATTGCTTGGTAGATCAATGAGAAACCGCTCAAGAGTATGGAACTGTCATAACATAGCATGCATGGTTGGTTGAATGGGTTTGTGGAATGGTTGGGTATTCCTAAAGGGGATATTTATAAATGGTTTTAAGGTTTTGTTTAGTTATTTTTTTTGAAAAATAACTTTTTTGAAAAATTGGTTTCAATTGCACTTGTATACTATTGGTTACAAATGGTTTTGGAAACTTTTTTATATTTTTTTGTAAACTATATTGAGAAAATGTTTGGTATAAACTATTTTATGTAAATGTTTCTAACTATTCTATCCTAGTGGCATGATTATAGTAGTCAATGGAGAAAAACTACTGAGTTTTATACTCACCCATGCTTTGTCACTTTGGTGCTTTTGCAGGTGCTATCTTTCGGGACAGGGGAAAAGGTAATGTTTCACACGTGTTTAGTACTAACTCGTGATGTTTGGGCGGTTCGATGATTATGGAGCATGGATCTTATAGATCATGAATTCTTTTAGTATTTTAAGGGTCTTTATTTTTTATCAATTTTGTACTTTGATACTTGTTTGTTCTTCTGTTTTTGTGCACTTTGGTGTGGTTTTGAGATACAAGAAGTTGTTTAGTTTTCTTTCTTGTTCATGCATCATCAGTGAAAGGTTTGATGATTGGATTTTTGGTTTATTTCTTAAAGGGTATATCATTCCCCACATGTATTTGAAACCCTTTGGCATTTATTTACAGCCTTTTGCATCTTGGGGATGTCACTTAAGGACAAGTAATGACTCATTTGACTCTCAATCCAATGAGAATTATTGGGTCATTACAAATGGTATAAGTCTGGTCCTTCCTTGGTGTTACAAATGATATCATCTTGTTCGGTCCTTTCCTAACAAGTAGTCATCAGTGTTCTTGGTCTTAGAGTTGAAATACCTTATTTTCTATCCTTTGGGCTGAAATATTATACATGATTAGGATTTTTGGAACTTGAAATGTATATTATAAAAGGACATATCTAACCCTTTTATATTGAACTTCAAGTTACTATGGAGTTGGGTATATAAGTGTTTGGAGACACTTCCAGGATATAGGAATCTCATTGTCATGGGTTTGGCCAATGATATAAGAATGGAATGCATTGTAGAGGAATGAATTCTCACTAGGAGTGTATACATAATTTTTAGTAATGATTCATGTTGTAAAAAACTGTTGATTTTTGAAAAAGTATGAAATTGTTTTTTTTTCAAATAAATGATTTTGAAAAAGGGAATGCTTATGGTATTTTGAAAATGGATTAATTTTCAAAATCATGTTGAATGTTTTAAAAATTGGTTTAACATGGAAAAAAGGTTGTTTTAGAAACAATGGTGTGATAGTTTATGTGATAGAATTTGAAATGCTAAGCCATCAGTTTCTAGAGAGTGAGATTGATAGACTTTGTTGTTGGTTTAGAAAATGGAACCTAGTAGGAATCGTCAAAACCAACCTAAAGAAGCAGCAGAGAATGTGGTTTCACCTGAACCATGTGTGAACCAAGATCTGTTTTAGAGTATTATCCAATCATTTCAAGCTATGGACATTGGGAACCATAGGAATTATCCAAGCCATGTGGATTATACCATCCAGTTCATGAAGCAGAATCCACCTAACTTCCAGGGAGATTTTGAACCCGATAAGGAGGAGGTGTGGATGAATAGGATGAATTTTATCTTCAACTTCATCAGAACATCAGTAGATCTAAAGGTCAATTTGGAAATGTATATGATCAAGGATCTTGCATGATAGTGGTGGGATTTAGTGGTGCAAGCTAAATTGGATGAAGTCCTTACATGGGAAGATTTTGAGGAATTGTTCAACAAACAATTCTATCCTCACATGTTCAAGATCCATAAAATGACTGACTTCTTCATCCTGAAACAAGAGAGTCTCTATGTCACAGAATATGAATCTAAATTCATGAATTTAATCCATTTTTTCACCAAAGGTTGTGACAAGTGCCTCTTTGAAGGCAAACATCATCGAATCAGGGATACGATAAGAGATTCGGTCAAATATTGTAGTGCTCTATACTATTGATTATACAGAGATGGAGAACAAAAATACTGTGGATGAACATAATATATCGGGATCTATGGGATGAGGTATGATGATACCTATAGGAAACAGTGGGAATTCAACCTCTGGGAACAAGAGGAAGAGGGACACCTATTTCTAAGGTGGAAGTGGAAATCAGAATTAGACAGTTGGATTAGTGAACCTTCCTCCATGACCCCATAGAAAAGTTAGTTAATTTCAATGTGGATCACTTGACCACATAAAGAGAGAGTGTATGAAACAACCTAGATCATTTCATAATTGCAACAAGATGGGACATCTTCAGCACAATTGTCACAGTGCTCCAATTTCAAGTGCTCAAGACACTTCTCAGGTGTCACAAGCATAATATGATTTGATAGGGTTGGGATACTAGAATCAGTCTCGTCAGAAAAGCAGATCTAACCATGGTGATTCTAGGAATACCATGACTCCCCAACTAGGGCAATATCATCATGGAAACAAGGATAATGGTGCAACGATTAAGAAATTATATGGAACTGAGAAAATGATTGTCGATAATCAGGCTTGACCATCTATGGTGAGAGGTATGATTCTTTTGAATTCTACCCTTGTGCAAGTTCTCTTCAATACTAGTTCATCGCATTATTTCATTACTTCTCATGATGTTGATTTTCTATGTTTAAAGTTGGAAATGATGCCTTCTATTTTAAAACTGAAAACTCCTCTCAGTGAAAGAGAATGTCAAGACTTCGTGTGTAGAACATGTGCAATAACTTTTGATGGAGTTGAACTAAAATGGGACTTCTCAGTGTTGGACTTGAATGTCTATGATGTAATCTAGGGTATGGATTGGTTTACAACATTTAAGTCTCACATCAACTGTTATAGGAGAACAGTGAGTTTCATGACTGAGGACGACATCAAGCATCTCTTTAGAGGAGAGAGGATGGTAGAGAAAGGTGAAAAGAGCTTGGTGGCACCAATGGTGGGAAATACCTCTTACTAATTGGAGATGTTGAATTTGGAATCAATGGATGAGATAAAGGGAATTAGTTTTCTAGAAGTTTTGGATTTCTTTCCAGATATATTTCCTAATAAATTCTCAAGGTTACCACCTATAAGGGAAGTGGAGTTTAATATTGATCTACTTCCAGGGACCAGTCATTTTCCCTTTTATCTTATAGGATGGACCCAAAAAAACTAATAGAATTGAAAGTACAGTTGGAGGATTTGGAAAACATGGTTTTCATTCGACCAAGTACGTCTCTGTGGGAAACACCGATTTTTTTCGTAAAGAAGGCAGATAGAACTCTTAGGATGTGCGTTGATTATCATAATCTTAATCAAGTTATGATAAAGAACATATATCCACTTCGATGCATTGATGATTTGTTTGATCAATTAAAGGGAGATTAGTGGTTCTCCATGATTGGCTTGTAATTAGGATATCACCAATTGAGAGTTCGGAAGGAAGATATTCCATAGATAGCTTTTAGAAGAACATATGGCCACTACGAATATGTAGTCATGCATTTAGGTCTAACGAATGAACCAACAGTCTTCATAGCTTTGATGAATCAGATATTTCAGCAATATCTGGATTCTTTTTTTGTGTGGTTTTTGTGGACGACATTTTTTTGTAGTCAAAGACAAGGGATAACCATGATAAGCACCTGGAAACAATGTTACAAATCTTGAGAGGTCACTATTTGTATGTCAAATTATCAAAGGTTAATTTTTGGATACAGGAAGTATGTTTCCTTGGCCATGTCATTTCTGAGAAGGGTGTCTCTTTTGATCCAAAAAAATAGAAGCCTTTATCTCCTAGAAACCACCGAATAATGTTTTTGAGATATAATATTTTCTTGGTCTAGCTGGTTACTACCAATTCTTTGGGCGTAACTTCTCATGACTAGCTTCTCCAATGACAACTTTGACAAAGATGAATACTCCATTCCAATGGATGAAGTAATTCTAGAAATCTTTCCAGGAACTAAAAGTATGTCTTAAATCAGTACCTATCTTGATCTTTCCAGAATTAGGACAACGGTATGTGGTGTAATCTGATGCTTCAGGATCGAGGTTGGGATGTGTTCTCATGCAAGGAGACCATGTGGTTGCTTATGGTTCTAGATAGTTGAGGGTTCATGACAAGAATTAACCAACACATGATTTGGATTTAGCTGTTGTCATCCATTCTTTGAAGACATGGAGACATTATCTCTTTGGTGAGAAATATACTGTGTTCACGGATCACAAAAGCTTGAAACACATTTTCTCACAGCGAGATTTGAATCTAAGGAAAAGGATATGGATGGAGTATCTCCAAATTTTTGACTTTGACTTAATGTATAAACTAATAAAATGAAATTAGTTGGTGGATTCATTGAGTAGAAAGTCATATGCTCAGTTTGAGAAAGAAGCTTCAGAGGAATGGCAGTTGATGTCGGTCCTAGCCAACGTTCATGTGGAATGTGAATACTAAGGTGATGTTGCAGTTTTCTTTTTAGTTACTATTGTTCCTAATTTGGTAAAAATGGTCAAAGAAGCACAAACATCTGATGCATAATTTTTGGTTGTGAGTTCAAAACTCAATGGTGGGGAGACCATTGAGGACTAAAAACTTGATGGGAATTCAGTTTTGTGTTTTAGAGATCGGATGGTTGTACCTATGGCCTATCAGGAACAACTACGTAATGCTTACCACCACTCAATATGGGATGTACATCTAGGTACACATAATATGTATAAGGTGTTAAGGGTGCAGTTTTGGGGGAACGACTTGAAAAGAAAGGTGGACGAGTTCGTCTCGCAGTGCATAACTTGTCAGAAAGTTAAAGAAGTGCATCAGAGACTAGTATGTATGTTGCAATATTTACCTATCCCAGTGTGGAAATGGGATTAGATAATAATGTATTTCATTATAGGTCTTCCAAGAAAGGTTTGAAAACATGATGCCATTTGGGTGATAGTGGACCGGCTTACCAAGTCAGCCCATTTCAAACCAATTCGTGAAACTCATACGGTGGAGGATCTATCAAAATTTATATCTGAGAAGTGGTAAAGAGGCACGAAGTACCAGTTTAAATATTATCATATAGATATCCTAGGTTCACATCTCTTTTTTGGAAATCCTTACAACAATCCCTTGGGACTCAGTTGACTATGAGCACGACGTATCATCCACAAACGGATGGGAAATACGATCAGATGATATAAATGTTGGAAGACATGTTGTGGGCTTGTGTAATAGATTTAGGTGTCTCATGGGAGGAACATATACCCTTAGTGGAGTCCTCATACAATAACAACTATCAGGCCTCGACACACATGGCTCTATTTGAGGCACTGTATGGGAATCCTTGTCATTCTATACTATGTTGGGTGGAAATAGGAGAAACTTCACTAGTTGGGCTGAGCCTTTTCCAAGAAACAATGAGGAAGATCAATTTTATTAGAAAGATGATGGAGATAGCTCAGAGTCATCATAAATATTATGCGAATCACCATTAAAGGTCATTGTCGTTTGTCGTGAGTGATCATGTATTCTTGAGGACATCTCCAAGACTTGGAGATCATCATTTTGGGAAGTAGGGAAAGTTAAATCCTAGATACATTGGTCCTTTAGAGATACTAGAATGGGTTAGAGAGGTGGAATATCAATTGGCATTACCACGATGGTTCAGTTGAGTGAATAATGTGTTCTATGTATCTCAGTTGAAAAATTATTTACCTGATCCTGACTATGTGATCAAATGGGATCATGTTGACCTAGATCTGGATGTTTGTTGATACACATCCCAGTACAGATTGTAGATAGGAAAGAAAAAGTCTTGAACGAAAATAACATTGGTCTAGTGCGGGTTTTATGGAAGTATGGTCAGATTCAGGAAGAGACATGGGAACGTGAGAAGGAGATGAAAGAGTAGTGGCTAGAACTCTTTCATATGGGTGAGGGTTTTCTACTCTCTGAGGATGGAAAAACCAATGGTGCGGAAAATGTAGTACCACCAATTTCTATTATGTAACCCATAATTAATAATTTTTATGGGTATAAAGTGTAAGGGTGTTATTTTTGAGTTTTGGGAAAACTTTGGAAATGTTTTTGGAGCTAAAGGGAAGTCACACAGGCGGCACACAGTTTTTCTAACTATACAGCCAAACCATGCGAAATGGAAATTTTGAGGCAGAGAGATTTAGAACGATGTGTTCATGGTTAGAAAAACCATGCGAGGAGGTCGTGTGAGGGTCTTCCTAGGTAGTATATAAAGCACGATTAGTGCATGGTTTGTCTAGCCGTACGAACTAACCATGCTGATGGTTTAAGTGAGATCCTAAAAAAGTGGATCTCACACATTTTTGCCTTTAAGTGGGTCTTTTTTTCTCCTAAGCATCCATAACTTGGTATTTTTTATCTCCTAAGGAAAGAGAAGGTTCTCCAATCAGTCTGAAGGTGATTTGAAGGCTTCCCTTGGTGAATTGAAGCCGGATTCTTGAGGCATGTGATCGTTCTTCTTCGTTCTTGATCAGTTTCTTAGATCTACTTAGATCTACTTCTCCTATTCCATTGGTTTTTTAGATCTACACCTGTTATGGGTAGATATAGGTGTGTTGATGAAAAATATGATGAGATTTGGCTTTGTTCTTGGTAGGAGAAGATATCTAAGGAGGGTTCTTGGAGAATCGACCCGGTTTTCTTGGGAGTTCTTCATTCGTTGGGGTTTTCATCAAAACCTTTGAGGTAGGAGGATTGTCTCTCAAAAATGCTTTCTAGAATTGATTGTCTTAGATTAAAATTGGTTTATTTGAATGAAATTGATTTTTAAAATCATGAAATAAGTCTTCTTTGGTGATGATTTATGGTTTTTGTGAAATTGCATGATCTTGGTGAATTTTTGTGCAAAGAGGTTTAGTTTCTTGAATTTAAAATGAAAATTTTAAATTATGGATTTTCTAAATTTTCTAAATGGATGATGAAAAAGGGGTTTTCAATAGAAATGTTTTTCAATAAAAATGGTGTTCTATTGAAATGGTTTGACATCGAAATGGTTTTGTATTGAAATGTTTTTGACGAAAATGGTTTTCAATAAAAAGGTGTTTTTATTGAAAGGGATGTTAGAGAATGATTTTAGGGAATATGTGATGTGTGTTCATGTTGAATATATAGGGTTTGGTTGAAATATGACCTTGTTCTTGGTGCCAAAGGAGTTAATGGAACATGGGAAACAATTACCTTGTGACGACTTGGTAGATCAACGAGAAACCACTCATGAGTATGGAACTGTCATAACGTAGCCTACATGGTTTATTTCATGGGTTTGTGGAATGGTTGGGTATGAAAAAAAGGGATATTGAGAAATGGTTTTAAGGTTTTTTAGTTATTTTTCTGGAAAAATAACTTGTTGGAAAATTGGCTTCAATTACACTTGTATGCTTTTGGTTACAAATGGGTTTGGAAACTTGTTTATATTTTGTTATAAACTATTTTGAGAAAATGTTTGGTATAAAATATTTTATTTAAATGTTTATAACTCTTCTGTAATAGTGGAATGATTAGGGAAGTCAATGGGGAAAACCTACTAAGTTTTTTACTCACCCCATATTTGGAACTTTGGTGATTTTGTAGATTCTATCTTTCGGGACAGGGGAAAAGGTAATTTTTCACAGGTGTTTAGCACTGCCTCATGATGTTTGGGTGGTTAGGTGATTGTGGAGCTTAGAGATTGTGGAGCATGAAGTCTTATAGTCTTTTGAGGTTCTTTAGTTGTTATCCTCTATATACTTTGATACTTGTCTGGTCTTCTACTGTTGTGCACTTTGGTGTGGTTTTGAGAAACATTAAGTTGTTTAGTTGTCTTCCTTGTTCATTCATCAACGGTGAAAGGTTTGGTGGTTGGATTATTGGTTAATTTCATAAAGGGTAAATCATCCCCAACTTGTATTTGTAACCCTTCGGTATTTATTTCCATCCTTTGGAATCTTGGGGATGTCTCTTAATCCCAAGTAATGACTCGTTGGACTCTCAAGCCAATGAGAATTAGTGGGTTATAACATCCCTCATATATAGTCTCAATATTATATTCATTTTTAAAATTTAGATTAAAACTCGATAGATTTCATCAAGAATTAGGAGGAACAGAACATTATTTTAATAAAATATGTGTACTTCTAGGTAGGTATATATTTTCTCTTTCAAATATTTTGATTGACTTTACACTATTAGTAAGGCATCCAAACGAAAAGTTCCCATTTTTTGGTTGATAAAATATTTGTTGTGTTTAAGAATCATATGTGTCATAACACTATCAATGAGACAAGTATCTTTGACATGAAATATTATTTCAACAGAATGATTCATAATATCTATTTCTAATAAATGATAATGATATGTATGTAATAAGTAAACTAATGAAGAAAAATAAATAAAAACACAAAATATTTATTTAATACAATATAAAATCATATTATATCACTTTATAAGAATTTACAAATCAACATCATGTGCAACGCCATTAAGGTTTATGGAGAAATCAGAGATATCAAAATTCATTATATCATGTAACTCCCCAAGATTTTGAATTATATATTTTATTTTAAAAATTAATGTGTTAAATATATTTATTTATATAAAATTATGAACCAAAATGAAACTTTGATATCTTAAAATATAATTTTACCATTACAATATATCTATTAAATTAGTGGGTATAAAAGAAAGTAACCATATTATGAAATATACGAAGAAAAAGGAAAGAAGTGACATCCAGTAGTGGAAGTCTCCCTTATAAAGACCATTTTTCAGTGATTGTAAAGGAATTAGCTTCACTAGGGGTTTCCTTAGATCAATCCCAATCCGAACTCAAATAATTATAGTATGATTGAAATATTATTCCAAAGAAATTAAAGCTCGTGGAAATTTCAATGAGATCTATGCTAGTAGAATCACCACCCTTGACTTCCACCAGAGCTTACCTTATGCTTAAATATTACACACAGATCCTGAGGCACCATGTATCTATAAATTAGGATGATATAATTAGATAATTATTAATTTAATAAGTTATTTTCTACACATATTTTACACATTTTTCATTTTGACTTTTAAAGAAAAGAAAGATTGTTTTTCCATAAAACAATTTTTCTTTATAAAAGATAAATTTATAAATTTTATAATTTTAATTTTATTAAATTAACATCGTATTAAAATTAAGAATTTCAATATTATTATTTGTGATTTTTTATATTTTTAAAAAATAATTGATTTTTAGGTGAATAGTAAAAATACAAATTTTTCTAAAAAATGTCAATTTTGTGACATTTTCTAAACACATGAATGGGTTAAAATATTATGAAACTTTTTTTATATAAAATATATATATTTAAAAATTAATTTAAATTATTTGAAAAAAATATGATGAATTTATAAAATCCACACTTAACATTTTGGAAACATGGGAAACATTTTATTCTAAAAAATGTTTTTATTCACTTATATTATATATTAGTTTTCATCACTTATAGTAGTTAAATACAAAAAAATGGATTTCATTTTTTATATCATAATTATTATATTATAAAATAATGTCACTTTATTTTTGTGTATAAAATTAATATACCAAGATAAATATATTAGTTATCATGATAAAACAATTATTTTTCAAAAATGATAATTTTATATATATTGTGTATTTTTTTAATTAAGTGGATATATTTAAAATTAAGAATAAAATAATTTTAAAATAAATATAAAAAATTAACGCTCATTTAATTGATAATTAATGTTAAATAATATTAAGATCACTCAATGATTAAAACAACATTTTTCTACAAAAACAGTTTCTCAAAAAATTATATGTTTTAATTTAAAATTTATTTTTCTCATATTTAGAAATTGAATTAGATTAAATGGAGTGAAAATTTGGATTCATAATTTTAATTTTTTTTAATATTTTTCATATTATAATTTTAGTAAAAAAACAATTACCCAGTCTAAATTTTAATCAAGAATAATAAGTGTTAAAATGGAAAATCTAATGTGGCTCGATTATTAATAAATCAATTTTAAATTTAAACCTTTCATAATATCATTTTTAGGTTGTAAATTCACACTTACATATCTATCCAATATTTTATCACCTAACTCTCATGCAATTCCATTCTCACCCCTTACTTAGCATTCTTATCCAAAGATTTGTCCCCCTTTTTTACATATAAAAGGAGCTCACTTCCACCCATTTCAAGATACACCCCTGGTTAGAAATTATAATGAAAATATTCCCAATTTGATTCTTATATATCTAATCTATAAATTTTAGAGTCTCTATCCTCAAAAAAGTGCCTCAAGTCCTTCATTTACAAAGGATACTTTGAGAGAAGATCAAAATTCTCAATATAATTATCTTTTTAAAGGTTGGGGTCAAATCCTCATTTTATTATTAAAGAAAAGACCACTTTTTTTTTCTGGGTATAGGGAGACCTATTACATATCCTAAAGTCCCATGGACAAGTTACCTAAATACAAGGCTTGAAAGCCCATTTTTTGGCCCAAAGGGACCTTCGGTGAATAGTACTGCTATAGTACCTGGGGCTACAGTACCCCCACCACTACAATTACTACTACAGTACCACAACACCTACAATGCCACCACCACTAAAGTACCTCCATTACTTCAATATTTCCATAGTACCTTCTACAGTGTTGTTGCAGTGCCGCTATAGTGCCTTAAGTCCTTCATTTACAAAGGATACTTTAAGAGAAGATAAAAAATATCAATATAACTATTACTTACCCTTTAACTTACTTTCTTTATCCTTCTCATCTAGCCTCCTCCAAAATAATTCTAACCATATGTATATAATAAATTTATTATAAATAATATATTTAAATTTTATTTTATTGATGTTATAACCTTTATCTATTCCCCTCCAATTCAATCAAAAAATTAAAATGTTGTTGATGTGTATGTGCGGACTACCACCTCCATGAAAAACACATTTCATTTTTCATCACCGCTATTAGAGGATGGTTTTATAAATAATTTTAGTAAATATATATGATATTTATATCCTGATTTATATTCTAAAAATATAAATTAGTCATTCTATAAGTAATATTTTCAACAATTGGTCATTATAAAACTAACCACCTCAGATGAACATACCAAGAGGAAAAGAAATTAATTTATAATTGAAACTTCTTTTTCATTTACATTATTATTATAACTATTTAAAATTAAAATTCATAATTTTAGTACCCCTGGTTTGAGGTATGTAGCCTTTTTATGCCTTTTTATGTGTTCAAAGTGCTTGGGATGAGTTGGGAATAGGTTGGGAGAATTTGGAAGGGTTTTGAATAATATTGGAGGCTTTTCTAAGGGCGCACAGTTTGAGCATGGTCAGGGGAAACCATGTTGGTTCTCTAGGAAACTGTGCAAGGGGTGACAGTAGGCTTCGTATGGCCTACGCATGGTTCTCCAAACTGTGTGAGGAAAACCTATGGACCCCTTCTCTTGAGGCAGTGGTGTGCGCACAGTTAGTGCACGATTTTCCAAACTATGCGGGGTAACCATTCATCTACTTAAAAATGGGGTTTTTATATCCGGGCTCCCTCAGGATTAACCTATTTCACTCCAAACTCTCTTTAACTCAAGAATCACTCAGTATTTTGGGTTCTCAAAGGTTGAAGGTGGTATCCCACACGTTTTGGAAGCAAATTGAAGGGGTTTCAAGGTGGTTTGAAGGCGGTTCATCTTTAGTAAGTATCTTCTCTTGGTTTCTCTTTGGTTTTCTCTAGATTTAATCTTCTCCCTTTATTGGTTTTCTAGATCTATATTAATTTAATATAGATCTAGGGTTTTGATTGCCTTTGGTATTGATTTCAAGGCTTGTGGATTTTAGGGAAGGAGATCTAGAGTGGTTTCAGTGGTGAGTTTTCCCGGATTGGGGTGCAGTTGCTTGTGAGTCTAATTCACCTGACTGAAAATTATCTTTTATTTTATAAAATCACATTTAAGGGAAAGAGAGAAACCTCAATTCCATCCAAAAACCAAAACAGCCAAAATAACAGCAAAAGAAACCCAAGAAAAGACTTGTCCTGCCTCTTCCCAGCAACTTAGCATTAAAAGGCCTCCACCAAAGCATGTAAACTCGGCAAACAGTCCCATGAAAATATGCACGGGCATGGAACCAATGGACAAGCCATACCCTCTCAGTCTTCCGCTCCAAGTGACATGAAGTAGTGACGGTCTTGTTCTCTAAACCTCATCTAAGGCAAGACAAATCATTGCTGGAAATGAAACATCCAAAACCACCACGGGACACACAAACTGAAGAAGAACTTCCCCATAACCAAACATCTCAGGAAAAGGTGAGCACCCAAGCATTAATCAAAAACTGGTAAAGTAGTATCGTTGAAAATAAATTGAATTCTGCCTGATACCTTATCCATAAACAATATCCAGGATATAGCGGATACTTGAGTATGCAGATCTCCCCTTATCAGGACTTCAAGTGAAGAAGTCATCCTATCCCAGACTTGGATGTACTCCTCGAGTCTGATTATACCCTTGTTGAAGCCCCCAACCAAGATCGAGTCCTGTTTGTCAATCCAAATATATTGTTCCTCACTAAAATTCACTTCTATGTCCCGGCCCATCATCTTGGTCGCTTCCTCTTATGAGGCATTGAGAAATAACACCTGCTTTGTCACCTCAACATCCGAGCTTAAAATCAAATCCAAGTTTAGTTCAGATTGGCCAGGAGGTTCCCGCTAGCACCTGAACTTACTGTCCAACTTATCCTCTATTATCTTTTTGGATGACCGAGTCTTCATGGGTGGTGGTGAGGAGGAGTAATCCTTCCTACCCATCCTCCTCCTATTTCCCCTATTACTCCTCAGACTGGACTCCCCTGCAGATAAACTCTTACTGCCTTCAAAGTATTCCCCCACCCCATTTCCAGTAGAGCCATCTGGGAAATCATGATCCATGTGCCCAACTTCCATGCTTAGTCCATCAAGGATTTTCCTGGTAATCTCCTCTCCCTCACCCGCAAAAGGCGCTCCATCTCCCGAACCTACCTTCATGAGTCCATCGAACCTGTTTCCCAGGCTGATTGGGGTAATACTTGAGGATCCCGCACCCACTGGAGTGTTGGGGGGACTTGCAAGGTCCTGCCGCAGCCACTTAAACACATCAGTTACCTTCGGATTGCATTGGTGCCTCGCGACTTCCTTCCCCGCGCCATAACCCACACCAATCTCCAGGCTGCATTCCACTGCTTCATTTCTGGCAGTCTTCTCCACACCCGAACATGGTATCCTATCTTCGCCAGCGCAGCCAGACCCTCCTAATTCCCTCTGTCCAAATCCAACCTCCTCACAATTTTCAAAAGTCTTGATCTGAACAGGTGCTGCCCTGCTTAATGGATCCAGCACCTCCCGACCAGCCGAAAAATGGTTTTTAGGTCCCCTGTCCACCTTCTAAGGATGCTCCTGAGAACAGACCTCCATGGCATGAACTAGCCTACCACATGAACAACAGTAATCAGTCCAACTCTCGTAAACCACACGCTGCTTGCATCTGTACTCCTCTGCAACCGTGATCCAAACAAAATTTAACGGAACTCTAGACTCATCAATCTCGACACAGACTCCCGGATTCATAGGGTGACAAACCGATTCAGTGCGGCTATGAAAACACTGATATCGACTGACCATATTACCTAGAATCCTGATAATAGAGGGATTTTGGAAATGTAACGGAAAATTAGGGAAACTAACCCAAATTGCAATGGAGGGAGAATCGTGTTTCATGTGGAAGTCGAACATCCATCGGAAGAGAAAGAACCGAAGGCCATTGCAGCAACGGGGATCCCTCTCCATGGCATTGATGAGGTCCTCCTTGGATGCGAAGCGAATCATAATATGATGATTGTCCAGTAATCCCACGGTCTCCCTATATTGCAAATCCCAGGCACCGAAAACGAACCGGTTAAAGGAGTCAACTGAAGGTCTTCTCTTCTTGAACTGTGCCACCAGTGTGAGCTTCAGAAGCGCAGATGTTTCCGTAAATTCTGTTGCTGAAATCTGAAGATTCGGAGGACCATCGAGGAGCTCCGGGACTTTGGGGCATAACTCTGCCTTTGGGAAAGGAGGAAGTAGGTTTGGATTAGAGAAGGACCGGAACTTCGAAGACCCCTCCCCCGCCGGGGTGGGGGGGGGGGGGGGGGGGTGGGGGGGGGGTCCACCCGGCTGCCGCTGTCTTCTCCGAGAGATGATTCACCTAGGGTTCCCAAACCGTACCTCTCCTAGAAAAATCGCTTTCACCTTTTGGATCCTGTGGGTCTACTTCACAAGAATCCTAAAGGTGGGTGGCTTCTCTCTCAAATCCACTTGGTTATAACTAGTGGTTTTGGTATGATTAATTTGTTTTTCTTGAAAATTTACTATGATAAGGATGCTTTAATCTTGTTGGAAACCCATTTGGTGGTGATTTGAAGTATTTTGGGGAAAATGGGTTATTGTTACGAAAAGAGACATGTTGTGTGATTTTAAAATGTTGATTTTAAATTCGGTAGTGATTGATTATGAAAAAATGTTTTGTGAAATATTATTTTTAATAAATATTGTGTTTATTGAAAGGTGGTTGGACATGGAAAATTGGTGAAATGGTGTTTTCAATAAATGGGTGATTTATTGAAGTGAATTGGAATGTGATGGGAATGATGGTGTACTTCTGTTTGACCTTGGTGCTTAATGATTTTGGGTGATTAAGTGTTATGGAATGTGTGTATTGTGTGGAAGTGGGAAGTAAGTACCACTATAAAAGGGGATGGATATTGGATGGAAGGGCCACCATCAAGGGATAAGTGGGCGGGAAGTACCACTAGTTGGAAAGGTAGTGAACGGGTTGGACAAAAGCTCCACCATTTTGGTTGACTTGTTGTGTGTTGTTTGTAATATGGAATTTTTTGTGCTAATTTGAAATAGTGAAATGGATTGTGGAATGTTTGTTTATATTTCCTATATGTTTTGGGCATTTGGGTGGAAATGGCTTGGTAAAGGAATGTTTGGGTTGTTGTAATTTATCACACAATAGAATGTTTTATATAATCTATTTTATATAAATGTGCTAATGGTTTCATCCTAGTGGTTCATGTAGGGAATCCTTTTGGGTAAAACCTTCTGAGTATTTGTACTCACCCCCTTATTTGGCACTTTGGTGCTTTTGCAGATGTTTTACTCCGGGATTCAGGTAAAAGTAAAGCATCTCGTTTTTCTAGTGGTTCGGCATGATGCTTTGGAGATGTTGTGGTGCTTGGAGCATGGATCTTGGTGTGGAGCTGTGGATGGTGTCCTAGTTCTATTAGAGTCTTGTTGTAGTCTTCCGATTAGTGCTCTGATTTTGACTTGGTTTTATTTGGCATGTGGGATCACTATGGATTAGTTGGTTTTATTTTGGTAATGTATGGGTTTGGTTGTTTTGTATACACACATCATTTATTTTGTGCATTGTTTGGTTGGTGTGTTGTTTATTAAAGGAAAATTGTTCTCTAACTTATTCTCAAAGCCCATGGCATTTATTTCGGCCTTTGGAACCTTGGGAATGTCGATTAAGGACAAGTATCATTCCTCCGCCCTCTCAAGCCAATGAGATGGGGTGGGATGTTACAAGTGGTATCAGTTTGTTTGGTCCTTGGATTTCAAGTGAGAACAGTTGTTTGGTCCTTTGGCATTGATTGTTGGTCCTGGTGTTGACATTATTTCTTGGTCTATTCCTTGAGTTGGGATGGTAGCAAGGCGTTGGATTGTCGGAACTTGTAATGTAGAGCATAAAAGGACATATCTAACCATTTTATACTGAAATTCAAGTTACCAGGGATTTGGGTACATAAGTGTTTGGAGACATTTATAGGCATTGGAAATCTCATTGTCATGGGTGTAGCCAATGAGATGAGCATGACATGCATTGTAGAAATGAATTCCCACTAGGATTCATATTTCATTAGGGTAAAATTATCTATGGGTGATATGAATGTGTGGATTTTGAAAATATGAATTGGGTTTCAAAATGGAAGGATTTGAAACATGGACATTTGTGGTATTTTGAAAATGGGTCAATTTTCAAAACATGGTGGATTTTTCAAAATAGTGCAACATGGGAAATGTGAACTTGTGGAAAGTATGGTTGTGATAGTTTCAATGTATTGAAATTTAAAATTGAATACCCTTTATTTTTAAGGTAGTGAAACTTATTGTTGTTTTTGTATTGATTGAAATGGCACTGGGTAGGCATCATAGAGACCAACCAGAGGAAGCTGCTGAAAATGTGGTTACACCTAAGCCCCATGTGAACCAGCAGCTAGTGAAAATTATACTGAAAGATTTCAAAGCTATGGAAAGTGGGAATAAATTGGATAAACTAAGGAATGTGGATCATGAAGTTCAGTTTCAATGGCAGAATCCACCCATGCTTAGGGGTGTTTTGGAGTCAGAAAGGGCTGAAGCATGGATAAACAGAATAAATAGGATATTTGATTTCTTGGGAACACTAAAAGAGTTGAAAGTGAAGTTATCTATATATATGTTGGAATATCTTTCCCTCCAGTGGTGGGATATGGCTGTCCAAGCTTGGACGGACCAAAGTGTGACCTGTGAGGGGTTTGAGGAATTGTTTAATAAACAATTCTACCATCATATGTTCAGAATTCAGCGTACAATGAATATTTTCAGTTTAAAGAAAGGGAACATGGATTTTACAAAATATGAAGATAAGTTTATGAACGTAGTGTGGTTTTCACCTAAGGTGGTGGGTAGTGCATCATTGAAGCCACAAATTTTTGAAGCTGGGTTGAACCAGGAAATTCGGTCTAAGATAGCGGTGATGTGTATAGATGATTACATAGAAATGGTGAATAGAGATATAGTGGTTGAGAAAGATATTTTGGGGGATATTGGTGGGAGAAATATTTTGGTACCCATAGGTAATAGTGGGAACTCGAACGCAGAGTTCAAGTGAAAGAGGGACACTTATTTTCAGGGTGGGATTACAGATCAGAATCTGACAGCAGGATCATTGAATCTTCATTCAAAGCCTTAGAGCAAGCTGGGATGTTTTTAGTGTGTTTTTAAGATCCACATAAAGCGGTATTGTCAGAATGCTCTGAGGTCAGGTGTCTATGACACTCCCCAGGGGTCGTAGGGGTCTTATGACTCGATAGGATGGGGTCAAAAACATACCCCTCAGCAGTAGAGTAAAGTGGGTCATGATGATTCTTAGAATACCATGACACCTCAGTAGGGTAATAAAGAGCAGAGTGTGGCAAGTAAGCAGTTGTTTGGAGCAGAGAAAGTGGTGATTGATGATCAATCGGGACCATCCACGGTGTGAGGTACGGTTCTTTGAAATTAAATGTTGATGAAAGCTTTGTTTGATATGGGTGCTTTACATTCTTTTATTTCTTCTCTCATCATTGATTTGTTCGGTTTACACATGGAAAAGATGACTTCTATTTTGAAACTAAAAAATCCTCTAGGTCAAAGAGAGTGTCGAGCCTTCCTATGTCTAGGTTGTTATTTTGTTGTGGACGGCATCAAATTGATGTGGGATTTCTTAGTTCTTGAGATAGATGCTTATGATATAATCCTGGGAGTGTATTGGTTGGTAATTTCTATGGCCCACATTGATTTCTATGTGTGAATCTGTTAGTTTTGTGATGGAGGATGACATTAGACATCTCTTTAGAGGGGAGAAGAGTGAAAAGCTGGGTGAAACAGATTTGTTGGAACCAACTGTTGGTATGATCTCATATCAGTTAGAGGATTTTTCATTGGCATCGGTGGAAGGTGTTGAAAAGAGTGTTCTTTTGACAATTGTGGATTAGTTTATGGATGTATTTCCTAAATAATTCTCATGGTTTACACCCATGAGAGAAGTGGAGTTTACGATTGATCTCCTTCTGGGGACCAGTCCTATCTCAATTCCCTTCTTACCGACTGGCACTAGCAGAATTTTGGGAATTAAAGTTATAGTTGGAAGAGATAGAAAACAAAGGGTTTATCTAACATAGAATGTCTCTGTTGGTGGTGCCAGTTTTGTTTGTGAAAAAGGTGGATGGAACTTTGCGGCTCTGTGTTAATTATAGTAGACTTAATAAAGTTACGATAAAGAACCGATATCCACTTCAACACATTGATGATTTGTTTGAATAGTTGAGGGGATCCCAGTGGTGCTCCAAGATTGACTTGAGGTCAGGATATCATCAATTGTAGGTGAGTAGGAAGGATATTCCAAAAATATCCTTTAGAAGTAGATATGGCCATTACGAGTATGTGGTTATGCCCTTTGGTATAATGAATGCACCAGTAGTGTTTATGGAATTGTTGAATCAGATATTTTAGTGATATCTGGATTCTTTTGTGGTGGTATTTGTGGATGATATACTGGTGTATTCAAGAAAAAAGTTAGAGCATGAGTAGAACTTAGCGATAGTGTTGGGGATCTTGAGGGATCATCGTTTGTATGCCAAATTGTCAAAGTGTGACTTTTGGATACAAGAGGCTCGTTTCCTTGTCCATGCTATTTCAGAGAGGGGTGATTCTATTGATCTAAAAAATATAGAGGTAGTTATCTCATGGAAACACCAAAGAACGTTTTTGAGATACTGAGCTTCCTTGGTCTAGTTGGGTATTATCGACGTTTTGTTCGTGATTTATCACGATTGGCTTCACCGATGGCATATTTTACAAGGATTAATGTTCAATTTCAATGGGATGAGTAGTGTTAGAAATGTTTTTAAGAGTTAAAGGGTTTCCTTACATCAGTACCAATCTTGGTTTTTCCAGAACCATAGAAAGGGTACGTGGTTTATTGTGACGCATCGAGATCAGGTTTGGGGTGTGTTATCATGTAGGGGGGTCATGTGGTTGCATATGGATCAAATTAGTTGAGGTTTCATGAAAAGAACTACCCAACACATGATTTGGAGTTGGCAGCAGTGGTTCATACTTTAAAAATGTAGTGTCATTATCTCTTTGGTGAGAAATTTACATTGTTTACCGATCACAAGAGCTTAAAGCATATATTCTCACAAATATATTTGAACCTGAGGCTAAGGAGATGGATGGAATATCTCTATATGTTTGGTTTTGACTCAATGTACACATCGGGTATGGGAAATTCAGTGGTAGATGAATTAAGTAGAAAATCATATTCTCAAGTGGTGAAACAAGTATCAGATCAGTGGAAGCTTATGTCAGTCATAGACAACATGTGGTTGGAATGTGGGGACCAGGGTGACCAAGAGGTCTTCTTTCCAGTTTCGTTGGTTCCTGACTTGGATGGTTTGGTTAAAGAGGTACAAGAACCTTAATATGAATGTATGGTGATGAGGTTGAAACTCAATGGTGGGGAGACCATTGAGAACTGGGAACTGAATGGGAATCCAGTCTTGTGTTTTTGAAATCAGATGGTGGTACCAGTGGCTTGTTGGGAGGAACTTCTTATGGATTATCATCATTTCGGGGGGTTGGCCATCCTAGAATTTAGAAAATGTATAAGGTGTTGAAAGTGTAGTTTTGGTGGGCTCGTATGAAAAGGGATATGGCCAATTTTTTTTCGAGATGCTTGACTTGTCAGCAAGTCAAGGCAGAGAATCAGAATCCAGAATGCATGTTGTAGTCTTTACCAATCCTAGTGTGGAAATGGGAGAATATAGAAATGGATTTTGTGATGGGTCTCCCAAGAATGGTCTGGAAGCACGATGTTATATGGGTGATTGTGGATCGACTCATAAAGTCATACCATATCATCCCTATTCGTGAATCTCATACGGTGGAGGATCTATCCAAAATCTATATCCGGGAGGTGGTAACGAGGAATGGTGTTTCAGTTTCAGTTTTATCAGATAGAGATCTGAGGTTCACATCTTGTTTCTAGAAATCCTTGTAGCAAGCCCTCAGAACACAATTGACTATGAGCATGATGTATTATCCACAGGCGAATGAACAATCTGATAGGATGATACAACCCTTGGAGGATATGTTAAGGTCTTGTGTGATAGATTTTGGAGGTTCATGGGAGGATCACTTACCATTTGTGGAGTTCTCCTATAATAACAATTACCAGGTTTCAATACATAGGCTTTGTTTGATGCATTATAGGGGCATCTGTGTTGTTAACCACTATGTTGGGTGGAAATGGGTGAGACTTTGATGATCGGACCGAGCCTTGTACAAGAGACTATGAAGAAGATCATGTTGATCAGGAAGAGGAAGTAGATTGATCAGAGTCATTAGAAATCATACGCGGACCATTGTCGACGACCATTTTTGTTCAATGTGGGTGATCATGTGTTTTGAGAATCTCTCCTAGGTTGGGACATCATCGGTTTCAGAAGTAGGGTAATTTATCTCCATGGTATATTGGGCCTTTTGAGATACTCAAGAGGATTGGAGAGGTGGATTATCATTTGGATTTTCCACCATGGTTTAGTGTGGTGCATAATGTGTTTTATGTGTCGCAGTTGGAAAAGTGTCAGCCGGATCATGACCATGTGATTCATTGAGATCATGTTGAGCTAGAACCAGATGCTTCCTTGGTGCACGTACCCATGAAGATTGTGGATATGTAGGAGAAATTATTTCATCTTAAAAGTATTGGTTTAGTTTGGGTTTTTTGGAAGCATTGTCAGATTCAGGAGGAGACTTGGGAACAAGAGAAAGAGATGGTCGAGCAATGGTCCGAGCATTTTCGAAAAAATAAATGGTTCTCTACTTTTCGAGGACAAAAATTCCAATGGTGGGGAGATTATAGCACCCTCAGTTTGAGGTATGTTGCCTTTTTTATGCCTTTTTATGTGTTTAAAGCGCTTGGGATGAGTTGGGAAGAGGTTGGGAGAGTTTGGAAGGGTTTTGAATAAGTTTGAGGCTTTTCTAAGGGTGCACGGTTTGAGAATGGTTAGGAGAAACTCTGAAGGTTCTCTAGGAAACCATGCAGGGAGATACAGTAGGCTTCGCATGGCCTGTGCACAGTTTTCAAAACCATGTGAGGAAACCATTCGGAACCCTTCTCTCGAGATAGTTTCTTGTGCACGGTTCTCCAAACCGTGCGGGCTAACCATGTGACCACTTAAAATGGGGATTTTAAATACAGGCTCCCTCAGACTTGAACTATTTCACTCCAAACTCTCTCCCACTCAATCCTCACTCGGGATTTTGGGCTCTCAAAGGTTTTAAGTGATCTCCCACATATTTTTTACGCAAATCTAAGGGGTTTCAAGGTGGTTTAATGGTGGTTCATCTTGGCTAAATCTCTTCTCTTGGTTTCTATTTGGTTTTCTCTAGATCTACTATTCTTCCTTTCTTGGTTTTCTAGATCTACATCCGTTGCATGTAGATCTTGGGTTTTGGTTTCCTTTTCTGTTGATTTCATGGATTTTGGATGTTAGGGAAAGAGATCTATAGTGGTTTCGGTGGGGCGTTTTCCCGGATTGGGCTGCGGTTGCTTGTGGGTCGAATTCGTCAGAAGCCTAAAGGTATGTGGCTTCTCTCTCGACTCCACATGGTTAGAACTAGTGGTTTTGGTAAGATTAATTTTTTTTTCATGAAAATTAATTTTGATAATGATGTTTTAATCTTGTTGGAAACCCATTTGGGGGTGATTTGGGGGATTTGGGGGGGAAATGGGTTATTATTGCAAAAAGGGGCTTATTGTGTGATTTTAAAATGTTGACTTTAAAATCGGTAGTGGTTTATTATGAAAAAATTATTTGTAAAATATGGTTTTCAATAAATATGTTGTTTATTGAAATGTGTTTGGGTATGGAAAATTGGTGACAGGGTGTTTTCAATAAATGGGTGATTTATTGAAGTGAATTGGCATGTGATGGAAATGAGGTGTGATTTTGTGTGACCTTGGTGCTTAATGCTTGTTGGGTGATTAAGTTTTATGTTTTTTGTGGATTGTGTGGAAGTGGGTGGGAAGTACCACTATAATAGGGGGTGTATAGTGGATGGAAGGGCCACCATCAAGGGAAATGTGGGCGGGAAGTACCACTAGTTGGAAATGTAGTGAATGGGTTGGATGGAAGCTCCACCATTTTGGGTACCTTATTGTGTTTTGTTTGTAAGATGGACTTTTTGTGCTAATGTGAAATGGTGAAATGTATTGTGGCATGTTTTTTTGTCTTTCTTGTGTGTTTCGGGAATTTCTGTGGAAATGGCTTGGTAAAGGATGTTAATCTTGTTGTAAGTTGTTTCATTATCAAATGTTTTATATAATATGTTTTATATAAATGTGTTAATGGTTTCATCCTAGTGGAATGTGTAGGGAGGTCATTTGGGAAAAAACTACTGAGTATTTGTACTCACCCCCTTATTTGGAACTTTGGTGCTTGTGTAGATGTTGTAATCCGAGATACAGGTAAGAGTAAAGAATATCATTTTGCCAGTGGTTTGGCACGATGCTTTAGTGATGTTGTGGTTCTTGGAGCATGGAGCTTGGTGGGTAGCTATGGATGGTGTCCTAGTTCTTTTGGAGTCTTGTTTTACTCTTCTTCTTGGTACTCTGATTTTGACTTGGTTGTATTTGGCATGCAAGATCACTATAGATTAGTTGGTTGTCTTTTGGTAATGTATGAGTTTGGTTGTTTTTTTGACATGCATCATGTATTTTGTTGATTATTTTGTTGGTGGGTTTTTTCATAAGGGAAAATCATTCCCCAACTTATTCTATAAGCCCCCGACATTTATTACCGGCCTTTGGAGCCTTGGGATCGTCGATTAAGGCCAAGTAGCATTCCTCCTCCCTCTCAATCCAATGAGATGGGGTAGGATGTTATAATAATATTAATAACATATAATAATTTCATTATACTTTTGTGGTAATGATATTATAACAAAATAATCTATTCCAAATCCATACTCGCACAAAGATTGTAGCATGTTCTTGTTGGGTTGGTTTAACCACCTGCATGGAAAATACTATATATTTCTATAAAATATGGATTTAGAAACTTAATATTTCATTTTAATAATTAAATAATAATTATTTTTTATTTCTAATGGTAATATAAACATTTAACTCATTAATTAAGACAACATTATTCGTTCTTTATAAATTACCAAAACAAGCTCATCACCAACTTCATCATCACAAATAACAACTAAAATACTTATGAAATGAAATTATAATGTTATGAATAATTATAAATAATTAATTATATAACCTTTTATGATCTAGGAATGATGAAATTTGGGAGAAGAGTGGATAAAAACACTACTATTATGAAACTTGTTCAAAACAATCAAGATTACCCATGCCCAATATTGAAAATATATAATAACTAAATAATATATAAGTACATAATAATTATAAATTAAGTTTATAAAAGGATATACGTATGAATAAGGTTCTAAAATAAATTATTAAGATATTTTTTTGATACATGATCTTAGAGTGCATTTTATTAAGCAGGGAAGTAATATAAGGGTTCATTTGTATCATTTTCAAATCCATGAAACATGTTCAATATTGCAAACCATCATTTCTTTTATATGGTGTGATTACTCCCTATTGAATTTATTATTGGTATTCATGAAATTCATGGGTTTTTTAGAGTCATATCATGTTCTTTCTTTAAATGGATTTTGATTCAAATTATACCAAAGTTGTAATGGTTTTTGTTAAATCAACTCCCTTTATTGAGTTATAATGTGTCTTATTGAACTTCTTTCTTCCAAGATTGGTTACTTCCACCTAAAGATTTCATTTCATGGTACTTTCTCTTAATCCCTAGGAGAATAAATTTTTAATATAAATATTTTACATTAATGAATTTCATCCCCAAAATTTATATAACTATTAAGAATAATTCTCATCCTCTATAATAATGGTTTCCCCTCCTTTTCCATATTTTCCTTGACACTAATTTTATCCTTTATAATTGGAACCCTATTTATGTGTTGTCTCATGTGGCCTCCATATTTCTATAAACCTATTTTAAACTGGAAGTTTTTTACTCTTTTTAGGATGTGGTTTTTCAAAAAAAGATATTTTAAAATATTAAAATGGGTTTTCATCCTTTCAAATTAATTTTTTTTATCTTCCAACACAAATTTATTTTGATTAATTTTTTGTTTTTTCAAGGATCTATTATTGAAGTTTAATTTTCAAAAGAAAATATTTTCTAACATTTTAATTCACCTTTTTAAACATTTATGTATTTTTCAAGACTATATTATTTAATATTCATTTTACAA
The DNA here is from genome assembly GCA_963277665.1 of Viscum album. Taxonomy (NCBI): domain Eukaryota; kingdom Viridiplantae; phylum Streptophyta; class Magnoliopsida; order Santalales; family Viscaceae; genus Viscum; species Viscum album. The sequence goes on along the minus strand of OY728123.1, from coordinate 1,358,489 downwards.
GTAAAATTTTTGAAAACGTTTTTACTTCATATTTTTTTAAACTTTAAATACATTCAAGGATTCATTATTGAAATTTTATTCCAAATATTTTTTTTTGAAAAATAATTATTTTCAATTTAAAAAAAGTGACCTTTCTAAAAATAACTTTTCAAAGTGACCCATAACATCATCATTTACAAAAAAGTAAAAAGTTTTTTCTAAAAACTCTTATTATTTAACTATATTTTCTTCTTTATCTCTAAATTGCTTATTTAATTATAAGTTATTTTTATTGAACCACCCTCTAAATGTTATTATGAAATGTTATTTTATATAAAAATATGATCAATATCTACATTTATCTTACCTTACCATCAATTGTTAATATGAATAAATTTTATTCTGACTGAATGGCCCGAAGGCTGAAATTTTTATTAATTTTAGATAAGCCCCCTATTAAGGGTAAAGGGGGGAGAAACCAGGACTTCAAGGACATAAAGACTTAACAAAAATAGAGAAATAAGGGGGTTTCAATCTAGAACAAAGCTACAAGGGAGTGCTTCAACCCAGCATCAACATAATTAAGGCACACCTCCACCAAAACATGGTTGTTCAGCAAGTAGTCTCGTGCAACAGTGCACGGGCACGGTACCGATGGCTGCGCCATACCCTCTCAATATTCCAAGTCTGAAAAGTAATGCGCAGTAAAGACAGCCAACTCTATCCTCATCTAAAGCAAACCCTTGAAGAAAGTCTGGATTCCCCAATCGACCATCCAATTCACTACTAGAAACTCAACCAAAGAGCAACCAAAAACACACCCAATCAAACATACACCCAGCTTCACTAAAACAGAACCTAGAAACAACAAATAGAAGCACCAAAATGCAATTCCTCTCCCCTCCAAGCCACTGGAACCAACCACAAGCACACCGGATCCCGCAAGGACTGACGTCGAGGCGGAATGAAATCCAACCGGAGCCGGATCTGCCGTTGCTAAACACGCCGACGTCGAGCACCCTGTAGCCGCGACAGAAACCCGAACAGGCAGAGCAAGCCGACAGTGAGTGCTGGGCCGATGACGATAGCCGCGACGAGATCCCAAGGTCCCAAAAGGAGCCTTCACTGGGCCGCTCGGAGCCATAGCTACGATGAGATCCCGAAGCCGGACCAGTCGAAGTCTCACGTCGATGCCGAGCTGAGAACCCGAATCCAGGGACGCCGAGGATGACCCTTAGCACACTTTAGAGATGACGAATACACCATAGCCGAGCCAAGGACCCGAAGCCATAGCGAAGCCGCCACAGAGCACATAGCGAAGCCGGAACAAGTAGATCTGTGACCCCAAGACATCGATCCGAGAGGATACCACTGTCGCCGAGGTCGGGCCATGCCAGAGGAGGGGAGGAGACAGATTGAAGGGAAACCCTAGGCTCGCGAGGGAGGGGGGAAAATCCGCCGCTCAGAGGCTCGAATAAATTTTATTCTAATTCCTTTCCTATGAACATTATATATTTCCTTCCTCTGAATAAAGGGTGTTTACTTAATATTCCATTCATTGATTGATTGGGGAAATTATTCAATAAATTTTATACCCTTTATCTATATGGTGTAAATATAATATACTTAATTGAATGGTATCTACGTATAAGTTTATTTATTATCATTGGATACCCATTTATATTCCATGGGTTTATCATAATTATTGATGGAATTGTAAATTTTTTCCTTATATAATTTCATTTTAAAGGGTTGTAAAACCCATTTTCTTTTGATGGGTTATTTTTAATTATTTATTAATTGGGTAAAGTATTTAAATCCCATAAATTTTTGTTCCAATATTCATGATTTTAGATTATATAGGAAAGTTGATTGTTTATAGTTTAACTATAACCCTTTCTATAGATGGATTATGTCCAATTTATCCCATTTATTGACTATGAATGTATTAGTGTTATATGTGTTTGAATCTCAATATAGTTGTTTATTAATTCCTAAGACTAGTTAATTATTAATTATATTGATATTCATATCATTTATATAGTGAATACATTATACACAAATAAGTTATGGGTGGGGCTTGGTATTATATATCCCCTTAATGTATTGTTTGGTCTTGTGAGATAAAAAGTTCTTGCATTTGGTGTATGCATATCTAGTGCAAGCATAATCTCTTGGTTGTGACTTTGATGGTAAAAGGATGTCTTGGCTCTAGACTTGGTGGAAATAATGATGTCTTGGTTTTAACCTTGATGATAAGAATAAGTTCTTGGTTAATGAATTGATGGTAATAATCAATATGTCTGACATTATGAATTCCATCACCATGAAAATGGTTATAGTAGTCCATAAGATTATTTATATTATTAACCATGGAATTTATTTAAGATCATGTGATCTATTATATGGAATTATTTGACTAAAATTCTCTATCTTCTATATTATTTAGGAATTTTTTATTATATGATAGCTTCTAGTATAAACTTTACCTTACTTATCATTTGAGCTCACCCTTCTTATGTTTCCATTTCCACAAGTTATCAAGAAAAGTAATAAATAATATGTGACTAGAAGCGTATTGTGTGTGGAGAATTTATAGTGATGTTTCAGTCTTGTTATGGATCAAGAGGTAACTTATATTGTGGAAAAATATATATTAGTTAAAAAATTCATGGATTTTTTAGTTAATGTTTTTTCTAAACTCTCTAAAAATATAATCCTAAAATGTCATGGGAATTTATGTAATGAAATATTTATCTTAAGTCATGTAATTGAAATGTTTACAATTTTGGTGTCTCATATTTTGTATCAGAATAGGTATTGGATAAATTTAGAGTTTAGGATGTTATTAGTTGTAGATAATTTAAGAGTTATACATTTCATCAAGGGTTGATAAATTAAGTTTTATCATAATTTCAAAGTTATAGACAACCCTTTATGTTATTTGAGGTAATATTGAATATTTTAGGTATTGGGAAAGAAAATATTTACTGAAAACCCTAGGGGTGAGTATAAGGGATATGACTAAGTATAGGATAACATCCTGATGTTTTGGAAAAGTATATATTGTGTGGTTCTCCTAGAAATAACATCCTTGTTTGGATACTAGAATGTGGGTATTGTTATGGAACAAATGAGCCTAGGGGTAATCACCCTAAAATGGCTGGTCGAGAATCAACTCAATATTCACTTTGGTGCATGATGGGTGATCCTAATATTTCACACCTAGATAGACACTCTCAAGGGATATTATTTAGTTAATTTCATTCTCTTTACGATCCATTGTGAAGGATTTATTATGTTATGTTAAAGAATATGAGAAAACCCAAACAAAACGAATCTATATTAAAATGATAGTGATTTAGGTTGAAATAAAATCTAATAATTTTGAAGAAAAACAAATTTTTTGGTATAATTTTTCATGTAATTATCTTATGGGTATTCTCTTATAGTGTTAATTGTTCATTGCTCATATTAAATCCTTTGGTTTTAGTAGTACCCAAATCCCAAAGAAATCATGTTAACAATGGGTACCATCGAAAATGTGGAGATTTTTTCTAATGAAAAAACTAATGAGATAAGGATTCAAGTGAGAAATATTTTAATTATTCAAAACCATCTATCAATAATTATGATGAAAAAAATGAACATAGTTTAATTCCTAAATAAACTAAAAAAGAGAAGAATAGAGTCTCAAAGAAGTTTAGATGAAAAATATAATGAAGTAAATAAGATTAAATTTCCTATGTGTCAAGAATGTGTGAAAATTTACCCATGGGAATTTCTTAAAGGAACTATAAGATGATACATTTTTGGAAAATGAGGTCATAGAGAAACAAGTTACAAATCAAAGATGAATCAATCAATTAATACAGTGAGGGGAAAAGATATTTTTCCTATCCATACCTATGATATTGAGGTATACACCTCATTTTAAATTATATCCCAAGTATCGATAATCTTTTAGATACCCTTAACTAATTTTTTTAATGAGTGATAATTAAAAGTATGAGGATTCAATTTATTTAAGGGGGAAATTATAAAACCCTATGATTTTAAATTATATATTTTACATTAAAAGTAATGTTTTAAATAGATTTATTTACACTAAAAACTGAAGAAATCAAACTATGATATGTGAAAATAAAATTTTACCATTAAAATATAGTCATTCAATTAGATGGTATAAAAGGAAGTAACCATATTATGAAATATATGAATAAAAAGGAAACAAATGGAATCAGGTATACGAAGTATCCCTTATATAGCTCATTTTTTTGAGATTTGAACGTAGTTACCCTCGCTAGTGTTTTACATAGAACAATGCCAAGACAAACTCAAAAACTTATTATATGAGTGTAATTTTTTTTGAGAGAAATTCAAGCTCTTCAAAATTGCCACAAGATCTATGCTAGCAGAATCACCACCCTCCACTCCCACCAAAGCTTATCTTATGCTTAGATATTACACAGATATATTTAGGGTATATTTAAATAAAAATTAGGATGATATAATTAGATAATTATTAATTTAATAAGTTTTCTATCACATGTATTTTACACATTTCACATTTTCACTTTTAAAGAAAAATAAAGTATATTTTTTTTTATAAAAATAGTTTTTCTCTATGAAAGATAATTTTATAAATTTAAGAATTTTAATTTGATGAAATTAACTTATTTTTAAATTTAATCTTGTCAATATAATCTTAGGGTTATTTTGTGAGATTTTTCTAAAATAGTTGAATTTTAGGTGAATAGTGAAAATGTGATTTTACTAAAAACTGTCAATTTATGACATTATCTTAACACGATAACGACTTAAATGTTTATGAAAATTTTTTATATAAAAAATAAATATTAATAAGTAATATAAATCATTTAAAAATACTATGTTAAATTTATAAAATCTTCTTTTATCATTTTGTAAACTTGGCTAATATTTTTCCCTAAAAACTGTTTTTTTATTCACTTATATTAAAAATTATTTTTAATAACTAGTAAATGTTAAATATAAAATATTGGATTTTATACTTTAGATTAGATTTTTCATATTATATAATAGTAAAACTTTCATATTTAAGAATAAAATTAAGTTACTAATATAAATATATTAATTACCATGGTAAAATGGTTATTTTTCAAGAAATTATACTTTTCTAATTATTGTGTATTTTTTTAATTAAGTGGGCCTGTTTTAAATTAATTTTATAAAATTATTTATATATTTATATAAAAATAAATTAATAATCATTTAATTTATAATTAATGTTGAATAATATTAAGAACACTTAATGGTTAAAATGACATTTTTCTACAAAAATATTTTATCAACACATTATATGTTTTAATTTAAAAGAAAATTTTCATATATTTAGAAATTTAATTATATTAAATAGAGTCAAATAAATTTATTTATAATATTGAGTTTTGTTAATAAGTTTATTCATATATTTTTAGTAATAAAATATTACCATGGTTAGATTTTAATCAAGATTAATAAGTGTTAAAACAGGTAATATAATGTGACTTAATTTTTACTAAGTAAATTTGAGACATAGACATACTAGAATAAATTTATTAGGTTAAAAATTCATACCTATATATCAAAATAAAATATCTCTAACTAACTCACATAACTCTCCTGAAATTCCATTCTTACCCCTTACTTAGACCTTTTTCCAATGATTTGTCCCCCTTTTTTAACCTATAAAAAGATCTCATTTCCACCTATTTCAATCCATACCTCTAGTTTGAAATTCCCATGAAACATAGACTAATTTAATTATTATATAACCAATTTACACATTTTTATCCACTATACTCAATAAAGTACCTCATGTCCTTCACTTACAAAGGATACTTTAAGAGAATATCAAAATTCTCAATGTAAGTATTTCTAACCCTTTAACTTTTGTTTCTTTATACTTCTCATCCACCTTACTAAAAATTATTTTTAAATATATATATATATATATACATTTTTATAAATAACATACTTTAATATTATTATATTTATGGTATAACCATTTTCAATTCTCCTCTCATTCAATTGAAAAAATGAAAATATTGCTCATGTGTGTGTGCGGACTACCACCTCTAGGAACAACAAGTTTCATTTTATGTCACCAAATTTCAATAATGGTTATATAAGTGGGTTTAGTGAATATATATGATATTTTATTTCATTATTTTTATTCTTTAAATATAAATTAGTCATTCTATAAGTATTATTAGTAATAAGTTATCATTATAAAACTAACCGTATAAAACATACATACCAAGAGGAAAACCAATTTATATATAAGTAACAACTTATTTTTCATTTACCTTATTATTATAAATATTACCAATTATAATTCATAACGTTAATAACATATAAATAATTTCATTATACTTTTGTGATAATGATATTATAACAAAATAATGTCTTCCATATCCATACTCACACATAGATTGTAGCATGTTCTTATTGGGTTGGTTTAACCACCTACATGAAAAATGCTATAAATTTATTTCAATAATGGATTTGGGAACTTAATATTGGATATAAATAAGTAAATAATTAATTTTTTATTATATAATGGTAAAATAAACATTTAACTAATTAATTAATAAAACATCGTTCGTTCTTTATAAATTAACAAAACAAGCTCATCACTGACTTCATCATCATAAATAATAACTAAAATACTTATTAAATGAAGTTATAATTTTATAAATAACTACAAATAATTAATTTTAGTACCTTTTATGGAATAATAATGATTTAATTTTTGCAAATAATGATTATTAACACTTCTATTGTGAAACTAGTTCAAAACAATCATGATTACCCACACTTGATATTGAAAATAAGTAATAAATAACTAATATACATGTAGAGAATAATTATAAATAAAATTTATAAAAGTTCATAGATTTGAATAATGTTATTAAATAGGTTACTAATATAGTCATTTTTGTTATACATGATCTTAGAGTGCATTATACTATGTGGGTAAATAAGATAGGGGTTTCTTTGTCTCATTTTCAAATCCCGGAGATATGTTTGATATTGAACACCATAATTTATTTTATATGGGGTGATTACTTCGTAATAAATTTAATTTTTAATATTTATGATATTCATAGGGTTTTAAGATTCATATCATGTTCTTCCCTTAAATGAATTTTGATTCAAAATACATATACCAAAATTTGTTACTATTTTTATTAACTCAACACCCTTTATTGAGTTATAATGTGTCTTATTGTACTTCTTTATTCCAAGATTGATTGCATCCAATATAAGATTTTATTTCATGGTAATTTCTCTTACTTTATAAGATAATTAATATTTATTCCAAATATTTTACCCTGATGAATTTCAACCCCATAAATTATATCATTGTTAAAAATAATTCACAACCTCTTTAATGATGGTTCCCCTCCTTGTCCATAATTTCCTTTGACACTGATGTTATCGTTTATAATTAGAACCCTATTTATATTTTGTCTTATGTGACATCAATATTTATCTTATCCACTTTTAAATGGTATGTTTTTTACTCTTTTTATAATAAGTTTTATCAATAAAGATACTTTAAAATATTAAAAAGGTTTTCCATCCTTTCAAAATAAAATGTTTTATATTCCACACCACATTTTTTTGATAACCTTTATGTATTTCAAAGGATATATTATTGATTTTTATTTCAAAATTAAATGTTTTCCAAAGTTTTAAAAAAACTTTTTGAAACATTTAGGTATTTTTCAAGACACTATTATTGAAGATTATTTTTAAAAGTAAAAGTTTTGAAAAAAAATTCACTTCTTCTATTAGAAACCTTTATGTATTTTCAAGGATTGATTATTGAAATTTACTTCCAAATATTGGTTTTGAAAATAAATTATTTTTGATTTCAAAAAATTATCCTTTCTAAAAATGAATTTTCAAAGTGACTCATAACTTTATCACTTTCTCCAAATTTAAATGAATTTTATAAAAAAATATTTTATGATTTTACTATCATTTTCTTCTTTATCTCTAATGTTCGTATTTTCTTATAAGTTATGTATAAGGACCAAACCTTAAACATTACTTATTATTGAATTAAATGAATAATTCAAATTGAGGATCTTTTCAGGTTTAGAGTTTTAGAGAATTAGGACATAACTATTACATCTCAAAGATTAAAAAGTATACACTTCTACTAATTTTCCATAAAATAAAAACTCTTAAAAAGAAACATGTATTGTTCCATGTTTTAGATAGCATGTCTTTCCTTGATCCCATCTGTGACCCTATTCATCTTTAAGTCCTGTGGAAAACATTTCAAAAACTTGGGATGAGCATAAAAATCCCAGTAAAGGATACACAAAGAACTAAAACTGTTAGTTTTTCAAAACAACAAGTAAACCAAGAATACTTTATCAAAGTAATACTTTTCACCTTTATGAAGTAGTAAAAAAAACTCTTCACTGAATAAAAGATCATTACTTACCCCTTTTGTAACCAAAAGATTACCATAAAAACCCATATAAAGAACACATAACATATAAAGGTAACTTGGTACATAAACATACTTAAATGGAATAACCATACGGTCGACTTCCACACATATCACTTAATGGAATAGCCATACGGCCGACTTCCATACCCAATGCATTGGAGTTTATAACGTAACCACCCGTCCTGGTATTCACGGAACCACCCATCATATTATTTATCACTTAATCACCCGTAAAATTTCCAAGTACCATCATTACACATATAATATTGAAAATATAAACATTTCAATAACAACATTTCATTTTCAATCACAATAAGTAATTTCAAGATATTGAATTAATCAATCCATTTTCAAAACCCATTTAAAATAGATTTTTGAATCAAAGTGTCCCATACCACTTTGAAGCTTTTAATAAAATTATAACATTAATTCCCATATAAATAAATACTGAAAACCATTTTGAAAACATGGACATTAAAGATAAATATTTAGAATAATGAATCCTTAAAACATTTAAAACGATTTTTTGTTAAAGAGTTTTTAACAAAATGAGAGACTCTTGAATACAAATAATTGCAGAATAACATTTAATCCAAACTTTATAATATCATGAGAATAAAGGGATTCATGATATAATATGTCAAAGGACAGTATACACACCATATAAGAGTGAATTGGTGCATAACAACAATGAATTCTCAATGGAAATGTAAATTGAGATGAAATCCATTATAAATATGGTATCCTTAAATTAAGGATAAATCTATCACATAATTATGTGTGAGAAATATAAATACACCCAATATAAGTTTATATTAAGTGTGAAACAATCAGATGTCATTCACACATAATCTTGGAAAAACAAAACCAATGGCATAGATATTTAACTCAATGAAATTAGATTGAGTTATGATTTCCCATACAAGTTCGTAAGAATTTATCAATGAGATGATTATGTGTATAAATAGTATATCTACAAAAAGGTTTTTGTAAATTACAACATAGATATTCCACACATAATCTTGGAATAATAAAATCAAGAAGTAGAGGTTTAACCCAAAGAATTGAAAGTGGGTTAAGAAGTTCCCTTACAGAAATCCGACAGCCTAACGACGTCACTTTAAAATTCATAAAATGAGTTGATGAGAGAGAAAATGGTATCTCACAACTTGGTCATAAAATTTACATAAATAAGGATATATAATAACATATCCCAACATAATATTATGTGAATTTAAAGACATAAAAAAAGAAGTCTTTTAAAAAGAGGAGGGTGAAAGGTCCCCTTACCGAGTTGGGTAACTTTCGAAACGTACACCCCATAGAAGAAGGGTCATACAATGAAGATGTAAATACCCATAAATGAAATTATAATAAAAAAAGTGTATAATAATGGGCAGTAGATACACCACTCAAAGGAAATAGTGGAAAACTTATCATAAATGTCACGGGGATAAAAGTGAGATGAAAAATCCCTTATGAAAACTCGGCAGCCTAACGACGCCACTTAAAACATCGAAAAATGGATTTATGAGATCAAATAGGGTCTCTCATAATATTAACATAAAAATTATAGTATGAGGAATATAAAATAACATCCCCAAACATAAGAAATATGAGCTTAAAAGAAATGACATAAAAGAGAGTACTTAAAAAGAAAGAGAGAGGTTGAATCCCTTACCTCGTGTCCGACATGACTCGATCGTTCTTTAATCTCCTGAATAATAACATTTGGTCAATTTATAATTTCTTATGGAACTACTTTAAATATTATTATTCAGTTCATATCACATATTATAATTTTATAATAATTGGATAATAAAGTGAGTTCATATCAGACGTTTTTGTCGATGTTCGGTACATGAGTAAAAATTGAACTTGTTGGAAAAGAATTTTCCATGTAGTTATAGGTACATCATATCCAGAATAGTATTAATGTTTTAAATATCATATATATCCAGAATATATTCATTTTTTACTATTCCATAAAATTTGGAGATAAAAAATATTAAAAGCACCGCTCATGGAGACGGTAGGCCATACGTACGCATGAACACTACTTTCATTTTTTTGTAATATTAATGGAATTAAAGTTAAAAGAGATATATATATATATATTATAATTACAGAATTATATCCATAATTTATATGTAATATATGACATATATATCCATTATATATATGTACTTATAATAGTACATAACATTTGGAGATAAGAAATGAAATGTACCGTTCATGGAGACGGTAAGCCGTACGTACGCATGAACGCTACTTTCATTTCTTTGGCACATTAATGGAATTAAAACTAGATGAGATATATAAATATATATATATATATATTATAATTCCAGTATAATATATATGTTATATATATCACATAAGTTCATCAATTTCATTCTTTATACATTCCATGTATTTCATGAACGAGTCACATCACTTGAGGGGGCAGTAGTCCACACTTCCTCAAATGAAATTATAGCATTTACACAACATGAAAAGCATAAAGGTATGTATTAAATATAAAACACAGAAGAATAGATAGGAAATAAATATAATATATATCATAAATAAATATATTTCCCTCATAATGGCCACCATGATAGGTAGTATGAGAAGATAGAACAATCATCGTTTCGTGAGGCAGTAATTCGCCATCCACAGAAATAGTATGTTCTTTAACCATTAGATGAGGTGTGTGTTAGTGGAGCTCGAATCCTCATCATAACAACATCCTAGTATATTTAAGATATTGGTTTTGTTACAAAATAAATAAATAAAACGAGTTTAGGGGGTTGGAGAAGAAAAATAAAACAAAAGAACACTAGGGAAGACATTACCTTTAAAACGGGTAACTCTTTTTGATTTGAACTCAAAGGCTTCCTTGGGAAGACTTCTTCCCAAAGTGAGGATTCTATGAGTAAGAGAGGGATGTGTAGAGACAAAATGGCTAGGGGTTGGCTGAGACAAAGTCTTGAGAGGTGTGGGTAAGGTGGTAGAGGTGGGGACCTTTTATAAGAGGAGAGGAGGGGCACTATTGGAAAGTTCTAAAAGGTTACTTTATTATAAAATTATTTTTGGATTTTAAAGGTCCAAAAATTATATATTTCTAGGATAGGGTGATAAGAGTTCGAAATAAACCTATAAAATAGGATTTTACATGTGTAGGTCCTAGATTTTACATTATCTTTTCATTTTATTTAAATCGTTAAATAATCAGGTAATCGCTGCATCATCATGGTGTCACAAATAAATTAATTTATTTAATGACTAAAAATTATAAAAAAAATATCATGATGTAGGAAATATTTTTATCTTTCTAATGAATATTTATAGTAAAAAAATATGACTTGTATAACTCCATTTAAAAATTGTTTTAGTAAAACAACTCATGTTTGTGACATTTTTATTTGAACTTTAAATAAAAAGTTATTTATGTCATTTTCCTACCAAAGTGGCTTCATGGGGTCCACAAGTTTACCCATGGATTTTTTCAGTCGGACATGACACATACAATGAGGGTAGGACATGTGTCTAGGTCATTTCATATTATTAAAACATTATTTTTACCTTAAATTACACTAATTACCTTTAAATGTGATTAATAAAACTTAAAAGTTACTATTCACCAAAAATTATTTTAATCTCATTGAACAAGATTTTACTTATTAATGAAAACCATGTATGTCAGATTTTTGAAAATCAAATCATGGAAGTGGAAAAGTTTCATATAAACGAAAAATCAGTTTCTTTAACTACCACTTAGTGGTTTCAGTATTCATCAAAAATTGAAGTTTTTCAGAAAAATACCAAAAATTCACCCTAAGATAAATTTGATATTCCGAATTAAAAAATGATGTCTATTTTACAAAATTCAAAACATATATGTTTCATCAATTAATTTAATAATTAATTTCCGCTGTCAAAACAAATAGCGTGTTTTTAAGAAACAATATCTATTAAAAGATTGACACTAGTTTAAGTCCAATTTCAAAATAAAATTAATTACAATGACCACCATTAGATTAAATGGTAAAAATATATTCTAAATAAACATTAATCTAAATTAAAAATATAATCTATCCATATAAATAAATCTGATTAAAAGGAGGTTTTGAATTAAAATGCAACATTTTCAATAAAAATGATCTTTATCGGAAAAATAACAAAATTTTACACATAGTAAATTTTGATGTCTAGATTCTAAAGAAGGATTTTATTTTGTCAAATAAAACATATAAGATTGTCAAAAGTATATTTAAAAAGGGTTCTCCATCAAAAGGCGGTTAATCGACCTTTTAAAGAATATTAGAAGATTTATGCTTAAAATTGGATTCATTTGCATTTTAAGCCTCTAACATTTATTGGATAAAAGTAAAAATATTGGACAAACATATATAATCATTTTTTAGTTAGTTTGGTTCATTCCTGCCATTACACCGGCTAGGCGTTAACTACCATTTAAAATAATATTATTTTATTATTAGAGTGCAACGTAAGATTTCAAAGAAACTCATTGTTACGTATTGGGTACGCCATCGATCATAGAGTTTCCTTTAATGTCATAAAAATATTTTATTAAAAAATATGGATATATATGAAAATGTCATATTCTTTATTTACCTGGGGTGTTAAATCCTTCCCCCCTTTTGGGAATTGCGTCCTCACAGTTTTAAAATTGGGCTTGGAAGCTTCATTGAAAATCCCACATCGGAACAAGAGTCAGTAAAACTATCACTTTAAAAGAATGGGAGAGAAGTACAAATGTCACCCGAGTTAACCCAAACTAGGATTCCAAGTATGAAAATATGGATATGGAGGAAAAAACAAAGGTTTATGTTCTGATGGAGAGTGATAGTAAACATGTCTAGGAGAAAGTTAACCATAATAAAATCACAAACTTGTGATGGGTTAAATGGTATTCGATTCCCCAGTAAGAAAAGTTAACAGACAACATTTTTGTTTTAAGTTACTCTTAATTGAGGAATTTATTTTTGAGATTAACTAAATCATAATGAAACATACCTACTTGTCACGTAGACATTCAAATTTTACTAGATTCCTTAATGAAACTCATATTTTCTCCGAAAGACGAGTATTTAGGAAGACTTGTTCGCATTAAGAGAGCTATAATCAACTTCTAGAGAATCAACTAATCCTCAAAAGAGAACTATATACTTACCATGTCTTTAGACCTTAACCAAAACTAAAACCAAAAAGGTTAGTATGAGATCAGATAATCCACAAAAGGATAATCCTTTATAAAAATAAAATCTATTCTTAATCTCCAAAATTTTTCCAACAAAACCCAAAGTTCAACGAAGAACATTTGATAAAAAATTGTCCATAAAATTATTCAAAGTAAAACAAACTAAGATTGAAACCCAAATATTTGAAGTATTTAATCACATAGTCTTCGAGGTACAAATTATCATTTATCTCCAAATAACATCAGTTGTTATTAAAGTTTCATATTGAAAAGTAATTAACTTAATCACATATCCTCTATGAAAGGTTAATAATTTCCATAGATAGCCCAAAATAAACTTATTCTAGATTCATAAAATCATCTAACTAAAAAGAATTAGTCAAAATAACCAGGGAATTCACGTAGTCCAGTGGTAGGCAATAAATACTAGTCGCACTTTGGTTGTGTGTTTGATTCCCGCAGCTTTGTCCGACGCGACGGGTTGTCACACGGTCTGTGTGTTGTTTTTTTTTTTCCAAAAACTATATAATTCTTAAAACATTCCCCAAAATGAGATAAAATCTTCAAAAATAATCATAACATATTTTAACCTCAAGATTATCTCATGCCTTTCATTTTCCATCATATCATAGAGTAACCCATAATTACCTAAAAAGTAAGGTTCATATAAACCCTAATGGTTACCTTTATAATTATTATCTGAACTTCCACATCAAGTTGGTCATCTCGTACATGATGCATTAGAGAACTCACCAAGGTTCAAGTGGTTGATCATTACTCCTTGATAGTTGGTTTAGCACAACCATGAGATTCCTCATTGAATCCCCCATTTCATCTAGTCTCTTAATCAGAGAACCACCACAGTTTCCATCAAACCCATTGTCACTTTGGTGCCTGCTAGATCCATCCATTTACTAAAAACAGAAATGTCAGTGTGCGTATATCAACAAAACTATCATGTACTAATGAGGAAGATAAACACTAAGATATACTTACTCATTTACTTTATCTAAAAACTATGACTCTTTCTGAAATCATAGCCATTATGGTAATGTCACTTATGCTTAGAGAATACCCTAACCTCTAAAGTTATCTAAACCGACCTCTGATACCAACTATAAGGCATCGGCCTTAAACATTACTTATTATTGAATTAAATGAATAATTCACATTGAGGATATTTTCAGGTTTAGAGTTTTATAGAATTAGGACATAACTATTACATCTCAAAGATTACAAAGTATACACTTCTAATAATTTTCCATAAAATAAAAACTCTTAAAAAGAAACATGTCTAGTTCCATGTTTTAGATAGCATGTCTTTCCTTGATCCCATCCTTGACCCTATTCATATTTAAGTCCGGTGTAAAACATTTCAAAAACTTGGGATGAGCATAAAAAGCCCAGTAAAGGATACACAAAGAAGGAAAACTGTTAGTTTTTCAAAACAACAAGTAAACCAAGAATACTTTATCAAAGTAATACTTTTAACCTTTATGAAGTAGTAAAAAAACTCTTCACTGAATAAAAGATCATTACTTACCCCTTTTTTAACCAAGAGATTACCATAAAACCCCATATAAAGAACACATAACATATAAAGGTAACTTGGGACATAAACATATTTAAATGGAATAACCATACAGTTCACTTCCACACATATCACTTAATGGAATAGCCATACGGCCGACTTCCATACCCAATGCATTGGAGGTTATAACGTAACCACCCATCCTAGTATTCACAGCACCACCCGTCATATGGTTTATCACATAATCACCCGTAAAATGTCCAAGTACCATCATTACACATAAAATATTGAAAATATAAACATTTCAATAACAACATTTTATTTGCAATCACAATAAGTAATTCCAAGATATTGAATTAATCAATCCATTTTCAAAAACCATTTAAAAGAGAATTTTGAATCAAAGTGTCCCATTCCACTTTGAAGCTTTTAATGGAATTATAAAATTAATTTCCATATAAATAAATACTGAAAACCATTTTGAAAACATGTACATTAAAGATAAAGATTTAGAATAATGAATCTTTAAAACATTTAAAACGATATTTTTGTTAAAGAGTTTTTAACAAAATGAGAGAGTCTTGAATACAAATAATTGCAGAATAACATTAAATACTAACTTTATAATATCATGAGAATAAAGCGATTCATGATATAATATTTCAAAGGACAGTATACACACCATATAAGTGTGAATTGGTGCATAACAACAATGAAGTCTCAATGGAAATGTAAATTGAGATGAAATCCATTATAAAGATGGTATCCTTAAATTAAGGATAAATATATCACATAATTATGTGTGAGAAATATAAATACACCCAATATAAGTGGATATTAAGTGTGAAACAATCATAGGTCATTCACACATAATCTTGGAAAAACAAAACCAATGACATAGATATTTAACTCAATGAAATGATATTGAGTTATGATTTCCCATACAAGTTCGTAAGAATTTATCAATGAGATGATTATGTGTAGAAATATTATATCTACACAATGGTTTTGGGAAATTACAACATAGAGATTCCACACATAATCTTGGAATAATAAAATCAATAAGTAGAGGTTTAACCCAAATAATTGAAAGTGGGTTAAGAAGTTCCTTTATAGAAATCCGATAGCCTAACGACGTTACTTTAAAATTCAGAAAATGAGTTGAGGAGAGAGAAATTGGTATCTCATAACTTGGACATAAAATTTACATAAATACGGATATAGAAGAATATATCCCAACATAATAGTATGTGAATTTAAAGACATAACAAAAGAAGTATTTTAAAAAGAGGAGGGTGAAAGGTCCCCTTACTGAGTTGGGTAACTTTTGAAACGTACACCCCATGGAAGAAGGGTCATAAAATGAATATTTAAATACCCATAAATGAAATTATACTACACAAAGTGTATAATAATGGGCAGTACATACACCACTCAATGGAAATAGTGGCAAACGTAGCATAAATTTTACGGGAATAAAAGTGAGATGAAAAATCTATTACGAAAACTCGGCAGCCTAACGGCGCCACTTAAAACTTCCAAAAATGGATTTATGAGATCAAATAGGGTCTCTCATAAAATGAACATAAAAATTAAAGTATGATGAATATAAAATAACATCCCCAAACATAATAAATATGAGCTTAAAAGAAATGACATAAAAGAGAGTACTTAAAAAGAAAGAGAGAGGTTGGATCCCTTACCTCGTGTCCGACATGACTCGATTGTTCTTTAATCTCCTAAATAATAAAATTTGGTCAATTTATAATTGCTTAAGGACATCCTTTAAATATTATTATTCAGTTCATATCACATATTATAATGTTATAATAATTGGTTAACAAAGTGAGTTCATATCAGACGTTTTGGTCGATGTTCGGTACATGAGTAAAAATTAAACTTGTTGGAAAAGAATTTTCCATGTAGTTATAGGTACATCATCTCCAAAATAGTATTAATATTTTAAATATAATATATATCCAGTATATATTCATTTTGTACTATTCCATTAAATTTTGAGATAAAAAAAAATTAAAAGCACCGTTCATGGAGACGGTAGGCCGTACGTACGCATGAACACTACTTTCATTTTTTTGTAATATAAATGGAATTAAAGTTAGAAGAGAGATATATATTATAATTCTAGAATGATATCCATCATTTAGATTTAATATATGAAATATATATCCATTATATATATGTACTTATAATAGTACATAACATTTGGAGATAAGAAATGAAATGTACCATTCATGGAGACGGTAAGCCGTACGTACACATGAATGCTACTTTCATTTCTTTGGCACATTAATGGAATTAAAACTAGATGAGATATATATATATATATATTATAATTATATTATAATATATATGTTATATATATCACATAATTTCATCAATTTCATTCTTTATACATTTCATGTATTGCATGAACGAGTCACATCACTTGAGGGGGCGATAGTCCACACTTCCTCAAATGAAATTATCGCATTTGCACAACATGCAAAGCATAAAGGTATGTATTAAATATAAAATACAGAAGAATATAGAGGAAATAAATATAATATATATCATAAATAAATATAGTTCCATCATAATGGCCACCATGAGAGGTGGTATGAGAAGATAGAACAATCATCGTTTCGTGAGGCAGTAATTCGCCATCCACAGAAACAGTATGTTCTTTAACCATTAGATGGATGTGTGTGTTAGTGTAGCTCGAATACACCTCCTAAAAACATCCTAGTATATTTAATATACTGGTGTTGTTACAAAAGAAATAAATAAAAAGAGTTTAGGGGGTTGGAGAAGCAAAATAAAACAAAAGAACACTAGGGAAGACATTACCTTTAAAATGGGTAACTCTTTTTGATTTGAGCTCAAAGGCTTCCTTGGGAAGACTTCTGCCAAAAATGAGGCTTCTAGGAGTAAAAGAGGTGTGTGTAGAGACAAAATGGGCAGGTTTTGGCCGAGAAAAAGGCTTTAGAGGTGTGGGTAAGGTGGTAGAGGTGGGGGCCTTTTATAAGAGGATAGGAGGGGCACTCTTGGAAAGTTATAAAATGTTACTTTATTATAAAATGATATTCGGATTTTAAAGGTACCAAAATTATATATTTCTAGGATAAGGTGATAAGAGTTCTAAATCCACCCATCCAATAGGTTTTTGAGATGTGTTGGTCTTAGATTTTACATTATCTTTTCATTTTATTTAAATCGTTAAATAATGAGGTAATCGCTGCATCATCATGGTGTCATAAATAAATTAATTTATTTAATGTCTAAAAATTATAAAAAAAATATCATGATTTAGGAAATCTTTTTATATTTCTAATGAATATTTATAGTAAAAAATATGACTTGTATAACCCCATTTAAATTTTTTTTAGTAAAACAACTCATGTTTGTGACATTTTTATTTTAACTTTAAATAAAAAGTTATTTATGTCATTTTCCTAACAAAGTGGCTCTCTGGGGTCCCCAAGTTGACCCATGGATTGTCTTGGTCGGCCATGACACATCCAATGAGGGTAGGACATGTTTCTAGGTCATTTTATATTATTAAAACATTATTTTTACCATAAATTACACTAATTACCTTTAATCGTGATTAATAAAACATAAAAGTTACTATTCACCAAAAATTATTTTAATCTCATTGAACCACATTTTAATTCTTAATGACAACCATGTATGTCGGATTTTTGAAAATAAAATCACAGAAGTGGCAAAGTTTCATTTAAACGAAAAATCAGTTTCTTTAACTACAACTTAGTGGTTTCACTATTCATCAAAATTGAAGTTTTTCAAAAAAATACCAAAAATTCACCCTAAGCTATATTTGATATTCCGAATTCAAAAATGATGTCTATTTTACAAAATTGAAAACATATATGTTGCATTAATTAATTTAATAATTAATTCCCGCTGTCAAAACAAATAGCGTGTTTTTAAGAAATAATATCTATTAAAAGATTGACACTAGTTTAAGTCCAATTTCAAAGTGAAATTAATTCCAATGACCACCATTAGATTAAATGGTAAAAATATATTATAAATACACTTTAATATAAATGAAAAATATAATCTATCCATATAAATAAATCAGATTAAAAGGAGGTTTTGAATTAAAATGCAACATTTTCAATAAAAATGATCTTTATCGGAAAAATAACAAACTTTTACACATAGTAAATTTTGATGTCCAGATTCTAAAGAAGGATTTTATTTTGTCAAATAAAACATATAAGATTGTCAAAAGTATATTTAAAAAGGGTTCTCTATCAAAAGGCGGTTAATCGACCTTTTAAAGAATATTAGAAGATTTATGCTTAAAATTGGATTCATTTTCATTTTAAGCCTCTAAAATTTATTGGATAAAAGTAAAAATATTTGACAAACATATATAATAATTTTTTAGTTAGTTCCATTCATTCCCGCCATTACAATGGCTAGGCGTTAACTAAAATTTAAAATAATATTATTTTATTATTAGAGTGCAACTTAAGATTTCAAAAAAACTTGTTGTTGCGTATTGGGTATGCCATCGAGCATAGCATTCCCTTTAATGTAATATTAATATTTTATTCAAAAATATGGATAAATATTAAAATTTCATATTCTTTATTTACCTGGGGTGTTACATCATGTTTCATGAACCACCCTCTAAATGTTCTTATAAAATGTTCTTTTCCATCATGAATATGATTCATCAATGCCTTTTTTACCAATCCATCCACTATGAATATGCATAACTTTTCTTCTAATGTCTTTCCACTTTGAACTCTATATATTCCCTTCCTTTGATTGAAGGGTTCTCAACTAAATGTCATCCATTGATTGATTGGGGAAATTATTAAATAAAATGTGTATCATTTATTTATATAGTATAAATACTATAAACTTCATTGAATGTTTTATACTTAAAAATTTATTTAATATCATCAGATACCCATTTATATTCCATGGGACTATTATGTTTATTGATGGAATTATAATTTTTTTTCTTAATATGATTTAATTTAAAAGGGATATAAAATTCATTTTCATGACATGATTTATTTATGATTATTTATTTATTAGGGAAAGTATTGGAATTCCATTTGTTTTTATTATAACATATATGATTAGGTACTGTTAAGAAAAGTTGATTATCTACTATTTAACCATCCACATTATTTCTATGAATGGATTATGTCCCTGAAATCCCATTTATTAACTATGAAAGTATTTGTATTTTTTATATTTATTTATAAATATATTTTTTTATTAATTCCTAAGGAAATATGATTATTAATTATATAGATATTCATATAATTCATATAATGAATGAATTATAATTAATGATGTGATGGGTGAGGCCTAGTATTATATAGTCTCTCAATGAATTGGTTTGTCTCATGAGAAAAAAGTATTGGGTATTTGGTGTATTCCTACCCAATGTATTCATGATATCTTGGATATGGCCTTGATAAAAAGAATGATGTCTTAGATTTAGACTTGACGGAAAGAATAATGTATTGGTTTTTACCTTGATGGAAAGAATTATTTCTTAGATGAGGAATTAATGGTAATGATCAATATATTAGGAATTTTACATTCTATCAGCATGAAAACATTTATTCTTGTCTATGTGTTTATTTATATTTATAACCCGAGAATTACATCAATCTCATGTGAGTGTTTATATGGAATTATTTTATTATCATTTAATTCCTATCATATCATTATTTTCTTGTTTATTCTATGATATATTCTAGTATATGATATCCCTTACTAAGTTTCTAAGATAACCCTTCTTATATTTCATTTTTCCCAAGTTATAAATAAAATTAATATGTAATATGTGTCTAGAAGAGTACTGTGTATGGAAAATATATGGGAGATATTAAATACTTGTTATGGATTAAGAAACAACTTATATGTTTGGAAAAATATTTTTTAGTTTAAAATACATGGGTTTTTTAGTTAAAGTTTTATCATAAATATATAAAACCCTAAAATTAAAAGGTCTTGAGAATTTATGTAATCAAATATTTTATTTAAGTCATGTAATTGATATGTCCACGTCTGTGTAGTGTCACATATCATCGCCATGATTCATATAATGGTCAAAAATGTTTTCTACAACACTTTTCTCCTTCAATTTAATTTATTAGTGATAATGATCATCAATTTGTTTTGGTGTATAACAGGTACCCTCCCATTCACATCACATAAAAAATTGACTTTTAACATGTTTTGATTTTTTATATGTGTTTGTTAATCATGTTACAAATTATGGTGGTTATCCTTAATCTTTTAATTCAATGTATTATTAAAATCAACTTAATTATAATGTGTTACTCAACCATGAAAATATTGGTTATTACCATGACCTCGACTATAAACGGTCACATTTAGTTCAAGAAATCGAGTAGAACTGAGCCATCAGGTTTCACAATTTCTCATAAGAAGTTCATTATTTAATTCTATTACAAGATGATGAGAAATTAATTCAGAATATTTTACAATGAAAATTTCAGGATTGTAATATCCTAGGATTGGTGAAGACACCTAAGAGGGGGGTGAATCAAGTGTTTCCAAATCGTTTACCAAAATTATAATTTCTCTTTTATCTTTTAACAATCTTTGGTTTTGAACCTGTGTTACCAATTAGGATGTAAGTGAATCTATTTATATTTTACTAAACAAAACACCACATGAAATGTAAGTAAAGTAATAAATTATAGAATAAGTGTTTTTACAAGGTTCAACCCTGATGTGGGAGACCTACTCCTTATTGTGAGTGGTTTTTATCTATCCATAGATTCTTTACTATAAATATTGACATAAAAATATAGTGGGTTAGATAAGGATTATACTAAAACCGGGTTCACTTTATTATATAGTTTAATATTCACTATATTACATAAGTTAACACTTGTTTCTCCTATGGGTTCCTTATACTAGAATCACACTAGTTGTTTCCAGCTTCATTCCTCCACTTTTAAGTACATCACTAGTAATCACTGGATGTAATTGCATCTATAAAAACCAATCGACTTCCTTAATATAATATTATTTAGCCTCTTTATATTTTTTCATGTACAAATCATGAATCTCAATATTTTAATTATGTATAGCCTTTATATCTTCATCAAATTATGTTTTATTAGCTTCTCACACTAAATATTTAAGAAACATAACCCATAAAAATATTACCTAGAAATAATACAATGATGTGTAAATATTTAGAATCTTTTATGGAGATGAAAACATTGAACAATTGGGTTTGACCTTTCTTACAACATGCAGAACCTTATAGGACAGTTGTTTACTCTTCTTATTCTCTTATAGCTTCAACCAGGTCTTGTTGTATTAATCTTCTTATCTTATTAAAAAATGAGAATGTTTATCTGCTTTAGTACAGGTTCCGGATCTTCTTCTTCCTCAAGAGTTTCTTATTCTATATCAAGCTTAGTTCATTATTCCATGATCTTCATGAGTGATAATATTTTTATTTAGGACAACACACAAACTTCCTTGATAGACTAACATATAATAAATGTACATGCACTCCCTACTTTTTCTTGGGGACCTCTCAAAATTTCCATAAATTTAATTTCATACAAACCATACAAATCACATGAAACATTATTTATCATAATATTCTATATCTTCTTATTAAATGGGAATTATGTGGGTATGTACCATTAATTTTTCAACAACATTCTCTAATAGTTTTCCAAAGATTTCCTCCACTTAATTATTTCTCATTTTTTTCTATTTCTCAGCTAAATATATCTTCAGATACTTTATATAGTGTTAATGGTATTATATTCTTCTTATAATACCTCCATGGAAATCCACATATTAAATTTCTTCATAATTTTATAAAATACATAGCAGCAGCTTATGGTGTGGCATATCTCAGCTCAAGGCTTGATAACTTCTAGGAAACAAGCATAGATTCTAACTTGGATGATTAAACAATAGAAATAAGATTGGTCTCATCTTCCTATTTATAATATTGAATCAAAAATAATTTGTAATATTTAATTCCATTGAATCACATGAAAAACATATATTGATTTGTTTTCCTAGGAATATGATATTATAGAAATCTCATTATTCTCAAAGAACTCATCCAAATTTGATATTATATTTCTCAAACCTAAATATTAACTTATCACTTGAAAAACTTGAATCATAATCAATTTTGTGATATTTAAAACAAAGAAGAACAAATCAAGCATCATCTAAATTACTCATTGATTTTGATCACTAATATTTAATTTTAAATATTATCATTTGAGATTCATTTAATTATGGAAAAATGATCCTCTCAATTATTTCTCCTTTAATTTTCCTCAAATAATACTTGTATCATGGATTAAGATAGAATCATGATGTATTGGACATAAAATAATGGATTTTTCTTCATCCTAAATAATTTTTCATCTTTAAATTTTAATTATGGAAACTCATATTTCATACTATATAAATATAGATTTTCACTAATGTGTGATCCTTATATAGACCATAAATAATGCTTATATAGATTCCAGTGACACATTTGCAGAGTTTAATGATACATATAAATCTTTAAATGACACTTACATAGGTCATAATGACTCATACATTACTCTTACCTTTAACAAAGTTTCACACCAAAGAGGAAATAATTAATTCACAGAATTAAATGATATTTATACATAGTGAAATTATATTTATGTAGAAATAAAAAACTCTTATGTATAGTGAAATAACTCATAAAAAATATTGGGAATAACTCACATGTATCATCTTCGTTTAAAAATTTTATTTAGTCATCTGAGAATGACACATACATAGAGTCCAATGACTCATACATAGTGTTCTAGACGTTTTCGATTTTTTACCATAACTCAAAAATTATAAATTTCATAAAATGACCCCAAAATATATTTAAATCAACTTTGTTACTTTTTAATCACTTAAAATCACTTTATACCATCTCAAAATAATTATAGGAATTATTAAAATAATTCCAAAATCATCTATATTATTTCTTTGGTTTGTTGTAGCATGTGAATAATAAAGTAAAATATTTCAATGAACATAACCATATCTATGCTTCCATCATAAATTTAATTAATTTAATCCTTCATCTATGTGTATTTTCCCCTTGATTTCAGTATCCAAAATTCTAGAAATCACAATGATGGTTTCTCCAACTTCAAGACACCATTTCTCAAAACATTGAACATGTTGTAAACTTTTAATGACAACTATACATGTTGTCCAAAACATGATCAGTGTCCATACCCTTTAACCTCATCCCATTTATTCTTAAAATATTGAAGAAAATTTTTCTTCCACTCTTATATCACTTTTCATAGACAGACATACCAGATCAATAATATTGAAGAGGTTTTCTAGAATTCTAGATTTAACAAAAATAAGATAAATCTATAGTAACTTTACTTATTTTGTAGATCCACCTCAAGGGATGCCTCTATACTTATCTATAGTATTTCCATGAATGTATGATACTATCTAGATCCTGATAAAAATTATGAGTTAAATTCCAATTGAAGTATTCCATGGTGGATTATCTTTCAAGCTATTTATAAATTACTATTTTGATCATTTATTATGTTTTAAAGCTTCATCTTAAATTCCCTTTTACTCAATGCATTTCCACCAATATATGGTCATAATATGGGACTTCATATATTTTTAGTTAGATCAATAAGTATGAGATAAATTTCATAACCAATAAATTATTTTTAATCCAATTTTTTTTATGCTTTCATCCATGGATTCCCAACTCTAAATCTGTTTGGGTAGCATGGATTTCCTTATATTTTTACTTTTCCTCTTTTCTAGAATAACTCTATTCACATGAGATATCAAGATAGTTTTACTCTTTGATTCTTAATCTATACTAGAAGGACCCAGGGACACCCTGAGAGGGGGAATGCTGAATCAGGGTGACAAATTTTTCTTTTAATGTGATGGATCATGTTCCCACATTGGTAGGAATTTGTTGAAACTGTATGATGAATATGATCAGAAATCAAACATTCACATCCACAGAGATGACACATCACTTTTTACTTGGTTCACCACTAAGGGCTACGTCCAAGGAGCATACGCCGACAAGTTGTCGGTCATACCAAATTCCATTAATCTTCACTAGCTGTGGATTACAAAGTTTCAGGCACAGTCACTATGTCCCAAGCTCACTGCCTTTACAAAGGTTCATGGATAGCTTACTGCTTCCCTCGGGTCACTCCCGTTGACTCCCCCTGGCTCACTGCCCTTAGTGAATTCACACTCAGTTTATAGACTTAAAGGTATCTTCATTATTGCATAATAATGCATCCTCTGTTGTATTTGGATGCTCTGTTGAAGTCCAACTCTCACCTGAAGATGAATCTCACTTTGCGTTGAGGGTACTGGGTGATCCTCCATCTTTTGTGTAGCTTCAAAAGAACGGATGTAGTTTAACAAACCTGGTGCCCTTCTCCAAGCTCTGATGCGCAAGTTTCAAGAATGGTGCGCAAGTCACTTGCGCAGTAAAAACTCGGTGTGCAGGTGACTCCAAATAATTTGCGCGACACCGACTCTTTGAACTCCAAACTTGCGCGACTCAGCGCCTCTAAATCCCAAACCACTTTTGACGCGCATCCAACAGCCAGCGCCCAACCTCTACTTGTGCGACCCAACAACCACTTGCGCGACTCAACCACTTGCGCGATGAGAGCTCCAAAAATTTCAGAGTCTTGAACTACATTACAAATGAGGAGGGGGGTCCTCTATTTATAGGCAAACTGGACCCCCTGCATGCAAGTTTCCAGTCCTCCTAGGCATCGGTGCGTAAACTCTTCACGGCGCGCAGGTCACTTGCGCGACCAACCCAAAACATGTGCGGCCCTTATTCCTTTGCCATTTTCCTATGTTCTGATCTTGAAAAAGATATGGCTCACAAGTTTCCTATTCATCAAGTACACGGCGCGCACGTCTCGTTTTCAAAAACACTTTTCTCCATTTGTCTATTTTCAGGCCCAAAAATTTGGCAAACACTTGGAAATGGCACCACCTTCAATACTGTTGTCTACTTGAACTGTATGATCTCTTTGCTGGTACACATTCTGAACTTCCACTGAGGATTGAAAACAAACACAAATCATACTCCAAATCATTCATAGAAGACCATGGTTCTAACAATACTTTTATTAATTTCCATCTTTTTTGTCCATATTATTAAATAATCTTTGATCATATTCCCATTATTCCTTTTATGTGTGGATTCTTTTATAGCAACAAAAATTTTATAATTATAAGTAGTTGGTTCTTTCCATTTATTCTTCATTTATCTAGGAAAAATTTTATTCATTTGAAAGCCACGTGTCCTGCCTAGTTAAAACCCCCCACACTAATTTTAATATCCTTTGGATTATCCCTCATTGAAAACCTCTCAATAAATTTATACTCATCATTTGGAGTATCAGCAACCACATCAATCCTGTTATTTATTTCCTGGATTGAATCATTCTTTATTAATTTCATATTTGTCTATTCTGGTTTATTATTCATAGTAATCTTACTATGGTGAATGATGTGACCTCTCTTACCAAATAAAATCATCTTCTTAGAACTTATCAGATATGGTTGTTTTAGCACTTATCTTTTGATTCTATCCCAAGGAATACTTATTAGTTTTCCTTTGTTTCTTCACTTGTTATAGTGGTATTCCTTCCATAGGTTCATAGAGGTTATGCTATATTGAAACATATTAAAATTATTCATATAAATTAAAAATTATATTAAAATACTCATATTAATTATTCAAATAATCAAATCAATTTTTGAGAGACATATTTTCCTTTTTATGTGGAGCAGGCTTTCATTTTATTTTAGATCTACCCCCTTACATCAATTCTTTTTCAGATTCTATTTACTAATATATCATGTAAAAACTATATGAACCTATTCACAAACATTTAATAATACCAACTTGTACAAATTTTCCTCCTTCTTTTTCCTATTGATGAAATCTATCTGGAATTTTTTCTTTATCAGTTCTCTCTTAGAACATCACCTTTTGGGGATCCATTTTAGAAGATTATCTTCTTGAATATACCTAATTAATTCTTGAGTATGTTTTGGTTTTATCATAATTTTTCTCTAACCACATTTATACATATTTTAACATTACTCCTACACTAATAGTTAAAATTGATTCAGTGCAAACAAATTTATTAAGGTAGTGAAATACAATATTCCAAGAGCTTGTTAAAGGTTGATCATGAGACGATATAAATATCTTATTTACACCAATAGGATTATTCTTTTGAGAAATATTACTTTCATATTTTTGTGTGGAATAATTTATTTTACCATATATTTAGGAAGTTCTAGCCTATGATGATTCTAAATTTCTCAACTTCACCTATAGTTCAAGACTCTTTTAAGAAAGAGTGTTATTATATGAAATAATTGAGATAAATATTTCTTACCAATATCTTTTTAACCTTTTAACTTGATCCTCTTGAATTTTACTTCATGAAGCTAAATAAATATTGATTTCTTTTATTTTTTTTTCTTTCTATTTTAAATGAGCATCCTTGACATCAAGAGTATCTTTGTGTGATTCTTTTAGAGCATTCATATAATCTTTAAAAATCTCACTAAAATTTTATTTCTCAACAATTTTATATTAAAATATTTATTCTACCATTAATATCTTTTCTATAATAATTTTTAGGGATTTATCCTTAGCTTTTAAATTTTTGATGAGAGAGTTTCCTTTTTGTAGCTAACCTACTAAAGATTTTTTCATTGATTCAATATAGACTAATAGATATTATTTCTCATCATATATACCATATATGAACTCAAAATAGAAAAAACTTGATTATTATTCAAAATAACATTAACCACTCAAACTACCTTGATCTAATGGAGGATACTCTTTTACCTTTTAAATTTTTCTATAATTTTTTTACCTCTTTCTTTTTTCTTCTTTCATAAGTTATTAGATGAAACCACCAACTATATATTAATATGTATTGAATCTAAATTTTATATTTAATTAACTTATAAAAACTCTTCAAATGTTTACTTCATATACATCAGGTAAAAATAACTTGGTCCTACAAATAGTAGATACAATAAAAGGGGACTTTTCTCTGATACTAATTATTGTGTTTCGGGAGTGGTTCAGACACCTGAGAGGAGGGTGAATCAGGTGTTACCAAATATTTTAACAAAATTAAAATTTATATCTTTTCTTTTAACCCCATTTGGTTTTGAACCTATATCATTATGAACATATAATTGGATTTCTTCATATTTTCCTAATGATAGACCCTACAAGCAATACAAGTAATGTAGTAAAGTATGGCATAATTATTTTTTCATGGTTTGTCCCAAATGTGGGAAACCTACTCCTTATTGTGATTCGGTTTCACTGAGTCATATATTCTCCACAATAAATATTATCATCAAAATATATAGGTTGGATAGGGATTATCCTAAAACTAGGTTCACCATATTGTATAGGTGAATTTTCACTATATTACATAGGTAACCACTTATCGC
This sequence comes from Viscum album, assembly GCA_963277665.1. Lineage (NCBI taxonomy): Eukaryota > Viridiplantae > Streptophyta > Magnoliopsida > Santalales > Viscaceae > Viscum > Viscum album. The sequence continues at coordinate 1,329,710 of OY728123.1, read as the reverse complement.
TCATAAGGGTTATTCATACTGACATCAACCCAATTGTTTTCTACTTCCTTTCTCTTCTTTGAAGTTGATCACCAATAATAATTCATTGTCACTAAATCCAAAAAAACTAATCCACTTCCTCAATATTTGAGTCTTTGACTACCTTCTGTTTCTTTAAGAAAAAAACTTGTAGATCAATCCATGAATTCTTCATATCATATATATCTTCTTTAGATTATGTTTTCTAAGCTTCTCACACTCATTATTCATGAAACATAACCCTAGAAAATCTTACTTAGAAAGTATACAATAAAAAGAACAACTTCATAATCCTTTATAGTGATTAAAACATTGGAAACCAAGGCATTCTATTTATCATAGTATAATACACCTCATAGAACTACTACTTACTCTTATTCTTCTCTTTCTGCTTCAACCAACTATGTTTGGCTAACTTAATCTTTTTCTATTTTTCAAAACCCAAAATGTTTTTCTGATTCGTCATAGGTTTGGGTTCTTCTTATTCATCAATATATTCTTCTTCTCTCTTGACTTACTTTACTATTATATCTTATTATTGAGAGTTTTTGTTTTTATTCAAGAAAACACACACAATTATTTGAGAGATTCACATTTAATAACTATAGAGGCACTCCCCATTTTTTTCTTAGAGACCTGTTAAATTTCAAAAAATAAAATTTCATGCAAAATATACTAATCACATGCAACAACATATATCAATATTCTCTAAATATTATTCTTAAATGGGAGTTATACGGGTGTTCTCAAGGACATTTTCAACTAATTTATACAATAGTTTTATAAAAATGACATCTTCTTTTTTTCTTTCTCATTTTATCTATCTCTCTTTATCAGAAAAATATATCTTCAAATATTTTATATAGTAGGAATGAGAGTTTATTTTTCTCATAAAACTTTCATATAAATCCACATATCAAACTTCCACACATTTTTATAAAATATATTACATCATCTTATGGATTGACATATCTCAACTTGTAACTCAAGAACTTCTAGAAAACCAATATAGATTCTGGATTGGATCTAAACAAAACATCTAGTAGCTCATCCTCATTTTCCTATTTTCAGCTCGAATCACAAAGCTTTTGTGACATTCAATTTCACTGAAGCACAACATAAGAATCTTCTATTTTTATCCTCAAAATTTAATATTTTTTAAATCTCATAATTCTCAAAGTACTCATCTAGTTTTGATCTTATCTTTCTTGTCCTTGAATATTAGATTCTCATTGAAACAGATTGAATCACAATTAATTTTTTTTATATTTAAAACATATAATAAAAACCCTAAAATTATCTAAATTACTCCTCAATTTTGATCTGAAATATTAAATTTCAAATATTCTCATTTTAAATTCATGTAATTATAGACCAATGATCCTATTAATTCATTATCTTTTAATTTTTTTCAAATCATTGTTGTATCATGGATTAAGATAGAATCATAATTCTTTGGACATAAAATAATGGTTTTGGAATTTTCCCATATAATTTTCCATCTTCAAAATTTAATTATGGAAACTCATATTTCAAACTTCAAAAATATCAAATTTTTCACTAAGGAATTATCCTTACATTGACCTCCAATGATGCTAGTGAAGGTGTAAGTGACATATAAAAAAAGGGGAATTACACATATAAAATGTTAAATGACACTTACATATGTCATAATGACTCATATTTAGCTCTTTCTTTTGTCGAATTTCCATGCCAGAGAGGAAATGAATCTTACACAGAATAAAATGATACTTACATGGAGTTAAATGATACTTACATGGAATCCAATAACTCCTACACAAATTCAAATGTCTTTTGAGTCATATGAAGTATCTTCATTTGTAAATTTTCTTTAATCTTATGATAATGAAACATACACATGGTTTATTGACTCGTGTCAGTGTCCCAGACTTAGCCAAATTTATACCATAACTCATAAATTTTGGATTTCTTCAAATGAACATAAAACTTCTTCAAAACAACTTTTAGCCATATCAATCACTTGAAATCACCTTACACTATCTCCAACTAATTATGTAAATTATTAAAATAATTTCAAAATCCTCCAAATTGTTTCCAAGGTCATTTTTATTATGTTTATACTCAAGTAGATTATTTCAATGAACCTCACTGCTTCTATGCTTATAACTTCAACCGAATTCATTTTAGTCTTTATACAAGTGTTTTTATCA